>JAEOAD010000240.1:3557500-5957500 GCA_036365145.1 Orientallactaga sibirica
GTTTCCCCATTTTTCCTTTTGCATTTGTCATGATATCATTTCCCTTGTTTTTCCACAAGCTGACTTTAGCAGACACACTCAGTGCTCTGCATAAGCATGTGCATGTTTGTGGGTTTGTATTTTCATTCCTGTATGTTTGCATTTCTACAGGGAGTTTTTTTTTTCCTGTCAAAAGACCCTATATTCATAGCTCTTTCCTAAACCAGAGGGAATTAGGAGTTAAAGCCTTGAAACCATCTGTGTTCTCCAACCAAAGTGGGTTCTCTCAACTTGATCTTTATGAGCTCCTGGAGAAATGATGAGATAGCACTCAGCCTTTCATTCATGAGTAATTGAATGCCCCAAATGGGGATAAGGATCTGGGGAGATATAGGACATATATTCACTGTGCATCTAAGTGAACTATTCCTTTGTCATCACAGTATACCACTCTGGACACTGTGCTACCAACTCCATGTTTAGGGATTTCTCTTCATTATTTTTTACTGGTTATCAATAAGAAAAGGAAATGGAAAGGGCCCCTTGGGTATCCATTAGTATTCAAGCTTCTTCTTATATCTGGTATTATATTTGACAAAAAAAAATGATGAATTAACATATTCCAAGTACCTTGAATCCCAAACATCTCTGTACATTCCATACTTTCCCATATTTTGTATTTATTGTGCCACATTAAGGAATTGTGGTGGATTTTCCTATGCCTCCTTCACCTGTCTGTGGCAGTTTTTCTTTTGCTCCATTTTCATTTGTTAAACTTTATTTCTGAGATTGAATTTTCAACCTTATAAAGAGCTTGCCCCACACTTATTTTTCTTAATGCTATCTTTCCAGTGGTCACATCAAGTATCTTTACATTCCTGAGTCCTGAATGGCAAATAGTTGCTTTCGAATTGTGTGGTGTCCAATACTGTCTGGTTTGTCTTTTTTAGCAGCAGGACTAGAAATCCAAGCTTTGGCAAATAATACTGGATCTTTTATTAGAATTATGTTATTCTTCACTGTGAAGTAGACATTTATTGATATGTAGATTAATTTCACAAGGTACATTTTATTATCTATCATCTATCTATCTATCTATCTATCTATCTATCTATCTATCTATCTATCTATCTATCATCTATCATTTTAAAGACCTGAAGAATATGATCCAAATCCTTGTCCAAAAGCAACCTTGCAAACTAGCTTTGAAGGACATTAAAAACTCACAATAATGCTGGAGAGATGGCTCAATGGTTAAAGGTGATTTCTTGCAAAGCCTGAAAGACAGGATTTGATTACCCAATACCCACGTAAAGCCAGTTGCACAAAGTGGTGCATGTACCTAGAGTTTGTTTGCAGTGGCAAGAGGCTCTGGTATGCCCATTCTCTCTTCCTTTTCAAATAAATAAATACAATATTACAAAATTCATAATAATAACAATAAGACTATTTAAAAGCATCATTAGATGAGAGATCTCACTTGTTTAAAATGCATTGTGCAGGATTAACACTGCTCTTATGGTTATGTGGAGAATAAGGTTACAGTTAGACAATTTTGATATTTTGAAACTGCAGTGATTATAAATTTCAGATGCCTGTGTGAGGAGAAAAGGAGCTAACTATAAAGTTAGAAATAAAATAGTTTGGGATTCAAGTGGTGACAGAGGTGAAGAGTATCAGAAATGTAAAGGTAGAGATATGGCAGAGACTGTGGGTAGAGATTCTCTGAGAGACTAGTTAGTGTATCTTGGACAGCTCTCATATCCCTGGGGATTGGTCTAAATCCAGGTCATCTTGCTTATTATAACATACATGGAGAAGAAAGAACATGTACTTCAGCATTAAAGATGTGAGCGTATATCCTGGCTCAGTTCCAGACTGTTCCCTTAGTTATAAAACTGAATAATAGGGCTGGAGAGATGGCTTAGCAGTTAAGGTGCCTTCCGGCTAAGCCTAAGAACACCGGTTCCAATCTCCAGGTCCCACGTTTAGCCAGATGCAAAGTGATGCAAGGGTGCAATGCCACACTTGCCCACAAGGGGGTGAACGCATCTGGAGTTTGCTCACAGAAGCTGAGAGGCTGCTGGCCCACCCATTCTCTCTCTCTGTCTCTCTCTCTCTCTCTCTCTCTCTGTTTCTCTCTGTGTCTCTCTGTGTCTCTCTCTCAAAAAAAAAAAAAAACTGAATGATAACTACTGTGTAATAATAACATGGAAAGTAAAGCTCCTGATAGGTTTCAGGCCCACAGAAGATGTGCCCTAACTGGTGGCTGTAATACATGCTGTACTTGAGGTAAAGTAGCTATTTTTTTTTGTCTTTTAATATTTTTGTTTTCTAATATCATGTGTTTTATTGCTGTTACTTTTAGTTGGGTTTATGACAAAAAAAGAAATCTTTTCATAGATGAACTAAGGTTGTCAGAACCAGAGTAAAGCAGTTTTAGAAGTCATATGTATAGAGATTTTGTACATTCTTAAAAAATAATTAATTGTAATTTAATGTTTTATTCACTGAAATTATAATTCAAAAACATTTAATTTTCTGTTTGTTGATATATGTATGTACCTAATTTTAAATGTTTTAATTTAATTTATTTATTTGAGCAAGAGAAAAAGAGGCAGATAGAAAGAGAATGGGCTATCCATTTTATGTATTAATTTGTGTTAAGATGACAAGGAACTAACCTTTATAGATGTTGCAGACAGCTTCAGGTTCGCTGAGATGAACTTCCAGACCAGGCACAGTTATGGAGGAAGGGATATTATTTATTGAAGCTTACAGATCCAGGGGAAGTTCCATAAAGGCAGGAGAAACGGCCTGCTCTCCACAGGGCCAAACAGAGAGAGCAAAAGCCAACCAGCCACCACAGCACACAGAGCAAAAACAAACAACTGCCCAAAAGGTCACACAGCACACTTCAGGAACTCCTGCTAGACACATTTGCATATCTTTACAATGGAATCTCAAACCCATCACCACACCTTAAGACCGGGCCCCCAGTGACCTTGCCTCTAGCAAGGTGATTGCAGATGCAAACTGTAAGTAACAAACCACTGAATATATTGGGGGACATATATTCAAACTACCACATTCCGCCCCTGGCCCCCAATATATTTAGCTCCTGGCCCCCAATAGATTTATAACTATCATACATTGTAAATTGTACTCAATCCAATTTCAAAGGTTCTCACAGTCTTGATCAACTTAAGATAGTGAGTCCTGTAAAATCAAACAAGTTAAATACTTTCAACATGTAAAGGCACAGAGTAAACATTTTTAACTGGTAAAAAGCAAAGAGAGACTAGAATAATGCAAACTCAACCACCATCAGCAGTCATCAAACTTCTGCAGTTCAAGTTCAATATAACCAGAGACTGACAGTCTCCAGGTTTTCCAATTACGCCCCTCCAGCTGGGCAGAGTCGCCAGGGAAAACTTTCATCCCAGTTCAACACTGCACTCCATGGTAGTCCTTTTGCACAGTCCTGGTATATCCAAAACATCTTCAGGTCTCCATGCAACCCACAGTCCATCTTCCAAAGGCTCTTCCAGCCTATTCCTGAGGGTCTCCATGCCCTGCCTCATGCCGCATCTCAGCAGCGGCTCCTGGAACCGTGTGCAACTCATGACCACTCCATGCATTTTTCATGCTTCCAAAACTAATACCAGGTGTGCAGGACACAGCCATATTCTAAATTCAGGGACAAAATAAACCATAGCCTTGAAAAGCAGGTTCCTTCTCCAGTCAACTCTTTCCAAAGAGTTTGCATTTCTAACAGTCTTTCCTCAGGCATCCTCTCCATTGTTTTAATGTAAATCAAGTCTGGCCACCTTCCTTCCACCTTCCTTAAGATTGCTAATGTGTTTGACAATAGCACCTAAACCAGCCTCAAAGCCTCTACTTTTAACTTGCTTCAGGTTTTCCAACTTAAAATCTTAAAATCTCAGTACAATATCTTTAGCCAAGCACATCAGTCCATTACAAATTTAACCTTGATCAAACTTTCTGGGCCTGGATAGCAGAACGTAGCCATCCCTTATGCCAGTAGCCCAATTCCAACAAAGTCCTCTGCAGTCTTTCCTTCCCCTTAGAAACCTCATAAGCCAAGTCTCGAAGTTCAGTACAGTCTGCACTTAGCATTCTCAAACTCTTATCAGAATAGTCCATAAAACTTGGCTTACCATTCCAGAAGGCATCTTCAGTTGCAAGCACCAAGTCCATGCCCATTCCTCCAAAACAAAGGTTCCAAAAGACGAATATCCACATGGTCAGGTTCATCTCACCCCACTCCTGGTACCACTTTACTGTTGCAGACAGCTTCAGGTTCGCTGAGATGAACTTCCAGACCAGGCACAGTTATGGAGGAAGGGATATTATTTATTGAAGCTTACAGATCCAGGGGAAGTTCCATAAAGGCAGGAGAAACGGCCTGCTCTCCACAGGGCCAAACAGAGAGAGCAAAAGCCAACCAGCCACCACAGCACACAGAGCAAAAACAAACAACTGCCCAAAAGGTCACACAGCACACTTCAGGAACTCCTGCTAGACACATTTGCATATCTTTACAATGGAATCTCAAACCCATCACCACACCTTAAGACCGGGCCCCCAGTGACCTTGCCTCTAGCAAGGTGATTGCAGATGCAAACTGTAAGTAACAAACCACTGAATATATTGGGGGACATATATTCAAACTACCACAATAGAACATTATTATTATTTCTTTTTGGAGAGACACACACACACACACACACAGAGAGAGAGAGAGAGAGAGAGAGAGAAAGAGGGAGAGGAAGACAGATAGAGAATGGGCGTGCCAGCAGCCTCTCAGCTGCTGTAAACAAACTTCAGATGCATGCGCCCCCTCGTGGGCAAATGCAGCATTGCACCCTTGCATCACTTTGCATCTGACTAAACGTGGGACCTGGAGATTGGGAACTGACGTCCTTAGGCTTGGCAGGCAGGGGCCTTAACCTTTAAGCCATCTCTCCAGTCCAAGAAAATTATTTTTATATTTTAAATTTGTTTGTTTACTTGTCTGTTATTTTTTTTTTCAATAGCATCCTTTCTATTTTCTTGCCTTCAGAGCCCAGGGTTCTATTCTGAAGCCGAATGGACATTAGAACTAGGTATAAGGAGCCATGAAAGTTCTGGGAAGCCAATGGACAGTTGGGCAGTCTGATCACACTTACAGGACACAAGACTAGAATACCTCTAAATTTATTAGATTTGTATGTTGTCCTTTAATTCATTTGGTCTTGGTTATTGCTGCCATTATTTTGTTATATTGTATTGAATATCTTCAAATTCCAGCAGGATGTAGAAATACATCCTGTCAAGTCTACCATGTTGCCAGCAGTATTCTGAAATTATATATCCAACAAAGATTATTTCTCTAAAGTTTAGATAACACGATTTTCCCAGCAATGGGAAAAAATGTTAAGATTATAACCTATTGTTCCTTATTTGTGCCATATTCACTAAACCACATTTTTATCAATTTTTATTTTATTTAAAAGTAGATAGAGGAGATTTTTTTCATAAATACAATATATATATGATTTATACTAGCTCAGAAAAGAGAGGCACAAAAAAAGCAAATGGTGACATTTTGGTAATATCACTGGCAGTGTTGCTATATATTTCCTTTGCATGGGTTTGAAATGTAAAGTATTATCAGAAGAGAAATGTTGAATCAACTTTTCATGTCTGTGATGTATTTAGTTCAGAACATTATTTTTTAATTTGGAAGGTATGCACATATTTTTGTGGGGGCAGAAATTAATTTATTTTTATATATTTTTATTGACAACTTCTATACTTACATACAAAAAATGCATGATATTTCCCTCCCCTGCCCCCATACCCCTTTAGAACTCCAATCTCCATCATATCCCCTCCTCTCTCCATTAGTCTCTCTTTTAATTTGATGTCATCATCTTTTTCTTCTATTATGAGGGTCTTGGGAAGGTATTGCTAGGCACCAGAATTAATTTTGTTCTTCATAATTTTTTATTAGTTATGTATATAGTGTGTATACAGCCATGATGGTACCATCGTTAGCATTCTCCCTGTCCTCCCCCTATGGGTAATGTGGGTCTTGCCATATGGGGGCAGCCATCAGTTATGCGGGGGAGGCAAAATTCAGGATGATACACTACACAACATACTTTCATTATGGAATAGCATAAATGTACCACCCAAATACTTATATAATGCTAAATTTTTGGCTTGTTCAACAAGTTGGGGGAATAAGTCTCATGAGCTTACTTCCTGCCATGTAAGTTCACATTCCATTTCTGATGTTTCATAAGAACAGATTTTAAATTACCTGGGGAGTCCTTGGGTTCTGCTGTTATAGAATGTGGTGAGAAAAATTATAGGGGATGAACATGACCTTTTGGATTCTGAACATGTGAGGAAACTTCCATACAGCTGTTCAAAATATTACTTAATTTCGTTTAAATCTATATTTAAGATGTTGGAAGAAAGCATGGCTACCTTGAAATTTTTATTTTCAGGCATAAAACATCCAGTTTTACAAAGCACCAAGAAATTAGTGTGATCCCTACAAAATAAGAGCTGTTTCTGCTGTCAATACATTTAGTTAACTCCATTCCAGAGAATAGGAAAAAGAGAGAGCCAGGGAAGATGACCATGCCACAGGGTGGGAAGCAAGACTCCTTCTTGCACTGGATCAGGGGAATCCTGGGTGGTAAAAACTATCAAAGGTGAATGGCAATGACTTACAGTGTTGTACTTTCTATTTCATTGCACCTTCTGGGAGGCTCTTCAATAGCCAATTACCTGTTTATATTAGTATCTTGAACATTGACTACTTATTAAGCAGCTATCACATTCGGGGGCGGGGGGGGGGTTTCTCCACCTTAAACTGATGGACGGATCCGTGGCTGATCCTCACCTCACCCCCAGCTACTTCCCTGCTGTCTGGGTGAAACTACTTGAAAATTGCAGAACATTCCAGGTTACTTGGAAACATGAGTTTCTTTCTTTCTTTTTTTTTTTTCTGGAATTTGTTTTTATCTCCTCTTATTTGTTTTTCCCTCTGTCTGGACTTTGGTTAATATGTATTTCTGTATACATACAAAATATCATCTCTTGGAATGGTGCCTCATGCAAAGTTGACTTACAGTGAAACATCACCTCTTCTTGTTCTTTTCATATCCAATTTATTTTCCATATTCCATGTTTAGACTCGTCTCCTTATAAATAATTTCAATACTTTCCCCTCTTCTCAAGAAAAATGGATATTTCAAAACTCTGACTTTGTTCCAACTATCTTTTCCATGACCACAATATAGCAGCTGAATTTTTCATGATTGGAGCAGTCAAAAGAACATCAGCCTGCAATAACTAGTTATGGTTTAATTACTATAAACTTGAACTACACTTATAACGCTCAACAATACGTCTGTTTCCATGGCAAATCTATATTATCATTTGTGTTTTCTCTCCTTTTACAACTGAGGAGATGTTCTGGCTGCTCTCAAGGTCCAATCCTTGCATGTACCCATGCTCTGGTGTTTCCCATTTCAATGCCAAGGCCCGTTTGTTGATGTCACATCATTTGCTTCATTTCCATTCTCTTTGCCTGCTCGTCAATGCAAAATTGTCCTCTTGAGTGTTCCACAACCTAGGCCAGTTTGCTTTCTAAGCAGACTGCTCTGCTACCATAGGGTGGCTGGCTTCTTTTGCCATATTTTGAAGGCAATTCTCTCTCTTTATCTCACTAGTAATCAGGGATGTTTAATTCAGCCTACTATGTTCTTCTTTTGGCGAACTTTCCTTTTGAGACTTCCATGAAACTACTTCATCCTTAAGCTACTTTTGACTTTTTTTTTTTAACCTAACTGATCACTCTCAGTCTGTGTGGTTCCCTTGCCTCTCTCTTCCCATGCCAGGTGGCCCTGCATCTCCCTAGACACCTTTCTTTTTCTGCTCTCCTTAGCCAACCTCAGCCACTTTCACAGTTGGAAGTAATGTCAACATTGATTTGCTCATTTATTTTTTTTCTTTCTTTAGATTCAAATAAGCAATGCCTTGACCTTCTCCCTTCTATGCCCAATAGGCATCCCAAGCTTAATTTATCCAAAATGCTTTTTATATCTTCCTGTTATCCATTAGCCTACTTCTTTCTTATCTATACAGTCTTAAAACAAATTAATACCTTTTGCACAATGTAGCTCTAACTTGGCCCCGTTTTACTTCATCCAATCACCTATTAGTAGTTTTTTTCTAGTTTAATGTATCAAGACAGGGTCTCACTCTGTAGCTCAGACTGTCTTTGAACTCCCAATGATCCTCCTGCCTGAGCTTCCAAAGACTGATGCTGTGACCCTAGCTCCCCCTGTTGTTTGCTTTCATTTCATTACATAACTGTCAGCATGATATTTAAAAATAAAAATAAAAATTTCATCATGTTACTTTACTTCCTTAACTAAATATTTTAATTGACTTTGAAACTCCTTATAAACTTCCATATGATCTGGCCCTCTCTCCCTATCACATTGCATACTGACCACTATTACAATGATAGTGTTTAAAGTTCCCTCACACTTTCACCTGCTGCCTTCTCTATCTCAGCATTCTTTCCCTGTGTGGTGTGACTTTTCCTGGGAAGATATGAAGAAATGTTGATTCACTCCAGACAGTGCACCAATGACAGACCAAAGAAACAAGGTTATTGGGCTTACATATAAGCAGCATAAGTGACCCAAACACAGCTGTATTACTGACAAACCAACTCTGGTATGGGTGACACTCATGAAAACTGCATCCCTGGAGCTCTGTCCAACTAGCAGGCATGCTCTCTGAAGACTCTCCTAGCAGCTGCTCACTGATTTTTTACCTTTGAACATTATTAATCTCACAACCTCCATTAGCTTCCTGAATCTTGCTCCATTAGCTTCCTGAATCTTAAGAACCTCACTCCTATTTCCAGGAGTGAATGTTTCAATTTGGAGTAAATAGCTACGCAACACCTTGGTATTCCTTTCTTCAGAAAACCTCTTCTTTTCATGCAACCCAACAAATACTGCCCAGCCAATATCAAGTAGAACGTTCTCTCCCCAAATTTCGTTCATGGAGAACAGTAACTATCCTTTTAACAGCATTTACCATAGTATTTTTTATTGTGCACATAGTAATTTTTTGTTTATTTTTATATCTTGTCAGTGTGTGAAATCCAAATTAATGACATTGCCTTGTTGACCTTAACTCCAAGGTTATTGTCTAAGAGAGATGTTCATGTCTTCTTAACTTCAAGGTTATTGACTAAAATAGACAGACATCAAATAATTCTTACTTGAAATATTGGTTCACTGTATGAATAGTATTATGAAATTCTTGCCTAAGTATTATCATCTGTATCTTAAACTTTAAACTTAACAAAGTTTGTTCTCTTGTCTTTACTATAAAATGTATTACTTGATCAATAGTAACCTAGATTGCAGAGTCAGGGTTTATTTCTACAGGGCTACATCAGATAATACAATTTTTAGAATAGTTAACAGATTCCATATTAAGAATTTAAAAACCATCTCATTATTTAAAATTTATTTATTTATTTGCAAGGAGAAAGAGAGAGAGAGAATGGGTTCTCCAACGCCTCCTGCACTGCAGCAAATGCACTCTGGATGCATGTGTCACTTTGTGCATCTGGCTTATCATGGGTTTTAGGGAATTGAACCCTGGCCATTAGGGTTTGCAGTTAAGTGCCTTAACTGCTGTGATACCTTTCCATCCCCCCATCCCATAATTTGTTTTACACAGGTAAATATGAAAAAAACATTTATTTAGACACTTGGTGTCTTGAAGTAAAAATATAAACCTGCTTTGATGACGCATGGAGATTATGAGGATTGGCAGAACACAGGCTTATTTTAGGTAGAGCATCTTTTAGCTGTGGCAAGTGCTGTAGGAAATAATGAAGGGTTTGTAAAAGGACTTATTCTCTTCTTCCTCCCTTCTTGAGATAGAATGTCCTTTAGTTGTTCTGCCACTGCACATGTGCTAGCTTAGCTGGGCCCCAAGCTTCCAGATTTGATTGGCTCTGTCTCCCATTGAGATAGGCTGTGGTGGCTGGAATCAGATGTTCCCCATAAATTTATATGCACTGAATGCTTGGTCCCCAGCTGGCTGAAATTTGGGAGATGGACCTTTGCTGAAAGGTGTGCTGCTAGGGGTAGACATAGAGGTGTTATATCCAGCTCCCCCTTTCCAGAGTTTGGCTTACTGTCTTTCTGCTGTTTTCCACTTGATGTGGCAGAGGTGATGTCTGGCCTCTGCTTAGGCCATGCTTTACCCTGACTTCATGAAGCTTTATCTTGAGACTATAAGCCAAAATAGAAACTGTTCCTCCTATCAGCTGCCCTTGTTTGGGTGCTTTGTCCCAGCAATGAGAAGATTACTACAGCATAGGCACATTGATAATTACAGATGTATCCATCTGTACATTGTTGCTGGCTTGTAAGCAAGCTCTGTCAACCATTGAGCCGTCTCTATAGCCCCTAGCTATAAGTTTTGTTATACTGATGGTAACATTTCAATGGATTATCCTCTTTATGGAAAAGTATACATTAAAGTTTTCATTAATGCCTATGATTATAACTGAGGACATTATTTAAGCTATGCTTAATCATTTGCATTATTTGTTTATTTTTGTTATATCCTAATTGTCCTTCATGGCTCTCATGGAAGCAAAACTCACTAAGGGTCTAGATGCTGGCCCAATGCAACAGGCTATTTATCTAATTGGTGTGAAATCACAATTGATAGTATCTAATTTATTTAATGAGATCACAATGGATAGGTCACAAGCTCACTGAATGTTGTTTATATAATTTTTGTTCATATTAGAACTCATCCTTACTTTTTTCAAAGATATTAAGATATTTTTGATAATTTTGTCCATTATGATGATAATTTACTATGTGAAAAAGCAAGGCTTTGGACTTAATCAATTTTATGTTGCTTCATTCTCATTACTTATGAAATCCTTATCTATTTGGATTCACTCTCTGGAGAAACCAGTTTCCTTAATTCTTTTAACCACTTTAAAAATATCAGTTCTTTATTTAAAAAAAAAAAAAACCATATATCTAAATTTCTGGTGTTCTGAAATTGATGTTCTATTGTTGTGGTTCATTCAACTTACAACTTTTTTGGAGCATCCAACAAATACTAATTACCCAGCTAATCATTCAGATACTGTGAGGGTTAAGGTGTTGTCAACTTGTTCTGTTTAGTAATCCACAGAAATCCCTTTTGGGTTGGTCTCCGATTGCTTCCAGGAAGGATTAACTAAAGGAGGAAGTACTTCCCCAGAGTGAGTCCTTCCCCCAGAGCGGGTGGCCCCTCTCAGATGGGAACTTTATATAAAGAAGCTCTGGGTGAAAGGAGCCCCTTCCTTCCACTTGGCAGCCTCTAGGTCTTCAGTGCTGGATTAGGACTGCTGAGGCATTTGGCCACGTGGACTGGGCAGCTACTGGGTTCCTTGATTCTCAGGCCTACAACTGCTATTGGACTACCATAAGCTAATCAGATAAATTCCCTTTTTAATATAATTCGTACTAGCAGTTCTCTTCCTCTAGAAAACCCTACCTAATACAGATACAAAGTTTGAAAGTAAGTAAATCACATCTACTTGTATTCAGCACACATTTCTATAAAGGAGTCAGATCTGATTTCTTGCCATGTTACTTTTCGATTTGAAATAGTGCCCACTTCAGCATACAATGAATTTACATTTATTATGAATCTAACCTGTTTTCCTAGAATAAAACTAAAATTCACTGATTTGTGTACCTTCAGTATTTTCTGAAATTTTTATGGATAGAGGCATTATTAGTGTTTGAGCAGAATTCCAGTATCACAAGTAGTCTCGTCTAGAAAGCAAGGAAGCTGATGATTCTTTGAAGATATGAAAGACATATTTTATTTCTTATGTCTGGAAACATTATTTTAGTTCAGACAAATATTTCTCACCAGCTTTAATATTGTAAAATCACAAAGTGTATGTTTAGGGGCCTTTAAATATTGAAGGATAAGTAACACCAAAACATATAACTGTGTAATAGACTGTCTATTGATGAATATGACTTATATAATATATGTATGTATAATTTACTTATAAAACAAAATTCATCAGTAGTCATGATGAGTTTCTCCTTAAAAATTAAATGATGGGAATATATGAAAATGACCTAGCTAGAACAATGCCTTGTGCAATAATATAAAAGGAATGTAAGCCCTGGAGAGCAATGGAGAAATACATCGTGCTCAATGGAATGTACTGGGATGACTCTTACAATGCTGTCAAAATTAATAGGTGCAGTCTGTGTGGGAGAGAATAAAATGAAATAAAGGTGGTGTTTGTGCCTAAAACCTTTACTAAGCATTTGGAGATCCTTTGAAATGTGCAAAAGCAGAAAATACTTTGAATAAGTGAGAACTTTTCTGATTCCTTGTGCTAAGTTTAAATCCTATATTGATTTTGCAGAACATTTTTCCCTAGAGTTGCTTTTTTACTCCTTTCTTGTTACTTCTCTGGGTTCTGAAAAGGACCAGGTAGAATAATTAACAAACCATCTACTATTTCCACCATTTGAAGATATATTTATGTAAAACTGGAAGGATTCAGAGGTGATATTGTCATCCTGTATCTTTTACAATACATGCCCACATTAGCTATGGTAATCACGTTGAAAATGAGTTCTTTCAGTTCTTTGCTCTCTCTCTCTCTCTCTCTCTCTGTGTGTGTGTGTGTGTGTGTGTGTGTGTGTGTGTGTGTGTATACATACACACCAAGTACACACCAAGTCTTGCATGTGGAGGTCAGAGGACAATCTCCCAGTGATTGTACACTTCTTCTCCCTTCTCTGAGATGGAGTCTCTTGCTCCTGTGATGAACACCAGTCAGCTGACCAATGAGCTTTAGATTCCCCTGGTTTCACCTCCAATTATCATAGGTGACTTGGACTCAAAACCATACATGAGTTCTCCTCAGGCTTCATTTTTAGGCACTCAGCAATAAGTCCTACCACTTATTTCTTTTCTTTTTTTCTTTATTTTTTCTTCCATAGTTTCTTTCTTTATTTGTGTGTGTGTGTGTGTGTGTGTGTGTGTGTGTGTGTGTGTGTGTGTGTGGTGTATGTGTATGTGGATCATCACTTGTGTGAGTGCATGTGTAGGCAAGAGGTTGGCATTGAGTATATTTCTTAATCACTCTTCTTTTCATTTACTGAGGCAGCCTCTCTCATATCTCACAGATTTAGCTAGTCTGATTATCCAGCTTGCCCCTAGAATCCCCTGTGTTTGCCTCAAGAGCACTGGGGCATAGGCAGCTACCACACCAACACAGCACTTACATGAGAGTTGGTGGTTGGAACTCTGGTCCTCATGCTTGGTGGTAAGGCCTTTACCTACAGAGTCACTTTCCCAGACCTACTACTTATTTATTAAATGCTCCATCTATTAATTTACGTCACTGATATATTTGCCTCAGCTCATGTACTTTGTGTGTCTGAGATAACCTTAGCTTATAATTGTACTTTTAAAAAGTGAACATCTCAGTTCCTCTCCTTTCTTGATGACACTGACTCCTCTCTTTTCTTTAATCTTAAAGAATTATTGTCTAGATTACTCATCAGTTGTTAATATGTATCTGAATAAATAGCAGGCCATGTAAGGTCAAGGACTAAAGCTGACTACCCATACTATATTGAGGTAATACTGGATAAGTGAATAGAAATGGGTGGGGAGAATAGCAGAGGAAAAGGGAGAGGTGCTGAGGAAGAGAGGAGGATAAAAGAGAAGAAGTGGGGAAAGGGAGAGGTGAGGACTTCATTCAGTATATTTAAGTAATTGTATCTTGGGCAACTCTGGAGGAAAATCTTGCCAAAAGTTCAACTTATGGGCTGGAGAGATGGCTTAGCGGTTAAGGCACCTGCCTGCTAAGCCTAAGAACACAGTTCCGATCTCCAGGTCCCACGTTTAGCCAGATGCAAAGTCACGCAAGGGTGCAATGCACTTGACCACAAGGGGGTGCAGGCATCTGGATTTTGTTCTCAGCAGCTGAGAGACTGCTGGTGCGCCCATCTCTATCTGTCTTCCTCTCTCTCTCTGTCTATCTCTCTCTATGTCTCTCTCCAAAAATAAAATAATAATAAGTTCAACTTATTCCTTCAACTAGCTTTAAAAATTCCATTTTTCTTGAGTTTTACTACAGCAGTGCACCTAGAACCAGCAATTTACATAGTGGGCATACATCAATCTTCTTTGAGTGTATGAATAATGAATAAATTAGTGACTCTTCTCATATATTCATAAAAAAGTCTTATCATCCAGAACCATGGAATGCAAGACCTACTCGGGTCACATTGGAAGCCTAAGTTTTCAGGCTCATTTGGAGGATATTTTGCATAGGATCATGAGTGTTAGAGCTTGAACAAAATCTTACCCAGACCCTTCATTCTACAAATGAAGGCAGAGGGTGTTGTATTTACCCCCTCAGTTCTGGTACAGAGCACCGAACCAAAAAGAGCTAATAGGAAGAAATTATTTTATTTATTTTATTTTGACTTACAGTCTCAAGGGGAAAATTCATGGTGGCAGGGCATGAGCAGAGGCTGGACATCACCATTGCCATAGCAAGTAGAAAACAGCTGCAGGAGACCAAGCCCGGGCTAATAAACCTCAAGGTCCATCCCTAGCAACATAGCTCCTCCAACATAGAGTCATTACTAGGTACTTTTTTTGGTATGTAAAAAGACATTGTCCCAGGTACTGAGATATGACTCAGCATTAGATATCTTCTAATTCCTAAAGTTGACAATGATAGGGTCAGTTAGTGAGGATAATATAAGATTGTTATAGGTTTGGATGAGAACAATTATGGCTAACTTAGAGATGATTTTCTGTCTCCTAGAGATTCTGAGCTGTTGTGATGGACTGAGAGAACAGAGGTAACAAACATGTCTGAGAAATATACAAATGAGCAGCTAAGGCTAGAGCTCCTTTCCCTGACTTCAGAAAAGATTTTGCTTACTCTCTTTCACTCACCCTCCCACAATCTACCAGTGAAAAGTTTTTGCTCGTGTTAATTAAAGGCCAAAAATGTGCACGGTGTGTGATTTCTAATCAGGTTTTCTCTTAAATCCTATTTATGTGGGCAGATGAGGAGACCTTCCTCTCATCATATCTGTCATCAGTAATATTCCTTCATTTGAAAGTCACTGGTTATAGCAGTAATATGTTCAGTCCTGCTGATGTTTGCATGGTATATGTATTGTTTTCATCCTTTAATTTTCAACAAGTGGTTTTATATTTACAGTTGGATATTGATTTTGTATTTCTAGTCCAAATACACAATTGTATATATGTGTATGTATAAAGATATATTATATATGTGCATATAAAATCCTCTTTTCTAAAATTCCAATGTTCTTTCTCGCTAATTCAATAGTCTATGCATTTTATATAGTAAGCTCTCAGATTTAGCACATTTGCTACTGTTCTATATGTGTGTTTTTCTTTGTTGTTGTTTTTCTTTTCCTTCCTTCTATTCCCAAACTCTCTTTTAGGTTTGTTTTTAGTATTTTTCCTTATCTTTACTATTAATTTATGAATGTTACTTTTTGTTTTATTTTTATTTTATGGATTGCCCTAGGGCTTTAAATATGTATTTTAATACATCAGTCTATATATTGGTTTGAAAATAAAATGTCCCAAATACCCTCATGCATTTGAGATTAAGCCTCATGTTAAATTCTCAGATGTTTGAGCCTTTCTAATATAAAGGAATTTTGGAGGATATGTGTTGCTGAGGGCCGACCTTGAGGTTTCTTAACATAGCCTTTCTGGGTATTAGCTACCTCAGCTCAGTCTTTCTGCTTCCACCCTACTACTGAAGTGTGACAATTTCAGCTGAGCTTAAATCTGCATCGCTTTCCTTCCATACACTTTTACTCAGGTGTTTTGCACCAGCAATAAGAAAGTACCAAGAAGTGGAGCCATTGTTGTGATGAACCTGACCATGTCATTTCTAGTCTTGTGAAACTGAATTTTGGAAGGTATATGAAGGATTTGTAACTTTGGACTAGCAAAGCCTTGCAGGGCTACAAGGAGAGCTTGATGGACCATCTGATGAGGGTTTGAAAGACCTAAATGAAGACAAAAGTGGACTCTAAAGGTTTGGCTTATTAGGATTCAGAGGAGAAAGAAAGTATTTTGTTGGAAATGAGACTAGAAACAGTTCACGTAACATGCTACTTTCATTCTGCCTATGTCCTGAGAATTTGAGCAAAGTTGAATTTGAAAGTAATAGACTGGTATTTTGGTGCAGGAAAGAAGAAGAATAAGAAAAATATGAGCAGGTTCAGACCCCAGGCACAGAAACCAGGATCAGTTCAGCTGCAATGATTTAAGAGATTACCACCATTGAGGAAGGGGCAGCTGCTCTCCATTGGTACAACAGATGGAGTATTAACATTTTTGAAAGGAGGGGGCAGGACATGAAGGAAGAATGCTTAAAGCGCTTACTCTCCTCAATGATGAATTTATCCTCCCTGGAGTAATAAATTTGGTAGCCCACCTGCTGCTGGTCGAAGTATGACAAATGAAGGAAAGATGGGTCAGGAAGTACACATGGTTCTGGAGATGGTCATTGGGTGATATGGGGCTGTGTTGAAGTCCCTGCATTGAGGACTTGTGAGGCCATGGCATGGGTTCATGAAGTTGAACCATGGGTTGGAATGAAGACTTCAGGATTTTGGAGAGGCCAGGATTATGGGATGTCCACCAAGGAAAGCTGCTGCCTAAGATCAGAAGCAGTTTATATGAGGAAAGGGTTTATTTAACCTTACAGATTCTAGGGGAAGTTCTATCATTGTATAAGAAGTTGGGTAACTTTCATAGATCAAGAGCACAGAGACACTATCAGTCAGTAAGCAGAAAAAGCCAGAGCTCCAAACTGCTATGATCACATCTTAGGGATGTATTTATGATCCACACCCAGAAACACACATTACAGCAGGCTGCTGGTGAGTTAAGTTGAAATCTTAGTAAAAAACTACCTCAGGATACGGATGACATTCATTCACATTCAAGCCACCATATTTTGCCCCTCACCCTCATAAGCCTTTATCAACTTTAACGCCATTCAAAAGTCCAAAATCTCAGGCTGGAGAAATGGTTTAGCGGTTAAGGTGCCTGCCTGCGAAGCCTAAGAATGTCTGTTCTAATCTCCAGGTCCCATGTTTAGCTAGATGCAAAAGTGATGCAAACATGTAATGCCGCACATGCGCACAAGGGGGCGCCCATTTCTGGAGTACATTCACAGTGGCTGAGAGGCAGCTGGCATGCCCATTCTCTCTGTCTCTCTCAAAAAAAAATTCAAAATCTCATATGACATTCAAGACAGTTTCTTAACTGTGAGCCCTGTATAAATCAAACACATGTTAAATACTTCCAACACATAATAGCACAGAGTAAACATTTCCATTGTAAAAAGGCATAACAAGGTGAGTCTGGACCAATGTAAACAATAAAGAGTAGTTAAAAATCAAACACTTGCAGTTCAAATCCAACATTCATAACCAGTGATAAAAGTCTCTGAATTCCAATTTCATCCCACCAGCTTGCTGATGGAGCAGCTTTCCAGTCCACAGTCCTGGTACATAAAAAACATCTTCAGGATGGTCCACCCTAAACCCTGTTTTATCTTTGCAGCTCCATACAATGGCTTTACTTGTCCTCCACACAGGAATTATAACCCTATGTCATATGTCACATCTCAGTAGAAGTTCCTGGAACTGGTTCATCTCTGTACAATCCCACTACGGGGATTTCCACACTCTCTCACTTTGTCCCAGGACCATTTCCAAAAACAAAACTGCGTTGCATTTCATTTTTGTGCTTCCAAAACAGTACCAGGTGTGCCAGCATAGCCAAATTCTTAAATCCAGGGTGAAATAAATCTTGGTATTAAAGAGTTGTTTACTCCTTCACTAGTCTTTCTTCAAGCCACCTCCTATTAAAGGAATTTGTATTTTCACTCATTTGAGCCCTGCCATGGGTGGATTTCCCCCTTAGATATATATTTTTATTGTCCCAATGCACAGAAATTGGCACACTCTCATTTGTGGTAATCTGCTTAAAATTGCAGCTTCATGAAACTTGATCTACACATCTCACCATGCACAAAAATTAAGTCCAAATGGATCAAAGGCCTCAATATAAGACCAGAAATGCTGCAACTACTGGAAGAAAAAATAGGAGCAACTTTCAATGATATAGGAGTAGGAAAAGACTTCCTGAACAAAACCCCAGTAGCTCAGGAGATTAAACAATCACTCAACCAGTGGGATCTCATGAAGCTGAAAAGCTTTTTCACAGACAAACATACAATAAGCAGAGCCAATAGATTACCCACAGAATGGGAGAAAATCTGGATATACATCAGACAGAGGCCTAACTTCCAGAATCTACAAAGAACTCAAAAACCTAAATAATGAAAAGTCAAACAACCCACTCACAAAATGGGACAGAGAACTATACAGGGAGTTCTCAGAGGAAGAAATACAAATAGCAAACACACACTTAAGAAAATGTTCAACATCCCTAATCATCAGGGAAATGCAAATTAAAACAACTAATAGATTCCACCTTACCCCAATAAGGATAGCAAACATTAAAAAATCTAATGACAACAAATGCTGGAGAGGCTGTGGAGAAATAGGAACCCTCATTCACTGTTGGTGGGAATGTAAGTTGGTACAACCATTATGGAAAGCAATATGGAGACTCCTAAAAATGATGACCACAGAGGTACCAGCAGACCCAGTTATTCCCTTGCTGGGCATTTACCCTAAGAGCTTTAATCCTCAGTTCAGAGATATTTGCTCAACTATTTTTATAGCTGCTTAGCTATAAATAATAGCTAAGAGCTGGAATCCACCCAGATGTCCATCATTAGATGAATGGATAACTAAGGTGTGGTAAATACACAATGGAATTCTACATAGCAGTAAGAAAAAATGACACAATGAAATTTGAAGAAAAATGGTCAAAGTTGGAACAAATCATCCTCAGTGAACTCACCCTATCACAGAAAGATAAGTACCGCATGGTCTCACTAATCTATGGCTCCTAACCTGAATTTGCCTGAAATTCTGACACACCTAAGAAACGTTTTTAGGACTGGACAATAGGGATGGTTGGGGAGGGAAGAGAGGGCAGTGGGGGGGACAAAAAACTGGACACAATTGGAAATGGTACCAAAATATCCTATAATAACCTGTAAGACACACTAAAAGGCTGATCCTTCATCAGGTGCTTAGAGAGAACACCTGAATCACGGGGGCCTGGAGAGGGGAGGATGAAGACTAACCTCAACCTTCTCCTGCTCCTCTCTCTCATCCACTCTTCTTACTCTTCTCTCTCTATCTTTCTCCTTCATGCTACCTTTTCTTCCTTCTTTTCCCATGGCACTGACCTGTAACTCCCAGTACCAGCATGTGGTCAACATCCACAGTGAGCTGTTGATCAGTGAGACCTATTAGGTTTCCCAAAAGAAGACATATTTCTGTCAGAGTACTTGATGACCCACCAAAGGCTAAATGCTGGGGTCCAGCCCTAACATCAACAAGGGGTGAGACCACAAAGCTGGGATGAACAGGAGAGGTTGGGACAAGCTGACAGGTTGGGCTTCAGCAGCGAGCAATTTGACTTCTCTCTCTCTCTCTGCCTCTTGCCACAAAACCCCAGTCTTTTATTTTTCTCATACAAGGAAATAGGATTCAGAAGGAAAAGGCAAAAACAAAACTGTGTCCAAATTTGACACACATGCATAATCTTTGAAATTACAAGTACATAATATTTCCAGGAAAGTTAACCCTATCCCTTATAATCTTTATGAGCAAGCACTGTTAACCATAATCTTTTTTGAAATTAAAAATACATAATGTTTCCAGGACAGTTAATCCCATCCCTTACAATCTTTATGAGCAAGTACTATTAACCATTAACTGTGAAAAACACCTTGACCAATTCTTTTTTGAATCATGGGGCAGTAGCTCCTTGCAGTTTCTTTTTCATTCTTTGTTAAATGTTGATTCTATTTTCGGCTACAAGTTAGCAAAGGTGAGAGACAGATTGGCTACAACAGGTGCCTATTCAATTACAGTTAACTCAGTAAGTCTTTCTTTTCCTTTCTACAAGCCATTCTTTATAACATAATCATTACATCCAAATTGTATTTGCTAAGCATATGCCTGAATTAAATCTGTATGAAGTTGTATTTTCTCATCTTTTGATAAACAGTCATAGGGCCTCAAATCCCTAACAGCTAAATAATAAAACCTAACTCATCAGCCCATTTTCCTCTGTAGTCTCTCCCTCCCCAGATCTTAAGTCTCACTCTCCCACTCTTAGGGTCACACTAATATTGACCACCTGGAGGAAGCAAGCTTTTGGGATCAAATCTATGCCCCTCATGAGTAGCCTGAGGGGGATCCCACCATTTATTGTTGTTGTAATAAACCCATTGTTTTCCATTCCATTTTTTGTTTGATCTGGGAACACATCTCCTATTGCCTGCATAATGCTATTCCACAAAATCACCTCATCAGGAGCTGGCAGTGCTTCTAACTCCCGGGGGTCATGGCTGGCCTGCAGATCATTCACAGAAGAGAAAGAACAAGCCAAGATAAGGAGAGAAACCAGAAAGATCATGGCAACAAACATGAGCTGTACGGCTGAAAGAAGTAGATGTCCTTGCCAAGCTAAATGAGCCAGAGGAGACCACGGGGTCGGATCAGTGTCAATCAATGCACAGCATCTTGACTCAGGCTTTTTGGAGCATGCCATCCCTGGCATCTCTCCCTTTCTGTTTAAGTTGAATGAGCCAGAGGAGACCACAGGGTTAGATATGTGTCAAGCAATGCACAGGGTCTCGACTCAGGATTTTCAGAGCATGTTGTCCCCAGCAGTTAATGGTAAGACCCTATTGCTGAAGACACCATATGCTATTGGGAGGGAACATGGAGTGACCTGGCTGGAATCTGGAAGAAACATTCCCCAAGCAATTAGTTTTTCTAGTGCCAGAAGGTACTACATGAGCAACTGGGGGAAAATGATCAACATCTGTCTAAGCAACTCAAGATGTAAACTTCCCAGCAGCAATAAACCTGAGGTGATGCTCACACAAATGCAATAGTGGCACACAGCCATTTGGCTAAAGGATCCACTCAGTAGAACGGAACCCATACCTGGAACTGGAAAGCAAGTCAGAACCATATCCAAAAATGAGTTCACCCTCCAATATCAAGCTCCCATCAATAGTGGAATATAAGAGGGCCTATACCCATTAAATTCACTCTAAAACAATAATGGCTAACCATGTACCTTGTACTAACCTCACTCTCTGTTGGAGAATTTGCTTCTCTTTTTCAGATGGACGTAGAACCTGAGGAGAGAATAAGCCCATCATACCTCACCAGGGCACCAGCTGAACCCATAGAATAATTGGGGAAATGAGCAAGAGTGCTGCTTTCTCACAAACTTGATATCAACAGAGGGGTGAAGGAGACAGACACAGAGAACACTCAACCTCTACCAAACCAGAGATCCAGAGACTCCCATGACCTTGTCACTGAAATAGACCTAAAATGAACCCAATATGGCTTAGGGAAATTCGTGGGAGAAGGGGCAGAAAGATTGTTAGAGCCATAAGTTTGATCATTATGCACAGAGACATTGCCTCTCCCCCATAACTGATGGCTATCTCCACAACGCAAGACCCACAATCCCCAAGGGGGGAGGGCAGGGAGAAGGCTAATGATCATGGCTCTATGCACATTATATAGGTAACTAATAAAAAAGGCATAAAAATAAAAAATAAATAATAAAAAAAATGTTCAACATACCTAATCATCAGGGAAATGCAAATTAAAGCAACTATGAGATTCCACCTTACCCCAGTAAGGATGGCTAATATTAAAAAAAACAATGAAAACAAATGCTGGAGAGGCTGTGGAGAAATAGGAACAAGCTTTCACTGTTGGTGGGAATGTAAAATGGTTCAACCATTATGGAAAGCTATATGGAGACTCCTGAAAAGGATAACTATAGACCTACCAACAGATCCAGTTATTCCATTATTGGGCATTTACCCTAAAGGCTCCAAGCCTCAGATCAGAGTGATTTGCTCAACCATGTTTATAGCTGGTCAATTCATAATAGCTAAGAGCTGGAATTAACACAGATGTCCATCATCAGATGAATGGATAACAAAGATGTGATATATCTAGTCACATGATCTCATTCATTTGTGGTTCCTAGCCTGAATCCTCCTGAGATGCTCCCAAACCTAATAAGTACCCTGAGGACCAGACAATAGGGAGGGTGGGAAGGGGTGGAGTATAAAGGTGGGAGGGAGTGAAAGGGTGGGAGGGAGGGTAAGGGGGGACACAAATAGGGACCCAAAAGGAAATGGTACTATAAAACTCTATATTCTGAACAACAGGCTAAAACATTGGTCCTTCAGCAGGCCCACGGAGAGAACAACTGAACCACAGGGAACTGGAGAGAACACCATGAAGACCTACCTTAATCTCTTCCTGTTTCTCTATCTCCCTCTCCCCCCCTCCCTCTACACTCACTTTCTCTTTTATATTAACAATCTTTTTCTTCCTTCACCTTCCTTTGTGCTGACTTATAATTCCCAGTGCTAGCATGGGGTTAACTTTCACAATGAGCTGTTGATCCGAGAGACCTACAAGTTTTCCCCAAAAAGACAGATTTCTGTCAGAGTTCTTGATGACCCACCAAAGGTTAATGGAAAGACCCTACTGTCAACGACAGCATGTGTGGGTGAGACAAAACATGGAGAGACCTGGTTGCAATCTGGAAGAGGGTCAGTCCCCAGACAGTTAGCTAGTCTAGTGCCAGAGGGTGCTACTGGGGGAAAATGACCAACATCTGTCCAAACAACTTGCAGTCAAAGCTATCCAGCAGGAAACAACCTGATGCAATGCTCAAACAAGTGCAGTAGTGGCACATAGCCATGGTGGGTAACCAACTGCTCTTGATTTAGCTAATAGATCCACTCAGTGGAATATAACTTATTGCTGAAACTGGAAATAACTCAAAACCATGTACAAAAATGAGCCCAGTCTCCAAGATCAAGCTCCCACCAGCTAGAAGAGGGCTAGGAGAGGGCCTACACATATAAAATTCTCTCTAAAATAACTATGGCCATCCCATCTATCTAGTACTAACTTCTCTCTCCATTGGAGAATTTGCTTATCTTTTTCAGCTGGATGACAAACCTGAAGGGAGGATCAGCCTATCACACCTCACCAGGGCCCCAGCTGAAACCATAGAGTTATGCGGGCAAAGGGCAAGAGTACAGCTTTCTTGGTGAACATGACACCAGAAAAAGGCTGAAGTAGATAAAAACAGAGAACATCCAACTCCTACTAAGCCAGATATCCAGAGACACAGAGGCTCCCAAAATCTCACCACTGAAGTAGGACTAAAATGATCCCAACGTGGCTCAGGGAAATTCACGGAAGAGGAAGCAGAAAGAGTGTTAGAGCCACAAGTTGGGTCATTATGCACAGAGACTTGGCCCATAACTCTTGTCTACCCCCACAATTCATGACCCACATTCCCCATTAATGAGGGTCCCATTGGAGGGGGGGGACAGGGAGGAAGATAATGGAGTCACCAATATGAATGTAAAATTAGAATAATATAAACATAAAAATTTTTTAAAAACTTAAAAAAAAAACTAGTAAAGCTGGGCGTGGTGGCGCACACCTTTAATCCCAGCACTCGGGAGGCAGAGGTAGGAGGATCGCCGAGAGTTCGAGGCCACCCTGAGACTACATAGTTAATTCCAGGTCAGCCTGGACCAGAGTGAGACCCTACCTCGCAAAACCAAAAAAAAAAAAAAAAAAAAAAAAAAAAACCTAGTAAATATATGGTGGGAATGCTTTTCTTCATCATCATTGTCATTACTATCATCATTTCATCTCCATCATAGTGGCATGATAAGCTGCATTTTCAAAGACACAAAACAAATCATATGAAAGTTGTAGCACAGAGATTATTATCAAGAAAATAAAAATTAAGTATAAATATAAAAAATTGCAGGGTCAGTAACATAAGAACAATCTCTGTGCCTGTAATTTTAAACTTGCTTGAACTTTTTGTTCTATACCTTTTGCCAAAAAGAACATTCCATCACTTTTAAATTCAACCCTGATCATACTTTCTGGGAATGGCTGGAAAAATGCAGCCAGTATTCAGTAGTCCAGTTTCAAAAAATTATTTCTTTCCCCTTTAAATGTTTGTAAGCCAAGCCTTCACAGTCCACAAATTTCTCTGGATGTAGATTTTTCAAGCTCTCACCAAAATAACCAACCAAGCACTGCTTATAATACTGAGAAATTTCTCCAATCTAAAGTACCAAATACTTCCATATTCCTTCAACACACTAGTTTCAAAAGTTCAAAACCAGCTGGGCATGGTGACACATGCCTTTAATCCAAGCATTTGGAAGGCAGAGGTAGGAGGATCACCATGAGTTCAAGGCCACCCTGAGACTACATAGTGAACTCCAGGTCAGCCTGGACTAGAGTGACCCTGCCCCAAAAAACCAACAACAACAACAAAAAAAGTCCAAAACCAACATGATCAGATTAATCACAGCTATGAACCCACTCCTGATTCCAATTTTAATATTGCAGTTAGATTTGTGTTGCTGGGACAAACACTCAACCATAAGCAGCTTATGGGTGGAATGGGCTCATTGTAGGCTTACAAAATTCAGGGGAAGTCCCATCACACTAGAAAAAGGTGGCTCACTTCATAGATCAATAGCAGAGAATGGGCAATCCTCCAGTGGCTAACTCCAGAAATATAAGACTTTATTCATGCCAGATTTGCTATAAAAGCTGCTAGGGAGAAAAGGCATCAACATTCCTATCCATCTGTGTATCCTGGAAACCCAAAGCAAGATTGTGTCCACTGGTGCAATTGTGGCAGGAGAGTTATTGGAGTAACCAATTGCTCTCTGATTGGATTTGAAGCCTGCTCTACGGGAGGGAAATCATACCTAGTACTATAAATCTGTACAAAAGCCTGTGGGTAGGGACCTGGGACTCAGAGAGTACTCAATATTGTGGCTATGATAATTGGACAGCATGTCAAACTGTCTGATATCTATATTTGTTCCCATAGATCAGAACCACTCACAGCCTCAAACACAAACGTTTCTGTATGCAAAGGGCAGAGCCAATTACAGAGATGAACAGACATCAAAGTTACCAAGAATAAGTGTTTAGTTTCTCCTCAGTCCTAAACCTGGCATTTAAACCACACCTTCTAAAGTTCAGGAAACAGAAAGTACATAAGAGCAGGATGGTTAAAAGTGAGGCTGTGGACTGTTTTCATTGGGATATGACAAACATGCTGCACTCATGGGCTCACAACAGTAAGATTTATGTATTAGGCTACATATTTTGGCCATTTCTACTGTCTTTATTCTATTATTTAGATGCAAAATCATTCTTAACAATAGTTTTCTGTCTGAACAGCTGGTTTTCTAGATATTAGGCTTCTGTCAGTGGTATATCTGGCAAAGATTTTCTCCCATTCAGTGGGTAATCTACTGGATCTTCTTATGGTATGTTTGTCTGTGCAAAAGCTTTTTAGCTTCATGATATCCCATTGGTTGAGTGCTTGTTTAATTTCCTGGGCTACTAGAGTTTTGTTCAGGAAGTCTTCCCAGTTCTATATTGTGGAGAGTGCCTCCTATTTTTTTTCTTCCAGTATTTGAAGAGTTTCAGGTCTCATATTAAGATCTTTAATCCATTTGGACTTGATTTTTGTGTATGGCAAAATGAGTGGATCTAATTTCATTTTTCTACATATGATCATCCAATTTGTCCAACACCATTTGTTGAAGATGCTGGCTTTTCTCCAGTCTACATTATTGGCACCTTTGTCAAAGATCAAGCAGCTGTAGTTACTTGACCTAAGGTCTGGCTCTTCAATTCTGTTCCATTGGTCTATGTTTCTGTTTTTATTCCAGTACCATGCTGTTTTTGTCACTATGGCTTTGTAATATAGCTTTAGATCGGCTATGGTGACACAACCAGAGGTGTTATTTAATTTTTAAAAAATTTCTGCTGAGGATATGTTTGAAAGTAAAATTCTGGAGGTGGGGGAGGCTGAGGAGGGAGAGGAGGGAGAGCTGCTGGGAGGGAGAGGTGGGGTGGTGATGGTTGATGGAGATGCTGGGGCTGTGAGGATCAGGCCCAAATCATCTTTACTTTACGTTCAGACATGTATGTGTTTCTTCTAAGTTGAAAAAACTGTTTTAGGAATACCAGTCTGACAGTACTGCACAAGCCTGCTGCCATGGGCTGTTGGGATGTCCACGTACTGTCCTTTCCTTTCTGTGTGGAATTGCCTCCATAACAGGCCTCTTTGCAGGGACTCTGCTTCCCAATTGGAGAAAATTACGACTGATCACATTTAACAGAAAGAAGAAGAACCTGTTTACATGGGCCTGTGGGTGAAATGTGCCCTGTACAATGGAAGCAGTGACTGCCTGATGTACAACACAACTTGGTACTTATCCGTTGACCAGCTGGACCTGTATGTCCTCCAGTTTGCCCTGCCTCTCAGCATCTTGATTGCAATGGGTGCCTTACTGCTCTCCCTGATTGGAATGTGTAACACAGCCTTCAAGTGATATGTGCCTGCTATCATATCAATCTGGCCAAGTGTCCGGTCAATAGTGCCGGCTGCCATCTGGTGGCTGGACTCCTGTTTTTTCAGGTAGGTACTGTGAGCCTCTCTCCTTTCATCTGGGCCTTCTTTTATATATAACATCCATTTGAACAAGAAGTTCGAGCCAGTCTTTACCTTGGACTATGCAGTGTATGCCACGATTGCCAGGTCTGGGGGTCTGTTTATGATGGCCCTTCTACTGTTTGTTTGGTACTGTGCATGCAAATCTTTGCTCTCTCCTTTCTGGCAGCCACTGAATTCCCATCCTGCCAGTATACACACTTATTCCCAGCCCTATTCAGCACGTTCCTGCCTCTCTGCCATTGAAGTTGACATTCCAGTTGCTTCACACACTACTTAACCAGGGATATAGTTAATATTAAAAGGATTTCTTGTAGCTTCACAGCT
This sequence comes from Orientallactaga sibirica, assembly GCA_036365145.1. NCBI lineage: Eukaryota > Metazoa > Chordata > Mammalia > Rodentia > Dipodidae > Orientallactaga > Orientallactaga sibirica. The sequence goes on from JAEOAD010000240.1 coordinate 3,584,711, forward strand.
CCCAATGTGTTAAGAGCCTATTTTGTTCTTGACCAGTCAATGGAGCTGAATTGGTTAATCCTGGTTGAAGGAAGTGCTGCTAGGTTTTATGAGGAGTGAATGACATTCTTTAAATATGAAACATTGTTTTTCCTCTTACACTGGAAGGATTTTTAAACTCCTTGATATCTAATCAGCTGTTTACATGGAAAGGAGCGAGTGACAGTTAAGGAGACCGAGAACAAGTTGGCAAAGACCAGTAGCTCAGAAATGCTGTTGTGTTCAGGATTTAGGGCTATTTCAGATTACGTATTGTCTTTTTTTTTTCTGTGATAACTTAAATGGAAAAATAAAGGCAATTTAAAATATAGTAATTTTTCTATGGATAAGGGTAGTATTTTAACAATAGTCAACATCTACCAGCTTGAGACTGTAACTTTTGTTCTTTCTTGGGGCTAATTGTCTTTAATAGGCTCCCGTGTTGGAGATTACTTTCTTTTGTGAATTCTTTATCTTCTACCTCATGTCAGTGTTGAAAAGTAAAACACATCTTACATGATGTCAGAGTAAGACTAACACTTACTATGTCCTTTTTGCTTTTCTCTCTCTCTCTCTCTTTTTTTTTTTCCTTTTTGGTTTTCAGACAGGGCCTCCCTATGCAGACTAGACTGGCCTCAAACTTCCAGTGATGCTCCTGCCTTGGTCTCCTGGTTACTGGGTTTATAGGCATGTGCCACAACATACCTAGCTTAACTTAATCTTTAACTGCTGAGCCATTTCTCCAGCACCTTTACCATAATTTTTAATAATAAACTATATTGTTGGAGTTCAAATGTGCCCTGGGACAATGTGGTACTTCTAAGGCAGAACTTCCTTTCTAGATGCCACCTGTTGAGAAGTACTCATGCCTATATATAATCTCAGTGGCTAAGATAAATTAAAAAAAGGTTCACACCCAGCAGCTTGTTCCCTTTTAGATATACATGGTAGGGAACAAGAGTCCATTCGTCAAAGACAGAGTAAGATATTCACCCTAGTGATGGCTATTTGAGTAATGAGACTAAGGGATGGCCTTACTAAGACCACAGGTACCCTTTATTAAATTCCTGGTCATCTCTGATTAGATATCCTTGAGTGTCTTTCACTGCCTAAATACTTCATTGGGTGCTTGAGAGGAACAGAAGTCCCATTTGTGAAGAAATTCTATCTTACTGAAAAAAATCAAACTGTTCTCTAACAACTAAGGAATGGTTAGACTTCATTGGTAGCTGGCCTGGAATGTCTCAAGCATTTATCCAGGAAAATATTTTAACCAGACACATAGTTTTTGACAGACCAGCCTACTGTATGCCATCAGCAATTCTGAAAATTCATTTTACTTCAATTTATTGGCTCCTACATCACTTCCCTTAGCTTGTAGTCTCAGATCATGAGAATGGGCAAAAGTAGTAGAGATATATTAAATTGTACCCTTGATATACTAAGGAGGGCTGAGATTAAAATGTTGCCTTTGTGATTTCAAGTGTATGAAACCATGTTAACATTGAGATAACACAATAAATTCAGGGATAATGGGTCTTAATACTTATGAATTTGAACTTATTTAACTGCTATAATTTGTCATATGCTAGAATTATGTTCATAAGGATTTTGTTACATTAATAATTACAGGTATATAAACAGCAAGTTATATGGTAAAAAGAATATTATGCCTCTTACAAATCTGAGTATTATTCTGATATTTCTATAGATATATGTAGTACTTTTCCCCTAGTTCCATCAGTAATTTATGTAAGCAAATCAGTTGTATAAAGTCTAAATGGCCTCAGTAGCAAGCATGCAAACCTATGGTTTTTAAATGAAAGTTTGATTTCTTTCTGTTCTGAATCTTTTCATTTTCTTTGTAGATGTAACTGAGTCTTGATCATTCAAAAACAGTGGCATTTCTTCATTTGAGATTAATAGTTTTTTTACCCCTATATTAATTTCAGTCCCCCTCACTAAACTGTTGTCCAGAAGGATCAATAATTGTACATATTCTACATACCCTTTGTCATCGTAATATAAACAAAGCTAAAGAAAAATTGACTAGGCCATTAAAATGCAAATTTTTCATTCATATAATTATGACTGTAACCATCAAACTTTCCTACAAGAATCTTTGGCTTCATCATCTCTAGCTTCAAACTACTGTTTATTATAGATAAACTTGGGAAAGATTCTTTTTTTAATGTTTCAGTTTTGGTATCAGTAGCTATTTTTCATAGCCATAGTACATATACACCATGGTAGTTAGTATATTTGCTGTAAACTGCAAGGTCAAACCTCAGTAAGTTTACTGTACTTCTTGAGGTTTATTAAAAGAGGTATTTTAAAAAATTTTAAAAAAAGAAAGTAAAATTCTGCCACTGATTAATTTTCTTAGCTTTTGTTTGTTTAACACTTAAAAAAAATTAAGATATTTTAAAACCAGCTATGAATTCCTTTCCATTGAGTGGGTCTAAGTGAATTAGAATGCCACTGGTTACCTGCACAAGCTGAATGACATTATTGCACAGGTGTGTTTATCTTGCCTGGCTGGTTGATTTAGTGTCTTGCAGGATCCCCTGCTATTTAGAATGTTGGTTTCCCCCAGAAGTTCTTGTCGCAATTTCCAGCACTATGAGGGCTAGCTCTCAGGGTACTGGCTTCCTTAAAAATTCCAGTGTGATCTGATATCCTGTGTCAGTGGCTTATAGTGTTATCAGCAAGAGGTTTTACCTTTTATCTCTGCCAGGTAATCACATGACTTGACAGAAGCCTTCCTTGTTTGGGGGACCTTAATAGCTCACTGTGAAGTGTAGCCCATTTCTGGCATTAGGAGTTACAAGCCAAAGCCCATGGTTTTAGGATTAGTTTTTCTCCTGCTATGTCTGGACCCTTCTGCCCAGATGAGGTATCCTTCCATTTTATTCTGTATTACTGTTCTTTCCTTTGTATGAAGTCTATGGTTGCTTTCTCTGTATTCTTCCTGTGTAATATGACTTTCTTTTTTAGCTACCTTAACTTTTTATCACTGGTCCTCACCAACATAGCTAAAATGTGTCTTCCTGTGATTTTCTTTTTGTTGACCATGATGTTTGGGGTTTTCATAGTTTTTTAAATCTGATAATGTATAACTTTCAGGAAATTTGGATGGAGTTTTCCATTCTATCTTATACTTAAAAATTATTGATAACTTCCATAATTAAAGAAAATAAACAATGATAATTCCATCCTCTCCTACTTCCTCTTCAAAACTCCACTCTCCATCAAACTCTTTCTCAACCAGTCTCTCTTTTATTTATTTTTTTAAATATTGTTTTTTATTGACTTTTATACTTACATACACAAAAAACCCACCTGATATTTCCCTCCCTTCCCCCCATTCCACTTTAGAACTCCAGTCTCCATCATATCCTCTCCCTCTCTCCATTAGTCTCTCTTTTAATTTGATGACATCATCTTTTTATTCTATTTTGAGGGTCTTGCAAAGGTATTGCTAGGCACTACAAGGTCATGGATATCGAGGCCAATTTCTGTCTGGGCAGTTGCATTGTAGGACATCATACCCTTCCTTTGGCTCTTCCATTCTATCCGCTCCCTCTTCCACAATGGTCCCTGAGCCTTGGAGGGTGTGACAGAGATGTTTCAGTGCTGGGCACTCCTCCATCCCTTCTTCTCAGCACTATGTTGCTTTTTGGGCCATCCCAGTGGTCATCGCCATCTGAAAAGAAAAGCTTCTCTAACCAAAAGTGAGAGTAGCATTAATATGTGAATATGAACATTAAGTGTAGTGCTTTCAGGGCAGCTTGGTGGGAATAATATATACATTTAGTCAGACAAGAGCAGGCTTATACCCCTAAGGCTCATGACCTCACCTACCATAGACTTTTACTTAGGTTTTTCAGTACCAGGTATGTATTCCCTCCCGTAGAGAGGCCTTCAGTCCAATTATGGAGCAGTTGGTTACCCCAAGAGTAGACATGCCACTATTGCACCCGTTCAGTCATTGGGCCTGTCTGGCCAAGCTTGAATATTCAGCGTCCACTGTTTTCACTGTTGATGGCTTCTGTCTCCCATACGCTGCATGCAGTGCAGCTTTTTCCAGCTTTCAGTTGGCTGGTCTACAGGGAGAAGGTTTTCTGCTCCACACCAGCTTGCTTTCTCAGTGACCTTGCCTCTCAGGCAAGAGATGTCTTCAGCAATAGGGTCTTACTATCTATTTCTCAAGGGAAACCAAGGGCTTTGGCAAAAGCCTTTAATGTTTTGGAGGCTACCAGGACCTCCTTGGCCAACAACTCATTGGAAGGTATCCCATCCCTAAACATTAATGGCTTTAATTCACCTATCAAGAGATATAAGCTAAGAGGGAGGATCAGAAAATTAGACTCCACAATCTGCTGTCTTCAAGAAACCTACCTCACTACTAAAGTGAACCTGGAACCAACACAAGGATGAAGGAGATAGACACAGAGAACACTCAACTCCAACTAAACCAGATATCCAGAGACAAGGAGGCTCCCAAGACCTCATCACTGAAGTAGATCTAACATGCCTTGGGAAATTCACAGATAAAGGGGCTTAAAGATTGCTAGAGCCACAAGTTGGGACATTATGCACAGAGACATTGTCTCTCCCCCATAACTGATGACTACCCCACAATGCATGACCTACAATCCCCAATGAGGAGGGTCCTTTCAGAGGGGCAAGCACAGGGAGAAGGATAATGATGGTACAAACATGGCTGTATACACATTATGTACATAACTAATAATAAAAAAAAACCCTTGGTAGCAGAGGCCACTAAGCAAGAAAAGAGCTATAAGGGAGGGAGGAGAGGGGAGAGCTTAAGGAGATGGTATTGAATATATGTTAGTACATGAACAGATTACTGTGTGTGGAAAGGCCTAAGTGAGGTCAGGGGAAGAGACTGAGGAAAGTACTGGTGGGAGGATAGGTAATCAAAATCTAAGAGAGATGAATAATTGTATGGAATCCTACTTTTTTGGACAATAGTGTACCCAGAAGCCATAGATTATTACTAGAAAAATTTCAGTGCCATGGATGGGATACCTTCCAGTGAGTTGTTGGCCAGGCAGGTCCCTGATACATCCAAAACATTATACACCATTGCCAATGCTCTTGGCATTCCATCAGGAATAGATGGTAAGACATTATGGCTGAAGACTCCACATGTTTGGTCTGCAAGGTCTCTGAGAAATCTTTCTGAACCTAAGCTTAAAACCTCCCTGAAGACCAGCTGACAGAAAGCTGGAAAAAGCTATGCCTCATGCAGCTCTATGGGAGATAGAGAAGTCATCAGTGGACATAAACAACAGTGTACACTACAAGACTTAAGTATGGCCAGCAAGGCCAAATGAGCTAATGGGTGCAATAGTGGCATGTCTGTTATGAAAGAACCAACCACTCATAATTAGACTGGATGCCTGCTCTCCACTGGAGAGAATACATACCTGGTTCTGAAAACATATGATGGTGGAGGTTATGAGCCCTAAGAGTATAATACCTGCTGGTGTCTGGCTAAATGTATATAAATATATGCTCACCAAACTGCCCTATAAGCACTTCTCTTAATGTTCATATCTATATATTAATGCTACTCACTTTTGTTTAGAGAAGCTCCTGTTTTCAGATGGCAGTGACTTCTGGATGACTCAAAAGGCACCATAGTGCTGAGAAGAAGTGGCAGAGGAGTGTTCAGCACCACTGAAATGTTTCTATTACACCGTTCAAGGCTCAGGGTCCATGACAAAAGAGGTGGTGGAAATAATGTAAGAGCCAAAGGAAAGGCAGGACTACTTACAATTACTCTTCCAGACACAAAATGGCCTCGATATCCATGACCTTTCAGTGTCTGGAACTACCTATATATGACCTTCATAATAGGTAGAAAAGATGATGACATCAAAATAAAAGAGATTATGAAATTTGCAGGGAAATGGATGGATCTGGAAAGGATTATACTAAGTGAGGTAACCCAGGCTCAGAAAGCCAAACGTCACATGTTCTCTCTCATATGTGGATCCTAGCTACCAATGTATAGACTTGTGTGTGAACTGGATCTGGTGTGAGCCCGAGGACCTGATGAAGGAATTTGTTGGTCATTGGTTTGGGGTATGTGACTGTGTGGTCAGGTGACCCAAGGGAACAGGGGTAGGGGAAATGGGACAAAGCAGGCTGGTGTTGCACTTGGGCTGTGGGGGGGGGATGGAATTACATGGTGATTCTGCAATTCTGAAGGCTGAGGGAATGTGACACTGGGTCTATTTGGACCATGTAGCAGGGGGTGGATGGGACTGCTGGGTCCTGTGATAAGGTGGTGTGGGGATATAGGACTGTGGGTCAGGTGACATGCAGAGTGCAGAGTGGGGGTGAATAGGCAGTGGTCCTGTTGGTGTGACAGGAAAGGGGAGGAAGGGGTGAACAATAGCCTGCTGGCCTGGGTCTGAGTAGCCTGTAGGAAGTGCAGTAGGAACTGGTCTGTGCAGGGCAGAGAGGTGGGTGGAACAGCGGTTGAACCTGGAGGTCCCTGGTGGTGGGAAAACTGAAGGAGGGAGGTAGGGAAACACTAGCCTGCTGGTCTGGGTATGCACACATGGAGGGGCAGCAGGTGGGATAGTGGTTGGGTGTGGATGTCCCTGCTGGTGGGAGAGCCTAGGGAGGGGGGAATGCTATCCTGCTGACTTGGGTCCACTTAGCCTGTGTTAGTGCAGGAGGAACCTGGTGGCTTGCATGTGGGAAGTCTGTTTGAGGGGATTGGGGGACTGCTAGGCTGCCTGAGAGCATGGGAATCAGTGGATTCCCTACTTTGCTCCTCCACGCCCTCCCGCTGGAGGTCTACCAGGATCTGCAAACCCCTAAAAACACCAAAGAACCCCAAAGATCTTGCCTTTCCTTCCCTGTGAGGTGAGGTATGGTTAGTTGGACACCACCTTGACTGGAAGTCATCTCTGCTACCAAGTTTTATCCCAACTCACATAGAAGTCTAAACATTTGTTGCCAGGGACCACATATGAGAGAAAACATACAGTGCTTGGCTTTCTGGGCTTAGGTTTCCTCACTAAGTATAATCCATTTCCCTGAAAATTTCATAATTTTGCTTTTCTTTACTATTGAATATAAATCCATTGTATAATTGTACAACATCTCCATTATCCATTCATCAGTTGAGTGAAATCCAGGCTGGTTACATTCCCTAGCTATTGTGAATAGAGCAGCAATAACATGGATGTGCAAATACCTCTAAAGTGGTGAGACAAGTCCTTAGAATATATGCCTAGGAATGGTATAGCAGGGTCATGTGGTAATTTATATTTAGCTGTCCCAGGAAACTACACACTGATTTTCACAATGGCTATACTAATTACATTCTCACCAACAGTGTAGAAGGGTTCCTCCTTTTCCACATCCTTGCCAGCATTTATTGTCATTTGTTTTCTTTTTTTTGTTTGTTTGTTTTTGGTTTTGGTTTTTCGAGGTAGGGTCTCACCCTAGCTCAGGCTGACCTGGAATTCACTACGTAGTCTCAGGGTGGCCTTGAACTCGTGGTGATCCTCCTACCTCTGCCTCCCAAGTGCTGGGATTAAAGGCGTGCGCCACCACACCCGGCTTGTCATTTGTTTTCTTGATGGTAGCCATTCTGACAGGAGTGAGATATGAGTCTCAAACTGCTTTTAACTTGCATGTCCCTGATGGCTAAAGATGTAGGAAAATTTTTATGTGTTTATAGGCCATCTGAATTTCTTCCTCTGAAAACTCTCCATTTAGTTTCACAGCCCATTTTTAATTGGGTTGATTTCTTCTTACTTAGCTTATTGAGTTCTTTGAGCTCTTTTTATATGCTGGATATTTTCTGTCAAATGTATAGCTGGCAAAGATTTTCTCCCATTCTGTAGGTTTCCTCTTTGCTCTATTCACAGTGTCTTTTCCTGGACAAAAGCTTTGTAATTTCATGTGGTCTCGGTCTCAGGGGTTGATTAGTGGTTTTATTTCCTGAGCAACTGGGTATGTTCAGAAAGTCATTGCCTATGCCAATATTTTGATGGGTATCCTCTACTATTTCCTCTAGCAGGTACAGATTTTCAGGTCTGATATTAAGGTCTTTGATCCATTTGAACATGATATTTGTGCATGGAGACAGATAAGGATCTATTTCATCCTTCTACATGTAGATATCCAGTTTTCCCAGCACCATTTGTTGAAGAGGCAGTCTTTTCTATAATGAGTATTTTTGGCATGTTTGTCAAAAATCAGGTGGCTATAGCTGCCTGTACTTACATCTGCAGCCTCTATTTTGTTCCATTGATCTCTGTGTCTGTTTTTGTCCCAGTCTCATGCTTTTTTTGATACTATGGCTCTGTAATATAGGTTAAAATCAGGTACAGTGATACCAGCAGCCTTATTTTTGATTTTTAAAATTGTTCTCTCTATATGAGGTTTTTTTGTGCTTCCAAATGAATTTTAGGATTTTTTTTTTCTATTTCCTTGATTAATGCCATTGGAGTTTTGATGGGGATTGCATTAAATGTGTACATTGCTTTTGGTGGGATTGACATTTTCACAATATTGATTCTTCTAATTCAAGTACATAGGATGTCTTTCCATTTTCTAGTATCTTCTGCAATTTATCTCTTTAGTGTTTTAAAGTTTTCATTGTAGAAGTCATTCACTTCCTTGGTTAGGTTTATTCCAAGGTACTTTTTATTTATTTAGTTAGTTAGTTATTTTGAGGACATTATGAATTATGAATGAGTGATTCCTTGATTTCATCCTCAGCATGTTTGTCATTAGTATATAGGAAGTCTACTGAAGTCTGTTTGTTTATTTTTTATTCTGCTACATTGCTAAAAGTGTTTATCATCTCTAACAATTTGCTGGTAGAATCTTTAGGGTCCTTTGTGTATAGAATCATGTCATCTGTAAATAATGATTATTTGATCTCTTCCTTTACATTTGTATCCTTTTATGTGTGTCTCTTTCCTTATTATTGCTATAGCTAAGACTTCCAATGCTATATTAAATAAAAGAGGAGATAGTGGATATCATTGTCTTGTTACTGATTTTGGTGGAAAAGCTTCAAGTTTTTCCCCATTTAGTATTATATTGGCTGTAGTTTTGTCGTAAATAGCCTTTATTATATTGAGATATGTTCCTTCTATTCCCACTTTCTGTAGGACTTTTATGATGAAGGGATGTTCGATAGTGTCAAAAGCCTTTTCTGCATCTATTGAGATGATCATGCGATTTTTTTTGTCCTTTAGTCCATTTATATAGTCTATTGCATTTATCAATTTGCATATGTTGCATCTGCATCTCTGGGATAAAGCCTACCTGGTCAGGTGTTTGATATATTTTTGTATTTTGTTTGCCAATATTTTGTTGAGAATTTTTGCATTATAGGTCAATTTAAATAGTTTATCTCATCTTCATTTAATTTTGGTAGGTCATGTAAATCTAGGAAATCATCCATTTCTTTCAGATTTTCAAACTTAGAAGCATACATATTCTTAATGTATGTCCTTATGATTTTCTGAATTTCTTTGGTGCCTGTTGTGGTGGTGCCTTTTTCATCTCTAATTTTATTGATTTGTGTCTCTTCTCTCTTCCTTTTAGTTAAATTTGCTAAGGGTTTATCCTTTCAAAGAATCAATTCTTTGCTTGATTGATTCTTTATATTGATTTTTGGTTTCTATTTCATTAATTTCTGCCCCAATCTTTATTATTTTGTCCTATGTACTGATTTTTGGTTTGCCTTGTTCTTTTTTTCCAAGACCTTAAGTTGAAGCTTTAAGTTGTTTACTTGAAACCTTTCTAATTTCTTAATATAGGCAATTAAACTGATAAACATCCCTCTTAGGACTGTCTTCATTGTGTTCCAAAGGTTTTGGTATGTTGTGGTATTATTTTCATTTGATTGTATGAATTTTTTTAATTTCCTTCTTGATTTCTTCATTGATCCATCCATCATTTAATAGTATACTGTTTAGTATCCACGATTTTGTGTATACTCTATTGCATTCCTTGCTGTTGACTTGTAGTTTAATCCCATTGTGAACAGATAGATTGCAAGGAATTATTTAAATTTTCCTGTTATCTCTTAAGATTTGCTTTGTGTCCTAATATATGGTCTATGTTAGAGAATGTTCCAAGTATGCTGCTGCAAAAAATATGTATTCTGCAGCATTTGGATGAAATGTTCTGTAGACATCTGTTAGGTCCATTTGTTCTATGACCTCATTTAATTTAGATTCTTCTCTATTTTTTTGCCAGGAGGGCCTGTCAATTGATGACACTGGGGCATGGAAATCACTCACTACAATTGTGTTTAGTGTTATCTGTGACCTTAATTCTAATAGTGTTTGTTTGATGAAATTGGGAGCCCCATTGTTAGGTTCATATATGTTTAGAATTGTATTGTCCTCCTGTTGGAGTGTTCCTTTAATCAATATAAAGTGAAATTACCTATCTTTCCTAACTAATGTTGGTTTGAAGTCTGTTTTGCCAGATATTAGGATAGCAACACCTTCTTTTTTTTCTAGGACCATTTGCTTGAAATATCATTTTCCATCCTTTTACCCTAAGATTGTGTCCATCTTTTATGGAAAGGTGAATTTTTTTTTTTGAGGCAACAAATAGAAGGATTCTGGTTTTTAACCCAATCTGCAAGCCTGTGTCTTTTGATTGGGGCATTGACACCATTGATATTGAGTTATTATTGAAATGGGTGAATTTATTCTTGCCCTTCTTGTTTTGTAGTTCTTCCTGTTTTTACTTTACTCTCTTGTATTAACTATTATTTTAGTATAGTTTTTTTTCCTGTTTCCATATGTGTATACTTTTCTTTTTCTTCAGCATGAAGAATCTTTTCAAGTATTTTTGTAGATCTTGTTTAGTAGTCATATATTCCTTTAACCTGTTTTTGCTGTGAAATGTCCTTATTTCTCCATCAATTTGGTTGGATAGCTTTACTGGATAAAGTAATCTTGGTTGGCTGTTGTTATCTTTCAGAACTTGGAATACATCATTCCATGCCCTTCTGGCTTGCTATTATCCTTATGGGCTTGCTTTTATATGTGACTTGATTTTTCTCTCTAGCTGATTTTAATATATTTTCTTTGGTTTGTATGTTTTGTAGTTTAATTATAATATAACAGTGTGAGGTTCTTTCCTAATTTTGTCTGGCATTCTAAAGGCTTCCTGTGTCTATATTGGCATCACTTCCCCTATTTGGGAGAAAGTTTCTTCTATGATTTTGTTGAAAATACCTACTAGGCCTTTGGAGTAAAATTCTTCTCCTTTTACTATGCCCTGAATGCTTATGTTTGATCTCTACATCGTGTCCCAAATGTCTTGAATTTCCCATGTATGCCTTCTTATTAGTTTGTCTTTCTTTTTGTTGGACTGTATTAGATCCGCCACCTGGTCTTCTAGTTTAGATATTCTGTCCTCTCCTTGATCCATTCTACTGGTGAGACTTTCTACAGAGTTTTCTATTTGACTAACTCTGTTTTTCATTTCTAGTATTTCTGATTGGTATTTTTCATCATTTCTATTTCCTTACTCTTGTCTTGTATTGACCTTTTTATTTCATTAAGTTGGTTTACTTTGTTCTCTTGGATTCCTTCAGGAGTTAGTTTTCTTCTTTGATTCCTTTGATTTCCTCTTTGATTTCTTTGAGCACAGATATAATCAGTTTTCTTTAAATCTTTGTCATGCATTTCAAGTAAAATGGTCTCACTAGGTGTCATTTCTGGTTAATTTATAATTTTTGGTGGAAGTGTATTTTCTTAGTTTTTTGCATTTCTTGTATATAATGTAGAGACTTTTTCAATTTGAGTTAATTTCATAGCTGTGCGGGGTTCTTGGAATTGTACTGGATTGGAGATGCTAGCACCATGGTGGGAGTGAGTTTTGTGCTTTTTGCTTGCTAAAAAATGTTCTGGGGCCACACATGGTGGCGCAAGCCTTTAATCCCAGTACTCAGGAGGTAGAGGTAGGAGGATCACTGAGAGTTCGAGGCCACCCTGAGACTACATAGTTAATTCCAGGTCAGCCTGGACCAGAGTGAGACCCTACCTTGCAAAACCAAAAAAAAAAAAAAAAAAAAAAAAAAAAAAAAATGTTCTGGGTCTCTCCTGTCTTTCTGCTGTGGTTGATAATTAATGCCTTATCAACCTTTACTTTTCAGTAGAAGAGTGCATTTAGCTGTTTATTTTTTTTTTTTTTTTTTTTTTTTTTTTGCTTATTTCTCCCACTAGGCTGCTTTGGCATTGCTACTATGATGCCATCTTACCTGGAAATCTATCTTAATACTTTTTTTTTTTTCCTGGCATATTCCCATTTCTTTCTTAGAATGCAAGTATCAAGTAGTTATTTCTTCCATGGGTCATGAAAACTGTACTTAAATTTTTTTTTCTCTGTGGTTTATTTTGAATTTTTTTCCTTACTGGGTCTTCAAGTTCACTGAAACTTATTTTTGCAAATGTTAAATTAGCTAACACTACCAATCCATAAGTTTTTCATATTTAGAATTTCTATGTCATTGCTTTTTAAAACCAATATCCCTCTTTTTTATTGTTTCCTTCATAGTCCATCATTTCATTCCTTTCTCATTCATTTCTATATCTGGTTCTTTGGATTGGTATTTTGAATTCCAATTTCCTACATTTTCCTGATGTTTACATCATGTAGCGGTTTTATTGTCTTTTAAAAAGAGTATTGTACTTTGCTCTGTCAAACTATGTGTATAGATATACTTTATCAACTTAGGCCTGTTTAAAAGATGAATAGACTTAATTGAGAAAAGCCTTTAGTCTAGGGACAGTTCAATCATGCTGCCAAGGTGTGGTCTCTTGGTGTCTCATGTTACACCTCAGGCTTTAACCTGGATTCTACTTTCCTCATGGGAAATGTTCAGTCTCCAGTTCCCACTTATTACTTTGCTCAGCTATTCAATTTCATAACATGTTTACAAATTCATATTTAACAGTGGGTTTAGGACAGTCCTAGCAGGTTTCTGGAGCTCTTTCTCTGCTTGCTTGCTTGTTTGTCTTTCTTTCTTTCTTTCTTTCTTTCTTTCTTTCTTTCTTTCTTTCTTTCTTTCTTTCCTCTTTCTTTCTTTCTTTCTTTCATCTTTTGAGGTAGGGTCTCACACTAGACCAGGCTGACCTGGAATTCACTATGTAGTCTCAGAGTGGCCTCAATCTTCTATTTGAGGGAGCTCAGGATCTCATAACTGAGATTGTCTCAAATGGAAGGAGTGTGGAGAAGATCAATCATAGTGTTTTGGAACATGGGCACTGGTCTAAAAGAGATCATCTTAAAAAACTGAAATAGTTTGGTGAGGGGAAATTAAGAAAACAAAAGTGTTTATGATCACAGAAACTGTTAACTCTAAAGAAAAGGACATGCCTATTATTTACTATGGCAATGAGTACTATAATTAGAAACAATCTACTTACATTAGGTAGGCAAAGGAGAATTGAAGCAAGTCATAAGACACATTTGAAAGGTGACTAAGGAGGGTGTGGCTTTAGGAAGCTCACATAAGTTTATAATTTTTGTTTTGTCTTCAAGTATTCTTAGCATTTATAAGAATCTCTTTTGTTCCTTTCTCTCTTTATTCCCTTACCTCCTTGCTATTTGCATCCCTCTCATCAGAACTGTAAGTTCTGTGTCCCTGTGTGTCAATACATTTTATGGATTACTTATGGATTGTTGCAGTCTTATATACACTAGCTTTAAAAATTTATGTTCCAGCATTGAGCTAGCAATTACTTGAAAGCACTGGAAGCAACCTTTTTCTTACAAATCTACCTTCTTTATTCCACTGGGATTTCATATTTTTAGGTACTATATAACACATTTCTATGTCCAGAATTGCTCAGTGTTCTCATAAAAGGTATCCAGAGGGAGTAGATATCTTTAAGTCATTTAAAGTGTTTTATTATAATGTTGTTATCTAATTAAATATGTTCTGGCAAACAAATCTGTATTGATGCAAACTTGAAATTGTGCTGGCTTTGAATTATGTTTGCCATTAAAGAAACAAATATGTAAAGAGTTGCACAGAAATTTTAACTGGAAATAATACTGCTTCTTTTATTGTAGGGCAGCTTCCTTCTTTAAAAATGAATCACATCATTTTGTTAAAGTTCTGCATTTTAGTTTTATAAAGAAGTAACTATAGGAAGCAAAACTGGAGAGATGCTTTGGAAAAACAAACAAGTATCATAGTCCTCTGTGGTTAAAAAAATAGATTTCAAAAGCAGATTTAAATGTGAGCAATCCACTGAATTCCTTCACTAAGTATGTGTTCATAGCTCTGTGTCCCATTAGGATAAATGTTCTCCTTTTTTTTTAATTTTATTTATTTATTTGAGAGAGAGAGAGAGAGAGATACAGAAATAGGCAGGTAGAGAGAGAGAGAGAGAGAGAGAGAGAGAGAGAGAGAATGGGTGTGTCCGGGCCTCTAGTCACTACAAATGAACTCCAGATGCATGCACTTCCTTGTGCATCTGGCTAACATGGGTCCTGGAGAATCGAGCCTCAAACTGAGGTCCTTAGGCTCCACAGGCAAGCATTTAACTGCTCAGCTATCTCTCCAGCCCGATAAATGTTCTCTTAATCAAGAGTTAAAATGCTCCATGTTCTTTATAGAATGTGAGACCAATTCCAGGGCATCTGAAAGCTGATGAGGGAGTATTCATCCCACAACTACAAACACTGAGATGTGTTTTAATTGCTTGTATGCTTTGGAAAAAAAATAATTCATACCTAGTGAATTTCTTTCCTATTTTTCCTTTTTTTATGCTTATCTCTAGTTTTCTTCTTCTTGCTTTCTTACTTCCATTAACTTGACAAGGTATGAGGTATTCTGTTGTCTTGACTAATTGCACTATTACAGACTATGTGAGTCATAAGAGAGTTGTAAGATTTGAATTTTAACTCAGATGATATGCCTAGCATGGGTGATGCCTGAGGCCTCTTCTATATTTGGAGTGGAGGGGTATGAGTCACAGTGATAGGCAGTCTGTCCCCTTGCTGTTGGTATTAAGCACCACTGAGGTTTAGCCCTTGTGGTTGTGTCTTTTCCAAAGAGTACTTACTGCAGACCCCAGAGTTGTCTGTAGGATCGGTGTAGCAAACTACTTGGAAAGACAACCAATTATTTCTGATTTTAGGTAAAAACATTTTCCAGCTGTATAGATACCTATCATCTCTGGATTTTAGACAACACAAATGAAGACTGAGCATGTGCCAAGCCCATCATTGGGAGTTACTCAATCCTGACTTACTATTTCTAGTTTGGAAAAAGCAAAAATCATAGCTGAAGCCTGAAGATGTAGTTCCTGACATACTTACATTAGTTTTCTAGGGCTCTACTTGACCATTAGCTATCTTTCATAGGGAAACTAATGCAATGAAGTGTGGATCTAAGAGCAGAGGAAGAAATGAGGAATGGTACCCATGAGAGAATTCAGGTGCTAACCCAGGGCTTAAATGACAAAAAGTCTTAGTTCTAGTTTTTGTATTTTGTAAAACCAAATTGAACATACACATTTCTCAGATGTACACATAATGCACATATGCTCACATATAATTTATTTGCATTATGTATATACATTATATAAAATAGTTTACTATAAAAATACAATGAGGGCTGGAGAGATGGCTTAGCACTTAAGGCACTTGCTTGCAAAGCCTAAGGACCCAGGTTTGATTCCCTAGTGCCCACATAAGCCAGATGCACAAGGTAACACATATACCTGGAGTTCGTTTGCAGTGGCTAGAGGGCCTGGCAGGCCCATTCTCTCTCTTTCTCTCTATCTGCCACTTTCTCTTTCTCTACTCAAATAAATAAAGAAAACAGGATTCAGCTTATTGTTGCAACTTGGTCCCATAATCTTTGGAGGAGGCCCATGTGGAAAGAGGGATCTTCACCTCATTGTAGACAAAAAACAGACAACAAAGAAGGCAAGAGTGACTAATGATATCTTCAAAAGCCTCCAGTGAGCAATTTCTTCCAACTGGGCTTCACTTCTCTTTCCAGAATTACTCGAACTAGTTCTACCAGCTGGGATCAAAGTGTTCAGCATATGGACCTATGGGAGACATTTCATACTCAAACCATAATATTCTACCTTGGCCCCAAAAACTTATGGCCAAATTATATTGCAAAATACATTTAGTCTATCTCCAAAACTTCATGAAGTCAACAGTTACAACATTCCACAAACTCCAATTTCAAAGTCTCCTACTCAAGGCAAACTCTGGGCCTCAGTAAAATGAAAAATACTTACAGAATCCCAAGATATGATGACACATTATAAACATTCCAATTACAAAACGAAGGAACAACAGAACAGCAAAACAGGATAGAAACAAAGCAAGTCCAAACACAGTAGTGCTATACCCCATACCTATAGAACATGGTGTTCTATGTGAACTCCAGTGGGCTTGGAGATCCCTGGCTCTGCCCTTGCTGGTTGCAGCCCATTGCTTTTCTCATGAGTTATCTTTACTCTCTAACTAAAGTTTTCCTCAGAAAATGTTTTGTCTTTAGCATCTCCAACATTCACAGGTCTCCACTGCAAGTTAGGCCTCACCCTCATCAACTTTACCACTACCATCTTATAACTTAGTTGTAAGGATCATTACCCCATCACGCATTGCCAGGACAATCAGGCCTTCCTTTAAAATCTGGATGGAAGTCTTTTTAACCCTGTAATCTTGGATTTTGCATTTGGTGTTTGCAAAACCAGTATCATATGGGTTGTGTTGAATTTTGTCCCCAGCTTGGGAAGTAGTTGAGACCCCCTAGGATCATGGCTACACTTGCATTTTAGTGCCGAGGTTGCCAACTACAGGTAAATCATTCCTAGAGAAACAAATTCCTAGGTGACTCTTATGTGTCTTGTGCCCTGGGATCACTCTCGACTGAAGGGAAGACTCTAAATGAGTTTATTCTTTCATGCTTTTGAGCCTGTGATGAATGGGGTCTGGACATTTCCTGAGATAGCCTCAAGGCATCTTTACCATTGGCTTGATGAAAATATTTGGTTTCTTGGTAAGGTTACCAGTCTTAAAAAAAAAAAAATTGATTTTGTTGTTGTTACTTACCAATCTTATTTCTAGGACAAAGCACCAAACCAAAGGAAAGGTTTTATTTAGGCTTATAGTCTCGACAGAAAGTTCCATGATGGCAGAGGAAAGCATGGCATGAGCAGAAGGGGACATCATATCCTTGCCGAGAATGTGGAAACAGCAATAGGACAGTGAGCCAACCTCTAGCAATGGGTAGCTGGTTATTATGCCCCTAAGCCTGCTCCCATCAACACACCTCCTCCAACAAGGCTCCATCTCCCAAATTGCCAACAGCTGGGCATTCAGAACGCATGAGTCTATGGGGGATATCTGATTCAAAACACGATAGCTTCCTTAGCTACAGCTTTTTTACACAGGCTTTTCTGGACAACTTTCAATTTTTTTGACTTTTTCTCCCCTTTTTTGCTTCTAATTCTCACTACAAGGGTCACAAAATCAAGTATCAGTAATCATGAAATATCATGAGAGCTGCCTTGAAATGCCCTTCACTAGCTTCATTAGTCCTTCTACTTTATGATCTCAGGACTGGGACAAAAATGTAACTGATGCAGGATTTTGGGTCCAAGAAGGAATGAAATTCTATGAAGATGCAGGAGATCCTAGGACTGTGGACCCAAGAATTTTGGTTCTTATCCTATTTAGCAAAGAATTGAAAAATGTACTTGGAGAAGGATAAATTGTGAATTATGAGGTTTATTGTAGGGAGAGTTAGGATCCAAAAGAAGGCTAGCTGAAAGACTTAAGTCAGAAGGGAATTCTTCCCTTGTCTGACTGGAAAGGGGAGGGGAGATGGAGAAAATTTCTTTAACAGACAAATCTCCCAGGAAAAAAGCCTCTGCAGAAAGCATATCCACAAACACATGGAAAGCAAATCACAAGAGCCAATGGATCCCCTTCACCTTCATACTCACATTGCAGGTCAGAGAATAATAAGAAATAGGATAGTGAGGGACTCAAGGCTTAAAGAAATATCACACATGTAATGAAATAGTAAAGCATCTGAAAACAAGGTAGGAAAGCACTTGGAAGTGGAGGAGCTACCAAAGCAAGAAATGGGAGAGTCAGGCACCAAAGAATGAATAAACAAGAGTTACATGTGTGATTAGGCTCCTTTATATGATCAGACATGTAATTAGGATGAATCTTTTCATCAGGCTCAGGTGAGTGAGAAGACACCTGATTGGTTTTGTGGTATCATGAGGCTGAACCAAGTGGGGCCAGGACCCGCCGGTATGCAAGGCTGAGGAGGAAGCAGGGGGGATTGTTGTTGAGCAATTGTTTATGGCCATCTTGAATGAGAATGGATAAGATGAGGGCTCTAGTCCTGCCAGAGCAGGCAAGGTGATATCCATATTTTGTTTGGGCATAATATAAAAGCTGTCTTTCTCTGTTCCTCCTTTGTAGCCAAATTCTTTGCCAACATGTAACACAAATAGCCTCTGTTCCATTTCCCAATATAATCCTTGTTCTCATCTGAAATCGCATAATCTTGCTCTTCACTATTAAAATTTTTGATGCCATTCTGGTCCTCTGAGCTTCACCCCCTCCCAGATTTATAAATTCTAGCTGTAACATTCTAGGGCTTCTCTACCCTGCATCTCCAAACTTCTTCAAGTTCTATCTGCAAACCAGTCATAAAAGACAACAAACCCCATTTTCAGGTATCATTGAAGGTATCGGCTTTTTGTGTTAGTTACTTCTCTAATCATTGTGATGGAATATTTGACAGAAACAAACAAGGAGGAAAGAGTTATTTTGGCTCACAGTTATAAAGAGTTTAGTCTATGCCTGCTTGGCACCATGTGCTTGGGCAGAATGCTATAGTGGCAGGGAAATAAAATGGAAGTTTCTTCACTTTATACTGAGTAACAGAGAGAGGAGAGAGAGAAAGATGGAATAAGATGCAACCCCCAACAATACATATTTAATGACATTTCTATAAGCTACAAACAACTTCTTAATGTTTCTAAAACCTCCTAAATTGGTGTTACCAGCTGGGACTCTACCATTCAACCCATAAGACTTTGGGGGCATTTCATATTCAAACCATAACACTCAAAACCCAGAGATGATTGAAAAAATACTACAGCATGTTTTCAATTTTTGTATCAGAATTTTATTTAACATAGTTGTGAATATCCTGTATTTTGTGAACTCTATGAACTCATAAAGACACACTTATAATGTCAGTACTTAGAGACTGAGGCAAGAAGATTGTGTGTTTGAGGCAATCCTGGATTATATAGTGAAAGAAAATATCATTGTACACATCATATTGAATATAGTTAAGAATCTACTGAGTGGATAATTTTTAATTATTTAATCATTTTTTCCATACCTGAGGCTGTTTATTTCTCTTTTCAGGCACTCTTTCATTTAACTTTTCCCTCTTGTCATCTGTCTTTCTTTTACTCTTTCCCTTGTCATTTAAAAAAAATATTTTATTTATTTATTTATTTATTTATTTATTTATTTATTTATTTATTTGAGAAAGACAGGTAGACAAACACACAGAACGGGCATGCTAGGGCCTCTAGCCATTGCAAAGGAACTCCAGACACATGTGCTGTCATGTGCATCTGGCTTACCTGGGTGCTAGGGAATCAAACCTGGGTCCTTAAGTTTCTCAGGCAAATGCTTTAACCACTAAACAAATTTTCCAACCCCCACCCCTTCCCCTTATCAATTTGAGAAGGAAACTATGCCAAAGCTCTGAGCAACGGCTGAGCTTTTAAGGTAAACGATAGCCCTTGTTTCAGGGAAATATTTGTATCATTAATTCATTTGCTGAGAAATCTCAGGAAGGGGAGAAAATCATAACAACTTTCCTCCATGAGAAAACCTTGAGTCCAGGTTGTATAGACACATATGTGTGGATGTCTGTGTCTGTATTTGAGTATGTACATGCCTGTGTGTGTACATGTATATGTGTGCATTTATTTCGTATGTAAATATGTATGCATGTGTGAGGGTATGAGTGTGCTGCACATGTGTAATAAAGGTAGGAGGATGTCAGCTAGTCAGGAACTGGGTTTGAGAAAGTGATGAATAACCATGTCAAAATAAATTGATTGCTCATTGCCAATTCATCAACTTTGCAAAATACCATGGGCTGATAGCCTTGGATTTATTGTGACACTTTCTTCAATCTCAAAGCTCTGATCTCTGAATGCCTTAAAGGAAAGAAGCAGAGAACCATGTGTTTTGAGCTGAAGGATTCTAATGCTAATCTTTGATATCAACATAATTCCCACTAAAATCTGCTGTTTAACTACACATTGAGCATGGTTAAAGAGGAAAACATTAACTTCCTGGCTTTAAAAGGCCCCCAAGAAGTAAGCTCAGCATTGTGTATGAGAACTGGTAATCAGATGTTCAGAGTGTGCAGGTCAGGGCAGTGAAACCCAGCCAAGCAGATAAGGTGGAGACAATAAACTTCCTGAGAGATTTGGAGGCTATGTAAGGTTCTACTGTGGTCTTGAAAAGCATTCCATTTCATGTTTTGAAGATTCTCCAAACAAACATTTTTTTGTGTGTGCTACTAGTAATTAAAACCAGGGCTTCAGGCATGCTATATAAACACTATACTACTGAGCTATATCTCTAGCACTCTTTTTACTTTTTATTTTGGGACAGTTACATTAGGGTGCCTATATTGGTCTTTCATTTACTTTGTAGCTCAGGTAGGCCTTGAGTACCCTATTCTTCTATTGAAGCATCCCAAATATATGGGATTAAAAACTTGAGTCACCAGATCCAGAATCAGATGTATGGTAATTGTAACAGATTTGAAGAGTTGATTTTCAAAAAAATTAAAAATTTATTATTTGTTTTGTGTGTTTATATAGTTTAAAAATCTTTTTAATTTAAATATGAATCTTGTCCTGGAATTTTGATACCTTTTTATAGAAAATTAATTTGTCCATATATTTAAGTCCATTATTTGTAAACAAAATATATACTTACATAAAATCAAATATCAAATAAAAGTAATAACTTGAATTATTTCTTTCTTTTTACAGTGTTGGAGCATGAACCTTGGGATCTAAGCTTGCCAAACATGCAATTTACCATTTAACTATTTCCCCAGCTTGAACAGCCTAAATTAGCTGAGAATACATTTATTTTAAATAAAATATCTATTAATTTATTTTTATTTAAATGCTTATTTAAATATTTTTTATTTAAATATTTTTTTTGTTTGTTTTTTGGGTTTTTTTTTTTTGGTTATTCGAGGTAGGGTTTCACTCTAGTCCAGGCTGACCTGGAATTCACTCTGTATTCTCAGGGTGGCCTTGAACTCATGGTGATCCTCCTATCTCTGCCTCCCGAGTGCTGGGATTAAAGGCGTGCACCACCACGCCCGGCTTTTAAATATGTTTTTAAATAGAATACAGCTATTCCTTTCTTCCAACTACTTTAGACTTTCTTGAAAAATATGTGAAGATAGGTATATTAAACTATTTTTTTTTTCAAAGTAGAGTCTCATCTCTAGCCCATGTTGACATGGAACTCACTCTTTAGTGCCAGGCTGGATTTGAACTCACAGCAATTCTCCTACATTAGCCTCTTGAGTGCTGGGATTAAAAGTGTGCACCACCATGCCTGGTCCAACTCTATGTTTAATGCAGGATTCTTGTTCATTACTTACCCATTTTTTTCTCCCTAAAGTATTTCTTCCAAGATTCCAAAGGAAAGAACTACATGCTTCACATAACCACATGTTAGGCAGTAAATCAACATTTATTCTGATTTCTTTGATTCCCTGATAATATTTCTGTTAAGGTAGCTTTCCTCTCGCTCAACTTGTGATACTAACTTTAGAAGTTTGAAACACAACTTGCAAAAATGCAGTGTGAGTTAGAGTGACTTTTCTTTGGCTTCTGGCTCCTTGGGAAGAATCTGCTGGGTAGAGGAAGATGTCTGTTCTACCCAATCATATGGTGCTGAGCTAGGTTTGCATTTTCATCCTTCACTATGACCAACTGCAAATTGACCATGTGAAATTCCTCTTTTTAAAAAAATTATTTATTTATTTATTTAAATTTATTTTTTATTGATAACTTCCACAATTATAGACAATAACGCCTGGTAACTCCCTCCCTCCACAACTTTTCCCTTTGCAACTCCACTCTCCATCATACCCCTTCCCCCTCTCAATCAGTCTATCTTTTAGTTTGATGTCATCTTTTCCTCCTATTTTAATGGTCTTCTGTAGTAGTGTCAGGCACTGTGAGGTCACGAATATCCAGGCCATTTTGTGTCTAGAAGAGTGTATTGTAAGGAGTCTACCCTTCTTTTTGCTCTTGCATTCTTTCTGCCACCTCTTCTTCAATGGACCCTGAGCCTTGGAAGGTGTAATAGAGATGTTTCAGTGCTGAACACTCCTCTCTCCCTTCTTCTCAGCACCAGGGTGCCTTCGGAGTCATTCCAAGGTCACCACCATCTGAAAAGAGAATCTTCTCTAACCAAAATTGAGAGTAGCATTAATGGGTATGAACATTAAGGGAAGTGCTTACTGGGCAGTTTGGTGATCATAGTATATACATTTAGCCAGACACCAGCAGATTTTATACCCTTAGGGCTCATGACTTCCCCTGTTGTAGGTTTTCAGTATCAGGCATGTATTCTCACCTATGGAGCAGGCCTGCAGTCCAATTAGAGAGTGGTTGGTTTCCAGCATAACACACATGCCACTACTTCACCCATTGAGTCATTAGCTCATTGGCTCATTTGGCTGGCCAAATTTAAGACTTCAGTGTGCACTGTTGAGTACCTCCACTGGTGATTTCTCTCTCTCCCATTGAACTGCATGCAGTGTAGCTTTCTCCAGCTTTCTCCAGTTGGTCTTCATGGAGGAGGTTTTCAGCTCAACTCCAGCAGAATTTCTCAGTGACCTTGTAGGCCAAGTATGTGGAGTCTTCAGCAATAGGGTCTTACCATCTATTCCTGGTGTGAAACCAAGAACCTCAGCAATGGCCTGTGATATTTTGGGGGCATCAGTGACCTCCCTGGCCAACAACTCACTGGAAGGTATCCCATTCCTGGCACTAAACATTTTCTAATAACCGTCTATGGCTTCTGGGTGTTCATTGTACATAAAAATAGGTTTCCATATGACTTATTCATACCCTCCTAGATTTTTTTAAAATTTTGTTTTTATTTTTATTTATTTATTTGAGAACAATAGACAGAGAGAGAAAGAGGGAGAGAGATAGAGAAAGAATGGGTGCACCAGGGCCTCCAACCACTGCAAACAAACTCCAGATGCATGCACCACCTTGTGCATCTGGCTTACATGGGTGCTGGGGAATTGAGCCTTAAATGGTGGTCCTTAGGCTTCACAAGCAAGTGCTTAACTGCTAAGCCATCTCTCCAGCCCCACCCTCTTATACTTTGATTAGCCCTCCCCCACCTTTCCTTTACTCAGTCTCTTCCCCACTAATCTGTTCTTCTACTTACATTAATTGGATAGTATTGTATTGGATAGTATTGTTGCTTTTTGTTCAGCCTTTCAGGAGATAAGGCAAGATATTTAAAATCTAAAAGGTTTCTACTAGAAAGGACAATGTAGATAGATGACAATTATGACATAACTTGAGTTTATCTGATGAATTCACTGTCTAGAAAACATCCTACTTTAGACAGCATGTTTAGAGAAAGGCCTCAGTTTAATCAGGGAGAGTACACCAGGAGCATGATTTAAGTAGTTTACTCAATATATGGAATTTTCTTTAAGGAAATCACAAGGCTACAACATTAACTTCCCATAAACTAAAATTCCTACTATGCTAGTCAGGTTACTGAAGTTGTTTACAAAAGTATAGAACTGGTTCTGAAGTTCTAACACTGGTTTGTGGATGTTTATAAAGGTGAGAATAAATGTTATACATGAATGTTTAGGCTTCTTTACAACACCAGAGACATTCCCAAATAGAGAGAGAGGAGAAGAAAAAGGAAGATGGGGAGAAGAGTGGAGGGAAGAGGAATGGGGAAAGGAGGGTGGAAGAGAGGAAAGAAGGAAGGAAGAAAAAGAAGAGAATGAAGGAAAAATTTAAAAAGAGTTGGATCAGTGGATAAAACACTTACTGAGCAAGTGTGTGATGACCTGATTTGCATTTTTCAATCATAGGTTAAGCCAGACCAATGGCACCAGCATCTGTAATCACACTATGCCTATGACAATACAAGAAACAGGAGAATCCCAAGAATCTCCACACAGCAGCATAGAAGAGATCCTTCTTCAAGGTGGAAAGCAACTCGGAGACTCAGTTGTCCTTTGACTTCCACACGACATGGTCCACAGACATATATAATACATGCACACACACATACAAAGATAAAAGAGTTACTCTATTAACTTTTAGAGACATTTCTAATAGTAACAAAGTTAAACTTGTTCATGTTTCCCCTTTTTAGAATTTATGGGTCTCTCTCGGTTTCTGTCTCTGTCTCTCTCTCTCTCTGTGCGTATAGTGGGTGTGCATGTGTGGCTGCGTGTGGTGGTTTATTCGGGTGTCTCCCATAAACTTAGGTGTTCTAAGTGCTAGGTTCCCAGCTGATGACAATTAGAAATTAATGCCTTTTGGAGGCAGTGTATTGTTGGGGGTGGGTTTATGGGTGTTAAAGCCAGCTCCCCCTTGCCAGTGTTTGCCACACTCTCCTGTTGCTATTGTCCATCTGATATTGGCCAGGGGGTGATGCCCACCTTCTGCTCACATCATTGTTTTCCCTGACATCATGGAGCTTCCCGCTCGAGCCTGTAAGCCAAAATAACCCTCCCCCCCTTTTTTTCTACAACCTGCTGTTCCTGGTTGGGTGATTTCTGCCAGCAATGCAAACCTGACTGCAACAGTAATGTGGTACTAGGAGTGGCATTGCTGCTAGACACCTGACTGTGTGGCTTTTGCCTTTTGGAGCTGCTTTTCAAGAGGAATGTGAAAGAATTTGAAACCTTAGCCTAAGAGATGCCTTGCAGTGCTGTAAGCACAGCTTGATGGACTATTCTGGTCAGAGTTGAAAGACCTGAATGCAGTAAGAACTATGGACTGTAAGGTTTGGCTTATGTGGGTAAGAAAGGGCTTTGCTTGGACTGGGCTACCAGTTTGTGATAGAAGCTTGCTGTTATGCCCTTGTCCTGAGAATTTGTGCAGGGTTGCTTTGCATAAAAATGGACTGATGCGGGGGCTGGAGAGATGGCCTAGCGGTTAAGGTGCCTGCCTGCTAAGGTGAAGAACCCGGTTCCAATCTCCAGGTCCCACGTTTAGCCAGATGCAAAGTGACACAAAGGTGCAATGCCGCACTTGCCCACAAGGGGGCACACACATCTGGATTTCGCTCGCAGCAGCTGAGACTGCTGGCGCCCCCATTCTCTGTTTCCTTCTCCCTCTCTGTCTGTCTCTCTCTGTGTCTCTCTCCAAAAATAATAAATAAAATACTTAAAAAATATATTTAAAAAATGGACTGATGTGAGCAGAGGGATATGGAACAGAAAAAAATAAAAATCTTTGAGTGAACTGCTGCCCATTCAGCTGCAATTAAGAGATTACAACCTTTGAGACTGGGCCAGCTGACCTGCACTGGGGCAACCAGAAGAATGTAGACTCTTTTGAAGGGGTCTGAGTGCTCAAGGAGTGTCCTGATCCTCAAAGTCTGCTTTATTGCCCCCCTGGATTAACACATTGATACCTTACCTGGTATTGTGGAGCATAAGAAATGCAGGAAAGAGAGGGTCATTGGGTCTTGTGTTTTGGAAATGGCTATGGTCAGTGTGAAGCAGGTTTGCTGCATGCCTGCATGGAGACCCTGAGGAGCCATGAGGGTGAACTGTGGATTACAGAGGAGAATCAGTGGAGATGTTGAGACCATGACATGGCTGCTCAGGAAAGCTGCCAGCTCCAGATGAAGTTTTCCAGGACTTTGAGTAGCCTAGCTGGAGGGGCCCAATTGGAACTCCAGAGACTTATTGCTGGTTAGAATTATTGGACTTGGAGACTTGTCATTGACTACAGTTGTTGGGCTTGTAGCTACAGAGTTTGATGTTTGCTCTGTTTAAATCTTGTATTGGTTGAAAATTTCTTTGCTATGCCTAATGTCATCTTTTGCAGTGTAAATATTCATTCTGTGCCATTATGTTTTTTTTTTTTTTGTAAGTTATTTTTTGGTATTATGGCTCAGTGAAAAAGACCTTGGATTATGAGGATATTTGAACATTATTAGGATTGATAAAAACTATGGGGACTTTTGGAGTTGGATGAATGCATTGTATTTTATATCATGTATGGTTATCAGTTTATGGGGGCCAGTGGTGTACTGTGGTGGTTTGAGTCAGGTGTCCTGAGTGCTAAGTTCGGGTGGGCTTATGTGTGTTATACCCAGTCATTCCATGCCAGTGTTTTACACACTCTCCTGTTGCTATTGTTGACCTGAATTTGGCCAGGGGGTGATGTCCCCTCTCTGCTCATGCCATTGTTTTCTCTGACATCATGGAGCTTCCCTCTTCAGCCTAGAAGCCAAAATAAACCTCTTTCTTTCACACAAGCTGCTCTTGGTTGGGTGATTTCTATCAGCAATGTGAACTCTGCCATATGCATGTGAATGCATGTTGATAACAGAGGTTGGCATTTGTGTGTGTCCTTTTCACTTTTCACTTTATTTACTATGGCAGAGTCTCTAAATTGAGAAAACCCAGAAATTTTTGAATCCAGAAATTATCCATTTGACTAATATAGTGAGCCAGTTTGTCTCAGGTATCACCTGTTCTGCCTCTCAAGTTCTGGGATTATAGATAGCAGCCATAACCATCTGACATCTACATAGGTTCTGGGGATCTGAACACAGGTCCTCATGCTTGTGCAACAAATTCTTGCCAGGTGTGGTGGTGCACACCTTTAATCACAGCACTAGAGAGCCAGAGGTGGGAGGATCACTGTGTGTTCAAGGCCAGCCTGAGACTTCAAAGTGAATTCCAGGTCAGCCTGGGCTAGAGTAAAACCCTACCTTGAAAAACAAAAAAACAAATGCTTTGTCCATTGAGCCATTTCCTCAGCCCTAGGGTTTGTGTTTTTAATGTATAAAAGTGGAAGTAGAATATTTATAATTGTAAACTCTGTTTATAATGATACATTACACAATTATAAAATACATTTTCAAGCTTTAAAAGAATGAATCATACTTCTGGTCAAGATGGTGTTGCCTAACCTCACCTCACCTCATGGGGAAGGAAAGGCAAGACCCTTAAGATTCAAGGGGGTATTTTAGGGGAATGCTGCTTCTAGTAGGCTTCCAGTGGGAGGGAGTGGAAGAGCAAAATAGGGAATCCACTGATTCCGAAGCTCTAGGGTAGCCCACCAGTCCCCAATTCCCTCAAGTAGCCATTCTAGCCATGGGTCCCAGCTGGAAGACCCTCCTGCACTAACTGCAGGCCAAGTGGACCCAAACTAGCAGGCTAGGACCTCCACCCCAGGCTTTCTTGCCATTGTGCAGAGCTCCACTGGTGCAATCATGACTCAGTCCTGCACCAGCCTTTCTCAGCCCTGTGTGTGTAAACACCAGTCTCACTCTCTGGTCCTGCTTCTGAACACAGACCCAGGCCAGCAGGCCAGTGTCCCCGCCCTAGCCTTTCTGAGCCGCACACATGTGATAGTAGACTCTTCCCACCCACCAACAGGGACCCAGGCCATCAGGCCATTGTCCCACCCTCGCTTTTCTGAGCCCCACACATGTGATCCCTGGTACCTGCCACTGACTCCTCCCACCCACGAATAGGGACCTAGCCCAGCAGGCCAGTGTCCCTGCCTTAGCCTTTCTGAAACAGGTGCATGGGATTGTGGGCAGAGGAGGCTAACCCCTCCCACCCAAGAACAGGGACCCAGGTAGCAAGCCACTGTCCTCACCCTAGCCTTTCTGAGGCCCACATGCACTCACCACTGACTCCTCCCACCCATGAACAGGGACCCAGGCTAGAAGACCAGTGCCTCCACCCTAGACTTTCTGAGCCCCACATGCACAATAGCCCCCACACTGACCCCTCCCACCCTGGAACAGGGACCCAAGCAAGAAGGCCAGTGTCCCCCACCCTAGCCCTTCTGAGCTCCACACAGTGCTTGAACACTATCCCACTTGCCACTACCCCTTCCCACCCCTGAACAGGGATGCAGGCCCCTGCACCAGCCTTTCTGAACTCCTCAGGCAATCACCGTCACACTCACTGATGCCTCCGCATCCCAAGCAAGCAGGCTAGTGTCCCATACCCTAGGCTTTTTGTACTATTGTGATGGCAGACCACAGTGAAAGAGGAATAGCATGAAAAGCCAGATGTGAGTAAATCCAGCTAGATTGCTCAGTTCCCACAATGGATGAATCTAATCAAAACATAGACGAGACAATAGGATCAGAACCCCAAAATGAAGAGACAAGCTATGCAACCCTGGCCAAGCAAATATCAGAACCTGCAGAAAATCAACAAAGACCAATAATTGTATGGATGGTGTCCTTGCTAGATTAGACCTAATAGAAAAGAACAAGGAAGAGTTCCAAAGATAGTTAAATGATCTGAAGGAGAGTGAAAAAAAAAAGAGGACTTCAATAGTCAACTGGCTACACTCAACGGAGACATAAAAAATGCAGGGATGAACTCCGAGAAGCATTAAGAAAATCAGAAAATGACATGAAAAGGGAACTTGACAGAGGGAAGGAAACTATACATTAAAAAGCAGTAGAAAATACAAACCAAATTGAACAAGTCCAAAACTCTATGGAAGCTCTCAAGAATAGAGTCAGCCAAGTGGAGGATAGAAACTCAGAACTGGAAGACAAAACAGAAGAAACAGTTCATGAATCCAAAAGTTTCAATAAGTTCAAAAATTTCTGTGAAGAGAACATGAGGGAAATGTGGGATACACTTAAGCGTCTGAACATTTAAATCATGGGAATACCAGTGTTGGGTCCCTCGTAAGGCCAGCCCAGGAGGGACAGCAGGGTCACTGCTGAGTTGGGGGTGAGAGGCGCAGAGTCATGACACAGACTCTGAGAGTTGGGTGGAAGAAGCAGAGGGCAAGCTGCTGCAAACTCATTTATTCAAAGAAGTGTAGGGGGTTTTAAGGGGTTTGGCTGGCCAATCATTATATGGGGTGGTCCCCTTTTTGTGACCAATGACAGCCTGTCTCTGGACAGATCATCTTGTAGCAGGTTTCTCATGAGCATGGGACTGTAGCTGTTGTCACACCAGGCTTGTGCAGGACACCATGTTCACAGCAGCCACTTCCTGGTTTCTTCTGACATGCAGTCTGGCTAGGGCCAGACCTGCATTGTTCCATACATATCCTCCCTTTTGTTTTTATTATTGGCCACCCTGGGATGCATGGTTCTTTGCCAAGCTATTGTTGAACCCAGTCCCCAACAGATCATCACATGTGATGGTGCCTGTCTTAGGTTGCCCCATCTCTTGGGGTCTTAAACGTCATTGACTACCCACCAATCTGGTGAGAAAACCCGAGGGGTGTGGCTGTTGCCTAGGAGGCATGGGAGGGCCAAGTGGTGGTGGCTCTGTGGCATGTGAACTGTCCCAGAAAATGAGAATTAACAATATAACCTGAAAAAGACTGGGGTAGAACAGGTTGCTGGGTGACTGTCATGAGCTCACCCTTAGAATCATAATTAGTAGCATCGAGTGTCCTTAATGGTAGCAGATCAATGTAATCAAAGGAG
This sequence comes from Orientallactaga sibirica, assembly GCA_036365145.1. Taxonomy (NCBI): domain Eukaryota; kingdom Metazoa; phylum Chordata; class Mammalia; order Rodentia; family Dipodidae; genus Orientallactaga; species Orientallactaga sibirica. Next base: position 3,614,546 of record JAEOAD010000240.1, read on the forward strand.
TTGCAAAGGAATTTATGGCTGGTTGGAGTGTAGCATTACCATAAGAGGCATTAATAAGCAAAAAAGGCAAAGGTGTGGCTAAGGGGAAGTACACGCTTGAAGGGGGAGGAATACAGCAAAATGGAGTGGCTAAAATAAAGCCTAGGAAAAGTGTGGGAATCTGGGTCCACCACACCAAGCAAGTATGGCCTAAGAAGAATTGTCCAAAATGGTTTCTGGGAAGTGGTAGTAGGGAGAAAAAGAGATAAAAAGAGATAAAGGGGGAATACATTTAAAGTCCCATATCTGGACTAAAGGGTTTGGCATCATCCTCTTCCTCAAGGTCGATCCCTGAGTCAGTGGCTGGATGGATGTTTCTGGCAGGAATCCAGATCAGGATCTGTGAAGTTTCTGAAAAGACACAAGCATACCTTCTGCCCTGCATTAAACCTTTTATTTTATATTTAGTTCCTTTAGGATCTGGTTAGTTCTCTCCACTATGGCTTGTCCTTGTGGGTTGTAGGGGATCCCAAGGGCGTGTTTTATTCCCCAAGATTCCATGAAGGATGTGAATTGGACAGATGTGTATGCAGGGCCATTGTCAGTTTTAATTGACCAAGGTACACCCATGACCAACATAACAGCTTTTGTCACCTTAATGACATGGGATGCCTTCCCTCCTGAGAGAGCAATAGCAAAAGTAAGCTTAGAGTAAGTGTCCACAATGACATGGACATATTTGAGGTTACCAAAGGAAAGCATGTGGGTTACATCCATCTACCAGACAGAATTTGGGGTAAGGCCTCTAGGATTGACTCCTTGAGGCTGTAGGGTCCCCAAGAGGGCTGGGGGGGGCACATACTTTACAGGTACAGGTTAAATGTTTGCATTGGCTGAGCAAGAGCTCGGGGTATAGGGTTCTTAGGTTAGTGGGGGATAGATGGAACCTTTGGTGTAAATGTCTAGCTTGTTCTAAAGGTGGCAAGGATGAGACAGCAATAAACTTGTCTACCTGTGAATTCCCATTAGCAATAAAGCCAGTCAGACCTGTGTGTGAGTGAACATGCTCAAAAAATCTGCAGGTGGATGGCCCATTGTAAAAGGACTTGTTTAAAGTAGGAGGAGTCAATGCCAGATTCCTGGGCCACCTTGTGGATGAAAGCCAGATCAGAGAGGGGGGTGGGGTACCAGGGCCTGGCTGTTGCATGTGGCCCTAGAAAGTGAAGGGGCTTATCAGGTAATTGGCAGTTGTCTGGGTGTATCCAGGACAGATCACGTGGAGGTCCTTCCAAGGGTAAAGAGGGGGAGGGGTGGTGGTGAACATGACTGCCTCAGGTGGCGGTTTGGGTGGCAGTCTTGGGAGGGACAAGATTTGGTCTTGGGAGGGACGAGATTTTAAGAGCCAGTTTCAGTTTGTCCTTATAGCTTTTGTAATGGGTGGAAATGACTTCCTCCATGGAGGAGTCTTTAAGGCTGGTGATTATGGCAAGGAGGATAGGACTAATCCATGGGGCTAAAAGAAGAGTTTCATCCCAAAAGCCATGGAGGTCCTTATTTTTCACTTTTAAGCCAGGTTGCAGGAGGAGGTCCTTAAGAGCCTGCAATTGCGGCATCCTCTGATGCGGAGGGAGGTTGCCCATCATGGCATGGTGGTGTTTGAGGTGGGAGATAGGCTGGGACACTCCTGAATCAAGAAGACTGAGAAAATAATGATCCAGGTCAAAAATGATAGTCCAAAGGATAATAATGCAAACCACAACACCTAATGTTGGGTTGGGGCCAGCTGAGACATATGTATAGAATGTTTAGGACCCACATGTCTTGTGGTTCATTACTCCACAGCCGTATGCCCACATGGTGTCTCTGGGGAAGCTCAGCCAATGGCCTCACCTTGGTTCTGAAATCGGGCGGGGCAGACCCTTATGTTATTTTGCCAGGATGAACCAAGATTGGAGGGGTTGACACGGGCTTCAGGACCGTGCAGCAATGTTTGCCTTCCTACTGGGGAAAAGGACAAACAAAAGGAAAAGGGGGAAGGAGAGGGCTGCCCGTTCACCCTCAGGCAGCTGTTAGCACACAGAACAGCAAGGGGCCTACTCACCAATCAAGAAGGGGGTGTCTTGCAAATGCTGAGGTGTCTACTTATCGATGATAAAGGAGGGGGCATCTCACCAATGCCGAGGGGGCAGAGGGTCCCTGTTTGGGCACCAGATTTTGAGGTCCCACCTAGGGCCAGCCCAGGAGGGACAGCAGGGTCTCTGCTGATTTGGGGATGAGAGGTACAGAGTCATGACACAGACTCCAGGAGTTGGGTGGAAGCAGCAGAGGGCAAGCTGCTGCAAACGCATTTATTCAAAGAAGTTTAGGGGCTTTTATGGGGTTTGGCTAGCCAATCATTGTATGTGGTGGTCCTCTTTTTGTGACCAATGACAGCCTGTCTCTGGACAGATCATCTCGTAGCAGGTATCTCGTGACCATGGGACTATAGCTATTGTCACGCCAGGCCTGTGCAGGACTCCATGTTCACAGAAGCCACTTCCTGGTTTCTTCTGACATGTGGTCTGGCTAGAGCCAGACCTGCATTGTGCCAAACATATCCTCCTTTTTGTTTTTATTATTGGCAACCCTGGGAGGTATGGTTCTTTGCTAAGCCATTGTTGAACCCAGGCCCCAAGGGATCATCACATGCGATGGTGCCTGTGTTAGGTTGCCCCATACCATGTAGTCTTACCCATTATTGACTACCCACCATCCTAGTGAGGAAACCCGAGGTGTGTGGCCTGGTTTCTTTTAGCATGTGGTCTGGCTAGGACCAGGGCTGCATTGTGCCATACATCTCAGAAAGGGAAGAAATACAGACAAAAGACATGGAAAACCTATTCAAGAAAATTATAGAAGAAAACTTTTCCAGTCTCTCAAAAGAAAGTCCCATCAGGACACAAGAAGCTAGCAGAACTCCAAACAAACTGGACCAAAGGAGAAATTCTCCAAGACATATTATCATTAAGACTCTAAACATCAATCACAAAGCTAAATTCCTAAAAGCAAATAGGTAGAAACAACACATTACTTATAAAGGAAACCCCATCAGAATTACTTCAGACTTCTCCATGGAAACCCTAAAAGCCAGAAGGGCCTGGAATGGAACACAAACTCTAAGAACTTAGGGCTTCCAACCCATGATAAAGCTCAGCTGCACAACTATATCAACACAATGCCAAACCTACAGAAAGTACTTCAGGGAATTCTACACAAAGAAGAATCAAATAACCATCTGCAAGTGCCTGCAAGAAGTAGATCACAATAACCAAACCACAAGAAGGCACAAAACTACAAAGACCAAGAAAACACCAAAGCACATAAACCACCACAATATGGCAATCAAACCTCACAGTTATTACCCTAATTCACCCGTCAAGAGTCATAAGCTAACAGGGTGGATCAGAAAATTAGACCCCTCAATCTGCTGTCTTCAAGAAACCCACCTCACCACTAAAGACAGACACCTCCTCAGGGTGAAAGAGTGGAATAGGATATTTCAAGCAAACAGAAATAAGAAACAAGCAGGTGTAGCTATACTTATATCAGATAAAATAGATTTCAAACTAAAAGTCATCAAAAAAGACCAAGAAGGCCACTTCTTACTCATCAAGGGAACTATTCAACAAGGGGATATCACAATCATCAATCTTTTATGCACCAAACACAGGTGCACCTCAATTACAATACAGAATCTACTTTACAACAAAACAGAAATAACCACCAACACCATCATAATTGGGGACTTCAAGACTGCACTATCGGCAATGGATAGATCACCCAAACAGAAAAATAACAGGGAAGTAAGAGAGCTCAACAACAACATAGATCAATTAGACCTAATATACATCTATAGAACATTTTACCCCAAATCCATAGATTACACATTCTTCTCAGCAGCCCATGGAACCTTTTCTAAAATAGGTCATCTACTGGGTCATAAAGCCTGCCTCCATATATTTAGGAAGATTGACATAATCTCCTGTATGATATCAGATCACAATGCTGTATTGCTAAAATTAACAACAAAAGATGTCCCAGAATCCCAACCACCTCTCGGAAACTAAACAACACACTCTTAAACAATAAATGGGTAGTGGACAAAATAAAAAAATGAAATTGTAAAATTTCTAGAAAGGAATGACAATGAGAACACAATGTACCAAAACTTATGGGACACAATGAAGGCAGTAATCAGGGGAAAATTCATTGTGCTAAATCCTTCATAACAAAGACAAAGAAATTCCAAACCAATCACCTAACCATCCACCTAAAGGCATTGGAAAAACAAGAGGTATCCAACCCCAAAAGCTCCAGACGGAAAGAAATAATTAAGAGTAGAGAAGAAATTAATGAATTGGAAACTAAGAATACAATTAAAAGTGCTGGTCAAATAAAGAGCTGATTTTTTGAAAAAATAAACAAGATTGATAAACCTCTGGCCAATTTGATCAAGCAGAAAAAGAGACAACTCAAATTAACAAAATTAGAAATGAAAAAGGAGAGATCACAACAGACATAAGTGAAATTGGGAGAATCATCAGGACTTCAAAACATCTACTCCACAAAACTGGATGATGTGGAGGAAATGGATGAAATGCAGGAAATGGAAAGCAATATGGAAACTCCTAAAAAGGATAATTATAGAGATAGCAACAGACCCAGTTATCCCCTTACTGGGCATTTACCCTAAAAGCTCCAAGCCTCAGTTCAGAGATATTTGCTCAACCATGTTTATAGCTGCTCAATTCATAAGAGCTGGAATCAACCCAGATGTCCATCATTAGATGAATGGATAACTAAGATGTGGATATCTACATGATGGAATTCTACACAGCAGTAAGGAAAAATGACACAATCAATTTAAAGAAAAAAAATATCAAACTTGGAACAGATCATTCTCAGAGAACTCACCCAATCACAGAAAGACAAGCATTCCATGGTCTAATTCATGTGTGGCTCCTAACCTGCATTTTCTCAAGATGCTGACACACTTAATAAACATCTCGAGGACTGGACAATAGGGACGGTGGCTTGGGAGGGCAAAGGAGAGAATCAGTCCATTGCACCTCACCAGGGCACCAGCTGAAGACATAGAGTTATAGGGGAAATGAGCAAGGGTGCTGCTTTATCAGTGAACTTGGTACCAGCACAAAGGTGGAGGAGATAGATACAAAGAACACTCAACCCCTACCAAATTAGATATCCAGAGACACAGAGAGTCACAAAACCTCATCACTGAACTAGACCTAAAATAAACCCAACATGGCTCAGGGAAATTCACAGAAGAGGGAGCGGAGATATTGTTAGAGCCATGAATTGGGTCATTATACACAGAGACATTGCCTCTCCCATATAACTGATGGCTACCCCCATAAGGCAAGACCCACACTACCCATGGGGGGATAACAGGGAGAAGGCTAATGATGGTACCATCATGGCTGTATATATAGTATATTTATTCTGGCAAAGGTATTCAGCTTACACATCCACTGTCCTTTTCCACTTTGAAGACTTGTGAGCATAGACATGTACATTTATTGTAGCTACAATAGCATTGCAACAAGCAGAATAACTATCCATTGACTGAAACCTTTGAAGTCAAGTGGTCCTTCCTTGGGAGAGCATCCTCCTGAGCCAGTAGAACTGGAAGGATTTGTACTGGAAACAGTTGTACTGGAAGCTCTTGTACTGGAAGGTCTTTTACTGGAAACACTTGTACTGGAAGGTGGCTGAGTAGGGGGAGGAAGAGGTGGTTTTTTCTTGCATGTTGGAACTGGAGGTTGCCAAGTACTGTCACCCTCACAGATGATCATGTCACTTCCATGGAGGAAAAAACCCTTGTTACATTGAAACGTAGTTGTGTCTTTGTAGGAATATTTCCTTCTAAATCCTGATGTCTGTTGTCCATTTATGATGACTGGGGTTGGACATTTGACCACTTTGCACTGAGGAGGATCAGCACTCCATGAATTCACCCCAGAACAATAGATCTTTGCCTTTCCAACCAGTGAAAACTCATCTGGACCAGCGTTGGGATTACAGCTGTACGTTACTACTTCTCTGTACCCAAACACGTCCTTGTGACTTGGGCTGTATCTTCCATTGTCTATATTTGGAGGTGGTTCACAGAAAATCTTTTCACATTGTGGGGGATTATCACTCCAATGTAGAAGAGATCCTTGAAGAAGACAATGTAGAATTTTGCTACCAATCAAGTAAAAGCCTTCATTACAAACAAATTCGATTTGTGTGCCAAACTCAACACTCCCATTTAAGATTTTTATTTGCCCATTTACAGGATCATTTAGTCTTGTACATGACTTTCTGACACAAGCGTCCTTTGAAATCGGGGACCATCCATTAGCAGTGCAAACAATGGAGTTGGGTAAAGACAACTGACGTTTGTATCCTGGTCTACATTTATACTCCACTCGTTCCCCAACAGCATAATTGGGTTTAGGACTGTCAACAAGCTGCATGCTTTCAAATATGGGTGGACTCTTACAGGCATCAGAGGATGTCGACAGCAAGACCATCAGGGTCATCAGGAGAGCTTCAGGGAAGCAGAATGGAGAAGGATGGAGATTCTGGCTTTGTTGGGATGTCGCCATGCTCCGCCCCTATGAGAGTCAATTTCCCATAGGTGAGTTGAAAACGGAGGATCAGCTGAGCAGGGCAGTCCTTCTGAGTTCAGTAGTCATACGCAACAATCTCCAAACCTACCAAGGGTCAAAGGCTATAAGAATAGTGGGTGTGGCTGAGCCACACCCAAGATGGAAGTCACAGGAAGTATTATAGACCTGCTGAGGGTGATTCTGGTTGGGAAGGGATTATTGCTACAATGTAACTTTGCTGATAGAATTAGGATTTAGATTACCTACTGAAAGTACAGTATTTAATCTTTGCTCATGAGAGTCGTCGTTCCTAGTAACCCAACTGTTTTCTTTAAGATAGTTTCCTAGGTGTTACATTTCTAGTTTTGTTCTGCAATGATATGTCCCCAAAGCAACATGAGGCAAGTCTTCGTGTGCAAGGAAGATGCCAGAATGCCAAAGTGAGGAATTTAGAAAAATAAGATGAGGGAGTAAAAGCCAATTAAAAAATACTTTAATAAGGGAGTTACCCCTGTAGGCAATAAGAGGCTGAATCCCATTGTGGACCACTCAAAAGACCTTGTTCAGAATTGGCCTACTAGTCACCTGACTTCACTGAAGTATTTATCAGGTTCTCCTTTCTTTGGAGGGAGTTGCAAGTGCATTGACTCCCTCCACATGTCTTCTGGAAATCCCTTTTTGCTTCTGAACAGGATTAAAAGAGATGGGCTACTCTGGGTGTAACAGTGTTGGCTGACAATTACTGTTCTTATCATCTAGTACAGTGGGGTTGTTTTGCCTCTAGCTCAGTGTATCATTTTGTTTTGGTTTTGATTATGTGAACCATATTGAGATTCGCCACTCCTTTGCTTACAGTCATCTAGGAATCCCAAAGTATGGAGGTATCAGAGACAAACTATGACTCTAAAGTATTTCCCAATCTCTGTTCTGGTTCTCTTAAACAACCAAAGCATGAGAGACATGCTCCATTTGGAGATGAGCTAGAATGTCTATTTCTTCTTGGAAATAATAATAAACAAAAGGCAGAAACAGGTGTGAACTGTGGAAGAAAAATAAGCCACCACATCATTGTCACTCTGAGGTATTTGGCACACAGCTTTGAATACCCCCCCTTTCCACCCCAAATTCAAGTTGTGTGGTGTCAATGCCCATTTCTTTACATAGCAGTTTTTTTTTTAATTTTCTAATTCTTCCTCATTCTACATGTAATAAATCAACTTAGAAACATTTTGACCTGTGTCCTATCTTTTTATTTCTTCTTAAGAATTTTTGTTTTGTTTTGTTTTTTTGGTCGGGTTTCACTGTAGTCCAGGCTGACCTGGAATTCACTATGTAGTCTCAGGGTGGCCTCGAATTCACAGTGATCCTCCTACCTCTGTCTCCCGAGTGCTGGGATTAAAGGCATGTGCCACCACGCCCAGCTATTCCTTCTTAAGAATTTTGAAAGAAGAAAGAAGGGAAAATAATTTAAACTCTTCCAGATTCACTTGCACTTCAAGATGCTAAAAATATGTTTGCCATCTCTACTGAGAACTTTCTCACCATAATCACCAAACATACATTACCAAATCTAATTTTAATTCTATTTAAATTTAGTAATTGCTTTCCTGGGATTAAAATTGTGGTATACCACATAATGAATATCCCTACTTGTACAATTCACAGAATTTAAGTTAAAAAGAGACCAACTCACAAGCCATCCATATCTCTTATTCCTGCCACATTTGCTTCTTCTGTTACATTTCATCTTGGTAATCATCATTATTTATTTAGAGCATGAGTAAAAAAGTTATGGTTATTTCAGAAAGTTTCATATCACTTATTTAACTCCCAGAAAAAAATTCTTTCCAAAGGTATAAAATAAATCACAGCAGATTATTTCTTTGACTCAAACTGGTTAATCTTTGAAAATTCTAGTCTTCCTCCCATATCATTGTTGAATGATTGATGGTGCTTCAGGTAAGTTTCATATGTTTTTTTTCAAGAAATTATTCTTTTCAGATCTATTCTCCTCTCTCCACTTTATTATAATGTAACTGACAAGTAATTATATTTTATTGTATACATTATCGATCCTTAGATATGCATTATAAAAGGATTACTGCAATCATCATTAAGATATATGTCACCTGACATTCATCCCTTTTTCATGTCATTCATGTTTTGTGGTAATAACATTGAAGATTTACTATCATTGTAAACTTTGAGAATAAGATGTAATATTTCTATCTATAGTTGCCATCCTGTTACACTACATTTCTAAAACTTATTCATCCTGTATAACTGAAACTTCATACCATATGACCAACATCTCTCCATTTCCCCCTCCTAGCTGCTCACAATGACTATTTTATTCCCTACTTCTATGAGTTAGATTTCTTAGATACACATATCAATAAGGTCATGCAATATTAGTCTTTCTTTGTCTTGTTATTTCACTTAGCATGTTGCTCTTCCAAGTTACCAATATTGATAGAAAGAAAAAGATTTCATGTTTTTATTTTCTTCAACACTGAATAATATTTATTCACACATACATATATTACATTTGTTATCTGTTCATCCATCAGTGTGCACTTAAGATTTATTACATGAGATTTATTACATGAGTTATATACTCTAAATAATGCTGCAATGCACTTGCATATTTTTGACATACTGATTTTATTTCCTTTTGATATACATTCATTTTTTAAAATTTGGTAGGGTCTCACTCTAATCCAAGCTGATCTGAAATTCACTTTGTAGTCTCAGGGTGGCCTAGAAGTCAGAGCAATCCTGTTACCTGTGCCTCCTTAGTGCTGGGATTAAAGGTGTGTACCACCATACCCACTTGCCTTTTGATATATATTCAGAAGCAGAATTATTAAATTTTATTTTTAATTTTTTTAAACCTCTAATTATTTTTCAACATGGCTAAGACATTAAATTCTCAAAAACAAAGTGTGAAGCTTCCTTTTCCTATGCCGTCCTTTCTTCCACATCCTAGCCAGTACTTGCTGGGCATCACCACTTTGATAGGAGCCATATCTTGGAAGAGGTGCTATCTCACTGTGGAAGTGATTTTCATTTCCTTATGACTAGATGATTTCATTTCTCTGATGTTGAAAACTTGGCCACTTATTTGTACATTATCTTTAGAAAAACGTTTACTCGAGTTCAATTTTTTGATTGGATTTTTTTATATTGAATAGTATGACTTCTGTATATATTTGAATATTAATCCCTTATTAAGGATGCAAACATTTTGTCCCATCCAAAAGGTATTTTTCACTCTATTATTTGCTCTGCTGTTCAGTGCTGTTGAATGCACTCCAATTAGGTTAGCTTTGTTGTTTGTGCTTTTAAAGTATCCAAATATGCACATTCAGGTAGTGTAGGTATTTAAAATATAATTCTCTAACTTGTGAACACTGGCTATCTTCTCATATACTTGAGTCCTCTTTATAGTTCTCATTAACATTTCATATTTTATGTTCATTTCCCCTCCTTTATTAAATTTATTCTATATATTTCTTCTGTTATTGTCAATGGGAGTGATCTCTTAATTTCCTTTTAGGATCATTTGTTTTTAGTGATGACAAACACAGCCCATACTGGTTTGCTGATTCTGTATCCTGAAACTCACTTGTTAGTTCCTCCAGTTTTGTGGTAGAGTCTTTGGGATATTCTGTATACTAAGTCATATGATCTACAAATAGAAATGACTTACATCTTCATCTATAATTTCGATATCTTTAATTTCCTTCCCTTGCCAATTTTTGGTCTAGGATACACTAGAATTCTGAATATAAGTGCAGCAGTAAGCATCTTTGTTTGCCTCTGATTGTAGAGGAAAGGCATCCAGGCTACCCATAACTGGGAATAATTCTAGCTGCAACTTACTACATAGACATATCTTTTATGTCCTATCACATCCTTCTTTTACTGTTGAGCTGAGATCTTCTGTTATGACAGAAAACCAATTTTTTTAATTTTGTAAAATTATTTTTATTTTTTTATTTATTTGAGAGAAGAGAGAGAGAGAGAATGGGCATGCCATGGCCTTCAGCCACAGTAAATGAGCTCCAGACACATGTGTCACCTTGTGCATCTAGCTTACATGGGTCCTGAGAATTTGCACCAGGGTCCTTAGGCTTCGCAGGCAAGTGCCTTAACTGCTAAGCCATCTCTCCAGCCTGCATACTAAATTTTTGGTAGGAATATTTATTAATCTATTGAGATGATCATAATGTTTAATTATTTAGTTGTAAGTATAGAGAAAAAGGGAGGGAGAGAGGCAGAGAGAGAAAGAGAAAGAAAGAGTGAGAGAGAAGATGGACATGACAGGGCCTCCTGACACAGCAAACAAGCTCCAAACAAATGCTCCATTTTGTGTATATGGCTTTACCTGGGATACTGGGGATTCAAACTCAGGTCATCAGGCCTTGCAAGCAAGTGCCTTTTAACCACTTAGCCATATCTCCAGGCCAAGATGATCATGATTTTTTATTCATTCTGTTAATGTGGTATATCATTGATTTGTTTATAATGAACCAGTCTCTGGGCCAGGTATATATAAATTGCACTTGATCAGTGTGTGTTCTTTCAAATGTGTGTTTAGAATACACACACCCATTAAATATGTGTGTGTGTGATAGAGAGGGAGGAAGTGAGCATGGGTGTGCCAAGAGCAAGGCCTTCCTGCAACTGCAAATGCATTCTTGATGTAAGCTTTACTTTGTGCATTGGCTTTATGTCTTTATGTGGGTACTTACTCGGGAGTGAAGCCCAGAGTGTCTGGCTTGCAAAGAAAATGCCTTCCATCTCCCCATCCTGTGTGTTTGAATTTGAGTTACTCATATTTTCTTGAGGTAGTTTTTCATTGCTACTAATCCAGGACACTTGCCTATACTTTCTCTTTTTAAAAATATTTTATTTATTTATTTAACAGACAAAGAGGGAGAGAGAGAGAGAATGGGCATGCCAGGGCCTCCAGCCACTGCAAACGTACTCCAGACATGTGCGCTCCCTTGTGCATCTGGCTAACATGAGTCCTGGAGAATTGAACCTGGGTCTTTTGGTTTTGCAGGCAAGCATCTTAACTCCTAAGCCATCCCTCCAGCCCTACTTTCTCTTTTTTGTAGGTTTTTTGACTAGTTTAAATGCCAGGGTATTTCTGGATTCCTAAGATATGTATGAAAATATTCCTTCCTATTTATTTTTGGAAATATCTTGGGAAGGATTGGTATTAATTCTTATTCAGTTATTTATTGGAATTCTATTATATTTTCTTCTAGCAGCTTTATCTCCAAGTCTTCTATTTAAGTCTTACAATCTATTTTGAGTTTATTTTGTATATGATTAGAAAGGAGCAATTTCATCCTTCCATATGTACTTTCCAGTTCTCCAAACACCACTTATTAAAGTACATCTTTTCTCACATGCATTATTAACAATAAAAATCAGTTGATCATAGAATAAGGGTTTTTTTTTCCTATTGCTTTAAATGATCTATGCCTTTGTATTCTAACACCATAGTGATTTCCTTACTACAGCTTTGTAGGAATCTTTGAAATTATGGCTGCTTATGTTTTTCTATGCACATTTGGGTTGTTTTGTGGTTTTATATAAATTTTAGAACTGTTATTCCTAGTTTCATAAAGACTGTCATTGATTTTTTTTGAAAATTATCATGTTGAATTTATAAATTGCTTTAGGTAGTATGACATTTAAACAACCGATTCTGCCATGAATTTTTATTACAGAGATATTCAACTTCTTTTTCTAATTGAGAACTTCCATAATTATAGACAATAAACCATGGTGTGGTAGTTTGAATAGATGACCCCAAATATATTCAGTCTTTTATTACAGTTTGTAATTTAGATCTGCAGCCTCTGGACTAGAGGAGGTGTCACTAGGCTGGATCTTGGGATCAAGCCCTAAGTGTGGTGTGGTGGTGGAACTGAAATTCCAATGTAAAGATATGAAAAGTGCCTGTTCTTCCTGAAGTGTGCTGTATGGTTTAATTTTAGCTTGGCTTTTTCTCTGCTTGGACCTGTGAAAGCAAGGTCAGGTTTTTTCTGCCATTATGGAACTTCCCCTGGATCTGTAAGCTTTAATAAATACCTTCCTCCCTAAGTATTCCTGCTCTGGAAGTTCATGTCAGAGACCTGAAGCTGTCTGGTAAAGACATTGGTACCAGGAGTGGGGTGAGAGAATTGGACCATGTGGATTTTGGTCTTTTGGAACTTTTGTTTTGGAGGAATGGGCATGGACTTTCTACTTACAACTGAAGAAACCTTCTGGAGTGGTAAGCCAAGTTTTATGGACTATTATGATGAGAATTTGAGAATGCTAACTGCAATGAAAATTGTATTTGGAGGCTCAGCTTATGAACTTGGAGACTTGGCTTATGAACTTCCTAAGGAGAAGGCAAGACTTTGTTGGAACTGGGCTACTGGCATAACGGATGGCTGCATTCTGCTGCCCAGGCCCAGAGAGTTTGCTCAAGGTTAAGTTTGTAATGGACTGATATGCTTGGCTAAAGACATTGGACTGAGAGATTTAAGATTTTAAGTTGAAAAACCTCAAGCAACTTTAAATTATAGGCACTGAGACTGGTTTTAAGTTACTGAATCTGAATCTGCTATTGTTAAACATATTAGCAGTTTTAAGGAAGGTGGCCCAACTGCATTACATGAAAACAATGGAGAGGATGCCTGAGGAAAGACTATACTAGAAATGCAAATTCTTTTACAAGGAGTTGCCTGGAGAAGGAACATACTTTTGGTGTTAGGATTTATTTCATTCCCGAATGAAGAATGTGACTGTGTCCTACACACCTGGTATTATTTTGGAAGCATGCATGGAGTGGTCATGAATTGCACATGGTTCCAGGAGTCACTGCTGAGATGCAGCATGAGTAGGGCATGATGACCCTGATAGGCTGGCAAAGCCATTGGAAGATGGATAATGGTTTGCATGAAAACCCAACCGTATTTTGGATATACCAGGACTGTGTAAGGGCCATCATGGAGTGCACTGTTGGCCTGAGATGGAAGTTTTCCCTGGCTACTCAGTCAATCTAGAGAGACAGAATTTTTTTAAAAATCTGGAGAATGTCAGTCACTGGTTATGATATTGGACTCAAAGTGCAGAAATTTGATGTTTGCTTAACGGTTGTTGAGTTTGCATTGTTCCAGTCTCTCCCTCTTATGCCTTATACCAGTTGAAAATTTTTACTGTGTGCCTTTATATTGAAAGTATATAACTTGTTTGATTTTACAGGACTCACAGCTAAGAGACAATCTTAAACCTCAGAGGAGACTTGGGACTTTGGATCTATCTTAAGTTGGTAAAAACTGTGGGGTCCTTTGACATCGGACTGAATGCAATTTACAATGTGAGATGGTTATGAATCTATTGGGGGCCAGGGGTGGAATGTGGTAGTTTGAATAGGTGGCCCAATATATTCATTGTTTTATTACAGTTTGTAATTTAGATCTGTAGCCACCTGACTGGAGGAGGTGTCACTAGGCTGGATATTAGGATATAGCCCTAAGATGTAGTAGTGGATTTGAAATTGCAATCTAAAGAATATTAGAAGTGCCTGGAGTTCCTGAAGTGTGCTGTGTGGTGTGGCTTTTGGCTTGGGCTTCTCACTGTCTTCTTGGACCTGTGAAATCAGGGCCAACTTCTTCTGTAATTGTGGAACTTCCCTTGGATCTGTAAGCTTCAATAAATCCCTTCCTCCATAAGTATGCCTAGTGTGGAAGTTCATCTCAGATCCCTGAAGCTATCTACATATGGTACTTCTCTCCTTACCCCACTTTCTCCTTGTAACTCCACTCTCCATCATATCCCATCCCTGTCTGATTGAGTCTCTCTTTTATTCTTATATCATGATCTTTTCCTCCTATTATGATGGTCTTGTGTAGGTAGTGTCAGGTACTGCAAGGTCATGGATAGCCAGGCAATTTTCTGTCTGGAAGAGTGCATTATAAGGAGTCCTACCCTACTTTTGGCTCTTACATTCTTTCTGCCACCTCTTCTGCAATGGACCCTGAGCCTTGGAAGGTGTGATAGAGATGTTTCAGTGCTGAGCACTGCACTATCATATCTTCTCAGCACTATGGTGCCTTGTGAGTCATTCCAAGGTCACTGCCATCTGAAAAGAGAAGATCCTCTAACCAAATTGAGAGTGATATTAATATATGAGTATGAACTTTAAGAGAAGATCTTACCAGGCATTTTGGTCAGCATAGTATGTACATTTAGCCAGATACCAGATATTAAACCCCTAGGGCTCATGAATTCCCCTGTAATAGGTTTTCAGTATCAGACATGTATACCCTCCTGTGTAGTGGGCCTCCAGTCCAATTAGAGAGTGGTTGGTTTCCCCCATAACAGACATGCCATTATTGCACCTGTTGGCTCTTTTGGCCGGCTGGCTAAATTCAAGGCTTGCACTTCCTTCTGTTCTTTATCTCTATTGATGATTTCTCTCACTATCATGGAACTGCATAGCTTTTTTCCAGCTTTCTGTCAGCAGGTCTACAGGAATGAAGTTTTCAGCTCAGCTCCAGAAGGATTTCTCAGTGACTTTGTAGCTCAAGCATGTGGAATCTTTAGCAATGGGGTCTTACCATCTATTTCTGGTGGAAAACCAAGAGCCTTGGCAATATACTGTAATATTTTGGGAGACATCAAGGACCTCCTTGGCCAACAACTCAGTGGAAGGTATCCCATCACTGGCACCAAAAAACTTCTAGTAAAAATCTATGGCTTTTGTGTGTGCATTGTCCAAGAAAGTAGGTTTCCATATGAATAATTCATATCCTCTTAGATTTTTATTAACCCTCTTCCCACCTTTCCTTTACTCAATATCTTTTCCTGACCTCACATAGGTGTTTCCACCCCCAGTAATCTGTTCTTCTACTTATATATATATATATATATATATATATATATATATATATATATATATATATATATATATACCATTCTCTTAAGTACCCCTCTCCTCCCTCCTTTTCTATCCCCTTTCTATCCTCTTTCTAAATTTCTGGCCTGTGCTACTGAGTTATTCCAACTCACGTAGAAGTCCAATTATTTGCATCCACATATGAAAGAGAACATGTGACACTTTGCTTTCTGGGCCTGAGTTACCTGACTAAGTATAATCCTTTCTAGATCAATTTATTTCCCTGCAAATTTCACTTTTCTTTACTGCTGAATATAACTCCATTTTATAAATATACCACATCTTCATTATCCATTCATTAGTTGAGGGACATCTACACTGTTTCTATTTCCTAGCAATTGTGAATAGTGCAGCAATAAACATGGTTGAGCAAGTAAATGTCTAAGGTTGTGAGATGAGTCCTTGGGATATATGCCTAGGAGTGGTATAGCTGTGTCATATGGTAAATTTATTTTTAGCCATCTCAGAAACATCCACAGTGATTTCAGCAATAGCTGTACCAGATTACATTCCCATCAACAGTGTAGAAGGGTTCCTTTTTTCCTGCATCCTTGCCAGCATTTATTGTCATTTGTTTTCTTGGAACATTTATTTTCTGAAAAAAAAGTGAGATGGATTCTCAAAGTAGTTTTAATTTGCATTTCCCTGATGGCTAAGACTGTTGAACATTTTTTAGATGTTTATAGGCCATCTGTATCTCTTCTTTTGAGAACTCTCTATTTAATTCCATAGCCCATTTTTTAATTGACATGTTTGATTTCTTATTATGTAGTTTCTTGAATTCTCTGTATATCCTGGGTATTAATCCTCTCTCAGATATCTAGCTGGAAAAGATTTTCTCCCATTCTGTAAGTTGCCTCTTTGCTGTATTTACAGTATCCTTTGCTGTACAAAAGCGTTATAATTTCATGAGGTCCAAGTGATTGATTAGTAGTTTTATTTCCTGAGTGCCTGGGGTTATATTCAGTTGTCTATGCCAATATGTTGAAGAGTTTCCCCTACTTTTTTCCTCTAGCAGCTTCAGTTTCAGGTCTGATAGTAAGGTATTTGATTCATTTGGACTTAATTCTTCTGCATGGAGAGAGATAAGGAACTATTTTCATCCATATATATATATATATATATATATATATATATATATATATATATATATATATATATATATATCTCCAGTTTTCCTAGCACCATTTGTTGAAGAAGCGGTCTTTTCTCCAATGAGTATTTTTGGCATTTTGTTGAAGGAGATCTTCAACTTCTTTAGTCAGGTTTAACCCTAGGGATTACTTTCTTGATTTCTTTGTGTTTTGTCTGATCTTATTTATCTAAAGTGTTTAAAGACATTGGAATCAGCAGGTTTTGCTTTTTCACATGATCACAAGCACAGGAAGCAAACATTAAAGCAGACAAATATCCAATCAAGCTAAAAAAGCTTCTTCACAGCAAAGGAAGCAACCGAGAATGCAAAGACAACTTTAGGAATGGGAGAAGATATTTGCAAATTATCCATTTGACCACGGATTTACATCTAGAATACATACTACACTATTAAAAAGTAGCAGCAAAAAATTAATGAATAATTATATTATAAATTGACCATAGCTCTCTATAGACAATTCTTGAAAGAAGATATGTAGATGGTGGCATATGTAAAGTTGCTCATTGCTTATCATCATAGAAATACAAGTCAAAACTGTACTGAGGTATTGCCTCACCCCAGTGAGAATGGCTACCAGATCACAGATCACCAATGATTGTGAGGATACTGAAAGATGAAATCCTTGAACATTGTTGAAGGGAAAGTAAATAAGTTCAGTCATTTCAGGAAAGACTATGGGAGTTCCTTCAAAATCACAAATAGAACTACTGCTTGGTGTAGTTAGTAATCCAGCTACTGAGTATAAAAATCCAGAACAAATGAAATAGGTATTCACTGTCACACCATTCACAAGTAGCAAGACATGGAAATAACTCATGTGGTCAGCAAATGATGAATGGGTGAAGGAACTGTAGTGGACATGGAATGGAATACTATTAAATTATTATGAAGAATGAAGTATGACATGGATGGGACTAGAGATTATCTTGGTAAGTAAAACTGTAGGGGTTGTACAATGGAAAACTATTCAATCATTAAGAAGAATGAAATGGATAGGAATAGAGATTATCTTGTTAAATAAAACAACTCAGGTGTTTGGTGTTTGGCTCTGTGGTACAGATGCTTGCTCTGTATGTGTAAGATCGTGGTTTCAATCTGCAAAAGTGCAGAAGAAGGGGTATAAGGAAGAAGGAAATAATCAGGCGCTAGAAGACAAGCACTTTATAATTGAAACTCTATGTAGACTCTAAAAGAGTTGATTTTATAGTTGAGACTATAATTGTACTTATCAGAATCAACAGATGATGGCAGTAGAGAGGTTGATCCAATGGGCACTAAATTCTAGTTAAGATGAAGAAGTTGTGGTGAGCTATTGCAATGCTCGAATATAGGTCGAATATAGGTAATAGTGTATAATATATTTTAGAAATGTAGGTGAAAGGATTATGAATTCTTCTACCATAAATAAATAGTAAATGATTGATTAGGTAAGTGTGTAATCTGATTGAGACATTATACATGTTTACAAGTGTAAATATATTATGTTATACCCCATTTATAACATGTACAAGAAAAACATATATGCTTCGTAGAATTCAGTGTAAAGCTATCAGTTTCTTGATGGTAAACTTTTAAAAAATATTTTATATATTTTTTTATTTGAAAGAGAGAGAGAGAAAAAAAATGGGCATGCCAGTGTCTCTCATCACTGCAAACAAACTCTAAACACATGCACCACCTTGTGCATTTGGCTTTATGTGGGTACTGGGGAATTGAACCTAGGTTCTTTGGCTTTGATGGCAAGCACCTTAACTGCTAAGCCATCTCTTCAGCCCAGAAAGCTTTTCAATACTTCCCTATTTGTTATTGATTTATTTAAGTTTTATACATTTCTTTGGAATGCAATCTTGGAAGATTGTATGTCACAGAATTTACCATTTCTCCTTTTTTCCCAATTTTTGGTATATGATTGTTCATAATAATATCTTAGGATCTTTTGTACTTAGCGATATCAGTTGTGATGTCTTTTCCATTTCTCATTTATTGTTAGAAATCTCTATTTTTCTTTGTTCTGATTAATTAATTAGTTTCTATGTGTGTATGTGTGTATAGGCAAGTGCCTGCCGTGGATCATAGGTGGAGGTTAGAGGACAGTCTATGGTGTCTGTGGTCCACCTTTCAGACAGGGTCTCTTTGCCATTGTCAATGAATGCTACAAGTTGGCCCACAAGATTTAAATTCTTCTGGCTCTGCCTCACATTTTCATAGGAACATTGGGATCATAGATGCATGTTCCACTTTCATCCAGCTGTACACAATTGTTGGCAAATTGATCCTGGGCAAGCAGGCTTTGCAATCATCTTCCCTACCCACAAGTTATAGCATTTTATACAGTGTGTCCATTAACATTGTTATAGAAAGTTTGAAATACATTTGTCAAAACTTTCATGCTAGAATTATTACAGATTTCTAATTTCATTTTCCCCTTGAATTTGTGGGATTTTTGTTTATGTGCTTTTATGTTGATGCTAATTATCATTTCATCTAATAAACAACTCCTTTTATTATCTCCATGAAGGGAAGACCCAATAGTGATAAACCTCTTCAGTGTGTGTGTGGAGAGGGGGCAAGCATGTAGAGATCAGAGGATGTAAATACTCATTCAAACTATTATTCCTGAAATGGGAAGATATCTGGGAATTCTCATTCCACCATTGCATTAGTATATTTTGTGTTGCTATAGTGAAATATTGCACCCTGGGCAATAATACTAAACAGAAACTTCCTGTTCTGTGCACTTGGGAGACAAATATGACATTACTGGCATCCTAATCTATGTTATGACATGGCAAACAGTATGACAAAGGTAAAGTTAGGATGAGAGATAATAGTGCATGAATTTGTCTATGGGATCCACTTCTGTATTAATGAGACTATTCTCACAATGATGACAATAATCCATTCATGAGGGCTGTGGTGGTTCGGATGAAATACCCTCCCCTGCATATCCTTATGTGTTTGAATAGTTGGGTCTAAGCTGGTGGCAATTTGGGAAAGCTGTGGGGCTTTGAATAATAGAGACTAGCTAGAGGAGGTGTATTATTGGGGACGAGCTTGAGGTTTATTAATCCAGCCCCTGCTGTTCAGGGCTAGCACACATCCTAGGCCATTTCCTTTCTGCTGATGTGGAGATATGACCTAAGTGTCCTGCTCAGGCCTGCCATGCTCTCCCTACCATGAAACTTCTAGAGCCTGCAGGCTGGAATAACCCCTTTCTTCCCATAAGCTGCTTCTAGTTAGATTTTTTGTCTCAGCAGCAACTGTTACAAAAGCAGAGAACCCAGGGCCTCATCAGCTCTTAAAGATCCCTTCCTTTAGTACCAGTCACAGTGGCAATTATTGCTAGACACCATTTTAGAGGGACCAAATATTAAAACCATTGCAACTTTCTTACTAATATCACTTAGTCTATTTTTATTTGATTTTCAAATGCTTTTGTCATTAACAATCCAATATTCCAGTAGTATTTTATTATAGATCTCAGAGCCACTGCCTTAAGAAAATGCTGTTGGTACTTCTGATGTTGATGTATTTGCACTAAAACAGTAGAACCCAAGATGAAGTACACTAAGAAGGCTAATGCCTCATGCCCTGCCATGGAGACACCCTTGCTGTTTCTACTCTTGTCTCTGTGGCTGCTATTCTCTATATTGCCATTGCATAACTGATGCTATCAATAAGCAGTTTCCCAAGTGATCATTCACCTTCAAGATGTTGCCTATTTAAATTAGACCATTGTCAGAATTATGACAATCTATTTTTTCAGGAAATTGAAGTATATCTGACTCTTAAGCAATGAGGGCTGTGACTTAATGTTGAACTTTTGTTACATTGTTCACATAGTGGAATTTTTCTGAGTCTCATATGTGAGAATTTTCACATGAGGTGACAGGAATGTGATAGGTTTTTTTTTAAAAAAAAAAAACTGGGAATAATATATTTCTTCTGAGGAAAAACTCCTAGACATGGGGGCAAACTATTTCTTAGTATATTTCAGTGTTGGGCTTTGCTAGAAATGGGCTAGGACTGTAAGGAGGCTGGCCTGAACTGTTGGGCATGGCCAGGGACCCTGGGCTGTGGGGTTGCAGCTGGCCCTATCATCAGGAGTCCCTGCTAATGGTGACTGGCCTTCCCTACACTCAGTTGTAGGTTGTAGTGTGCCCTGTCATCACCCAGAGTGGGCAGAACTGGATCCCAAAAGGCTCTGACCATTCCATAAGTCAGACTTTGCCCCCCGCAGTTCCTGACCTTGTGGCTAGCTGCCCAAGAGACTCTTATGTGGCTGAAGTCATGTAGCCTTTTCACCATCCCGCTCATCCCCCAAAGCCTTTGAAGTCACAGCCTTCTGCCATTATCTTCTCTCTTCTCCTTATCTTCTCTCAACTCCTTTCTCCACAGCTTTGAAGTTGCTAGTTCTTCCACCACCTAGATAACAGCCCATAAACTATGCACCTGATCACCATAGTCTGTATGTGCCATCCCAACCTTCCCCAAGTGTTTATAATCCCACTCCCCTTTTGAATAAATGAGTGCTGTCCATCAGATGGTCTCCTGGGTGTTCATTGCCCGTCATCTTCGTAGTTGCACTCACCTGCTGCTCCAGGATGGACCCTGCTTTCCTCCCCACTCCTTCCTCCCTCACCTAGGACTTAGGTGGCCAATGACCCCAGGAAACAGTAATGGTAAAGTCCCACAGTTCAGGGCTACGAAAAAAATCATTTCCTGATATGATTTTATATAGGACCAAAAACTGACAGAGATACATTGTGTCTAGAGAGGAGAGTTTTCTCTTAAATCACATATTCTTCTCACATCAAACAATGAGAACTGCCCTCACCCCTAGCATCCTACTAGGAGTTATAACTCAGGCAAAAGTTCTACAATATGTTTGTTGAATCTTACGCCTATGGGGTGACTTAGCAGTTTAGAATAAAGCATGTGCCATAGACGTAGTTTCCTGATGTCAGAAATGTTGTTCTCCAGATTCTGTCTTTGCCTTATTTTCCTCAACATTATACTTTCCACTTGATTTAAGACTGAGGAGATGATAGTCCCTAGCAGTAATTTTGGCAGTTTCACTCTGCAATATATTAGACTTAATACTTGGTCAGAGTCCCATTCTATAAACCTCTATCTTGGACCAGCTTTGCAGTACTGGCAGCAATAACCCTGCTGTCTGTCACAGGGCATCATGGCCAGACTTTCTGCCCTCCATCATTCCCAAATTTTCTGTTCTTTAACCTAAACAAACATTTAAAAGTAATATATCTTTTTATATTATTCATTTTATGTCCCCTTTAAACTGAAAGTTTTAAGCCTAATAGTAAGTATTATTATCCTCGGTGATCACAGCTTGTCTTAGAAATAGCAGATAATTAATGGATGTTGAAAAATAGCTGAGATAAAATGAGTGGATACGTGAGTAAGCAAGGTGCAGGCTGAGAGGCTCAGTGGCATGTCAAGGAAAGATTTTTCTCTTCCTTATGTATATTTCAACCTGTGTTTCTTGTAGAGTGACATTAATCTAAGAGAGGGCCAAGCTTTTTCAAAATTTGAGGAAATGTATAGAAAGAGATTGGAAAGCCCAGTTTTGGGATAGATTTATATTTTACTTGAGCTGCAGATAACATGTACAAATCTGAAGCTGCCACTGTTAGCTTGTGGAAAAGAGATGGGGTACATATAAGATTTTTCCAAGAAACTGCTTTGAAAAATCATCAAATAGATCAATATTTTAATGACAAATAAATGAGTGATTGTCTAATAACATTTGTATAAGCTGAGAGTTGTGGTTAACATAGCTATCAGGCAGTATGACCAGAGAGTTACTGCAAGTTCTGGGCCAGCTTCCCTACTTAGTAATATATAGGCCAGCCTGAGTTACATTGTGAGACTTTGTCTAAAAAAAACAAAACAAAAAAAAAACCCAAATAAAACCAGAAAATAGAAAAATATGTGAAAATAAATAAACATATCATATAGTGGTAGGAAAGAAAACTCAGAACAGAATTTGTATGAAGAGACCTTTTAAAATATTTTCTCAAAGTCATTTATGTAATCCAGATTTTTTTCCTTAAACAAAAGCTTGCAATCCATATTAGTGAAAATGCTAACAAGTGCTTAAAACCATGTTATTCAATAGGAAAAAAGTCTTTTGCCTCTATTAAGTAAATGAAGCTTTAAAGCAGAATTTTCCATGGTAATATTTGATCCAATAGCCACATTCTTTATAAAAAACCAAAACTTTGAAACATCCCAATAATAAAAAAAAATAATTTTCTGGATGGCAGTGTTATCCAAAAAGGACTTAAAAACTTTATGCCTTACCATAAATGTAACATAGTATTTTACAATCTCTGCTGCTGAAATTCAATTATTGAATTTTTAATAAAGCACATCATCAGTAGAGGAAAAAGTGGTTCCAGGCAAAAAAGTTTGAATGAACACCATAAACATTTGAGAACATTAAGTTACAATCATTCAAAGCTTTATATAGTGCTTTATAGGAAGTCAATTTGGTTTCTTATACTTGTTTTTATAATAAAGGTAGTTGATATTAGTTTTAAAAATCATAAAAATACATGGTATCAGCACAGGAGCAAAGGAAATAGACACTGAGGACACTCAACTCCTACCAAACCAGAGATCCAGAGACACAGACGCTCCCAAGACCTCATCACTGAAGCAGACCTAAAACAAACCCAACATGGCTCAGGGAAATTCATGGAAGAGGGGGCAGGAACATTGTTAGAGCCACACGTTGGGACATTATGCACAGAGACATTGGCTCTTCCCCATAACTGATGGCTACTCTCACAATGCATGACCCATAATCCCCATGGGGATAACTGGCATCCCCAACAAGGTCCCTTCGGAGAAGCGGGCAGGGATGAGAGTAAAGAAGGTACCAACATGTGCTGTTCACACACTGAGTATGTACATTACTAATAAAAAAAAAACATTAAAAATCATATAAATAAAGCATGGTGAATCCACAAGGCAGTTTACAGACGATGTCCAACTTACAGACAGGTTCTTAAAGTTCCCAAGTTCATGAGACCTTGGGATGCAATGGTAAAAGTTGTGGTTGAGTTCATGAAGTGATCAACAAAAGGAAACACGTTGGCTGGAATTTCTTGTGTTGTTGCAGTGGGAGTGAGAACCACCAATTCTAAATTATAGGTTTTTCATAGGCCTGATGACAACATATCTTGAAAGTTGTTGAATGTCCTGATAACATGTGATGTTAAGGTGTAATCACTTCACAGTGTGAGACGCATAGGGCAGAGACTATGTTCAAGTTCCCAGCATGGATCACAGGGCACAGCAAGGATCCAGACCAACACTATCCCTTCCCCGTTAGAAGCTTCTGTATAACAAGACATGTTCATATTCAACAGGGAACATACAAATTATTATCATTAAAACAAGAATTGCAAAGGAAAAGGACAGGACCAGCAGATATGCACGTAAGGATAGGTCTAGTACTGTTATGGCTTGGACTGGTTAGAATAGGTGTCCATGAGTAAGTGGAACCTACAGGAAGAGTGGTGGGGCTAGCAGACGATCAACACTGAAGACCCTGAAGAAGAAGGCTCAGTATATCAGCAAATTGATGGCCAGAGTTACTGGGTTGCAGATGACTGACAGTGTGACACGAGGCAAGACTGGAAATGCAATCAAGGAGAGACGGTACTTAGCTTAAATGCTTTGCTAATGATCTAAGATGAAGGATGATAGAAAAGTACTGGAAGAATTTAACAAGGGAACATTTTGATTTTGTTCATAATTGATGACAACAAATGCTGAATTGAAGTGTTTGGAGTCTGGATAGAAACAGTTATGGAGTGAAAGTTGGTTTCTTCCAGTGGATGCTTACTCACTGATTCCTTCAGGCCCTCAGGCATGCTTCATAGCAGCAACTTCTTGCATTGCTAACTCGTGACAGCTGCTTTGGACAGAACGTTTTGCATGGCTGCCTGCTAGCTGCCTAGTTTAGCCTTATCTTGAAGCAGAGTCAGCAATAATTCCAGTTTTCCCAGTATTCCCCAGTTTCTAGATATGGAGCTTTTCTAAGGCTGGAGTCAGCACACTGGCACATAAACAAGGTTGTTTTCAGTTTTTGTTAGTTTGTTCATTTGTTCTTGGTGTGTGTGTCCCATGCGCACATTTGCAGAAGCCAGAGGAGAACTTTGGTCAACTCCTCTATATCTCTTTTGCTTTATTTCCTTGAGACTAAGTCTCTCATTGAACATGGAGATATTGTTTTCAGTCAAACTGGCTGACTAGCAAGCCCCAGAAATACCCCAGTCTCCACTCCTCTCAGAACTGGGATTATAGGTATGTATGGCCACACCCAGATTCCAGATTTTTTCCGTTTTTTCTTCAACATGACTGCTAGAGATAAAACTCAGGCCCTCATCTTCTGGTGAATGCTCTTCCCTGAGGAGCCATCTATCTTCCTGGTTCCAAGTCAGCTACATAGCTTGTTCATATTTAGCTATTCAGCCTATCCTTTGTAAATCTCTGGTGGCAAGGAATATTTCTCCTAACATTCTACTCATTGTATTTACTGGAAATACTTTTGTCAATGGTGAAATAAATTCAAAGTGCAGAAATTTGAGAGATAAGATAAAGAATTTATAATCAATTTGATCCCTTTTATATATATTCTATCAGCTTTAACTTTGGTATTTTTAAAACTGTTTTTAAAATTAAAATTAATCTCTGCATTTTGGTTTATATTTTTGAAGTGACACAAAGAACAATATCCCTAGAATCTTCTTAGAGTGTTTTGTTCTTGACCTTCTGTTCTTGGTTGGATCTGTGAGCCTCTCTCAGGAGGTACAACCATGCTTAACATAATGTAAATGATTTTCCCATTATTAAGGAATATACATGTCTCTATGTACATTTGTATGTTTATATGTATACAGTTGATGCAAAATAATGAATGTGCTTTAAATGAAAAGAAGAGGATAGCTTATTCTGAGCTAAATATGAGTGATCTATACCCAGAAACAAGGAATCAGTTTATCCTGAGTAGTCTGCCATGGAAAGGGTCACATGAGCTTCTAGCTGCACCAATAATCATGAAGCAGATATTCAATAAGTATACTGGTGAGGGCCCTAGGGTGGGTGCAAAGCAGGAAAATGTGTTTCTACTCTCAAATATATAAACTACCCAGTAAGCCCTGGGAATTCTCCTGTCTCTGCCTTCCCAGTGCTGGGATTATAGGTGTATGCCACTACATCCATCTTCCACTATGTTCCTTGAGCCTCAGTGCATTGGGGATGGTGATATTTACCATTTATGATGGAAAATTCAACAATTACATACTCTAAGAACTTTGACCAGATATGAGGCTGTTTATTAACCACCATCCACTGCATAAAAAAGCTTTTCTGACCAAAGCTGATAGCAGCATTAATCTATAGTTTTAAACACAAATATTTAGAAAGCAATTTGATAGGATATCATGTTCATTTAGTTAAATAACAAATACCAGTACCTTCCCTAGTAGGGTGCATTCTCTCTCCAACCATGGGATTTTGATAAGGATTACAGTATCAGATGTAAATTTTCTCCTGTGGAGTGGGCCTCAGAAAGTTGTTCATTACTCCCATGACAGTCATACCACTATTGCACCAATGGGCACATCTTACCTGGATGGTTAGTTATACCCCATGCAAAGTCCACAGTTCAATAAAACTGTTTATGACAATTTTCCTCAGGCATCCTTCATAGCCCCTCCCATCACTCTGAGGGACTGCTAGCAGGGAAGAAGTTACCAATTCAGCTTCAGTTTGATATCTATGCTTTGTAACCAAAGTGTGTGGTGTTTCCAGCAGTGGAATCTTCTCATATAGTTCAGGTGGATAATCAACAGTAATGGCAATAACCTCTTCAATGTCATGAAGCCTTACTTCTCTCTTAAATGAACTTTTCCTTATAATTACTTAACATCTGAGTAAATTCTTGGTTCTGTGGCAGACACTTCCCTTACATTACTCTTCTATCCTGGAGAACTCATGTTTATATGCATCATATCAAGGAACTTAATTGACATAATTCAAATTGGTCAATAATAGTAAAGGGAGGCAATTCATATCTAGGATCTTAGAAACCCTGTAATTCTAAAAAATATTTATGGTGACGATATAGAGAGATACCAAATTAACTTATCTGTGCCTATTAGTTATGAACATAGGACTGTGGCATGGACACACATACACACACACACACACACACACACACACACACATACACGTTTGATTTTGTTTTGATTTCCTAACATATAAATCCTCAAATCCTAGGAATTTCTGGATACTGTCTTTTTTGTATGGTAATGAACTAACTGATTCTGGCAATTCTTAGGGAGCTTCAGGGTCTGAGTGATAGACCAAAACATGGTTAGAGGGTTGGAAACTTTCAGTTTCAATTCACAATCTCAGGGAAGGGAGAGGGGCTGAAAATTAAGTGCACAATAATGGACAGTGATTTACTCAATCATATTTTTGTAATGAAGCTATACCAGGGTTTAGAGAGCTTCTAGATCATGGAGCCCATGCTGTGCCTAGAGAATGACCTCCACTTGTCAAGATTTTGGAGGCTTCACACCCCTCCTTTATGCTTGATAGTACATATCCTGACATTGGTTAAAAGTAAGTTTCACCTCATGAAAAGAATCTAACTAGTCTAGGAAGTTTATAATTTTATAGTCACACTTTTTGATCTTTTATTATGTTAACCTACTTTGAACAAACACAATTAGAGTTGTAAAATTACAAAGCTTCAATGTACTTACTAAATATCAATATTCAGAGACAAATCACCCATGTTCTTCTTAGGTTAAACAAACTCTGTTAACTAGAAATTTGCATATTCTGAGCCATAACTTATCTACCTAGAGGTCAGATTTCTTTTTTTTTTTTGTAACTACCAAGCAGTTCTATTACTGTGAGGGTCTGGACACTTGTTCTTAGTTTCTCAGAGGAACCATTGTACTTTCTGAGTTGCATTTAAAGCTCTAGGTACAAGTGTCACCCAGTCCCAGAGATACATGAATCCTCAGTCTTAGTGTGAGTGGTCAGAATGCCCCCTATGAAGCAGCTAGCTTTTCTTAACATTAAACTTGAGAAAACACCTAAAGTTCAGGTCACTAGCTGACAGCAGATGCATCTATCTCAGAAACATGAGCCCACTTCATCTCACCATCTATCACTGTGGTGGTTTAATCAGATGTCCCCTGTAAACTAATGTGTTCTGAATGCCTGGTCCTCAGTTGCTGGAATTTTTGGAGGTGCATACTTGCTGGAGGAAGTGGGTCATTGAGGGTGGACCTTGAGATTTATTAATTCTAGTTATTAACCCACAAATGGTGGGGGAGCTCCCACATCCCAGACTCCCATAGCACAGAGAAGGGAAAGTGGTCCTGGGAAAGTGGTCCCAGGAAACCCTTCCCCCAGAAGGGCATATAGGCTATCAAGACAGGAGTAGATGTGGAAGTCTTCACACTTGGGCCTATTTTGCCAATGGCACTGCTTATATGCTGTGATGTAAGACATGTGCATGCTGGGGGAGTGCTGGAGGTACTCGGGCTTGGAAGCAGATCAGACAAGATGAGCATGGATATCCTGTCCTGTACATTCCTTGTTCCTGGAGGCACATAGACCACACTATGTGTCCCCGTTTGGTTGGGGAGAAAACAGGGACATTTAGGTAAGGACTCCTATAAAGACCTAATTTCTTCTCCCAAATCTGGTTCAGAGGGATGCCCCGCTTCTTTGAGAAGATGCAAGCCAGGATTGAGCATAACCTGACTCTAGACTCTTCTTTTCATTTTCTTCCACTTTGTTTCAGATGAGACAGTCGGCTTCTGGGATAAACCAAAAGTCTCTAGTACCCTCTCTCCTGAAAATCTGGGCTCATTTAGATAATAAAGGAATAACAGAAATTGTCCATTACTTTTCTTCAGAGACTTAAGGAGACAATTTAAAAACATACTAATGTAACTCCAGATACCATGGAGGAAGAAATTCTTCTTAAAGATAAATTCTTAACTCACTCAGTCAACACCTGATATTTGTAAGAAATTACAAAAATTGATAACCAAACAAATGCGTCAGGTGGCAACTTCTATTTTATTATAATTGAGAAGCAAGAAAAAGAAAAAAGGTAACAGTAAGGGCAATACAAAAAAGATAAAAGTCATCAGAACGTTGTAACGGCAATGAAGGTTGCGAAGGGAAGGGCCTCATCATTAAAATATTTAATTGGATAAAATCTAAAATATGTGTGGTAGTTTGAATAGATAGTCCCCAATATATTCAGTGTTTTATTAATTTGTAGTTTGCATCTGCAGCCACCTGGCTGGAGGCAGTGTCACTGGGTGGATCTTAAGGTGTGGTGGTGGGTTTGAGATTTCAATCTAAAGATATGCAAAGTGTGCCTAACTGGAGTTCCTGAGGTATGCTGTGCTGTGTGGCTTTTGGCTTTGCTCTCTGTGTTTGGTCTTGTGAAGGCAGGCCAGCTTCTTCTGCCATTATGATTATAGAACTTCCTCTGGATCTGTAAGCTTCAATAAATATCCCTTTTTCCTTAACTGTGCCTGTTCTGGAAGTTCATCTCAGTGAACCTGAAGCTGTCTGCTGCAATATGTTTACTTGATAAAAGGTTTTAACCATTAAAGAAATTGAGTCTTATGGCTAAGGCGTCACTCATTAAAAGCTCACTGATGCTAATTTGCTATGATTTAAGGGTTATAAAAACTGGCTTTAAGACTTTCAGTAAAGTAAACTAGTATCCTCTGTCGTCAAGGTTTTAACTATTGGAGAAACTAAATATTAAGATATAGGTTTACATATAAGTTTTTAATTTCCAAAGATGAGGTACTCATACCTAAAGATGTTGTGACTTTAAAGATAGCTTCTATTTTATTCTATCTATCTATCTATTGAATGGTCATAGCTAGGTTTAATCACTTAGGCTTAAGTTATTTATTTTCAGAAACAATAACTTTCATCTTCCTAGTAGGTAAAATATGTTGGGATAGCTTGCCTAAGCATTATCAATTTTAAATCATGGGTAAGACAGAAAAAGTTCCTATGGTACATAAAATCAATTGCTATCAAGATTAAGCTAAAAACATTAGTTGTCAAATGGTTTTTACTCTTTCAAAACAGATTTGTCGGGCTGGAGAGATGGCTTAGTGGTTAAGGCACATGACTGTGAAGCCTAAGGACCCCGGTTCGATTCTCCAGGTCCCATGTAAGCCAGATGCACATGGTGGCATATTCATCTGGAGCTCGTTTGCAGTACCTAGAGGCCCTGGGGTGCCTGTTCTCATTCTTTCTCTCTCTCTCTCTCTCCCCCGCTGTCTCTAATAAATAAATAAAAATAAAATCTTTAAAAAAACAAACAGATTTGTCAAGGGTTGTATTAGAGCTTAGCTGTTTTGGTTCAACAAATACCAGATTCTGTTCTATTATAAGTAAAGTAACTGTCTCATGTCTGGAATCTCAAGTCCAGTGCTTATAACAAAATTAACTCTTAAGACATATTCCCTACTTTAGGGTACAGCCTCATGCTCAAACAATGGTCCTTGTCTGAAAAAAAAAAAAAGTTCAAGTTCTGTGGATCTGTTTGCAATGTTCCCTGGGTAATTGGTACCCACACAGGTATCTGGACTAATCCAAGATGCTTTCAAACACAGGTGCTAAGACTTTATACTTGTCTTACTTGTCCTTTCCTGACCATTTCCAGGTTAAATTAATTGGTTTAGATTTGTATTATTGTCAAGACTGGTAACAGGTTCTGTCTGTATTTATAGCTGTTATATATTTAAAGGATATGTGCTTACTTTCTATGCCTCAGATATGGCCTATGCTGCCACAGGACAACCAAATTTTAAATGGTTGGAGAAAATGACTTTATGCTCTTTTGCCATTCTTTAACTAACTCTACTTCACTAATCAAATGTGCCCTATATATACATACATCCAGGTGGGTGTAACTTCCTTTCTAAGTGTATTACTAACCTATGTTGAAGCCAAAGCCAATTGAAATCCTTGGCCCTAAAAAAGGCCAATATTTTTGCCTGTGATCCCAGGTCATGAGGCCACTGGAAATAATGGTACCGTTCTGCAGTGGCCCTCTGGTAAGTCACCTGTCTTCCTAAGCAGGGAGGATACAGAGACCCAAACAAAAAATTAGTGTACAGTCTAAAACAGGAGAGTCACAACTGAGGAGCAATCAGTTCTGGCTTCCCAAAGAAGGAAAAACTACTTGGCCAGCGTGGCCCTAACAACAGAAAACACAAGTAAGCTATAGGGCTACTCCTGGGACTCCTTTGGGGTGTCATTAGTGATCTCCAAAATTAATCCTTGACTAAATTTTGGCTATTTGCTTGGTCTTAAACACTCAAAGAAAAATGTATAACCAAAGCTAAAGAGATACCTCAAATATATGAATGGCTTAATAAGTAATACAACAATAGCTTTCCAAGAGGAGAAACAACCATGGATGTTGTTGCAGTCAGGTTCGCATTGCTGGCAGAATTCACCTGACTAAGAGCAGTTTGTGGGAAAAAAAAGAGGTTATTTTGGCTTACAGGCTCGAGGGGGAAGCTCCATGATAGCAGGAAAAATGATGGCATGAGCAGAGGGTGGACATCATCCTCTGGTCAACATAAGGTAGACAACAGCAACTGGAGAGTGTGCCAAACACTGGCAAGGGGAAGCTGGCTATAATACCCATAAGCCCGCCCCCAACAATACATCGCCTCCAGAAGGCTTTAATTTCTAAATTGCCATCAGCTGTAGAGACTAGCATTCAGAACACTTAAGTTTATGGGGGACACCTGAATCAAACCACCACAGATGTCAAAAGGGTTATTTTAAAATCTGAAATAAATAAATAAATAAATTATATATATAGCTCTGACCAAAGGTCATTTAATTCAAAAGACTTCCTTATACTGGGAACAATGGTAAATCTCTTGTAATTTGTGCCAGGACATCCTTAAACAAGTCCTGAGACCAAAATATATTTGTACCAACCTTTGACCCTGGCTAGCCTCAGAACAAATTTAAAAAGGTACACTCTGGAAGGTTATTATACAAAATATGGTATCAAAGTTAAATGTTGTGTATTTGTTTCTGATAACTCTGTTTTATAAGCCATATGGAAACACATACACTACTGTGCCATTTGATAAGCAGTTCTGAAAGAAAATCTCAACCATCTCATGTTCAGATGGTCTTGAGACAACTCACCTCTCTCTACCTGGGTTCTCTCAAATGTTCCCCAAGGCCTAAAAGTCCACAAAAAGGATAACCCTGAAGGTGACTGTTGGGCCCTGCCCGGTGTGAAGCCGAGTGGTTAGCCCAGCCAATCTTGGCCTACTCCCGGTGAGGCCTAGTCGAGCTTCCAGAGCCTGAGTAGAGTTTTGTGACCTGCCCTTGACTCAGCACCTAAGCTGAAACTGCCTCCACCCAGCTGCTGCTGACGTGATGAAATACTATTGGCCCTTATACCTTTCTCTCATCCCCTCTTCCCGCCCCCTTCCTCAAAATATATAAATACCTCCCCTGACAATAAACGGAGAGATTCCCGCCTTAGACATTTCTCCCGGCTCAATGTGGTTTTTCTCCCCGGTGTTTTAGGGGGGGAAAGGGGTTTGAGTCACCAATACCCGCCTTCTCGCTCAGCCTCAAGAGAAGCGGCTGGCCCGGTTCTCTCTCTTTTCTGCTCTACCTGCCGGTGGTGGAGGGAAAAAATCCCCGGCAGGTGACCAGATTACTGTGTACTTACTCCTCATTAACTCCTTAATTTTATTCTTATTCCCCAACATTTTCTTCCAAGACTATCTTCTTGCACTTCATCAATACACATCTGGGGTCCTTTGGAATAGTTCCTCTTTCTGGGAGAGACTCTCTAACTGCCACAACTTCATGCCCATTCAGTAGGAAACAGTTAATGATCTCACATCATTACCCCTTGTCCTCTAACAACAGTTAGAGAGAGTGTCTTCTCATGAGACGTGGAATTGAAGCAGGGTAGAGTTAAGGTGACTGGACTCCCGAAGGTAAAAAGGGCAGAAAACTTTGCACTTGCCAGAAATCCAAGATGATCTGACTTCTTATCTTTTGTATAGCTCCATAGAATTGTTTTTTCACAAACAGGACACCTCCTAGGAGGATGGTCTTTCACAGGATTTAAATATTGTGGTTGGTCAAGTTCAGCCCCTGGAACTCAGGTACTATAGCTTATCTCTTCATGAGACAGCCCCTAGCCCTAATTGACCAGCTGGCCCGCTGTTTCACATGGGCCAAAAGACAGCCTACCACCCTAAGGTTATAAATAACTTTGCAAGTGGAGGGCAGGTTCTCTTTCTCTCTCTGATCACTTGGGAACTTCCAGCTGTGGGTGAGTTTTTCCTTCAGGTGGCCCAGGCCCAGGCTCAGCCAGGAGGGCACCCTAGCCCTTACTCCTCACATGGGTTCATTATCTCCTCCAGCTACCTAGATGGTGGAAGCTTTATTTTCTCTTTTCTTCCCACACTTTTTTTCTGCCAGATCTGTATCTAGTCACATGCACTCCAAGGCTACACATGGCCTGCATGGGCTTTTGGGCTCCATGAGTGAAAGGTCTGAGAATTGCTGAAGAAAGACCCAAGACTCAAATAGTATGTAAACACATAGAGCATTTATTTTGCAGAATGAGCCAGCATGTGGGGGTCAACCATTCATACAAAACGATGACCCCGAGAGGAGCATGCAGGCCCCTTGTAAGCACAGCTAGGGGAATTTTAGGCAGGTTAGGCCATCCCTTTAGGTGATTGGCTAAGCAAGCAACAGTTACATTTGTACTTCTTTGATTGGCTGTGGCCTTAATTTTACCATCTTGAGACATGTTCAGGCCTGTCCTCAGAACCTTGCAGGAAGTGACTCAGTCCCCACTGTCCCGGGCATGTCCTTCTTTGGTCATAGTCCAGAGATATTGCAGGAACTGACTCAGGCCCCTGGGTGGCTGTCTTTTCCTGGGCACATGTCAGGGGGCTGTTAATTAACAGCCCTTTGTTCATAGTCTTTTCCCAGAAGTCTTGCCCGCTTATCTGGGAAACTGAAACTTAGGCCTAGCTTTAAATTGGAGCAAATTTGATCCTTTCATTCCCCCCTTGAGATAGGTTCCATCTCAAATCCTTGAGAGGGGTCTAGGGGTTGGTATTGGGACTTTAAAACCATAAGCTGGATGGTAGATAAACATTTTTTGACAAATCTTATGAGAGTGTTAATAATACAGGCTCCACAGGTCAGGGCAAGCATGAACAAGACTATGGGTCCTGCCAAAGCTGAAAGGAGTTTGGTGAGCCAGTTGACCAATTGAAGAAGGATTTGTAACAGTTTTTAGATTGTTGTCTCTCTCTTTTTCTATCTTGTAATTTTTTTTTTTTGTATTAGAGACATTGACTCTTTGATGATCCCAGAATGGTTAGCATAGATGCAAAAATGTTTTCCCAGGGCTAGATTCAGTCTGCCTTGTTGGAGAAATAGGTCTAGTACACATCTGTTCTGAAGGGTAACTTCAGCAAGTGAAGATAGGGAAGTTTCAAGATGTGAGATGGACCTTTCCAATCCAGATACATCTATATCTATGGATAGCCTTAGCGCCCTTGTTTTATAAAAAGTAAGTCTAAGATTTGGATAGAAAGAAGCATTCCATTAATAAAGTCAGTTATCTGTTTAAGATCCATTGGGGCAGGATGGGGAGGTATCCATACATTTACATAAGGGGTACACTTGGCTCTTAACAGAGTGGAAGGAAGGAGTTCTATCCATTTATTGCCAGTATCTAGGGTTAATTTAGTTAAAGTCTCCTTCAAGGTCTGATTTATCCTTTCTATCTGTCCTGAACTTTGGGGATGATAGCGGCAATGTAATTTTCAATTGATCCCCAATATTTTGGTCAATTCCCTAGTGATTTCTGACATAAAGGCAGGCCCATTATCTGATCCTATCTTGAGGGGAACATAAAGCAGGGAATTATCTCTAACAATTTCTTAACTATTATATGGGCTGCCTCAGAATTGGTAGGGAAAGCTTTTATTCATCCTAAGAAAATATTTATATCCATATTGACCTCGCTTTACTTCTGTGAAATTAATTTTCCAATATCTACCTGGCTCTGTTCCCTGCTCTCTTGGCCCCAGTGGTGGTGCCTTACCAGAGGAGGCATTTGTCTCTTGGCAGGCTTGACAGCAGGTGGTGGTGTCCTTGATGACTGAGTCTGTACCTGGGAAGAAAAGGTCTTTCCTTATTAGCTCGGCTAGCTTGTTGCTGCCTAAGTGAGCTCATTTATGTAGTTGTTTGTCAGTCTGTTCTCTCTTCTTTTGTGTTCTCCACTTTCTGATGACCTGGACAATGAATTATAGCCACTTCAGTAGGCTCCCAAATGGCAGCCAATAAGTCCAAAATTTTATTTTATTTTTAGTGTCTTTACCTTCTGCTATTAATAGCCTGTGCTCCTGGTAGATAGCCCCATGAATATGGCTGTGGCAAAGGCATAATAGTGTCTGTAGGTGTTTACTGTCTTGTCTTTTCCCAATATCAGAGTCTTGGTCAGTGTTATCAGTTCAGCTTTCTGATGTACCTTGAGGCAGGGCCTCAGCCCACAGTTTTTTTTTTTTTTTTCAAAGTCATCATAGTTGCCCCTGCATACCTGATTCTGCCCAGGACAAAGCTGCTGCCATCAGAATACAACATAGGTCAGGGTTCAGCCAAGTCATATCTGTCAGGTTCAGGCAGAGTCCATGAAAGGCAGAGATTTCTGTGCAGTCATGAAGAATTGATGTCTTGTCATTTTCAGGCAGCAGGGCAGTTGTATTCAAAATCACAGTTTGGCAAAACTATATCCTTGGTTGATCTAAGAGGAAGGCCTGATAGTGGGTTATGTGGGAGTTGGAGAGCCATCAGTTGGGAGGGCTTTTTAGAAGAGCCTCTATCTCATGCAGGGCTGTAATTGTTAGTCTGTCCCAAGATTAGTTTGTCTGTGCCCTTTGTCAGAATAGCAGCAGCTGCAATAGCCTGGAGGTAAGGGGTCCAACCAGTGGCTACTGGGTCTAATTTCTTAGACAAATAGGCCACTGGATGATGCAATGGGCCCAGTATCTGGATTAGGACACCCCTGGCTGTCCCCTTCTTTTCATCCATGTACAAGTGGAAGTGTTTGGTTAAGTCTGGAAGTGCCAGGGCAGTTTTTGGAATGTTTGTTTCTCGTTTTCCATCCAATTAAAATCTTTTTTTTTTTTTTTTTTTTTTGCCCTCTTGTAGCCTCATATAGAGGCTTGGCTAATTCAGCAAATCTTTGGGATCCAAATTCTGCAATACCCCACAGCTCCAAGGAATTCTCAGATTTGTCTCTTAGTCTGAGGTATGGGTCTCTTAGTCTGAGGCATGGGGATCTGAGTGATGGCCTGAATTCTAGAGGCCTACAGCATCCTCTTATCTCCTTGGAGTTTGTACCCAAGTAGGTTGCCTTATGCACACATAGCTGAGCCTTACTGACTGACACAGGATATCCCACATGTTTTAAGGTGTCCACGAGATGTTCTGTGGTAATGAGACATTTTTCCTCTGTTTCTGCAGCTAGGAGGTCATCCACGTACTGCAGGGGTGTTGCCTTAGGTGTCTAATTGCACAAAACCCCTTGCAAATCATTATGGAGAGTCTCATCAAAGAGAGTAGGGGAATTTTTAAATCCCTGTGGAAGTCTAGTCCATGTCAATTGTCCACTGGTGCCTCGTTCCATATCTGTCCACTTAAAGGCAAAAATGGGTTGATTTCCCTTTGCCAATGGGATGTTAAAGAAAGCGTCTTTTAGGTCCAGCACAGTATATGTCTTTTAGGTGGAATCATACTGAGCAAAGTATCAAAGCTGTCTCATGGGGCCTTGTGCCTTCTGCAGGGTAGCCACCATAACCTTAGTCATTTTCTTAGCCTATCTTCAGAGTGTCTTTATTATTACATACCCTGGTAGTAATCTCTATTATCTCTGAAAGAAGTTTACTCTCAAAGCCTTTTATTTTCTGAAGCTCCTTTCTTATATCTGTTGTGGACTGAGTTACAAAAGCAGTGTTAATAGTTTGCCTATTCTCAGGGGCTTCAGGATCTATGGAGGGGGGAAGGGTATGTCCTATATGTTTCCTGCAGCCTTTCTAGGAAAGCAGTGGGGGACTCAGTGAGCCCTTGGGTCCCTTCACCCGCCTTAGACAAATTTGTAGGGCACCGAGCAAGTGCCTGTCTGGAGACCACCCATCAGAGTCCTGAGGTTAAGGAACACCCTACCTTCAGGGGTGTTGGGATCCCACACAGTTATGTGGAAAGGAAAACCTTGTCAATAACATTCGGGTTCTCCATGAGGCAGTTGTCGGCTCCCAACAGTACGGTTTCTTGGCTTTCCTTTGGATTTTTTCCTCATGTTCCTCTGTGGTGAAGAGGATCTGCAAGAGTTGCTGACAGTCCTCCCATGTGGGCTGATGGGTACAGAAGACTGTTTTGAAAAGGGCTATCAGAGAACTTGTTTTAAACCAGATTTAGGTTTAGCAATAATAATGGGGGGGTTGGGGAATCGAACCTAGATTTTTAGGCTTCCCAGATAAGCACCTTAACTGTTAAGCCATCATTTATTTCATGTCCATCTCTCTTTTTTTAATTTGTAAGCAAAGACAGAGAGATACAGGAGAGACAGAGAAAGAATGGGCATGCCAGGGCTCCAGCAATTGCAAATGAACTCCAGATGCATGTGCCCCTTGAGCATCTGGCTAACAGGAGTTTGGGGAATTGAACCAGGGTCCTTAGGCTTTGCAGGCAATGCCTTCACCTCTAACTTTCTCTTCAGCCCCTGATGCCCTTCTTTTTATATCATCTGTTTATATTCCAATATACATTTTAGGTAAGTCTGATGTTTGCCTTATGTAAGGAGTTTGTAACTTGATTAAGTACCTTGACACAGTTTACCTATTTAATCTTTTGTCTACTGAGAAATTTCATCTAACAGATGAACAGGTGTTCAAAGAGAACTATAAAGAGAAACAAAGTTATATGCTGTTTTTTATTCCCTTTTCCTTGTCAGAGACAATTGGCCATTTTGTCTGGACAAGGTCAGGAGGACATATGGCTTAAACTTGCATGGAGTCTGAGATAAAGGGGCATCATCCCTTTTTCAGAGTCCAGCTTTCCATGACTTTAAATAGCATATAACAGTAAGCAAGAGTAAAAGGAAATGACAGAGCAGAGAGCTAAGCATCATGGCATTCCTTGTCTTACTCTGGAGTTGTTTGTTTTTACCTGGGAAATTTATTTTATCCATTTGTAATACATAAGGTGATAGGGTCTTGTCTATGTCTAACCAGGTTAGACCTCCAAAGAATATGAATTACATCTGTGTTTATGACTTTGTGACCCATCTAGCATAGGACATCACATGTGTCTAATGTAAGCAAAATTTACATTAAGTCTATGCCCCTATATAAAACCTTTAGGTCACCATTAAAATCTGTAAACAGTTAAAGAAATCTTTAACTTCAGGCATGGTGTTTAGGTTTAGCCTGAAAATTAACTTTCTGTTATTTTTAAAAGGAAATTAATTTTAGGCAAAATTTTTTTACATCTTTTAAATTCCTTTTTATATATGTACATCTTAATCTACATACTTTAACATTCTTACCTAAGTTCCATTTAAAAAAGCATAAGTATTCTATGTCCAACATTGTTAAATACCTTCCCAGTTTATTTAGTCATTTCATCTCAAGCCATAATTAACCATCTTTTTTATAAGACAAAAATTACACTAAATCAATTAATCTTATTACCCATTGACAAAGAGCAAATAGTTTGGCTTCAAAGAGTTAACCATTTTATTATTGGATATTTGCAGAGAAAAAAAAGCCTTAGTATTTAGGTCACCAAAAAATCTCTACCTGACAATCAGACTTGCTTTATAATATATATATATATATATCTTTAGATTTTATATAACCCATTGATTTGAGATAGCTCCTATTAACAAACTCCATGAAATACACTTTCTATGAAAACATGACAACCATTTTCAGGATAATCTTTATCAATATCTCTAACACACTTGGAAATGTCCACAAGGAGGGCTCTCCACCAGATATTGCCAAACAGTAATGTATGGGACCTGGTCAGGATGCCCAGGAATCCCATACATAATACCTTTAACTTGATAAATGGTGGGAAGGTGGAAGGTGCCTCCCTCTGACCATCTCACATTGAAAGTCAGCCACTTATTCCTGCAAAAGAGTGTTAATTTTTGTGGCCATACTGTTAAACTCAGATTGTCTGCCAGGCATCTGAAATCCTTGAAGTGTGACTAGACTAGGTCCAGTGTGGTAGGGCTTGCCACCTGTCCCATGGTGTCTTACAAGAAACTAAAAAGGATGAACCATACACAAACACCCAGACACAGAAACAAACTTCCTGGGGAGTGAAAAAGAAACCAAAACAATGCTGATGGCAACTTATCCCATTATTGGGCTCTGCCAGATGGGCATGACCCATCAGTATCTATCAAAACCAGAGCCAGACTGGAGCTCTCAGGCTCCAACATATGGGGGTCTGGAGCATCCTCAAAACCCCCTGGCCTGGAAGTAATAATTGGCATGTCCACCTGACCTTCGTGGGCCTCCATATTGTGTCTGGATACCAGAACTATCAAAGAAACAAGAAACAGACTAGAACAGAAACACACAGTACAGAGGGGTACTCCAACTCACCAATCAGCAAAGAACCAATTGCTCCCCTGGAAACACTGCACTATTGAGTTTGGTGGGATCTCCAGCAAATCCTGGATGAGCCCCTGTGGTAGTTTGAATATATGTCCCCCAATATATTCAGTGGTTTGTTACTTACAGTTTGCATCTGCAATCACCTTGCTAGAGGCAAGGTCACTGGGGGCCCCACTCTTAAGGTGTGGTGATGGTTTGAGATTCCATTGTAAAGATATGCAAATGTGCCTAGCAGGAGCTCCTGAAGTTTGCTGTGTGACCTTTTGGCTGTAGTTTTGCTCTGTGTGCTGTGGTGGCTGGTTGGCTTTTCTCTCTGCCCGGTCCTGTGAAGAAAAAGGCCAGCTTCTTCTGCCATTATGGAACTTCCCCTGGATCTGTAAGCTTCAATAAATAATATCCCTTCCTCCATAACTGTGCCTGGTCTGAAAGTTCATCTCAGCGAACCTGAAGCTGTCTGCTACAGTAAAGTGGTACCGAGGAGTGTGGGGTGAGATGAACCTGACCATGTGGATCTTCGTCTTTTGGAACCTTTGTTTTGGAGGAATGGGCATGGACTTGGTGCTTGCAACTGAAGATGCCTTCTGGAATGGTAAGCCAAGTTTTATGGACTATTCTGATGAGAGTTTGAGAATGCTAAGTGCAGACAGTATTGAACTTCAAGGCTTGGCTTATGAGCTTTCTAAGAGGAAGGAAAGACTGCAGAGGACTTTGTTGGAACTGGGCTACTGGCATAAGGGATGGCTACGTTCCGCTATCCAGGGACAGAAAGTTTGATCAAGGTTAAATTTGTAATGGACTAATGTGCTTGGCTAAAGATATCGGACTGAGATTTTAAGATTTTAAGTTGGAAAACCACAAGCAAGTTAAAAGCAGAGGCACTGAGGCTGGCTTAGGTTACTGGAGCTGCTATTGTCAACGCATTAGCAATCTTAAGGAAGGTGGAAGGAAGGTGGCCCGACTTGATTTACATTAAAACAATGGAGAGGATGCCTGAGGAAAGACTGTTAGAAATGCAAACTCTTTGGAAAGAGTTGACTGGAGAAGGAACCTGCTTTTCAAGGCAATGGTTTATTTTGTCCCTGGATTTAGAATATGGCTGTGTCCTGCACACCTGGTATTAGTTTTGGAAATATGAAAAATGCATGGAGTGGTCATGAGTTGCACACGGTTCCAGGAGCCGCTGCTGAGATGCGGCATGAGGCAGGGCATGAAGACCCTCAGGAACAGGCTGGAAGAGCCTTTGGAAGATGGACCGTGGGTTGCATGGAGACCTGAAGATGTTTTGGATATACCAGGACTGTGCAAAAGGGCTACCATGGAGTGCAGTGTTAGCATGGAATGAAAGTTTTCCCTGGCGACTCTGCCCAGCTGGAGGGGCGGAATTGGAAAACCTGGAGACTGTTAGTCTCTGGTTATATTGAACTTGAACTGCAGAAGTTTGATGACTGCTGATGGTGGTTGAGTTTGCATTATTCTAGTCTCTCCTTGCTATGCCTTATACCAGTTAAAATGTTTACTCTGTGCCTTTACATGTTGAAAGTATTTAACTTGTTTGATTTTACAGGACTCACTATCTTAAGTTGGTCAAGACTGTGAGACCTTTTGAAATTGGACTGAGTACAATTTACAATGTGTGATAGTTATAAATCTATTGGGGGCCAGGAGCTAAATATATTGGGGGCCAGGGGCAGAATGTGGTAGTTTGAATATATGTCCCCCAATATATTCAGTGGTTTGTTACTTACAGTTTGCATCTGCAATCACCTTGCTAGAGGCAAGGTCACTGGGGGCCCCACTCTTAAGGTGTGGTGATGGTTTGAGATTCCATTGTAAAGATATGCAAATGTGCCTAGCAGGAGCTCCTGAAGTTTGCTGTGTGACCTTTTGGCTGTAGTTTTGCTCTGTGTGCTGTGGTGGCTGGTTGGCTTTTCTCTCTGCCTGGTCCTGTGAAGAAAAAGGCCAGCTTCTTCTGCCATTATGGAACTTCCCCTGGATCTGTAAGCTTCAATAAATAATATCCCTTCCTCCATAACTGTGCCTGGTCTGAAAGTTCATCTCAGCGAACCTGAAGCTGTCTGCTACAGCCCCCAAGATGAAGGGGCTGAGAATCACTGAAAAAGACCCTGGATTCAAATATTATTTAAAAACATAGAGCAGTTATTCAGCAGAATCAGCCAGCATGTGGTGGTCAACCATTCATACAAAATGGTGACTCTGAGAGGAGCATGCAGGCCCCTTTTAAGTACAGCTAGGGGAATTTTAAGTGGGTTAGTCCATCCCTTTAGGTGATTGGCTAAGAAAGCAACAGTTACATTTGTACTTCTTTGATTGGCTGTGGCCTTAATTTTACCATCTTGAGACATGTTCAGGCATGTCCTCAGAATGTTGCAGGAATTGTCTCAGTCCCTGGGCCCACTGTCCCGGGCATGTCCTTTTTTGGTCATAGTCCAGAGATATTGCATGAACTGACTCAGGCCCCTGGGTGGCTGTCTTTTCCTGGGCACATGTCAGGGGGCTGTTAATTAACAGCCCTTTGTTCATGGTCTTTCCCAGAAGTCTTGCCCACTTCTCTGGGAAATTGAAACTTAGGCCTAGCTTTAAATTGGAGCAAATTTGATCCTCTCATGAGGATCTCCCCACTTTATTTCTCCTTACCTCCCAGCCTTTCCCTTTCCACACTCCTTTGTAAAATCTGAATAAAATGTGGCATTTTAAAAATTAAAAAAAAACATTTTGGGGTTCAGGGGGCCAGTGAACCCCAATTTTGTGTCCTTATCTGATTTTAGCAAAGAATTGATAAAATAGACTCCAAGGAAAGTACATTATGAATTATATGTTTTATTGTTGGGGGGGGGAACTAAGATCCAGGGAGGGTGCTAGGTGAAATACTCAAGCCAGAGGAGAACTCTCCTTTTGCCCAGCTGGAACAGGAGAGGGGAGACAGAGAGAATTTTCCTTAAAGGAGAAGTCTCTGGGGGAAAAATGCTCTGGAGGAGGCACACCAAAGGTGAAGCATAGGCACCAAATGATCCCCTTCACATAAAAGACCAGAGAATATGTAGAAATAGTGAATTGTTGGGGTCCCTCCTAGGGCCAGCACAGGAGGGATGGCAGGGTCTCTGCTGAGTAGGGGGTGAGAGGTGCAGAGTCATGACACAGACCCTGGGAGTTGGGTGGAAGCAGGCAGAGGGCAAGCTGCTACAAACACATTTATTCAAGGAAGTATAGGGGATTTTAAGGGGTTTAGCTGGCCAATCATTGTATGGCGTGGTCCACTTCTTGTGACCAATGACATCCTGTCTCCGGGCAGATCATCTCGTAGCAGGTTTCTCATGAGCATGGGACTGTAGCTGTTGTCATGCCAGGCCTGCACAGGACCCCATGCCCACAGAAGCCACTTCCTGGTTTCTTCTGGCATGCAGTCTGGCTAGGGCCCAACCTGCATTTTGCCATACATATCCTCCTTTTTGTTTTTATTATTGGCAACCCTGGGAAGCATGGTTCTTTGCCAAGCCATTGTTGACCCCAGGTCCCAAGGGATCATCACATGTGATGATGCCTGTCTTAGGTTGCCTCATCTTATGGGGTCTTACCCATCATTGACTACCCACCATCCTAGTGAGGGAACCCGAGGGTTGTGGCTGTCACCTAGGAGGCATGGGAGGGCCAAGTGGTGGTGGCTCTGTGGTGTGCAAATGGTCCCAGTGAGCGAGAATCAACTATAGAACCTGAAAAATACTAGGGTAGGACAGGTTTACAAATGAGAAATGGTGGATAAGATATTATATGATGGTTCACGATGTGTTGCCTCTTCCAATTGATAAATGGCTCCCTGTAGTAGAACCTGGTTTGTTTGGATGGTGGGGATGCGCTGAGCAAAAGTTCTGAGACATCTGAAAAGGATCAGTATGATGGCGAGAATAATTAGGATTCCCACCAGAACAAGAAGGGAGAAAGTGTTGAAGAAAGAAATGTAAAGTTATCATTGGGAGAAACAACTGCAAAACCAAAGGCGCCTGTCTAATGATAACATGGAGGTCAGCATGAATAGCCATGCAAGGGCTCAGTCTACAACTAAGGAGGGAGCAGTTGAGAAAGCCCCCAGAAAAGAGTAAAAAGGCAGAGGCATTGAGTGTTAGGACCAAGACAAAATAATAGGGGATTTTAACATAAACAGGTTTTTGGGTGACTGTCATGAGCTCACCCTTAGTGCCATAAATAGGAGCATTGAGTGTCCTTAATGGTACAATGCAATCAAAGGAGTTGTAAAGGAATTTATGGCTGGTTGGAGGGTAGCATTACCATAAGAGGCATTAATAAGCAAAAAAGCAAAGGTGTGGTTAAGGAGAATTAATTGCTTGAAGGGGGAGGAATACAGTGAAATAGAGTGGCTAAAATGAAGCCTAGGAAAAGCATGGGAATCTAGGCCCACTGCACCAAACAAGTATGGCCTAAGAAGAATTGGCCAAAATGGTTTCTGGGAAGTGGTAGTAGGGAGAAAAGGAGATAAAAGGAGAAAAAAAAGGGGAATAAGTTTACAGTCCCATATCTGGACTGAGGGGTTTGGCATCATCCTCCTCATCAAGGTTGATCCCTGAGTCAGTGGCTGGATGGATGTTTTTGGCAGGGATCCAGATCAGGATCTGTGAAGTTTCTGGAAAGACACAAGTATACCCTTGGCCCTCCATTAAAATTTTGTTTTATAATTAGTTCCTTTAGGGTCCAGTTAGTATTCTCCACTATGACTTATCCTTGTGGGTTGTAGGGGATCCCAAGGGAATGTTTGAT
This sequence comes from Orientallactaga sibirica, assembly GCA_036365145.1. NCBI lineage: Eukaryota > Metazoa > Chordata > Mammalia > Rodentia > Dipodidae > Orientallactaga > Orientallactaga sibirica. The sequence continues at coordinate 3,658,904 of JAEOAD010000240.1, forward strand.
TCCTCAAGATTCCATGAAGGATGTGAATTGGGCAGATGTGTATGCAGGGCCATTATCAGTTTTAATTGCCCAGGGTACACCCATGACCAACATGGTGATTTTTGTCACCTTAATGACATGGGACGCCTTCTCCCCTGAGAGAGCAATAGCAAAAGTAGGCTTAGAGTAAGTGTCCACAGTGACATGGACATATTTGAGGTTACCAAAGGAAGGTATGTGGGTAACATCCATCTGCCAGATAGAATTTGGAGTAAGGCCTTTAGGATTGACTGCTTGAGGCTGTAGGGGGCCCAAGGGGGATAGAGGGCACATGCCTTACAGGTATGGATTAAATGTTTGCATTGGCTAAGTGAGAGCTCAGGGTATAGTGTTCTTAGGTTGGTGGGGGATAGATGGAACCTTTGGTGTAAACATCTAGCTTGTTCTAAAGGTGACAAGGATGAGGCAGCAATAACCTTGTCTACCTGTGAATTCCCATCAGCAATAAAGCCAGTCAGACCAGTGCATGAGTGAGCATGCTCAAAAAATCTGCAGGTGGTTGGCCCATTGTAAAAGGACTTGTTTAAAGTAGGAGTCAATGCCAGATTCCTAGGCTGCCTTGTGGATGAGAACCAGATCAGAGAGGGGGGTGGGGTACCAGAGCCTGGCTGTTGCATCCATCCCTACGTTAGCGGGAAAGGCAGCAAAGGGTGGGGCAATGGGGCATGTTAGCGAACTGGCAGTTGCCTGGGTGTGTCCAGGACAGATCAGGCAGAGGTCCTTCCAAGGGTAAAGAAGGGTAAAGTGGGGGAGGGGTGGTCGTGAGCATGGCTGCTGCAGGCAGTGGTTTGGGTGGCAGTCTTTTATCATTGAAGGGTTGGTCTTCCTCATCATCATCATAAGAGGGGGCTGGGAGGGACAAGGTTTGAAGATCTAGTTTTGGTTCCTCCTTACAGCTTTCAATATGGGTGGAAATGACTTCCTCCAAATAGGAGCCTTTAAGGCTGGTAATTATGGCAAGGAGGATAGGGAACAATGGAGTAGGAGGTGTGAGCCCTTTGTAAACCTTATGTTTCCTTGTGAGGAAGAGAACCCGGGACCATATAGAAGTGTCCCAGATGTTCTCCAGACTAATCCATGGGGCTAAAACAAGAGTTTCACCCCAAAAGCCATGGAGGTCCTTTTGTTTCACTTTTAAGCCACGTTGTAGGAGGAGAGCTTTAAGAGCCTGCAATTGCGGCATCTTCTGATGGGGAGGGAGGTTGCCCATTATGTCATGGTGGTGTCTAGGGGGAGGGGCTAGGCTGGGACACTCCTGAATCAAGGAGACTGAGAAAATAATAACCCAGATCAAAAATGATAGCCCAAAGGATAATCATGCAAACCACAACTCCTAATACCAGGGCCAGCTGAGACATATGGAGAGAATGTTTAGGACCCATGTGTCTTGTGCTTAGTGGGGGACTTCAGTGGGTCATTACTCCATGGCTGTATGCCCACACAGTGTCTCTACGGAAGCTCAACCAAAGGCCTCGCCTTGGTTCCAAAATCCGGTGGGTCAGACTCATGTGATTTTGCCAGGATGAACCAAGAGTGAAGGGGCTGACACGGGCTTCAGGACCATGCAGCTATGTATGCCTTCCTGCCAGGGAAAAGGATGAACAAAAGGAAAAGGGGAGAGGAGGGGACTGCCCACTCACCCTTGGGCAACCGTCAGCACACGGAACAGCAAGGGGCCTACTCACCGACGATCAAGAAGGGGGCGTCTTGCCAATGCCAAGGGTGCTACTCGCTGACAATCAAGGAGGGGGTGTCTCGCCAATGCTGAGGTGGCAGAGGGTCCCTGTTCAGGCACCAGATGTTGGAATCCCCTCTAGGGCCAGCCCAGGAGCAATGGCAGGGTCTCTGCTGAGTAGGGAGTGAGAGGTGCGGAGTCATGACACAGACTCGGGGAGTTGGGTGGAAGCAGGTAGAGGGCGAGCTGCTGCAAACTCATTTATTCAAGAAAGTGTAGGGGGAGGGTTAAGGGATTTGGCTGGCCAATCATTGTATGGGGTGGTCCCCTTCTTGTGACCAATGATAGCGTGTCTCCAGGCAGATCATCTTGTAGCAGGTTTCTCATGAGCATGGGACTGTAGTTGTTGTCACACCAGGCCTTTGCAGGACGCCATGTCCCCAGAAGCCACTTCCTGGTTTCTTCTGGTATGCGGTCTGGCTGGGGCCTGACCTGCATTGTGACATACAGTGAAGTATTCAGATATCAGAGAAAGACCACACATGTTTCAAAGTAAGAAAACACCTCAAAACAACATGGAGGAAGCAAGCTGGAAAATACCTAAGCTGAAAGAAGTGTCCCCTCCCAGCTTGAGTGACTTACACACTGGTGTTCAAGCAAAACCACAGGAAGAAGTACCAGCCCACCTAGGTGTGCTGAGCTATGGAAGGAGAAGGAAGTTCCTGCCAGGGAGTGTTGCTTGCAGCCATCATAGATGAGACTGGAGCAAATGCAGGTCCTAGTCCCACTAGGGAATTCCCATGGCATCTCCTTGTTCTGTTTGTGCCTCTGTCCATCCCTGGTTGCCTATAAAAAGCTATCTTGTTCCTGTTTCCCCTTCGTTAGCCTTCTAGTGTTAATTTGTCTCAGGAGTCTCCCCAGCCTCTAAACATTGGAGATCCCAATCAACCACAATGCCCTTACCCTTAGTCTGCTGGAAGGATCCTCTTACTAATATTGGGAAGGGACCCCACCCTCTTTTAACATAGGGCCAAGGGTATGTTTGTGTCTTTCTAGAAACTTCACAGATCCTGATCTGGATTTCTGCCAGAAACATCCATACAGCCACTGACGTGGGAATCAACCTTGATGAGGAGGATGATGCCAAACCTCTCAGGCCAGATATGGGGCTGCAAAATTATTCCCCTTTTTCTCCTTTTATCTCCTTTTCTCCCTAGTACCACTTCCCAGAAATCATTTTGGACAATTCTTCTTAGGCCATACTTGTTTGGTGCTGTGGACCTAGATTCCCATGCTTTTCTTAGGCTTCATTTAAGCCACTCTGATTCGCTGTATTCCTCCCCCTTCAAGCAAGTACTTCTTAACCACACCTTTGCCTTTTTTCTTATTAATGCCTCTTATGGTAATTCTACCCTCCAACCAGCCATAAATTCCTTTGCAACTCCTTTGATTGCATTGATCTGCTACCATTAAGGACACTCAATGCTACTATTTGTGGTGCTAAGGGAGAGCTCATGACAGTCACCTAATGATCTGTTTATGTTAAACCCCCTATTATTTTGTCTTGGTCCCAACACTCAATGCCTCTGCCTTTTTCTCTTTTCTGAGGGCTTTCTCAACTGCTCCCTCCTTAGTTGCAGACTGAGTCCTTGCATGACTATTCATGCTGACCTCTGTGTTATTGCTAGACAGGCACCAATTGGCTTCGCAGCTGTTTCTCCTGATGATAACTTTACATTTCTTGCTTCAACCCTTCCTCCCTTCTTATCCTGGCGGGAATCCTAGTTATTCTTGCCATTGTGCTGATCCTTTTCAGTTGTCTCAGAGCTTTTCTCAGTGCATCCCCACCATCCAAACAAACCAGGTTCTACTACTGTGAGCCATTTATCAATCAACAGGGGCAACCTCTTGTGAACCACCATATGATATCTTATCCACCATTTCTCATTTGTAAACCTGTCCTAACTCAGTCTTACTCAGGTTCTATAGTTGATTCTCACCGGGATGTTCACACACCACAGAACCACCCCCACATGGCCCTCCCATGCCTCCTAGGCGACAGCCACACACCTCAAGCTGTCTTACCAGGATGGCGGGTAGTCAATGACAGGTAAGACCCCATGAGATGGGGCAACCTAAGAAAGGCACCATCGCATGAGGTGATTCCTTGGGGCCTGGGGTCAACAATGGCTTCGTAAAGAACCATGCCTCCCAGGGTTGCCAATAATAAAAACAAAAAGGAGGATATGTATGGCACAATGCAGGTCGGGCCCTAGCCAGGCTGCCTGCTATTATGTATGGCACAGTGCAGGTCAGGCCCTACCCAGGCTGCCTGCTAGTAGAAACCAAGAAGTGGCTTCTGTGGAAGTGGCATTCTGCACAGGCCTGGCGTGACAACAGCTACAGCCCCATGCCTGCCAGCAACCTGCTGTGAGATGATCTCCCCAGAGACATGCTGTCATTGGCCACAAGAAAGGAACCACCTGTGGTAGTTTGAATATATGTCCCCCAATATATTCAGTATTTTATTAGTTATAGTTTGCATCTGCAATCACCTTGCTAGAGGCAATGTCACTGGGGGCTGGTCTTAAGGTGTTGGTGGTGGGTTTGAGATTCCATTGTAAAGATATGCAAAGTGGGCCTAGCAGGAGTTCCTGTAAGTGTGCTGTGTGACTTTTTGGCTGTAGTTTTGCTCAGTGTGCTGTGTGCCTGGTTGGCTTTTTCTCTCTCTGCTTGGCCCTGTGAAGGCAGGCCAGCTTCTTCTGCCATTATGGAACTTCCCCTAGATCTGTAAGCTTCAATAAATAATATCCCTTCCTCCATAACTGTGCCTGGTCTGAAAGTTTATCTTAGCCAACCTGAAGCTGTCTGCTACACCGCCCCATACAATGATTAGCCAGCCAAACCTTTAAAAACCCCTACACTTCCTTGAGTAAATGAGTTTGCAGCAGCTTACCCTTTGCCTGCTTCCACCCAACTGCTGGTGTCTGTGTCATAACTCTGTGCCTCTCACCCCCTACCTGGCAGAGACCCTGCATCCCCTCCTGGGCTGGCCCTAGGACGGACCCCAACAGTCCTGTTGCTGCTTTCCACCTGCTGTGTCAAGAAGGTGATATCCCACTTCTGCTCATTCCATGTGTTCCCTTGAGTGTAAGTCAAGAAAAAAAACTAAAACTTTTTTTCCCATCATATGCCTTTGGATTGGTGCTTTGTCCAAGCAAGGAGAAGGTAACTACAACAATCACTATCACTCAAAATGTTGGCTACCTAATTCTTGTTCATACTCACTATTTTACCACCCATAATTCATTCAATGATCTCTTTCATCTTCTATCAAAATAATCTCTACAATATTCTCAGGCTGCTGAGAGGATCCTCCTCCCCCTCCTCCTTCTTTGCCTCAAATGGAACCTGGTAACACCTCCACTTTACCAGGCTCATGGTCAGGCAGTCTGTGTGGTCTCCTCAGATCCACAGTTATAGGCCTTAGAGGCAATAATAGGATCCCTCTTGCTCCCCAATGCTTTCCCTTCCTATATTCCACACTTGAAGAGTTCCTTCTATTTTGGCATCTATGATATAAAAGTATACATCCTATCACTTAGCCTGCATGTCCATGATCAGAATCCCATAGCTAAGTTCTCCATGGTCCTTCTAATACACTTGTAGTAAGCTGGGCATGGTGGCGCACGCCTTTAATCCCAGCGCTCGGGAGGCAGAGGTAGGAGGATCACCGAGAGTTCGAGGCCACCCTGAGACTACATAGTTAATTTCAGTCAGCCTGGACCAGAGTGAGACCCTACCTTGCAAAACCAAAAAAAAAAAAAAAATCAAAATACACTTGTAGTGAATGTTACCGCCAACCCATAGGTACTCAACTCTCCACATTAATTTGTCCTATTAAATTCTTTTCATGGAGTCTGAGACTTATTTAATTATCTGGACTTACTAAATCCAATTAATGCTTATCAATTCTTACTATTTAACCTTCCTAAAATACGTATCCTAAACCAAAGTCTAGGACCACTTTCCTTGTTTGCTTTTGTCAGTGGGCAGAGGAGGGTGCTGATGGATTTAAGTGAGGCCCATCACAGCACTATCAACCCTAAGAGGAAATATCAGTTAAAAAACACATTAAAAGTTTTTGTGATTTCACTCTATTCTTTCAAGCATGGTGTAAGATGTTCATAGAAGTTATTGTTAACACATTTTATGGGAGAGAATACATACCTCACCTTCACGGGAGATAGCAGAGTCAATATAAGCATCTAGCTTTCCTTCTAGTGCTCCATCCACTGTGCCAAGATGTGTTAGGGGAAAAAAAGGGTATAAATGTCAACATACATTGATTTTAAACTCAAATCTTTATTGATATTTGTGCCACAATAACATATGATTTAGGAAACTATTAACATAGAAATGCTGAGATACACTACTTAGATGATCTTGCATTTTGAATATTGTTTTAGAGTTTATTTAAATGAATATAGATTGGGTGACATGACTCTCCATCTGCGATTTCTATGTGTTTTGATATGAAAGAAATAACCCATGAAACTTGCAATTAACAGAAAGTAGAGTAATAATTTTGATAAAACCTTTGTAGCAGAGAAATCTTAATGGTGGGTAATAAAATGTTGAAATGAGATATATTTTAATTAGGTAATAATATAAAGCTTTGTTTATTAACTACTCTGAGCTGTGAATTTCTGAGGGCTCTTAGGCCAGGAAATGAGAATATTTAACAATATTCCAAGCTAATGTCACTATGGAGAAGTCAGCTTTGCACATGCTTATTTAAAAAATAAAAGTGAAATAGAAAATCTCTTGACCCTCCATGACACATTGTGAACCTAGCTGTCATTGTTGTTTGTATTTCTAAAAAATATTATTTGTATACCAGATTAGCATAAGACAAGCTTCCTTTCTAAGGATGAACATAATATAAATAATCATATTTTAGCAAGTAAGAGGTTCAGAAAGACTGAGTTTGAGATCATGCTCTTAGCTAAATAGCCATAGACTTGGAGTCCATTGAACCTAACCTTCCTAATGGCAGCAGGTAATAGAATAAATGACTAGAAAAGTAAGGTTTTGTTGCATCCCCATCACTGTGTGTGTGTGTGTGTGTGTCCTTGCAGTACCCCGTACACTCACTTGAAGCACAGGTGGTTTGTCTGTAGGGCTGGAGTAGAAAGTTGATGTTCTGCTCACTGCTCTCTTGGTTTTGTTTTTGAGCCACTCTCTTTTCATTGTTTCTGGAGTGTATGGTACTCCATCCATTTCTGGTTCTCAGCTCCCCTGGAAGACTTGGCTTACAGGGGCACTTGGCCATGCCCCCCCTTTTTTTTTTAAATATTTACTTCTTTTGAGAGAGAAAGAGAATGGGAGAATGGCATGCCATAGCCTCTAGCCACTGTAAACAAACTCCAGCTGCATGTGCCACCTTGGGTATCTGGCTTACATGGGTCCTGGAGAATTGAACCTGGGTCCTTTAGCATTGTAGGCAAGTGCCTTACTACTAAACCATCTCTCTGGCCCCTAGTTGTTTTATGTGGGATGTGGAGATATGAACTCTGGAAGTCTCATGCTTTTCCTGAAATCATCAGTCAAAGAAGACTTGTGAATCATCTGGACAGGACTAGAACTCTAAGGAAAATGCTTGTGCTAGAGATTAAAAAATAAGAACAAAAACTCTGGCACGAATATAGATCAGAGCAATAGCCTCTGGGTCTCTACCCATGGTTGCCGCTTGAGTACTCTGAGGCACACTGCAGTAAGCTGGCACTCACCTACAATTGCACTTGTGTCTCATCTGAATGCCTGCAATTCCCACAGAGACAAGGAGTCCATGCTGAGATCTCAGTCACAATACCAAACGTAATTGGTCACAATGTCATTGGAAGGTACAATATAGCTGAGTGAGCATGTTTATATTAGGAAGCTGTGAGGATAGCCCCAGTACTCCTGTAGTATCCAAGGGGAACTGCATTAGCCTACATGCTCCAGAATTAGTCATCAAGAGCATGATTTCAGCTCCTGTGGATATAGGACCAAACTGTATGGAGTTTCAGCTATAGAAATTGAAACTAATCAGTTCACTTGATTATAGTAATAGTGGCCTCTTATTTTGGAAGCTATGTAATGTAACTTTATAGGCATATCCTTAGGGTAAAAATACAACCTTTATGAAAAAAAAATCCTCAAATTCTGAAAGGTAAAAGCTTTGGGTTTCCCCTGAAATATTGCAGATAGGCAAAGTTATGGGGGAAAAGGATGTAGTTTTCAGTAGAATTTTTTTTTTAATCTATGTAAACTGCACTTCACAAAATGAATTTACTTTTTGTTTCTTTCTGTTTGCTTCCAAGTTTAAGCTTTTCTTTCTTCTGGTAATAACAAAAATAATCTTTCTAGAAATAAAAACTGACCTAACTCATAACCTTAGGAGAATGACCTTAAAATTGCAAGACATCTGCAATAAAATAATATTTATGATGCTCATGCTTCAAGCATTTTCAAGAGGCAAACTGGACTTAACCTGTGTATTTGCCTGCCAACATATAATAGATATTTTACCTCTTGTGTCTTCAGTATCCACATATGGCATTTAGCTCAGAAGGAGGTAAACTCATCACTCTCAGTACTCTACTAGTAGTTCACTGCAAGGCAAATTTCATGTGGAACATTTCTTGGAACAAAATTGCCAACATCATAGAAGAAAATGCATAGCTAAATTAGCCACAAGCACACTTAATTTGTAGCTGACAACTTGTGGGACAACATTACTCTGAATTTCAATTTTGTCTCAAGCTGTGGTGGCAGTATCATTGGAATGTTTACCTGTTTCTACTGTTTTATTATTGGAATGTATGGTTTAGGTTATGCTGGAAGATATTACTTTTCTATTTTCTTTTCTATGAGATAGCTTTTCAGACTTTATTTGCACTGAATTGTGATTTTTTTTTTTTTTTTTTGAGGTAGGGTCTCACTCTAGATCAGGCTGCCCTGGAATTCACTCTGTAGTCTCAGGGTGGCCTCAAAATCACAGCAATCCTCCTACCTCTGCCTCCCCAGTGCTGGGATTAAAGGCGTGTGCCACCATGCCTGACTTGAATTGTGATTTTAAGAAGATGAAATGGAATAAGATTGTTAACTCTCAAGTAAATTGTTCCTAATGAGTTTAATGGTCAACTGGTCAATAACTCTTAAAATTATGTGATAAAGTACTACTTTTGCAGCGGGTACCCCAGATATATCACACTGATACACGCTAAATCAGTCTATTCTGGACATTCCATACTTTTCAAGTGTTCCAGCACTTCACTGTTGATTCTTAGGACTTTACAATTTATAAACATTAAGATTTTATACATTTCACTTAAATGGTACTCAAAATTTATAGCAATAGTACCACAACTTATGTATACTATATGTTGTTAACATTTTGCTATATTAGTTTTATCTCTCTAGGCATTTCTTTTGTTCCTTTTATTCATGCATACTGTTCACCCTTCCTCCTTTCTTTTCCTTTCCTTTTTATTGATTTTTTTCCTGTTTCTCTCATTATTTTACCTTTATTTTATTGTCATAACTATACAAAATTAGTTTCAGAACTTAGTCCATTAACTCACATATTTCAACATGAGATTCATAGAACAGGTAATTGAACATACAGTTCAATTATCTTCTTAAAATTATTTAAGCTGGGTGTGGTGGCTCACGCCTTTAATCCCAGCACTTGGGAGGCAGAGTAGGAGGATTGTTTGCCATGAGTTCGAGGCAACCCTGAGACTCCATAGTGAATTCCAGATCAGCCTGAGCTAGAGTGAGACCCTACCTCAACAACAACAACAACAACAACAACAACAACAACAACAACAAATTAGGAATTTGCTAATTGTCAATTAAAGTACTTCCTTCTCTTTATATATTTTTATATATTGGACCTCAATATAAGACCTGGAATTCTACTTTCATGAAATCTAGAAGTCTTCTTCTTATAAAATCTTTTTTATTGATAATGTTCATACACATACACATGTATTTTGATCATAATCCCCTCCCATTATCTTCTTTTTCCTGACTTACCTTCCCCCTTTATTGAACATATTCTTCTCAATTAGTTCCTCTTGTATCTGATGTCCCTTTATTTTCCTATTTCCTTTTTTTTCCTTCCTTCCTTCCTTCCTTCCTTCCTTCCTTCCTTCCTTCCTTCCTTCCTTCCTTCCTTCCTTCCTTCCTTCCTTCTTTCTGCCTTTCTTTTTTCTGTCTTTCTCTTTCTCTCTCTTTCTTTCTTTCTTTCTTTCTTTCTTTCTTTCTTTCTTTCTTTCTTTCTTTCTTTCTTTCTTTCTTTCTTCTTTCTTCCCCTCTTCCAAAATGCACATCCAAGTGCTGATGGTCCACATACTGTACAGGTTTTGTAGAGGTAACAATAGCCAATATGAGATCATACAAATGCAATGATTAATTCATGCCTGGATGATGGTGTCCCAGAGTTCTCCTCCCCATCTTCAACAATGTTCCTTTATCTTTGGAAAACATGTATCACTGTTGAGCACTCAACAGTCACATATTCTCAGCCCTATGACGAGTTTTAAGTGTCCATAGTAGTTACCACAAAAGGAAAGATAAGCTCCTTTGATCAAAGGCAAGAGCAGCACAAATTCTTGGGTATAAACACAAATATTTTGAGAGTGATTTGATGGGCACAATATATCCATTTAATCAAACAGTAGTAGTACCTTCCCTCCTAGGACTTATATCACCCATCCCACAGCCCTAGTCTTTTGATTAGATTTTCCAAGCCTAGATTCCCTCCCCTGGCCTCAAACCTAATAAAACAGTAGTTTTTTACTCCCATAATAGTCATGCTAAAATTTGTGTAACTTTCCTACTAATACTGTTATTTTAAATTTTAGGTCAGTTGGCTGGCAAACTGTTTTCAACTATATTGGTTTATTTGTATCCATTTTCAAATTTTAAGACAATAGTATTGTCCTTGTCATAATCTATACAAGGTAATTCCTGCAGTCTTACCAAACCCCTTCAAATACTGAAAATAGGATTTCTAAAATTTTTGGTATTAGATGAAATAACTCAATAGAGTTTTTGCTAATTAGTTTGGTAATTTTTCCAGATTTTATTTTATTTCAAAAATATTTATTTCATTCTGTATCACTTCATTTGGATGAACAGTGTATCAAGTATTAATATAACATCTGCTTCCTTTTTTTAAAAAGTGCTTTCATCCAAAAATATGAAAATTATTGTTCATTCTTTATTAAAAAATAAAATGTGGGGCTAGAAAGATGGCTTAGCGGTTAAGGCATTTGCCTGCAAAGCCTAAGAACCCAGGTTCTAGTCCCTAAAAGCCACATAAGCCAGCTGCACAAGGTAGTTCATATATCTGGAGTTTGTTTGCAGTGGCTGGCGGTCCTAGCATGCACATTCTCTCCACCCCCCTCCTCTTTCTTTACATCTTTCTCAAATAAATAAATCAAAATATTTTTTTAAAAAGTAAAATAAAATGTGAATCAATTAATTAGCAGTAAATTATTATAGTACTAAAACTGTGTCTATAAATGTTAATGAAATGCCAGATAAATAATAAAATGAACTTAATTTATTCATTCATTTATTATTTAATTTTTTTGAGACATGGCTTCAGATTGTCCTTAAAGACACTATGTATACCAGGTCATCTCCAAACTCACATACCTCCTGCCTCATCCTCCCAAGTGCTAGGATTACAAGTGTGCAACATCACATCTAACTTCTAGTATTTTATATCAGATGAAAGATAAGACAGATGCACAAAGAAAGTACTGAGATATAGACTTAAATATGTGTACAAAACACTTGTGTCAATGAGCTTTCTGTCAATATAAAAATACTTGATTATTATTTTATCAATAAGAATGTTTATTTTGGAATAGTTTTGGAGATTTCAGTTCATGATCATTTGTTCTCACAGTTTTTATGCTGATAATGATGCAAAATATCATAGTAGAAGAATATGGAAGAGCAACATACTTTACTTCATGATTAAAAATGTATGAGAGAGAGAGTGAGAGAGAGAATGAGAGAGTAATGAGAAACTAATTCCCTTCAGAGGCACATCCTTTAACACCTTCGATGGCTACAATGCCATAGACACCCAGAAAGCTGCATGGACATGGAAGACAGGATTTACAGACTTCTGGGTCACCCAGTCACTAGTTCCTGCTTGATGAATATTCTACCACTTCCTAAATGTGCCAACCTGGGGACAAAGCCTTTGAGGTCATTGAAAATCCAAACTATAGCAGTGGAAGGGCTTGTGCATCAGAGCAAAGTGTACCTTTAAAATGGGACTTTATATATTGGTTGCATGTTTAACTTTTGAATTACTCAAACGTAGGTTTCAATTCAGCTGTATGATATTTGGTAAAATACAATCACTTTCTGACACATAGTTTTTTTCCACTACAAGTTTGGGGTGAAAATATACCCTCTACATGATGAGGACTGAATAACATAATGAATATATATAGCATAAAGTCAGTGTTTGTAAACTGTCACCCTCATAAGAATTCTATCTTCAGTGTAACTCATATGAACATACAGATATGGCATAGGCAATTTATGGAAGGGAAAGATGTTATTCACTTTGTCAATAGCCCTGTTAGGAGATCAATGTCACAACATTTTATCTGAGATTTTGTAGAACTGTCTTTTCTAACCAGAGAATAAAGCAGAGAATAAATAATTTCTTAACCTGCCTCACATTTTTTGAAAAGAATGTCTTGGTATGATCTGTGTTTCAGTGAAATCATTCTGTGGCCTTGTGATGTACTTACTAGATCTTAAGCTACAAGGCCATAGAAACCCAAAATGCTGCATGGGCATGTAAAACAGGATTTACAGACTTTTGTGACTCATTGGGCACCAGGAAGAAAATATTAGATTTCTATTTATTTTTACTTTACTTGTAAGGAATTTTTTGCAGTTTTAGAAATGTTCATTATGTGCTATGCATTATGAGAATTTTAAAATCAAACAGGTCCATCATTTATATAGGCATAAATAAATGAATATGTGTTATGACTGTATAAACAGGATTTCAGGGCAGAATGCTCCAAATGCTTTAAGACTCTTACTTACCCTTGAGGACCTTGGACTATATCCGAGCACTTCCGACCTAGAAGTTAGAAAGCCAGTTAACATACTTCTCAGTGGTCCTGATGAGTTTTCATAAGGACTTTACATAATTTACTTCCATTGGAACAGAAAATATTTGAGACTATACAGTGAACTCCTAATTGGAAAGTTATGGGACATAATATCAGTAGATATAGTTTCTCTTTGTAAAAGATTGGAAAGAGGTTATTGAGTCATAAACTAAGAGATGTGGGCAATACTAGAGAATATGAATTTACTTTATTGGCAAACTTAACTTTGCTGCAATATGCCTAATTGAATTATGGAATTCACTGGACAAATAAGAAGTTAAAAGAGACAATAATGTGTGCTTAGTTGTCCATTTAGATGTGGTTCTGTGAGTAGGAGTTGATTAAAGTAAAATTTTCTACCTCATTACATGAACTGAGTGGTGATAAGTTCATACAAATGATTAAAGCATCAAATAACTGTGTCACTGTAGAGAGAACAAAGTTCCATGCTTTACTGACACCAAACCAATAGGCTCAGGTTAACTTGGGGAATTCTCTCACTGAATTACAAACTGCTAAACTGATGAAGAAACTAAAATTTTATGCAAAAAAAATAAACATGAATATAAATGACAATGAGAAATACTTGTCAGTCAAGAGATATTGCTCTAATTTATCACACTTTATCAAAGATGGAGAGTTCATTGTTGCTGCATGGTGAGTTCTAGGCCAGCCAGGGCTGCATATTTAGTCTGTATCTATAATATCTATCAATTTATCTATCATAAACAAACAAACAAACAAACAAGCTGATCTAAAGATATCCTAATAGGACAGACAGATCACAAGTATGAATGCACATCAATTAATGGCATATTATGATAACTACTATGAAACTTGTAAGCAACTGACATGATTGAGGGCATCTAAATTTCTAGAACAAGGTTTCATTGTGTAGCTGTGACAGACAGAATGGGGATGGAAGTCCCTTGACAGTTCATGACATAGGAGACCTAAAAGATAAGGAGACTAATCTCTCTTAAAAATTTCTACTCTTCATGGAAATGGAAAAAAAAAATCTTATCCTATGATTTTGCTTGTCTCCCGAGAAAGAAAAAAATTTATACAAAATGCAGAATATCCTCCCTTCAATCATCCCATTATGATTCTCTTCTTCATGTAACTATCTATTGTAGAAATCTGTAGTTACTCCTTTCTGCCTGGATAAACTGCAATAATCTGTCAGTGTAGCTCACCTTCATATATTCTGCATTGACCAAGGATCTATCTAGGAGAAGCTTAAGAAACTAAAGACATTTCCTAAGATGTTGGGGTAGAATAAAAGATTAAAAAATATATTTTAATAAAATTTTGGTTGTGCTTTTATTTATCACTTAGCCAAAAGGACCATTTCTTTTGTGTGTTGCACAATAGACCAGATGGGTAGGATGTGCCCAGTAATGCAATAGTGGCATAGCTATTAGAGGGATAACCAACTGGATTGGATTTGAGGCCTGCTACAGAGGAAGGAACTCATGTCTGGTACTGAAAATGTAGCCAAAAACCTGTGGCTATGGAGGTGTTGTACTTACTTTCACATTGCTGGGACAAAACATCTGACCAGAAGAAACTGAGGGGAGAAAGGGATTATTTCAGTTTAGAGTACTGAGGGGAAGTTTCATGACTGCAAGGAAAAGATGGTAGAGCAGAATCTGGTCATCTCTTCCTTATGACAGTAGGTGGAAAACAGCAGAGACAGTAAGATGAGCTCTGTAAAGTGGGAGCTGGCTATAACCCCACTAATCCTACTCCCAGTCACACACCTCCTCCAGCAAGTTTTTACATCCAAATGTGCCACCAGCTGGTGACTAAGCATTCAAAGCACATGAGCTTATGGGAGACACCTGATTGAAACCACAACAACTATTCATATTGTAAATTGCATTCAGTCCAACTTTAAAAGACCCATTTATTTTATCAAACCCCACACTATCCAAAATTCCAAAGTCCTAGGTCTCATCTGGGATTCAAGAAAGTCTCTTAACACACAAGTAAAACACACATGATGCACAGAATACACAACCACACAGCAAAAGATGGCATAGCAAGAAAAGATAAACCACTGCAAGATCTAAAACAAATGAGGCAAATATCAACTCCTGAAGTTCCATGTCCATCTGGGATCCACAACAAAGTCTCTGGTGTTTTAATTTCAACCCCCCAGCTGTGAAGACTCATAGGCAAGAGAAACATGCTTCCCAAAATAACAGTTCTCCTTGGTGGTTTTCTACAGTCTTTCCATCTCCCAAAATTCTGGGGTCTCCATTTCAACCCATGGTTTATGCCACAGATCCATCAGGTCTCCATGTATGAACTCCAACAATCCTGCCTCACATATCCAAGTGGCTATTTTCAAAAGAAACACATTGCAAATCCAATGACATTCTCTTTCATGCATTGTTATAGTCCATAGTACCAGGTGGTCCCCCCAAATTGTTAATACAGAGGAGAATAAAGTTGACTGAGGAGATTCAGATCTGGTTGAATGGTTAAGAATAAGTGACTGTTAAGTTCTCAGGGCAAATGGTCCACCTATATTACCCACTCCAAGGCTTAGAGAACATTCTAGGAGAGCAGGTAGTAAGAATGTAAGAGTCAGAATTTATCAAGAAATGCTATGCAATATTTTCTTCCAGGCATGACATGGCTATGATACTTATGAACATGAAGCCACTGTTGTTACCTTCACAAGGCTTGCATAAGATTAAGCCCATCAACATCCCATCATGGATGGTGGTGAAAGCATGAGATCCCCCCCTTTTCTGTGGAGAAGAAGACAAAGGAGACATTTTCTTCAGTGGTATAGCTACTGGTAAATTGCCCATGCTTGCTAAATAACACCACCTATATTTATGCAAGAAACTCTATTTAAACTCAGTAGATGACACACACTAAAACACACATCAAAATATAAATGAGACTACTTGTTAAGAAGAAAAGGATCATTGAGAGAGGGCAAGAGAAGTAATCAGGGAATAAATAAAAGACAAGAAAGAAGAAAAATAAGATGTGAAAGGTCTGTTATAGACATGTTGACACCAAGTATTCCTTTCTATATAAATGCCAATCCCTTCAAGTATTATACCCCTGCTGGGCTCAGGATAGAGAGCTGGTATTGCTCTGACTTCTGTTCTGGTTACTTCTCGTGCAACCTGAGCAAGCTCAGAAAAGTATTTTCTATACAACCAAAATGGAAATTGAAGTTTTCATTGGCTAATCTTCTTAAATTAGATAGGCCATCAAATATTTAGCTTTATCATGACTGAAACTAAACACAAGATCTTGCTATATCCCAAAATGCTTAAAGTAGGTCCCATAAGAGGATTTGTTGCCACATCTGGGAAACATGAGATTAGTGCTACTGGGCCAGTGAGATGCTGTGAACAGGAGGTAAATTCAAAGATATAATCCATCAATTGTCAACAGGCTAGTTCCAAGTCTCTTCATAGATGTTTCTATTTGTGACATTAAGAAACTATGCACTTAAATAATATTTCTTTGTACAACATTTTACTTCCTATATCTGTTTTCCTGTGGCCCCACATGACTATCTTGGCACTTCTAGCCTGAAGTCTCTCTTTGGCTCTCTCCCTCCACCAGCTTTGCCTTCACATGGTTCTTGCACTGACTTGACACTGCCATCTTGCCTCTCCCACTGTGCTATAGTACAACTGTGTGTGGTCTACTGTCAAATATCCTTGAATCTCAACACCGTGTAGAAAATTTTTCTCCTTCTGACACATTTTTTTTCTAACTTTCATGTGGTGAACTCCTTGCCTTCCTGTGCATTCTTTTTAGGTATACCTGACATTTAACCATGGAAATGGTAGTCTACAACTTAAAATCTTCACATTATACTTACTGAAGATCTATAGCATTTCTTACAACTTCTGTAGATTTTCATTGAGAACTTCCATTGTGGTAATATTTCAGCAGCACTTTCTCTTTTTCTAGTCTCATTTCTACTTACTTAAGGCATGGATATTTTTTCAGCTTTTTGAAGTCTCTAAGAACCAGTGAGTCAGATTTTGCTTAGCCTTGGAGTGTAGGAAAGAGCCCTCAAACTACTCAATTGTCTGCCATGGTACTCTTTTCTTCTTCCAAGAAAAACATGGATGTTTAAATAAAATATGTGCCTATGGATGTGGTTTCCATACTAATTCCAGTCTTGTTACCTCAAAGAGGAATATCTTGGACTTTTCTGAAGCCTGGCATCTTGTGCAGTTCTGAGATTTGATATTCTATTTGATATATCTGGTAACAGATCAGGTGTTATTTCAACCTCAGAGTAATTCTCACACTCTACCTCTTACCTTGATGTGGTACTGTAAGGGCAATACAATCCCAGCTTGTGTATGCTCTACCAAATGCAAAAGCCTGACTGTCACACTGCAAAAGATAGTTTTGGATCACAAAATGCACCTTATGTGTAAAATTTCATGAATTTCTGAAAATTTTTATTCTAATGCAATTACAACTTATTTTTCTTGATACTAAGACTTTTTAAATTTATGAATGATCACAACATGATGGGCATTAAATGTTCAAAATGTTGACGAGAAGTGCTATATTTTGAAGACAGAGTTTTGAGTAAGGACTTATATAGTTAAGTACTTCCTCCTGAAATTCTCACTTCTCATTGGTGCCAAAATTCAGCTTTTCTATTTGCTTATCTTCTTTCTTTCTTCCAAATAAAATTCCAATTTTACTTTTCTCTTCCCTCTCCATTTCTTCTTTCTATATTAGCTTCTCTAATTCTGATTCTTTTAACTGACTTAATTCTATGGGCTATCATTAGGAATATCCATAATATTATCAGTTTCTTGCTCATAATTTAACCTCTCTGATTTTCCATTTCATCAGGCCCAATATTCCTCCTGGATAAAATGTTCCCAAAGGATCAGAGAAGTAATACTTCCTTTGGGTGTATCCCTAAAATTCAACAGCTTTTTGCTTTATATGTAAATACAACTTTTACAAACCTCAAATGACATAGATTTTTAAAATGTTCCAAGATAGACTTGCAATTAGGAAAACTTACCATTCAGTCCTCAACAGAGTTTATAATTTCATTCTGAACATATTAAAACAGATCAAAACAATCACTCTTGACATTAATGCTTTTGAAACAAAGCAAGAAGCCAATTTACACTTGACTCAGAATAAGGGCAGAACAGCAGATTTAGCCTTTATCCTTTTCCTTGGCCACTACAAGAGGGTCACAATGGACAGGCCATTTCTCAGGCCAAAGCAAGCCAATGGGGCCCCTGGGTCTATGGGATGGTAGAAGTTGGCAGGTGAGGTTGTCACATTCTGGTCTTAGGCACTGTGCAGAGTTTGTATCAGGGATTTGTTGGTAATTATTTCTATGGAAAAAAGCAGGGTCTACATACTACTGAAGGCACGATATGCTGTTTGGATGGAACATGAAGAGATCTAGCTGGAATCTGGAAGAGAGTCAGTCCCCAGACAGTTAGCTTGTCTAGTACCGGAAGGTGCTACATAAGTGACTGGGGGAAATGACCAACATATGTCTAAGCAACTCATGGTCTAAGTTACTCAGCAGCAAACAACCTGACGTGATGCTCACATAAGTGTAATAGTGGCACACAGCCATGGTGGGTTACCAAGTGCTCTTGATTTGGTTAACGGATCCACTCAGTGGAATGGAACCCATGCCTGGAACTGGGAAACAAGTCAAAACCCTATCCAAAAACAAGCCCAATCTCCAATATCAAGCTCCCACCAATAATGGGATAGAAGAAGGCCTACACCTATTACATCCTCTCTAAAATATTAGTGGTTATCCATGCATCTTGTACTGACCTCACTCTCCATTGGAGAATCTGTTTCTCTCTTTCAGATGGATTCAGAACCTGAGGAGAGAATCAGCCCATCACACCTCACCAGGGCACCAGCTGAAGCCATAGAGTTATAGGGGAAATGAGCAAGAATGCTGCTTTCTCAATGAACCTGGTACCAGCACAAGGGTGAAGGAGATAGATACAAAGAACACCCAACTCCTACCAAATCAGATATCCAGAGACAGAGAAACTCACAAAACCTCGTCACTGAAATACACCTAAAATGAACCCAACATGGCTCAAGGAAATTCATGGGAAAGGGGGTGGAAAGATTGTTAGAGCCATGAGTTGGGTCATTATGCACAGACTCATTGCCTCTCCTGCATAACTGATGGCTACCCCCATAAGGCAAGACCCACACTACCCATGGGGGGAGGACAGGGAGAAGGCTAATCATGGCTGTATATATACTATATACATAGCTAATAAAAATGAATAAATGAACCAAAAACTGAAGGTAAAGATTGCATGGAAAAAATATGTGCTACTGATTCTTTTAATATAATTACTTTTGATGACAGAAGACCAAATTCCATGACTTTTTCCAATCAAGACAGAAGAAGAATCTAATTCTGTTGCAGCATCTTTCATCCACATGCCAGTAAACAATGAAATTCTCTTGGGGTAGGGGCATGGAAATGTTTCAACATTTCTTAGAAATTTTCCAAGGCAATGTTACTGTTACATTAAATATCAATAAATCATTCTGTTGAAATGAAAAAAAAGAAAGAAAGAAAAAAAGCAGTGTCTAATCTCAGGAAATCTCCAGTGTAAATAAATCCCTTTTCTGCACTGTGTCTCATTGTGTCACAGAGCACTGAGGTGTTACGTTCATTTTAATAATAATGGAGATTAGAAAATGTTTTGCACCTGCCAATAAATAAGTACCCTGACATTTTATATCTGAAATATTTTAAAACCTTTTATTGCTGGGCATGGTGGGGCACACCTTTAATCCCAGCACTTGGGAGGCAGAGGTAGGAGGATGACCATGAGTTCAAGGCCACCCTGAGAATACAGAGTGAATTCCAGGTCAGCCTGAGCTAGAGTGAGACCCTAAATCAAAAAACAAAAAAACAAAACAAGCAAACAAAAAAAAAAAACCTTTTATTGATAATTTGCATGCATGTATATAATGTATTTTGGTCATAATCCCTTACCATTATTTCTTTTTCCCCCTTGAACTTGTCCCATCTTTACTGAACCCTTCCCTCATGAATAGTCCCTCTTTTATTTTGTTGTCTTTTTATGTTGATGAATGAATGAAATGTTTTCTCTAATGAAGGTTGCCTCATTAATACTCCTTTTATACTCTACTGATTCAGTTATTTTGTTTTCTTTCCCATTTCATACTGTCAGTGCAGGACCATTGAATGGTGGTTAGAAATCAATAAAATACTTAAGTTTTCAGTGGTTTACTATTTTATTTTCATGATTTTATACTAGAAAGACAACACTTTATTGTTATAGTCTATAAAAATGATAGTACAACCAAGACATTGCAAATGAGTCTATATGGAAAACAAATAAAGAGAATTGACCATGATAAAAGACCCAACCCATATTGAGGTATATTACAGATGAATATAGATTTTGGAAATACTGGTCAGAATTAGTTTTACCAGGAAACCCCAGAGCTTTAGAAGGAAAAGGAATGAGATAGCTTTGTGAACAAAACACTGTATATTATTTATAAGAAATAAGCAACTATAGAAAGACACTGGGAAGTGGGAAAAAATGAAACCAGGGTACAAATCCTCATAAAGCTGGACCTGGAAACTTGGGACGGTTGAGAATATCCTGCTGTTGCTTCCTGACCTTATGATGCTGTTCTTTTCCAAGGTTACAGCTATGTGCATGGTAACATTCTAAACATGCCAAAGATCAGGGTTCAAGCCTGGAACTGCAGCTTAAAGCACAAATCTTGAGTGACATGAGATGCAAGGAGACCTTGGGGTGGATCATAAACTGCCCAGGTAGAGCTGGCAGATAGCTAAATAACCATGTGTAGGGATACCTCAGGAGGCATGACTGAAAAGCAGTAGGAGGCCAGAGATAAGTATATTCGTGTACTGCTTAATGATGGGGATGCATTGTGAGAGCTGCATCCTTAGGTGATTTTGTCACCAGGAGAACATTAAAGACTATTATGCAACCCTATGCAACATGGCCTCTTACAGGCAACATTATCAGTGGGATTTCTACACCTAGAGGCCACAAACAAAGCATGAGACTGAATCTAACACAAGAGAAAATGGTACAGGCAAGGATACAAAACATGAGCTGCATAAGGCTCTGCTGGCAGCTACAAAAGGTGCCAACTTTCTAAACTCCATTAAAATCTTATGCAACCATCTTTGTATATGTCATCTGTCAGGGGGGTATATTTCATTATATGGCACATAACTCCTGAACCATAAGGTGTCTAAGAATCAGCTTTCTGAGATTTTTGAATTTCTTGCCTGGCTGGATTCTTTAGCCATGTTAAGTAGAGTCAGCAGAATGTGTGAAGTGTCAAAATATAGAACTCTCACACAGTAGAGCAAGTAGAAATTGGGAAATTTCCTGAAGACAAAGGAACCAAAGAGAATATGAGCCTCATGTCTGTTTAAACCACCAAGAGACTGACAAACTTGGCAGGCATGGGGTGAACCAGGCCAACAAACCCACAATTGGGAAGGAAATGAGAACAAAGATGTGTGTCAACATTTGACACTGCTGAGCCTGGTGGTAGGGGCTGGTGTTGAAGGCAAGGTGTGTCAGTAGTTGACACTGCTGGGCTTGGAGGTAGGGTATGGGGTGGAAGACAGAAGAGTGGTAACAGAGAGTACAGGTTGATTTTAGGCAAGTAGCTGTAGCAAAAATAATAACACTAAGTCTTGGAAGCAGGTTAGAATTTTGCTTCATTGTAACATATTATTTATAAAGTCTGAAATTCCTACCAAAAATTAAACATGCAAGGAAAAGTTAGATCTGCAAATAAACAATAAAACACTGCAGCCGTGGTAAATGCACAAAGGAATCCAGATATTTAGTTTGGGAGAATTAGACAACAAAGCTTATAAATATGTTAAAAGTTGATATTCTTAAAATATTAAATAAAGATATGGTATCAATTAACAATCAGATAGGACACCTTAAAAGAAATGAAAATTAATTTACCATATAGATTATGGGGTATAAAAGTGGAACTCATGAGATAAAAATCACTAGACTAACTATTACAGCTGATAGAAGACAGAATAAAGAATCAGTGAACTTAAGGATAGATTAATGCCATCTGAAGAAGAAAAACAGAACAAAGAAAATAAACAGAATTTCAGAGATCTGTAGAAAGACATGAAGTAGCATATCATACATGAAACAACTAACAAAAAAAGAAGAAAAAAATATTGAAAGGAATAAAGGTCCAAGACATTAGAAATTTGACAGAAGACATTAATCTAAAATACAAGAACAGGGCTGTAAAGATGGCTCAGTGATTAAGGCACTTGCCTGCAAAGCCTAATGACCCAGGCTCAATTCTGCAGTACCCATGTAAAGCCAGATGCACAAAGTGGCACATGCATCTGGAGTTCGTTTGCAGTGGCTGGAGGCCCTGACATGCCCATTTTCACTATCTCTTCTCCCTCTCTGTGTCTGCTTGCAAATAAATCAATAAAAATATTTAAAGTATAAAAAATAAATAAAACACAAATCCATAAAAAGATGCAATTAAACACAAATAACCTCAATGCCACTTTACCATCAAACAGCAGAAAGTTTACTTAAAGAGCAAAAATCTTGAAAACAACCAGAGAAAAATAACATGTGTCACCCTGAGGAACTCTGATGATTAATGTCTGCCAACTCTTTAGCATATGAAGGCCTGAGGATAGTAGTATATTTAACATGCTGAGGAATGTAAAATAAATGAATATAATTTATGCTGTAAAACTATCCTTCAAAATGGAGATGAAATGATATTTTAGAGAATTTATTCTCATATGACCTCCATTACATAAAAAGTGTTAAAGAAAGTTCAATGGATTTGATGGCAATGTGAATCATCAAGAAAGACATAGTCTTCATTGGGTGTGGAGGTGCATACCTTTAACCCCAGCACTTGGTAGACAGAGGAAGGGTGCTCATCATGAGTTCAACGCCACCCTGAGAGTACATGGTGAAGTCCACATTAGCCTAGGCTAGAGTGGGACCCTACCTTGAAAAAAGAAAAAGGAATGACGTAATCAAAGAAAAGTATGTGTATTTATAAGTTAGCTGTTTAGGGGCTGAAGAGATGATTCAGTGTTGTGTGCTTGCACACAAGAATGAGGACCTGAGTTTGTATTCCTGGAACCCATGTAAAAAATATGGCCAGGGTGGTACATGTGTGTATTCTCAAACAATTGGTACACATGAATCCCTGAATCTCACATCTAGACAGTCCAGCAGAGTCAGTGAGCATTAGATTCAGCAAGAAACCTTTTCTCAAAGAATAGGGGAAGATGTGACTGCAGATGACTCTCAACATTGACCTCTGGACTAAGGAAAATCTTGAATTCATGATAATTATTTTCTAAAATTCATTTAACTGTGTATCTAGAGTTGGTGAATTTAAATCTATAAAAGTGCATATAAATTATAGGGTCTAAAAAAGGCAACATAGTGCTGAGAAGAAGGAATAGAGGAGTGCCCAGCACTGAAACACCTCTGTCACACCCTCCAAGGCTCAGGGACAATTGCGGAAGAGGGGGCGGATAGAATGGAAGAGCCAAAGGAAGGGTATGACCTCTTACAATGCAACTGCCCAGACAGAAATTGGCCTCGATATCCATGACCTTGCAGTGCCTAGCAATACCTTCGCAAGACCCTCAAAATAGAAGAAAAAGATGATGACATCAAATTAAAAGAGAGACTAATGGAGAGAGGGAGGGGATCTGATGGAGATTGGAGTTCTAAAGTGGAATGGGGGGAGGGGAGGGAAATATCATATGTTTTTTGTATGTAAGTATAGAAGGTGTCAATTTAAAAAAATAATAATTAAAAAAAATAAAAAAATATATAGGGTCTACATTATTAAGACCCTTCCTAGGTCATTTGCCAAAACTAAATCAGCAGTAACAGTTTTAATATGAAAATATATATTTAATAAGTACTTACTTGTGGTACAGTTTTATATCCAATTATCATGTGTTAATATTAATTCAATATTAATATTTAATCTATAGAAACTTTTTCATGAGATAATATAGTTTGGGACATTTATATGACAAAATCTATTTAAATGTGAACATAAATATTTTACTAGATAAAATCACTATATTAATGCTGGCTAATACCTGGATTTGAATCCCATTGTCTCTTTAGCTACTGAACAACCTTAGATAGAAAACTCACCTCTCTAAGCTTGAACTGATTCATTCATTAAATGCAGGTATTGTTTTCTGTTGCATAGGGATATTTTGATGAGTGGAAGGAAAGTTATATAAATTGTTTGGTGTAATGTAAGTTATTTTAGGAAAAAATGCTAATTGGCATTGGAAGGATAAATATGGACTGCTTGAATGTTTTTTTTTTTAATTTAGGATCTTTAAAAGTTGCATTAGATCATATTTAACAAATGACTTCCTAAAAAATCTCTATTTGATATTCTCTCTGTGTGTCTATATTATCTCTGGCATATATATTCTTTAATTCTTTAATCAATTTCTTTGTTTATTTTGGCTACAGACTTATATCTTTACTATTCTGAGTGTGTAAATAATCCTGTATTGTTTGTTGGGTCTGTGATAATCTCCCAATATTGTCCTTTTCCTTTTATACTCTCTCTGAATTACCCTAAAGTGATATTTAACCTCTGACAAAACCACATTCCCAATCACCTCCCATTCCATTCCAAACGTCAAGGAAACAGTATCTTGAAATGAAGCAATAGGTACCGTTTTGTAAATGTGGAAAAGGGCATGGTCTGGGTCTGTGGATTTGTCCTGTAGCAGTGGTGGTAGGGCGGGGGAGAAGTGAAGGTTGACTCATTCTTCTAGGAGAGCATTCTTTACCAATGATCTTTCATGATCTTGGGGAAATGGAGCAGTTTTTGAGAGAAAATGGTTAAAGGAGTTCAAAACAAGAAGCCTGAAGTGATGAAAGTTCTCAGAAAGCACAGTAGAGTAGGCAAGGACAGAAGGGAAGGGGAGAGCTCAGCTGAGTAGGAGGGCTGCATGTTGGGGGAAGCCCTGGAGTGGTGGCAAAGACTGATGAGCTTTTCACTCATCAGTGACCTGGAATGATTTACTCATGGATGGAGTGAGTCAGAGATCTAGAGGACAGTGGTTTTCTTGAGGCTGGAAGGGATTAGGTCTAAAATCTACAAAGGAAAAAATTGCTCTGTTGTCCAGTATTTAGAACACCGTGAGGAAAAATGAATGTTCAGCATACATGCTGAAGGAGGAAAGTGGACAGAAAATGAATTCTTTATGAAAAAGGAGCCTATAAGCAGGTGTGGGCTAGATACATACTTAATGAAAACAAGGATACATTTCAAAATATTTTATTTAAAATTTTAAGTATGCCACAGGCTAGCAGAATCACATTCCATTGTAATGTGTAGCATTTGCATAGTGAGGTGTTGCCACTTTTGGTAGTGTGCTCTAAAGAACAGCTGAAAACCTACCTTGTTCCTTTTCTAATTTCACTCATATTAAATTTATCCATGGTACTGTATTATCTACAACAAAACATGTTTCAGTCAGATTTTTCTCTCTTTTCCATTAGAATCAATTGTGAGAACAAGGTCAAATAAACAATTTTAATTTTTTTCTTGAGAGGGAAGGCTTAAAGGTAAATTTATATCATCTCTTTTAGTCTAATTTTTACTTAATAATATCCTGGAGCTTTTTTTTTGAAGATTTATTTTTATTTATTTATTAGAGAGAGAGAGGGAGAGAGAGAGAGAGAATGGGTTCGCCAGGGCCTCTAGCCACTGCAAACAAACTCCAGACGCATGGGCCACCATGTGCATCTGGCTTACATGGGACTGGAGAATCAAACCTGGATCCTTAGGCTTGACAGGCCTTAGCCACTAAGCCATCTCCCCAGCCCTTTCTATTTTTTTTTCCTTTTTTATATCACAGAACTTTAAGCAAACTGATACAAGAAATTTTCATTCCATTTCAAATTCAGTACTGTGGTCCCCTTGGCTTCTCCATCTTTCTGGACTGTTTCAGTATTAGTAGCTCCATACTACATTGAGTTCTATTCTTGCTACATTAAGTATAATTTATCTTCTAAAAACAAAACACAACTACTCTTACCATCTTACATTTTGTTTAATAAAATTCCACCAGATTTTCTTCTTGTTGTCAACTTAGTTTTCTTTTTGCCTTTCCTCCTTCAGTGTTTGAAAACTCTTTCTCCCTGATGAATCTACTATTTCTCACTGTTTTCACTTTACCCTAAGATTAAACAACTCTCTAAGCACTGGTAAAATATCAGAGATGTGAAGTTAGAATTAACACATGACCTTAAGAAACACCTGCCATAATGGGAAAGATGAGAAAAGTTAAAAGTGTATCTTAATAATAAACACAGTGATCCAAGAACAATTGGAGACAAAAATGAAAAGCATATTTATAATCATTTCTCTACCCCTCTGCCATTTGCTGTTCCCAGAATCTGTTCTCATGGCATAGGAGTGTTACTTCCTGAAGTCATCATACATGCCACTGCTTTCTGTCAATATCTTGTGCTTGTATGAAACCTGTCTGGCTCCCCTTATGAAAGGGTCATCCTTCAGTATAACAGGATGGGCACAGTGTTAACAACTTTATATTTTATATACTTTATAAACTATCACTAATGGGTTGCTTCAGATCCTAGGGATATTTTCATTTTCAAACTGAGAACAACAAAATGCAGATTACTTTCTAATTGGTAGATTTTAAATGAGAATGTAGGCTTATGTTATAACTAGTCAAGATAATATTACTAAGTGAGAGATAGAAGAATGTTTACGGTTGCTAAATCATAGTAATGTCTGTGTATTGATCAACAAGATTAGAGATTTTATAATCTCAAAGAATGTCAAAAAAATGCTGGATGCCAAGGTCAATATAGTGCTCTAGGAAGTTCACAAAGGATATAGAGATATATCTTCGGGGGTTTGAATATAAAATGTATTGATAGACTCATGTGTTTATGATTAAGTCTCATACTTAATCCCTAGCTGATGGCACTGCTTGGAACATCTGTGAAACCTTGGGTGGTGTTGTCTTGCTGGAAGAGGTGTGTCACTGTGGACAGGCCTTGGATTGTTATAAACCAGTCCCTCTTGCCTCACTGAGCTGTCTCTTTCTCTCTCTGTAGTTTTTTTAATATTTATTTATTTATTTATTTATTTATTTATTTATTTATTTATTGGAGAGAGACACAGAGAGAGACAGAGAGAGAGAGAGAGAGAGAGAGAGAGAGAGAGAGAGGAAGACAGAGATGGGCGCGCCAGCAGTGTCTCTGCTGCTGAGAACGAAATCCAGATGCATGGGCCCCCTTGTGGTCAAGTGCGGCATTGCACCCTTGTGTCACTTTGCATCTGGCTAAACGTGGGACCTGGAGATTGGAACTGCTGGAGATTGGAACCAGTGTTCTTAGGCTTAGGAGGCAGGCGCCTTAACCACTAAGCCATCTCTCCAGCCCCCTCTCTGTAGTTTTCTCTGTCCACATCCTCCACGTGATATGGATATGTGTTGCCTGGCTAACTACTCCTGCCATGAAGAAACTGCCCCCCAAACTGTAATCCAGAATTAAAGTCTTTCCTTCTTTAAGCTGCTTCTGGCCAGGTCTTTTCTACCAGCAACAGGAAGGTAACTGCTATAAGATCAATAAAGATATTTCCACTTGGTAGATTAATAAAATGTAAGAATAGAAGTCAGATGAATATGCAATATACAGGTATGCCAAGTACCAGTCAGGGCTCTTCTGCTACTCTCATCTCTTAGAAAACAAACTA
Source organism: Orientallactaga sibirica (assembly GCA_036365145.1). Classification (NCBI taxonomy): domain Eukaryota; kingdom Metazoa; phylum Chordata; class Mammalia; order Rodentia; family Dipodidae; genus Orientallactaga; species Orientallactaga sibirica. The sequence continues at coordinate 3,686,675 of JAEOAD010000240.1, forward strand.
ACTGATGCTGACCACTCATTGCCCTCCCTGGGCTTTCTCCTCTTGAACTCTGCACTAATCTCTTGTGATACGATGTCTTTTAAGCAGACTAAGAACGTTTTATTTCCTCCCTTCTAATTCTGCATTTCTATATTTTGACTTTCCAGCCTATTCTCTTCCTTCTTTCCCTTCTCCTTCCCTCCTTCTCTATCTTTTCTTCCTATTTCCCTGTTTCCATCATTTCTTCCCCTTTTTCCTCTCTCTCTCCATTCTTTTTATTTTCTCTTACCTTCCCCTCTCTTTCTTTTCCTTCTTCCTTCTTTTTTCCCTTCTCTGTCTTTACAAGGAAAAAGAAAAGGACTTGGAAATGTCAGATAGTGATTAAAAATCGTCAATTAATTTGGAAGAGGTGCAATAAATATTTATCTAGAAAAATATGGGGACCATATACATGTGATGTACGCAGTGAACAGACTTGAGATAATGCCTCATTGGTGAAAATCTGTTACTAGAAATTGTGCTACAGACTTGTTTCTAGCTTCACAAACCCTAGATGAGTAAGTATGGAAAGGAGTCATGTCATGTGGGTTGCTTGCTCCACTCTCCCTCCTCCATGAGTATTAAAGCCTTTTTAAAGTCCAAATGGTGAAGACTATTCACAAAGTATTTTCCCCTGTGAATCCTAACCACTCTCTCCAGAGTCTCCTTCTGAGAAATTCTAACAGACCACAGTGGGATCCTTATTAGAAGATACAGCTCTCTAGCAAGTGACCCTCTAGACGCAGAATAAAGTCATAATGTGGTATTAAGCAGTAAGTGTTACTCAGATGCTGGGAAGATAATTTTCCCACTCTAAAGAGTAAGAAATTTAGGTAATAGCCAATTTACAAACTACAGCAAAGTCTGGGTTTCATATAGGTCTAAGCTAAAATCTTATCATCAAAACACTAACGGAAGTACACATACCTGCAAGAGGTTAAAAAAAAAAGAAAGAAAGAAAACCTCCTTTGAGGTCTTCATTTTGTAGACAAGGCAACTCAAGTCTAGAGTGACCAAGAGGTTTGTTCAGAATCCCACTGAGAGCTGGTGACTGAGCTGAAGCTTGAGGTCACATGACTTGCAGTCTGAGGCCTTTCCCCTGGTGAAGAATGTAGGAATGTATTGAGCTGTACATCTGATCTGCTTTGATCTTGAATTAAACTGTAATTATAAAATCTTAAAAATACAACCATATTGTAGCAGACAGCTTCAGGTTCGCTGAGATGAACTTTCAGACCAGGCACAGTTATGGAGGAAGGGATTTATTTATTGAAGCTTACAGGTCCAGGGGAAGTTCCATAATGGCAGAAGAAGCTGGCCTGCCTTCACAGGACCAAACAGGGAGAGCAAAGCCATAGCCAAAAGCCTCACAGCACACCTCCAGCTAGGCACACTTTGCATATCTTTAGATTGAAATCCTAAACCCACCACCACACTTTAAGATCCGCCCAGTGACACTGCCTTCAGCCAAGAGGCTGCAGATGCAAACTATAAACTAATAAAACACTGAATATATTGGGGGCCATCAATTCAAACTACCACACATGTGATCTATACCAATTTCAAAATAAAATATCTGTTCTTAGTATACAGTTTTAAAATACTTCATTTCAATAATACAGACTGGCCACAAATATTAGTATTTTTAGTGTAGAGTGGTGCTTAAATGGGAAAAATGTTCTTCGTTTAGTTTTGTAATATGTAAATCAACCAGAAACTTAGATTTAAGTTGTCATCCATCCTATAAATGTCTACTTTCTGTCTTTCATTCATTATAAATCCAAACAAATATATAAATATTCTAAAATCTACCTTCCTTACTTCTGTTTATTAGCTAACTTTTGCATTTGATTTTATATGAATTATATATAACCAAGAAATTAAAAATGAAATGCTTTCAGCCCATGGTGCCATGAATATTTCCACCCTACTTTTCCAAGACTTTACATTGCTTTAATGCATCAACATTGCTGAACTGCAAGTGCTGCTAGATCTAGGCTTTTAGACCACTGGGGACTTCATTAGTAGATGTCTTCTTCAGTTCAAAGATGGCACTGGAGAATTTTAAGACTCTCTAGTTTATTAATTAGCTTACCCCCAAGGAGCATGTTTAACATTGCTCAAACCTTTTTAACTTTTATTGATATGGGTGTTTGCACTTTACTGTACTCACTTTAATGTATCTAAGTCCCCAGTCACATTTGAGGAGAAGTACTTTAGAACATATTAGAAATCCTGTTTGGTGATTTTCTTTGTCATATTTATTCATATTTACTCATGAGTGAATGATGTTTTGTTTACCTTTTATCCAACAAAGCATATTATCTTTGTAACTATTCCCTTAAGCCTCCAGGTTACCATAAATTCCATAAAAGTAAAGCCATTGTGAATTTGGAAATTCTCAGCTTACTCTTACTTAGTGGCATACTAATCACATTGGACACCTTTGGCAGGACCCATGGTAGGTAAACATGCAGTTAAGTTTACAAATTCAGCTGCCCTATTCTATTTTCTGTGAGTTAATAATGTAAAATGTTTCATTGAAATTATATTGTTATATATTAATCTTAATGTTTATTTATTTATTTAAGAGAGACAAACAGGAAAACAGGAAGAGAGAGAGAGATTGAGAATGGGCACACCTGGGGCTCCAGCCACTGCAAACAAATGCCAGACACATGTTCTACCTTGTGCATCTGGCTAATGTGAGTCCTGGGGAATTGAACCTGGATCCTTAGGCTTTACAGGCAATGCCTTAATTGCTAATCCATCTCTCCAGCCCTATTCTTAAAGTTTTTACTTGAATCAAGAAGCAAGCAAAATTGCTGATTTGAATTTACATTGCAGTACCATCACAGGGTGTCTTTCAGAGCTGTGTGTGTCCTTTACTCTGTTGTGACAAGCAGAGTCCTATTTGAGACTGTGGCAGTGATACTGTCATAGTTTCATGGCCAATTTATTTGACTGTATTTCATCTCCATGTTCACATTCTACTTACTCTCCCTTCTAAAGGGAAGAGTGAACATTTTTTGAATTAAAATTTTCTATGTTCTCCTCATTCATAAAATCATTCAATGGTTTCATCTTCCATGTAGGAAAAAATAAGAGCCTGAAGCATATGTTACCTTAAGTCTGATCTAAGGCTGTCTCATACATTGGCTATCTATGATTCAAATGTACTCTGAAAGTATTTCTTTAAAAAGCCTAATGGGAAAGTATCACAAAGAACACTAGCAGCCACACTTCAGCCAAACACAGGCAGCTGATTGATCAGAACCAAGCCTAAGTAGGGCAAGTGCCTTATCGCTCCAAATCCAAATCATGAAGATGCTAGTCAGATTGTCTATTCTACTTCTGTATCTAGTTTATAAATGCTCACTGCAACTACTGCTGGCCAGAGTTCTTTCACCCTCCTCTGGTTCTGAGTATTTTCCCAGCACTGTTGACTGCTATAAGGCTATGCAAGCCACAAATGTTCATCCTGTTTCCAAGTATCCTACTCACCATCATTAATGAAGAATTTTCCCCGCTGCCACTTTTCCAGCCCTAGGATGGATGCCCCTTTCCATATTACAGACCTTTGCACATGTTACTTTCTGTGCTGTAGTGATCATCCATCTGGAAAGTCCTAATCATTTTGCAGAGCTCCAATATCTTCCATTTCTGAATCAAAGTATTTTAACTTTTCATCATAGGCTTTATCAGAATGCTTAATTATACATTCATTTCTCTAAGTTTAAAGCTTAAACTATGAGAACAGTGACCATCTTCTCTTTTACATCTTCTATATGCCAATGTATCACATGAAGCCTGTCAAGTCACTATAGAACATATTTATATAAGTCTTCAGTACTATTTGTTGGTTAAATAAGTGGAAAACATATAGTATTGAATATTTTTAGTTATTTTCTAACTTATTTGGTCTTATTAGAAGTTTAGTGTCTGTAACAATAAGGTTGCTTTGCCTGGACCATAAAAAGTTATTGTATATTTTATTTCCCACATTTAAAAACCCTGAGTATAGCAAAAGAGCATTAAGTTGGATTTATATGAATAACATTGTATGGTTGGCATAAAATAATACATTTAACCAGAGAGGTTGGTGTGCAAAATTTTCATATATTCTCAAAATGGAACAATGTGTTATATATAAAATAATGTAATCTTCAGTTAGGAAAAAAACCCTTCAGACCATCTGGTTTCTTCTTTTTTAACTTTTTTTATTGAAAAATTCCATAAATATAGACAATGTAGCATGATCATAAATCCCCTCCCACAATCCCCACTTCCCCCTTCCAAATTTCCCCTCCACCGAACCCCTTCTTCTTTCCAGTTAGACACTCTTCTATAGTAATCATCATTCCCCCTCCTGTTTGCAGGTCTTTTGTAGGTAGTGCCAACCACTGTGACGTCATGAATATCAGGCCACTTTGTGTCTGGAAGACAGCCTTGTAAACAGTCATGCCCTTCCTTTGACTCTTACATTCTTTCTGCCATCTGTTGCCTAATGGTCTCTGACCCTTACAGAGTGTTATAGAGATGTCTTGCTTAGTGCTGAACATTCCACTGTCACTTTTTCTCAGCACTATGATGGATTTTGAGTCAGGCCAGTTGTCACTGCCACTGGAAAAAAGAAGCTTCTCTAACCAAAAGTGAGAGTAGCATTAATGTATGTGCATAAACATAAGTATTTAGAGTTTGATGGACATAAAATATGCATTTAGCCAAACAACAGTAGTAGTTTCTCCCCTAGGGCTTTTGACCTTCCTTCTCATAGGCTTTTGAGTAGGTTTTTAGTATCAGGCATGAAATCCCTCCAGTGGAGTGGGCCTGAAGTCCAATCAGAAAGCAATTTCTCCAGCAACAGACATGTCACCATTGTACCAGTTGGCATATTTGGTCTGACTAGCCAGCTGTAAGGCTAGTAGGGTCCGCTGCTGTTTAAGACTATTGATGACTACTCTCCCCCAAAGGACTGCATCCTGCATAGCTCTTTCTAGCATTCTGACAGCTGATAACTAGTCATCAGGGAGGAGTTTCCAGCTCAGCTTCAGTGGATCATGTGGCATCTCCAGAAATAGGGTCTTACCATCTAGTTCTGATGGGAACCCAAGAGCTTTGGTAACAGCCTGTAATGTTTTGCTGTCATTGGGGTACTCTCTGGCTAATAATTCACTGGAAGGTATCCAACCCCTGGAACTGAAATCTAGTAACGATATATAGCTTCCAGGCATAGCATTATCTGCTTTCACAGGGTACTTCTGCCCAAACTCTCCTTTTAACATACAGATTATGATATAGTTAAGAAGTAAGTTTCCATATGGCCTATTTATAACAACTTAAATTTTGATTAACCCTTGTCCAACACCTCCTCTCCTCCTTAGACAATCCCACACCATCTTAGTAAGGTGACTCATTGTGGTCTTGAGGCTTCTGTGACTTTCTTTTACAAAACTTCTAAAATTTCTCTTATAAGATACTTTATATCTAATATTTCTGTTGGGTAGAGTTAGAACAAGCTATTCATAGCACTCTGAATATATCTTCTTTGAATCATGAAGATAAAGTTATGAAATTAATTTCTTTGCATGGCTTCTTGTATGTTATCAATTTCTTTGATTGGCACTTTCCTCTTAAAAAAAGAATTCTAAAATGATACCTGAATGACTAAAATTGTAATAATATTGTAAAAGAGAGCCTAAAAGATAAGCTGTTGTGAGTGAAATAAATTATTATGTTTCTTTTAGAAGGTACTGGCTACAAGTTCTGTTCCTATGAAACGTCTATACATTTAATGAGGTAAATATTCTACAAACAATATACTATGTGACTAAAAACAAATTTTTTTCCAAGCATATCATCAGGATGTTGTTAGTGACATTTTCTTATGGGAGATGTTTACTATGTGGTAGTGCTGGGTGGCTTCTCTGTTCACAAAGGTGAATTTCAGTCTACCAATCCCATTCCAACAATATTACTTATTGCTTTTGGTACCCACTTACTTGCCTTATGGATTGCATTTGTGGTTGATAGTCTATTAAATTACTGTGCAGATTGGATTCAGGCCAGTGGTTAAAATATTTCTATTAGACGCCAATAGCATACGTGTATCTCTTACAAATTCACATAACTTTCTTATCATTCTAACTGTTTCTCTCTGGCCAGGGAGGCTGAATTCTGTGCTCACACATTTTTACAGGTGTATATCAGCCAGTGATTTTTTTTAAGAATGGAGTGTTTGGTAACAGCAAACAGCACTGACAGTCCAGATAGAGGTTTGTGTATCCTGTTAGAGCCAATGTTGCATAGTTATATGTTGTCAGTAGAGAAATTTTTCTCTATTGTAATAATTATCAAATATGAAATGCAGTTTGTAATTCATATGAATGTTGTGGTGTGATTATTTAACCTGTGCTTTCCACTTGCCTCTTTGAAAGAACAAAATGATTTTGTTTTCTTACTCATTTAGCCTAAGTGGAACTCTCTCTCTCCTTTTGTCCATAAGAAATAGCAAGCACACTGGGTGTGGTAGCACATGCCTTTAATCCCAGCACTTGGGAGGCAAAGGTAGGAGGATGGCCATGAGTTTGAGGCCAGCCAGAGACTACATAGTAAATTCTAGGTCAGGCTGGACTAGAGTGAAACCTTACCTCGAAAAATAAAACAAAACATAAAAATAGTAAGCATTCTGTTGTTTTGAAAATCCAGATTTAGCTATAGTGCAAGGATGGTTTTATTTCTGAATGACATACCCAACTCTGATTATGGTTGCACCTCTTTTTGTGTCTCATAGGCTCTGAAAAATGACCATTTCCAATATCTAAATGCAAAACTCCTTTGGCCTCCAGGCTACTCATGCTGATATGTTACTGACTCTTTCATTGGTACTGACTCTTTAATTTGACCTGTGACTTGAGGAGATGTGGGTACTATGATCTGTGTCTTCATTATCGACCTTTAAATTATTGCTATTAAACATAATGGTACATGGAGACAGTGAGAACCTGATTCTCAGGAGTGAATAACATGTCACAGGTATCACTTTTTCATGTGACTTGTCTTGGCTTCAACATAGAGTTTGGTGTTTCCTTAGAAAGTATACTGGGTGACTTCATGTGTCAGCCTGAATGCCCACATAGTTGGTATAATGCTTTTTCTTGGTGTGTCTGTGAAGGTGGTCCCAGGATTACTGTGTCAATGGGCTGAACCTGACCTTCACTAATGGATTTGGGCATCAAATCAGTTGAACAACAGACATCCAGAAGAAGGACAAACACACACTCACCTTGAGCTGAAATAACCATCATGTCCAGTCCTCAGGTACTGGAGCTCCTGATTCCTAGGCCTTTGGACTCTGGGTCTTGGGTGTAACTGTATTAAGAAGCTCTGTTTAGCTTGGAGTGTTGACTTATGCCCATAATTCCAGCACATGGGAAGCTGATCATGGATATAAAGCCAGTCTGGGCTACATAGCAAGTTACAGGCCAAGCCAGCCTGGGCTACAGTGGGAAACCCTAACTCAGAAAAGAATAACAATCAAAGCAAAAACAAAAGATATTGTGTTAAGACTGGTTTATATTTTTTGCATGTGTACTGTGGTATAGATGTATAAGTGTATGCATGTGTGTGGGCACACATATGTGTGTGAGTATGAATGCATGCCTATGAGTGTTTGCATATGTGTGGGCACATGTATGAGGGGATATGGATGCATATGTACCTGTGGAGGCCATATGCTAAACACAGGTGTCTTCCTCAATAACTTTCCACTTTATTTATTGAGACAGCATCTCTCCCTGGAATGCAAAGCTCACCAATTCAGCTAGTCTAGCTAGCTAGCTTGTCCCTGGTATCCCATTTCTGCCTCCTGAGCACTGGGATTACATGTGGGCCATCATTCTCATGTAGCATTGTATATGGGTTCTGGGATCTGGACTCAAGTCCTCAAGCTTATGCAGCAAGTGCTTTACCAACTGAGCCATCTCTCCAGCCTCAAGTCCACTATGTCAATGAAAATGGAAAATGGCATTCATCAGAATATCAGATGTAGCAAACTTTGGGATATATTTTGAGAAATTTTAATGATGATTTCCAAGACATCTTTTTCCTCAGTTTGAAATGTTAAAAATTTGTAACTTTCTTCTAGGAAAAGTTGAAAATTTTTCTATGAGCATATAGGGTAAAGCAATCAGTAGTATTTTATAGCCATTACTTTTAAAAGTTGTTTATATAACCTAATTTTAGATATAATTTGCAAATCATATCATTATTTCTAACTTTAACATATAAATTATAAAGAAAATGTAAATTTTTGTTGTTGTTATCGCTGGAATAAAACCCAATTTGTAAGTGTCCTAAATCAAATTTAATTCATACTCAGATTGACAGCATTACCCTGAAGAGTTCCAGCATTTGCTATTCTCTTCTCCCTTTTGAAACTGTCTAGCAAAGTAACATAGACAATGCTGTAGGAAAGAGTCAATTTTAACTACAAGCATTAGCCTAGAGGTGTAGAGCTGAGGATGCAATTTTTTTATAACATTAAAATTGGATTATGATGCATGTTTTGTGACTACATGTTCTGATGTAATTTTAGTCATGACTCTGGGTTATTTATAGAAAGATTTCATTTTTGACAATGTATTTTTCAGAAGGCAGATATTGTATTTGAGAAATGAATTGTTTGCTTGGTATTCTGAGTTGATTGTTAATACACGGAAAAGTGAACTTTCTTCATTCAGCACAGCCTCCAGAGCAATCAAGTACAGGCATGTGGATAACGAATAGCCAGTAACGGTCCACTTGGAGGTGACAGTGAGTTCTCTACACATTGTGAGTTTTGGCAAAGGAAGTAGCTCATCCATTTGGATTTGGTGATGAAGATATGTAAGGGAAACAGTGCATGCTGAAGAAACAGTATGGATGCAAGTAGTTGACGGACAACTTGAATTCACACATCGCTTTGACTTCATTATTTGATAGTTATTTATTTGAATCTATTTATATGAGACCCTGATCTCAAGTAATGGAAAAAAAAAAAAAAAAAAAAAAAAAAAAGAAAAGAAAGAAATATTTCTGGATTTCTGGACATTTTTATTCTTACATTCTAACAAATCAACAAGTTACATGAAATAAGGCAAATGAAATCAGACTCCTATGCATACATAGGAAAATTCCATGTTACGTTTATTCTATTTTACTCACTCCACTAACAAGTCTCTTTTCTTTTTTCACATTAATTTTCCATTGAATTGCGTGGGGAAATTAACATATTGGAAAAACTACAAGGAGGAGAATAGCAACCTTCAAATGAAATTAGGATTCCATTGAAGCAAGTAAGAGCATATATTGACTGTCACCTTCTTATGAAATATGTAAATGAGCAGTAAAGTCTGGTGATTAATTTAGCAGGTAAATTAAGGTAAAACCTTGACTATTAGCGTTTAATTAGATGACAGACGGACTTCAATTGGGAAAGTCATGTTATAGACATGTAAGAAGAAAAGATGTTAGTATTAAGCACTGCTATATGTGACTACTGCCTGTTTTGGACAAGGTATAGTGATGATAATGATGTTAAGAATAATAATAGTTACAATATTTGTTCTTGTTTTATGTTCTCTTTTAAGTGCCTCGCATGCCTCATTTTAACTATATATTTTCCTAGTGAAAGTATATAATTAGCATTGCAATATCAACAGAGTTTCAAACCTTGACAATGTCAATTAAAAACCTTCCAAAAGTCTCTCTACTAAGGTTCGGGGGTTAAACCATGCTGCTTTTGAAGAATTTATTTGAATGTTTTCTTGCAACCCCAAAGAGCAAAACTCATTTTGATATATATTTTTATTTTTATTTATTTATTTGACAGAGAAAGAGGGAGAGAAAGAAAGAGAATTGGTGCGCCAGGGCCTCCAGCCATTGCAAACACACTCCAGATGCGTGCGTCCCCTTGGGCATCTGGATAATATAGGTCTTGGGGAGTTGAATCTGGGTCCACTGGCTTTGCAGGCAAACACCTTAACTGCTAAGCCATCCCTCCAACCCCAAAACTTATTTTGAATAATAGCTTTTTTTTTTCTAAGAATCATTTAGCATTACATTATAATACATTACATAATAGCATGTGTTTATCACTGATAATTTTGTAACACACTGATATTTATGTTACAAGACATCATGGTTTCTATGCCATGGTCTTGATAAAGTCAATGTAAAAATTTATTAATTTAAAAATTTGACAGAAAAGTGAGTTAGAAATTTTTTCTCATTTTGAATTCCAAGATGTCTTGCTCTGTCAAAGTTCAGTGCAGGATGAATCTCTCTTCACACTCCAAGATAAATCACTTACCTTAAGTTTGATCTACACAGGGTAATATAAAATAAAGAATATTTCTTTGACCTGATTTTGATCTTTGTTTTGTTGTTATGATCATGTACAAGTCACTTTGTTTCCCTAGGTCTTATGCAATCATCTGTTATTAAAGGGTGTGTCTTGAGATATCGAAGGCCCTTCTTTAGTTCTAAATGTCACTCCATGGTTCTTTGGACTTAAAACAGAAGCCAAAGAAAAATCAAAAGAGGATAAGTTCTTATAAGTTCTTGCTGATTTTTAAGATTGAGGTTGTACTGAGACTATCAGAACAACTAGCATTATTGATTTGGAATATTTTATTCTGTGAAGTTTTTTTGTGTGTGTGTGTTTGTGTGTGTATTAAGTTAATACATTTTTTTTTTTTTTTTTTGGTTTTTCGAGGTAAGGTCTCGCTCTAGCTCAGGCTGACCTGGAACTCACTCTGTAGTCTCAGGGTGGCCTCAAACTCCCGGCGATCCTCCTACCTCTGCCTCCCGAGTGCTGGGATTAAAGGCGTGCGCCACCACGCCCAGCTAATACATTTTTTTTTGAGAGAGACAGAGGGAGAGAGAGAAAATGGGTGAGCCAGTGGCCTCTCAGCCACTGTGAACGAACTGCAGATGCATGTGACACCTTGTGGGCAAGTGCAGCATTGCACCTTTGCGTCACTTTCTGCGTCTGGCTAAAAGTGGACCTAAAGAATCAAATGGGCATTCTTAGGCTTTGCAGGCAGGCACCTTAACTGCTAAGCCATCTCTCCAGCTCCATTTTTATATTTATGGACTTACATACTAAATGCTTCCAATATGAAAGAGTCCATGGTTTTGTGTGTGGGGGGCATGGTTTGTAGGGTCTCACTCTAGCCAGGATGACTAAGAATTCAATCTTTAGAACCAGGCTGGCCTCAAACTCACAGTGATACACACCTCCCAAGTGCTGGGATTAAAGGCATGGTACCACCATGACTAGCTGAAAGTGCCCATTTTATTAAATTTATTAATAAGAAGTCACTAAAAGTCATTGGCCTCATCTTCCAATTATTGTCTATCTAAGGTGCAGCAGTGGGTACTAAATGACAATAAAATGAATCAGGCAGATTGTACCTGAGTAATAGTAGCCAATGGTACCATCAGTATGCTAATTACTTTGCATATATCAGTTCACTGATTCTTAATAGTGCCTTTGGACAATCACTTGTGGCTTTGTAGAACAGATGAATAACCTGAGATTACAGAGGGTGACATGGCTGGCTGCAACCTCATGCTCTCCTATAATAACAGGTTGCCCCTCCTCAAAATCAGATTACCACATGATTCTTGAATTCTATTCAGCAGTAGGAAAAAATGATATAATGAAATTGGTAGGAAAATGGTCAGACTTGGAACAGATCATACTAAGTGAACTCACACAAGCACATAAAGATAGACACCACATGTTCTCCCTCATCTGTAGTTCCTAACTTGGAACAGCTTGAGTTGCAGGCATAGGTGTCAGGCAACTCAAGGAACAGATAATAGGAATGGAAGGGGTTGGTGGAAGGGGAAGGAGGGTGGGGAGGAGATACACCAAAACTAAATCCAAAGTGAATAGGTACCATAGAAATCTTCATCCTGGGTAGTAGACCAAAAGTTATAACCCTCAAAAGAAATATGAGGGATCATCTAGTAAGAAGGTCCTTGGAGAAAGTAGGATGAAGCGTAACATGAAAACATTTGGCTCTGGCTTGTAACTCCCACTGCCAGAAATCAGTTATAACACACATTGAGCTGTGGATTGAAGAGACCTCCAAGGTCCCCCAAACAAGACAGGCTTCGGTCAGAGCACTTGATTACCCATCTGAGGTAAAAGGTAAGAGCAAATTGCTGAAGACACTACATGCTGCCTACACAGAACATGGAGCTATCTGGCTGGAATCTGAAGGAAGACAGTTCTCAGATGGTTAGTCCATACAGTGCTGAAAAGAGCTGCTGGGAGGAAATGGCCAACAACATTGTGAGCAAGCAGGTGACCCTGCTATATGAAAGCAACCAGCCTGACAAGACATACACACCTGTGTAATAGCAGTACACAGCCTAGGTGGGTAACCAGTGGCTCTCTGATTGGCTCAACGGAAAGGAACCCATAGCTAGAACTTGTAATCTAGACAGAATTCTATGGAGACCAAGATTATGGACTCCAACAAGAAGCTTCCACTAGTTATTTTGGCCCCCAAAGAGGCCACACCACCAAAATCTCTCTAAATTAAAAATGCTTATTTCCTTTAACCTATGCTGATCTCACTTTCCATTTAAGGATCTGTTCTTCTTTTTCAGAAGGCAGAGAAAACTGAGGACAACCAAAATCTATCAACAAGACAAGTAAAGATAGGTAGTTCCTTGGCAGGAGATGAACCCCTCATACAACAAATAGCCAGGATCCAGGTGAAACCAGAGGAATTTGTAAGATGAGCAAGTGTGCTGCTTTCGTGGCAAACCTGACAACCTGTGATAGTGTGATGGAGACAAATATTGAGGATACTCAAAATGCACCAAAGCAGAAATCCAGAAGCATCTGAGAGATCAACACTAAAGTAGACTTAAAACAAACCCACCAAAACTCAGGGAATTTTGTGGAAGAGGGGGCAGAAAGAGTGTAAGAACCACAGGGTTCAAAGGAATATCCAGAGGCATTGACCCCCCCATACACAAACACAATGGCTGCTTCTCTCACAACTCATAACTCACAATTCCATGATAAACACCAGCAATCCCACTAAGAAGGGCCACCAATGGAGTGGGGGCGTGGAGGAGGGAAATGATGGTACCAACACATGATGTGTCCATAAAATGTTCCTACTTAATAAAAAAACTCTAATGATTATTCTGTACCCTCCTCTTTCAGCAAAAAGATCCTGGAGAATCCAAGGATGAATTAATCATCATTTTTGCATTTTTGCGATGTAATTTGGAAGTAGATTTATCAAAATGCTAAATTAAGCTGGGCATGGTGGTGCACGTCTTTAATCCCAGCACTTGGGAGGCAGATAGGAGGATCACCATGAGTTCAAGGCCACCCTGAGACTACATAGTTAATTCCAGGTTAGCCTGAATCAGAGTGAGACCCTACCTCAAAAAAAAAAAAAAAAAAAAAAAAAAAAGCTAAATTAAAGTTATAATCTAAGGAGTATTATTTTAGAAGAAATCAATCAAAGAGTCTCTGTCATTTGTCTTTAGAGAACTGGCTTTATGGATTCCTCCTACTTGCCTCAAAGTGAGTCCATCTGTGTCTGTTGAGATGACTGTTTTAGCTCTACCATTTTCCAGGTCAACTGTGACATCACAATGCAAAAGAAGTTCTCTGACTCCATAATACAACCTAATGGAAAGTAGCCTGGAAGAGTCTGTGAGTGACATGACATATGCCTTAAAGTTTATAGAATGAATTTCACAAAGACATTCTGGATCCAACAATATCTTTTTAAAAACCTGTTTTTCTCAATTCCTTTTAAAGTTTGGGTTCTAAGCTATAAACACAAATGATTGTCTAACTTTTTCCATCTCAACCAAATCATGCTGTAAAAATGAAAGCCCTGTGTGTTGGAGGGGGGGTGGTGGAGACAATTTCATAAATTGCACCTATGGGGAGATATGTGCCTAAAGGAAAGGATTCAATTCCTGGTTCTTAATTTAGCTCTCAAACTCACTTTAGTATGCATCTTTTTCTAGTGATGTCATGTCAGAAGCAAAGCACCTGTCTGTTATGATTTCTTCATAGCAGTAATTAAGTGAAATGCACTCTTCAGTTTATTTGTCTAATGAGAAATACACTGCTTGAGTGTAGGAAATAGTGTAGTTAATTTTGGATAGGAAGCAATAGTTACTGTTGCAGTTTTTAATAAATTTGTGATAGTTGCATGTGATGTTCTAAATTTTAGTTTAAACAAAATATTGAAGCCATTTTCTGACAACATCAGCTCTTACAAGATGGAAAATACTTAGGAGGAAGGCCTGTGGATTAGAGTAGAGTACCTTAGACCAATGAGTGCAGTAAGCCTTCCAGAAGATGAGAGATATTTAGCAAAGGGTTATAAACCAAAGCTATCCAGACACACTTTTTTTTAAAATTTTTAAATTTTTTTGGAGAGAGACACAAAGATAGAGAGAGACAGGGAGAGGAAGACAGAGATGGGAGCACCAACAGTGTCTCAGCTGCTGAGAACAAATCCAGATGTGTGCGCTCCCTTGTGGTCAAGTGCGGCATTGCACCCTTGCGTCACTTTGCATCTGGCTAAATGTGGGACCTGGAGATTGGAACCGCTGGAGATTGGAACTAGCGTTCTTAGGCTTAGGAGGCAGGCGCCTTAACCACTAAGCCATCTCTCCAGCCCCAAATTTTTCTACTGACATACTGATTTTCTATTTAAGAAGTAATTCTGAAGTTCACATTCTAATTAAACTAATAAAGCCATTAATAAATATCTATGCAATAGCATTCTAATAAATTGGTTACCAAATATGACTTGAAATAAGATTGCCAGCAGAGAGTAATATATGCATAAAGAATGTAAGCTATCACCAAATCTCCCTCCCTTGTGTCCTTTAGAGCAAGTTCAATACCTTCTGTAGTTTCAATGCTGTTTGCCTAGGAAGACACAATGAGTATTATGATCAGGTTCACTGAGGCCTAAGTCATACAACAATTAGAAAACTCCTGAGAGGAACAGGGTGCTATAAATTTCCTTCTGGCCCATTTCCTTACTTTCTTTCAGCCCTTTCTATGTGAGGACACTGTTATTCTGTGAGGTACACTTCAGGAATTAGGATGACTGAGGCTAGGGATGAATTTATAGAAATCATCTGCTCTACTAGGCAAATCCAGATTATTGAGAATATGCATCAGATCCTTGTCCTGGACCCAACATTTTTAATTTCAGGCTTATACTATCTTTACCTCCAGACCACCACCCCTTAGCCATTTTGAACTCCCAGTACTCAAAAAATTACTTGAAAGCCCATTTGTGACTTAGGAATATCCAGTGAGGGTCCCTTACCTCCCTATTTCTGCTCACATATTAAAAGTCACTGTTATGTGATCCTGGGAATGAGGTACACCCCTGGCCAGTTTCTGTGCTCCTCTTTCTCCAGAATCTGAGAAATCTGATCTTTTTGTGTCAGGATCTTCTTTTTCCCTCCAATCTCTAGCCTGTCTCCCTGCATGGCTTTTCTTCCAGTGTGCTCAGATAATTCATATGCCATTATCATGTATTCCAAAGCCACATTTAACAACAAAATAAAAGGGAGGAAGGAAAAGGAAAGCTCTTTGATTCTGGCATCTGCTCTATCACAGCCTCATTTCTCTTATTTATTTCCAAACCAAGCAGTTTAAATGAATTACCTGAACTTCCTGTTCATTTTTGTGTGCCTGTTACTTAATCAAGGTACAATGCAGCAAGACACATTCATCTTAGGCATCTAGTTCAATGGGTTTTGACTCAGATATACACCCAAGAAACCACACTCCATTCCTGATATAAAACATTTCTGTCTCTTCTGAACATATTCTCTTGCCATCTCAGTGAATCTCTGCTCTTTCTCTACATGCCTCAGATTTCTTCAACTACATGGTCTACATTAAGTCCTTTTTGTATTCAATTTTTAAAGCAATCTAAAACCCAAATAAAAAAAAACAAACAACTAAGTACTATTCATTTTTTTTCCTCAGAACCATTTAACATTACCAGACTGTGTCCCATCATGTTGAATATTTTAATGTGTTTTTCTTGTAGGGAAGTCTTTCCATAGCACCACAATGCAGCTCTATCAGAATGAAGAAATCAGCACTGAGGCACCATTAAGATTTCCTCTCAAAATCAAGTTCAGAATCCGACATTGCATTTTCTAGGTGTCTGTCTAACTTGGGGCAGCTCTTTTCTCTGATTCAATCTCCTTGTATTACACCATTGAAATTTACACATTGATTGTGTTACAAACTATCTCTCAATTTGTTTTGACTGGCATAGTCTAATGAGTAGATAGATTCAAGTTACATATCTTAGGCAGGACATTCACAGAAGTGATTCATCCCATCAGGTGGCTCATGACATTAATTTGTCCCATTATTGATGATGTTCACATTGATCCCTTGATTAAGGTGCTACCTTTCAGGCTTCTCCATTGCAAATTACTCTTGGTCTGTTTGCAATTAATGAATATTTCATGGGGAAGTAATTTGAGTCTATGTAAATATCCCATTCCTCATCAAACTTTAAAATTATATACAGAAATATATCTTTAGTTCTAACTGTGTGAACTCTGATTTTCTATTTTGTTCAATGTATTAAAATCTTTTGCTACCATTATTTATTCAATGTTCAAATCAGCAAGGCTTTGACCAGTGACAGGTCCTTCAATCTTTCTCCTTTAGACATGTCTTCATCATCCTTTGATCCTTAACTTTCTCACATAACTACAGATTCAGGTTCACTTTTTACTTTGCCCCAGGCCTAGAATCAAACCTTTCTCTAAGGAGTTTTTGGTCCCTTTTACAGAAAAATGTTATTTAGTGAGCCATAGCTAGCTGTTCCTATAGCTATTAGTGTATCACAACTTCCAAGCTCCCTTAGTAGGAAGGACTAGGGGATCTATACAAATGTATAAATTTATACATACACATTTATATTTATAACTTTTCTCTGTATATTGGATCACATTAATTCACACTGAAACTTTCAATATCAATTAAATGCTACCACATTCACTCTTGTTTTATTCTTTCTCATATTTGTAACATCCTTCTCAACATTGAGAAGCAAGGTTCATATTATCCTGGTACTTCTTTCACTGCAAGGAACCTCCCAAAGAGTGCCAGCCCTCATAAGCTCACTGGAACTGTCAGTGCCATTAAAAACTAATATTGGAGCTGGAGAGATGGCTTAGTGGTTAAGACACTTGCCTGAAAAGCCAAAGGTCCTAGGTTTGATTCCCGAGGACCCACATAAGCCAGATGCACATGGTGGCTCATGAGTCTGGAATTCATTTGCAGCCGCTAGAGGCCCTAGTGTGCCCATTCTCTCTCTCTCTCTTTCCCTCTTCCTTCCTCTGTCTCTCTGCTTCTTTCCCTTGGTCTCAAATAAATAATAAAATAAAAAATGGCTTACAAATAAATTGGTCTCATTAATTCATTGTACTTTGAATTTAAGAGTCAAATAAAATTTACTACATTTCTATGACTATTTACTCTCATTAAATCTCTAGCTACCAACATGTATCCAGATGCTCAAATTTAGGATTTTCCTTCTCCTTTTCTTCCACACAAACTCAGTGACTGTGTCTTTTTCATAACAACTTCATAATATATTTCCTTCAGTAATCCATTTTCTGCTCAATACTTGCAACTTCTTTCAGACTTCCATGCAATGCTTCCTCTCTTTTCTCTCCCAAGTCCATGATATAGGTGGAAAGAGTTCTGATCAAAGCATTCAAGTCAAATGTATCTGTACTGTTGGTGGAGAGAGATAAATGCTTGTCAGCAACATGATCTCTCAACATCCCCTGCAGCATTACAGTAAAATATTTAGATTGCCAGAATTAAACAATAACTATATAGGAAATAGTGAAGAAGTATAAAAGAACATGAACTAAGTTACTTTTTTATTTGTGCTATAACACCTAAAGGACATTTTTTTTTTCCTGGTTAAGATAGAATCTAACTATACCCTATTTGGACAATCTTTTCTTGTTTGTTTGTTTTGTTTTGTTTTGTTTCTCAAGGTAGTGTCTTGCTTTAGCCCAGGGTGACTTGGAGTTTATTATTTAGTCTCAGGGTGGTCTTGAACTCACAACAATCCTCGTACCTCTGCCTCCTCAGTGCTGGGATTAGAGGTGTGTGTCACCATGCCCAGCTTATTTGGACAATCCTAATGCTACTTGAGTTCAGATATCTGTTTTCCCAATGTATTCTCGACCTTCCAGCAACAGGGTGGCTTGTCTGAATATTGATTGTATAGAACACTTGTATACACAGTCAAGAGAAGGATCCTTTCCATTTTGTCACTTTCCGACATTGAACCTGTGTGTGTCAACATCTGGTCAAAAATTCTGCACTCAGGACTCTGCTGCTCTCCAGTTTGGCATCTAGAGACAACTGAAGAATGTACAAAATATGAGCATGTCATGAGTTCTGAATAAGAGATTATTGAGCAAGAATAGTTCTATGAAGGTCAAACGAAGTCTCTCTTACCTGGAGAAAGATCCTTGTTCACTATTTGACTTAAAAGTAGAGAGATATTATTAAAAGAATTGGTGAGTAAATATTCAGAAGTATGCAGGTAGTGAGTCTTTTTTTTTTTTTTTTTTTTTTTTTTGGTTTTTTGAGGTAGGGTCTCACTCTGGCCCAGGCTGACCTGGAATTAATTTATGTAGTCTCAGGGTGGCCTTGAACTCACGGCGATCCTCCTACCTCTGCCTCCCGAGTGCTGGGATTAAAGTCATGCGCCACCATGCCCGGCCATGGTAGTGAGTCTTTATTTCAAATGTTGGATGATGTGTGACATTAGAGGAATGGCATTACATGAAGCCATATTAGCTGGATTAAGGAACGTCACTCTAGTGGTGCATTCTTTGTGTCTAATTTTGTTGTACTCTAGTTGGATGCATTTGCATTTTTACCTTGTTCACTGAATTTCTTCCCACTGGCTGGGAATGGGGTACAATTTTAAATAATTTTTGATTATTGTCTTTTCATGACCTATTTCTCATTGCAATGTCCTATAACTCATGGAGAATTTTAAACCACTATTTTCTATCCCTATTCTTCCATAACATTTGCCCTTTGAGCAGGACAATATTCATAGTGGTGCTTTGGCCTGGATTCATATTTTACACATTAAGTGTTTCTTTTACCTGAAGTCAGCCTCAGTATTTAAATATGCAAGGCACCTGTAGCAATGGCATTCTCAGAGCTAAAAGCATTTAGAGTTTTATTCTGCTTTGTGTGTGTTTAGCAAATGTTAAAGAGCAGCAGGGAAGAAGAATCTGGGTATTCTTTGGACCAGATGAAGGAGACATTGTCAAATGTCCTGTCATGGGTGCATACACACCTATAATTTTATTACAATCAAACCAAGATAAGAAGCATCTAACTCCTCTGCAGATTTCCCCATATCTGAGCAGATGAGTGTGATCTTAAGCAGCCAAGAGTGCACATATATTCCTACTGTCAAAGAGAGGATTCTGAGCCAAGGATGACTGCAAAAGTCTTTCTCATCATACCTTATCCCTTAGGTGGTACCAATAAATAACACCCTCTCTAGGACTAATTAAATAAAATTAAAAGCACAATCAAACTTTAAGGGATGAGATGGAAGTTAGCTATGAAAAAAAAAGTCTAATGTGATTTGATCTCAGTAGGAAATACTGGAGAAAATGCCTTACAAAATTTTTATTAGCCATCATCAAATTGGTCAGCATGTGTTAGCTCCTATGGCTTAGTTCATACAGAAGTTGTGAACTGTAAAAATCACATGTGACAAAGCTTTGGGCTTTAGAAGCAAATACTAATATAATGCTTGGGAATGTCAGCTTCTTTCCCTGCATAATTACAAACTGTACTCAAGTTATTAAAAGGGCTTTTTCTAATTGACAATATTCCCCTAATAATTTTCCCAGAGTATATTCTCTGTGTAGCTTGCTGCTAATATATGCGCTTATTATAATGCAGCAAAGAAAACAAGATAATTCTTCTTTCTAAAACTCTGGTCCTATGATGACAATTTTGTATATGGCGGTAGCAATGAAAATATGTGGGGTAGAACACCTGACTGGGCTTTCTATAATAGTACTGTTTCTAAACATGTATGAAAGTAAGAATGAACTAATCTCTTAGGGCTGGAGAAATGGCCTAGCAATTAAAGGTGCTTGCTTGCAAAGTGTGACAGTCTGGGTTCCATTCCCCAGTACTAACATGAAGCCACATGTACAAAGTGGCTTATGCACCTGGAGTTTATTTTCAGTGGTAAGAGGCTCTAGCACACACATTCTCTCTTTCTCTCTTTCTTACCCCATCTCCTGCCCTCTTTTTCTCCCTTCCTCCCTGCTTGAAAAAAAAAAAAAACATTCTTAAGGAACAATTTTTTTACTGAGACAAATACCAAACCACTTGTTAAAGATTGTATGGAATTGTGGACTATCTAGCCAGGTGTAGTCAATCAAGCAAATTTAGAGTTTAGATACCTTTGTTAATTTTCTAAATATAACACTATTAACAATTATGTTGGTATTGTGTTCCAAATTCTATTACAGCAAGTAAATACTCCTACATAGGAAAAACAAAGGATTTACCAAAATGGATTACAGTTTTTCAAAAAATTGATTTACTGTGAAAAATAAAATTAAGTGCTCATTAAATAGGTACAAATATTAGTATTTGTGGGCAGTGACAAACATTAGTAAAAACGTTGAAGCTATACACAACTCACCCATAATCACTGCTTTCAACTTGCTCCTCAACACTGCTTGGGAGATGGCCCAGAGTCTGAAGCTTTCATATCACTGGACACCAATTTCCTGCTTTCTGTTTATCATTCTACATCTCAGATAATCAATACACAAGTTATAGCAAGATAGCATAGCATACTTTAATATGTTTTAGCTTGTTGGGAGAGGATCCCAGCTACTTGTAGAACTTGACAGAACAGCCCTCTTCAAGCAAGTGGGCATGGAGCTGTGAGGAAGGAAAGGGATAACCTCTAGAGAGAGCAGTGGAATAAACCCTAGTGACCAGGCTGGAGAGCTGGCTTAGCAGCTAAGGCATTTGCCTGTGAAGACAAAGGATCCCAGTTCCATTCTCCAGGACCCATGTAAGCCAGATGCACAGGGGGCACATACGTCTGGAGTTCGTTTGCAGTGGCTAGAGCCTCTGCCTCTCTTCTATCTCTATCTCTGCTTGCAAATAAATAAAATAAAATAAATTAAAAAGAATCCTAGTGACTAACCAAGTGGATGACAGATTTTGCAGCCAAATCACCCTTATACCCAACATGTAATTTTGTTCATGTGTAGATCAAAATATGCGAAAGTTGGGAAGACACCACACTGAGTCTGACAATTATGCTCTATTCTTGTCTCTGACCCTGGGAAGACTGGTGTTCCTAATTTATACTCCTTGTCTTTAACATGGTGAGACTATTGAACACTGTGTCTGAATGTTTAATGTGATGCAGGCTCATTGTCATGGGGACACATGAAACACTTATGCATGATGTCCAACATTCCATCTGGAATAGCACATTTAATAGCATTATTTGCTTTAAAGCCTCTGACATTAACCTTCTAATAACAACATCTGCTTGGCTGTGGTGAAATCTATTCAGTGTTGTATCTATAAAACTGATATATGCTAATCGGATGCTTCATTCAGGCTGCACTGCTATCTCTGGTAAGCTTTATGATATGGTCAGCCTTCCAAAACTCTGTTATCAATGTAGTTAACCACGTCCACCCTGAGAGGTTGTGTAAGCACTTCTTGTAGACAGCAGGATTTAAAGGTTGAAATGTTCTTTGAAGGCCATTGCCTGGCAAAGTTCAAGAATTACACAAGTAACTTTATGTTTGGTAGAAAAAAAAAAATCAACCCTCAAAAGTGAATTACAATGGGCAAAAGTTTGATAATATCAGTACTTTTTATTTAGAACTAACTTTTGTATTAATGCCCTCATAATAAAGAGCAAAATAATAAACAAATACAAAGTAGTAAAGCATCAGTCTTCATCCAGGCCATTTAGTTTAGTAAGTAGAGATTAGTTGGGTTAACAGTTGTGCAAGCTATATCTGAATGAGTGATGACTATGGTTTTAGTCCAGTAACCTGGGACCAGTTGCTTCCGTATAGGAATGCTGGGTGCTAGCATGGAAAGGCTTTGCTTTACATCTGGTAGATAAGCCCTACAAGATAGTTGATAATTTCTCTTCTTAGTAGAACTTAAAAATGAAACTATTGCCTTGTCTAATTGGATACTTTCCTGGGAAACTTTTTCCCTGGAAAGATGCAAACATATTTCTATTCCTCCCAGATAGAGTTCAGATGACAGACAAAAGAATGATTGCAACAAAACTAGATTTGGTGAACCAATGAGTTTATTGGGGTTACTTATAGCGTGGGGTGAGGCGTTACTTACGGGAGCACTAGATGACTGAAAGCCAGCTGCATCACTAAAAACCCCACCCCAGCATAGATGGCATCTCATAGAAGCTGTACCTCTGGACAATCTGCTCACAGATCAACTGGTGACATCCCCAGCATAGTACACGACTTGTGAGCAGCTCAGCAGGGCAGGCAGGACAGTCCCATCCCAAGCAGTGGGCTACCCCTTATTTAACCTTAGGGAGTGATCTTGCAATATTTTTTCCCCAGGCTTGTTAATCTTTTCACTACTTCATCCTCAGGAGAGAATGTTTCAGTTCAGAGAAAATTGGTACAGAGCAATGGTTAAAATCTGCCCCTTAAAAGTTGTTTACTGCTCCAAAAACCTTGGGGAGTTGGGTGTGACCTTTGAAGTTTCAGCTTTCTCAGACTTGGCCACCTGAATCCCCAGAGCCTCCCTTTTCTCTTCAGGAAGGAATATATCAATTCAGAGGAATGTGATACACAACACATTCATTATTTGACTTGGCATTCTTTCTACTGTTTGTGTGTAATGCCTTCTGTGTCCTCCATACAAAGATAAGAGGAATATGTTCTTTGGTTATTCCATATATGTAACAGCTTTTTTTCCCCACTCCTACAGAAGTGCTATTGTACATGGACTCATAAACACAAGTGCAAACAACCTTCACATTGTATTTTCTAATGCATGTTTGATGATACTAGTGTCATTTATATACTGGAAAATTTGTATACTGGAAAATTCACTATGCTTAGTCTCACTGAGTGAGGTGGGGCTGGTTGGTATGGACTTAGTTATTGATTAACCTAATTTTCTTATCTCATCATTGTACTATATAAATCATATCATTTTATATCCAGGGTCATCTGTCACTGTCTAAGGCCAATGTTGCTTCAGGATGAAATAACCTATGGTGAATTAATCTAAGGAAAGCCATCTTAGGCCACTCAGCCATCTTGACATTCTCAAGGAGTCATAGGTGATCAAAGATTAGCACAGACCATCAATTACAGGAATGAGGATGTGGTTCCACTATGGCATCTGGGGTTTGCTCTCACCCTGAGGTCAAGATGACCTGATGTTTCGTATTTGCTTCATAGCTGGTACTAACTGCAAAAATTCTGCTTTTGTAATCATGCTTGCTTGCTCTTGCTAAAGACAATTGTAGGAGAGTGGTGGCTGGGGTTTTGCAGATTGTTGTAAAGAAATGTGGTTTTCACCTTTAAAAACTCACTGTAAAAGCAGGACAGGGCTGCTCTCTTCCTCAGTGGCTTCTGTAAGAGGACAGCCACTGGCTTGCTAATAAAGACTCATTTTTAAATCCTTATTTGGGTGCTCTTGACCTTGATTTCTTGTCTGGGACTCACTACAATGATCTCTATAACACAATAGTATTCAATATATATTTAGGTATATGTGAAATAAGGGAAAATAAAGATGACAATGCATACAAATGAAAAGGAAAGAAGGTAGAAATAAAAAACGAAATGGGCAGGAATAGAATTAATGAAGAAGAAACTAAGTAGGAAGATAGATTATAATTTAAGAAAAAGATAGAGAGAAGGAGAGGCTTCTCTTTCTCTTTTTTGATTAGTGTGAGTTGTAATTAAACTGTTCCAGCAGCAATGGTGGTGAAGCCAGAAGGTCTATATCTGGGTCATAACAAAATAAAAGTCTAGGCAAGTTCAAAATCTTCCACAGTAGACATTATCTTAAAGTTAGAGGATAATTGTTAATTTCACGTGCTACTTTTGGGACATGCAATAGTAGGAAGTGACTCCCAAATCCTCAGGTAGCCTGAACTATATGGCTTTGCTAGTTTCAACCCACATGGGTGCTGTCTTAGGTTGGAAAAGTCCTCTGGAATCTCAGTGGAGAATGTCATTTATCCATAGCTCTTGCATTTTTCATGCTTGCAGAATTATCATCAGATGGATGGGGATATTGCCAGCGCACACTGCTAGTACCTGATGGAGCAGAACATTAACTTCTGGAGTCATGAGGTAGTAAGCAGTGGCCAAAATGGCCCTGGCCAGTAGACCTATGGAGGGTGAACTGTGTTAGTCCCTCAACCATTCTGCCCTCCCAAAGTTTTAGGCAGAGGCAACCCTGAAAATCTCCAAAATTCACATGGAGACTTCTTCCGTTTGTCCTAATGAACACCACCTGGATTTCTTATCTTCCTACTGATCGTTTTAGGAAATAGCTGAGTATACTTTTAGCTGTTCTGTGCTGAACATGCTATTTTGTTCTTTACATGGCCAGGCTGTAATTTTTCCAAATTTTTACACTTTCTTCCATTTTTAATTATAAATTTTGCCCTTAGGTCATCCCTTTACTCCCTAATGTCAGTATAAGTAGTTAAGAGTAACCACTTCATTTATTCTCTATTTTGCTTAGAAATTTCTTCACCAGAAATTCTAGTTTATCACTCTTAATTTCTTCACAAAGCTCTAGGGCATGGATATAATGCAGCCAAGTTCTTTGCAACTATTTAATAAGGACATCTCTTACTCTCGGTCCCAGTAAAATATTCCTTTCTCATTTCCATTGAGACCTTGTTAGAATTGGCTTTACTGTTTATCTTTATATCTGCATTCTGGTCATGACTGTTTAAGTAGTCTTTAAGAAGTTCCAGCCTCTCCGTAGGCTTTCTGTCTTCTGATCCTTCATTGGAGTCACCATTAACATTCTGCTTATAGTATCCTAAGATTTTTTTTTTCAGTGTTTTCTTCAAACTCTTCCAGCTTTTACTTAGTCCTAAAGCTATTTCCACATGTCTACACTTGCAGAGTTGTGGGGATTCCTCTATCACCAGACTTCCTGGTAGCCATTTTCTGTCTGCTTGTTTTCTATTGTTATTTCAGAATACTGGAGACTGAGTATGTTATAAAGCTTATATTGGCTTATGCTTCTGGGGCTAGGAAGTCCATAGTTAGGTGATTGTATCTGTTAAATGACTCGAGAAGGACAGCACACAGGCATGTGTGAAGGAAACAAGAAAAATTCAAGGAAGCCATCCTCTCATTGGACATCATCCTGCTTGCATAATAACTAATCTAGCACCATGAGAGTGTGAACCCCCTCCTACAAGGAATGTATTGATTCATTCAGAGCAGTTTCCCTTCACAAATTAATCATGTCCCATGAGGCACCTCCCCTCACTGGCATTGTGTTGGGGACCAAACCTCCAAATGAAGTTTTGTGTACTGACACCAGATCTGAGCCATAATAGTTCCAAACCTTCAATTTAAGGCATATTCCTACATTGATGTTTTCCATTTATATGCAAGTATCTCAACCTGTCAAATAAAACTGCCTTCCTTTGTAGTCAGTGTTCTAATTCTTCTCTCCTTAGAGCCTACTTGTTTACTAACCAAGATCCCTATTCAGGTCAGCAGACCATATGTGTGTAAGCATGGACTGGAGTGCTGCATATCACTCAGAAAACTACATGGGTGCTTGCTTGGCCTCTAAATCTGATTTTCCAGAATAATTTTCCATATGTCAATTCTACATTGACCATTGACCTACTGTTTATCAGGCTTAGGTAGAATCCTGGTTAAGGCATTTTATCTACTTTTCAGGGCTCATTATCAACTTTTAGAACTTGAAATAAAAGCATTCTGATGCCTGTGGGAGGAAAATATTGACCAGTTTAAGCTACATAAAGAATATCTAAAATAGACTGATATATCACTCTGAATATTTGTTTATATTGACAATAACACCATTTATGATCTGCTCAAGCTTAGATTTAAGCCTACTTCTTCTATTTTTTGTAGCATGTGATTTACCAACTAGTTTTGTTTTATTTATTTTGTAAATCTTTGGCATACTTTTCTAATGTGGACTACAATTTTTGAACCTGTCAATATGGTTTGTTATATTTCTTTCTAGAAATAACCACACACTGTTGATGAGGGAGACTTTGTGCTGATATGTGTTTGTATGTATGTATCTTCAAAATGTCTCCTAGTCAGTAAATTTCCTAGGCTTGCCATTTACATGCCCTCTTGGTTTTAGTTAGTGAATAAGTACCATACTGAATGCCAAGGATGTCAACAGGCATGCTAGTTTAGGCACAGTCCACATGTTACTTTTAGAGAGCAATCCAACTTCTAACAGAGGAAGCTAGAGGTAGACTTGTGATTTTCTGAACCTCTAAGAAGACACAGGAATTCTAACTGGGAGACTTAATCATGACAATAGCCCAGCTCAAAACTTAGGCTTGCTTGCGTGCTTTCTTTTTCTTTTTCTTTCTTTCTTTCTTTCTTTCTTTCTTTCTTTCTTTCTTTCTTTCTTTCTTTCTTTGTTTCTTTCTTTCTTTCTTTGTTTTCTTTTCTTATTTCTTTCTTTCTTTCTCTCTCTCTTTCTTCTTTCTTTCTTTCTTTGTTTTGGTTTTTTGAGGTAGGATCTCACTCCAGCTCAGGCTGACCTGGAACCCACTATGTAGTTTCAGGGTGGCCTCAGACTCACAACGATCCTCCTACCTCTGCCTCCAAGTGCTGGGATTAAAGGCGTGAGACACCACACCCAGCTTTGGCTTCTTTTTAATATATATTAGAGACAAAGAGAGGGAGGGAGAGAGAGAGAGAGAGAGAGAGAGAGAGAGAGATAGAAGAATGCACTCACCAGGGACTCTAGCCACTATAAACGAACTCCAGATGCACATGACACCATGTACATCTGGGACCTGGAGAATCAAACTTGGGTCCTTAGTTTTTGCAGGCATGCAACTGCTAAACCATCTCTCCAGCCCAAAACCTAGGCTTCTTTGGCAGTTACTTTACAAATGAAGAAAGCTGGCACTTTGTGGCCTTCATTGAAATGCATGAAGTTTTTTAGGCATGTTAATTAGAGATGAGCAATTATTCCCAAATACAGTTAAACACCTATAGCTTCTTTGCACTGTAGGGTAACAGTTAAGCAGCTCAGCAGAGCAGTCAGTCAGAGTTCATTACTAGATCTTTATTCTTGGATCAGCTTTAAAAAGGTTTCATATATGTCTAGAAAGGTTAGTGTTAGAAAGCACTGGAAAAATCAATAAAACCACACATCCAGGTTAGCAATTAATTGTTTTCCAGCAAGTAAATATATACTATGGTTACCATTAGAAGATAATGATACTGGCTTTGAATTCTAACCTGCATTCTTTTATTTTTGCTAATATAAATGTGATAAATTATTTTCTTCCTTCATGCCAAAGGTCAGAGACAGAAGGAACTCCACCTAAGGTAATGGACAGACAATTATGACCTATTTCAGAACTAAACAGATGGTTATAGAACATAAAAAAATGATGATCACCTTTTTTTTTTTTTCAGAGAAATCATTTCAAATTTAGGAGACAATTCCTATTCATATTCTATTCTTTGCTTGAAGTATTTCTTGTCAAAGTGCCAGATGTTTTCACTTTTCTATACTCATGGCCTCAGCCAGAACATGACACTGATATGAGGCATTTGCCATAATACTCTGGCCAAAGTTAATGCAGTGTATATAGACTCTGAATAGGTTTGACTGAACAATTCTCATTCAGTTATGGACAATACATTTGATATAGAGAAAAAAGTTGGTTCTAAAAAGAATGTGTTGCATTGGGATCTGATTGTTTCTTCATAGTCATAGTGTTGACAGTGTTTCCTACTCTTGCTTTTGGCCCAAAATAAATGAGCCACTGAAAGCTTCAGCAAAGGAGAAAAGTGGTGACATTTCAAATTTCAGTTTGTCATACTTTCCTCTTGACTCCTCTCTCGTAGAATGCCACTGTGTTCTCTTCCCTAAGGGTTAGGTGCAGTGGGTTCTACCTTTTTTCAATTCTCTACTACTAAATTCTCAAGGGCAGTGTAATTTACACACATGACATGTCATTCTGGCTTCTTTTGCAATGTGAGAAAAATTGTTTAGTAAGACATTACTTTCATGATCATTCTACCTGTTGTCCCCATTGTCCCCCACCATTCTGACATAAGTGCTCCCCTGACATAGGCTGTTTACCCATCAAAGTACAGTCATTAAACGTTCAGCATTTCCATCCTCCCTATTACCCTCCAACCTCTAAGCCCTTGCTTTCAGGCTTCTTCCACCCTGCATAACAGCAATAGGCTTAATCAAAGAGAAGAGCCCAGAGATTATAGAATGAAGTTGACTTTTCTCTCTCCCTGGTGATCTGTGCATTTGATGCCTTTATTCACTAAAAAACCCATACCTGGAAGGCCCTATGGGATGTATGCAGTCTGAGAAATTTGTACTGGTAGGAAAGGTCTTTTTTTTTTTCCTATCCCATAGGCCTAATTAGTCTTCCCAAATACCACTCAATAGAGAGATCAGAAGGATGCAAGCCAGGCCTCATGAGGACTGAGAGCTGTTTACTTCTGTACAAAAGACTGCTTGATTACTGATACCATGGACCATTTTCTCTCTTTGTTCTCCCAATTCTTTTATACATTTAAACATATTAAAATGGTTTGGAGCATATGTATCATTGTTTCAGTGGGGGAGGTAAAAAGGGATAGGTGTAGGGCTAATTGGACTGCATAATTTAAAATCATGGTTTTATGTTAATAAAATAATAACAGTTTAATTTCCATGAAGCATATAATGAAAACTACCAAATTTTAGTATTAGTTTTTTTACTCCTTGTTCTTACTTCTCCTGTACAGACACATATATTAAATAACTATTTCATAGACTAAGCAGGGCTCATGGGATACAACTGGAAAACTACTCCCCACCCTCACCTGCCTCCCACTACTCTGTTTTACTTAAAACTCCATGTGATGCTGGGTGAGGTCTTTAGAAGACCCGCTGGTCATTAAAGTACCAAAAAAATGCATCTCAGGTAACCATGCCTATCCCCAATTAAAACATCAGGTCTCATGTCTCTTTTAAATTATAATCTGTTTGCATATGTGCATGTGTCAATGTGTATAGTGTGCTGTTTGTGGTCTGTTTATGAATGATGTATGCATCAATGAGTGTAGATGTGTGCACCTAACACATATATATGGGGAGAGGAGAGTAGCAGAATAAAAGCTGCCCTCCTCTATCACTTTTCTGTGTTGTTTCCTTGAGATAGGTTCTTTCAATGAACTTAGAACTGCCATTTTTTTTGGTCAGATTGACTACCAAGGAATCCACATAATTCTCCTGCCTTCACCTCCCTCAGGACTGGAATAAGTGGCCACACTTGGCTTTTGTTGTTGTTGTTGTTGTTTGTTGTTTTTTTTTTTTGTTGTTGTTGTTTGGTTTTTCCAGGTAGGGTCTCACTCTATCCTAGGCTGACCTGGAATTCACTATGTAGTCTCAGGGAGGCCTTGAACTCACAGTGACCCTCCTACCTCTGCCTCCCAAGTACTGGGATTAAAGGTGTGCACAACCATGCCTGGCTCATACTTGGCTTTTTATGTAGGTGCTGGGGATTGAAGTTCTCATGCATAGGCAGTGTAGCAGACAGCTTCAGGTTCGCTGAGATGAACTTCGAGACCAGTCATGGTTATGGAGGAAGGGAGATTTATTAAGTTTACAGATCCAGGGGAAGTTACATAATGGCAGAAGAAGCTGGCCTGCTTTGAGAGCAAAGCCACAGCCAAAAGCCACACAGCACAGCATTCCTCCAGAACTCCAGCTAGGCACACTTTGCATATCTTTAGATTGAAATCCTAAATCCACCACCACACCTTAAGATCCTCCCACTGACACTGCTTCCAGCAAGGGGCTGCAGATACAAGCTATAAACTCATAAAACACTGAATATATTAGGGGCCATCTATTCAAATTACCACAGGCAGCAAGTTCTCTCTTGTGTAGAGAGGTCTTTTACCCACTGTGCCATCTCCCCATCCCCCATCTCTCTCTCTCTCTCTCTTTCTGTCTTTACAAGAGATATCCTTCCCCTACCTGACTCAGAATTGCTCCATATGAGCAGCCTTCTTGGCAGGGCAGGGGAGGTTGCATGCCTTGTCCTTGTCTCAGTTAGAGGCTAGCCCACATCATTCCTTTGTCCGACTATAACAGAGGTGTGGTATGAGCAGGGGAACACAGCTCAACCTATCCCACAGATCACAGAAAATCTCATAGGTGAGCCCAGAGCCAGCAAGGCAGAAGATGCTCCCATGAGAATCTGTGAGAAAGAGGAGGCATTCTCCACAGAAAATCCTTCTTCCAATGCTGGTTCCATTTCTTGCTTCAGCCTGAGTCTCAGAATGAAAATATTTGTGCAACAAAACTTATCTAGTCCATCCTGGTTGACAGCCTACAACATAACTGTCCAAATGATATAGGGTGATCTCCAGTCCATTTGTATATTTGTGAAAATGTGCACTAATTTTATGTCATCAACCATATAGTTGCTCGCTACACAATAGATAACAAGATCCAAGGCAACCTTGGCCAACCTATTCTCCTGTGACCCAAAACCTGTGCACAGGAAACCTCCTCCACCTTTTCCCTGATTCTTGGAACTGCAGCCATTGTCCCACAATAGCCCTCCACATTGCCCATAAACAGTTTCAGCCACTTTGAGACCATCATAGCATCCGTTTGTCCCTTGGATTCCTAGGTCACATAGCATGCTTCCTTAGTGGTTTTATGAAGCCATCACTCTCACCTTGAGCAGGACAGGGAGAATTTCTTACCAGTCTCTGTGAGGGAAGATCATGGGTGGCTGGTGGTTCTTGGGCCTCAGTTAAGGATGCCAAAGATGATATATATCACTCCTATCTATCACTTCCTTTGGAATGTAAGATTATCTGCTGCACAGTCTTGAAACTTCAGTCAGAACTGATACAAGAGATTCCTATTTTTCATCTTGTTTCAAAAATTCACATGTGTATGTCTGCACAATGGTCTTATGATTTATTTCCTTTTTAGCATGCATATATGCATATGCTTGTTTATGGACACACATATATGTAGTAGTGTGTGTGCATGTATATATAGAGGGCATAGTTTGACTTCAGATGTCTTTGTCAGATGCTTTTTATGCTTCTTCTTCAGGTTTTTTTTTTTTTTTTTGAGACAGAATTGAACCTAGAGTTTACTGACTCAGCTAACATAGCAAGCCAGGGAGTCCTAGGGTTCCTTCTGTCTCTGTCCCTCCAGTGTTAGAATTGCAGGTGTGCTCCACAACAGTATTATTCTGTGAGTACTGGGAATCCTAGTTCATATGCTCATGCTTGTGTACCAAGCACTTACCCACTGAGCCACCTCTCCCCAGCACTAGTTTATTTCTTTGTAGCTAGATTTTAAAAAATGCATAATGTATACTTTTAACCTTTAAAAATTCTGTATCTCTGAACTGGAAGTCTCCTCTATGCTGACTAAAATTCATGATTCTGGAAAGAACTATGCAGCTTATTTGGGGGAAAATGTCATCAATGGTTAACCAGACTCTGCACATTCTACAGCTGGCCAGCCAGGCTATATGTAACAAGTGGTGTAATTGTTGCATGTCTGTTCTGGGGAAAACTAGCTATTCTCTGACTGGATTTGAGGTCTACTCATGGGAGAGAATTCCTCCCTTGTACTGAAATCCTAATCTAAAGCCTATGGCTGGGGATGGCATAAGCCCTAGGTGGGCAGGGAAACTACTACTATTGTCTAGCTAGATATGTGTATTATGCCAAACAAACTGCTCTCTAACTACTTGTGTTTATGCCCATAGATTATTACTACTCTCACTTTTGGTTAGATAGGCTTCTCTTTTCAGATGGTGGTGACCACTGGGGTGACTCGAAACTCAAAGTGCTGAGAAGATGTGACAATGGAGTGTTTAGCACTAAGTGAGACATTCTACCACAGCATCAAAGGCTCAGGGTCCATTGTGGAAGAGATGGAAAAAATCTAAGAGCTAAAGGAAGGGGAGGAGTGCTTTGCAATACTGTCTTCTAGACACAAAGTGGCTCTTGAATTTATGGCCTCATAGTGGCTGATGCTACATTCACAAGGAGGGGAAAATGATGACATGACAATGAATATAAGAGAGATTTGTTGAGGGCTGGAGAGATGGCTTAGCAGTTAAGGCGTCTGCCTCCTAAGCCTAAGAACCCCAGTTCCAAGCTCCAGGTCCCACGTTTAGCCAGATGCAAAGTGATGCAAGGGCACAATGCCACATTTGCCCACAAGGGGGTGCACACATCCAGAGTTTGTTCATTCTCTATCTCTCTTCCTCTCCCTCTCTCTCTCTGTGTCTCTCTCCAAAAAGAGAGAGAGAGAGAGAGAGAGAGAGAGGGGAGAGAGAGAGAGGGAGAGATTTGTTGAAAAGAAGAAGGGATTCTATGGAGGTGGAATTTGGGAATGGGAGAAGAGAGGGCTGTGGGAGGGGTTTATGATCATGGGGGGATTATGAACATATTGTCTGTATGTCTGAAAAACATAAAAAATCACGATATTTTGATAATTTTTGGAACACTGGAGTATTTTCTTATTTTATTTATTTTTTTGTTTTGCTTTTTATGAGAGAGAGAGAGAGAAAATTGGCACTCCAAGGCCTCAGTCACTGCAATGGAACTCCAGGAATGTGTGCCACTTTTTGTGCAAACGTGTGACCTTATGCTTGCATCACTTTGTGTTTCTGTCTTATGTAGGATCTGGAGAGTCAAAGATGGGTCCTTAGGCTTTGCAGGCAAATACCTTAACTGCTAAGCCATCCCTTTAGCCCTTATTTTTCTGTTGTAATATATGTTACAGTGATCATTTAATAATAAAAAGTCACAGAATTTCTTAGGACTATATATCTAAAATACCAAATTATTATTATTATTATTGTTATAATTCTTTATTACCAGGGACTTGATTCATTACAACTTTGATATTTAAAATCATCCAGTCTCTATCTATGTATAATGTAGAAGTTATGACTTTTAATTTTTTCATATATGTGATACTGGTGATGATAGAGTTTGTCCTATTTTTTAACCATGAGTCATATTTTTAGTTGTCAAGACAATTGAGAGTAAATTGAAAACAATGAACATAGGTTCACAATGCACCATGTTTTATTGAAAGAATCACTCTTCTAGATGGCATATAAACAGGTTCCAGTGTACACTCAGCATTGTTGTTAGTACTGAGGATACTGTTCCCAGCATTTGCATGCTTACTTCTGGGCTGACTATCTGAGTAAATACAAAGCAAATAATAAGGCAACTACACTAGAGAACTATGATCAAAGCCCATGAAGCACTGGCCTTCAATTACCCTTCTAGTGATGAAGCTCACATACATGCAGGATGACCTATTAATTCAGATTAGAAATTGGAATCCTGCCTGTATCCTGTAGAGGCCTCATATGTTTTTAAGATTCAAAGGTAGTATCATTAAAGAGAGGCTACTAATGCCATCCTAATAGACTTCTCTGAAAATCTGAGACATTATTTCAAAGTATAGGGTACAAACAAATTATTTTTGTGCAGATTAGGCCTATAAGAAACCTCCAAAATGCTTTCTTGAATGATATTGAGTGCTACAGTTTCCTCAAGCTCATATTACATGAAAGCTTTGAAAATATTAAAAATTCCCTTATTCATTAAAAATAATTTGATATTCAGTATATGTAAGTCCCATGCTACTAGAATTTGGGGCTTTTTTTTTTAAGGTGTGGATATATAAATAAGAATAAAGTTTATTTTTCAGATGTGATTTCCATAGTGCAATTCTGAATACAAATAAAATTTATCATAATATCTTGAAGTTAATTACATGAAAACAAATTACTCCATCTTACTGAGTATTAGTGTGCATGTATGTCATCCAAGTTTAATCTATTTTTAAGTTACATAAATATAAACAGTACTAAACATAACATCTCCCTATGTATCTGTAGAAATATGGACCTCAACTTGTTTGCAGTACATTGCTTTAGCCTTAATAATCTTATACAACTGAGATAATAGTTTGCAACTCACATTTATTACTTTGAAAGATTTTATGTAATTGTAAAGTATCATATTGTAGAACTCTTTCTGATTCCAATTGCTCCAACTGATGTCAAGAAAATTGTGTTAGCAAACTCATTTCCATGTAATTAACAATTTCAGTCTCATTAATCATGTGGTGATGGCTTTTGTTTGTTCAAGGTGAGCAGCTTACATAGGGTATTACCATAAAGATGCCCAATCAAGAAGGATCTATGCTTATTTCTAATATGATATTTAGCAAAGATTTTAGCCACTACAACAAGGATAGTTATTTTGAACAGCAGATAGTTCTCTGGGTAATGAGAGCATAAAGGAGACTTATCAACCTTGATACTATTCATGAGATCTAGTTTCCACTCAAATTTCAGAGCTTCCAGTTAGGACACTTAGAATGTCCTAATACAGTAAACTGAGGCCAACACATTAGAACTCATGAGAGTTTTGTTAGCTATACCCATTTTATCTCCATACCTTTATATATTGTATTGACCTTTTTTATTTAAAAGCCTATATGGTGGAAATGTAGTTGGTTTTAATTCACTGCAAAGCATGTATGAGAAATATATGTGAAAAGTGAAAAGAAAAGTGAAATGCAACAACCCTTGCTTACTCATATTTTTCCCCCTCTGGATAGAAAACTCCTAAAAGACTATAATGTTTATTTGTAACAATGAAGTAAAACCAAGTTGTTCAAGAGAAGGCAAATGGACACATGATTGTTCTGAGTTCTACCTTTATGGGCCAGATGAATTACATCCTAGTTTCCTGAAAGAA
The DNA here is from genome assembly GCA_036365145.1 of Orientallactaga sibirica. Taxonomy (NCBI): domain Eukaryota; kingdom Metazoa; phylum Chordata; class Mammalia; order Rodentia; family Dipodidae; genus Orientallactaga; species Orientallactaga sibirica. Next base: position 3,721,880 of record JAEOAD010000240.1, read on the forward strand.
CTGTGGATGGAAATCACTGAACAGTAATGATAGATTAAAAACAATCAGCAACAAGGTACAAGAGAGGGAAGGTGGATATCAGCAGCTATTTTCTTATTGTTAAAGAATGCAAAAAGGTCATCCATAAATTTTGGATTAGTAAAACTGATAACACTTTTTTTTTCTGTTGTTATTTTTTTGAGGTAAGGTCTCACTCTAATACAGGCTGAACTTATACTCACTCAGTGTTCCCAGACTGGCCTCAAACTCACAGCAATCAAACTCACAGAAATCCTCCTACCTCTGCATTCCAAGTGCTGGGATTAAGGGAGTGTGCATCACCATGCCCAGCATAAAACTGATAATTATTAATCATAAGAAACTTTCCAGAATAAGTGTATGGACTATGAGTACTGTTCAGTGGCAGTAGCATGTAGCATGTAGCAATATATTTTTGCAAATATGTTACATTGGCTCTGCTCCTACTTTTGTAAATACTTAAAAAAATACTACTTAGGGCTAGAGAGATAGCTTAGTGGTTAAGGCGCCTGTCTGCCAAGCCTAAGAATGCTTGTTCAAATCTCCAAGTCCCATGTTTAGCCAGATGCAAAAGTGACACAAGCATCTAATGTTTCACATATGCACAAGGGGGCACACGCATCTGGAGTTCTTTCACAGCGCCTGCAAAAGGCCTTGATGCACCCATTCACTCTCTGCCTCTTCCTCTCTCTCTCTTTCTGTGTATCTCAAATTAAAAAAAAAAATTACTATATACCTTGGAGGCTTGGCCACAAAATATTTGATTTTTACTCTCTTTGTACACTAGGATAGACAATGGACATATTTTTGGCCAATGAGATCAGGTAGAATGTGAGGTCACTGCTCTGCTGCCCTTCATGTTCTCATGTTACTTATTGAAAATAAAATACAAGTAATTGTCTGTGACCATGAGATTATAAGTCAACATACTAAAGACACATTTATCAAGTTTATATATACAGTCATAAAATTCTTGGATGTAGTTACAAATGCTACAGCTGGATTGATATAATATGAAGAGATACAGCTTAAGAGAAATACATTGTAAAGTATCTTAATCTTTTGATATATTTAATTTAATGGAATACATATAAGATGTCATCTCCAAAAGTATAATTCATGCTTTAGCTACACTAAATATAACTGAAACATATTTTTAGATGATCTATGTCTAGACCAAGCTAATAGTCAGTAAAAATGTCATGATGACTTAAATCTGTGGCTCTAGAGAAACTGATTATTTACCTTGCAGAAGAGATTTGGGAGATGATATTTAGAGATATGATTCAAAAGCCATTATTCAATGAGGAAGTAAACTTCATTTTAATGGGTTCATTACAAAATTAGGAATTAATGCTAGAATTTATGTGACAGATTAGTAAAGTGTAGAATAGATTATCTGATTTAAGACATACAAATAGAGGCTAAATGACTACTTGTTATATATATAAGAAAATCAGTGCATCTAATAAATTTTGAAACAAATAATTTATAAAGTCTTTATCCATTATTTTATTTTAATTTCACTTTTTAAAACTTTTTATTCACTAGTTACATAGGTATTCATAATCAACCATGATAATTCTCTCCTACCACCCCCATTTTACCCCTCCCAATATTCCCTCCATTGAATCCCTTCTTCTTTTCAGTTAGTATCGCTTCTATTTTGATATCATCAATGTTCCTTTTTTTTTATTTTTAAAAATTTTTTTGATTTTTTGAGGTAGGGTCTCACTCTGGCCAGGCTGACCTGGAATTAACTATGTAGTCTCAGGGTGGCCTTGAACTCATGGAGATCCTCCTACCTCTGCCTCCTGAGTGCTGGGATTATAGGCGTGCGCCACCACGCCCGGCTTTGTTCCTTCTTTTATAAAGGTCTTGTGTAGGTAGAGTCAGCACTTGAGGGCATGAATATCAAGGGCATTTTGTGTATGGAAGCAGTCCTACCCTTCCTTTGGCTCTTCATTCTTTTCACCACGTCTTCTTTAATGGACCCTAAGCCTTGGAAGGTACAAATTTTAATTATATTATATGCCCCTATTCTTTTAAATAATTATGTCTGCATTTGTTTACTGTTGTAGATTTTTAAGGTTAATATATTTATAGATATAGCAACACTTCTATCAGTTTATAATTCTACTTCTGTAGATATACACTTATTTTAGCTTAAAACTTGAGATGCCATGAAAAGTTTCTTTCCCATTTTATACAAATGAAAGGTCATACAGTTAAGGCTACTGGAAGGAAAAGTTAATTGTTTAGAGTTTTAAATTCTGTTTGTTCTGTGATTGTAACTTAAAGGTCAAAATAGTGTATTTATCCTTGTGCATGAACTATTTCAGATCTTGTTAAATGAGAAAGCAAACATGCCTGCCAGCAATCCACACCTTTGCATACTTAGAGTGTTGATAGTGCTTTCAGTTTAGAGTCTGGATGGAAATGGTAAATGGTCAGATTAGTGGAAACATCTGACTTGCTTTATTAATTCCATTCTAATCTAATGGAAAGATTGATAAACCAAAGGCTGCATTTCCCTGAGTCTATTATGTTTGGAGACAAATTGTTTTCATGTATTGGATTCATTTGTGTGAATATTAAAAAGTAGGAATGAGGTTAAAAGCCAGATTTGACCAAAAATCAACTTGTCATTGGCAGGCGTGGTGTGGTATCCAGGGGTTTCCTGCAGTTCTATGCCAGGGCCCATCCTATGGAGGCCTGGACAAGGCAGCTTGGGCTGACTCAGCATAGTTCCAGAAGTATCTTTATTGGGAGGGACTCTATACCTTTGTGGGTTACTCCTGCAGACCCAAGTTTTGATTTTCTGCATCAAACAGAGAGGTTTTCCTGAAATAAATTAATGTTGTTGCAATTCTTTAAAAACCACTAATTTGCTTTATATCCCATTCTGAGAAATGTATAAATATCTAATTTTGTTGTTGTACAAACATATTGGAATATACTTAAAATATCTTGGTCTTTCATATGTGCATTACACCATGAGGGAGGATGAGACATCACTAAACAATATCAAGTTACAATATATATAGTATTTTTTATGAGAGAGAGAGAGCAAGTGAGAGTGAGTGAGAGAGAGAGAGACAGAGATCTGGCATCATGCTAGGGCCTCCAGCCACTGCAATTGAACTCCAGACATGTATGCCATCTTGGACACATGTGCAACCTTGTGCACTTGCATCACCTTGTGCGTCTGCCTTACATGGAATCTGGAGAGTTGAACATGAGTCCTTAGGCTTTGCAGGCAAGTGCCTTAACCAGTAAGACATCTCTCCAGCCCTATGTTTATATTTTTAATTAGCTGTTTCTTGAACTGTTTAAAAACATTTACATTATTCTAGGTTTGTTTTCATAAACAAACATGTGTCATCCATTGAGCTACTATGTCACTAAGTGGTAAGAATTGTACTGCTCCCCTATAATGTCAAGGTGTGGAAGAGGAACAGAGAAGGACATTGAAGTTTCTTGTGGCCTCCTGATGCTTGAGCACAGGTTGTGCCCATCTGCATACACGTGTGTACACTACACATACACACACTACACAAACAAGCCAAAAATTTTTTTAAAGATTTAAATTTTTTGCTCTTAAAAATTTATTTATTAGAGAGAGAGAGAGGGATAGTTTTATAGATACCCATCTCAGCTGCCAGAAACTTTTTTGTTTGCTTGTTTTTTATTAGTTATGCACATAATGTGAATACATACATGTTGGTGCCATTGTCCTCCCCCCTCCGAAGGGACCCTCCTTGTTGGGGATTTAAAAAGAATTTTTAATAAACTTGGGATGATATAAAACACATAACAAAAAATCCCTGCATGTGCGTGTTTACATATAAAACATACACATATAATAGCTCTAAAAATGTGGTGAATTCTACATGTAACATAATTATAATTTGTGTTTCAGATGTGATCAAATAAAATATTAAATAAAAATCTGAAAAAATTTAGTTGAAGTATAAGTATAAATTAGTTTTTTAACAAAAGAAAACATTTTCAAATGAACAAATAAACTCAGCTTTACAATCATTATTCTGTTACATTTACCCCACACTCTGTTTGTAGCACAGAATGAGGTGTTACAACTCTATTGCATCTGTTGTAAACATTTAAAATCTAAGATGTATGTTATAATGCTTGGATTTCTGGTCTATTTAAGATTCCTATGATGGACTACCTGGGAGTTTGCTAGGCTGCAATCTGGAGGGTGAGCTGCAGTGACACATTTTCTGTGGAGCACAGCCCTTCCTCACTGTGGCTTCTCACATCTGCCAGGTCCAGTGGTTTTGTTATCCAACACATGTGCTCTTCTTTTCTTTGCTATATAAAAGACAGAGAAATTATTTCTTGGGGGCACAGAACAACAGTAGGGAAATATATTTATTTTTCTATTTAAATAAATGTTATTGTTATGAACTTAATTTGCAAAAAGTGTCCTTTTCAAGGAAAACATTACCTATAAGATAATTTTTATTCAAGTTGTATGCCCGAACTTCAAGAAGTTGATTTAGAACTGTTGGAAAACAGAAATTAAAAATAAATATTACATGATAATATATATTTAAATTACATTTTAAAGGCAATACAAAGAGGAGCATATTTTCTTCTAGTCAGTATGTAACATAGATTAGTTGTGTTCACTTGGTCTTCATTGAGATGCCCTGAAGCAGGAATTCTGGCTAGCTTTAAGATGAAAGAAAGTAAGCCTTAGAGTTAGTGCATTAAGCATTAAGGGAATCATCATTGTTAACGAAGAACTCTGGGTTTTTGGCCATAGAGCCTATACTGTACATCACTGCTACAGTATACATGTTTATGTTTTATTTTTTCTTAAATTCTCTATCATGCATTCTAGTGCAGAAAACAGTTTTACTACTATGCTAGTGCATTGACAGTTAAGGAACTAGCAGTCTAATATATATAGAAATTTGCTTTCATACTGAACTGTGCAGCCAGATGAATTAATTAGAGCGGAATTTCATGATTGAAAGTTATATTTAGTCTGGAGAGATAGCTTAACAGTTAAGGTATTTGCTTGCAAAGGCTAAGGACCCAGGTTTAATTCCCTGGAACCCACAGAAGCCAGATACACATGTGGAACATACGTCTAGAGTTGGTTTGCAGTGGCTGGATGCCCTGGTATGCCCATTCTCTCTTCCTTTCTCTCTCTCTCTCTCTTTCATAAATATATAAATTAATTAAATATTTATTTTTAATTTTTTATTTGCAAGCAGAGAGAGCAAGATAGAAGAGAGGCAGACTGAGAGAGAATGGGCATGCTAGGGCCTACAGCCACTGCAAACAAACTTTAGATGTATGTGCCCCTTGTGAATCTGGCTTATGTGGGTCCTGAGGAATTGAACCATGATCCTTTGGCTTCACAGGCAAATGCCTTAACTGTTCAGGCATTTCTCCAGCCCATTAAGTATTTTTTTAAAAAAGTTATATTCATTCTGGTGTATTTAAAGAGATAATATCTTGCTATTGTGCATAATATAATGATAAAACCAGATGTGATACTATCTATGATTTGCTAATGTAGGGTCCTCCAGGTTATCTATCCAGGAGTGGGTCAGCTGGGTCATATGACTTATAGTTACTGACATCCAGGTAACTTCAGACTAGAATGAATTAGGGGAAGAAGAAAAACTTAAGAGGCAAAATTAGTGTCAGGAAAGGATAAAGTAAAATTACTTAGCTCAGTTTGCAGTGTCCTCTTTTAAAAGAGAGACAAACACAATATATACATGAAATCTGTTATTTTGAACAATTAGTATACACTAATAAAAATCAAAAGCGAATGTTATTCACAGTGATAAAATGAGGGATAGTAATCACTAAGTAACTCAGACTTCTGGGTAAAAGATAGTTATATTTTATGTTCAATACCTCTTCACTCAGAGATTAAATGAAGATGAAATTATTTGTGAAAAAACTGTGCCTATTCTGAACATGCACAGACATTTACTGCTGTCATTATCCCTTAGAAAACAGCCTAAAAACTCTTCACACAGCATTTCAATTCTGTTTGATATTCTAAGTGAAATAAAGAGGACACAGAGTATACAGGAAATTATATATAAAGTATGCAAATAGTAAGCTGTATCATAAAGGGAACTTGACTATCATAGATTTCACTATTTTCCGATTTTAGGACTAATCTCTGTGGATGACATGACATGATTGTACTATAAAAAAGAGAAATTCCCCTGAATGTCATACTGGTACTTTTTATAAAGCTTTACTTCTCTTAGGACTCAGGAATAGAATACAAATTTTATGATTTCTCATTTTCACATGTTTCCATGTGAATTTGATTAGGAAGTGAACATTACAATTTCTTGAGCAAAGCTGTTTTAAAATTTTAATTTACAGGGCAACATTCTCTCTGATCACTTACTCCCCTAGCAGAAAGATGCATCTTTAGTGAAGAGAAAAATAGCTTCTTATATTGCCAGATCAAATCTTTTAATTGGTATCCATGAAGTAAATTCTTCTGACAACAACCATTTGAGAATGAAACCTTGTCCCTTTTTCTTTGTCAGTTTAGAAAGTGTTATGACCATTATATTTCTGGAAATATTTTTGCCACTGTAGAGGAAATTGCATGTCAATTTTAAATGTCATTGTACATATTTTTAGTTAAACCTAGCTCTACATGACACTTCAAGGCAGTGAGGACAGCAAGGCAAAAAGAGCCTTATCTTCCCTTTGCATGCCACGTAAGAAACCATTACCTGATTCATTTCAGAGGAAAATCACCCATTGGAAGGCACAATTAAAACAGAATCATACAGAGATTTCACAGCATTTATTTGATAGAAAAAGTTTATGGAAGGTCAGAGCCAGACATTGGGGTCTTTAATGGCCTGTTATCACAAAAGGGTTGAGATATTATGAGTACTAAGAGAATGATACTTTTGAGGTTGTAGAGTGAAGTTTATAAAATCAGTGATATTACCAATGAGTGGCATCCAGGCTCTGCTGAAATTTTTTAAAAATATTTTTATTTATTTATTTATTTATTTATTTATTTATTTATTTATTTGAGAGAGAAGAAGAAGAAGAAGAGAGAGAGAGAGAAAAAGAGAATGGGCACAGCGGGGCCTTCAGCCACTGCAAATGAATTCCAGATGCATGCTCTCTCTTGTGCATTTGGCTAACATGAGTCCTGGGGAATCGAACGTGGATTCTTTGGTTTTGCAGGCAAACGCCTTAACCACTAAGCCATCCCTCTAGCCCCTTGGCTGAATTTTAAAACCAATGAAATTTCTTGAATTTCCTTAAAATTGCTTTGAATTGAATAATATTACTGCTCTCACATTACATAACATATATATTACATCTTTAGCTAGATACTGAAATTTCAATATTCACATGCACTGCAGTGTGGACACTGTGTTACTAAATGTTCAGATAAGGTATTATTTGAAGTCTTTTTCATTCTGTTATGGCAGACAACTTAAGATTCGGGAACTTTCTTAGTAGATATGGAAGTAATTCCTCCTTGCAGTTATTGGAATATTTCCCCTCCTCTTAGAGGGAGTAGTATTTACTCAATATATTTTTAGTCTAGAAGTGAAACACACATTGTTAGTATCATGGTGAATTTGTTAGTTTAGATCCTGGGATGAAAAGTATCTCTTTATAAAGAACATAGTTTTAATTTAAAAAATATTTATTGAAGCCGGGCGTGGTGGCTCATGCCTTTAATCCCAGCACTCGGGAGGCAGAGGTAGGAGGATCGCTGAGAGTTCAGGGCCACCCTGAGACTACATAGTTAATTCCAGGTCAGCCTGGGCCAGAGTGAGACCCTACCTCAAAAAACCAAAAATATATATATATATATATATTGAGGGAGAGAGAAAGAGGGAGAGACAAAGAGATGATAGATAGATAGATAGATAGATAGATAGATAGATAGATAGATAGATAGATAGATAGATAGATAGATAGATGAGACAAAGAGAGAAAATGGGCATGGCATGCCAGGGAATCCAGGCACTCAAAATGAACTACAGATGTATGTGCCACCTGGGGAATGGAACCTGGGTCCTGAGGCTTTTATTGGCGAGCACCTTAAGTGCTGTCTAGCCTAGGAACATATTTTTAAATGCCATATTTTGCCTTGTCTTGGACATCTTATTGGTCAGTGAAAATAATTCACATCATAATGAACAGATGAAAAGAAAAGCCACTTTGGACCCCATTCAGATACAATAATTATCAATATGACAAAACTTTCTTATCAAAGTCTACATCTATCCCTGGAAGCATTATCTTCATCTTGATTTCCTCCTTATTTCTGTTTCTTTCATTAATTCCTTACCCACACAATCCAGCTAATTGTCACAACTGACTCATTTTATCCCTTTCTAACTTTTCTTAGCTCAAAACCAAGGCCACACTAAGTGAGTGCTTCCTTTTCCTGTTATTATAGGATGGAGTAGAAACAGATTTTCATGAATAAAGAAACCAAATGTTTCCTCACTGGAGTGACTCATATCTGTAGGACTTGAAATGCTATTGAAATTTATGCAAAGTACATGTGTGTTGACATATATATGCAGGTATACAAAAACAACCAGCACAGTGTAGGGGTTACACATATGCTTTCAGTACACACACAGCAAGGTTCACCTTTACTTCTTTTCCATTTCCTCATCTTGTGAATTTTGAGCCAATTCTTACATTTCGTTAGTGCCGGTTTTATAAGACACACAATTAATAAGATAATTTTCAGTGTTTAGCTTATCATTCAAACAATGTAATATAGACATCCAATAAGAAAAGGTAGTCACCCTTTTGAAGAAAGTAATAATCTCATACTTCCTCATATTTTCCTACATGTCCTAAGATTATATTTATAACTCCATCTAGAAAACAAATAGATGCACAAAAGCATAATTCATACAAATGAATTCACAGAATTTTTAAAGTAAGTACACCAAGGAACAGATTGCCTCTTGTCAGTCTTGTGTTGAAATATGATTGTAATATATAAAGAAACAATATACTTCCTTGGGAGAACATTTCAAGTCCAGAATTTGGTAGCAGATTTTCTATTTTGCATTGTTTTATTAGTTGAGAATATGTCCTACTGTCCAAACTAAATTCCTTATGTTTTAATACCAACTGTATTCCCTTTGCTTCATATTTCTGAAGACTGTAAAAGTATAAAAAAGTGTAAAAGTATAGGTTTCACTGAACTAGAATTAATTTATCATCTGTATTTGCTTTCTCCTTCAGAAGTTATCTTGTTGAATCTGAGCAAAGCATTGTTTTATGGACTTGCAACATTTGCATTCATTAGCATTCCATTATGGATAAATATAGTCTTTGCCTCTAGAGCAAAGTCAATGAGAAATAATGCAGACTTCCATGATGCATCAGGTCAAGGCTTCAATCTAAGCTTCTCTAGCAATTTCCCCACTGTGCTATACAATTTCCCATGGAATGGTAAACTCTTTACATTTCATTATTTTTGGTATCTCCCAAATCCTTTTATACTTGGGTGTTTTGTTATTGAAACTAATAATTGCTGTACAGTGATATTTGTTGAGTAAGGAAAAGTATGATGGACTGCATACCTAACTTTAAATTTGATTCATCTCCTTAATAAATCTCACCTGTCTTTCAAGTCTATAGAAATTGCTTGGTGCTTCACTTTTATTTATTTATTTTTGGCAAATTGTTTTGGTGTCCTTTTCTTAGAAAACCCAGATTCTTCTAAGGCTCCTTAGCTTTGCATTTGAACAAGATCGCTGTAAAGCTGAAATTTCTAGAAAGAGTGTTGACAGAAATGAGCAGGGTCATCTCAATGTATGCTCAGAGGGTTAGGAGAGGGACAGATTTATTTTCTTTCCTTTGTATTGTAAATAAACCATGGTGCTGCAAGGATAGTATTCTTGCCAAGTGACTTTCACCATTAGAATCTATTCAACTCTTTTCTCTGTCTCTTTTATTCTTTTGTTTAATTTAACCTTGGACTTTTATTAAGAAAACAATCATCACTGGGTAAAGAATCCATGTTCCTTTCATATCTTTTATTGCTTGAAAAACATTAACATAGCAATTTCTCTTTTAAATAGAATCTTCTTGAAATAATTTGGGTAGGATTAGTGTGAATGGAAAATCATTTGTTTTAATTATACCATTGGTGAGAAAGAAGTTCTAACATGTTCTTTATGAATGTTTTGCATTATAAATGACCACACACGTTCTATACAGACACTCTCATATTTCAATTGCAAGGTGATAATGTTCTGTTTTCAAATTCAATGTGCTTCTTGATTCTTTGTTTTTCACTTAGAGATATTTTCCAGCTTATGTTGAAAACATATATTTTAATCTCACTTCTTTATTAATGTCATTTGTTGAAGTCCTTTATTAGCCATTGTCATTTGAAAACCTATGACCTTTCTAATACTAATTAAGAACATTAAACATGCTTAATCTGATAGAAGCTAATCTAAAAAAAACCACTACAGAATAATTTAGCTATATACTTTTATAAAACCCTGGGCCATTCTAGTTTGGGAAGTCATGCTGAGCAAGCACTCCCTTGTGCCCCCCAAAGGCTCTGAATCCCAGGCAGTGGATGGATAAGTAAGTCAGCAATCAAATAAGTGGTGGTGCTGAGCAGGTCTAGGGCTGCCTGTTTTCTCTTGAGACTGTCATTACCTACTGGCAAGCCTAATTTTCAAGACAACTAATTTTCTATTTACTGCCTTATCCATAGTCTACCAAAACCTATGATGAGAATCATAATGACAGTGGCTGGAGAGATAGCTCAGCAGTTAAAGGCACTTGTTTGCAAAACTTGACAACCTGGAGTTTGATTCTCTAGTACCTACATAAAACCATATGCATCAAGTGGCATGTGTGTCTGGAGTTCCTTTGGAGTGGCAGGAGGCTCTGATGTGCCCATACTCACTCTCTCTGTCTGTCTCTCTTTCTCAAATAAATGAATAATTTTTTTTGAAAAAGAGAATCATAATGACAACAGGTGGGTTCTTGGAGAGTGGTGGCATGGCTTTTTCTCAGACTGTATGGTAAGGCCTGACCCAGAGCAAGATCTCAGAAAAGAATGGTTTGCAGAATCACTGAATCTTGACAGCATTAGCAGTGAAAAGTTGTTTATACAGCACCTTCCAAGCTAAGCTCAACATGTCATGTGTTGTTTGCTCCTGATTTTATTTCTATAATCTGTGTATGCCACTCTTTGTAGAACCCATAATAGCACAGTAAACTCCCTTTATCAGTCACCTCCCAACTTTTGCCTCTCCTGGTCTGCATCCTTTTTTTCCCCATAGAACTTCTCAGGTGTAGTCCACCTGAATATTTTAGCTACGACCTTCAGACATAGTCTGGCTGAGATTTTATTCTGACATAAAACTTCAGTAAGGGAACTTCAGACAATGTGTTTTCAAGGCTGAGGATATAATTCAAGCATTTACTCTGTAAGAACAGCAATGACAGCAGCATCAACACTAATCCAATTATCTAACAGCAAGTGAATGTCCATGGATTTCAGCACTATATGAAGTGTTGTACAGTTATTATCTCCTTTACACTACACAAGAATGATATCAATTAGGAAAGTGCTGTGATCAAAACAGGAAATCTCAGACATGATGACACATCCTCAAGGTAGGTAACATGGCCAGAGAATATGAGACATGGAATTGGAACCCAGATCCCCAAAGCAAAAATCTTGTGTACACCACTTCTATGTTACAAGACTGCTCCTCTCTCTCTCACCTTGCCATCTCAGCTGAGCCTAGTACAGTATTGATCTCCTTAATTATCATTGTGTGGCAAATCAGCTATATTCTAGGATAACAGCTGTACTTCTCACCTGACCTTCAGTAGCTCTGATTGCAGATGTGCACAGGCACCAGGTAACTCGAACAGTTCTTAGCATCCTTTGGACATAGGAATTTGCATGCAATTTGGTAAAGTGCTATTTCTTTATAGAGAGGATTCACACTAAAATAAGAGACAGGAAAATCAGATTGCATTTACTTTGGCAGTGGTTTATCTTAAGGAAAGAGTAAGCACTCTCCATGCAAATGTTAGTTGTGGCAGAGCAACCCATTGGGTCTTAGGATGCTTTATGAATGAAAAAGAAATTGATTTTCTTATTCTCCAAGATAAAATTTGAATATAAAGATTTTCTTCCTTTTTGTGGAAATAGACAAAAGCTATCCACAGAACATGTGGCTTTTACAGTTGTTTTATTTACATATTTGAATATTATGATGAAGATTTATAGGGAGAAGGAAACAAAAACCTCTTATGGATAACCACCCCTGTATGCTTCCCACACAGCACAATATAGAAATAGAAATAGAAACATATGGAACTCCACTAGGGGTCTGTGCTTTAAGACAAGGGACACAAGGAATTTGAAGCAGAGCAATGGCTTTATAAATCTGATATTTCTATTAGTTACAATTTTCTTTAAATAGCCTCCCATTTAATGTTCTCTCATCTGTATGAGCAGTAATTCAATGACAGCTTTTTAAATCCACACAGGTATATTTAAGCATGCTGGGGAGTAAATCTGCCTTTGAGTTCCAGTGTAGACTTCCACCCAGGGCCCGGAACTTCTTTGAGAATTTACTTTTCCACTAATAAACCTTTGCATACCATGAAAATCACAGAGAGTCTTGTAAAGAAAGCTTCTTTTTTTCTTACAATAGACTCTAATCAAGGGCAGCTATGGAGAACTAGATGAGTGACTGAGTCCACTAGCTATATGAAGCATTTGCTAATGTGAGTCAGCACAGTGGGAGGCTCTCCTCTAGCGCATCCTCCACTTCTTGAACATGTTTTGCTTTCCTGTATCAAGGCTCCATCAATACATATATTTTTAGTAGTGCTTCCTGTGTTTGGAGAACAACTTATCTCCTGCTAAATGTGTTTTTTTCCATTGTTCTTTGGATTCTATATACTGACTTAAAGAAAGGTTAGAGTTGAGACCTGTGGTAAAAGGCACTTCTTTGCAAAGGATGCTGCCTTAGATCCAATTCTTTAGTCACTTCATAGAACCAGACATGAAAAATGGTGCATATGTCTGGAGTTCATTCAGAAGCAAGATACACACTATAATGATTTGAATATGAATATATGTCCCTCATAGCCTGAAGTATTTTTGATTGAGTTTCAAACTCAGGTCTCCAGCAGCTTTCTTGAGGAAGTGTCACTATGGACAGATCTTGCAGTCCACCCTACTAGGTATGTTCAGAGCAGTTTGCACTCTGGCTGTTGGTTCTTGCTGGCTGTTTGGTGGTATCTCTCTGCTATGCATCTATGGCAGTGACCCATCCTCTTCCACCATTGATGGAGTTTCCCTTTGATTCTATAATCTTGAAATAAATATTTTCTTCCCATAAACTGCTTATGGTCAGGTGTATGTCCAATAATTTGAAGGTAACAGCAACAGTAGAACTCGTACTGAGATGGGGTCATTGCTAAAATGAATCTGACCCTGTGGGTTTTGATCTTTTGGAACTTGTGTGTGTAAGAGGAATATGGAAGGATTGGGTGGTTTGGACTGGCTGCACCTTGCAGTGTTGTAAGCATAGCTTGATGGACTATTATGGTGAAATTTGAAAATGTTAAATACAGAGAGAACTATGAAGGCTTGAAATTTTAAAACGGAAAGCGTTAACTCTTTTGGAACTGGGCTATTGGCATAAAGGATAGCTGTGTTCTTCTACCCATGCCCAGAGAGTTTGATTAAGGTTGAATTTAAAAGTAATAGACTGGGGCTGGAGAGATGGCTTAGCAGTTAAACGCTTGCCTATGAAGCCTAAGGACCCCGGTTTGAGGCTCGATTCTCCAGGACCCACGTCAGCCATATGCACAAGGGGGTGAATGCATCTGGAGTTCGTTTGCAGTGGCTGGAGGCCCTGGCGCACCCATTCTCTCTCTCTCTCTCTCTACCTGCCTATTTCTGTATCTCTCTCTCAAATAAATAAATATAAAATAAAAAAAATATATTTAAAAAAAGTAATTGACTGGTGTGCTTGGTGGAAGATATAGAACAGAAAGATATATGGTTCATCATAGAAAAAATAAAACCAGTTTAAAGTTATAGGCACAGAGACTGGATTTAGGCTACTGAAGCTGCAATTGTTAATCAGATTACTACCATCAAGGTTAAGCAGACTGTTTAACATTGAGGCATTGTAAAAGATAAGCCCTAAGGGTGTGCCATGGAAGCTCAAATTAATAAGAATGCAAATTCTTTAGAAAGGAGGTGTTTTAAAGGAAGACTGAGAGGCAAGGTCAAGGTTTTTCCCCACTGGATTTACAAATTTGGCTAAGGTGCTTACCTGGAATTGGTTTTGGAAGCAAAACAAATGCTGGAAAGAAAGGGTCATTGGTTTTGTTTTTTGGAAATGGTAGCTGGCAAAGTGAAGCAGGGTTGAAATCCCTGTGTGGTGCTAACTCAGTAAAGCTACTTATAGAACTCTGAAGATGGATCATCATTTACAGTTTAGGCCTGAAGATGGTTTGGATAACCAGGACTGTGCAAAAGCTGCCAGCTGGGCTAGCGGAATTGGGATACAAAGACTTTGGTCATTGGTTGTGGATGTTGGACTCGAGATGTTTGATGTTCATCAGCTGGTTGTTGCTTTTGCTTTAGTCCAGTCTCTTCTTGTTATGCTTTTTGCAATAGAAATGTTTACTCTGCCATTATGTGTTGGAAGTATACAGTTTGTTTTGATTTTCCAGGATTCACAGTGAAGAAACAATCTTGAATCTCAGATGAGACTTGGGACTTTGGAACATTGTTAAAGTTGCTAAAAATGATGGACCTTTGAAGTTGGTCTGAGTGCAATTTGCATTATGAGATGGTCATGAGCAGAGTGGCCAGGGGAAGAATGTGGTGGTTGGAACGTTAATGTATATTATCCATAGCCTGAGTGTTTTTGATTACGCTTATAACTCAAGTCTCTGGTGGCCTGCTTCAGGAGGTGTCACTGGGTACAGATCTTTGAGTCCATTCCTAAAAAGGTGTGTGGAAAGCCATTTTAAACACTGGCTCTGAACGTTTGCAGGCTGTTTGGTGGTATCTTTCTACTATGTATCTATGGAAGTAAGCCAGCTTCTTCTAGCATTGATGATGTTTCCCCTGGTTTCCTTACCTCTGAAATAAATCCTTTCCTCCTGTATGCTGCTTCTGGTCTGGTGTTTATCCATCAATAATAAAGTAACTGACACACACACACACATAAATAAATACTCAAAAATGAAAGTCAAGGCTGGAGAAATAAGAAGCATATTGACCAATTTTTCTTAGTCAATGTTGTCCACAGAACAAGGATTAAATGAGAATCAACAAACCTGTTTATTTTCATTCATTGATTGATTCATGCAGTCAGTCAGTGGCATACACACATTTGATGCCTGGCCCATGTCATAAGCTATTTGACAAAATACCAAGGCTGCAGAAATGAAGAAAGCAGACTTTTTCTTCATTCCTAACTTATTGGATGCCTCTGAAAAAAATTAATCTTTCTGGACTTCATTTTCCTTAAATATAAAGGAGAATGTTTCTTAAATGACCTGAGCCTATGACTCCAGGTTTTAATGACATAGTAATACAGGACATAATATACTTTATCTAAAATTTGATTTTTGCTACAAATGTTGGCAAACATGGTGAGAAGCAAAATCCTCACATACTTTTAATAGAAATTCAAATTAGTAAATCAAATGAGAAACTGTATGATCCTTCTTCAGAAATCTAAAATAGAACTTACCATCCATCTATCTCACTCTTGGGTGTATATTCAAAGGAAATAAAGTCATGATAAAACAGTCAGCATACTATTTGTTCATGCTCACTGTAGCAGTATTTATAGTAGTAAAGATATGTATCTAGCCCAGGTGCCCAATAACAAATTATTGTATAAAAAAAGCATGCACTGTATTATTTAGCTACTAAGAAAATTGAAGCCATGTCATTTTCACAAAATAATGGGACATATCAAATGAATCAAGCCAAAGTTACAAAGAGAGTATCACAACTTTTTTCTTAAAGGTAGAATATAGAAAATGTCTACGTGAAAATCAGAGAAGTGGAAGGGGACAAAGAATAGGGGGGAGACAACAGGTCAAGAGAGGATAGAAAAGTTTATGGGCATGATCTATACATTATATGTTCATGTATATATACATTTCAGTAAAAGATGTTAATTTGTACAATTAAAATATATTTATAATAAAAGTAAATAAAATTTGATATTTGAAATGAACTTCTGTTCCCACAATAACCTCTTATTATCCAGCTCCAAACTTTCAAAGAGTTTGAAACTACTGTTACTAACTGGATTTTCCTGAAATCCACTTTTTTCATTTTTTATATTTTCAGTGGCTACTTACCATTATTTGCTTAAGGCTGAGGAATGAGTAGCCTTAACTTCTTTAAGTTCTGTCATTGCAGCTAATTTCAGTTCCCTAGGCCTTGCATTTTAAATCACCCTTCTGTTTCATCCCTAGTAAAGCAATTTGCCCAGGTCACTTAGCAAAGCAAAGGCTAAATCAGAATCTGAAGTCTTCTGAATGTAGTTTCTAAATGTGTTTTCAAATGTCATTGTATAATTAGGGTAGGAAACATTGTGACTGAGTGACCAACTGCTCTGAATTGCCTGAACCTATGGTGATATTAGCAACAGAAGTCTTGTATTTTAGGAAACTTCAGGACCCCAAACAAAGTGGGGATAAGGACTTTAACTATTTATAATGGAGATGGTTAACTATGTTGACAATTGTCTATACTGTAAAACTTAGTAAATCTTTAATAAACCCTTTATAAACATGTGTTCTATGTCATATTTTGAAAGAAACTTGTTTATTTTATTTATAAAGAGCAAATGACTTTGTAGATTAAATTAAACTTTCTTTTTTTTTTTTTTTTTTTTTTTTTGAGGTAGGGTCTCACTCTGGCCCAGGCTGACCTGGAATTCACTATGTAGTCTCAGGGTAGCCTTGAACTCATGGCGATCCTCCTACCTCTGCCTCCCAAGTGCTGGGATTAAAGGCGTGCGCCACCATGCCCAGCTGGCAAAAGTGTTCTTATACTTACCCCACCATGACAGTGTTTATCAAAGTACCTGAAGGAAAAGTATAAAGTTATACTTTATTTTGTGTTGATATTTGTTTTCTTTTGTCTTTTCATGAATATGTATGGTGGGAGTGTTTTTGTGTGTACACAAATGTATGCTGGTACATGTGTATGTGGAGGTCAGAGGTCAGCATTGGATGTCATCCTCTAACATGTTCCACCTCATTTTCTTTAGACACAGTCTCTCACTGATCCCAGATGTCACAGATTCTGATAGTTAGCCAGCAAATCTCTGGGATCCTCCTGTGTCTGATTTCCTGTGGCTGGGACTGGTCAAGATTTTATGAGGGTGCAGGGGTGTTGAGATTTCTTTCATTTGTTAAAGTGCTTGCCCAGGACTGGAGAGATAGCTTATTGGTTAAGGAACTTGCCTTCAAAGCCAATGGACCCAGGTTCAATTCCCCAGGACCCACATAAGCCATATGCACAAGGGAGCACATGCATTTGGAGTTTGTTTGCAATGGCTGGCCTGGGGGTACTGGTACACCCATTCTCTCTCTCTCTCTCTCTCTCTCTCCCTCTATATTTTTCTCTCTCTCTCCCTCTCCCTCTCTCACCTGCATATTTTCTCTCACTCTCAAGTAAATAAATAAATAAAAATATTTTTTGAAAAAGTGTTTGCCCAAATTTTCTGCATGTGTTTTGATCTTGGCATGTGAGAGTGAGTCTGTTTCCTGTGAAGGTGGCCTTGGTGCTGCATTTCCCCTACCATCCCTACAATGTAATACTCCAGGTCCCCCTATCAAATGAAGAGGGCTCCTTCCTATGTCCTTATGTTGGCTTTGGCTTTGTCCCATTTTTCTACTTACAGAATATGGTGGAAATGACAGTATACCAGTCACATTCTCCGTTATCTCTTAAACATGTGAACAAATCAAGGCTAGCACGTTGGAAAATGAGAGCTATGCAGACTACAGCATTCCCATTACTCCAAATGAAAGTATATACTTAAGGGTGATACCCTGATTATTTTGATACTGAGCATTTCTGGGTAACACATTGTTGAGGGCTGAAGAGATGGGTCAAAAGGTAAATTGTTTGCCATGAACATGGTACATGTTTGCATACATTTACACACTGTAGCAGACAGCTTCAGGTTCGCTGAGATGAACTTCCAGATCAGGCACAGTTATGGAGGAAGGGATATTATTTATTGAAGCTTACAGATCCAGGGGAAGTTCCATAATGGCAGGAGAAAAAAGCAACCTTGCCTTCACAGATCCAAGCAAGAGCTTCTCCAGTCAAAAACCACTCCATGTATTTTTCATGTTTCCAAAACTAATACCAGGTGTGCAGGACACAGCCATATTCTTAATCCAGGGACAAAATAAATCATAGCCTTGAAAAGCAGGTTCCTTCTCCAGTCAACTCTTTCCAAGAGTTTGCATTTCTAACAGTCTTTCCTCAGGCATCCTCTCCATTGTTTTAATGTAAAGCAGTCAGGCCACCTTCCTTAAGAATGGAACCAATACTATAGACAGGACTCCTAACATTGTGATCATGCCAGCCCCATTAACTGGCATCTGACCACTCAGTGTGTGTGTGTGTGTGTGTGTGTGTGTGTGTGTGTGTACAACAGGCAACTTCCCAGTGTTTCAGTTTGGCTTGTTCCCCAATTGACACAGCCTTCTCACATTGTTGTCCATTAGTCTAATTCTATATCCAACAGCTTACTTCCACAGCTCAACTCAACCCTGAGGTCACTTCTGTGCCCCTGGCATTGGGGTGGGTACCTCTAGCAGATTTGCAACAGATCATTAGCTAACTCACCCAGAGATTTTCTTTGTATCTCTCTTAACTTTAGGTATGTCTCCAGGTAGTCCTCTTTGAATGAAGGAGAAGGTCATTTTTTTTTGGTTTGTTTGTTTTGTTTTTCTAGTAGGGTCTCACTCTAGCCCAGGCTGACCTGGAATTCAATCTGTCATCCCAAGATAGCCTCGAACTCATGGCAATCCTCCTACCTTTGCCTCCCAAGTGCTGGGACTAAAGGCATGTCCCACCATGCCCAGCTAGATTTTTAAAATCTGCCAATCAGAGAAGCTACTTCTTTTTTCTAAGGAAGGAATGAATCAGATAGCAGAGAGGAGAGATAAACCTACTAAATAAAGGGAGATGTTCCTATTCAAGAGGTCCTTGAAGGAAATCTAGGTGGGTAAATAGATGGCTTCTTCTATGCAGATTATCTGCTCTCTACCCACTTCCTTTCAGAGTTATTATGAATATTTGGCAATATTTCTAAGCCATGTTTTTTATGACTTCTTAAATTAAAATAAATGGATAGTTCATGAAACACTTAAATAATACCCAGTGCAGGACATTCATTTAGTTTCCAAGATTTTGCAAAGATCAATGTGGCATGATAAGTAGAGTTGGAGACAAATTCTTTCTCTCTCTCACCATTATTTTATAAAATTAACTGCATCATAAACATACATGTATTTGATTATATCCAGGCATCACCAAACTGTTTCTGATGTTAACTGATTTTTTTTTTTTTTTTTTTGTAAATCAAGAGAGTATACTAATTCAAAGAATTTTGAAATGTTAAACATTTTGGTAACCAACAAAAGATACACTACAAATGCACAGGTAAATTTTTATGTATTTTTTTTATTTGCCAGGGCCTTCAGCTTCTGAAGGCAAACTCCAGACAGATGCACCACCTTGTGCATCTGGTTTACATGGGTCCTGGGGAATAGAAATTGGGTCCCTTGGCCTTGCAGGAAACCACCTTAACCACTAAGCCATCTCTCCAGGGCAAATTTTTATGTATTAATTTTGATTTTTCTCCTTACTTTTAGTTAGAAATATAGTTGAATTGGCTATAAGTGGTGACACACACCTTTAATACCAGCACCTGGGAGACAGAAGTAGGAAGATCACTGTAACTTGGAGGACAGCCTGACCACATAGTGATTTCCAGGTTAGCCTGGGCTAGAGCAAGAACTCACCTTGAAAAACCCAAAATAAGTTGAATTGATTGTCCATTTATATTTAATTTATGAATGTTTAAGTTAGTGTTTTCCTCATTGGTTTGAGAATATTGTGTGTGTGTGTGTGCGTGCACATGTATGTATGTGTATGCACACATGCACATGGTTGCATGCACATTGGTGTGCTGTGAGGTGTGTGTGGCATACTCATGTGTGTCTGCATATACATTTGTCCTGTATGCATGTGTGTGGAGCCCAGTGGAGCACATTGGGCTTCCTCTTCTCTCACTCATCCACATGTTTCCTTGAGCTGGAGTTTCTCATTGAACCTATAGCTTCTGTGTTTGGTAGGACTGGCTGACCATTGAGCCCCAGTGATTCTCTGTTACTGACTCCCACAGGACTGGGGTTACAGACATGTGTGGTAATGCCCAGCTATTTATAAGGGTGGTTGGGTAACTGAACTCATGGCAAAACAGGCCCTCTCAGGCCTTTATGATTATGTGGCAAGTGTGTTATCCACTGACTCATATTCTGGCCCTTGAAATGATTCTTTATAAAACCAATAACATTTATAAAATTTTTAAATTACTTCTTCATATTATTTAGTCAATTTTCAATGGCTTGATTTCCACATTTATCACATCTTAAATATTTCCCTTGTTTTATTTTAATGATTGTTTTTATTTAATAACACTTATCTATTTATAGCATGTTTATTTATGTGTAATGACTACTAGAAATTGATGTTTGCCTTTTTTCTACTACCCCATTAGTTTTCTAAATGAAGACATTGCCTTCTCTGAATTACCACTTACGTTTTTCTACATTAAATTATAATCACATCATTAAATGGTAATATTATTTTGAATTGCTTTATATGTAAATAAATATAGGAAAGGAAAAATTTAAATGCTTAAACTTACCAGGGATAATAAGCAATGTTTCCAATTATGCATGTTGTCCTTTATGAAATGCAGTAAACTTTTATAGCTTTCTTTATGTTGCTACTTTATTTTCCTCATTAAGATAATTGCCATTTTTTATATTGTCATTGATGAATCAGATCTCATTTCCAGTTTTCCAGTCCAGTTTATTTATGTAAGTGTGATTTTTATTTCTTATTGATGTAAACTTTACATTTCATCATAGTGCCTGTTTTATAATGTTCATTTCATGCATCCTTCAAAACATTTTTGTGATCCTCAAAAGGAAGTCAGGTACTTATGATGTAGAAGCTGAATATTACTAGTATATTTGTATAAAATCACCTGCTTTAGTGCTTGTTTTCTATCCATTTTATGTAAATTGATGTGCATTCATTTTGTAGATTCATAAAGACATAGTATACATGTAAGTCTTTGGAATTCATTTTTCTATATCATATAACAGGGATGAAGTTTTTACTTTCAATGAAATTGATAATCATTTATCTCAACCATATTAACACATAGTGTCCTTTTCAATTGTTATGTAATCCATGTTTATATTCTAAATTAAGATTCTGTTCTCTGCCCTATCTTTTGTTTTCTTCATGTTCAAAACTATCATCTTTTGACTTCATATGTTGGGAAAGTTTTAAATAGTAAATATAATTTCTGAACTTTGTTTTTGTAATATTTTTGAAAATTACACTATTCTCTGCAAATGTGAAAGGAATTATGTGAAATCTTAGTATCTTCCAATCTGTGGTTCATATCTAATTTGTGAATTAAGCACAAGATTGTGATTGAAATTTATTTTGTTTCCAGGACAGGTGTGGTGATGCACATCTTTAATCCCAGCACTCTGGAGGCAGAGATAGAATGATCACTGTGAGTTCCAGGCCAGCCTAAGACTACATAATGAATTCCAGGTCAGCATGGTTTACAGCAAGATCCTACTTCAAACAACAACAACAAAAAATCTTTCCATATTCATGTCTTTTGCATCAAATTATTAGTAAATAATGTTTACTAAATTCTTACATACTATTGTATAATTCAACTTATTTTCTTGTAGTAAATTTTCTACTATTTTTGCTTTATAGAATTAACCAATTTGTGGTAACATTTCTGAGTTCATCTGATTGAACAATCATGCTACTGCTGAGAGCACAAGTCTAGATTCAGATAACTTACCTTCAGGAAACAGGCACAGTTCCTTGCTAGGATGCTTCCATTGTTGCCATTGGAAACTTTCTGGCCTGGCTATAATTTTTGCATATAATATTTTACTTCTCATTCTCCATGGAAGCATTCTAGATTGTTTCTTTACATGTTCTAAGTGTGGGTTTTGTTTACACTGTTAAGTTTTCATTCTTCTCCAGAAATGTGAGCTCTTTCTGTCATTCATAGTATGTATCTTCTTTTTTTAAGATTTTTTTTTATGTTGTGCTTTTGTACACTGTCTCACACCTTCTCTGTCTCTTGTGCAAGTCTTACTGAGTAGATGTGGGCACTTATTTTAGAGCAGACATTGAAAGGATGAAAAATACAGCCTAATCCTCCAAAGACCCCAAACAGTTAGAAGTTTAGAAATACTATCTCACTCCAAAGGAGCCTTAACTCCAGCCTCCTAAGAAGCCATAAATACCTCAAATTCCAGACCCGGCTCTCTGCCAGTAAATAGGTAAAAGGTCACTGTTCTTGCTGGTCCAGAGCCTGCTTCCTGCATGAACCTAAGTAAAAGGGACATAGAACAGGCCTTTGAGTATGTGACTCTGGCCTAGTGAGATAACGGGAAATGAGCTGACTAACTGCTTATCTGGCTTCTGTAAACTGCTTGCACCATAAAAGGAAAGATTACACACAGAAACCCCCGGTTGAACTTAAGCCCTAGTGACTATCTTAACTGCAATTTGTCACCCCCACCTAGGAACCTGCGCAAATGCAGACCTCTGAGACTATAGGGAGAAGATCATGATGTGTTACAAATTGATTGGTCCACAGTGCACGGGCTTGAACAATTTGAAATGATTGGCCTAAGAACTATAAGAGTGTCATGAATGAATTGGTCAGCATTGCGCGGGCTTCTGATGTTGTAAAATGATTGGTTCACAATGCATGGGCTTTGTTGTAATCCTATAAAAGCTGTTCTGATTCTGCACTTAGGGCCTTCAGTCCTCTACCTCTGTGTGGCGTACGACTGTGGGCCCCAGTGCGCTTGGAATAAAAATCCTCTTGCTGTTTGCATCAAGACCATTTCTCGTGAGTGATTTGGGGTGCTGCCTTTCCCGAGACAGAACCTAGGGAGTCCTCGCATTGAGGGTCTTTCAACATCACAGACTAGTGACAAACAGGCCAACAGCATCACTTGCAGACAGTTTGTCTAGCTTGTACAATGTTCTGAAAATAATTGTTGCAGACAATTTAGAAGTTGACAATTTTCACCACCAATATAGATATTTGGCATTTTTGCAAATTGAAAATATGGCAAATGGAAAGTTGCATTTCTGAATGTACAACATTGTCAAGTAGCAGTAGCCTTTGCTCTTAGACCCTGCCACTTTGTTTTCTCTTATCTTTTTGACTCTAATATTTTCTATGTATCATCAGACTGGTGTTTTTTAGTTTATGTAAAACTAGAGAGAAGAATTTTTAGGCTTGCATCTTTCAATGTGATCCCCAAAAGATAGTACATATAATTTGTGTCTTAAGAACAAATGAAATGTTCTGGCTTATTATTCATGCAGGTTTCCATGGTAAAGATTATCACATATCTATGAAAACATTCTTAGTAAAAATGTCAATGAACTCAAATACAAACTAAAATTTCCACAAGACAATTTTTAGAAAGAATATTAAGTGAGTGATATTCTTATGTTATAAATGCCTCAAAGAGAAAAAAAGAAAAAGAAAAAGAAAAAGAGAAAGAGAAAAGCCTGTAAACAAATAGTGTGACAGGGGCCTAAGCTGGAGAAGGACATAAGTGACTCCATGTTGTAAACTTATAAAAGGAAGTTGAGCTTAGCTGGTACCTTAGTATATGGTCTCTCCTTCACTGGAACTTTATGCTTGACTTAACACAATGGGTCACCACAAAACAAAATGTTTTTCTCACTATTGCTAAATACAATCTTTAGCTTATGTATTAATTGCTGCTTGCTTGCAGTTGCGGGAGAGGGAAAATGCAGGGATGGGAGATTCCAGAAAAGTTTCTGTTTTTTCTAAAATGGACTGAAATTAAGTCTTGATTTTTTAAAGATTATGATTACTAAACTTCTGAACTGTAAATCTAAGATGTGCAATCTTATGGATTTCTCCTATAAAAGGAGCCCTGAAGTACAGCCTCGTACTGCATTCAGGCTCCCAAGTCCTGGATATAGTCTTTGGCCAGCTCATGAAGATTCCTTTCCTACTACTTGGTGTCCCTGTGGTCTTCCCTGAGGGTCCTCACCATAACAATAGAGTATCCAAATGGTGTATGTGAGTATATATGTGGCTCACAGCCCTAAGGCTGTAAAATGATTTCTGTTCTGAAGAGTGCCATTCCACCAAACCCACTGTCCTGGACTGCATGAACACCTTTTAATGTTGAATGGCCCCCAGAAAGAACACTGAAAGTAATTAAGATCATACGCAGGAGAAAATACAAGATTCTCCTATTCTTAAAAAGTTTTAAACTGGCAGAATCAGAGAGCTGCCCGGTGGCCCTGAGAAAAGTCCAAAACTCTCCATCGGGAGAAAAAAACACAGCTCAGCTAAAGTCAGACCAGAAGCTTCAAGGCCAGAGATCCCCCAGTTATCTCCTAACACACTCTCCAGTAATGAGGTTCTGGCTGGCAGGACTTGAAAATGGCCACAAAATGGGAGGTGGAGAGAGAGATAGTGCTGCCTTGGCCACTGGGAAATTCCAACACTCCAGGGCTTGACAGGGAGGAAGGGGTTAAACAAAGGAAGGAGGCAAGACAAGGTGAAAGTCTCTCTGCAAGGTTTTGCAAAGTTCTCTGAGCTAAACAAATGTGAGTGGAAGCTACTCAAGCCATAAACCCAATGACATAATACCAGAAGAGTAGGGAGAGCCCCTCCAGACTTGCAAAAAAAGAGTTATGCTGTCCCGCTGTGTTGCCCAAAGGGCTTGATCTGCAGATGTCCAGGTGTCCCTGGGAGTAAGGGGGAAGCCTAACACACAAATCTCATTGTTGTACAGAGAGACAAGACACAGATCTCTCTTGTGTTTATGCTGCCCAATAAAATCCCTACTGGCTCTTTTTTAGCTTCCCTACCTTGCAGAGCCAGGGGGCTGCAGACACAGGGAATCTCAGGAGCCTGGTCCCAGCATAATGGGTGAATGCCAAGTTGCTGTGAATAGATGGGGACTTATAAGAATTTACAACTGTTTTAAATCTACTTTGTCTCTCTGTGCTTCTGTGGGACTACTAACAGAAAAACATTCTCAAGATTTATGTTCAAATTTACACATGCTCAATACTGAATTTGTAAGAAAATTTCTAATGATGTTAGAATCTGCTTTCATATTTTAAAAAATGTGTTTTAGAAAAGTTATAAGAAACAAAGTTCCAAAATCAATAAATGATAAAATCTACATGATTATTCTAGTTAAATAGTATAAGTCAAATCTGGTCTACTCTTTTATAAAAAAGTTATTTCAAAAACCTTAACCAGGCATGGTGGCGCACACCTTTAATCCTAGCACTTGGGAGGCAGAGGGTAGGAGGATCACTGAGAGTTCAAGGCCACCCTGAGACTACATAGTGAATTCCAGGTCAGCCTGAGCCAGAGTGAGACCCTACCTTGAAAAACAAAACAAAACAAAAACCTTTTATTAAAAGCCTTATGGTAAGGACAATGAAAGTTTCTGTTGGAAGTTATAAGATGAACTGACTAAAGAAGATAAAATGGAGAGAAAACTTTAAAATTTTGGAAATGTTTGATGAAAAAGATTGTTACAGAGTGATTAAATGGATATAAAGTAAAAGTATGTAGATGAAGGTATGAGTAAAGTATATGGGTGAAGGTATGAGTAAGCTTAAACAGAAGGTTAAAGACAAAGTACAGACTTATTGAGATATAAAATGATTATTAGCCTACATCTAACATCAGACTAACAGAGTATGATCCTGGAATGGTAGCAGGTTGCTATGGTATTCAGGTTGTAAACTTAACTTTAACTCATTGATGCTAACCTGGTTGTAATGGTCAGGAAAGACTGAATTTAGAGTACCCAACCAAGTTAGTTAGACTCCTCTATTTGTCAATGCTTTAACTAAATATGACAATTAAAATGGACTCATTAATATTTAATTCTCTCCTAAAAACCCTGCCTCAAAAAAAAACTCAAAAAAATTATCTACTCTCTTTTTTCCTATCTTTTAAGGTAAATACACTATATTTGGAGACAATGACAGTATTTAAACTGTCAACCTGTTCCCCTGGTTCACTCATTCATTTGTCCGGCTAGATGAGACCCCTGGGATGAACACTGGCAGGTAGGGGTGACAGGAAATCTCTATAGTCTTAACTTCTTATCACACCCCTCTGGTATTCTTCATATCTCTAGACAGCTTGTCCCTGCTCCCTGCTCATTCCACTACATTCTCTCACAGGAAAAACAAGTTACAGAAAAAATACAAGCCACTATAACATGGCCACAATACATCCAATATGTGGCAGACCTTCTCCCCTTTACTAACCACCTCAATGCTTCTAATTGCTTCTTTTGCTGTCCCGTACCTGTCCCCTGCTGACAGCAGTGCCTATTAATGCCACTCTTAAATACCCCACATCAATAGCAAACTATTCCCAACCCTGCCTTACTGATATTCTCCTCTTTGATGCTGGTAACGGTATGCCCCTTTGCTTGTCCAGCTCTAATCTGACCTGAGCTGAATGTCTCCTCAATATTTCCATAACCAAGACCACTTGATTACCCCACTTATTGTTCCCCAGACTTGATTGTACCACAGGTATATATCTACAAGGAAGAAGAAGTGGCCTCTAAACTCTGCTGAGAGAGATTTTCATCCCCCTACTGGTGGGCCATAGCGTGACGCTAACCCTGGGTGCCCCTGGCACTGCAGGAGCCACTCTCATCCAAACCAATGATCTCATGGGGACTTTGGAGACAAGCTTGACCAGGCCATGATATCAACTACCAACAGCCTTGAGTCACTTCAGATACAATTATACTCTCTCATGGGTGTGATATTCCAAAACCGTAGAGCCTTAGATCTCATCACTGCTGAACATGGGGGGACATGCATGGTCTTGGGAGAAGAATGTTGTTTTTTTTGCCAATGAATCAAATGTTGTTGGGAAAAAAATGTTAAAACTCTCAAAAAGCTCCACAGAGAACTACTTGTCTGCTATAAACTTGATGACCCCACCACCTGGTTTTCTTATCCCTTAGTCATTTGGCTTCTCCCCTTCTTTGGCCCCCTCCTGGCTAAAGAGACCCTGTAACTTGTGGCCCTCTGCCTTGTCAAATTTCTCAGACAACAAATAACTAATGTTGCTAAGGTTGCTACCAATTAGGTCCTTGTGCACCAACTAGCTCTATCTAGACCTGTGGTAGACTATAAAAATCTCACTCAATATGATGATAATGCCACATTATAAAAACAAACAGGGAGTTGTAAGGTTTAGGCAGACAAGAGCTGCCAAACATGACTAAAGGCACCAGACCCTGAGGTTGCAGTGAGCCTAGATCCCAGACAATCTCGAGACTGTCAGGAGTGAGGCTGCTCCTTCCCCCTGGCCTGGGGCACCTGGATATCCTGATAAGACTTAGGTTTCGCTTTCCCCAGAGCCTTGTGACTTTGTCTGCTTATATCATTATATGTTAATAAGGTATCAGCCAGTAACCTTCGCCAGCCAATCCCCCTATGATCCATACCCTGAACCTTTTCCCACCACTACATGAACATTTATAAACCCACTCTCCTGGCAAATAAAGAAGATGTCCTCTGATGCAGTCTCCTTGTGTTTCTTCCCATCTCAGTCACGGCCACTCAAGACGCTGCTCCACAGCTGCCTGGATGTCTCCTGGGAGCCATGGCCATGGGGACCCCAGGAACCACACTACATGTATCTTTTTACTTTCTTTTGTCATAGCTATATATCTTAGTGCCTATTAATTTTATTTATGGTCCCTCCCCAAACACATTGAAACCCACATATTTGCTTAGAAAATAAACTCCACAGGCAAGGCATATTGCTTTTGTATTTTGTTTTGTTTTAATTTTATCCCCAGAGCTTATAAAATTGTTATAAAATTCCAGAGTACCATTGGAAAGGGGAGTGAGTCAAATGAATTGGACATAAACCTGAGTTAAGGTTTAAGGTCTTGCTTAACTGACTGTGTGCACGGTATGTCAATCTGGACTACTTGGATAAAACTCTACCTCAGCTCATGGGCATACACTGAATTATGCAGCTGACCTTTCTGATTGATATCTTACATAGTTGAAATATTCTTCTAAACAATATTTCTCTGTGATTGTTTTCCTATGAAAACATGAGATGTATAAATTCAATTTCTTTTCTGTAGAAAATGTACATAACTTGGGAACTCATTTAAGGTAGCATTTTTTTATGATTGCATTCACATTATAAAGTGAATATAATTTCCTGTATTCCTTTACCAAGGTTGGTCTTTCTGAGCACTGACATTCAAAAATGAATTTCTGATTTAAACCATTATGAAATGCAACCATCATTCAGTTTGTCTTACTGTATTAAATCTTGTAGTATCAGTAAAGAATTAGAAAGAAAACCTACTGAATTACAGTGCAGTATGCTAATAAAAAACAATCGACAGCATGAAGGTATAAGAATTATACAGATTTATCAGATGCAGTTGTTGGAAGATATTCCAAATATCCAATGCATGTATCTTAAAATAAATAGCATGAAATGTTGGTCTTAGGTAAGAATAGAAGTTCAAATTTTCAAACACATATTTGTCTTTCAAAATCCAAAGTTCATTATAGATATTTTAAGCTAAGAAATAGAGTCAGGTCTATTGTTATCATACAGGAGTAACAGCACACAAACATAATATTCCGCTATTTCATTTTATTTTATTTTACTTTAATTTTTTGTGTGTATGCATGTTTATGTGTGCATGTGTCTGGAGACCAGAGGGTGACATCAGGTGTCTTCCTCAACTGCTTTCATGATATTTTGTTTTTGAGACAAGATCTCTGAGTACAGCCCTTATCAATTTGGTTGAGCTAACTGACCAGCAAGTCCCAGTGATCCTCCTGTCTCCACCTACCAGGATTGGGCTTACAGACTGGCATTGCTATGTTTGGTTTTAATATGTAGGTGTTTTGTAGCAGACAGCTTCAGGTTCGCTGAGATGAACTTCCAGACCAGGCACAGTTATGGAGGAAGGGATATTATTTATTGAAGCTTACAGATCCAGGGGAAGTTCCATAATGACAGAAGAAGCTGGCCTGCCTTCACAGGGCCAAGCAGAGAGAGAAAAATCCACCAGCCACAGAGCACAGCAAACCTTAGGAACTCCTACTGGGCACATTTTGCATATCTTTACAATGAAATCTCAAACCCATCATCACACCTTAAGATCTGCCCAATGACATTGCCTCCAGCAAGTTGGCTGCAGATGCAAACTATAAACTAATAAAACACTGAATATATTGGGGGCCATATATTCAAACTACCACATAGGTGTTTGATTGGAACTCAGGTTCTCATACTTATATGTTACCTCAGTGACTGAGCCATTTCCTCAGCACCAAGCAGTTTATAGTTTAATTAAAAATATAATAAACAATTTTATCTGTCCTTCTACTTAAAGAAACTTATCTATCAGGTTATTCAGTTGTTTAATTTATTTTATTCCTGCAGTATTGCAAAATGCCCAATGTGAGCTTTCAGGACTATGCTTGGGACTGCATCTTCCTAGTATAGAGAATGTGAAAGGCTTTGCCCTAGAGAGATAAAGCCTATTTCAACATTCTTGTTATTTCCCAAAGATACTAGTTTTTATTTTTCTTCATTAAAAACAAAGTTTTCTGTGGCTGAGAGCTGATGTCCTACCCAGAGGTTACTCTTCAGTTTTGTAGGTAGTTTTCTTGTACTTTGTTTTGTATTTTTAGGAAACTTCTATGCTATCATTATTTTTTTCTTTCTGGATGTCTTAAAGCTATATAATTTTGTTTCAACTTAAGTAATTTGATTTTCATTTTTATTTCCATGCTTTTATTTGTTTAATCAGTTGAGTTAAAAATATAACTTGTTACATAAAATATACTTGATATTTTATTTAGATTAGTGTTCTAAATAACAAATGACAAATAAGTAACATATTACTAACATAATTGTGACTTTATGCAACTGCCCGGACAGAAATTGGCCTCGATATCCATGACCTTGCTGTGCCTAACAATACCTTTGCAAGACCCTCATAATAGAAGTAAAAGATGATGACATCAAATTAAAAGAGAGACTAATGGAGAGAGGGAGGGGATATGATGGAGATTGGAGTTCTAAAGGGGAATGGGGAGAGGGGAGGGAAATACCATGCATTTTTTGTATGTAAGTATAGAAGTTGTCAATAAAAAAAATTATTAAAAAAATACTTAAGTTTTATTTGAGAGATGGGAAGAGAGAGTGAGAGAAAGAGAATGGGCCCACCACAGCCTCCAGCCACTACAAACGAAGTCCTGGCACATGTGCTACCTTTTGCATGTGGCTTATGTGGTGTGGTAGACAGCTTCCAGGTCACTGAGATGAACTTCCAAACCAGGCACAGTTATGGAGGAAGGGATATTTATTGAAGCTTACAGATCCAGGGGAAGTTCCATAATGACAGAAGAAGCTGGTCTGCTTTCACAAGTCTAAGTAGAGAAAAAAAAAAGCCACAAGCCAGAACCCCAAAAGCCACACAACACATACATAGGAATTCCAAGCAGAACTCAGGCACTTTGCATATCTTTAGACTGGAATTCCAAATCTACCACCACACCTTAGGGCTGGATGCATCTATTTCAACTACCACACATGGGTCCTCAGGAATTAAACCTGAGTCCTTTGGCTTTGCAGGCAAGTGCCTTAACTGCTAAGCCATTCCTCCAGCCAAACAGTGACTTTTTTATAAGTCATATATGGATTGGATTTAAGCATATACCATTATAGGAGTTTCCCATTGTTTTGGATTACATTGCTTATGTTAGTGTTTATTCCTAAACAAAATATTGCAACTTCTAAATATATTGAATATTTGACAAGGGTGTCTTATTTTACACAAAAATATACATAGCATTCACATGTATTCATTTGTGCTAACAGAATTTAAATGATTTAATAATTTTAGAAAATCACCCTTTGAATTTTGTAATTAAATTATTAATGAAGTTATGAAATCAATATTAACATAAGAGAGAAAGTATTATAATATTTATATATTGCTTTAGAGATATGTCCTTTTAAGTTCAACTTATTTCATCTCAAAGTTGAAAGAAGAGCAGTTTTCTTTAAGCCACTCTGACATATTTGTAATTGGGCTGCCTATTTTATCCTGGATATAAATTAATTATAAATATATAATACCTTTTAAATTAAAATTTGAAATTTTATTGATATGTTTATGCTTTATTTTTCATTCATTTTATATAGTTGGACTATTTTGACCTACACTTTGAATTCTTATCACTTTTCAAAATTGTAATAATTTTATTTTCACAAATTTGTTTATTCATATAAACTAATTATGGGTATTTTCTTTTCTATAGGACTATATTTGAAAAAAGAAAAGATTTTCTCTTTCCTCATCACCTATTGTATATCCTTATTACTTCCATACACTTATATACTTGTATCTTTCTGCTGAAATCTGGAAAAAATGTTAAAGTTAGTCATTGTATTAACCATATTAAAAAGTTAAATTTGTGGGTCATTTCTGACATTTACATTTTTTTCCAGTAAAGTTTAATAAATCTGTTAGAATTTTGTGATCCGCAATCATTTTTTAACTTGCTCTTTTATTTCAGCCTTCATCTTAACTGTCACCATTGAGTTAATTCTAATTGTGATGCTTTAATATTGGCTCTCTAATGCATTGGTGAACTAAAGTTCCTAGAAAACGGCTATATCTGCTGCACCTACTTCCAGAAAGGCTGAATGGACTGATAAAGCTCCTGTGATCACAGAGAGATGGAATTTTGCAAGTCAGAACCAAATTACCTATAGCCCCTTAATAGCCATTTATTGCCAACCTCTTTGAACTAATATCCTAGTGACTATCAATTGATCAGGTGTAATCCTTTCCGATGCAAGAACAGACACCAACGTCCACCAACCCAAGAGCTAAGAATGTCAGCAGATAGCATTTGAGGCAAGGTGGAGATTTCCCCTGCTTTGCTGTAACCTGCCTACCTAATGGTCAGCCAATGTATTTGAAAAGTGCCTTGATTTATGACTTTCTTTTGTTCTGTAACTATAAGATCTTCATGAAATTATTAACCCTTTGGAACATGGAATTTGGAGTAACCTAAATCCTAGTCTATGGTCACTCATATTTGGCTCCACAATAAACTATGTCTTATCCCTTTGAGGTGAGATCTGTGTCTTTTGCCTTGACACTCCCTTGCTTATTCCCTTTTCACTGTTTTGTTAAAGGCTTCAGAAAGTTGTTTCTCCAACCAAGCAAACAGAATGCTCTTAGTTCCCTCCAGGTTTGGGACTTGGTTAAATGAGTTACTTGTTATTAATGTAATTTGAATGTAAAATTTAAGGGGGTGTAAAAAAATCAAGTCAAGTCAAATATTTATATATAGAGATAAATGTATAAGTATTTACAAATAATATGTTTTACTTATTTAAATAATGTGATACTTAAAAACTTATAATTGGCAAGTATATCTGAAGGTAACCATTCTTTTTATTTTGCTTTGGGATTTTTTGTGTTTATTTATCTATGTGGTTTTCTTTCCATATTTTGGCACATCATAGGTGTACCTTTATAGTGTATTCGGGGGTGGGGTCATGGGGCCAAAAACTAAGTATGTGTGGAAAAGCCACAAAGAAATCTAATAACCAGTAAACTGACAACTGCTGTTGCAGTTGGTTGTTCACCACAGTTACATCTTAAGCCCCTGCTGCTGAAGAGAGTCCACAGTTTGACTGCAATGCATAGAGAAATTAAGCTGGAAATGGGATGGAGCCTTCCCTACTGGCTAGCTTGAAGAGTACCTCTGGTCCTACAATAGGGTAGCTAGCAACTGGCTAGCTTTCATAGTGCCACAGGTACTCTGCAAGCTGCTGGGGTAGAAATGTCATAAAAAATCTTATTCAACTGTGACCCTTCTGTGCTATAATATGGGCAAACCTGGCAAGAAGTTTCTACAGATGTAACACTGGCAGTTAGTAATGGAGACAACCAACCATCCTTTGGAGTTGATGTCCATTCCACAGAGGGGAACCATATGGAGTACTGTAAAGCTGGCTAAAAGCTCATGACTAGAGAGGACATAGGTCCTACTTTGGAAGCTACTGCTATTGTTTTGCTAAAATGGGCATAATATATTTACCAAATTGCCTTCTAAATAATTGTTTATACCTTTAGATTAGTTCTAGGATCAGCTTTGATCATAGAAACTTCTTTTGCAGTAGGCAGTGGTAACCACGGAGCTAAGAATAAGTGACTGTTGACTATTCAGTCATAAAACAAACAACTCTTTCATTCCCTCAAAGGTTCAGAAGAGGAGGCAGAAAGAATGTAAGAGCCAGAGGAAGGAATGGAGTGAAGTGGGATTCTGTTTTCTAGCTCTGACAACATTGTTGCACTCAAGCTCATAACAGTTGGGAATATCCATACATAATTTGCATAGATTGAACCTATAGAAGATTGTGACTGTCAACAAACATCCTGTCATGGGAGGAGGGCTCATGAGGACCTACCATCCTGAGGACTTATAGGCAGACAATCAGAGCTATAGGAGGAAGGGTCTAACTAGGTCTCCAGTTTCCCTTAGTTTAGGCAGCTAATGTTGGATGTGGGAGGGAAAGACATCTTCTTCAGTGGTATAGCCACTAGTGAAGAGACCATTCTCCTTTTATTAAAAATAATTATAACTTTATTTATGAGAGAGAGAGAGAGAGAAGGGGGAGAGAGAGAAGCTATGTCCTCCTATTGCTGCAAATTCCTACTTTTCCAGACTCATGTGCATATCTGCCTTTACATAGGAACTGGGGGATTGAACCCAGGCCATTAGGCTTTGCAAATAAGTGCCTTTAACCTCTGAGTAATCTCCCCACCCTAAGAGTTCATAAGTAATAAGTAGTGCCTCACCCAGGAGAGTGCAAACAACCCTAATGAGTTAGAAATCAAAACCAAAACCAAAAACATGAAAGCAGAGCAAGAAATTTATGAGAAATAGAAGAGCAATATAAGGAGTGGGAGAGGAACAAAAGAGGGTAATGGGGCCAGGATATGAGAAAAATACATTATATACAATATGAAAATATTATAATGAAACATATTATTGTGTCTAATTAGCATATGCTAATGAAAAGAAAAAACAAAAAATGAACAAGAACAATTAAAAAGTTAAAATTTGTAAGCAATGTTTATGGGTGGCCCTGTATTTTTTATTTCAATTTTATTTGTTAAGTTAAAATTTTGTATGTATATATCAAATGTTGATACCATCATTCCCATCCTCTTTGCACCCACTCCACTAACGGTCCCCCTTAATGGGATTGCTGGTCTTCACCATGGTGTTGTGGGTTGTGAGGTGAGAGAGCAGCAGCCAGTCATTGTGGGGTGGGGGACAATGCCTCTGGCTGTTCCTTCCCACCCTGTGGCTTTTACTTTCTTTCTTCTCCCTCTTCTGCAAAATTCCCTAAGGCTTTGTGGGTGTGTGTTAAGTCTACTTTAGTGTTGAGCTCTTAGCAGATTCTGAATTCTGCTTTAGTGTATTTTGAATGTCCTCAGTGTCTATCTCCATCACCCTGACTCAGGTTGTCAGGCTTGCCATGGAAGTAGCATGCTTACTCATCTTGCTAATTCCTTTGTGTTTTCAGCTGGACCCTAACTGCTGTGATAGGAGTGGTTCACCTGCTGATATGGAGTCAGCTATCATTGTACTGTTGATAGATTTTGGTTGTCCTCAGATCTTGCTGCTTTATGAAAAAAGAAAAAAACTGATCTCCAACAGAGAATGAAATCAGGATAGGCTAAGAGTATTAGCATTGTTAATTTAGAGAGATTTTGGCAAATCCAGATTGGATTGGTATCATAGATACCTTCCTCCTGGATAGCAGACTAAAAGCTGTAACCCTTGATAGGACCATGGAGGGATTGTCTAGTAAGATGGGCCCTGGAGAGGGTGGGACAAAGCCTAATTCTAAAATATTTGGTCCTGGTTGGTAAATCGCTGTTCTAGAAATGGGTCACAACCCATGTTGAGGTCTTGATCAGAGAGACTTATGAGGTCCCCAAAACATGACAGACTTCTGTCAAAGCATTTGGTTACCCACCTGAGGGGAAAGGTAAGACCTCATTGTTGTAGACAACACATGTTGCCTGTGGTAGTTTGAATAGATGGCCCCCAATATATTCAGTGTTTTATTAGTTTGCAGTTTGGATGTGCAGCACCTGGCGGAAGGAGGTGTCACTGGGTGGATTTTAAGGTGTGGGGGTGGGTTTGAAATTCCAATCTAAAGACATGCAAAGTGCCTAGTTCCACCTGAAGTTCCTGAAGTGTAGTGTGTGGCTTTTAGCTTGTGGCTTTCAGTCTCTCTCTTTCTCTGCTTGGACCTGTGAAAGCATTATGCCATTATGGAACTTTCCCTGGATCTGTAAGCTTCAATAAATAGCCTTTCCTCCATATCTGTGCCTGGTCTCGAAGTTCATCTCAGAGTACCTGAAGCTATCACTCCACTGCCAATGGAGAACATCAAGAGATCTGTCTGAATCTTGAAGGAAGTCTGCTCCCAGATGATTATCCCATATAATATAGTGCTGAAAACTGAGACATAAGATGCTGTGTGAATATGACCAACAATGCTGCAAGCCAGCGGGGGACCTTACTCTATGTAATCCACCATCATGACAAGATGTACACACCTGTGCAATAGTGGCACCCACCCTAGGTAGGTTATCAAATGGCTTTCTGATTGGCTAAGAAATCTGCTCAGTGGAAAGGAACCCACAGCTGGAACTGGGAACCAAGTCAGAATCCTATGGAGACTAAGATTATGGTCTCCAGTGAGAAGCTCCCAACTAGTCTTTGGCCAAAAAGGTGACCCTAATTTTTTGTTTTGGAGTTTTAGATTCCACATAAAATTTTCTTTTCTTTTAGTTTTTGCCACATTATAATTGTAAACATTTATGTTGCATAGTGTGTGTTTTAATATATACATATATGCACTCTATGCTAATCAAATTAGGAAAATTAATATGTCCATCTGTCCATCTTGGTATCATGTTTAGTTTTTTCCTAGCTATGTTTAAATATGCAATAAGTAATTTTTGTTAATTGATTATTGTCTCTCTATTTTAATGTAAGGCATTACAATTTAATTGTCTCATGTAATTGTAATTCTGTACCCAGTACCAACCCTTACTTATCCCCTATCTAACTTTCTAGGCTTTGACAAGTTCTGCAGTATTCTCTACTTCAGTGTCCACATATTGAATGGAGACCAGTGTTCTTTTTCCATATATGAGACAAAAGAAAGAGGCATCTAGAGAGAGAATGGGCATGCCAGAGCCTCCAGCAGCTGCAAACGAACTCCAGACACATGCACCACCTTGTGCATCTGGCTTACATGGATCCTGGGGAATTGAACCTAGGTCCTTTGGCTTTGCAGGCAGGCACCTTAACTTCTAAGCCATCTCTCCAGCCCCTTGCTACCATTTTGAGGATTTCTGATTAATTATTTTACCACGCAGAACTAGTTATTTAACTTCCTATACCACATGAAATAATTTGCCTTTAAAAATTTGCCTTTGAGACTTAAAAGTTTACCATTAATCCATACTGTGTTGAGTTGTGAAATTTTGGGTTCCTTATTTATACACCCATATGCCAATGCCTCAACAAATTTACGGTATCCCAGGTTCTTGTCTTATAAATTTAAAGAATTAAAATCCATAGACTAGAGAGTAAGGTTTGAAATAACTTATTAGATTAAGAGAAGGAAAGAGAAGGAAAACTAAGAAAGTGCAAAGAACTCCTGCCATGTGGAGGAAAGGAGGGGATCAAGAGCCCACGTGGGACTAAAGGAAGGCAGGTCACTCCTATCTCTGGGCTGAGATGAGGGAAGCTTACCAGCACTTTTAAATTCAGGAGACAGCCAAGAGAGCCCTGGTAAGAGTATATTTCTAACCTTATTGTGGTGGGCTTCACCTTCAGGCTCAGGTGAGCCAGAGTGAGGACTGACTGGTCTGGAGTAGGGGTTGGCTGAAGAAGAAGGCAGCCATGATGTTACCAACCACAATGTCAGGACCAGATTTAAATTCTAGGAATGTCCAGGAATGGACTTAGGTGGCTCATGGCAAAATACAGGTCTAGGGAACTCCTTCAGGCAAGAGATAAGAAGTCAGATCACTCTTTGATTTCTAGCAAATTGGAGATTACAAGGGTATTCCTGACTTTACTTCTGGGCCCAATCACTACCTAACGATGCTACCTGACTCCCTCTCAGTATAACATTTCCATGGAAGATTTAAGAACTACATGTCTACTCACTCAAGACAGAGTGCTGGCAATAGAGCAAAGACCTTTCCACCATACATGTGCCTGCATACATTACAGACACAAGGGTGAGGGGTTACAGGAGCATGGGTGTGGGGTTACAGGAGCATGGGTGTGGGATTACAGGGTCGTGGGTGAGGGGTTACAGGAGCATGGGTGAGGGGTTACAGGAGAGTGGGTGAGAGATTATAGGAGCATGGGTGAGAAATTACAGGAGCATGGGTGTGGGGTTACAGGAACGTGGGTGTGGAATTACAGGGTCGTGGGTGTGGGGTTACAGGAGCATGGGTGAGGGGTTACAGGAATGTGGGTGTGGAGTTACAGGGGCATGGATGCAGGGTTACAGGAGCGTGGGTGTGGGGTTACAGGAACGTGGGTGTGGAATTACAGGGTCGTGGGTGTGGAGTTACAGGGGCATGGGTGAGGGGTTACAGGAATGTGGGTGTGGAGTTACAGGGGCATGGATTCGGGGTTACAGGAGCGTGGGTGTGGAGTTACAGGGGCATGGGTGTGGGATTACAGGGGCGTGGTGAGGGGTTACAGGGGTGTGGGTGAGGGGTTACAGGAACGTGGGTGTGGGGTTACAGAAGCATAGGTGTGGGGTTATAGGAGCATGGGTGAGGTGTTACAGGAGCATGGGGGAGGGTTACAGAAACATAGATGAGGGGTTACATGAGCAAAGGGTAGCGTTACAGGAGAATGGGGGAGCATTATAGGAACATGGGGGGTGAGTTATAGGAGCACAGAACAAGGTTACAGGAACATGGGGAGGGTTATAAGAAGAGCAGGGGGGAGGGTTACAGAAGCATGAGTGAGAGATTACAGAAACATGGCTGAGGCAAACGCAGCTGCATCACACACAAAAAAAAAATCCGGGGCTGGAGAGATGGTTCAGCGGTTAAATGCTTGCCTGTGAAGCCTAAGGACCCAGGTTCAAGGCTCAATTCTCCAGGACCCACGTAAGCCAGATGCACAAGGGGGTGCACGCATCTGGAGTTCGTTTGCAGTGGCTGAAGGCTCTGGCACGCCCATTCGCTCTCTCTCTACCTGCCTATTTCTGTTATCTGTCTCTCTCAAATAAATAATAAAATATTAAAAAAAAAAATCCCATCCTAGAACTCACAAATGGTGAATCCCTGGAGCTCCCTGACAATCGGAAGTCAACTCTACCAAAGAGGTCTCCTTACCCTGGCAACTACTTGTCACAGTATGAACCTAAGTCTGGGATGTTTCCTTAACTTCCTGAATCTTAGGAGTTGCCCCCTTCCCATCTGGAAGCTAGGTTTCAATTCAGAAGAAATACTTACACAACAATCACACATTGCTTTTTGTTTCTTCATAGTGTAGGATCACTGAAGGTTAGTGCACTGAAGCTTGGCCACCAGTGAAACACTGTAGAAAATGCATAAGAGGTGTTTAGAGTCATGAAGGACCCACCTCACAGTGGAGTAATGTATTTCTCACAGGATTAACTGTTCTGGGGATTTATTCCCTTTTACCTCACTTCTGGCATGCCTGCTTACCACTCTTACACTCACCTTCTGTTGCCAACCATCAGGCTATGACAGGCTGTGATGCCCTCACCCGAAGCACAACAGCTGTCACTGCAATATTCCTACACTTCCAGAAATACAACAGCAATTTGCTTTTTTTCTTGCTAAATTAGCTAATTTCAGGAATTGTGTTGTAGCACTAGAAAGCGGGTAATGACAAATTTACCTCAAAATTAACTCTGGACTAACAAATATATGCGTCCACTATTATAGTTACACCCACTATTATACTTAGAAAATTCTTACATTTTTCCTGTTTGGCCCATCTGACTCATTCCTCAACTTTGTTATCCACAATCTAGTTTGTCTGTCTCCACAGTTTTGCCTTTTGAAAAAATAGAAAACACTTAAGACTTAGGACAGGAAAGATCCTTAGCAGTTAAGGTACTTGCCTGTGAAGCTTAAGGACCCAGGTTTGATTCCCCAGTACCCACATAAGCCACATGCACAAGGTGGTGCATGCATCTGTAGTGGCTAAAGGCTCTGACAAATCCATTCTTTCTTTCTATTTGCCTCTTTCCCTCTTTCTCAAATAAATAAATAAATATTAAAAAACCGCTTGGAGTTATATGGTATTTAGATGTTTCAGACTGTTTTTCTTCATAACAAGAATTCCATGTTTTTCTGCATTGTTGCATAGCTTGATAGCACATTTTAGTGCTTAGTAATATGCCATTGGCTGGATGCAGCAGTTTATTCATTCACTTTCTGAAGACACATTAGTTGCTGTTTTATTTAAGGTCTTTAAAACTGACTCTGGAGTCATATTCATTAGGATTTGAAGATTTTTCAGTTATGATTTTAAGTATTTTGATTTATCATGCATCTTTAGGTAAAAACATTAGAGTCAATTCATGTTAATTTTTATGGCTATTTGTATATATGCAAACAATTTGCATTTTATAATGCTTTAAAATTGCTTGAACAGCCAACAATAAAAAGTGGCAATCTGTGATTTGTAGTTATCTTTTCTGAAATAGAGAGTATGGTTTTCTCATAGGTTTCACCATCATGTTATACATGTTCTACTTTTGGGTAGGATTCTAATGTGAATGTCATGGTCATGTAACTTGGAGCTGTTCTACTTGTATTATGGAGAGTCACACACATCTGACTTTCTTTCATAGATAAAGATTGCATAACTTATGAGCAATGTGGTAAAATGTGGTGTGCATATGAGTTTATGTTTATTTAATTTTTTGTTGTGCATGTGTGTACATGTGTGTATGAGTTTTCATATGGATGCTTGGGCTCATATGCTTGTCTAACACTTTATTGATGAAATTATCTCCCTAGGCCTCTATCTTAAATTATTACATGAACTATGACATCATTTTTTAATCTCCCATTTTGTTTTCCTTCTCAGGGAGTCAAATAATTTTTTCTTTTCAAGGTAGGGTTTCACTCTAGTCCAGGCTGACCTGGACTTCACTATGTAGTCTCATGGTGGCCTTGAACTCACGGCAATCTTCCTACCTCTGCCCCCCAAGTACTGGGATTAAAGGCGTGCACCACTACGCACTGCCAAATGATTTTTTTGTTTGTTTTTAAATCTGGTGGTGTATGTGCTGTGTGTGTGAATGTAGGAGTGCATGTGGTGGTCAGAGAACAACTCTCATTTGTTGTTCCTCACCTTCCACCTGCTTTGAGACTTGACCTTATCTTGTACTTTGTTGTTGGACATTGCTAAACACGGGCTGGAACTGTGAGAAAGCTGGCCTGGGTTGTTGAGTATGGCTGAGGACCTTGGACTATAGGTGTTGCAGCAGGCCTTATCTAAAGTAACCCACTCTGGCACTTGGGCTAGCCCCTCTCTCTTTGAGAGGCTCCCATGGAAATGGGAAGGATGGGCCACTCCCCCCTCTCCCAGAGAACCTGGACATTCCATAGCCTAAGGTTCACTTTCCCCACAGTCCCGTCACCTTGTGGCCAGCTGCCCAAGAGACCCTTTTATGGTAGTAAACAGTCTCCCTGAAGCTACAGCCGACCAACATGTGGATATGTGCCTCAAGTTCATTGCTTTTCCCGCCACTTCTGCTGTCTCTCTCGCAACTCCTCCTTTGCAACTTCTGCCTTCCAGCACCAGCCAGTTAGATAGTGACCCATGAAACTATGATCTGTATGTGCCTTCGCAACCTTTTCCAAGTGTTTATAAACCCACTCCCCTTTTGAATAAATGAGTGCTCTCCATCAGATGGTCTCCCTGGTGGTTCATTGCCTGTCACAGTCACCTGCTCCAAGATCCTGCTCCCTCCATCTCCTCCGGTGCCAGGGACATCTGTGGCCAACAACCCTCAGGAATAGTGGGGACCCTCATCTGGGACCCAACGTGGAGCTCCCCGGACATGTGGTTAATAGGTGAGTGACTCCTTGAGGGACATCCTCCCCTTGGGACTAATGGCCTCCTGTGGTCACTCCCCCACAGGGAGGCTGGCAGGTTTCGGTTTCTCTTTCCACCATCAGAGGAAGTCAGGCTCATCTTTCCAACACAGAGAGGCGGGACTCTCTTTCCTCCATCAGAGGGAAGCTATTTTCTCTTTTTTTCTTCTTTACTTTCGGTTCGCACCATTGTGAGGGATTGATCAAGGCGAAAGGGCAAGTGATGTCTTTTGACTGGGGCTACAGTCCAGTATTGACTGAAGGCCCCTAGCCCACTGTTCAGACTCCAGTGGCCCACTCAGGCATTGGCAAGAACCTTCTATCTATTTCTCTTCAAATTGGCAATGCTTCGACCAGTAAAAGCCTCTAAGGCGCTTGCTGGCCTCTTAAAATTGTGGACAGGCTTGCATCTGGAGCTTTGGGGAAATCCCGCATGGTGCTGCCCTCTGCTCTTGGCATTTCTGGTCTTTCTCTATCATGGGAATGCTATCTCCCATCAAAAGGAATCACAAATCAGGGGCTTGAGAGCACTTCCCAAAGTCAGGGGCATAAAACTCTCTCGGAAAGAGACCAGTTCATTCTAAGAAGTCCTCCACATCGCCCCAAAGCTGCTGGCAGTGGAGGCAGCAGCAGTGGCTGTGGGGAGAAAGTCTCCTCCCCTGGCTTCTTTCCCTGCTCACCACTGGGCCAACAGTGTGGGCTTAGGTGTGGGTGGCTTAATCAGGATCATAAAGGTGGCCTGTGTACATGTCCTTCCCTCTGCTTTACCTGCTCTTCTCACCAGGTTCCTCTTGCCAAGGTCTCATAGATGACAGCACTTGTCTAGCTCTCTCAGCCTCTCCTGACTTCCTTCATGGTAACAAAGTTTGATTTTATCTCTGGAGTTATAAATAAAACAGAAATCTAAAATAAAAATGCATAACTTCTAAATAAAGGAATAAATGAATGTATGAAGGAAAAATGGTTGCCTAGAGTCTTTATGAAAAGTGCACTTGAAATGAATGTGTGTGTATGAGTTTGTATATGGCTCACAGCCCTAAGGCTGCAGAGTGATTTCTGTCCTGGGCAGTGCATGCTCAGGAAGGCTTTGTCTTTGTGTCTGTCTTTGTGTTTTTTTCTGCAGCACCAACATAGTGGAAAATTCATTGTGGAGTAAGTCCTCCACCAAGCCCGCTGTCCTAGACTGCATGGCCAGCTTTTAATGTTGAATGGCCCCCAGCAGGAACACTGAAAATAATTAAGATCATAGGCAGGGGAAAATACAAGATTCTCCTATTCTTAAAAAGTTTTAAACTGGCAGAATCAGAGAGCTTCCCTGTATCCCTGAGAAAAGTCCAAAACTCTCACTAGGGGAATAAAAAAATCAGCTCAGCTAGAGTTAGACCAAAAGCTTCAAGGCCAGAGATCACCCCCACACACAGATGCCTCATAACACACTCTCCAGTAATGAGGTACTGGCTAGCAGGACTTGAAAATGGCTAAAACCAAGGTCACAGAAAGGGAGGTAGAGAGAAATAGTGCTGTCTTGGCTATTGGGAAATTCCAACACAATGAAAGGAGGCAAAACAAGGTGAAAGTCTCTCTGTAAGGTTTTGCAAAGCTCTCTGAGCTAAACAAATGTGAGTGGAAGCCACTCAAGCCATAAGCTCAACCACATACCTACCAGAAAAGGAGGGAGAGCCAGACTGACAGAAAAGAGCTATGCTGTCCCACTGTA
Organism: Orientallactaga sibirica; assembly: GCA_036365145.1. Lineage (NCBI taxonomy): Eukaryota > Metazoa > Chordata > Mammalia > Rodentia > Dipodidae > Orientallactaga > Orientallactaga sibirica. The sequence continues at coordinate 3,765,309 of JAEOAD010000240.1, forward strand.
TTCCCCAGGGACAAAGAGTAAAATCAAAAATAATTTAAGTTCTGGGCCACTCCAGGCAGGTGTACCTATGATGTATTACTTCATGCGTTCCCCTGAAGGGCTTGATCTGCAGATGACCAGGTGTTCCTAAGAGTAAGAGGGAAGCCTAACATAAAAATCTCATTTTTGGACAGAGAGACAAGACATAGATCTCTCTGGTGTTTATGCTGCCCCAGGAAAACCCCTAATGGATCTTTCTTAGTTTCCATGCTTGCAGAGCCAGGGGGGCTACAGACACAGGGAATCTCAGAATCCTGGCCAAGTTTCTGTAAATAGATGGGGACTTCTTATAAGAATTTGCAACTGTGGACACTGAATATTCAAGCTTGGCCATACAGGCTCAATGACTGAACAGGTGCAATAGTGGCATGTCTACTCTTGGGGTAACCAACTGCTCCATAATTGGACTGAAGGCCCTCTTTACAGAAGGGAATACATACCTTGTACTGAAAAACCTAAGCAAAAGTCTATGGCAGGGGAGGTCATGAGCCTTAGGGGTATAAAGCCGGCTCTTGTCTGACTAAATGTATATATTATTCCCACCAAGCTGCCCTGAAAGCACTACACTTAATGTTCATATTCACATATTAATGCTACTCTCACTTCTGGTTAGAAAAGCTGCTCTTTTCAGATGGCGATGACCACTGGGATGACCCAAAAGGCAACATAGTGCTGAGAAGAAGGGATGGAGGAGTGCCCAGCACTGAAACATCTCTGTCACACCCTCCAAGGCTCAGGGACCATTGTGGAAGAGGGGATGGATAGAATGGAAGAACCAAGGAAGGGTATGACTTCTTACAATGCAACTGCCCAGACAGAAATTGGCCTCGATATCCATGACCTTGCAGTGCCTAGCAATACCTTCACAAGACCATCAAAATAGAAGAAAAAGATGATGACATCAAATTAAAAGAGAGACTAATGGAGAGAGGGAGGGGATATGATGGAGATTGGAGTTCTAAAGTGGAATGGGGGAGGGGAGGGAAATATCATGTTTTTTTGTATGTAAGTATAGAAGTTGTCAATACAAAAAAAAAAGAGTAATGGTAGTCCACAGAGAAAAAAATAATAATTTGCAACTATTTTAAGTTTACTTTGTCTCTCTATGCTTTTGTGGGACTACTAACAGAAAAACAGTCTCAAGATTTATGTTTAAATTTAGATGTGCTTGATACTGAATTTTTAAGGAAATTTCTAATAATGTTCAATTATGCTTTCATATTTAAAAACTATGTTTCAAAAAGTTATAAAAAACAAAGTTCCAGAATCAATAAATGATAAAATCTATATGTTTATTCTCGATAAATAGTAAAAGTCAAGTCTGCTCTACTCTTTTATAAAAAAGTTATTTCAAAGGGCCTTTTATTAAAAATCTTATGGTAAAAAAATGAAAAAAGATAAACTGGAGAGGAAACTTTAAATGTTGAAAATGTTTGATGAAAAAGATTCTTAAAGAGCATTTACATAGATTGTAAAGTAAAATTATGTAGATAAAGGTATGAGTAAAGTATGTAAAGATATGAGTAAGCTTAAACAGAAGGTTCAAGACAAAGTTGACTAAGCTTTAAAATACTTAATCAGATTACAGACTTCTTAAGAGATATAAAATGAGTATTAGTTTAGGGCTTACATCAGACTAACAAGGTATGGCTCTGGCATGCCCATTCCCTCTCTTTTCCATGAGACTTGCTTCTTTTTTCATTAACTCATAACAATTCAGTCCAGTTCCTCTATTCTTTTGGGTATATTAGATATAGCCAAATTTAATTTCAAAAACTGACTTACATATTAAATGCACATCTTATTTAGCCTTTTAAAACTATTCCCAACCCCGCCTTACTGGTATTTCCCTCTTTTATTCTAGTCATGGTGTGCATTTTTGCCTGTTCAGCTCCAAGCTGACCATTGCTGAATGCCTCCTCAATGTTTCCATAGTCAGGACCACTTGTGTCAGGACACCCACTCTCCTTCAGTGTTAAGGAATAACCACCCCATGTGTAAATGTTTCCTCTTTCACTCATTGTTCCCCAGTTTTGATTGTTCCACAGGTGTACTTCTATGAAGAAGAAGCATCTAACAAGCTCCAACTCTGTCTGTGTCAACTGAGAGAGATTTTCATGCCCCTGCTGGTGGGCCTTGCCCTGACACTGTCTGTGGGTTCCTCTAGTGCTGCAGGAGCCTCCCTGGTCCAAACCAACCACTTTGTGGGGGACTTACAAAACAATGACCAGGCCATGATGTCCACTACCAACAGCCTCAAATCTCTCCAGAGACAATTGAACTCTCTAGTGGGTGTGGTACTCCAAAACCATAGAGCCTTAGACTTCATTACTTCTAAACATGGGGGGATGTGTGTGGTCTTGGGGAAAAAAAAAATTTTTTGTTAATGAATCAAATATTGTTAAACAAAATGTTAAAGCTCTCTCTCAAAAAAACAAACAAACAAACAAACAAACAAACAAACAAACAAACAGAAACTCCTCAAGGAGCTGCTTGACTGTTACAAGCCCGAGGACCCCACCACCCGGTTCTCTAACCCTTTAGTCACTTGGCTTCTCCTCTTCCTTAGTCCCCTCCTTGCTATAGGAACCCTATTACTTATAGCCCCCTGCCTCATCAAATTTCTCAGACAACAAATAACTAATATTGCTACAGTTACCACTAATTGGGTCCTTGTACACCATCTAGCTATAACTGGACCCACGATAAGCCACAAAAAACCTACCCAAGATGACACTGCCTGATTTTCAAAACAAAGGGGGAGTTGTTGGGCATTGCTAAACACTGGCTGGAACTGTGAGGAAGCTGGCCTGGGCTGTGGAGCATGGCCAGGGACCTTGGGCTATGGGTGTTGCAGCAGGCCTTATGTTTGGTAACCCACTCTGGTGCCAGGGCTAGCCTCCTTCCTCATGAGGCCTTAGTGTGCCTCATCCCTGCCCAGATGCTCCCATGGAAATGGGACCAATAGGCCATTCCCCCCTCCCAGAGCACCTGGACATTCCATAGTCTAAGGTTCCGCTTTCCCCACAGTCCCATGACCTTGTGGCCAGCTGCCCAAGAGACCCTTATATGGTAGTAAACAGTCTCCCTGCAGCTACAGCCATCTGATATGTGACTCAAGTCACGTAGCTTTTCCCACCACTTCTGCTGTCTCCCTTGCAACTCCTCCTTGGCAAGTTCTGCCTTCCAACACCGGCCAGTTAGATAGTGACCCACAAAATTATGATGTGTATGCACCTTCGTAACCTCTTCCAAGTGTTTATAAACCTACTCCCCTTTTGAAGAAATAAGTGCTGTCCATCAGATGGTCTCCTGGGTGATTCATTGCCTGTCACACTCATGCATTCCAAGACCCTGTTCCCCCAGCTCCGCCTGCTCCTGGGACGTTGGTGGCCAACAACTCCCAGGAATAGCAAGGACCCTCACTCTGCTGCTTTACCAGGCTGGTTAGCCCACAGACTTCCTGGAAATTCTTCTGTTTCTGTCTCTGTTCTTGCCTGTAGGTGTGACTGGAATTCTTAATGCCTGCCACAGTGTCTGGCTTTTTATCTTCTTACATAGGTCCTGGGGGTTCAAATTCAGCTATTCATGCTTGTGTGGCAAGCACTTTATTCACAGAACCATTTCAACATCCTGAGAAATGGCTACTTTAAATAAGGTCCATGTTCTAGACATTAGAGATGGTTCTTACCTATTTTCAAAGTTGAGTGTCTGCATCTGATTTAGTATTGATTACTTTAGAAGAAACAGAAGAATATCAAAATAAGACCTAATCACCTGTAAGCTTGATCAGAACACCATGCAGAAAATATCCCCCAAAGATCAGGATGTCAACAATGGTAAAACAACTGTGACATTGGATACCCAGGGTCTTCTTTATTCCAAGATGCTTGCTTGGAAGCCCACTTCATATATGTCATTAAAAAAAAGAGACAAAGTGTGCTGCTAGGAGACAGGTCCTGAGTTTCATAGCTTAGACCTATTTCCTCTTCCTTGTTGGTTTCCTGATCCACCCAGATGTGAGCAAGTAGTCTCCTGCTTCTGCTTCCAGAGTTGAGTAGCAGCCTTCACCATGCCTTCTACACCATGAAGGACTGCATTCTCAAACCATGAGCCCAAATAAATTCATCCTCCTTTTAGTTGCATCATTTTGGTATTTAGTCACAGCAATGAGAAAAGGAACTAGTATATTACATGAGCCAGAAATCCTACTTCAGCGTATTTAGCTGAAAGATTTGAAATCATTGTGTCCAATAGATGTCTTTGTATATGCCCATGCTCATTACAACATAATTCTCACAGTAACACAGATATGGAATGTACCTGCATGGTTGTCAGCAGATAAATGGATGAAAGCAGTGTGGTGTATATAAATGATGCAAAACCATTCATCCCTAAGAAGAAAAGGAAGCAACATAGGGAGGGAAGGAGGAAGAGAGGAAAGTTGGGTGAAGTCTCTCTCTTTGTGTCCATTTCTCTACATATTTACTCAGCTATTTATGTAGCATCACACCTGTGTACATCATCCTACTTAAGAACACAAGAGCCTTGCTGTGAAATAGTAGTCAGCTGTCCAAAACAATAATTTGGACAAATATGTATATTTTATGTGGAAAGATGCTCACACATTCTATTTTATAAGAATATATTAAAATTTACAGTTTATTGTCATTTTTATAAACCACATATGTATATACACATATATATGTAGCAAAAAAATTAAACCGAAAGAAAAAAGAAAACTGTTAACATGTTTCATGAGATTTTTGTACTTTTACTTTTTTTTTTTTGTTTGTTTTTTTTTTGGTTTGGTTTTTTGAGGTAAGGTCCTGCTCTGGCCCAGGTTGACCTGGAATTCACTCTGTATTCTCAGGGTGGCCTCAAGCTCACTGCAGTCCTCCTACCTCTGCCTCCTGAGTGCTGGGATTAAAGGCGTGTACCACCAAGCCCGGCTTACTTTTAGATTTTTGTCATGTTGTTTCTCTTTTTTCTTTTCCTTCTTTCTTGTTTTTTGTTTTTATTCTTTTAACTGAAACATGTATTTGATTAACAATCAAGAAAAAAGAAAGGGGGTGAGTGGATAGGAAATTCCAAATGGCAAATTAGAAGATAAATTGGAAAGGGATTAAAACCCTCACCAGGGAAGAATTTCTCCACATTTCGGACATGGCTGTAGAATTGAGTAGTATATGCAATGACATTTTCAACAGCTCAGAAATATGAGCTGGTCCCCAGTAAAGGACACCATCTGGCTATGGTGTCATTAGAGATTTTCTTGTAGCTTATATTTTCTGTCATTTTTGCATACAAATGCCTCTTTTAGTGCATTTGAAGTACATATTTGCAGTTCTATGCTGGGCTGAATTCAGCCCATTTAAACACTCCATGAAGGCATTTAGCAGCAAGCATTAGGCATCTAGGCAGGTGTTCTTCTGAAAAAATACTAAGAGGGAAAAGGCAAAATGGCCAGGGCTGCAGTTTTGATTAATATAACCCAAAGCCTGGAACACAGCCTTGCAAACAGAATGCTGTTGAAAATAAGCAAATGCCTTTTTTTTTTTTTTTTTTTTCATTCTCTTTCTTTGGCTAGCTGATTGCTATGTGAATATGTAATCAGATGTTTCAATCCTTACTCTAAAGGTTTGGTATGGCATTCGTAAGATGGCTTAAGTTGCAGTATTTTTTCCATGCTGGTCTGTACTCACTGTTGTACTAACAATATGTGAATGTGTTTCCTTTGAAGCATTTGATGTTTCACTCAAATCCAGAAAACTGATATAGTACAGGACTCAGTTATAATAGAGGAGAGAATAATTTCTGCCAAATTTCTGGTAAGATTGCTAGCCATTCTGTAAGGTTTGGGAGTGACCACAACCATGCAAACTACTCTGAGGCAAAGATGAAAGCTTTTATTCAGGAAAAGCACGAGCTGCCAGGGCTGACTCACAAGAGAGGAACACAGCCCACCGGAGTTCCTCTGATAGTGGGCTTTATAGGGTCAGTTGGGGGAAGGAAGAGCTGAACAAGAAAGGTTCCTGTAGGGGAGATCTAAGATAGCCAGGGTGTGACATCAGAAAAGCAACCAGGTAATTTACAAAAGAAGCGGCACAAAAACATGACCTGGGGCATTGCAGGCAAGGAGGGGATAATGGCTGGGCAGTTTCTTGAGGAATGTGCATAATCCACTTCCTTATATCTCTGTCTCCACCCTGCTGTCCTTGGTGACTCCATTTTGGGACCTGTCTGACCAAACACATTCTGAATCAGGAAAACACTCATGTTATAGCACATGAACATATGGTAGACAAATGCGGGAGTTTGCCTCATCAGGTTACTTTATGTGGAAGAATTTATTTTGAAATTCAGCAGCTCAGAGACTTTCCTTCATTCTTGGGATTGAACAAATATGTCAAGCTTTCATGAAATGCAGTCATGGAATGTTAATGGACTTCTCATTGCAGCTTCTCTGTGGTTTCTATTTTCCTTTGAAAGCATAATGGGGAATTTTTCTCTGCATCCTTACATTACACAGTCCTTACTCAGACATTAGAATAGAGCTGAAATTCATTACTCAAAAGCCACAGAAATAACTTCTGAAGGCAATGTCCAGATTATGCTTTTAAATAAGCTTTCCTAATTGCAACAGCTATAGCCAAATATCTGCTGACAAGCAGTATGATAATTAATTAGAATCACTGGGTCAGCAGGGCACCTAACTCAGCTATCTGTCATCAACTTTTTTAATGCTTGTGATGAGAAAAAAGTGATTTAAAGGAGAGAAAAAGGGATATGGTAGTGTATAAGGAGAATCTGATAGAAATTTGAACAGTTAAATTTTGAGTTTTAAGTTGATATGTTTTGCTTTCACAAATTATTGCAGAAGTTTCTATCAACAACCTTCAAATGGAGCAGGCATTTTTGTGGTGTGATGCTGTATTGTACTAGATGCCATGGCCTTTTTCCTCGGTTGCTAGCATAAAATATCAGGAAATTGTCTACCTCACTTTGTCTTTTTATGTGCTACCATTTCGATATATTTTAGAGCATGTTTAGTAGAAGAAAGCCAAGAGTATCTAGCTTTGCTTTACTAAGCAGAATAGAGGCTGAGATTTTGAACATGGCAAGTATTTGGGCTTGCAGGAAAAATAAATGAAACATTGCAATGGGACATAGAAAGTGCATTTGCCATCATTTTCTCCTTTATTTTTCCCCTTTGTTTTCTTCCCACAACTGTCTAGTAATAAAGATAGTGCAAATTGAATGTGAATCATGAAGTCTGACAAGCTTTTGACATCCCAGTTGGTGTTCAATGGGAGCTATAGAACTCAGCAGACCAAACCAGGACACTGAGTTTACTCATGGTCATGCCAGAGATGAAGTCAAGGATGTTGACACTAGATTCATGTTAGGGTCCCCCCCCCCATACTTATGTACTGGGTGTGACAAACTTGTGTTTCACTAATATCTTCCAGCACTAACCTGTTCTCTTTCATTAATTATGAACTTTACTATATGGACATATGCACATTGGTCATATTCCCATAGGGTTATGCTCTTATGTCCCATCTCCTTGCTCCCATTCCACTGAGGTCCCTCCTCAGTGGGGTTATTGGTATTCACTGTGGGATCACGAATGCATCAGTCAGTCTGTGGTTGTATGGGAAGGTGGGAAATGCCTCTACTTCTTCCCATCCCATGGCTCTTAAATTCTTTGTCTTCTCTTCTGCAATATTCTCCAGCCTTGGAGGGTGTGTAAGTGTACTTTATTGTTAAGCTTTCTGCAGCTTCCGAATTTCTGCTTTGATGAGTTTTAAGTGTCACAATGTCCTTGGATCTGGTTGTAAGGCTATCAATGAAATCAGCACTCATATTTTAATTGCCACTTCCTTGGCAATGTCTTCTGTGCCCTGGCAGATATGGTAGAGGTGGCTAGTCTGGTGCTAGCCAGTTGGCTATCTTTTATTATTGTATTGGTGGATCTTAGTTCTCCCCTGTATTCACTGCCATCTCAAAACAAAAGAAAGCAAAAACCAATATTCCAACTAAGATGAGTGAGAACAGCATGGATTAAAGGGAAAATCAAAATTATTTAAAAGACTTTTTGATGGGTATAGCCACTCTTCTTAGCCCAAGGAACAGTGGAAGATCTATGACTTCCTATCCATAGGATTCTGACTTGGCTCTTAGTACCAGGTATGAGCTCTCTCCCATTTAGTTGGCTTCATGTCCAATCAGAGAGCCATTGATTACCCATATAAGCTGTGTGCCATTAATGCAAAGGTGTGTACTTCTTGCCCAGCTGGTCAATTTCTTAGTTTGCAGGACTTAGTTTGCTTTTTCATGCTCTTGGTTGCCATTACCTCCAGCAGCTTGCATAGCTTTTACCAGTACTATGAGGGCTAGCCAGCAGAGAGCTGGAGTCTAAGTTCTAGCAAGATCTCTTGATGTCTTATGTCTGTGGTCTGTGGTGTCTTTTGCATTAGGGTCTTACCATTTAGCTCCGGCAGGGTCTCATTGGTTACCCTACCAACAGCTCACTGTATGTGTGCTGCGGGGGACTCAGTTCTTGGCATTGGGATTTATCAGCCAGAGCCCATGGTTTTAGGATTAAGTTTTCTCCTCCCTCTTCAAGACGCTTCTGCCCAGAGAACCCCTCCTCTCTTATTAAGTGTTATATATTTTAGTTTGATATCCAGGAGGAAGGTTTCTATGGTATTTATTCATGCTCTCAGTTTTGTTCAACCTCTACTTTCACCTATTTCTCCTAGTATCCTTCCACCCCCTGTATTCTGTCCCTTGACTGTCAAGTGTACCCTCCTCTCATCCCCAGCTATTTCTGCATTATCCTAGCTTCATTCTAGTTCTGTCAATACTCTTGATCCTCACTACCATTTGTAATCAAATCAAGCTATTTCAAATATTTCTCTGTATTCTCTATTCTAAATGTCTCCTTTTAATTTAGATACTGGGACAATTTATATTCACCCAACAAATGATAAAAATCATTGAGAGCTAATAATAAAGACCTGAACTGTCAAAAGGGCCTCCTTTCCTGTAGTTTTTATACTTTAATTAAATGTGTTTGTGAGGTGTGTTGTGAATCCAAGGTGGACTGTAAAGGGGGAAAATGTTTTAAACTTTTGTATTTCATATGGATGTGTATATTGCTGCACAAAATATTCCTGCTTAGTTCATCAAATGTTGTGGCTTAAAACAGGCATGTTTATCATGTAACAATTTTGTAGATCATGTTTAATAAAAGGGGAATTAATAAGATGTGTATACCAAGAAAATATAAATATTTGAACCCTTCTAAGTTCTTTGCACCTGAATGTGACTTTGAAAACTATAGGGTGAGGAAATGAAAGGAATATTCCAATCACAAAAATCTGGTATGAGAAGTCAACAGAAAGAACTTTGAGAATGTTTGTCCAAATTTATCAAATAATATTAAAGAAAGAAATACAGAGACTGCTGAGCCTAAGAGAGTTAATAGCGTGACAATCAGAAATAAAAACTTTGTAGACACAGAAGTTTCAGGATCATATAGTAAGTAGAAAGAAGAAAAAACACAAGAACAGCAACAAAACTTTAGTCAAGGAAATTTTCTATGTCAGAAGGATGCAGTATCATATTTTGAACTTATTTATTTATTTATTTATTTATTTATTTATTTATTTATTTCTACTTCTGCCTCCCAAAAGCTGGGATTAAAAGCATGTGCCACCATGCCTTGTCTGGCTCAGAATAGATTTATATCATTCTAATGATCTCTCTTTTTACTTTTAAAATATATTAATTCTGGATCTCCCCAAAAATCTATTGTATGTTTTCATTTCAAGTTATAGGGCATTATTTAATGAGGAGCTATAATAACTAGCTTTTCCTCATTTTCAGTACACCATAAGAATATTAATACATGGTATCTTGTATTTACATGAAAAATTTAAATGTTTAGGGACAGTGAGGTAGGAGGATCACCATGAGACAGGTGAGTGGCAGTGAATTCCAGGGAATCGAAAACCAAAAAAAAAAAAAAAAAAAAATTAAATGTTTAGGGACAGTGTGTAGACAGGTGTGGCAGTGTGGAATGGGAGCTGGACCTGAGGGGATAAACCACCCAGTGCACTTCACCCTAGCCCCAGCTGAAACCACAGAGGAATTGGGGAAATGAGCAAGAATGCTGCTTTCTTGGTGAACGTGATACCAGTACAAGGGTGAAGGAGATACACACTGAAGACACTGAACACCTACCAAACTACAGATCCAGAGGCTCCTAAGTGTCCATCACTGAAGTCGACTTAAAATGCACCCAACATTGCTCAGGGAATTTTGAGGAAGAGGGGGCAGAAAGATTGTTAGAGCCACAAGTTGGGACATTATGCACAGAGAAATTCCCTCTCCCCCATAACTGGCTGCTGCCCCTACAATGCATGACCCACAATCCCCATGGGGTTGACCTGTATCCCCAATGAGGAAGGTCTCTTCTGAGAAGGGGCAGAGATGAGGGAAACTGATGGTCCCAACACGTGTTGTTTGCATACTAAGTATGTCAATGTCTAATAAAAATAAATTTAAAAAAAGAATGTACAAGCCAAAGAATGGGTAGGACTGCTTACAATGCAATCTTCCAGCAAATTGGCCTCGATATGCATGACCTTGCAGTGCCTAGCACTACCTACATAAGGCTCTAATAAAAGGAGGGAAAGGTGACTATGTCAAAATAAAAGGAGGCTCGTTGAGAGGGGAAGGAGATATGATGAAGAGTGGATTTTCAAAGGGGGAAAGTGGCGGGGAGGGAATTATCACTGTTTATTGTCTATAATTATGGAAGGTGTCAATTAAAAAATGTTTGAAAAATTTTAAAGTTTAAAAATATTTTAATTTCAATGTTTAAAAGATTAGATATGCAAACCCTATCATGAAATTATCCTATTAATAATATCAACTATTTTATCCATAAGGAAAATAGGGGAAAAAATTTTGATGGTGATTAGGAAAAGAAAAGAAATTCAATACATAGTATTTTCTCTTTTGTTGTATAAGGAAAAAGTTGGCATTCTCCTCATAATTATGCCTTATATATTCAGCAGTAAGTCACCTTGCAGTCCACTGTCAAATAATTCTGATTCAATTAAGTTTCCTTTGTAAAACCTATTATCTATTTAATAGCTTTCCTTTTTCTCTTTAAGTTTATATTTTTCTATGACATTAAAACTTTAGAATGTAGGTACTCTATTAAGCATAAGAAATCTTTGTAACATATTGATAATTATGAATTACAAATTATGTATGTACTGTTATTATTAATCTAAATTTAGATTAATTTTTTGGGAAAGAATATGACCACTTAATCCAACTTTATCATATGAAGTTCCACTGGGAATAGCTACAGAAATACAATGGAAAACAATTCCATTTCAAAGGACATTTTAAATCCAATGGGACAAAGAGCTGATCACATTGTCTTGGGATTAGTCAATGAACTATTCCTATACTCTAGATATTCATTGTAATATTTAGGTCTTTTTGAGGCACTGTATCTTTTCTTATTTCATTAGATTATTGCTGGATTATTCAATAAGCTTTGCAACATCTATGCATTGAATGATTATTAAAAGTGTTAATGTCAAAACTGGGAAAGTATATTCAAATTAAGTTCTGGGATGTTGTATTGCCACTGAATTTAACCACTCATTGATTTGTTTTATTGCAATAATAAAAGTGGGCCTTCATCCCCTAGCTGGTATTGCTCTGCATGGTGAGATTGAACTGTACACATCTGTACTGGACAATGCTGCTGATACATTCACAGAAAAACAGATAGAGGAGTAAAATCCATAGCAACACATTCTGAAATAATATATGTATAAAGTCCCCACTCATATCACTACCATATACATAAGAGAATAGTCATTGGATGAATGCTTAACAGGTATGAGAAATGCAGATCTGAAAGAGCTGTTTTTGGCAACATATGAAGCACCCCAGTCTAAGTGAGAAAGAAAATGCAAATGCACTTTGTTCAAACAGAAATCCAGGCCTGCTTTACACAGATTTCAATATGTCATAAATAATATTACTTCATGAGAAACTTATCTGTGGACTAGTATAGAAATCCTTGACTTTTAAAAACCAAATGCATAATGTAGAGCTGAATCCATGATCATTTATCTGCCAGATCTTAATTTAGGAGGCTGCCCTGTTCATACAGAAACTGAAGTGCATCTATACTGCTCCTGTTAAGACTCTGTTGACAAAGTGAAAACACTTCTGAAGCATGGCAGGCAGCACATTCTTCTGAAGTAATGTTGAAGGTGATTGCCAGCTTTAAAGGAGGAACATTGTTGAGTTCAAAGTAAAAAGCAATAGTAATACAAAGGCTTCCAGAAGTAGGAACAAGAGCCTTATTTTAAAAGGGAGAGAATATTTGTGATTGTTCTATAAATAGGCTCTGAAGTTGTATCCAACCATTTCAGAATGTGAACTTAAGAAAGGTAAAGTCCTCCTTTATTTTTTTCTTATGTAATTTTAAATTTTTGTATTTATGCATCTTGGACATATTTAGTCATAATATTTATTTATTACCTCCATGTAGTCTAAACTATAAAATACTGTAACTTCAAATTAAAGTACTCAGCTTTAATTCATCATTTATACATTCTGAATCTAACTGTTAAAACTGTTAAAAAAGATGCTCACATAATGATATATTTTATTCAGTAATGATCAACATGCTGAAATGAGTATGAAAAATATGAAACTCTAATGTATTTGGATAAAGTAGCAAAACTCAAGACACTTTACTTGTGAAATATTAAATTTTACATGGGCAATTTGTTTCTAGATGCACAATTTTGAAATGCATAATTATTTCATGCCCTGTGACTGGGCTGTTTAAATTTAAAATAGTACATTATGATTTTCTAATTGTGTTAGGATAAATTTTTAGATATGATAAATAATGAGTACTATATAACATAATGTTGTGCAAATATCATAAATTCACTTAAGGAATGCTCATATGTAAACAATGATGAGAAATTACAAAACATATATATATATATATATATATATATATATATATATATATATGAATTATTTACAGACTAATAAAATGGGACAAGGAGAACCATAAATTTCTAATAAATAAAGAAGTGGTAAACAATAAGTAATAGTTATAAAGTACAAAGGGTTAAGATAAGAAGACTTTTGTCATCCTGAGTTACTAGTTTTTCACAAGTGAGCTTCATGTACTAAAGTTCATGAAGGCAGTACATTAATATAAATTATTAAAGAAGAATGATTTTGGAAAGCTATGTTAGAAATGTGTTACATTTATTTTAGTTATGTCTACATAACTTATATATATAATATATATATCCCATATACATTATTATAGATCTTTATTAAAAGAAACTGCTGCCTCCTGGTTTTTATATATTCTTTTCAAAAAAATATTTAATCCCAACTCGGGAGGCAGAGGTAGGAGGATCGCTGAGAGTTCGAGGCCACCCTGAGACTACATAGTTAATTCCAGGTCAGCCTGGACCAGAGTGAGACCCTACCTCGCAAAACCAAAAAAAAAAAAAAAAAAAAAAATTTAAATATGTTGAGAGGTGCACTAGGGTCTCTTGCTACTTCAAACAAACTCCAGACACATGAGCTACTTTTGAGTTTTGGGCTTAACATGGGTGCTAGGGAATTAAACCCAGGCTGCAGGTTTTGCAACCAAGTGCTTTTGACTAATGAGCAATGTCCCCAACCCCTTGATATTGGTATATTCTTACAACTCAGATGAAAATGTCTTGTTTGTGATACAATTTAAGTGGACAAATTGAGTAATTAAAATTCTGCTTTTTATAAGAGGTCTGTATCTCTATAATCAAATGAATTCTATATGTGAAAATTGTGTAAGGCTTTTAGTGTAAGACTTGGACAGGAAATGTATAGATGACACTGAAACCCCTTAAACTGTCAGAAAGAAAATAGTGAGAAAGAAAACTTCACAAGTACATGAATTGCTAAATGAATATACACACCAATACAAAATTTTCCTGCTCACCAAAGTTTGAACAATTAAAACAATAATGTAGTATAGAGACATGACCCAAAATATAGTTTACTCTTGAGTGTATGGTGCTATAAATAACTGATTGAAAATAAATAAATGAGGTAAATAAAGATAAATTCCCTTCTAAAATAACTCTAAAATATGTATATAGATAACTGTCCCTCAAGGATATGTCACATCACTCCCCATTCAGTGTGTCCTGTAGATAGGGAGTTATTTCCTATTGTATAGTTGTTTCTTCCAGACTTAAAGGTGCCCTCCTGAAGGAAAAATGGAGGTTCACAAGACCCATGAAATACAGGAAACATAGAAGACTCACAAGGACCCTTATAAACAATTGCTGGGAAAATGAGACTCCACCAGTGTGGCTTCAGCAGTGGGGCTTTACCATGATACAGCTTCCTAAGATTCACCCATAATCTGGTGAATTTATCACTTATTCTATAGGTAATCCCAGTAAACTTCATGTTTTACCAAGCTTGTCTTGGTTGTAATTTTTTGTCTATTGTTGGTGTACTATCTAGGGTAAAATAAGTGGTTTTTCTTTTAATAAATTATTACCAGGAAAAGACGTGTAACACTTCCAAATATTGTAGATTAAAAAATATAAAAAGGGTTAGTAACAGGATAATTTTGCAGTTGAAAAACCTGACAATCCTTCCTCTATCCAGTTAGTTTATATTAACCAGAACATGAAAACTCAAGTTGCTAATATGTGCCCTTTGTTTTACAGGGTAAAAATGACATTTTACTACTAATGCCTTTCACAGACCCCCATAAACACAATTTAATTGTGAATATAATATCAAACATCAATAGAAGGGCATTTAACAAAATGCCTAACAGTAGTCCTCCAACTGTCAAAATTAAAGCTTAACAACATCATAAAGCCAAAAGAAAGTTAAGGAGACATGATAGCTAAACATAATGTGCAACCCTACAGCAGAAAGGGACATACATTGATTTCTGCAGTGCCTTTTGAGTATGATAGTACAATACATCTTTGTCTTAATTAAACAAAGTTACTCTATATACAGATAACAAAATGTTGAACAGCATTTTGTGTAACCAGCATCAATGTTTCCACAATCAGAAGAATACTACACAGGATGTGTGCCCAATGTCTTTCATAAACACAAATTTATTTCAGTGTTAGCATATGCAATATCAAAATAGAAAAAAATTATAACATATCATGACCAAATAGATAATTCATTTATATTTAAATATTAACCAATATAATTCATTGCATCAACAAATTGAATTTGGAAGTAATATGACTATTAAATAGATAGAAAATACAATGGACAAAATTCAATATTCCTTCATAATAAAGAGCCTCAGTAAAATCAAAAGTAAAAAATAACAGGAATAGTAATTAATCTTATTATCTAGAGTGAATATTTAGAGCATTTACCATAAGCTCCAGCAAAGAAACTAAGGTAAAACTATTAGAATTAATAAGTGAGCTTAGCAAAATGCAATATTATTCAAATACAAAAACATCTTATATTTTACATAATATGCACAAATATGTAGAAATAGAAATTAAATCTTATTTACAGTAAGATCAATAGGCAAAAATAGACACTGTAAAATATCAACAAAAACTATGTACTAACACTGTAAAATAATTCTAACAATTTTAAAGTAAAAAACAGGCAATTGATTGATTGAAATGCTCAGCATTATAAAGACGAGAACTGTCTTCTAAAATGATTTATAGCTTTAATTCATTATTAATGAAATAGAAGCAGGGCATTTTGCATTAATTGATAAGTTAGATTAAAAACTTAGATAAAAATAAATATCTCCCAAGATAGCTAAAACAATTTTGAAAAGAACACAGTGTGTGAAAAATAAACATACACCTTAATTAAAGCTTAGGAAAAATTTAACTTATAAATGATAGTTATGGATAAAATGTCACAGTGATGGATCTGGGAAAAGGCAGCCTTTTCAATATAAGACAGTGCAATATTTGGAAACTTATTTGAAGTCTAAAATAACTTTTCAAATCTTATTTCACACCAGATAGAAGTTGGCTTGAAAAGAGCCAGATATATCAATGTAAAAGATTATGTTCTAAAATTTCATAAGATAAAAACAGAAGAAAGTGTTCAAAATTTTGTCTCAGTAATTTTTATGTAGACATAAAGAGAAAATTAACTCATGCACAACAGCACATAAATTAGAATTTATCAAAATTTAGAATTTTTTTTCATATAAAAGTCTTTATAAAAATATAACTGTAGTATACAGGCTATGAGAACTTACATGCATTATATTTATTTTATAGAATATAAAAGTCTAGAATACGGCATGTGTTAAGAAAAGTGTAATTAAACCACTATAGCTAAATGGTAGTTCATGAATGAGTATTTCATGGAAAATCAGTGAAAAATGTGCCTAGTATCATTACTCAAAAAGAAAATGTAAATTAACTCTAATTGAGATGTCATAAACTCTCACTAACTCAGTCTCAATCTAAAAGACCAACAAAAATAGTTACTGAAAGAGAAAGAGAGAGAGAGAGAGACAGAGAGAGAGAGAAAAGCAGAAGATTCTTCATTATACCCTCTCCAGGGCCCTGTGAATCAGGTGTTCCCTCTAAGGACCTGATGAAGCTTCAACCTTTTAGTCTGTCTTTCAGGATATAGGGTTTTATGGTATCATTTCCATTTGGGTACAGTTTTGCATCCACCCTTACCCTTATCCTCCCCTCCCACCCTACCCCCCCCCATTGTCCAGTCCTGGAGATGCTTATTAGGTATGTCAGCATCTAAGACAGATTCAGGTTAGGAGCCACAGATGAGTGAGACCATGCAATGATTATCATTCTGAGATCAGGTGAGTCTGCTGAGAATGATCTGTTCCAAGTTCAACCATTTTTCTTCAAATTTCATTTTTCCTTACTGCTGTGTAGAATTCCATTGTGTAGATATATCTTGGTTATCCATTCATTGAATGATGGACATCTGGGTTGATCCCAGTTCTTAGCAATTATGAATTGAGCAGCTATAAACATGGCTAAGCAAATCTTTCTGAACTGAGGCATGGAGCTTTTAGGGAAAATGCCCAGTAAAGGAATAACTGGGTCTGTTGGTAACTCTATTGTCAACCTTTTTAAGAGTCTCCATATTGCTTTCCATAGTTGTTGTACCAGCTTACATTCCCACAAACAGTGAATGAGGGTTCCTATTTCTTCACACCCTCACCAACATGTGTTTTCATTTGATTTTTTAATGTTTGCCATCATTAATGGGGTAAGGTGGAATCTCATAGTTGTTTTAATTTGCATTTCCCTGATGATTAGGGATGGTGAACATTTTCTTAATTGTGTATTTGCCATTTGTATTTCTTCCTCTGAGAACTTCCTGTACAGTCCTTTGCCCCATTTTGTGAGTGGGTTGTTTGACTTTTTATTGTTTAGGTTATTGAGTTCTTTGTAAATTCTAGAAATTATGCCTCTGTTAGTTCTATAGCCACAAAATTTTTCTCCCATTCTGTGGGTAATCTATTGGCTCTGTTTATTGTATGTCTGTGAAAAAAAAACTTTTCAGCTTCATGAGATCCCAATGGTTGAGTGATTGTTTAATTTCCTGAGTTATGGGGGTTTTGTTCAGGAAGTCTTTTTCCACTCCTATAGTTCCTCCTATTTTTTCTTCTAGTAGTAGCAGAGTTTCTGGTCTTATATTGAGGTATTTGATCCATTTGGATTTGATTTTTGTGTATGGCAAGATGTGTGGATCAAGTTTCATTTTCCTGCATATGTTTATCCAGTTTGTCCAGGACCATTTGTTGAAGATGCTGTCTTTTATATTGCATATATTTTTCTTCCTTCTTTTCCCTTGGCACTGGCCTATAATTTCCAGTACCATCATGTGGTTAACATCCAAGATGAGCTGTTGATCAGAGAGACCTACAAGATGTTTCAAAAGAGGACAGTTTCCTTTCAGAGTACTTGATGACCAACCAAAGGGAAGATCCTACTGCTGAAATCACCATATGCTATTGGTATGGAACATGGAATGATCTGGCCAGAATCTGGAAGAGAGTCAGTTCCTATACAGTGAGTTTGTCTAGTGCCAGAAGGTGCTATATGAGTGACTGGGGGAAAGTGACCAAGAACTGTCCAAGCAACACATGATCTAAGCTTCTCAGTAGCAAACAACCTGATGTGATGCTCACACAAGTGCAATAGTGACACACAGCCATGGTGGGTAACCAACTGCTCTTGAATTGGCTACCAGATCCACTCAGTGGAATGGAACCCATAGCTTGAACTGGGAAACAAATCAGAACCATATTAAAAAAAAATGAGCCACTCTCCAATATCAAGCTCCCACCAATTGTGGGCTACAAGAGGGCTTACACCTGTGAAATTCTCTCTAAAATAATACTGGTGATCCCATTTATCTCATGATGACTTCTCTCTCTGTTGGAGAATTTGCTTCTCTTTTTCAGATGGATGCAGAACCTGAGGATAGAATCATCCCATCACACCTCATCACGACCCCAGCTGAAATCATAGAGTAATGGGGGAAATGAATAAGAGTGCTGCTTTCTTGGTGAACCTAGTACCAACACAAGGGTGAAAGTGATAGATGCCAAGAACATTCAACTCTTATGAAACCAGATAACCAGAAACACAGGGGTTCCCAAGACCTCACCACTGAAGTAGACCTAAAACTTTCCCAACATGGTTCATGGAAATTCACTAAAGAGTGGGTGGAAAGATTGTTAGAGCCACAAGTTGGAACATCATACACAGAGACATTGTGTCTTCCACATAACTGATGGCTATCCCCACAATGCACAACCCACATTCCCCACTGAAGAGGGTCCCTTCAGAGGGGGAAGGACAGGGAGGAGCATGACTGTGTACACACTATCTACATAACTAAAAAAAGAAAGAGAAAATAATAGTTACTGGTAAGTTCCTAGTATAAGCTGAGGGCTTAAAATTTCCTAATTGAAAAGTAAAATGATTCAGTCCCTGAAGTGAAAACATGTTGGCAGTGTCCTATGGCATTAATGACATACATGTCATCTAATCTAGTCAATTCATTCTTGGTTATTTAAATAACAGAAAACATGCTCACCAAGAAAGCTAGTACATAAATTTTCATAGGAATTTTAACCAGAAAATTAAAAGCCTGGACATAATCCAAATGCTCATGAATGGGTAAATGGAAAGTACTGCCTACACATTATACTTACAGTGTGTTCATACTAAGAGAGTTGTATGTATGTTTGGGGCCTGAGCTTTAGACTGGGTGAGATGCTAGTATGCTTGGGACCTGTGCACTCAGGGTGGGGGTGGTGCAGGTGTGTTTGAGGCCTTTGCACTTGAACCTGTTTGCTTGGGGTCTTGTGTGCTTGGGGCAGGTGAGGTATAGCCATGATTGGGGCCTATGCCTGAGGACTGAGTGAGATTCCAGCTTGATTGGGATCTGTGAACTCAGACCAAGGGAGAATTGCAGTGTTTGGGCCTGGTGCAGGGTGGGTGAGGAAGTTCTGATTATAGGTGTGTTTGGGACCACATACAGGGTGGTTTCAACAACTGTCCCAACAACTCCTGCACTCAGATAGGGGAACAACCTACTGAGCTGGTATATACAGTATGGGATCTGGGGCCAACACTTATGCCTTACCACATACTGCACCTGTGTGTGCCTCCGTGAGTCTATAATAGCCTGAGCCACCTGCACACACATGTGCGCACGCACACACACACACACACATGAGAGGGTCTCCTTCACCCTAAACCATTGTTGTGGCCTTGGATGCCTCCTCTGATTCCTGGCTGCCTCTGCACACCAATACCCCCACAAGGTCAAACTCCAGGAATCTGGATTTGGCCTGGTCTGTGGAATTCTGTAACCTCTACCAATCTTACCACCATCCTTTTCTACCTCCCTGTGACTAGTTGGGGCATGCTTCTGCCCCAGATGGGGAGCACAGGAATATCTGGCAACCACCAGCAGAGGGAACCAGTGACTCTACCACAACTTGCTCAGCTGAGTACAGTATGGCAGCAGGGCCAAGTGCTACTGCTTCTGAGTCCCAGAGGCAAGGCATGGGTGTGATGGGGGCAAATGAGATTCTCGATCTCCATCCATAGCTTTTGTATCAGCTACTAGCCCAGATTTGTTGGTGCACTTGTTACCTCTACAAACTGTCATACAAGGATATAACATCATCCCACTCCAATCCACTACAAATCCAAAACAGAACTGAAGACCCTACAAAGGCAAATATTTGTTTCCTCTTTAATAAAATAACTTTTAACGCAAGATGGATAGAACCCAATGCAAACAAACAAACAACAACAACAAAAAGAAAAAAAAACAACTGAGAGATCTCCACCAAGCTTGTCTGTTCCCCAAAAGAAGTCTCCAATGAAAACATAGAGGAGACAACATAAATAGAATCCCCAAATGAAAGCACAATAAACTCTTATGTGACCCTGACCAAGCAAATCACTGAACTGAAAACAAATAATCAAAAACCAAGAATTGAATAAATGAAATGCAGTGAAATCATGTCTTAGAGCACACAGCTTTGGTAACTAGGCTTAACTTAATGGAGGAAATCTAGAGTGACTTCAAGACAAAAATAGATGAATTGAAGGCAAGTCAACAAACAGAGGATCTTAATAACCATCTGACTAAGCATAATGAAGACAGGATTAATTACAGAAATGCATCCAAATAAGCATCAAGAAAATGAAACTATGGCTGGGCGTAGTGGTACACAACTTTAATCCCAGCACTTGGGAGGCAGAGGTAGGAGAATTTCCATGAGTTTGAGGCTACCCTGAGATTACATGCTGAATTCCAGGTGAGTCTTGGCTAGTGAGACCTTACCTTAAACACCACCACCCCCCAAAAAAAAAAGTAAAAAAGAAAAAGTAAATCAAAGTATAAACTGAAATTGGAACTTGACAAAGAGATAGACATGGGACAGAAAAAATGTAACAGAAAGCAAAAATCAAATAAAACTTGTAAAAGCCTCTCTAGAAACCCTCACTAACAGAGTTAATCATGTGAAGGACAGAACCTCAGGTCTAGAAGACAAATGGAAGAAATGGTTCTGGAGTATTAAAACTTTAATGAATTTTAAAAAAAAAAAAAAAACCATGAGAACAGAATATAAGGGATATGTAGGATACCCCAAAATGGCAAACATCGAGATCATGGGTATACCAGAAGGGGAAAAAAATCCAGACCAAGGCATGGAGAACATATTCAACAAAATTATTGAAGAAAACATTCCCACTCTCTCCAAAGAGGAAGCCATCCAGATACAAGAAGCTCAGACAATACCAAACAGATTGGATCAAAGAAGAAACACTCCAAGGCACATCATAGTTAAAACTCTAAACAATGAAAATAAAATCATTATATATAAAGGCAATTCCATCAGAATTACATTAGATTTTTTAATGGAAACCTTGAAAGCCAAAAGGTCTTGGAATGGAACACATCAAAGTCTAAGAAACTATAGCTTCCAACAAAATTTACTATAAACAGAGCAAGTATCCCTCATAATTGATGGTGGAAGAAAATTTTCAATGATAAAAGCCAGCTTTATGATCATATGAATACAAAGCTAAATCTTCAGAAAAGTCAAATAACCCACTTCAAGAGCCTACAAGAGGAAGAATATAATAACTAAAGCTATAGTTTTAACTGTGATGTGCCTTGGAGCAGGCATTAAAAGATACAAAGCCCAATAAAGCACTAAATTCCGTAAAGCTGCCAACATGGCAGGCGTTAATTCAAAACTCACAATTATAACCTTAAACATTAATGTCCTTAACTCACCTATTAAAGGCAGAAGTTAACAGAGTGGATCATAAAATGGACACTTCTCTCTGCTGTCTTTAAGAAATCCACCTCACAACTAATGATAGGCACCTCTTCAAGGTGAAAGGTTAGGAAATGATTTTCCAAACAAATAAAAAGAAAAAAAAAGTGGCGTGGCTATATTGATATCTGACAATGTATACTTCAAACAAATAGTAATAAAAATGATAAAGAAGGCCATATTTTACTCATTAAGGGAACAATCCAAGAAGAGGACATCACAATCATAAATCTATATGCAACAAACACTGGTACACTACATTTTAATGAAACAAAACCTACTTGATTACAAACCAGAAACAAACCCCAATACCATTAATAGCACAGGACTTCAGTCCCCCACTATCATCAATAGATCATCCAAGAAGAAAATCAACATCTGCAAAACCCTCCACCCCAATTCTACAGAATACACATTCTTCTCAGCAGCCCATGGAACCTTCAACAAAATAGATCGTATATTTGGGCATAAAGCATGACTCCATGAAGTCAGGAAAATTGTTGAAACTTCCTTTACCACATTTGGACCACAATGCATTAAAGCTAGATGTTAATAACAAGAGAAACAGCAGAAAAAAAAAAAAAGCCAGCTCTTGAAGATAAAACAACATGCTAGTAAACAATGAAAGGGTTGTATAAAAAATCAAAAAGGAAATTGTAAATTTTCAAGAACTGAACAGAACACAATGAAGGCAGTCATAAAGGGAAAACTAATAGCTCTAAATGCTTTCATAACACAGACAGAAATTAAAATTAAAAATTAAAAACATAACCACTCACCTAAAGGCATTGGAAAAACAAGAAAAATCAGACCCTAAGAGTTCTAGACAGAAAGAAATAATTAAGATCAGGAAAGAAATTAATGACTTGGAAACTAAGAGAACAACAAAGAAAATTGATGAAACCAAGATCTGGTTCTTTGGAAAACTAAACAAGATTAATTAGCCCATGGCCACTTTGATCAAATGGAAAAATGGGAAGTCTTGAATTAACAAAATAATGAATGAAAAGAGAGAGGTCACAATAAACATCAATGAAATTGGAAGAATAATGAGGACAAACTAAATTCAGAGCACATAAATATCTTAAACAAACCTATTACATCCATCAAGATTGAAAATGTAATCAAAAAGTTCCCCAAAAACAAAATTCCAGGACTTGATGGATTCTCAGGTGAACTTTACCAAGCTTTCATCAAAAATTTAAACCAGTTTTTCTCAAACTTCTTCACATTATCAGAGAATAGGAAATGCTCCCCCACTCCTTCTATGAAGCTAGCATTACTCTAATATCAAAACCAAAATGAGATACAAGAGGAAAAGAAAACTATAGGACAATATTCATGATGAAGTTTGATGCAAATATCCTGAACAAAGTCTTTGCAAGTGAAATTTAACAACACATTAAAAGCATTATCCACTTTGATCAAGCAGGCTTCATTGCAAGGATGCAGGGATTATTCAACATATAGATATCAATTAACCTAATATACCACATAAATAAAATTAAGCAGAAGAACCACATGATCATTTCAGCAGATGCAGAAAAGGCTTTTGAAAAAAAAATGAAAGATCACTTCATGATCAAAACACTGGAGAGACCAGGCATGTAGGGTTTATATCTCAACATAATAAAGATTATATACAAAGCACCTAAAGCACAAATAATACTTAATGAGGAAAGAGTCAAGGTGTTCCAATTAAGATTGGAAATAAGACTCTCACCTCCCATGCTTATCACATAAAGTAAATCATGTGAAAATAACAATAAACAAAAGAAATACACAGTTTCAGTGCAATTCCTATAAAAATCCCAGAATCATTCTTCACAGGGGTAGAAAAATAATCTCAAAATTCATATAAAATGGAAGAAGGCCTCAAATATCCAAATGTATCCTTAGCAAAGGAAACACATTTGGAGGTATCACCAATAACATACACTGGAGATAAAACAGCATTTTCAACAAATAGTGCTGCACAAATTGGATAAACACATGTAGAAAAATGAAACTAGATCATACCTCTCACCATTCACAAAATCAACTCCAATTTGATTAAAGACCTCAATATAAGTCCTAAAACTCTTCAGTGACTAGAAAAAAAAAATAGAGGGATCTCTTCATGGTTTAGTAGTGGGAAAAGACTTCCTGAACAATACCCCAGTAGCCCACAAAATTAAACAGTCACTCAACCAGTATTATCTCATGAGGCTAAAAAGCTTTTGTAAAGAGTACCATAAACAGCCAACAGACTACCCACAGAATGAAAGAATATCTTTGATGGCTACATCACTGACAGTGGCCAGATATCTAGAATCTACAAAGGACACAAAAAACTATTTAAAAAAACCCAAACAATCCACTCAAAAAAAAGGGGGGTAGAGAACTCAATAGGGAATTCTCAAAGGACAAAATACAAATGGCTAATACTCACTTAAACAAATATTTAACATCTTTAGCCATCAGGAAAATACAAATTAAAACAACTATGAGATTAAACCTTACCCTGATCATTAAAATATCAAACAATAATGAATGTTGGCTAGGATGTGGGGAAAGAGGAACCCTCATTTACTGCTGGTAGGAGTTTAAACTTCTACATTCACCATGGAACTCAATATAGGGTCTCCTGAAAAATATGAAACTGACCCAGCTCTTTTCTTACTGGGCATCCACCCTAAAGACTCCACTTTTCACTACAGAGATATATGCTCAACCATGTTTATATATTGCTGCTCAATTCACATTAGCCAATAACTGAAATCAATACAGATACTTATTTTGTAGGAAAATGGACAAACTTGGAACAGATCATACAAAGTGAAGTCACAAAAGCACAGAAGACAACACTGCATGTTCTCCCTCATCTGCCATTCCAACCTGGAATAGCTTGAGTTGCAGGGATAACTTACAGACAACTTGGGGGACAGACAATAGGAATGGAAGGGAATGCACACAAAACTAAACCCAAAATGAATTGGTACCACAGAAACCTTTCTTTTGGGATATAACACTCAATAGTTTTTTTTTTTTTGTTTTTTTTTTTGAGTGTGTGTGTGGGGGGGTGTTGTCTGGGAAGAAGGCCCTGGAAATAGTGGGTTGAAGCCTAATAGTAAAACATTTGGCTCTGGCTTGAGACTCCCAGTACCAGAAATCATTTATAGCCCACATTGAGCTATAGATCAGAGACCTATGAGATCCCCCAAACAAGTCAGGTTTCTGACATAGCACTGGTGAAGTCACCACATGCTGCCAACAGAGAACTTAGAGAGATTGCTGGAATCTGGATGGTAGCCATTTCCCAAATGGTTAGCCCATATAGTGCTGGAAAGTGCTACATTAGCTACTGTTGGGAAATGGTTAACAACATTGTCAGCAATACAAAAACTGCTATACAAAAACAACCAGCCTGATGAGATGTACACACCTGTGCAATGTTGGCATCCGACTTAGGTGGGTAACCAAATGGCTTCTGATTGGCTAAGAGATCTGCTTAGTGGAAAGGAGCCCACAATTCGAACTGGGAACTGAGTCAGAATCCTGACTTTTTTACTTTTTGGAGAGACACACAGAGAGAGACAGAGAGAGGGAGAGGAAGACAGATAGAGATGGACATGCCATCAGCCTCTCAGCTGCTGCAAACAAAATCCAGATGTGTGTGACCCCTTGTGGTCAAGTGCAGTGTTGCACTCTTGCCTCACTTTTGCATCTGGCTAAAGGTGGGACCCGGAGATTGGAACCGCTGCAGATTGGAACCAGCATTCTTTTAGGCTTAGGAGGCAGGCGTCTTAACCGCTAAGCCATCTCTCCAGCCTCCATCCTGACTTTTTTTAAAAAAAGTCCAAGACATTTCATCTCATTCATTACTAAAATACATACAATTGAAATTAAGCATATAAAAAGATGATCAACAGCATATATCACTGCAAAATTCTATCATGGAAAGGGGATGAGCTAGTGAAGTACCCTCTCTGCCAGAGGATCTATTGGTACACAGATATTGGTTGATGGAGTAGGGAGAGACATTTCCTTGAGTAGTATAGCCATTAGCAAAGTGCCCATTTTCCTGTAAATAAATCCCTACCCATCATCCTGTAATCAACCCTGATAAAATTCATAAGATCATGAAAAATGAAAGAAAGAAAGAAAGAAAGAAAGAAAGAAAGAAAGAAAGAAAGAAAGAAAAGACAGAAGGAATACAACAGGGAAAAAAGAAAGACATGAAAGTAGAAAAGAGGGTAGCACAAGACAGAGTAAATATTATCAAAATACATGATAGTCATGTGTGAAATGTCATAATGAATATATCCCAATGAAGGCATAAAAAGGGCTGAAGAACTGGTTTAGTGCTTAAAATCACTTGTTTGAAAAGTCTAATGGCCTGGGTTCAATTGTCCAGTACTCACATAAAGCCAGATGCACAAAGTAGTGCATGTGTCTGGAGTTCATTTGCAGGGGTAGGAGGTGCTTTCATGTTCATTCTCTATCTTTTTGCCTCTTTCCCTTTGTCTTTTTTTCTCAAATAAACAAACAAATAATAAAATATTATCACCATAAAATTGATTTTTTTTCAAGAAATTAGCTCATGTAACCAGAGTCTGTAGATCCAATAGTGTTGTTCCAGCTCAAGTCTCCAAGCAGGATAACCAAAAGTACAGTTCTGACATCAAGCTCTGCAGCCTGAAGACAGAAAGAGTGGCTTATTTGTTCAAGTCACAAGCAGGAAAGGCCTAGGTCCCAGTTCCATCCAAGAGGGAAAACATATATTCAGCTGATTTCATGGGACATACCCATATTAAGGAGACAATCCTCTGTACTCAGTCCACAGTTCAAATTTTCATATTATTCTCAAACACCCTAAGAGGCAAACCCTTGACACAAATGTGTAATGAAATGTCTGGGTACCTCATGTATAGTTCAGTTGGGTTGACATAAAGAGTTAGCATTATACAGGGCTCCTTTGCAGAGCTTTGAAATCTTCACTCCAAGATGAAGGAGTAACCAACCCCTTTTCTGCTTTGTTCCTTTTAAGGGAGAGGGAAAGGCAAGAAAACTGGAAAATCCCCTGATCTTTGATAAAGTGTTTAATCTCCCACACTTTATTGGCAAAGAAGTCACATGGGCTATTATAAACAGTTGAAAATCAACCACAAAACGCATCATGAGCCACTGTTGCATGAAACTATTTGCTCCCCTCCTCCCTCTGGGGAGACACAGAAATAGCTTTATTCACTTCGGATAGGGCACAGATGACAGACCAAAGTTCAAATATACCAATACCAATTTTGGTGAATCAATTAGTTTACTGGGATTACTTACAGAGCATGGTGAGGGGTGGCTTATAGGACAAGGCAGATGTGTCAGTGAAAAGCCACCCTAGCACAGGTAAGGCCTCTCAGAATCTGCATCTCTGGAGCACACTGCACAACCTGCAGGTAGCTCAGCTAGTAGGAAAGACTCTGTCCAAGTACTTTCCCCTTTTCATAACCTTATGAAACTTTTTAACTATTAGTTCTCCCAGACTTCTTGATCTCTGGACTCCCCCCTACCCTCAAGTGGGATTGTTTCAATTCACAGAATATGTTGTACAACATTGGTGAGTCTGCCCCCAAACCATTGTTTGCTTCTCCAATTTGGGGAGTAGTCTTGTGACCTTTTAAGTTTCAGTTCTCCCAGAATTTCTGACCTCTTGACTTCTTCCTCACTCCAGGAGGAATTTGCTATACAACAGCCACATGAAAATACTTACAGATCAGCAATCACATGAAAGCCATATTTCATCCATTTGGGTTATTTTCCAGGACTCAGTAAAATTTACTTGGGACTGAAGAGAAGGCTTAGTGGTTAAGGTTTAAGATCAAGGCCTGCAAAGCCTAAGGACCCAGGTTCGATTCCCCAGTACAAACCTAAGCCAGATGCACAAGGTGGCACACATACTTAGAGTTTGTTTGCAGTGGCTAGAGGCCCTGATGTACCCATCCCCCCCCCGCCGTCTCTCTCTCTCTTTTTCCTCTCTGTCTATTGCCTCTTTTTCTCTCTTAAATAAATAAATAAATGAATAACATATTAAAAGAAAAAATGAAAATTAAAAAAAAAAAAGCTGGGCATGGTGGTGTACACCTTTAATCCCAGCACTCGGTAGGCAGAGGTAGGAGGATCATTGTGAATTCCAGATATGCCTGGGCTACAGTGATACCCTAACTTGGAAAAACAAAACAAACAAATGAAAAGATTAAATTGCCTTGTGATTTTTAGATTTGAAATAAAAAATAATTAGACTTAAAAATCTTTATGTACTTTTTGAATTTTATTAAAACTCATAAGAAACAATGCAATAAACTTATAAAATATAATTATTGACAAAAATCTCATGATAATATCATTGAGAATATTAAAAAAATCAGAAGGCCTGACATGGTGGTAACTCTAAAGTCTTAGTACATAAGAAGCAGAGGCAGGAAGATCACACATTAAAGGCTAGCTTTGGAAACAAGTTCTATGATAACTTGGGTTACAGAGTAAGACCTGTCTCAAGAAAGAGCAGTTAAGATGCATGCCTGCCAAACATAAGGACCCCAGTTCAATTCTCCAGGTCTTCAAGTAAGCCAGATACACATGGCGGCATATGCATCTGGAGTTCATTTGCAGTGGCTAGAGGCCCTGGTGCACCCATTCTCACTCTTTCTCTCTTCCTCTCTCTCTCCCTCTCTGTGTCTCTAATAAATAAATAAGTAAATAAAATTTAAAAAAGACAAAACAAAATACAATCCAAAGGTGCAAAAACATGGTACTTGATTTATTTTCATTTTCATTTTATTTGATTCATTGTAACATTAGTAGAATAATTAGTCACAGACATGTGCTCCATTGGAAAAATTTTATGTGAGGTCCATTTCCCAAATATATTGAGTTTACCTCAGATTTAAATATTTAATTTTCATGGCCAGAAACAAAATGCAGTGGAGGAAAGCTCATTGTGCTCCTTCATTACTTCTCCTTTCTTTACTTTAGCAGAATTTTTTGAACATTCTTTTACATAAACACACACCAAAGTTTTATAGGACTATAGGAAAATATCAAATGAAACTCTTTCTTTGCACTTAGGAGTGGCTCTGTGAGCAATTAAATGTTAGAAGAGGAGCTGTATAATTTGGTGTCAGGGCACAACATCCAAAACGAATGCTAAATGTTGTTGTTTGCATTTTCTTTTTCATGGCATCTCATTGTCTGGAAAATAGTAAAGGTTGAAATAATCAGTGATGTTAAATGTAGAAAAGATATACAAAGGACTGAGTTTGGATGGCAGAGCCTTTTTCTAGGTCCTAGATCCCTGATGGTCTCCTGGAGCCAAGTTCTTCTAGGCTGCTCATTTCTGAATTTAGGAAAGAATGAAAAGAAAATCAACTAATCTTTTTTGAGTCCCTGTATTTTGGAATATTCTTTATAGTAGCCTAATCTGTAGATAACCCATTCATAAACAGTTATAGAATCTAGTATTATGTGAACTAAAATTGAATGAAATCCACCTAATATTCAAGAAATCAGACCAATCATTCTGGGAAATGACACCTATCAAACCTCTCTTACTAGCTTTTTACATTTTCATTTATTTTTGGTCTCCATATGCCTATTGATGTTTTCCTTTAAGTCTGACCCATGTCATAAAATTAGTTTCCCACATAAGTTTTCTTAAACCCTCAAAATGAATAAATAAATAAATAAATAAATGAATAAAAGTTTAGACTTTTTAATTAACAAACAGAAAATTGAATTAAATTTCACCTTTTGCCCAAGGTTATTGTCCTTTAATTTGACCACTTTTGACTGTTCAAAAGTCTTTTCACCCAGTTCTAATTTTTCTAGAATCTCCAAGAATTGTGTATTTTGTATGTTATTAATTCTTATTGCAGGGCCATAGTAGAAATGGAAAAAAAATTGTGAGGGGTCCTTAAAATAAATATTCACGTTTATGATTGACACATCCAAGGTTGTATATAACTGTAAATGAAACCAGTTCCTCCGCATTTCATTTTCTAACTTCAGGATGTCTAACAATGAAAATTTCTGCTTTTGAACTTTTTAGAGATTATATTCTGGTGATAATTCCTTAGTATTTCCATTTATCAGCATATTG
The DNA here is from genome assembly GCA_036365145.1 of Orientallactaga sibirica. Taxonomy (NCBI): domain Eukaryota; kingdom Metazoa; phylum Chordata; class Mammalia; order Rodentia; family Dipodidae; genus Orientallactaga; species Orientallactaga sibirica. The sequence continues at coordinate 3,795,428 of JAEOAD010000240.1, forward strand.
AAGCTTCTTTTTCTTTTATTTATTTTTTATTGATAACTTCCTTAATTGTAGACAATACCCAATGGTACTTCCCTCCCTCCACTCACTTTCCCCTTTGAAACACATGGCCCATAATATCCCCTCCCCCTCTCAATTAGTCTCTCTTTTAATTATGATGGTCTTATGTAGATAGTTTCAGGCACTGCGAGGTCATGGATATCCAGGCAATTTTGTGTCTGGAAAAAGAACATGAAGAGGGCTGGAGAGATGGCTTAGCAGTTAAGCACTTGCTGTGAAGCATAAGAACTCCGTTTTGCAACTTGATTTCCCAGTTCCCACATAATCCAGATGCACAAAGGGGCGCATGCAATTGGAGTTAGTTTGCAGTGGCTGGAGACCCTGGTGTGCACATTCTCTCTCTCTCTCTGCCTCTTTCTCTCTCTGTGGCTCTCAAATAAACAAAAATAAAGAAAAATTAAAACATTAAAAAAAGAACATGAATAGAGAGATGGCTTACTGGTTAAGGTGCTTGCCTGAGAAGCATAAGGAAAAGGTCCAATTCCCCAGAACCCATGTAAGCCAGCCAGATGCACATGGTGGCATATGCATCTGGAGTTTGTTTGCAGTGGCTAGAGGCCCTGGCGTGCCAATTCTCTCTCTTTTTCATTCTTTCCTCCCCACCTCTCTCCCTCTCTCTCTCTCATTGTATTGTGGTTTCTCTCTGCTTTCAAATAAATAAAAATTTAAAAAACAGACTTATTTTAAAAAAAACATTTGGAGCTTGGCATTGTGATCTTATACATAATCCTTGATTTTGGAATGATGAGGCAAAAGGATTGCTATGAATTTGAAGCCAGCCTAGACTACATAGAGATTTCCAGGGCAGCCTGCACTACAGAGTGAGACCCTATCTTTAAAAAAAAAATAACTTAAAGAAGTAGAACATTTGGATTCATTTGACTTACAAGAAAATATACTTATATATTTTCTTATTAGTCTGAGCTAAGAGCTGATTTTTTTTTTCAAAAATGTAGAAGTTTTAAGTTAGATCTTAGAAAAATTAAAGTATGCTGGTATTTCATCATTTTCAAAGTTTCTTTGACCTTTAGGGGAATGGCATTGAGGGAAGTTGAATTGAACCCTAACTCTAGCATTGTGACATTTCTATTACCTCATTGTTTCATATTTTCTCTTGTGGTAGTTTGAATATATGTCCCCCAATATATTCAGTATTTTATTAGTTTATAGTTTGCATCTGCAATCACCTTGCTAGATGCAAGGTCACTGGGGGCCGATCTTAAGGTGTGGTGATGGTTTGAGAGTCCATTGTAAAGATATGCAAATGTGTCTAGCAGGAGTTCCTGAAGTCTGCTGTGTGACCTTTTGGCTGTAGTTTTGCTCTGTGTGCTGTGGTGGCTGGTTGGCTTTTTTCTCTCTCTGCCTGGCCTTGTGAGAGGAGGCTATTTCTCCTGCCTTTATGGAACTTCCCCTGGATCTGTAAGCTTCAATAAATAATATCCCTTCCTCCATAACTGTGCCTGGTCTGGAAGTTCATCTTCGAACCTGAAGCTGTCTGCAACAGTAAAAACCGAGGAGTGTGGGGTGAGATGAACCAGATCGTGTGGATGTTTGTCTTTTGGAACCTTTGTTTTGGAGGAATGGGCATGGACTTGGTGCTTGCAACTGAAGATGCCTTCTGGAGTGGTAAGCCAAGTTTTATGGACTATTCTGATGAGAGTTTGAGAATGCTAAGTGCAGACAGTATTGAACTTCGAGGCTTGGCTTATGAGGTTTCTAAGGGGAAGGAAAGACGGCAGAGGGCTTTGTTGGAACTGGGCTACTGGCATAAGGGATGGCTACGTTCCGCTATCCAGGCCCAGAAAGTTTGATCAAGGTTAAATTTGTAATGGACTGATGTGCTTGGCTGAAGATATTGGACTGAGATTTTAAGATTTTAAGTTGGAAAACCTCAAGCAAGCTAAAAGTAGAGGCACTGAGACTGGTTAAGCTGCTATTGTTGACACATTAGCAATCTTAAGGAAGGTGGAAGGAAGGTGGCCCGACTTGATTTACATTAAAACAATGGAGAGGATGCCTGAGGAAAGACTGTTAGAAATGCAAACTCTTTGGAAAGAGCTGACTGGAGAAGGAACTTGCTGTTCAAGGCTGTGGTTTATTTCATTCCTGGATTAAGAATATGGCTGTGTCCTGCACACCTGGTATTAGTTTTGGAAGCATGAAAAATGCATGGAGTGGTCATGAATTGCACACGGTTCCAGGAGCTGCTGCTGAGATGCAGCATGAAGGCAGGGCATGAAGACCCTCAGGAATAGGCTGGAAGAGCCTTTGGAAGATAGACTGTGGTTTGCATGGAGACCTGAAGATGTTTGGATATACCAGGACTGTGCAAAGGGCTACCATGGAGTGCAGTGTTGGCATGGGATGAAAGTTTTCCTGGCGACTCTGCCCAGCTGGAGGGTGGAATTGGTAAACATGGAGACTGTTAGTCTCTGGTTATATTGAACTTGAACTGCAGAAGTTTGATGATGGCTGATGGTGATTGAGTTTGCATTGTTTTAGTTTCCTTGCTATGCCTTATACCAGTTAAAAATGTTTACTCTGTGCCTTTACATGTTGAAAGTATTTAACTTGTTTGATTTTACAGGACTCACTATCTTAAGTTGATCAAGACTTGAGAACCTTTGAAATTGGACTGAGTACAATTTACAATGTGTGATAGTTATAAATCTATTGGGGGCCAGGAGCTAAATATTTGGGGGCCAGGGCGGAATGTGTAGTTTGAATATATGTCCCCAATATATTCAGTATTTTATTAGTTTATAGTTTGCATCTGCAATCACCTTGCTAGATGCAAGGTCACTGGGGGCCGATCTTAAGGTGTGGTGATGGTTTGAGAGTCCATTGTAAAGATATGCAAATGTGTCTAGCAGGAGTTCCTGAAGTCTGCTGTGTGACCTTTTGGCTGTAGTTTTGCTCTGTGTGCTGTGGTGGCTGGTTGGCTTTTTTCTCTCTCTGCCTGGCCTTGTGAGAGGAGGCTATTTCTCCTGCCTTTATGGAACTTCCCCTGGATCTGTAAGCTTCAATAAATAATATCCCTTCCTCCATAACTGTGCCTGGTCTGGAAGTTCATCTCAGCGAACCTGAAGCTGTCTGCAACATCTCTCTACCTGCACAAATGATGTCTATAGCATGCTTTCTCCATTTTTCTCCTTGTGAAAATTGTTATTGAGGATTCAGTCTGTTTACTGTAACTATGTTTTTATTATACTTGTCTAAGGATGACTTTATGATTATGAGTTCCCCCTGAGTCTGCTCTAAATTCTTTGTTGCAAGCACACTACAGAATTACTTTAAGTCATAATGTCTTACAGTACATGGCTGAATATACTGCTATGCAAAGTGAAGAAATTTATTTCTTTTCCTCTTCAGATTTTAATTCAGCAATCAACTGTCTTGGGGAGTGATTTGCTCAGTACAGCAAATGAAATAGATATAGAACCCATAACCAAATATGGCTGCTGAGAAAATTTCACAGAATCAGAAATATTATACATTCATAGCTTCCCTGCACTGGCAAACTCTCCATATTTTCATTTATTTTTGTGAATGTAAAGATAAACCTGAAGGCTATCTTGAAATATATTGTACAATGGACAAATAAATGAGATATGAATACAGAGCTGTCAGGTTATGCTTACAAATAATGTTATTTTCTAGACAATTTTATTTTAGGTCTTTATAAACACTTTTTTTCTGAACAAATATGTGGATTAAGCCAAGATATGGCATAAAAGTGCAAGGGAAATGTCTTATGGATATGAACACATTTTCTGATAAAAATTCATATGTAGCTATTTGCTTATGGCTGAAGATATAGATAGGCCAAAGATTCTTGAAGAGGAAAAGAGCTCCTATGCATTTGGGTTTTTCAGCATACTGAGCACATACCTAATACACCAAACCATCACAGTGTAGATTTTTTTCAGATCTGAAGTAGTGTTTATGCATCAGTGGCAAGTTTGGTATAGTAGAAGCAATTTCAACCTTAGAAGAACTGAAGCATTGACTTCCTCATCATTTTTCTGTTATCTCTAAACATGTCCATTAACCTCTACTTACTGTAAGTATGTCTATAAAAGTGAGGTTTGCAAAGAAGTGTTCCAAATGAGAATATCCTGACAATCTTCCTCATCCCTATACTTTGCAAGGAAGCTGCTGAATACAGTATTCAAGAACATACTCTTTGAGGCCATTGGCTCTGCCAAATTCCTAAAGTATATGACATTAGAATTTTTTTTTCAGAACAGAATAGCACCTGCTTCATAGGTATAGCAAATCAAGATATAAAATATGTGATTCACTTTTGAAACATAAAAGGTAAAACAGTGTTTCCTGAAAGATAGTATGCTTCATTACATTTAACACTAATGTAAAACAACAAAAAACCACTAGAAATAGTTACAGAAAAAAGTATACCTTATACTATAGGACTTGTTTTAAAAATCCATAGGTAGAATAATGGAATCTTTACATATATATACAGTGTGGACTGACTGGCTAGAAAAAGGGATTGGTAGCCACATATCTTAAAACATAAAGATCGGGCTAGAGGGATGGTTTAGTGGTTAAGGCATTTGCCTACAAAGCCAAAAGACCCAGGTTTGATTCCCCAGGACCCACGTCAGCCAGATGCACAAGGGGATGCACGCATCTGGAGTTGGTTTGCAGTGGCTGGAGGCCCTGGCATGCCCATTCTCTCTCTGTGTCTCTCTCCCTCTTTCTCTGTTCAAAAATATATAAATAAATAAATAAATAAATAAATAAATAAATAAATAGTATTAAAAAGAAAACCACAAAGATGAGTTACCTATTGGTAGGAATAAGGATTGTTATGGTTTAAATATGAAAGGTCCCCCCAAAGCAAATGTTTTGACTATTTGGTCCACTTATAGCATTGATGTGGAGCTGCTCTGCTTCTGCCTACCCTTCTAGGGGTTTCAGGTTTGTTTTCTGAGCGTGAACAAAGAATTAGACGCTCCAGGAAAAACAGAAGTTCTGAGATGCAGAAAAACAAAGGTTTTATTAGGAATAAAACTCCCTGTTGGATAGTGTGGGTCCCAGAGCTGGGAATCCATCTGAGCAGGCTCCCAATAGTGGTTGTTTCAAGTGGCCTACTTCCTTCTTCCCTCCCCTTATGCTAATGATGGATCCCCTCCTCATTTTCTTATTGGTCTCTTTTGTCAAGCTTCTTCTCTTCTTCCAATGGAGTATAAGTTTCTCAGCCTGATGTCTGTTCTGCTTGAGGCAGCTTCTTTGATCCTCTCCCAGGTGCATCCTGGGGAAGCTGGACATCGCTCTCCTTAGGGAGTTCGGCAGCAGGATACCACTTGCTCTACTTCCCCAATTCCCACATGCCCTGCATAACAGCCTGGAGGGCTTATTTGTGCTCCAGATGTGCACAGTTCTGAGCCTGCCCCATCAATTGGGCCAATGGGGGAAGGCACTGTCCCTAGGGTTGCATCTTGGAACCCACAGCCATGCTCATGCCCTGACATGACTCCAGAACTTCCTCTTGGTTGGGGCCATGAAGAATTGCCATCACCACTTGCTTTGAGCTGTTCTGTGTGGGCTGGAGGCCACCTCCAGGTGATCATCATGATGGTCAGCCTCCTGCCTCTGCATTATTTGAGAGCATTGTGGAAGCCTTGGGAGATGAGGCCTACATTAAGGAAATGGGCCATTGGAGAAGGTTGCACTGTGTGATAGTACTTTTTCTTTGGTTAGTGGACACCATGATGGAAACTGCTGTTCTCATCTTATTGTGATAAGCAGAACCCACTGAATCAATAAGCTGAGATAAATCCTTCCTCCCTTAGTTTTTTTTTTTTTTTTTTTTTCCTGCCATAAATGAGAAAAATAACATAGGAAACTGGTTTCTGGGAAGTAGGTGGCTTTGGTGAACAAAGCTGACTATGTAGTTCTTAGGCTCCTAAAACTAATCTTACCGAGGAATTTGGAAAAGTGTAGAGAGGCAGGTCAGAGAAGCCATCTTAGCCTGAAAGTGAAGCTTTGTGGGAAAATCTGGTAGGTGGACAGTAACCAGAATGTTGTTAGAAATGTGGATAATGAAAACTACTCTAATGTGGTTTCAGACAGGAAGGAGCATTCTGCTGGTCCCTGGGCCACAGAGCACCTCCTTGCACAAGGCCTCCTGGGGAATGTTTTCCCAAGCATACTCCCCAGACTTTCAGTGTACCTTTCAGTTCCATAAGGGACCTTGATGCTGCTCAAGAAGACCCATCCTTGTAGTCATTCCTGTAATGGTGCTTGTATAGGCCTGTAGCATTTAGGAGTTACAGAGTAATAACAGGCTTCTATCAGATTTCAAAGGATTGCCTGGGAAGCTGGGCAGTGGTCCACAGCCTCAAAGTCTCTGAATTCAGCCCCTGAGAGGACACTGATAGGAACCATATTTCAATGGATGTCCAGGATGTTGGAGATGCCAGGAATGTGAAGTGTTCCTTGGAATGGACCAATTGTAAGATGTGAAAACCACAGGCAAGGGTTTGAGTTGGAAAACTACAGTTACAGCAATGGTGGTAGATTCTTATCTAATGGCAGTAATTTAGGAGGTATGGGATATCTTGCTGGAGGACGTGGGTCCCTGGGGATACATAAGCCTGTTGAAGCTCACATAATGTCACCACAAGTGTCAGATGCTGCCCCTGCTTTTTAATGTTTTGCTGCTGGGTTTCATTGGTCTTGATTTTATATGACCTTTCTTTCTTAGAAATGTGAATATTTACTTTGTGTATATTGGAAATGTATAACTTGATTTTTGATTTTTACAGAGGCTTGCTGCTAAAAGTTTTATTGACACTTCCAGTCTGAACTTTTAAACAATGTCAAAACATTTAGTGTAGTTAAGGAATAATATATACATTTTCTGGCAGGCTTATACCCCCAAGGAATGGACCAATAGAAGATAGGTTTTCAGTACCAGCTAGCCTTTGTGTTACAGGAGAGAAGGCTTCAGTCCAATTTGGAGCAGTTGGTTACCCCAGGTAGACACGCCACTATTGCACCCGTTCAGTCATTGGGCTTGTCTGGCCAAGCTTGAATATTCAGCATCCACTAGCTGTTGATGGCTTCTGTCTCCCATACGCTGCGTGCAGTGCAGCTTTCCAGCTTTCAGTTGGCTGGTCTACAGGGAGAAGGTTTTCTGCTCAGCACCAGCTTGCTTTCTCAGTGTCCTTGCCTCTCAGGCATGAGATGTCTTCAGCAATAGGGTCTTACTATCAATTTCCCCTAGGGGAAACCAAGGGCTTTGGCAAAAGCCTTAATGTTTTGGAGGCTACGGGACCTCCTTGGCCAACAACTCACTGGAAGTTATTCCATCCCAGGTACTGAAAATTTTCTAGTAACAGTCTACATCTTCTAGATGTGCCCTTATTCAAAAAAGTAATTTCACATATGTCTTATTGATAATATCTTGAGTTTAGATTGTCCCTCCCCTGCCCTTTTTGTATGCATTCTCTTCCCATGGCCTGTAGGCCATTCCCCCCCTGTACTCAGTTCTTCTACTTACATATGTGTATTACCATACACTTAAGTCCTTCCCTTTCTTCCCTCCCTTATAGCCTTTTACCTGCTTTCTGGTTTCTGGTACCTATTTTTGGTTCCAGTTCATATACAAATCTATACATTGGTAGCTAGGATCCACATATGAGAGAGAACATGTGACGATTGGCTTTCTGAGCCTGGGTTACCTTACTAAGTATAATCCTTTCCAGATCCATCCAGGCAAATTTCATAATTTCATTTTTCTTTACTGCTGAATAGAACTCCATTGTGTAAATGTACCACATCTTTATTATCCACTCATCTGTGGAGGGACATCTAGGCTGCTTCCATTTCCTAGCTATTGTGAATAGAGCAGCAATAAACATGGTTTTGCAAGTATCTTTAAGGTAGTGAGAAGAGTCCTCTGGATATATGCCTAGGAGTGCTATAACTGGATCATATGGTAAATCTATTTCTAGCTGTCTCAAGAACCTCCACACTGATTTCCACAGTGGCTGGACCAGCTTACATTCCCACCAACAGTGTAGAAGTGTTCCTGTTTTTCTGCATCCACACCAACACTTATTGTCATTTGTTTTCTTGATGGCAGCCATTCTGACAGGAGTGAAATGGAATCTCAAAGTGGTTTTAATTTGCAGTTCCCTGATGGCTAAGGATGTAGAACATTTTTTTAGATGTTTATATGCCATCTGTATTTCATCTTCCGTGAATTCTCTATTTAGTTCCATAGCCAATTTTTTAACTGGGTTGTTTGAATTCTTGTTATTCTGTTTTTTGAGTTCTTTGTATATTCTGGATATTAATCCTCTTTCAGATGTATAACTGGCAAAGATTTTCTACCATTCTGTAGGTTGTCTTTTTGCTCTATTCACAGTGTCCTTTGCTGTACAAAAGCTTTGTAATTTCATAAGGTCCCAGTGGTTGATTAGTGGTTTTATTCTCTGAGCAATTGGAGTTATATTCAGAAAGTCCTTGCCTATTCCAATATGTTGAAGAGTTTCCCCTACTTTTTCCTCTAGCAGTTTCAGAGTTTCAGGTCTGATATTAAGGTCCCTGATCCATTTGGACTTGACTCTTGTGCAAGGAGAGAGGCAAGGATCTATGTTTATCCTTTTACAAACCAATGTCCAATTTTCCCAGCACCACTTGTTAAAAAGGCTATCTTTTCTCAATGAGTATTTTTGGCGTTTTTGTCAAAAATCAGGTAGCTGTAGCTGCCTGGATTAATATTTGGGTTTTCTATTCTGTTCCATTGATCTACCTGTCTGTCCTTGTGCCAGTACCATGCTGTTTTTGTTACTATGGCTTTGTAGTATAACTTAAAATCGGGTATGGTTATACCACCTATCTGATTTTGTTACATAAAATTGTTTTGGCTATTCGAGGTTTTTTGTGTTTCCAGATGAATTTTAGTATTGTTTTTTCTATTTCTGTGAAGAATGCTATTGGGATTTTAATGGGGATTGCATTAAATGTGTAGATTGCTTTTGGTAAGATTGACATTTTCACTATATTTATTCTTCCAATCCAGGAGCATGGAATGTCTTTCCATTTCCTTGTGTCTTCTGCAATTTGTCTCTCGAGTTTTTTATAGTTCTCATTGTAGAGATCCTTCACTTCCTTGGTTAAGTTTATTCCAAGGTATGAAACAAAGAGTTGTTTCTTTGAAAGGATTAACAAGATTGACAAACCCTTAGCAAATCTGACCAAAAGAAAGACAGAAGAGACAAAAATTGATAAAATTAGAGATGAAAAAGGAACATCACAACAGATACCAAAGAAATTCAGAAAATCATACGGACATACTTTAAGAATATATATGCCTCTAAGTTTGAAAACCTAAAAGAAATGGATGATTTCCTTGATTTATATGACCTACCAAAATTAAATCAAGATGAGATAAACCATTTAAATAGACCTATAACAACCACAGAGATCCAAGCAGTTATAAAAAGTCTCACAATTAAAAAAAGCCCAGGCCCAGATGGATTCACTACTGAATTTTACCAGACATTCCTGGAAGATCTAACACCAATGCTTCTCAAACTTTTCCATAAAATAGAAGAGGAAGGAATTCTACCGAAATCCTTCTATGAAGCCAGCATCACCCTGATACCCAAACCGGACAAAGACAGATCAATAAAAGAAAACTATAGACCAATCTCCCTCATGAACATAGATGCAAAAATTGTCAACAAAATACTGGCAAACAGAATACAAGAATATATCAGAAAGATTATTCACCTTGACCAAGTAGGCTTTATCCCAGAGATGCTGGGATGGTTCAACATACACAAATCCATAAATGTAATACACCATATTAATGGTCTGAAGGACAAAAATCACATGGTCATCTCAATAGATGCAGAAAAGGCATTTGACAAAACCCAACACCCCTTCATGGTGAAAGTACTACAGAAACTTGGAATAGAAGGAACATATCTCAACATAATAAAAGCTATTTATGACAAACCTACAGCCAACATAATACTTAATGGGGAAAAACTTGAAGCTTTTCCTCTAAATTCAGGAACAAGACAAGGGTGTCCACTTTCCCCACTATTATTTAATATAGTATTGGAAGTCTCAGCCATAGCAATAAGGCAAGAAACACTCATAAAGGGGATACAAATCGGAAAGGAAGAGGGCAAATTATCATTATGTGCAGATGATATGATTCTATACATAACAGACCCTAAAGACTGTACCAGCAAATTATTAGAGCTGATAAACACTTTTAGCAATGTAGCAGGATACAAAATAAACACACAGAAATCAGTAGCTTTTCTATACACTAACAACAAACATGCAGAGGATGAAATCAGGGAATCTCTCCCATTCACAATTGCCTCAAAAAAATAATTATTTTCTAAACTTTAGTGTTGCGCCCCACGTCTGGGCGCCAGATGCCAGGGTTTTTTCCCTTCACCACTGGCAGGTAGAGCAGAAGAGAGAGAGAATCGGGCCAGCCGCTTCTCTTGAGGCTGAGCGAGAAGGCGGGTGTCGACGACTCAAAAAACCTCCCCAAACCAACGGGGAAAAGAAAAACACATTGAGCCAGGAGAAACGTCTAAGGCGGAAATCTCTCTGTTTATTGTCAGTGGAGGTATTTATATATTTTGAGTAAGGGGGCAGGAAGAGGGGATGAGAGAAAGGTATAAGGGCCAATAGTATTTCATCACGTCAGCAGCAGCTGGGTGGAGGCAGTTTCAGCTTAGGTGCTGAGTCAAGGGCAGGTCACGAAACTCTACTCAGGCTCTGGAAGCTCGACTAGGCCTCACCGGGAATAGGCCAAGATTGGCTGGGCTAACCACTCGGCTTCACACCGGGCAGGGCCCAACATCTCCCCCTTTTGTTTTTGTAAGAAGCGGTGGATTAGCCTCTGTCCTGGTTGTTCCCCTCTGGGAATCTTGGCCTGAGCACTATGCCTCTAATTGACCACTCCACGCCCTGTTAGGTTGAATCAGCCTGTCTGAGATCTTACCCGTCGTTGGTACGATGGGGCGGGGGAGGATGTTAGGTGGATAGCCAGTAAGTGGAAAAGCCAAGTCGCAAACCTGTGGTGCCTTGACCTGATGAAGTTTAATTGCCTCAAGCTGTTGGTGAATGAATTGTGTAATCTTATTAATTAAGAGTGAGGAGGATAAGAAGAAGGAGGGGTTCAGGGGAGGAGAAGGTAGGGGCAAGAAGAAGGAGGGGTCCAAGGGGAGGGAGAAGGTGGGATAAAAAGCCATGTAATCTCGTCTACAGCAGGTTGTCTTAAAAGTCCCGACTTCTCTTCTGTAAATCTTTCTGGAGCTTTTCTGGCTTCATTCAGGTCTAGTAGCATCCACACCTTCAGTTGTTCCTGGGGAAGAAACAGAGGCATAGTTCTCAGGGGTGGGACACTCCCTGGAGAATTGATTATTATTATCCCCTTGTTGGGGTAAATATTTTAAGTCTCTTCCTGGTACCCAAATATATCTTTTTTCCTCTTGAGGAAAGACACATCCAAATCCTCTCCCTGCTGTGAGGAGCGGGTCTGGTCCCTTCCAGGCCCCAGTTAATGGGTCCCTCCATTTGACCCAGATGGAGCTGTAGATGACAGCTGAGGTCCAATGTTTTTGAAAAGGGGACAAGTGTCTATCTTCTTTAGAAAAATTTAAAATATTTAGGGTTAATAATGCCTTTTTTAGTTGGTCATGTGGGGGTAGGGATTCCCCCTTTTGTTTTTGTAATTGAGACTTGAGAGTTTGATGATATCTTTCCACGATGGCCTGGCCCCGTGGGTTATATGGGATGCCTGTGGAAAGTGAGATTTTCCAGGTTTGGAGGAAATCTATAAAAGTTTTGCTTACAAAGCAGGGACCATTATCGGTTTTGATTTGATCTGGCAATCCAAGGGTGGCAAAGCATTGAAGCATATGGCTAATAGCATGTTTAGTTTTTCCCCCAGCATGTGCTGATGCCCAGCAAGCATGGGAGAAAGTATGAACTGAGAGAAAAATATACTTAAGTTTTCCAAATGGAGAATAGTGAGTAACATCAATCTGCCATAGGTGATTAGGGCATAGTCCTTGAGGATTGGCTCCTGTAGTTTGAAGAGGAGGTACCTGGAGGAAAGGCTGACAGGATTTGCAAGTTTGGACAATTTTTTTAAGGTCCTTGACTGGCACATGGGGATATTTATGTTTAAGGCCCCTCCAATTCATATGAGTTAATAAGTGGAAGTGTGTAGCTTCTGAGACTGTATTACATTGAGGCTGAGATTTGTCAGCCAAATCGTTTCCTTTAGAGAGGAATCCTGGTAAATTTTGATGGCTTCTGAGATGTTGAAGGAAAATGGGGTTAATTTTTTGTTTAAGTAGGGAGCGGGCTTGAATCATCAATGGGGTTATAATATTGGAGTCCAGTCTAATATGGGCCTCAATTAGGTTGGGTAACAGGTTAACAACATAAAGGCTGTCAGAAAATAAGTTAAATGGCTCCTGAATAGTGTCCAAAGCCAAAACGATAGCAAATAGTTTTTTAAATTATGCTGATCCTGTGACCTCATGGGAGATTGACTTTATGGGTATAGGCTTTTCTCCCCTCCCTAGGGGAGGGTAAACAACTAGGGAAGCTCCCAAGCGCCCCCCATCAGTGAATACGGTAAGAAAATGAGGGTTGGGTTTAGATAAAAAAAAGTCTGGGGGTCTCCATTCCAAACTAGAGAAGGAGCTTATGCATTTATAAGGACCATAGTGACAATCAATTATACCCAGAAACCCCTTGAGGGCAATAGCAACCCTGTTGTTATTTCTCTGAAGCCAAGTGAAGTCTGTTATCTTAAAGGGGGTGACAATGACATGAGGCTCCGTGCCAAACAATCGGACAGAGGTGTCCCTGCCCTTCATAATGCAGTCTGTAATCTGGTTAGTTATAGAGTAAACTCTGGGGACTCCACCAAGGGAGAGGTGGATTCATTGGATGGGTTCTCCTTCCTGGGCTAACAGCGCAGTGCATAATGTTTCCTTATGTAGAATTTGTTCATGACGAGGGGGCAAGGTTATCTGAGAGGAAAGATTAAGACCCTTTAAGAGGTCAAATAAAGGGGACAGTTCCTCAGTAGTTATGGGTATCCAGGGCCTCATCCAATTAATTTTCCCCAGCACCTTTTGGAGTTGAGGCAAAGTATAGAATTTTTGAATATGGAGTTGGGGTTTGACAGGAGAAACAGTATCAAGGAATAACCTGGAGCCCAAAATCTTGAAGGGAGGGGCAGTCTGAATCTTTTTTGGAGACACCTGTGAAATGGCAAGGCATTTAGCAGTGAGGTCTTGGAGATCAGATGGGTTGGAATGACCTAAAATAATAATAATAAAACATTAGGCTGATTAATCAAGGAAGAAAAGATATGAGACATGTATTGTTAGGGTCAATTTAGGGCTGACAGCTAGTAGTTTTTTATGATGTTGAAGCTTATAAATCTAGGGGAAGTTCTATACTGGCAGACGTTGGCCTGTCTTTATAGAGTTAAGAAAGAGAGAAGAAAAAAATTAATTAGTTATATAGTACATAGAGCAAAATTATTGTAGTTAAGTCACAGTAAGCTTTAGGAACTCCTGTTAGGTACACTTTGTATATCTTTATAATGAAATTTTAAATTATTATTACACCTTAAAATTGGCCCCCAGTGACATTGTCTTTAGTAAGGTGATTGTAGATGTAAACTATAAATTAATAAAATACTGAATATATTGGGGGACATATATTTAAATTACCACATTTTGTCCCTGGCTTTTAATAAATTTATAATAACAGTAACAATAATAATAAAATCAAATAAGTTAATTGGTATAAGGCATAGTAAGGAGAGACTAGAATAATTTAAATTTAACCACCATTAGCCGTTATTAAACTTTTGTAGTAACCAGAGACTGATAGTTTTTAGGTTTTTTAATTTTGTCCCTCCAGTTGGGCAGAGTTGTCAGGGAAAACTTTAATCCCAGGCTAACCTTGTATTATCGATTGAGTTAGTTGGGCTTAGTCTTATATTTTATGAATTGAGTTAGGCAGGCAGAGAGAGAGAGAATGGGCGTGTTAGGCCTCTAGCCACTGTTTACATGGGTACTGGAGAATTGAGCCTCGAATCAGGGTCCTTAGGCTCTACAGGCAAGTGTTTAACAATTAAGCCATCTCTTTATCTTTATGTTAATGGGAAGGCAGCGAAGGGTGGGACAATGGTGTGTAGGATATAGCCATATCTAGCTGGGCAATATGAATGCCCCCAGCTGTTTTTTTTTTATTTTTAAAAGTAAATACTTTGGGCCCTGCGGGACACTCAGTTAAGAGCATAGAGGGGGCGCCCAGAGGCAAAAGGGGCAGGGACGGCAGCGGCTTGCCTCATGGCCTCATGGCTGACCGCTCGCCCGTTCCTAAGATGTTTTTAAAGCAAGTTAGGAGCCCGCCCATTTGTATTTTTGTCGTTTGGCCGGCTTGTTTTTTTTTTTTTGTTTTTTGTTTTACAAAAGTGACACCTGGAGGTGTGGGCGAGGCGGAGGCTCCGGGGCAGGGGCAGTGTCCGGGCCAGGCCGGAGCCGCAGCTTAGTTTGGTTTGCTCCCCGCAGGGATGTCAGCAGAGCCTGGTGGACCAGTGACTTGTGTTTCACGCCCGCGAGGAAAGTTAACCTTGGTTTGGGATGTTTGGGGAACTCAAGCTTGTATTTGATCACAGTTTACATCCACAGAAAGCTACATGGAGTTGTTGTATGAGGAAAGAAGTTTACCGGAGAATGTTAGTGTGGAAGAATTTTGACATGCCCATATTTTCCATCAGGGGTTTGAGCACATTTGCCTTAGGCAGTAGTTAGGGGCTGAAAAGAGTTGAAAAGATAGTTGCCTGGTGGCGGTTTGGGTGGCGGTCTTGGGAGAAAGGAGATTTTAAAAATCAGTTTTAGTTTTTTCTTATAGCTTTTGTTAAAGGCAAAAATGAACTCCTCCATGGAAAAGCCTTTAAGGTTGGTAATTAAGGCAAGGAGGACTGAATTAATCCATGGGGCTAAAACAAAAGTTTTGTTCCAAGCGCCATGGAGGTTTTTTTGTTTAATAGTAATATATTTGAGTACAACATAAGCATAAAGTTCTAAAAACTAGTTAAGCATGTGTTGTAGAATTGAGTTTAGATTTAGATTTATGATGGCCAGTGAGCCTGTGTCCTTATGGGACGGCTCGATGAAATTAAACACAGTGTAGCTGGGAGCAGATCTCCCCATCAGGTTTGTTTTGTCTTTTGGGACAGAGTTTTTATTTAAATGAGGAGGCAAAACGTTTAAAGTCTCCTCTAGGTCTACCCACGTGGTGCGTCCGCCATGAACTGGCATTTAGAAATAGCGGCATTGCAGAAACCGGAAATGAAAGCAAAGAGAAAATGGTGAGTTTCCTCTAGGTCTGCCCACGTGGCGCGTCCGCCATGAACGTACCTGTTTAGAAATGGCAGCGAACCGGAAATGAAAGGAAAGAGAAAGGAAGTTGAAGCAAGCACAGATTATAGAAGTAAAGGTTAGTATATTAAATATGAAGATTACCTCATAACTTATGAGGATACACCCGTCAGCAGTACGATTAGCCCGTCAGCTTAATTTTTGAATTTTTCCTTCTTCACGTCGGCAGTCTGTAGTCCGTTTTGAATCCTCACACGTAGTTTTTCAGGTAGTTTTCTGTCCTCACACGGGGCACCAGTTGTTGCGCCCCACGTCTGGGCGCCAGATGTCGGGGATTTTTTCCTCCACCACCGGCAGGTAGAGCAGAAGAGAGAGAGAACCGGGCCAGCCACTTCTCTCAAGGCTGAGCGAGAAGGCGGGTGTCGACCTCCCCAAGCCACCGGGGAAAAGAAAACCACATTGAGCCGGGAGAAACGTCTAAGGCGGAAATCTCTCCATTTATTGTCAGGGGAGGTATTTATATGCTTTGAGGAAGGGGGCGGGAAGAGGGGATGAGAGAAAGGTATAAGGGCCAATAGTATTTCATCACGTCAGTAGCAGCTGGGTGGAGGCAGTTTCAGCTTAGGTGCTGAGTCAAGGGCAGGTCACGAAACTCTACTCAGGCTCTGGAAGCTCGACTAGGCCTCACCGGGAGTAGGCCAAGATTGGCTGGGCTAACCACTCAGCTTCACACCGGGCAGGGCCCAACACTTTAGAAAAGGAAAAATCTTAATTTGTCACATCAAACTTTTAGACATAGGAAAACTGTGATAACAAAGGATAATATGATATTCTATGACAAATTTTAAAAATGAATTTTTTAAACTGTGATGCTGGATCAAAGCAATGTGAATATTCATGAAATAAGTTATGTGAAAATACATTAAAGTGAAAAGAACAATGAATATGAAACATGACAGAATTGCTTACATATTATTTACATTTTCAAAAGGTATAGAGTTCCCATAGTGACGAGAGAAGTCAATCTCAGTAAGGATGATATTACCCTAACAACAAATAAAGTTTAATTTTTCCAATCAAGCTCAATACTTAAAAATTAATCTAACATGACATCACTGATACAGTAACTACAGAGTAAAAGGGTGAACTTTTTTGAGAAATTATCTAAGGAAATTGATCTGTTGATGAGACAAAAGTAGACTAGTACCATGTAGTAAATGCTCTGAAGTTTTTACAGAAACACAATTTTCCAATGAGAAAATTGTCCTATTTATACATGAGATTGCATTATTTCTTTTCATTATTATGTATATGGAAACACCTAATTCTAGAAAAAATATCAAGTTGACATCTGAACAGTGTTTGTGCCAAAATATACAATACAATTCATTTTTCTTCACAAGTTCATTTACTCATTTTCTTCCCCCAAAACATTGACCTAGATTTGCTCTATTAGTCAGTCATTATATATTCTTTACTGGAACAGTATTGGATCTGGGTCCAAACCAGGGGATGTCACCTGCATTTTTCTTGTCAGAATTCATTACTGGGGAGGTAAGGCTGTTACTTTGCAAGTTGGTGTTGTTTACACAGGTTTGTAGGCCAGTGTTGGGGATTTGTGTTATTCACCTTCTCATGGCAGTCAAGACTTCAAGATGTAGATTCTGAACTGCTTACATTTATTTCTTAGAGTTTTCACTTTGGCATACGTTTTTTATTATAGTGCATCATGTGTTTTCCATGGTGCAGACTTGTCAATAACCCCTGAGTCTGAATATATATACCATAAACTCTAATATTCTGATCAACTCAGTGGAGTTACTCTTAATTATCTCTTATAATACACTTGAGATAAATATCTCACTTACCACCTGTGCTACATACATTGACTTATACAACATCCACTACCTTGATCTATCTGTACCCAAACTCTTTGTGATCTTATCAATTGTACCTTCAGGTTGTAATTTTTTCTCTGAACTTCAGGCCTATGCATCACATAGATTTGCCAACAGAGAACATTTGCTTTAGAGATCACTGCTTTTACAAAGCTATCAAGGTCTTATTATACCTCTTAATTAAGTCAGTGCTATATTGGTATTTTTTTTCTAATGGTATCATATTTTGGGTTAATGACTTATATGCAGTTAGTTATTTCCATATTTTATTATTTTAACATTTAATTACTTTATTGATTCATAATATATTGATGTTGATCTTAGCTCCTCCATCCAAGAACTCACACAATTCAGGAATATATCCTGAAATTTTGTTTTCCAATTGCAAGGATTCAGATTTTCTATACTTAAAACTATCTCATTCATAATTATATATTCTTACATTACACTTTAGTCTAGAATTTGCATATTGGATATAGTGCAAAAACTTTTCTTCTTTTCTTTTCTCTTCTCCTTTTCTTTTCTTTTCTTTTCTTTTCTTTTTTCTTTTCTTTTTCTTTTCATTTTTTTTGAGGTAGGGTTTCACTCTAGCTCAGGCTGACCTGGAACTCACTATGTAGTTTCAGGGTGGCCTTGAACTCAGAGATCCTCCTACCTCTGCCTCCCAAGTGCTGGGATTAAAGGCATGTGCCACCACTCCTGACTGCAAAAACTTTTCTAAGTGTAGTATTTTACTTAATAAAATCTGTCCCTGGTTGCTTTTATTTTTAAGTCTTTTCTTATTTTTGATACTTCTATCAATAAAATGTACTTTGAACATATCTTCCCCAATTACCTTATTTTCTCTACCTTTCCCTCCCACTAAAACCCTCCTTCTTCCCAAGTAATCACTATCCTACTTTCATAACTTCTGTTTTGATTTGTTCTTGTGTTTTGATAGGCCATTAGAAAAATTGGTCTGTAATTTTCTTTATTTATGTGTATTTGTATTGTTTGGGTATCAGAGGAATACTGGCTTGATAAAAATAATCCTGAAGCATTCCTTCCATTATATCTTATAGAATAATTTGAGAGGTAATGGTTTTAGTTCTCTCTTAAAGCTCAAGTAGAATTATACACTGAATACATCTGGACCTTGACTTTTTTATTTGGGAAAAAATTTATTGCTGCTTCATTACCACTGTTTGTTATAGGTTAATATATAATAGATTATAAATTGTTTAAATCAATGATCACCTCTTGACTTAATTTTGGTAGGTTATATGCATCTAGACTTTTATCTGTATAATTTAGATTTTCCAATTTGGAAAATATAAATGGAAAATACATTTGTAAAGTACATCCTTATGATTTTCTGAATTTTTGGCATCTTTTTTAATGGCTCCTTTCACATTTATAAATTTATTATTTTGTGACTTGGCTCTCTTTTGGTTAATTTGGTTAAGGATTGGCATTTTCTTTATATTTCACTAGTTTTTACCCCGATCTTGGTCATTTCCTCCTGTCTAATGTTTTTGAAAGATTCTTTCTTTAAAAATTTTTTAAAATTATTTTTTTAAATTATTTTATTTTAATTAATTAATTAATTAATTAATTTTATTTATTTTTTTGGTTTTGCAAGGTAGGGTCTCACTCTGGTACAGGCTGACCTGGAATTAACTATGTAGTCTCAGGGTGGCCTCGAACTCTTGGCGATCCTCCTACCTCTGCCTCCCGAGTGCTGGGATTAAAGGCGTGTGCCCGGCTTTTATTTATTTTTTTGGTCTCACTCTAGCTCAGGCTGACCTGGAATTCACTTTCTAGTTTCAGGGTGGCCTCAAACTCATGGCATTCCTCCTACCTCTGCCTCCCAAGTGCTGGGATTAAAGGAGTGTGCCACCTTGCCTGGCTTTATTTTTGTTTTTAATTAAAAAATAGTTTTGGTTTATTCATTAGGTTATGTATTTGATATCTGATTTTTTAAACATTGGCACTTACAGTTATAAACTTCTCTCTTAGAACTGCCATAATTTTGTCCCACAGGTTTTAGTAGGTTGTGTTTTCATTTTCATTAATTTCAAAGACTTATTTTTCTTCTGCTGTTTGACTTCTTCAGTGACCTACTCATCATTCATAAAAGTGCCAATTAATTTTCATGAGCTTATGTGTTTTGTTTAATTTTTCTTACTAATCATCTCTAGCTCCTGATTCCATTGTGATCAGATACATAGAATAAAAGAATTTGTTTCAATTCTACTAAATGGGTAGGGACTCTGTTTCCAAATATGTGACCTATTTTAGAATAAGTTTTATGGGCTTTAAGATGAATGTGTACTCTGTAGTTGTTATGTAGAATGTTCTGTGAATGTCTGTTAAATCCATTCAATCTATGATATCATTTAACTCTGGTGTTTCTTTGTTTATTTTTTGTCCATATTTCCTGTGGGAGTTGTATATTTAAGTCATCTACTATTATTGTGTTGTGGGAAATCTCTGACTATATCTAGTAGTATTTGTTTTATGAAATTGGTGTTTGGTGTGTATATATTCACAACTATAAAGTCCTCCTGATGGGTTGTTTATTTAATCAGTATGACATGGCTTTCTTTTGTTTCAAGTCTACTTTGTTATATATTAGAATAGAAATCCCTGCTTATTTTCTGCTTGGAATATCTTTTTTTCATACTCTTATCCTAAAGTAGTATCTATCTTTCATCATATGCCTCTTAGAGATAGCAAAAACAAAATGCATTTTTCTAGTATGATCTGCTAATCTGTGTCTTTTAATTGGAGAATTGAGACTGCTAATTTTCAGGGTAATTATTAAAGAAAAGTATGTGTTGATTTTTTTTTTTCATTTTGTTTATTTTGTAGTGTTTTCTTAGTCCTCAATTATTTAACAACTGCCCTAGCATTTTTTTTTTATTTCCCCCTGTAGTTTCTTGGATGTGTTTCTCCTTCTCTTCACTCTAAGGTATTCTTTTCAGTGTCCTCTGTAGAGCTGTCTCAGTGATCATAAATTCTTTTAGCTTTCCTTTAATATGGAAAAAATTTCCTTTTACTTCAACTGGTATTGCTACTTTTGTTTAGGTTGGCAGTTGTGGTCTTTCAGGACTTAAAATACATCATCCCAAGACTTTCAGACTTTTAAATTTTTCTGGTGAAAATCCAGCTGATATCTTAATATTTGATGTGTCTCAGCTAAGAATTTTTTTCCTGTACATTTATTGTTTTAACTGCAATGTCACATGGGAAGTTTCTGTTATTTTTTTTTTTCATCCACTTAGTTATCTTTATACCTGAATGGCAATCCTTTCCACTAGATAGTAGAAATTTTCTGCTTTGATTGTGTATTGAAAATATTTTCTCTTTTTGTGGCATAGTGTTCTTCTCTTTCTTCTGTACCCATGATTTATTGATGTGTTCTTTTAATGGTGTCCAAAGATCTTCCATGCTCTGTTCATACATTTTTCAAAAAATATTATTTTACTTGACTGAATACAGCATTTATCCTACCTTGTCTTCAAGCCCTGATATTCTTTTTATCCTCATGATCCACTATATTAGCAAGGCTTTCCAATGAGTCTTTTTTTTTTTTTTTTTTTTACTTATTATATCTTTAAATTCCATAATCATTTTATTTTTTTCTTCAACATTTCTCTTTATTGAAATCCATTTTTATCTCTTCTATTAACTTCCTTTTCATTCAGCTGATCATTTGAGTCCTAAAAATTCTTTCATTTGTTTTTAGATTACACACACACACACACACACACACACACACACACATATATATATATATATATTTGGTTTTTCAATGTAGGGTCTCACTCTAGCCCATGCTGACCTGTACTCTCAAGGCTATCCTCCTAACTTACCCTCCCAGTACTGGGATTAAAAGCATGTGCCACCACATCCAACCTTTTATCATCATTCTTTTGAATTCTTTGAAATCAAAGTCTCTATCATCAGGGGCTAAAACTCTGGAATTTGTATATTCTTGAGGAGCCATATTGTATTATATTTCATTTTTTTGCACTTGGACTTTTGACTCATATATAGATAGATGGATAGACAGATAGACAGATAGATGATAGATAGAGAGTGTGTGTATGTTTAGGAGACAGTTCTTATTTAAGTGGATGTGTTTGGTTTGTCCAGGAAGGACTAGTTTGTCATTTTCTACCATTATACTCATGTTCAGAACCTCTGGCTCTATACCCAGTAATACCCTTTGAGTGGAATACTGTATACAACAACAGTCACTATGTTGGAATAGACACACTATGCAAATAGGGATAGTCTAATATAAAGCATTTATCTCTTAAGTGATAATCATTTTAGAGTAAGGAGGCAGTGATGGTATTGCACATACTAATATATTAGTTATTTTGCATTTAAGAAGAAAGAAAAAGGGGGGGCTGGAGAGATGGCTTAGTGTTTAAGGTACTTGCCTGCAAGCCTAAAGACTTATGTTTGACTCTCCAGGTCCCACATAAGCCAGACACACAGTGATGTAAGTGAGCAATGTCACCCATGTGAACAAGGGGACTCACGTGTCTGGCATGAGATTGCAGTGGCTGGAGGCACTGATGTGCCAAGTCTTTTTCATCTCTCTCTCCCTTGTATAACAAAAGGACAGTCAGTTGAGCTTGCCTCAAAAACAGAAAGCAAAAAAAAGGAAAAACAGCTCTGTAGGGCACTGAGTTAGTATTTACATGATATGGATCAAATAAATGAGGGGAAATGAATAGAAGAGGGAACTGTAGTACGAAAAAAATGGGTAAAGATGAGGGAATTTTGGGTAAAGGTAGACTGGAGAGAGGTGAAAGTATGCTATCAGATAATGTAGATTGGATCCATTCCTGTCTACGCCTCAGAAAGCTGAGGCTTAGAGGGAAAGAGTAAGGAGAAAAAAGAAAACTAAAGGAAGCAAGCAACATCACGAATCAAACAAAGTACAAACACATCCATGTACACATGTGCCCATGAACAAGAACGCACACAGGAAGCAATAGGATATAAATGCTGGTTGGGGCAAAGCAAGCCGGTAAAGAAGGTGCTGAGTGTTTAAATTAAAATAATAGGTGTAGACAGATACAAGGCTGGGTGGAAATGTAGGATTTGAAAATTGACTGGCCTGACTATTGATTCTTGTAGAACTTTTTCAGATACTGCTATCCTGTCTCTTCTTCAGGGACTCCCTCTGGAACCGGCAGTTCCATTTTTTACCCTTAGTTCTGTAGTCAAGCTAATGCGTTAGGTTCTGTTGAGAACTTCCCATTTTTGGGCTGAATCTGTGAGGTGGGGAGTTCTCTGGTTATTCCTTGCTGGACAGTGTTCTGTTCCATTCTTGCCAATTCCTGTGGTGCTTGGGAGCAGTGCATTTCTCCTACCCCATTGTAGTAGGATGGAGTGAAAAGGGGTATTGTGTGTCTTGGAAATCTTTCAATTTCAAATTTACAAACCTGACAGCCTGGTGCTTGCTGTGCACTTTGGGGCATCTTTTAAGTCCATATTTGCATTTCCAATAGTAGCAGGATTCTGGACTCCCCAAGCATGTGGAGCTGGGCCCAGAGCAGCACGGAATCTGCTGTGGCTGCGGCTTGCTGAACCCATCCCTTTCTCTTCCTTGCTGGCTGCTGCTTCTGTCTCTGCTTCTGCCTTTTGTATTACTGTCTTTCTGAAGCTTTTCTTCAGGTTCTCTTTGGGGTAGAGTCTGTTCATTCTCAATTTGGTTTTCTCTTTCATTGGTACAATGAGGTTGTTTCTAGGTCAGCATTCTTGCCCGGATGTTCCCCTAAAGCAGTCAAATTTTATGTCTCTTGCAATTCAAATAAATACATTATAATTACTTTCTGTTATCTAAACTCATTTGTCTGTTTTGTATTCACTTTTTCAGATTTATGTGATCTTTACCACAGTCTATCCTTTATCCAACTAATAAAAGTTTAGTTCTGTTTCAGTGATGAGGTTTTTGGGAGCCTCTGTGTCTCTGGATATTTGGCTTAGTTGGAGTTGGATGTTCTCTGTGTTTATCTCCTTCAGCCTTTTTCTGATGTCGTGATCGCCATGAACGCTGAACTCTTGCCCTTCCCCTGCGTTGTTCTATGGTTTCAGCTGGGGCCCTGGTGAGGTGTGGTTAGCTGATCCTCCCTTCAGGTTCGTTGTCCACCTAAAAAAAGATAAGCAAATTCTCCAAAGGAGAGAAAAGTTAGTACTAGGTAGAAGGGATGACCATCTATGTTTTGGAGGGAATTTTATATGCGTTGGCTCTCTTCTAGCCCACATTTGGTGGTATCTTGCTCTTGGAGACTGAGCTTATTTTTTGTACCTGGTTTTGACTTATTTCCCAGTTCCAGCAATGAGTTCCATTCCACTGAGTGGATCTGTTAGCCAAATCAAGAGCAGTTGGTTACCCACCATGGCTGTTTGCCACTACTGCACTTGTATGAGCATTACGTCATCACTGAAACAGAACTAAAATGACCCCAATGTGGCTCAGGGAAACTCTCAGAAGAGGGGTCGGAAAGATTGTTAGAGTCACAAGTTGGGGCATTATGCACAGAGACTGGGGCCTACCCCCCAGAACTCTTGACTGACCTCACAATGCACGATCCACATTCCCCATTGATGAGGGTCCCTTTGAAAGTGGGAGGACAGGGAGGAGGACAATGGAACCAATACTATGAATGTAAAATCAGAATAATATAAATAAAAAAAGAAAAAACAAAAAACAAAAACAAAAAAAAAGTTTAAAACATTTGTTTTATTTTTGATCTTTAATATGTGTTCAGGTAGTATATTCATGATGTTTATAATTATTTTCTATTAAAAGGCAAAGTTTACCTCTAAAAATCATTTTATTGTTCATCCACAATTATTTGTCAATGACTGAGATCCTACATATTCATGGCCTTGTGCATATAGTTTGTCTACATCATTGGTTGTCACACCACCATATTTTTTTCATTTTATTGCTGAATGAAATACTGGCCTTTAAAATGGTATTTTATTCCTCTTTATTGCTTATAAAATATAACTTATGGGACATGATTAATCTATTGGTCACTTTTATGTTCTAAAAAAAGACAAGAAAACAAATGTACATAAATTTTATAAATCTTCTACTTCCCTTTATTTTCTTCTGCAATCTTAAATCTGTTAAATGGTTTCTGTCATTGACTCAGGCAGGTTGAAACATGTAAAGTAAATTACATGTTAGTAAAGTGATATGAGCTTGTTTCAACTTTATGGGTGGAGTTAATCAGGGAAGATAGCTCTTTGATTGCCATTTTACTTTCAGCTCTCTGACAGTGTTTTATGGAAGTTTCTGAGGGTTTCCCTTGGAACAGAAAACAAATACCCAAGGAAGAGCTGCAGGGCAAGCAGTAATCACACACTTAGGATATTAATTTTAAGTAAGACAAAATGCAAATATACATGATTCCCAAAGCCTTGTAATAAGTATTAGGTACACAATGTTTGGAAAGAAGTGTTGTTACAGAAATAAATTTTTATTTAGTCTGAAGGCTGTGCATGGTGACATTTGCATTTCTCTGCAGATGTGTGAACTTACAAGATGTGGTCATGGCATATACTAGTGTGCCTTTAGTAGTATTGTGAGTGTGTGAACAAGCAAATGCCTCTTATTCTCTTATAAGAAGGAAATGTTCCCTCAAGGTATGGAAGAGGTATAGTTATATAATCCCCATTGATTAAATAGTGGTCAATTATATCTAGAAAATAACATTTAGAAAAATCATAGCTGTCCTTTAAAGATTCAGGCACAAAAGGGATCAAACATAAGATGAAAAATATGACAATGTTTAATTATCTTGAAAAAGGGAAATTCAAAAAGTTCTGTTTTGGTTTATATTAAACAGCTTTAAAATTTAAAATCAGTAATACTCAAGTTCTGTGAATTCTTAATTTTGATACATCCATAGAATTTGTTTTAAGTAATACATTTTACTTTTATGAAACTGGACTAGGAATCTATATTTATTACCAAATTCATTGCTTTATATGTTGTTTCTACAAAACAGTAGTTTTAAATATCTGTTTGCTTAAGGTCTGTGTATTCATTTTAAAAAGTATTTCTAATTATTATTTATTTGCAAGCAGAGAAAGAGAGTGAGTGGGAGAGAAAGAGAGAAAGAATAGAGAATAAATATGATCTGTCAGGGCCTCTTGCCACCACAGAAAACTTCAGATTCACATTCCACTTTGTGCATCTAGTTTATGTGGATACTCGGGAATTGAACCCAGGCCATCAGGCTTTGCAAGCAAGTGCCTTTAACCACTGAGCAATCCCTCCAGCACTGAGCTCTGTGTATTCTTTATATTTATTGAATGGATATGTATTTGGTGAGAACAGGTGCAGCTTAAAAATAGACTCAGTCTTTTATCTTCCTGTGTTCTGGGTGAGAAGGGGATTCCATGGCTACCTTCAGTGGGAGGAGATGCATTCCTGGGCCTAAGGAGAAGAGAAACAAAGTGTTCTTGGACAGACTAAGCATTATATTCCAAGAAAGAATTTCATCCTTGTTTCCATGACTTACCTAATCTGTAAGGTATTGCCCTTTTCTTTTTAAAATACTTTCATAAATTTGCCTGAATTGTAATCATTCTTCAAACAGATTATGTTGGGAGAACACAGGAAGACCTTGGCTTTGGTATAATAATAGACATCTTGCATCCATGATGTTCAAAATACCCATTTCCATAATAGCTGTTAGGGTTCAAATGTGCATTCTTATGATGGAATATTAAGATCCAAGGTAATGGTATTATGAGGTAGTGCCCTTGAGAGGTGATTATGCCTTGAGGTTCTGCCATCATGAATGAGATTAATGCCCTTATCAGTGTTGCTATAGAGAGTTTATCTCTGCCTTTTTGCCCTTATAGCTCTTCTCCCTGGAGGGCAGTGCTCATCCTTTTTCAATCTTTTACCTTTTTAGGATAAGCATTCCAAGTACCATATTGGAAAAAGAGGTTGCACTTTTACTAAACACTGAATCTGCTGGTGCCTTGGTCCTGTACTGTCCAGCATCAAAAGTAAGAAACAAATTATTATTTATGCATGACCCATTCTCAAGTATTCTGTTATACTAGTATAAATGAAGTAAGATAATGGCAGAGGAACTTTTCAAATATATATATATTCTTGGTGTTGACTTTATAGGGATATTTGTACATAGATTTGAGCTAAGATTTGTTTTTGCAATTTCTTCTCTGACTGAATTGAAAGTTGCCTTAGGGCAACTAAAATTGAAGGAAAATAAAAGACTATTTGCTAGATTTTATGCCATAGTAGTTGTCACTCCAATGTCATTACTATTCATATATAACTCAAATTTCCTTATTTCCATTCCCATTTTACCACATGGGTATCAAAGGGAAAATTCGTCTTAGTGAACACAATGTCCTAATTTGCTCCCAAAGACTTGTTGCCTGCTCAACATGTTGGGCACATATAGATTTTCTATTTATGGTTTTTGAGGCATTTTGCTCTATATCTTCTGAATGACAGTAAAATAACACAGATAATAGTATGGCAAGGGCCTTTTATCAGGCTTTACAAGAAATGAATGAACAATTGAAGAACTATAATAGATAAAGTAAATATAAAATTTGCTTTCCATTTCAAGTCAAAAATGTTGATTGTAAATTTCTCTAAATGCATGAAAATATGCTCAAAGTCATTAAATTTGTTAAATGACTATTTTGCTTAGGATATTGTGGGTTAGAAAATTGACAAAAGAAAATTAAAAAGAATGAAGGAAAATAGATGATACTCTTTCATATTTACTATGGTACATACCATTTTTAAAGAGATGATGTAATCTTAATTACAAAGTAGGGAAGCAACAAGTATTGGTAAGAATATGCAGGAATTATATTATATTATATTTATCCTATTATATTTCTGGTGAGAAATGTTCAGCCTATGTTTCAAACAGTCTGCCAGTTTCTTACAACTGAACTGCTAGATATCTATATGATATTTTTACTTCATCTCTGAGCATATAGCAAAAGGAAGTTTGAAAAGAACTATTCCAGTAAGTACATATATAAACACAATAGCACTGTTCTGCAAAAGTGGTAAGAATGACCAAATGGTGGAAACAGCCAAAATATAGTTAACAATGCATGGATAATGAAATAGTTTCATATACAATGAATATGTTCAAGCATCAAAGTGAATGAAGTACTAACATTTAGCAGACTTTAGTCGTGATTCCAGAACTTGAAGCTCATGTAAGAAACTATACACCACAGATCTCAGCTCATATATTTGTGTGAAGAAAAAATGACTCAATGTAGTCCATAGGAACAGACTGCACAGTGCTGGCTCTGAGTAGAGGGAAAAAAGTTACTGAGGAAATTCTGCCCTGTGGGTTGTGTGTAACAGTGGAAATTCTTAGTGGCACTAATTAGAGCAGGTGGGTGTGCAACAGGATGACTATTGTTTTCTCTAAAGCCAACTTTGTCAAGTGAATTTTGCTTGAAAAAATTTAAATACAATTTTTGATAAATATTCAATGATTTATGTAACTAAATGTAAAGAGCAAGGTAGTAGTATATAGAGTTTTGTCACAATCTTAAAATTATAAGAATGATTTAATTTATTTTTGAATTATTTCTGAGTCCAAGAAATGTGATTGTAGAACTTGAAAATGAGATTGAACTACTGTAATATAAAGAGCAATGCCAAGGGCATTTCATTTCAATAATAAGAAAAAGATTAACAAACATCTGGAGAATATTTTCAAGGGCCCAATTTAATTAACAGTGGCCAAAAACACTAGTATGTTTATTTCTATAGATCTGTTCCATGTGGCTTTTTGAAGAGTTTCTAATTCTCATTTTTCTCTTAGTAAACTGCTGTTGAATTGCTAAACTAAAGTTAAAACCATGTTTTTCTGTGAAAGATATCATTTCCTTGCTGATTATTTTTTCTAAATTTACTTATTCAGGCTCAAAAATAACAACATATTGTATCCTAATCTGCCCCCACCTCCATTATGCAATTATCCCACAATCATCCTCAAGGAATGATTTCACTTCATAATTACAAGGATTCCAAGAATGATTAGGACAGTGTCCTTCTCTCTCATTTCCTCTTGGTAATTCTCCAGTCTGCACTTCACTTTCCTTTAAAATGTGCCTTTGGGGCCCGGTGATGCCCCTGGCAGGCATAGGGTAAAGAGAGTAGCTGTGTTGCAGAGCCAAGGGCCATTCTCTCAGCAGTAGATTTGAAAGCATCCTCAAGTGATTGCTGGAAGACATTGATTGTTTTCTTTTAAAATTTATCACGTAAAGACTTGTAGTGATACATTCTATTGACAAATACCTATTTTCAACTTATAAAGTAGTAGTGACTATATATACTATTTTATACACTTATTTATAGAATTGAAAATACATATTCATTCTTGTCATGTAAAATGCCCTAACATTCTTAGTTAGAAATTGAACTGAAGACTGCTCAGTATATCTGTGGTCACTTACCACCTCTCACCCCCTTTTCACCATGAAGCAACTCTTGATTCTCCAAAAGTAAGTATTGTGCTAACTTTTCTCAAAGAAAAATTTCCCGAGATAGACTACAGCAACAGACCAAACAGTGATTCCATTCAAGTCCAGCTTGGAGAAACAATGATTTTATTGAAGCTACTTATAAGAGTATGGGTGACTCAAAAGTGGCCACATCCGGAAAGAGTTCACTCCAGCATACAACTCAGGCAAGCTGCATCCCTCAAGCTCACAGCTAGGCTGGTCAGTCTCTTTTCCAAAGCAGTCCTCAATGCTTATGTAACCTTGGGGAGGAAGCTTATGAGTCTTATAAATTTCAGGAGCTTCCTGAGTCCTGGGTTTTGTTTTCTTTATGAGTCTTTTCAGCCATGATATTCTTTTTTTAGGATGGAATGTTTTATCCTAGAGCCAGAAATGAGTGTGCAGTTAAGGAGGAAATATAAGTATATGATAAAGATGGGCTCTAAGGAGGATCAAGGAAAGTGTGATTTAAAAAAAATTAAATTTATATTTTTTATTGATGTATTTGACAGAGAAAGAGGGAGATGGAGAAAGAAAGAGAGAATGGGCACATAGGGTCCCCAACCACTGCAAATGAACTCCAGATACCTGTGTCCTCTTGTGTATCTGGCTAATATGGATCCTGGGGAAACGAACCTGGGTCCTTTGGCTTTGCAGGCAAATGCCTTAACTGCTAAGCCAACTTCAACTTGGAAATTAGGATTTTAATGGGTCCAAGAAGAACAAAACTAAACTATTACATAAATGTTGAAAGATGTAGCTACCCATTTATGTAAGAAATAATGTTAATACTATACCAACAATGGAAGATGCTAACTAATTTAGATATAAGACAATATGGAAGTGCTAGATTGTAGGGTAAAGAACATGGCTTTAAAATTAAGGGTATATAATCTCTATGCTTATGTTGAGGAACCAAGAAGGAAAACACTGATGGGTTTGATAATTCAAAATTTTAAATTAACACAATGAAATATAAAAGTGCCATATCAGCATCTGCAAAATATTTTTTTTCAAGTAGGGTCTTGCTCTAGCTTAAGGCTGACATGACTCTGTAGCCTCAGGGTGGCCTAAAACTCATGGACATCCTTCTACATTGAACTTCCAAGTACTAGGATTAAAGGTGTGCACCACCACATCCAGCCTGCAAAATATTTTTAAATAAATTGTCATCCAGCATATTTGAATACTTAAAAAAATCTATGTGATAGCTAAAAACATTTCAAGAAAAAGTAGATGGAAATATGTGAATTGAATAATGATAATTCATCACACAAATGGTTAGTGAAAAGTCAGTGCAAAGCAAATTATTTCAAATCAATGAATACCATATTTTTATCTAGAATGAATGGAATTAGGATTGGTAATATTTATATAGTAGGAATTACAAAGTAGTCCAGTAATATAAGCTGATAACTTTCCTTGGATCTATTCTGATCATAATAAATTTTATATCTTAAAAAATATTTATTTATGGGCTGGAGAGATGGCTTAATGGTTAACGCATTTGCCTAAAAAGCTAAAGGATCCCAGTTCAATTCTCTAGGACCCATGTAAGCCAGTTGCACAAGATGGCATATTTGTCTCTAGTTCATTTGCAGTGACTAGTGGCCCTGGCTCACCCATTCTGTCTTTCTCGCTCTCTGTCTACCTCTCTGTCTCGCAAATAAATACATAATTTTTAAAAAAAAATATTTATTTGCTTATTTATTTATTTATTTATTTAAGAGAGGCAGATAGAGGGACAGAGAATGGGCATACCAGGGCCTCCAGCCATTGCAAATACACTCCAGATGTATGCATCCCTTTGTGCATCTGGTTTACATGGGCACTGGGGAATTGAATTTAGGATCTTAGGCTTTGTAGGCAAGCACTTCACTAAGCCTTCTCTTTTCCAGCCCAATAATAAATTTTAAATATACATAACCATTGATTAGAAATTTCCAAAATATATCACACGGAAATGCTTATATTCTCCTATGGTTAGGTTCAGAAAATCTTCAGGTCAACATATTTTTAAATTTTTTTTTCACTATATTTCACTATAGATCTATTCAACAATGGCATATGTTTACCACAGAGTGTCTTGTATGCTTATGAACCCTGAGGGAGACTTGAAATAATTTGGTAATAATCACATTAAAAAAAAATTTTAAAAACATCATGCCAGGTATGGTGGTGCACATCTTTAATCCCAGCACTTGGGAGGCAGAGGTAAGAGGAACACCATGAGTTCAAGTCCAGCCTGAGACTACATAGTGAATTCCAGGTCAGCCTAGACTAGAGTGAGACATTACCTTGAAAAAACAAAAAACAAAACAAAACAAACAAACAAAACACATGAGTTGCATTTTCTAATTTTTTTGTTAAGCAAATCTGTGTAAAAATATATATATAAATTCAAAGAATATGTGCTGAATAATTATTCAAATATTTTCTTTGCAAAGGCAATCTATTGGGGAACGGTGATGCAGGATACTCAAACTTCAAACTTTGCTTGTTTTATTATAAATAAATGCAATTTTAATAATTTTAAATTTATGTAATATCTAAAGCTATTATATTTATATATTATATTATACAAATAAATGACTGGGGAAATATGTATGTTTGGTTTGCCTTTCAATGATATTTTGGTTGAGATTTTTCTGAAATGACCTTTTTAATGATGTAAACTCTCCAAGACATTCAGTTGACAGAATAGTAAAAGCAATTAAAATGAATTGATTCTTCATATTAACCTTTTGATGACATTACAGATTGAAAGAAGATGAGTTAATTCTAACTGAGCTTTAGGCACATACTTTCTATGTGTGTCTACATGAGAAGTCACAATTACAATGTCTCTACATCAAAATGTCCATAAGGGAATATGGACCCACACATCCTCTGAAGTGTTAGAGAAATTATAAAAAACAGACAGAATTTATTCACCTTATGAAAAAGTAATCTTCATGTGTTACAGATATCTGTGGAACTTGAAAATAACATTATTGCTTTTCACCTTGTCTCAACTTGTAACAATGCATTCATTCATTTGTCATAACACAAAAACACCTAATGCAATTTAAAGCCAATCTCAGATATTTTTACACTTCATATGTCTGTTTATATAATAAGTACATATTTATAAGTGATTATCTGTTTAGCCAGCTTTTTTACAGTCTCTAATGAATTGTACCATGCATTTTAAGTAATTATGATGGAAATAATTTAATTCAATACTTATACAAAATAATGCCTGTTGCTAGAGATATGGCTTAGTGATTAAGGCACTTGTCTGCAAATCCTAAGCACCCAGTTTTGATTCATCAGTTCCCACATAATCTAGATGCATAAAGTGGCACATGCATCTGGAGTTTGTTTGCAGTGGCTAGAGGCCCTGCCATGCCTATTCTCTCTCTCATAAATAAATAAAAAACAATATAATTCTTAACCATTATATTCAGATGGACTTTAATTTTGTATATATTACAATTACTATTTTAAAATAAATGTTTTTATAAGTATGTTTGTGATATATTTAATATTAACTTGTCAATAACTATTTTTAAGGTTTTGAGAGGATACTAGTTTAAGAGAAAGAAAGACAAGGTAGAGAGCTCCCTTCATGAAGGAGACAAAGAGAAGTAAAGCCCCCATTAATAACTATTTTAAGTTTTTTTTTAATATTTTATTTTTATTTATTTATTTGAGAGAGAGAGAGATACAGAAATAGGCAGAGAGAGAGAGAGAGAGAGAGAGAGAGAGAGAATGGGCGTGCCAGGGCCTCTAGCCACTGCAAACGAATTCCAGATGCATGTGCCCCCTTATGCATCTGGCTTACGTGGGTCCTGGAGACTCGAGCCTCAAACCGGGATCCTTAGGCTTCACAGGCAAGCTTTTAACCACTAAGCCATCTCTCCAGCCCTAATAACTATTTTAAAATTCCAATTACTATGGATTTCATAATAAAAATGACTGTCTTGGAATCCTACAGAATATACTTCATCTCATTAAAAATTAATGTACTTTGGGTGCTAGAACGATGGTTCATTGGTTAAAGGCACTTGCTTGCAAAGACTGACAGCCCGGGTTCTATTCCCTAGCATCCACAAAATACTGGATGCATAAAGTGGTGCATGCATCTGGAATTTGTTTATAGTGATGGGAGGATCTGGTGTGCCCATTCCCCACCCCCCTGCTTGGAAGTGAATAATAAAAAAAAGAGTTTTCCCCTGTGTATTCCAGCTGTTATGAATATCTGAATATCTGGCATTTGGCATAAGGTAATTGTCATGGGGAAGTATATTCCTATGATACTTTGGAATTGGATGGCTTCTATGCTTGCCATTTTCTGAAGCTCTTATATTATACTGTATGGTATGCTGTTTTGAATTGAAGACTAAGTATAAAATGGCTGTAAGAACATTTTGTAATTACCATGTAGGACATTGGTGATGTGTAAACTCTGACCTAGACTTATTTCTCTTCAGGGACACTGGCAGTGTAGACAGAGTAAGGACTTTGCATTTATTTTATACCAAATCTCCCTTTCTGAGCTGTAGCTTAAGGACTGGCAACTTTCTCCCCAGAAAAAAGAAAATATGTAAAGCAAAAGATCCAAATTATGGTGAGTTTTAGGTAAGAAATTAATAGGGAGTAATGTAAGCAATATTACCTATATGGATTTTGTTTGATTAGGGAATAATTCAGCTAGAACTTTCAAACCTTTAAAAATGTCAAGGTTTCTAGAAATATTTTGTTTTTAAACATTTTATACAACTGTGATGAAACACAACTATAACATTCATATTTATTACAAAAAAATAACTGATCTTTTGGAAACATTTTTGTTTGTTTGTTTTTTTGAGGTAGGGTCTCACTCTAGCCCAGGCTGACCTGGAATTCACTCTGTATTCTCAGGGTGGCCTTGAACTTTCAGCAATCCTTCTACCTCTGTCTCCGGAGTGCTGGGATTAAAGGTGTGTGCCACCACATCCAGCTGGAAACAATTTTGATAAAAAATGTTTCTAGCTAATGTAGGATTCCTTACTAAACAGAGAGAGTTTATTATATCACTTTAGAAGAACATGTGGTCATTATTAAATATAGATTCTTGATTCATTAGGAGTTGTGTGCTATAGATTGTTTCACAATGAAACTTTGAATGTACATATTGTGGGATGTGCATGTATGCATACATACTCATCTCTCTGTGTATATACGTATGTGTGTAGGAGAAGGTGTGAGTACATGGTATGAGTGTATGTGTGGAGACCAGAGTTTGACATCAGATGTCTTCTTCAACCAGCCTCTACCTTATTGAGACACATTCTGTCACTGAACCTAGAGCTCACTGATTGGGCTAAACTCTCTACCCACTAAGCCCAAATCATCTTTTGTTTCTGCCTTCCAAGAGCTGGGATTATAGGCATGTACCACAACACTGAGCCTGTACATGGGTGGCAGGAGTCCCAGCTAAAGACTTCATACCTCCCACTGAATAATCTCCTGCCCCAAGCAACATTTACATAACAAAATTTAAGAAAAAATTAACAATACAATTTCAGTAACCTAAACTTTGGACATAAAAAAAATCCAGTCTCTATTTATTAAGTGATTCACATATCTTTCATGGTGTCAATTTAGTAGTGCTTAGAAAGGGAGCAATCATTTCTCTCTGCCAGTGACTGTGTCCTTGAAATAGAAATTCCATACTAATAAGGTAAGAATCTTAATTATGTAGCTAAGGAAGAACTCACATGCTTACTCAGTATATCTATCTCTGTTACAGTTTCTCAGCTAATTCTCAACTCCACTGTCTGCACAGTTAATGTCACTCATTGTTATTTTATCAGTTAGCCACTAAAGTAATCATCATTTTACAATCTCAAAGGAATGCACTCAACACATCTTGAGATATAAATGCTAGTGTATACGTAATATCCATGTATTAAACATATACTTTATATTAGTAACTAAGAAACCTTTGTTTTAATTTTTGATAAGTAAACTAAAAGGTGCTCTGGTAGTCTACACATATGTGAGTGTATTCAGACCACACATGCCTCAAACACATGCACTTCCTTTCCACAATCTAGTGAAAGTTATAATAGCACCTTGAAGGGAATTTCCACTAAAGCAAAATGAACCAGAATTTTCAGAATTTCTCTGTAGAACTTAAAATACTTTAGTAAAATTATCTTCATTGTTTTTTTTAAGATAAACTCAAATTATTAGCATAGCATTAAAACCCCTTCTTGACCCTGTGAAATCCCTGACATTCATAGCCCTGTGTGTTTTCTCCAATCAGCCATGCTGTGCACAGACACTTTTTCTGCCTGGTTACCCTTTTTATGTGCTTAACTTTTCTCTTAATACTTCAAATGTTTCATGTTTCCCAACTATGTTAGAATGCTTTCTGCTAGGAGACAAAAAAATTCTTCTAGCTTCTCTCTTTATGAACTGGACACACGGGTAGAGTTAAAGTAATAGGGTTGTTAATTATTTAATTAACAATTGATTTAGCAAATATAGAAGTTATTTAAATATTTGCAATTGCAGCTAACATATGCATATTTTTTATTTCTTTGTTTCTATAGATAAGACTGCAGATTTACCCAGGCATGGAAATCATAGGTTTCTTTTAGCTACAGAATTTAAAATAAGTCATTACTTAAATATAACTTTTCTATAATATTAGATTTATATATATTTTAATAACTAAATTTATGAGCTTCTACTTAGTGGATCATATTACTGTTACCCATTGGTATAGGTAATAACTATAGAACTGTAAAAATGCAATTTATAGGCGACATATTAGCTTGGTATTGCAGTCAGCTTCACATTGCTGGCAGACAACACATGACAGCTATGGAGAACAAAGGATTTATTTTGGCTTAAAGACTTGAGGGGAAGCTCCATGATGGCTGAGTAAAATGATGGCATGAGCAGAGGGTGGACATTACCTCCTGGCCAATATCAGGTGTACAGCAACAGCATAAGACTGTGTCAAACACTGCAAGGGGAAGCTGGCTATAATACCCATAAACCAGCCCCCAACAATACACTGCCTGCAGAAAAATCCAATTCCCAAATTGCTACCAGCTGGGGACCTAGCATTCAGAACACATAAGTTTATGGGGACAAGTGAATCAAACCACCACATTCTGCCCCAGGCTCCCATAAACAGATAACCATACATGATATAAAATGCAATGCATTCAGTCCAACTTTAAGAGTCCCCATTTTATTAAATCAATCCCAATGACACTCAACCATCCAAATAGAACAAACAAACAAACAAAACATAATGACACAGAATAAGCATTCATACTGCAAAAGATTTAAAACAAACATCAAATCTATAGCTTCAAGTCCTACAACTTTCGTCCTTGATATCTCCAAGTCCACTGCCTTCCAGTGAGGATACTCACAGTCCCAGAAAACTTCATCCAGTACTGGCAGCTCTCCTTAGCAGCCATCCCATAGTCCTGGTATCACCATTGGGTTTCCACTGCAACCCATGGTTCATCCTCATGGCTTCATCAGGCCTCCACACAGGTAATCAACATGTCTGGTTCTCACTGCCCATGGTCATTTCCAAATAACAAAACTGAGTTGCAAATTCAATGACCCTCTCTTTCTTGCATTTGTTATACTCCATAGTACCAGGTGGGCTACCAACTTCTTAATGAAGGGTGGGATAAAGCCAGCTTTGAAGAATAATAGGCCCTTCACTTCAAAAGAGTCTACATCCTTCCTGCTGTCCCAGTGCAGATCAGATGGCCCAATCACGATGGTTGTAATCTCTCAAATAATTGCAGCTGTAGGGGCAGAAGTTTTGGCCAAAGCATTGTGTTTCTTTCTGTGCCATATCCCTCTACTCACACCAGTCCATTTCCTTTCAATTTTTTTTTAAATTTTTATTTATTTATATGAGAGCAACAGACAGAGAAAGAGGCAGATAGAAAGAGAGAGAGAGAGAGAGAATGGGTGTGTCAGGGCCTCTAGCCACTGCAAATGAACTCCAGATGCATGTACCACCTTGTGCATCTGGCTTATGTGGGTCCTGGGGAATCAAGCCTCAAACTGGGTCCCTAGGCTTCACAGAAAAGTGCTTATAACTGCTAAGCCATCTCTCCAGGCCCACACACCAGTCCATTTTTCTACAGTACAACCCTGCACAAGTTCTCAGGACACTGCATAATAGCAAGCCTTTCATACAAACTGCTTCTAGCCCAGTCTAGGCAAAACTCTTTCTCACCATAAGAAGCCAAACCTCACCATCCACAGTTCTTATTACATTCAGGTCTTTCAGCTCTGACTAGAATGGTCCATCAAGCTGCACTTACAGCACTGCAAGTCATCTTTTAGGCCAAGTTTTCAAATCCTTCCATATTACTCCTGAAAATCAGCTCCAACAACCCCACTGACCATTGCAGTCAGCTTCACATTGCTAGCAGAAAGCACCTGACCAGGGACAGCTTGTGGCAGGAAAGGATTTATTTTGGATTATATACTCGAGGGGAAGCTCCATGATGGCAGAGGAAAACAATGTTATGAGCAGAAGATGGGCATCACCTCCTGGCCAACATTAAGTGGACAACAGCAGCAGGAGACTCTGCCAAACATTGACAAGGGGAAGCTGGCTATAATACCCATAAGCCTGCCTCCAATAATACACTGACTCCAGGAGAATCCAATTCCTGGATTGCCACCAGCTGAGGACCTAGCATTCAGAACACATAAGTTCATGAGGGACACCTTAATCAAACGACCACATTTGGGTCATATCACATCTTCCCACTTAAATGGCACCTGCCTAGGTGCCTGGTGCATTAATGTCTCCAGTAATTTATTCTTAAGTAACCCTCACTTAATACTGACCTTACATATGACTTTCCTTCTTGACACACCCTTGAAATAAATTTATTACATTTTCTTGCATATGGCATTTATTATAGATGTTTGAACGTCTGCAAATATCAAAAATTATTTTTCCCACTTATAGGGCAGTAGACAAATATACTCTAATTGTTCTGATGGAGTTTAGTGGCCAAATGAGTTCAGGAAAGTCTAGTGATTTAAAAACTAGAAATTTTTCTTTTGAATGTAAGAAAATGAACATTTCTAATTTTTCCTAGGTTTTTGGCTATAAGATTCTTCTTCACGTCAAGCTGAGTGTCTGTTATTCAGGAAAGTCTAGTGATTTAAAAACTAGAAATTTTTCTTTTGAATGTAAGAAAATGAACATTTCTAATTTTTCCTAGGTTTTTGGCTATAAGATTCTTCTTCACGTCAAGCTGAGTGTCTGCTGTTTTACCATATATAGTGCTCAGTTCCAGTTACTGGGGATTCAGTCATTAATTGTACTGGAGAGCATCATTGGAGCATAGATTATGCTTTTCCATTTGATTATTCACATAGGAAACTTTCACTACTGGTGACAAATTAGTTGGCATTAAGCAATTTACTCCATGTTTTAAAAATATTTATATGTTTGTAGACTGAAGAAAAAAACTAGCTCTACACTAAAACCCAAAGAGTTGTACAATAAATGAAGTAACTAAAACTGACTTAAGAGACAACAAAATTATTGAATTTTAAATTAGGGACAGTTTAATGGACCAACTAATTATTTGATATGATGACTCACCTCTGGGCCACTCATAATTTGGCCCAGAGACTCTTGTATGTGTACCATGCGTTTCCTTGCTGTGGACAGGTGTATGCTCAGCATGGTTAATGTGACTCAGGAAGCACTTATTTTGGTACTGGAAGTTCTGTGTCCAGAGTACCTGCTTTGTCTCAGGAAACAGTTATGTGCTCATCAGGTAGCTCAAACTGTGTTTCAGTCTTATATCAAAATGATGGTGAAATGCCCTACATTTATAATTTGTTGCAAAATTTGTAGGTAATGGTCACAGAAGGGGAACAATATATTTGAAGTATTGCAAATCAGATTTTTTACAGTGTTCAAACTGAATTCTAAGATGACAAAGTCATAGTACTATATAAAACTTGAATAAGGGAATAAAATATTTAGAGGCAAAAGGAAAACTCACCTTTGTTAACAGACAGAATTCTTATAATGTGGAATGTGTTTACTTTAGATTTTTTGTTTGTTTGTTTTGCTTTGCTTTGTTTTGATTGACCAGACAAGAGAAGTTCAATCAAGTGCTCGCTTCGGCAGCACATATACTAAAATTGGAACGATACAGAGAAGATTAGCATGGCCCCTGCGCAAGGATGACACGCAAATTCGAGAAGTTCAATCAAATGGCACAACTTTATTTTTTTCTTTGATCAAACCCTGGACCCTTTTGTCTCAATTCAAAACTTAGTTCAAACTTTCTAATTACTTTTGAAGAGAGAATTCTTCCATTACAGAAAAGAAAAGCTTTAAGGATGATAATTTGTTTTCCAAACTACATGATTTTCCTTTCTAAAACAGGACTATGTGGAATTTACAGGTCAGATTGTCACATTAGACTACCTGGATTTAAACCCTCAAATGCTTTTGGCAAGAAACTTTGCAGGTCATTAAAGCCTTAAAGGATCTTGTGTCCATGGAACAAGATAAACATACGAAGCATACATTGCCTGGTTTATTGCTAGCCGCCCTGAGACTACATAGTGAATTCCAGGTCAGCCGGGACTAGAGTGAGACCCTATCTTGTAAAACAAACAAAAAAATATTAAGAACAGAGTGGGAAATACACACTATCTGTGCTGTCAAGTTTCATGGCCACAATTTCTTGCGTGAAAATGATAGAATGATAGGTGCAGCATTAGCATGACCACAGGAAAGCCATGTTTGTGTAGTAGCTGAGGATGGTGGTTATCAAGCAATGAGGGCTGTGTATCCAATGGGGCTTATAAGCAGCTGGGAGTTATAAGGATACAGAAAAACCTAGCATATCAAGTAGCTAAAATTCCAGTCAAAACCTGAATCTACCCAGATACAAGAGTGTCACACTGGGATATGGATTGTGACCTCACTGCAGGAAATAGGAGGATTTTGCTAACAAGGTTCGGGCTGCACTACTAGGCACATCAGAGAATCTACCAGGACAAGTGAGAAGTGGAAACCTGTTTTTGCATCACTTATTTGGGACACACCAGATACCTTGGGCAAGAGAGTTCCTAAGTATTTCACACACATTGATGTATACCACATAGTTGCTATGAAAATGAGCAAATATAATATATTTAAAATGATGTAAACTTGGTAATATGATATAGATTATATGGTTAGTATATTTTATCTACTCTTTATATCTCTTTAGAGCTTGTTATTATTCTATATGTCTCTTTTGGGAAGAAATGGGAAGATTTTATGTCCTCTACAGTTATTTTCTAAATATAATTGGGAAGCTTCTTGTTTTGTTTACTCTAGATATATTCTAGTGACTCTTACAGAATATTTTTACTTTTTCAAAGATTGTATTTTACCTATGAAATGACATCAATATTACAGACCATGCAGTTATTTGAGATATCTGATTTTGTAACCTGGCAACTGAGTTGGAGTGCTCCTAGGACATGGCCATTGTGCTGGGGATAGAAGTAATAATTTGAGGACTGGCTGACTACTTTGAAATCCATAAAATCACTATGACATAAGTTTGCTTTTGGTGCAATGAGGTGACCTATTTATGTTTATTAAACTGGTAATTTCCACTTAAAAACTCAGAACTTCATGTTTTTTTGAAGCTCAGCAAAAGATTTTTATCATACTTTGGGGCTTATACCCTTCAAAGAATTTATCCGTGAGTTCAAAGAAATGCACATATCATGGGTGAATGTATTCTCACAGTAGGATCATTTTACAACCTCCAAGTTCAGTTCCAAAGTCTCATTTAATTTAGAAACATTGATGGTGCATTTTCATTTAGTTGTATTCCTTTGCATAAGGTTCTCATAAGTAGCATTAGCTGTTAAATGTAATTACTAATGAGCAAAATCAGTAACTTTCTTCTTGTTCAGGATAAAATGAGGTCATGATTTTCCATGGACCACCTATGTGTATGTATGTGGCATTACTCCCACTGTTTTTACAGTAACTTTTGGAGTATTATTGATAAAGTGCACATAATATTGACCAAATGTGGCCTTTTTATTATTTTCTGAATTCTTTTCTGGAACAATTGAATATTCTCCTCAGACCTGTACACATAAAACCATGGCCAATATATATCAAATAAAGTTGTGTGGGTGCCCAGGTAATACAAATAACTCCATTGCAATAGTTGACTTTGACTTCCCCATAAGGACAGGTATGTTTTATTTTGGGATACACTTTCCTGGCTGCTTTCCAGAGAGGTGGCTGTAGTTTACACTCTTACCAAGACACATGCCACTGTGCTGGCTTCACAGATTTTCTTCAGCAGAGAATGCTCATGGTCTTTTAAATCTTCAAATCTGAATTATAAACTATATACTTCATTGGTGTGTTGATTTATTTTGAAAGCAGAAATTAGAAATTGTGTTGTGTACTTACCATCATAGTCATTCATTAATAGCATTGTTAGAGTCAGATTAATTTTTTTCTTTGGGCTGTTAGCCTTCTACTTTTGTGTGTGTGGTTCTAGGGATCAAACCCAGAACATGTCATACACCAAGAAATGGTCTACCACTGAGATACACTCACAAACTCTTTTTTGTATGTGGTATTTGTGTGTGTACATGAGCGTGTGTGTATAGTTATACATGCATGTGTATGCAGGTGCATGTGGAAGCCAGAGGTCAACATCAGGACTCTTCCTCCAAGATGTGTACACATGACTCATACTGTCTACATTCACATTGTCATTTTATATGAAATATTTTGAAAGTAATGAGTTTTTACTTAATAATTAAAAGATTCTTTCTACTTTCTTTGAGGTGTTAGTTGGGATAAGGGATCAAAGCCAGGTCCTTGTATATTCCAGGCCATGGTCTAACACTGAATATACTCTCAACAACTACTTTCTTTTACTATGGGTGGTTTCTATAACTTACTAAGTGGTATTGTTGGAAGGTTTGATAGACCTGAACATTTAAAGAAAAGTATTTCCTGGATGTGATAATTCAAATTGGAATTGTGAATTCTTTTTAATAAAAACTTGTGTTTTGTTAGGTAACTAAAAATATGCAAAAATCTCTTATGGTGAAATATTATGCTGGACAAAATGTTACTCATTTCTTTCTGTGATTAAAAACAACACTTATGAAAAGCCCAGAGGCACACTAATGACTGCATCTTTGACAGTGGTTTTACCTGACCTATTTATTTTTGATCATGACACTGGCATTTATTTTGCTTGTTATTACTTCTACTCAAATAAGCAAGTTGACTGAAAGTGACAGACTAAATTAAAAGATACTTTTACTGACACCTTTTCAATCATGCTGCCCCAGAGCCTGTGCTGTGCAGAATGCCTCCCTGTTTCATGCAAAGAAAGAAGGTCATGGCTGTTTGAGAGAACTTCAGAGTGTTAAACTTGTGTGATTATTCTTACATAGTTGTTTTACTTTTACTCAAAGCAACAATATTTTAAAAATCTAAAATTTACCACACATGGGCCTTCAAGTCTATTTATTCACTTAATTTAATTGGTTCTAACTAGAAAATGTGCACCAACTAGGTATGATATGACTGTTTGATAAGTATGAAATGACTGAAGTTATCTGTATCACAAAAGTGGGATAAACCTATAGTGCTGATTATCTTCTCTAGAATCTGTGCCTTGCTAGCCATCCTTCATGTTTTCAAATACAAAAAAGTCTTAACAATCACATGATCCTGTGGCTTTCAATTCTGTCCCTTAGAAACAAGGCAAAGTCCTTACCCTTCCAGAATCTTACTCATAATAACCAGAAACTGCAATAGCACAAATCAGCTCAGTCTGTTCATGGGTAATTGCATAATAATATATGTACAAGTTGGAGTATTACCCACCAATGTAAGTCAACATATGGAGCAATGGGCCTAGACCAAATAAAATTGTTTCCTGTCTTATTCCTTTCAGACTCAGGCCTGGAAGTGGCCAAATTAAGTTGTGGGAGAAATCATTTTATAAAATTTTGAGCAGGGAAATGCTGACTTTTAAACGGTAAAAGTGATTTTTAAATTTTTTCTGACATTTTGTTATGAAAACCTTAGAATATACATCAAAGTCAAGGAATGTTAATGGATATCTATACATCTGTAGCAAGGTTTCTGTCATTAATAATGTTCCATTTTTGCAAAACTATTGTTTC
The DNA here is from genome assembly GCA_036365145.1 of Orientallactaga sibirica. Lineage (NCBI taxonomy): Eukaryota > Metazoa > Chordata > Mammalia > Rodentia > Dipodidae > Orientallactaga > Orientallactaga sibirica. The sequence goes on from JAEOAD010000240.1 coordinate 3,838,584, forward strand.
TTTCATGACACATTCATCAATACTTAGATGCATTTTAGGGTAAATTGAAGAACCCTATATATATACTTTCCATTAAATTCTTTAGCATGCATATCATTAATTATAGTTCCTTAATTTTATAAGTTTTATTCTGAGTCATGATTATAAAAAAGTGCACAAATGCTGCATATGCACATTTAGAAAATGCAAACTGCTGTGTAATGAAAACATGCATGAAAATTTTACAATACTGTAATTGCTATAGAAAGTCTCTACAACACTTCTGAGTTCACCTACCTGAAGGACCCAGAGACTGAATCTTCTGGCTTGTTTATACAATACAGTACTTAAACTTGTCTTGTAAAGTCACCTAACTGCAGCAGTAAAATATGAATTTGATTGTTTCATGTTTCTTTTCTTTTTTCTAAAATTGATCCATGTGAATATGTGAACATGTAAGGCATTCTTTTATGTTGTTGAGCCAAATCACATTTCAGGAATATACCAAATTTTATCTGATCTATTTTTATATAGTTGAATCATAATGGGGGTTACTTCACACAGAGTTTCTTTAAATATGTACTTTTGTGATTGTACATTATATTCTTATGGAAAAAGTTCTATAAATGGAGTTATCACATGATAGTTCAATGGCTAATTATTATAAGAAACTGGCAAACTTATTATCAAATTTGTCTTTTCACCTTCCTACCAATATTATGAGTTCCACTTGCCCAGAATCCCTAAAGTACTTTTAGTCAGTCCTTTTAATTTTGAGCCTTCTGATGGCTATGAGTAGATTTCACTATGGTTGGAATTCACATTTGCTTAATAATGACTTAAAACCTGCTTTGTCACATGACTACTACTTGTATACCTACCAATTTGTCCCTTTTATGGGGGTATTCACCTTTTTAAAAATTAAGTTATAGAAATTAATGGCATATTGGTAAACATTTTCTGATAATTTTTATTGATGACTCACTCATTTAAACTCATGCTAGCTTTTAAATAATTATTTATTTATTTATTCATTTATTCATTTATTTGAGAGAGAGAGAGAAGTAGAGAGAGAGAGAGAATGGCACATCAGGGACTCTAGACACTGCAGACAAACTCCAGATACATGCACCACCATGTGCATCTGGCTTACATGGGTACTGAGGAATTGAACCTAGGTTGTTAGGCTTGGCAGGCAAACACATTAACTGCTAAGACATCCCTCCAGCTCCATATTGTTTTTTATACCCAGATATGTCTGACATTAAAAAGTCCTATTTGTCAAGCTTTTTAAAATTTATGTAGTTTTTATTTTTAGTGTCTAAGAAGTATTTATGTATTCTGAAATCACTTATTCATTTCTTGTGATCTTTGAGAGCTTTGCATTTTAAATATTAAGTTAATAATAATTGTTATTATTATTATTATTGTTTTTCAAGGTAGGGTCACATGCTCTTAATCACAGCACTCAAGAGGCAGAGGTAGGATGATCACCTTGATTTCCAGGCCAGCCAGAGAGTACATAGTGACTTATTGTTAATTTTCAATTAAGTTTATTTATGATGTAAAGTATAGGTTTACCCCAATGTGGCTCAGGGAAACTCGCAGAAGAGGGGGTGGAAAGATTGTTAGAGTCACAAGTTGGGGCATTATGCACAGAGATCGGGGCCTACCCCTCAGAACTCTTAACTAACCTCACAATGCATGACCCACATTCCCCATTGATGAGGGTCCCTTTGAAAGAGGGAAGACAGGGAGGAGGACAATGGAACCAATACTATGAATGTAAAACCAGAATAATATAAATAAAAAATATATATTAAAAAAAGTATAGGTTTATCATCTTAGGTTCACATTCTGTATATGAATGGATAGTTTTCTCTACACCATTTGTTGACATCTCTTTCCTTGTTGGCTTAATTTTGTAACATTTTCAAGTCAAGTGGCTATAAGTATGTGTCTATTTCTAAGGCCTCTGATTCTTGAAATGAGGGAGTAAACTTTTCCAATGTTGCTATTCTTTTTCAAAATCGATTTTTGATATTTAATCACATTGTTATTTTATAAAAATTTAAGATTGTGTCAGTTACATTAAAATATTTTTGTGTATTCCATTTAGTCTTTAGATTGACTGTTGAAAATCTGACATTGTAGCCATATTGTGTCTTCCAATTAGTCTACATTCTTCCTTTCTTGGAGTATTGTATTTATAATTATGTGAAAATTTTCAATGTTTGGAATAGAGTATTTGCTGCATTTATTACTAAAAATTTTCTAACCCTAATATAAAGAAAATAATTGAATGTTATATTTTGAACTGTTTATTATTAGTATATAAAAATAATTTATTTTCCCATATTCATCTCACATATTGGGATCTTGCTTAATTCAAAGAATAGGTTTAGTATTTATCTAGACTTTTAGAATTTTTATGTCCTGTGCCAAGATAAATAAATTTACTTGTATTTCTGATCTTAATAAGTTTTATTTCTTTATTTCCACTCACCCAAAAGTTAAGAATGTTATAGCTCAAAAAGCACTAAAAAGCGTAAATCTCCACCCCTTCTTTTAAACCACCTTCCTGATATTCCCTCAATTTATTTGATAAATGCCTGGATTTATGACTTTCTCTTGTTTCACGTCTATAAAAAGTTCATGTAATGACTTTCACATTGGAAGATGTGAACATAACTGAGTCGTAGTCACTCATATTTGGTTAAGGATTATATCTTATTGAGGTGAGGGCTGTGTTTTGTATTGACATCTGAGGGGCCTTTTCTATTTCTGGGAAGAACTTACATACCTGTTCCTTATTAGCTATATTATGTTTCTTGCATCATTCTTGTCTACAGGATTTTGGGAGAATAGCAGCCTTCTTTTCTACTTTCTACCCTGTTGTCTTGCACCTCACAACACACACTGGCCATGTGTCTGCTGTGTACTAGCATTCTCATGTGTTTCTTCCCATGTAGGTTCATCTTTCCCTATGAATATCTGTGTGCACTTGAAAATGACAGTGTTCTGAAGACACGTGGCTTAGTGCTTCCCAAGTATCAATTAGGTCAATGATGTTGATTATCTTATTCTGATAATCTATATCCTTATTAGAAACATCTTATTTTGTTACGATTTGTGGTGACTTTGGTGTTAAACATACTAAAAACCTAAGAATGTAAAATTGAATGTTTCTTTTTTTCAGTCTGTCAAATTTGGTTGTATAAAGGAAGAAAGAAAAAATAAGAATCTTTAAGGATTAGAAGAAAAATCATCTCATGAATTCTACTGCTAATTTGTGATCCATTTAACACACTTATGACTTGTTAATCCATTTATCATTTTAACTTTATCATTACAACATATATACTTTTGGTAAATTTTAGATCTTATCTCTTTTCTGCTGTTACAATAGCCTCTTTGGAGGTCTTCTGTTTACATATCCTTCCATCCACTTATTTTAACCTCAGTATCACTTAATTTTAATGCATATCTGGAATCTGTCTTTTTATGAGCTGTAGCAGACAGCTTCAGGTTCACTGAGATGAACTTTCAGACCAGGCACAGTTATGGAGGAAGGGATATTATTTATTAAAGCTTACAGATCCAGGGGAAGTTCCATAAAGGCAGGAAAAGCAGCCTGCTTTCACAGGGCCAAGCAGAGAGAGACAAAGCCAACCAGCCACCACAGCACACAGAGCAAAACTACAGCCAAAAGGTCACACAGCACACTTCAGGAACTCCTGCTAGGCATATTTGCATATCTTTACAATGGAATCTCAAACTCACACCTTAAGACCGGCCCCCAGTGACATTGCCTCTAGCAAGGTGATTGAAGATGCAAACTATAACTAATAAAACACTGAATATATTGGGGGACATATATTCAAACTACCACATTCTACCCCTGGCCCCCAATAGATTTAGCTCCTGGCCCCCAATAGATTTATAACTATCACACATTGTAAATTGCACTCAGTCCAATTTCAAAGGTTCTCACAGTCTTGATCAACTTAAGATAGTGAGTCCTGTAAAATCAAACAAGTTAAATACTTTCAACATGTAAAGGCACAGAGTAAACATTTTTAACTGTATAAGGAATAGCAAGGAGAAACTAGAACAATGAAAACTCAACCACCATCAGCAGTCATCAGACTTTTGCAGTTCAAGTTCAATATAAGCAGAGACTGACAATCTCCAGGTTTTCCAATTTCGCCCCTCCAGGTGGGCAGAGTAGCCAGGGAAAACTTTCATCCCATGCCAACACTGCACTCCATGGTAGCCCTTTTGCACAGTCCTGGTATATCCAAAACATCTTCAGGTCTCCATGCAAACCACGGTCCATCTTCCAAAGGCTCTTGCAGCCTATTCCTGAGGGTCTTCATGCCCTGCCTCATGCCACATCTCAGCAGCGGCTCCTGGAACCGTGTGCAATTCATGACCACTCCATGCATTTTTCATGCTTCCAAAACCAATACCAGGTGTGCAGGACACAGCCATATTCTTAATCCAGGGACAAAATAAATCATAGCCTTGAAAAGCAGGTTCCTTCTCCAGTCAACTCTTTCCAAGAGTTTGCATTTCTAACAGTCTTTCCTCAGGCATCCTCTCCATTGTTTTAATGTAAAGCTGTCAGACCACCTCCTTCCACCTTCCTTAAGATTGCTAATGTGTTTGACTATAGCAGCTCCATTAACCTAAAATCAGTCTCAGTGCCTCTAATTTTAACTTGCTTGAGGTTTTCCAGCTTAAAATCTTAAAATCTCAGTCCGATATCTTTAGCCAAGCAGATCAGTCCATTACAAATTTAACCTTGATCAAACTTTCTGGGCCTGGATAGCGGAACATAGCCATCCCTTATGCCAGTAGCCCAGTTCCAACAAAGTCCTCTGCAGTCTTTCCTTCCCCTGAGAAACCTCATAAGCCAAGCCTCGAAGTTCAATGCAGTCCGCACTTAGCATTCTCAAACTCTCAGCAGAATAGTGCATAAAACTTGGCTTACCATGCCAGAAGGCATCTTCAGTTGGAAGCACCAAGTCCATGCCCATTCCTCCAAAACAAAGGTTCCAAAAGACGAATATCCACACGGTCAGGTTCATCTCACCCCACACTCTTCGGTACCACTTTACTGTAGCAGACAGCTTCAGGTTCGCTGAGATGAACTTCCAGACCAGGTACAGTTATGGAGGAAGGGATATTATTTATCCATAAGGGCAGGAAGCGGCCTGCTCTCTCGGGACCAGTCAAGAGAGCAAAGCCCCCAGCCACACAGCACACAGAGCAAAACTACAGCCCAAAAGCCCAGCACACTTCAGGAACTCCTACTGGGCACACTTTGCATATCTTTACAATGGAATCTCAAACCCACCATTAACACCTTAAGACCAGGCCCCAGTGACATTGCCTCTAGCAAGGTGATTGAAGATGCAAACTATAACTAATAAAACACTGAATATATTGGGGGACATATATTCAAACTACCACATGAGCATTCCCCTCTGTACCATTTGGTGTAATTATTGATTTGGGTAAACTTAGGTCCAACATTATTATTTGCTGGTCTTTCCATCTGTTTTCTTCCTTTCTCTTTTTTTCTGTTACCACATGCCTCATATATGTATTTCATTTATATTATTTTAATAGGTTATATAAACTGCATATAGTATTATATATAACTATATATAAATTATGTAAAATTCAGTATGTCTATAGCTCTTTTGATATGCTTTATTTACCTTTCCTGCTGTGCATGACAATATATATTCTTAACTTTTTAGGCTGTTCTTATAATTACTTATTCTTTCCACTCAATGTAAATAATTTGCAACTATAAAGACTATATGTGTTATGGTTTTCATATGCATTGGTTTAAAAAGCATTAACAAAATTATATGTGCTTATAATGTTTTTATGTTATAGCATTTGTTGTTATGTAGATGACACATACTTTTGGTGAGGCATACACTTAGTTTTCTCTTAATATGAAAATACTTATATTTTGCCTTCAGTGTTGAAGGGCAGTTTAGAATTTGGAATTTGTTTATTTTCCTCTTCACACATTAAAGGTGTTTTATAAGAAATTCACACATTGCTGTTTTCTTCATGTGATTCCTTGGTTTTCTCTGATGAAATTTATAAATTCTCCTACTGTTTTCAGGAAGTTGGGATTTGACTTCATTAGTTTTTCTTTATCTGAGAGTTAGTTGCATTCTCAAACTATATATTGAATACTTTTTTTGGATTGTATAACAAAAGTTGCAGAAGCTTGGATTTATAACAAATGTTATTTTGTTGCAGCAAGCTTGGTTTAGTTGAGATTATAAAGGTTTTTAAACTCATGTTATTTTGTCTTTCTTTTAATAGGGCATTTGCTTGGTTTAGTTGAGTGTCTGCATTCTGTACTTTGTGTCTTTGGACAGAGGATGGTTTTTCTAAATTCTGTTTCTACACAGTACTGATTTCTCTTGCTTTCAGTCTAAAACTTATAAAAAAATGGAAAAATTCATGCTGCTAGTATTTTCTTCAAAGTTTTAAGTATCCTCTAAAATCTGCATGATTTAGCTCAGAATTTTCCAATGACATTTTTTTTCTATTTTATCCAGAGTTCATCATTTGTAGGAACATAAGGTATTGATGGAACATTTTTTGTTGATGCCATAATCTGAAGGGTTTTACATTTTAATGAGGTGACTCTATTTGCAGGACTTAGATGGCTCTAGGGATAAAGTGTTTTACATACAAGCATGAGTTCCTGAGTTCAGATTCTCAAAACCCACACAAACGCCCAAAGATGTAGTATAAGCATTTGAATCTCAACAAGTGAAAAGGGAAGTGAAGACAGGAGACTTTCATTGGACAACTGGCCTGGTGAACACAGAATTAAGTCCCTCTACTTTAAAGAAGGGAAGGTGTGGACTGACACCCAAAGTTACCCTATGAGTTCTACACACGCACAGTGTCATGTGTGCCTTCACTCACACAAATAATAAACACACAACATAACTACACACAGGGCTGTGGCATGTCTGTGGCCATAATCACATTCATTAACATGCACACATACATAAACATACCTAGAACTGTGAAACTAAACCAAAATCTCATTATATGTTTTTCATTAAATGTTTTCATATTATTCTTCCAAAAACTTCTTTCCAACACCAAAATGGAAGTCATCTCCAAATCCTAACACACTGAAAAATTTTTGATGCATAAATTGAGCTCTCACAGTTTGTTGACTGTTAGGAAGCAAATCTCTACCAGAGTGTTCAATTTTTTTTCTTGTTTTCTTTTTTCTTTTCTTTTCTTTATTTTCTTTTTTCTTTGGAGAGATACACAAAGAGAAACAGAGAGAGAGGGAGAGGAAGACAGATAAGAGATGGGCGTGCCAGCAGTCTCTCAGATGCTGCAAAGGAAATCCAGATGTGTGCAGCCCCTGTGGTCAAGTGCGCCATTGTGCCCTTGCCTCACTTTGCATCTGGCTAAACGTGGGACCTGGAGATTGGAACCAGCATTCTTAGGCTTAGCAGGCAGGTGCCTTAACCACTAAGCAATCTCTCCAGCCCCAGAGTGTTCAATTTTTAATATTCCAAAATTTGTATTTTAATTTTGGAATACTTAAAATTTAGGCCATTACCCTAACCAAGCTTTAACTATTTAAAAAGCGCCTGCTGAGTTATAAGATCAAATTTCCTTATGGTTACCGCTAGTGAAATTGCATTGTCTGCAGCAACCAGAGCATGCTAAAGACACTGCCAGGCTATGATGAAATCAGGCCACAGTTGTGTTGACATATTCACTAATATTGATGGCCCAAACTAAATTGACTACATGCTTCCCCATTAGAATTATATACTATTTAAGCTTCCAGTATAAATAACTCATACATAAGTTTAAATTGTACTTATTGATTCCCAATAAACTTTCTTAAAATTATATATATATATATATATATATGTCTTGTATGGGTACATCATGTGTTGTTGGTACCATCCTTTTCTTCCTTTCTGCCCCCATTCTGCAGGGGGCCCTCCTCAGTGGGATTGCTGGTATTCCCCATGGGGTTGTGGGTTATGTGTTGTGGGAGCAGCAATCAGTTATTGTGGGGACACACTGTCTCTGGGCATGGCTCTCCAATCCGTGGCTCTTAAAATCTTTCTGCCCCCTCTTCTGCAAAGCTCCACGAGCCATGGTGGGTGTGTTTTAAGTCTACTTCAGTGATGAGCTCTCAGGAGCCTCTGGATTTCTGCTATGATATATGTTGAATATCCTCAGGGTCTGTCTCCTGTCTCCTTCATCCTGGTGCTGATTCTCAGGCTCACCATGGAAGTAACACTCATGCTCATCTCCCCAGTTCCTCTGTGGTTTCACTTGGACCTTGACTGAGATGTCACTGGTGATTTATCTCCTTGGGTCCTGTTACCTTGTGGAAAAGAAAAACAGATTCTCCAACAGAGAGTGGAGCCAACATAGGTTAAATTCATTAAGTTTTACTAATTTAGGGAAATTTTGATGGATGTAGCCCCTCTCGTAGCCAGAGACTAGTGGGAGCTTGACATTGGAGAGCATAACTTTTGTCTCCATAGGATTCAGACCTGGCTTTCAGTTCCAGATACTGGTTCCTTTCCATTGAGCAGATCTCTTAGCCAATCAGAAAGTCATTGGTTACCCACCATCACTGTGTGCCACCATTGCACTGGTGTGTACTTCTTGTCAGGGTGTTTGCTTCTGAGTAGCTTAGACACCTGTTTGCTCACACTGCTGTTGGCCACTTTCCTCCCGTAGCTCATGTAGTGCTTTTCAGCACTAGATGGGCTGTCCAGGGACTGGCTGTCTTCAAGATTCCAGCTTGATATTTCTGTATTCTGAGTCAGCAGCATATGGTGTCTTCTGCAATAGGGTCTTACCTTTTACCTCAGGTGGGTAATCAAGTGCTTTGACAGAAGCCTGACTTGTTTTGTGGATCTTGTAGATCTCTCCCATTACAGCTCAATGTGGATAGCTCTGATTTCTGGTATTGGGAGTTACAGGTCAGAACCCTTCCCCCGAAAAATTTTTTTTTGAGGCAAGCCCAACAGACTGACATTTTTTAAAATGTGAGAATAAGAGAGTGAGAGATAGAGTGAGAGAGAGAGAATTTGTGTTTCAGGGCCTCCCAGCCACTGCAAATAAACTCCAGATGTGTGCAACCTCTTGTGCACATGTGTGACCTTGCATGCTTGTGTCACTGTGCATCTGGCTTGTGTGGGACCTGGAGAGTCAAATAGTCCTTAGCCTTTGCAGGGAAGAGCCTTAACCACTAAGCAATCTTTTCAGCACAAAATTTTATATTTTTAATTGCAGTGTGAATTTAGCAAGTTTTTGAAAAGAGAAAAAGATTAGAAACTATACTTCTGTGAAGCTGAATGAATTTAAGGTACTATTACTGTTTCTGTGAATGTGATGTGGGGTATGGATATGATAATATTTGGTACTTCAGATGGATCTTGATACAATGAGTGAGCTAAATAACTATTGGCTATTATTTTTTCACATGCTTACAACAGTGGATGTATCTTATAATTTTTTTTTTTAGTCTTTCATGATAGTATTTTGTTCTAGCCTAAGATGACTTGGAATTCACTATGTAGTCTCAGGGTGGCTTAGAACTCATGGCAATCCTCCAACCCATGCCTCCCAAGTGCTGGGATTAAAGGCTTGTGACACCACACCCAGCTAATATTTTTGAATTTATTCCATTATTTTATAAAAAGGTTGTACACATAGTCTCCTTCTGCCCTCCCCCAATTCTGTGGAGGGTCTTTGGTGGGATTATTGGTATTCATAGTGGGGACTAATAGGTCTCAGTCAGTTTCTGCAGGGATGGGGCAATCCTGGTGTCTCAGGCTATTCCCACCCATGCTGAGGCTCTTACAATCTTTCCAACCCTTCTTCCACAATGCTCCCTGAGGTCTGGTGGGCAAGATAGAGATCTTTTTAGTGTTGCTTTCTCTATAAATACTGGATCACTGTTTTTATGAAGTTTTAGTGACCACAGTGTCTGTCACTATTTCCCTGGAAATGGTTTTCAGGCTAGACTTTGGAACAGTATTCTTTTTACCACTTCCCCTGTAATGACTTCTGGGCCTGGGCAGATGAGGTAGAGGTGACCCATGCCTTGGTAGACAGTCTGCTCTCTCTTCTTACTGTATTGATGTATCCTTGTTCTCCTTCATATTCTCCTGCATCTGTAAAATGGAACAGACTCTCCAACCAAAAGTGAGAAGAAAAGTTTGAATAAAAGGGGATAAGCCTAGTCATTACAAAGACATTTTGATGTGTATATTCTTTCTTCCTAGTTAGAGAGCAGTGGGGGTTCTCTCTAGAGCCTATTGGTTTCCTGTTCTAGGGAATTTGCCCTTGGTTCCCAGAGCCAAATATGTGTTCACACCAACTTAACAGGTCTCATGTCCAATCCATGAGCAGCTGGTTACCTATATCAGCTGTGTGCCACTATTGCACAAGTGTATAAGTCTTGCTTGGATGGTTGATTTTGTATCTGGGAGGATCTCCTGCTTAATCAATCAGTTGGCAGCTGTTATTCTCCAGCTGCATTAATAGCACTTTCCAGTGGTCTGAAGGCTAGCCAGAAGGGACCTGGATTCCCTCCCTGTGACATCATGATCACTTGATGTCCTGTGGCTACAGACTGTGGTGTCTTCAGCAATGCCAACTTACCTTTTAGCTCTTGCAGGTAACCAAGTGTTTTGGCGATAGCCTGCATTATTTTAGGGACCTCAAGTCTCCCTAAGCAACAGATCACTGTAAGTGGGGAGGCATGGCCCTGGGAATTACTACCCAACATCCTTGGCTGTAGGACAATGCTTTCTCCATATTTTATGGAGCTCTTCTGTTTGGGTTTCCCCACCCCCTCATTGAGGGTAATGCTTTGTAGAATGGTATCCAGGAAGGTTTCTATAGAACTGATTGATGTTGCAATTAGCTTTGTGTATCCTTTCAACCCCTCTTTTTCTACCCCCTAGGCCTTTCCATAGTTTTCTTTCTTTTCTGATGTTCATTGACTATCGTCCAGTAGCCCTTCTTCCCTCTCCTCATTATTTTCAATTTTTCTATCTTCATTTTTTTTTTTTTTTGGTTTGTTTTGCAAGGTAGGGTCTCACTCTGGTCCAGGCTGACCTGTAATTAACTATGTAGTCTCAGGGTAGCCTCCAACTCTCGGCGATCCTCCTACCTCTGCCTCCCGAGTGCTGGGATTAAAGGTGTGCACCACCACGTCCGGCAATTTTTTTATCTTCATTTTAATGCCATGTCTATACTGTATGTATTTATTACAGCTTACAATTAAATGATGCTGGACCAAGTTAGGAACTGCATTTGGGAGACTTTATTCAAAGTTTTTCTTTCTGAGCTTGTGCGACCTCACTCAGCATGACTTTTTCTAAGTCCCTCAATTTTCCTACAAATTTGATTGCTTCATTTCCCCTTACTGCTGAATAGAATTCCACTGTGTATATGTACCACATCTTCATTAACAATTTATTTGTTAATGGGCATCTGGGCTGCTACTAGCTCCTGGCTATTGTAACTAGAGCAGCAATAAAAATGGATGAGAGTGTGTCTCTGGTATATACTAGAATCTTTAAGGTATATGCTGGACCTAATGGTACTTCTATTTTCAGTCTTTTGAGAAGTTTCCATACTGATTTCCATAGAGGCTATACAAGTTTGCATCCTTACATCTTTCCTCACTCCCCCACATTCAGCAGGTGCTGTCATTTGATTTTTTTTTATAAAGACATTTTATTTTTATTTATTTTTGGAGAGAGACATAGAGAGAGACAGACAGAATGGGTGCGACAGCAGTCTCTCAGCTGTGAATCCATATGTGTGCGCCCACTTGTGGGCAAGTGCGGCATTGCGCCCTTGCTTCACTTTACATCTGGCTAAAGGTGGGACCTGGAGATTGGAACCGGGTTCTTAGGCTTAGCAAGCAGGCGCCTTAACCGCTAAGCTATCTCTCCAGTCCATGTCATTTGATTTTTTGATGGTTGCCATTCTGACTGGAGTGAGATGTAATCTCATAGTTGCATTTCTCACATGATCATGTGATTCCTGAGTTTAAGTCTGTTTATATGATGTATTATGATTATCAATTTCCATACGTTGAACTAACTCTGCATGCCTGGGATGAAACCTAGTTGATTGAGCTGGATGATGCTCTTGATGTTTTCCTGAATTTGGTTTGCATCTAAGTTCATCAGGGGTATTGATCAATAGTTCTATTTTCTTGTCCTGTCTCTGTGTAGCTTTGGTATTAATGCTATGTTGGCTTCAAAGACAGTATGAGGGAGTGTTCCTTTATTTTCAACTGTGTGGAATGACTTGAGAAAAATTGGCTTTATTTCTTCAATGAAGGTTTGATAGAATTCATCACTGAATCCACCTGGGCCTAGACATTTTTATTGATAGGTTTTAATTATAGCTCCAATCTCATTTGATGTTATGTCTTTATTCCCGTAGTTTATAGCTTCTGGTTTTAGTTTTTGTAGGTGATATGGTTTAAGGCATTTAACCATTTCTTCCAGTTTTTTTTAATTTTGTGGAGTATAAATCATTGAAATATGTCCTGAATATGCTCCCAATTCCATTAGTGCCTGTTGTAACATCTTCCTTTTCTTTTTTGTTCTTGTTGATTTGAGCCTTCTCTTTTTTTCCTTTTGATCACATTGGCTATCTTTTTTTTTTTTTTTTTTTTTTTTTGCTTATTTGAAGAATCAGCTCTTTGGTTCATCATTTTTTTTTGTTGTTGTTGGTTTCTGCTATAGTCTTGTTATTTCTTTTATGTCTGGTACTATAAGATTTGGATTGTTCTAGTTTTTCCAATGCCTTCAGCTGGGTGGTTAAGGTGTCACAAACTTCCCCCATATTCTGTGCACATGTTTTCTGGAGTTTATCATTGTTCTTGGACTGCTGGACTATTTCTTCTGTCTTGTCCTCAAATTCTAAGAGTCTATACTCCATATGCTCTACTCTGTTGGTGTGGCTTTCTTAGGTGCCTTTTAAAGGAGTTATTTCATTTTGGGGGGTCTATTATGTTGTCTTTTTCTGCATCTCCATCTCTCTGGAATTCCAATGTAATTTCCTTGATTAGATTTGCTAATTGTTTGTTGGAGTTCATTCCTGCATTTTATTATATCTTCATTGAGTTTATTCCACTGCCTATTGAAACCATTTATTTTCTCTTTCTCCTTCACTTCCTTTATCATTCTATCAATTTTTTATTGCCTTCAGTGGTTTTGAGATGTCTATTGAATTCTGTTTGCTGCTTTGTTTCTGTTTCCTTCATCCATGCTTTGAGTTCATTATTGAATTCTTTTTGTTGATTTTCTTCAACTATGCTGTAAAATCCTCTGCAAGCTTTTTCTTAAATTTTTATTTGGAAGCAGAGAGACAGAGAGAGAAAGAGCAAGAGGGAGGGAGAGAGACAGAGAGAGAATGGGCACATCAGGTCCTCCAGCCTCTGCAAAGGAGCTCCAGATGCATGCACTGCTTTTTTCATCTGGCTTTACTTGGGAGAGAGAGAGAGAGAGTACTTGGGTACTGGGGAATTGAATTCATGGTTTTTCGGCTTTGCAGGCAAGCACCTTAACTGCCAAGCCATCTCTCCATCCACAACTTATTCATTTTGGTTCTCAACTAAATCTTCCATCCTTTTATTCATGTCCTCATTAAGTTTGTTGAATATACTTGCCCTGTTCTCATGTTGGGTTTCTAAGGCTGTTATTTCCTCTGTATTTACAAAAGAGGCTTCCATTATGGGGTTAGGTGACCTAGCCGGGGATATTTTGGTTTTGTGTTGGGGTTTTCCCATACTGAGGTAGTTGTCTTGTTATGCCTGGACTGTGGCAATTAGTATCTCTTGTGAAATGTGCATTGATATCCTTGTTTAAATTTGGTCAAGGTAGGAGTGAGAAGATGGTGTATTCTCAGGTTTTGACTAGTTCTTTTCGAGCCTGATTGGGTCTGGAGTGCCCCAAAGGGTGTAAGGCAGGGTAAGGGAATACCAGGGATCTAATTTGGGGGGTTAGAATCTCAATCTCAGTGGTTATGAAGTCTCCCTGGGTCACGAGTTTGGGTTCAGGTGATTTTAAATGAATCCCTGCTTATGAGCCAGCCACAACATAGCTTGCATGAGGGTTCTGTGGTTTCCTACTCACCCCACCAGGGAACAGGAAGTCAGGGACTGCTCTCTAGTCCCAGCCACTCCACAGAAGCAGCTCCGGAGTAGAACTCCGGGCTCAGGCCTACTCATGTCACATGTACACAGGGTCCCAGCAGCCCCACACAAGCCACAGGGGAACCAGAAGCTGGGAAACTGAGAAACCTGGCTCTTGTAAATAAGCATTTTGTAAAAAAGCATCTTGTAAAAAAGCATTTTGAAGTTCTCTTAATTGGCAAAAAAATCAGAAATAATTTTATTTTCCTAAAGAAAAACTTATTCTAAAATATACTAATTTCTGTGCCCCAAAGAATCCTCTTGAAAGTCTGAACTAGAATGTGTATCTATTTTGTAAAATTAGAATAAATTGTTACATCTAAGGATCAGCTGAGCTTGTTCTATAATGTAGTGATACTGGTTATATTCCCCACTACTATTTAGTAAAAGACAAAATATGACCTTGAAAGGAGTGAACATTTTAGTTTAAGTGTGAGTTGAGTGATTTGCTAAAATAAAATTGAGAAGTCAGAATACATTATCTGAAATTTAAAGCCAAGTGTGGTAGCACATGTCTTTAATCCCAGCACTTGGGAGGCAGAGGTAGGAGGATTGTTGTGAGTTGGAGGCCACTCTGAGACTACATAGTGAATTCCAGGTTAGTCTGGGCTACAGTGAGACCCTATCTTGAAAAATCAGCAAAGTAGCAGGATACAAAATTAATGCACAAAAATCAGTAGCCTTCCTATATGCAAAAGACAAGAGAAAGATAAAGAAATAAGCAACATTGTCCCATTTTCAATAGCAACAACAACAACAACAAAAATACCTTGGAATAACCTTAACCAAGGAAGTGAAAGACCTATACAATGAAAACATAAAAACACTCAAGAAAGAAATTGAAGATTTGAGACAATAGAAAGACCTCCCATGCTCCTGGATAGGCAGAATTAACATTGTGAAAATGGCAGTCTTACCAAAAGCAATATACAGATTTAATGCAATACCAAAAAACAAAAAATCCCAACATTTTTCTTCACTGAGAGAGAAAAAATGATCTCAAAATTCATATGGAATGGCAGAAGGCCTTGGATATCTAAGCATATCCTCAGCAAAAGAAACACCACTGGAGGCATCACCATACCAGATCTAAAGCTATAATAAAAGCCACAGTAATAAAAACAACATGGTACTGGCATGAAAACAGGAATACAGACCAATGGAACAGAATTGACGACCCAGACTTAGGTCAAGTAACTACAGATACTTGAGGCCCTAACAATGTAGACTGGAAAAAAGACAGCATCTTCAACAAATGGTGCTGGACAAACTGGATAAACATATGCAGAAAATGAAACTCAATCCACACATCTCACCATGCACAAAAATCAAGTCCAAATGAATCAAAGACCTCAACATAAGACCAGAATTGCTCCTACTACTGGAAGAAAAAATAGGAGGACCTTTCCATAATACAGGAGTAGGAAAAGACTTCCTGAACAAAACCTCAGTAGTTCAGGCAATTAAACAATCACTCAACTATTAGGATCTCATGAAGCTGAAAATTTTTATTTCACAGACAAACATACAATAAGTAGAACCAACAGATTACCCACAGAATGGGAAAAAAAAAATTACCAGCTATACAACTGACAGAGGCCTAATTCCTAGAATCTAAAAAGAACTCAAAAAACCTACACAATAAAATAAAAATTAAAAAAAAAAACACTCATAAAATGGGGCAGAAAACTGTATAGGGAATTCCTAGAGGAAGAAATACAAATGGCAAATACACACTTAAGAAAATGTTCAACATCTCTAATCATCAGGGAAAAGCAAATTAAAACAACTATGAGATTCCATCTTACCCCAGTAAGGATAGCTAACATTAAAAATATCTAATGAAAACAAATGCTGGCAAGGCTGTGGAGAAATAGAAACCCTCATTCACTGTTGGTGGGAATGTAAGCTGGTGCAACCACTATAGAAAGCCATATGGAGACTCCTAGAAAGGATGACTATAGAGTTACTAACAGATACAGTTATTCCCTTATTAGACATTTACCCTAAAAGCTCCAAGCTTCAATTCAGAGAGATTTGCTCAGCCATGTTTATAGCTGCCCAATTCATAATAGCTGAGAATTGGAATCAACTCAGATGTCCATCATTCAATGAATGGATAACTAAGATGTGGGATATCTACACAATGGAATTCTACACAGCAGTAAGGAAAAATGACACAATGAAATTCAAAGAAAAATTGTCAACCCTGGAACAGATCATTCTCAGCGAACTCACACAATCACAGAAATATAATCATTGCATGCTCTCATTCATCTGTGGCTCCTAACTTGAGTCTGTCCAAGATGCTGACATACCTAATAAGCATATTGAGGACTGGACAATAGGGTGGGTGAGATGGGAGAGGAAAGTAATGGAGTGGGGGGGGGACCCAAATGCAAATGGTACCATAAAATCCTATATCCTAAAAGACAGGCTAAAAGGTTGAACCTTCATCAAGTCCTTAGAGGAAACACCTGATTCACTGGGCCCTGGAGAGGGTATGATGAAGACTAACCTTAATCTTCTCCTGTTTCTCTCTCTCTCTCTTTCCCTCTTCTCTTACAGATCTCTGTCTCTTTTATATTACTTATCTTTTTTTCCCTTCTTTTTCATTGGTACTGACTTGTAACTCCCAGTACCAGCATGAGGTTAACTTCCACAATGAGCTGTTGATCAGAGAGACCTGCAAGGTTTCCCAAATGAAGACAGATTTCTGTCAGAGTACTTGATGACCAACCAAAGGTTAATGGTAAGACCCTACTGGTGAAGAAACCATATGTTATTGGTAAGGAACATGGAGTGACCTGGCTGGGATCTGGAAGAGTGTCAGTCCCCAGTTAGCTTGTCTAGTGCCAGAAAGTGTTACATGAGTGACTGGGAGAAATTGACCAACATCTGTCCAAACAACTCGTGGAATATCTCAATGATTATGAATGGAGACATTGCCTCTTCCACATAACTGTTGAAATTCACCCTAATAAGGAGGGTCCCTTTGGGGGAAGGATGAGGCTATCAAAGACACCAACATGAATGTATTCACATTACATAACTAATACAAAAATAGTGATAATCATAAAAATGATAATAAAATTTGCAAATGTAAATATGATGAGATGTACAACAGTGATAATCAAAATGATAATAAAAATTGCAATTGAGGATGTGGTAAAGTAAGAATTATTGTGGGCTGCTGGCAAGAATGTAAATGTATTCTCAGGCCATCTGATAGTACTTGAACATGTCCTTCTCAGTGCTTATCCGAGAAGTGTGGGAACATATGTTCAAACAAAACTTTAAATGTGGATGGTTCACACATCCATATTTTTAGTGGTCTTGCTAAGGAAACAATATAAATACATCAGTTGATGAATTGTCAAGTAAATATCATATAGTCATGTTGTAGAATGCAATGATGAAAGGGTTTAGAGAAATGGTACATTCCACAGTTTCCATTAACCTTAAAATATGAAGTAGAACACACCTACAATCCTCACAACTAGAAAGCTGAGGCAGGAAAAATGCTGCAAGTTACAGGTCAGCTCAAGCTATTGTAGATCATGGGTCTATCTCAGAAAAATATTAATATGAAAACAAGAAATATCTCTGTTAAATGAAAACATCAAATCACAAATCACCACATATAATATGGTTTTATGGGTAGATGAACCAGACTTGGGATGTTGTGACTTACAGTAATTGTTAGTTTATGACAGTATGAAGATGCAATGGTTCAATAAAAAAAGTAAATGAATAAATAAGTAAAACCATAAAAAAATTCTATAGCAAGCCTGACAATCTGAGTTAAGTTGATGAGACAGACACGAAGAACACTCAAAACATATAAAAGCATAAATCTAGGAGCTGCTGAGAGCCCAACACTAAAATAGACCTAAGCATACCTACCAAGGGTCCAGGAATTTTGAGTTAGAGGGGTGGAAAGAACACAAGAGCCAGAGGGTGGGAGGCCATATCCAGAGGCATTCCCCCAACCCCACAATGACTGTCTGCTTCTCTCGCAACTCACACCCCACAACTCCATGGTGAATATAAGCACTCCCCCTAAGGGGGCTCCTCTCAGTCAAGTGGGTGAAAGGAGGAGGGGATGATGGTACCAACATTTGATGTGTCCATACAAAGTTTCTGTTTAATAATAATAAATTAA
Organism: Orientallactaga sibirica; assembly: GCA_036365145.1. Classification (NCBI taxonomy): domain Eukaryota; kingdom Metazoa; phylum Chordata; class Mammalia; order Rodentia; family Dipodidae; genus Orientallactaga; species Orientallactaga sibirica. The sequence goes on from JAEOAD010000240.1 coordinate 3,856,997, forward strand.
AAAGCAAAAGTAACCTAATGATGTATGGGTAAGTAAAACTAAAAAACATGGATACAATTTATAAAAATATAAAAATATTTTAGTATTGCTTTTTAAGATAGAAAATATAGGAAATAAATTAATATATAATTATGTGGTAATGTGTAAATTATTAAATGAAAATAACATTCAAGTTCAATTTTTGTCTATAATAACAGAAAGGACCTGTTACATCAAATGTTTCTGACAAATGTATGATATGGATTAAAATAAAATGCTGATCTTATCTGGAATTACCATATATTTGTTATATTTTAATGCAAATAAATTAAAATCATTATTGGTAATTATATTATTTCACAATAATTTACTTTTAAAAACTGCAAAAATCAGGGAAAATAAGATATAAACAACCATTTAGCCAACCTGACCTTATTAATATTTTAGAAGACTGCATCTAAGACTTGTAGCAAATCTGTCATAAAATAATTATACCACACAAAATTTAAAAATTCAGTTTCTGCAAACTGATATCAAACTTTCTCAAAATCATGAAAACAATTCTATTTACAATGATGTAAAAAGCAAAAGTAGATTTTAAAGAGGTTGAAGTCCTGAACACTAAAACTATTAAACATTGACTAAATAAATTAAAATGAATATATCACAAAGAGAAATACATACCACATTTAGCCGGGCATGGTGGTGCACACCTTTATCCCAGCACTCGGGAGGCAGAGGTAGGAGGATTGCAGAGTTCTAGGCCATCCTGAGACTATGTAGTTAATTCCAGGTCAGCCGGACCAGAGTGAGACTTTACCTCGAAAAAACAAAACCAAGGCCGGGCGTCTTGGCACACACCTTTAATCCCAGCACTTGGGAGTCAGAGGTAGGAGGATCGCCATGAGTTTGAGGCCACCCTGAGACTACATAGTGAATTCCAGGTCAGCCTGAGCTACAGTGACACCCTACCTCGAACCCCCCCCCAAAAAAAAAACAACCACAAAAAAAGAAAAAACAAAACAAAAAAAGGAAAGAAAAGAAAAGAAATACATACACATTCATTAATACGAATTGAAAAACTTATGTTATCAAGAATGATCTACAAGTTAATTGCTATAACTATCAAAATTCCATTAGAAATGAAGAAAAGTCCATAAATTTATACAGAATTGAAAGTCTCATTAATTGCTAAAGCAATTATGAACAAAACCAGCTAAGTTGAAGGCTTCACATGCATAACTTCATATGCTGTACAACCATAGTAACTAAAACACCACAACACTATCTTTAGAGCAGTGGGAGAGAATAGGCAGTAAAAAACAAAACCTATTTACTGTTGATTGACTTCTGCAAAGACACCAAAAAAATAAATAATGGAAAAAAGACAATCTCCATGCAGTCAGGAAATGTATATCCATGTACAGGAAAATATTAGACTCAACAAAAATCTATTCACAATAATTTAAGTATTTAAAACTTAGCTCTGAAAGTGTAAAATGAACAAAAGAAAACACATTAGCTCCATAACACTTGTCTGGACAAGTGTTAACTTCACTGTTCTTTTTTCATATGCCCTCTAAAGTAGAGACAACAAATGAAAATATAGATACATGGGATTATGTCAACTTAACACTCTTGTGCCCAATTAAAGATATAATCAAGAAAGTGAAGAGAGAGCCTATCACTTTAAAGACAGTATTTCTATCCTTAATTTAATGATTAATATCCAACTTATTTAAGGAATTTTGAATTTTAAAGACCCAAGAACAAAATAAGTAACCTAACTAAAAATTAGCAAAGTACCTGAAGAGACATTTCTCAAAACCAAAAGAAACATTCATCAGAAGACATACAAACAGCTAACAGGTGTAGAACATAGAAATGATTAACAGATGTAGAACATAGAAATGATTAACAGATGTAGCACATAGAAATGGTTCACAGGTGTAGAACATAAAAGTGGTTCACAGGTGTAGAACATAGAAATGGTTCACAGGTGGAGAAAATAATCTTTAGCATCCCATCAGTCATCACAGAAATGAAAATTACAGTCACAAGGAAATATTACCTCACTGCTGTTAGAAGGGCTATCACCATATATGGATCAAGTATTGGTGAGGTAGTAGGGGAATGGACACCCTTGCATGCTTTTGTGAAAATAAATCAGAAATCATATGGGAAAAATTAAAAAGAGATCTACCATAAAATTTAGCATTTTCACTTTTGGCCACATATCCAATGGAAATAAAATCAATATGTTTAAAAGAAAACTGCACTCCCATATTTATTGTAACATTACATAGAATAGACATAATGTGGAATAAGCTTAAATGTATGTCTTAAACTGAAGGACAAGAAAATGTGGTCTATAAATATACAATAGAATATAACTTGGTCACATAAAAAGAGGGAAATTTGTTATCTGTGATAACATGAAAAAATTCTGCTGTTCATAAAATACTGTTCATAAAAATATGGCATGTTGAAGTTTTAGAAATAGACAATAGAGGGCTGGAGAGATGGCTTAGGGGTTAAGGCGCCTGCCTCCTAAGCCTAAGAACGCTGGTTCCAACCTCCAGTGGTTCCAATCTCCAGGTCCCACGGTTAGCCAGATGCAAAGTGACGCAAGGGCGCAACGCCGCACTTTCCCACAAGGGGGTGCACACATCTGCATTTCGTTCACAGCAGCTGAGAGACCGCTGGCGCTCCCTTCTCTATCTGTCTCCCTCTCCCTCCCTCTCTGTCTGTCTGTCTCTCTCTGTGTCTCTCTAAAAAGAAAGAAAGAAAGAAAGAAAAAGAAATAGACAATAGAATCCTTTGAATTCCTTTTAACTAGGGACACATTCTCATGGGTCTCTGAGAAAGAGTTGGAGAGATGCTGAATAAAGGACACAGAGCTTCAGTTTCATAAATGAAAGAAATTAATGAATAATATTATAAAACATAGCATATACCTAATGTGAATGCAACATACAGAGTATAGTCACTATTAGAACATCTGCTTAGCATGTACAAGGCCCAAATTCAATCTCATTTACCATAGAAATGTATCAAGTTCTTGAAAGTGGCTGAAAGAATATATTTTAAATTTTAGTCATAACACTGATAAGTAGTTGAGGTAACCCCTAAGTTAATTAGATTAACTTAGATCTCCCACAGTTAATATATACTTCAAACAAAATTCTATACACTATAACTAGATATAATTATTGTCAATTAAATAGGTGCTTTTAAATACACAACTATGTAAGACAATATAATTATACATCATATATATATGTGTGTGTGTGTGTGTGTGTGTGTGTGTGTGTGTGTACTTGGTTATATTGTGAACAATATTTACAAACTCATAAATGTTCTTTTGTAGTTTTATGCAGTATTAAGAAACAATATTTTGAGATAATTAGTGATGAACGGTAAGATCACTTTGTTCTCTCTCATCCTAGACTAAGTAAATAAAAACATAGATTTATATATTTGTTCATTTTAGTAGAAATAAAATATTTTAAACTATGATGCTGTGGTAGTTTGAATAGATGGCTCCCAATATATTCAGTGTTTCATTAGTTTGTAGTTTGCATCTGCACCACCTGGCTGGAGACAGTGTCACTGGGTGGATCTTAAGGTGTGGTGGTGGGTTTAAAATTCCAATCTTAAGATATGCAAAGTGCCTAGTTCCACCTGGAGTTCGTGAAGTGTGTTGTGTGGCTTTTGGCTTGGGGCTTCTCTCTCTGTGTTTGGTCCTGTGAAAGCAGGCCAGCTTCTTCTGCCATCATGGAACTTCCCCTGGATCTGTAAGCTTCAATAAATCCCTTCCTCCATAACTGTGCCTGGTCTGGAAGTTCATCTCAGTAAACCTGAAGCTGTCTGCTATAGATGGTAATTTAAACTGGAATCTGAATGAAAAGATGGCAGTTTCTGCTGAGAGCAATACAAAAGTGGAGAAAAGTAAGACTAAGAAGTAGCTGGGTTTAGTCATAATCCTTTTGGCATTATCTTACTATTTTATTCTTTTCATTTATTTATTTGGAAGAAGAAAGAGAGACTGAATGGGCTTCCCAGGGCTCCCAGTCACTACAATCCAACATCAGATGCATGTGCCACTTTTTTCATCTGGCTTTACATGGGTACTAGAGAATCAAACCCTGGTCATCAGGCTTTGCAGATAAGCACCTTAACCACTGTGCCATCTCTCCAGCCCTATTTTATTCTTACATGTATTATGCTTCAGAAAAAGTGAAATCTGGGCCAGGTGTGGTGGTGCATGCCTTTAATCCCAGCTCTCAGGAGGCAGAGGTAGGAGGATTACAGTGAGTTTGAGGCCACCCTAAGACTACATAGTGAATTCCAGGTCAACCTGGACTAGAGTGAAACCCTAACCCCCCAAACAAACAAACACACACACAAACAAACAAACAAACAAACAAACAAACAAAAAGAGTAAAATCTGTACATTCATACATATGCATCTATACACATAAGTATTGTGTGTGAATACTAATATATATGAAAAACACATCTTTAGGTTTGCGGGAAATTAGTCAATGTATAGTAGAAAATAGAAAAGATTCAAAAGGAAAATCATTTTTCTTGTAATCTCAAATTCAACCTCTCAGATTTATAAACTACTGATTTGTAACAGCAGGCACAAATTAGCATTCTTTAGCCAAATCATTCATTTGCATCAGTTCCCTGGGCATTATTCTGAGAAGTCTTTTCTCTGAATTTACATGCTTTTAGTCTGGATTCATATTCTCCAATTTGACACAGCCCTTGGCCCTCCTAGCCATTACCATAAGACATGCTTTACACAGTGAAGTTCCCTGTATCACTCCAGTGGCATTTGATTTGCAACTCCTGGCAATTGTATGATGTAAGAATGGCATCCTTCTCACAAGACTTATCCATGGGAACAGGGGGAGATAAAAGCTTCACGAAGGACATGATTCAGTTGGTGCAATGAGGCAACTAAGAAATCACAACAGGAATTACCACAGGCTCTAAGCTTGTTTGTTTCTGTAAGTGCTGACCTCTGTTCATCTTTTGTGTTAGCTGATGCTATATTTCAAATCTAGTTGAGCTCATTAAACATAATTACATATATAAAGCCTTTATAGCAGTCATCCAAATTACAAAGGTATACACATGCCTATGTTCTGTAAATGGAGATTGTTTTATCCATGATAGTTATGATAAAATTATAGTTGGTTGTAATCAAGAAATGTGTTGTCTTTGAATCCTTTAGTCCCAGTTTTTGAAATCAAACACCTCTATCTCCAACAAATTGTTAATGTGACACTACCAGTATTGTATTTCAATATTTGCAATCTGGATGAGTGAAAATTGTTACAGATTATTATTTTAAATTGATTGCTGATGTCTTTTGATTTATCATTGCAGTAGACTAATTTTTGTATTGGGGAATAAAAATTATTTTTATGACCTTTTGATTATGTAGAAATAGAGCGACAATCCCTTTGAAAAATAAAAGCATGAAGAACAGTTAGGAGGATTAGGAGGTAAATAACTTTGCCTAATAACCTAAGGTATTGTCTTCCTCCTGGACAAGGTTTCATTCATGGGATCAATAAAACAACCTGTGCACCTCAATCTTATGCACCTTTGAGAGTGAATCAGTCCCAGTTTCCCCTAAGTCTGTGGAAGGCAGAATCATATCCAGTCATTAACATGCCCATGCCCTACTCATGAATACCTATTTTAAAAGCTTACAAAAACACAACCATCCTTTCTTTGAAGAGAGAGAATTAATTGATGCATAACCAAGGGTTTGCTTACAGCCTGCAGAAGAAGCTAGACAAGTCAAAGAGAGAAAATCTCTGTTGGAGTTTGAAGGAGGCCCCCTAGTTGCTGATGTCTTGGCTTTAGCCCCGTGATACTGTGTGTCACCTCTAAGGAACTCAAGAATAAGATAATGCTCAGTGATGTTTTCAGTCATCACCTGTGTGATGATTTTGTGTGGCAGCAATGGAAGATTAATAAACTTTCCTTACCATTCTGTCCTCTGGGGTCCCGAGGAGCCTCCCTTAATGTTGCTGATGTTGGACTTCCTCCTGGGTGTCTCCAAAGTGTCTCCAGGTGTTCTCTCTCAATGGTCATCAACCTTAAACTGATTTCTTTTGTAATTTCATCCTCTTACTCTAAGTGGTTCTCAAATATGAATGCTTGGGTTCATCCAAAGACTGAATGAATCACTCATTAACAAAGTAATTTGTAAAAATTATCTCTAATTGACTAAATTGCACACAATCTTAGATGCTCTCTTCCCACTGAAAACTGGAATTCCCTTCAATTTGATTTTAAACATATTCCTCTTTAGAAGTTCTTTTTAAAGCAACAGAAATATTAATATGCCTAATTAAGTATTGCTATTTATATAAGACTTGATTTAGTGAAACTCATGTTAATTAGCATTATTTTTTTTTCTTGCTAGAATTAGAATCTTATTATATGTTTATATTCTCTAAGGACTCAGTCATTTCTATACTCAACTCATGGTGTAGGACTATTTCTGTTTTTTTTTTTTCCAGGTAGTCAGGCAATGTTCTACACTTGTCTGAGATTGCCCATCATATTCAAGGTCTCTTTAGACGATGGAAGGAGGCAGCAGGGCAAGAGAAGAGGTCAGAGTCCATAGGCTTTCCAAATTCTGTTGCTGCACATGTTAGTACAACAGACATAACTCCTCAAAACCCATCCATGCTTTGCAGAGGCCATAATCATCACAAGGAGCAGTCTACCATCTCCCTTAAATCAGGTCACTTCCCCATTAAATGAATAAGATTTCTTTTCAGTTGAGGAAAGTATCAATTTGCTTATGTCCCTGCTACGTTTTGAAAATCCACATTGAAAAAGAAATTCTCTTGATCTGCTAGCTTTTTTTCAGAGCATCCTGCTTCCTGTGTCTCTCCAAGTCTTCCTTTCCCTCCTATATTTCTTTTCTGTCTTTTGGCCAGGCTTGTTTCCATCCATCCTTTACTTCCATTCATTTTTAATAAAAAAACCTTTTTTTCACAGCACAGGACTATAAGGAATTTTCTCTCAATTTGTATCAAATGCTATTTGCTGATGTTTTTCAATTTTTTCCCCTTGTTCTGTGTCCGTTTTTGAAAAGCATTTTTGCTTGTGTTCTGAGAATGACACATCTCTATCCATGTTTATGTCACTTTACAAATGACATGTTTTCTTCTTAAGTTTTCTACTCTTATTTTTATATTTTTTATTTCATTATTTTGCTTTATTGTGACAGGTCTTGGAAACCCTATATAATTGGGCTATCTTTTTCTTTAAAAACACTAGGGAGATTTCATTGAGAAGAGAGTATAACAATAAAAGTGCTATTTTAAATATATTTTGAGGTGGAAACTGGAAAGCTAGCTATTCAAGGATGTAGTCTTATACTTGTAGGGTATTAAAAGAAAACAAAGGATAGTTTTACAAACTAGGAAAACAATATATTGTTCTTAAAAGGTATACTGGAAAGGGACAAAAGGAGATGAAGATATCTTGGTGACATATAAGTTTTTGATTCCATCCATGCCAGTTAAAATATCTGTGGCTACAGAGAGTTTAAAACACTGTATGAGACATACAGAGTGAGCAGTTTCTCATTGGAGCTCACTCAAAGCTCTTTGGTGAGAAAAAGCTGATTCTAAAATGTAAAATAGTCTTACAGATGTTATAATGAATCCCACCATCCTGGATTAAGCAGCTGCTAATTTACCTTTGACATAATAAGTACAGTACTTCAAAACTTACATTCAAGTCATAGGTGCCACTGACAAGTAGAATTACATACACATTTGGATTCTTAGTTCCCATAAATGGGTACTGTCAGTATTGCAAGTAAGTCTTTCAGTGGTTCAGACAGAGATAGATTCTGTTTAGTGTGCAAAATTTATATTGAATGCTTTGCAAATGAATTTGTTAAGCATTAGTTCCACTCTGTGGAACTCACCAGGTTTCTTTGTAACATCCAAGTATAAAGAATTATAAATGAATGTGCTGGACAATGATAAGATACATTGACCAAAATGTATATGTAACGGTGAATGCTCTGTAAAATCTGGTAAAAGCAAACATTAGCATTCAAAGAAAAACACCATATTTCCCCCTTATACTCTCAATTTTCTAGTTATACATACATTATATAGTTAACAATAGCTATTTTATCTCCCAGGTTTGGGTTTGTCATCTCTGCTACTGCCTTCTTTCTACAATGATGTTCATATTCTAAAATTTCTCATCCCACTAAAATAAGAAACCAAACTTTCATGTATAACAATTATTCAATTATTTATGAACAGATTCCAGTAGAATAAATAAAATGTGAAAAAAATGGATTGATGAAGTAATTATCTTATGGATACAAGATTTCAGCCAAAAGAGGTGAATGATAGTTTTTCATAGTGATAAAAATACAATGGAGGGAAATATTCTTATATTTTAGATCTATTAGTCCTCTCTTAGATACCCAGAATCAAGAACAAAATAAAAAAGACAACTTGGAGGTATTTCCCAAGTTATAATCACTGTCTAAGGATACAAAGTGTGGCTCCTGATTGGAAAATGCAGCAAGTGGCAGCTTATACTGTCAGGACTCTGTGCTGCCTGTAGTTCCAAGCAAAAATGCCTAGAGCATTTCTGAAGAAGAAATCATTGTCCCACAACTTAGTCTAGGAAAACTATAGTTTGGAAGTGTGAGTATATATTTTATTATGCAATTGCTTATGGAATCACATTTTTAGAAAAATTAGAACTTAATTAGAATCCATTTATCTGGAACTTTAATACCTATCATCTTGTTTCTCAAACCTGCTGTCTACATGTGCTGACTTTCCAACCTGATTTTTTTTTTTAAACATTTCAGTTCAGTTTTGGAAAACTAAATAGCTTATGATGCAGATTTCATTGAAATTTTCACAGTCTGTTTGGAATGTCATGGGGATATGCAGATAATAAACATACTATTTTATGATTCTAAAAATCTGTAATTTTAGGCATGTGCATTCTTTGTGTTAAGTTCCTAAATACTTCACCTCTTGTGTGTTCACCACTGAATATAGTGTTTGGAAATTATGAGAATTTCCAAATTTAGATTTTTCTGATATGGAGATAGATTTCCACTAATTTTGATGAAACATGGTCTCCATTGCAAACTTCTTCACCACATCTTTTAGGATACACAAAAATGTCACTTCCAAAAAACTTTTTCCTGAGATAAATATCTACTTTGTTGTCTTAACTGCCACGAGCTAACCCCTTTGAAGATATCCAGAAAGTGAATGGTGTTCATTTCTCATTTCATGTGCCACTGGCTATCATTTGAGAATGCTTATTACCGCAAAATCCATTATATGCATACTCCTTCTCAAATAAAACCTGTTCTATCTTTTCAGTCATGGTCCCTGATTATAACTGTCCATTCTTGGTAATACAGTCTAGTTATTACCTACTATTAATCAATGGCTTTTTCTATCAACTGTCATGAGTTACAGGGTTTCAACAGCTTTTTACATTGTTACGCTATAATGAATTTTTCCACACTAGGGTCTTCATTTCTATAAAATTTCTCCTACATTCATACTTACACTTCAGTCTTTGACACCTAGAATTACATCAGCTTTTGAAGTAATGTATAGATTTTTTTTAAATAGTGCATAGTTTTAAATTTTCAACTTGCACAAATAGTTATAAACTCAGGATTGGTGGAGACAATGCCACAGATGAGCGGAGGCAGAATATATCATAAATTTAGACCTGAGGTGAGAACACCCTACCCATATTTTCTTCTTGGCAAGCCTAACTTTCCCTTGGGAAGAAAATGCCAACTGCAAAAAAGGTGCAAAGACACATCATACTTCTTCAAATCTGAAGAGATATAAATGGAATTGGGTGGGCATTTTGTTACCAGCAAGATCTGTGTTTTTTCCTTGAATTACATTAGTAGCACAAAACAAATGGTTGATACTATTTTTCCACTGTTTACGGCAATATTTAGCTACAAATGTATGTCCTTCTTGAATCCTCTGTTCTTCATCTTATATGATGAGATTGTTTTCTTTTCTTTCTGGTTTTTGTTTTTTTTATTTTTTATTTTTGGCTCCAAATACTTTCTGCTTCTTATTTTTTGAGACTATGGAAATCTACTTTGGCCCATGTGGTTCATATAGAGAAGACTTTTATTTTTCCATTCCGTTTATTCTTCAAGTATTTGATAGAATGTGCCTCATACTCTAAACCAACCACTTGGAGTACTAATTGCTATGTGGAATTTCTCACCCTTTTATGGGATGAAAATTCTTTCATACACGAGGTAAGTCTCTTTATGTGGTGACTTCACTACTCCTAGGTTGAATTTCTTTCTTTAATGGTTTTCAACAACATTTTCGTCTTTATTTTTTAAAATGTACTCACTAGAAGGAATAGTAAAACAGCAACCCTAAGATGTGCCATTTAACTGTTATGGACTGTTTCTTTCATCCATATGAATAAATAAAATTGAGGTCCTAAGTGAAAACAATAGTAATTAAAGTAGTGAAACCATGAGCTTGCTCTAGCTATGCCAGAAATCACTGTTTTCATAGTCTTTATTCCTCCAGTAAGTAGGCAATAGGCCAAGTGTTTTAAGAAATAACAGTGTGATGTAATATTTAAGGGAACAGTCTCCTCACTCAGCTAATCAAGACCACTGTGTTAAAATCTCAATAAAAAAATGACTCAGTTACTTGATGTATGAACACACACAGGTTACTGAACCCCATTAAGCCATCTAGTTGCCTAATACATAAGACATGTGTTACCATATGCTTCACAAGAGAGTGAAGTAAGACAGAGTATTTCACAGACTGGCATTAGTCCACAGTGTACTCTTGACCTCTAATTAGAATATCAGAATCTTCCAGAATACTTGAAATGGTTATCACCAACAAACTAGTTTTTTTCTCTTTGGGAGAAAGAACAATAGTATGAAAATTTCAAACTAGCTAGTATAACCATAGTGGGTCGTCCATAAGTCTGAGGGCAAAGTAAGAAAAATAGAATTATCAAATCTACAGAGAAAAGGCAGAAGATTGCAAAACATTAATGCGCTTTTATATTTCTCAGGTCCTGATTACCATATCCTTTGATTCTTGTCAGACTCCCTAGCTTTGGTTTCTGTGAAATAATCTGCTTTCTTATGAAGCATTTATCATACTTTTATCCTAATTTTAAAAAAAGTATATTTTATTTATTTATTTGAGAGAAAGAGGCAGAGAGAGTTAGAGATATATATATATAGAGAGAATGGGCACAACAGGGCCTCCAGCCACAGCAAATGAACTCCAGATGCATGTGCCCCTTGTGCATCTGGCTTATGTGGGTCCTGGAGAGTCGAACCAGGATCCTTTGGCTTTTCAGGCAAGTGACTTAACTGCTAAGCCATCTCTCCAGTCCCTATCCTATTTTTTTTTAAAGCAGGTGCTTTTATTTGTGTCACTAGAAAGCAATCAGGACTAACACATATATCTTCATTGCACATCAGACTTGTCACAATTTTCTCATTATGTCATATTCTTTCATGTCCCTGAATTTGTGCTTATGATACAAAGTAAATAAACAAGAAAATAAACTAGTAAAAACTGTTTCATAATATACTCATAGACTCTTTTGTGTGTTATGTGTGGGGGTGTATGTTTTCTTTTGTGTTCACATATGTTAGAGGTACACGTGTGATTTTTACAACCTTACTTTTTGAGACAGGGTTTTACATAACTTTGAGTTCACCAATTCATCCAGCAAGCCCATAGGATCTTCCTGTGCCCCTTTCACCAGCACTGGGATCACAGGCATACATCCATATGTCTACCTGTTTGTTGATAGGAAGAATGTAGATTGACATGCTTATGTAGAAAGCACTTAACCTACTAAGCCTTCTTCCTGGCCTCAAAATATTATTTCCTTCATTTCTTAGGTTAAGTGGTTTACTATGAAGCCTTCCTCACTTATGAAATTTTGTCTACTTCCTATGCTAGACTTACTGTTCCCTGCATCTTATATTTGTGGACATCTGTCCTTGCCCTCTGTAATGTTTGTTTCAAGTTCATATTCTATTTATTGACTTCTTCGAAGGAGATACCATTTATTTTTGTATAGTTTTTTATATCCTATGTGGCCTTGCATTTATCTTTGATCTTATAAATATTTAATGAAAGATTAGACATGAGTGAGCATATAAAGACGTCCATAGTATACAAGCTTTTATTCATCCCTTTCATTACATACAGCGAAGTATACTGTTTTCCACATAGTTTATGAGGAGGAAAAATGAAAAGATAAATAAAAAGGACTAAGCTTCATTCCCCTGACTGCAAGCACTCTTCCAGGAACTTAAAGCACAATCTTTGATGAGGTCAGTCATGATGGATGAGGAGGGCAACATAGCTAGGAGCCAGGTAAAAAGGGCCTTTTATAAGCCAATAAAGAGATAACAAATTGCCAACTTTATGGAATGTAAATTAAGTCATTAGGAAGTATATTTACTTTTTCAGGTCACTGAAAGAACACCAAGTGAACGTGGCTGTAATTCTAAAGATAATGTTGTCATGGCCAGAAAGACTAATTTGGTCTTATGCAACATCTAGATAAGGTGATCTACATTAGTGGCTCCTACAGGTTCAAAATTAGAGACTATTAAATGTTCTGAATTAATTGCTTTTAACTTTAATGTTTGATTAAAGTGTGCTACATTCACTGTTGAAACTGAAGCCCTGCTCATCATTCCCTGAGCAAGAAATCCAAGTTCGAAGATGCTAAACTGGGCAGCAATAGCTACTGTCTGTGTAATGAATACATACATTCCAAAAAGTTTTTAACTTCCAAAGTAAGATAGGATATACAATCCTATGAGAAATTCATTTATCCATCTTGTTTCTTTGTTCCCTTTTTCTTCTAAAGGTAATGGCACAGTATAAATTGCAACTTCATACTTCTCCCTGAGGTTCTGTTGATAACACTTTTCATCACTGAAATGCTGACTTATCCTTTCATTTGGGTGGATGAATGCATAGCTTTAAGGGTTACTTCATAATGAAAATTAAGACTCATGTAATTGAAAGTGTTGAAGTGAGATCTTAAACAGCAGCTCTCCCATTATTGATAGCATGTGCCTGAAGTGGTCAGAATAACTGTTGTGAATGATTTTTTTGTTTATTTCTCAATAAATCGTGTAACATTAATTTATCAAATATGAATATTTTACTATCAGCACATTTAAAATACTAATAAATCAATAAAATGATGGCTAAAATTTATTCCTGATATTTTTCTGTCATTGACAGAACAACATATAATGTAAATAAAATAAATAAATGCATGCAAACTTTATATATATGTATATATATACATATATATGTATATACATATATATACATATATATACATGTATATATATACATAAAATATTAGGTTTGTGAAATTTTATACACTAAAGTTGTTGCATAAGTCTATTTAAAGTGTAAATTTGGAGACAAAGGTGATTAAGTTCAATGGGTAGAGTGCTTGCCTTGCAACTGAGGTGTTTGATGCATAAAACCACATATAATGCTCGGTATGGCAGTAAGCACCTGTAAATGCAATACTGAGGAAATTGAAACAGGAAGATCCTTGGAGCTCATTAGGCAGCTATTTTAGTCTAATTTTTGAGCTTCAGAACCATGAGAATCTCTGTCTTAGGCTTCCCTTTAACCTCCACATGCATACACATAACTGTCTGCACACATTCACACACAAATATACATGCATGCACACACATATAAAATATAGTCACTTGTAATAGGAATATGGGTCTCTGATTCAAGTTGAAAGAGCATCTTGGAAGGTGAAAACATCAAAGTGGGAAAACCCTTGCAATTCAGAAAAAAATTAAAAGATTAGAAAGTGAATTTTAGGAGATGAGGAGATAAGGATCTCAGAAATACTAATACTTATGGTTTCCGGTTCCTATGGTAGGAAAAATGGGTTCTTTTGGGGAAGATGTTCAGAACTTTATAACACAAGCATTTTATCTGCTTTCTCCAAACCAACACCTTCATGGAGCTGTTTGTTCCCTCACTTTCCCCATAACAGCATACCTGTTTCTTTGTTCTCCCCAAAACAGCACGTGCACAGAGCTGTTTCCTGAGCATTACCCAGAAGAGCACACCTATATGGGGCTGTTTTCTGCAAGTAATGGCATACACTTCCTTTCTACTCTTCCAATCTTTTGTAACCATGCATCCTTTTCACAACTCAAGTCCTCACCTACATTTTATAGTCCTGCAATCTGAAGAAGACACAGATTATGGGCTTATTGTTAACCATTAGCACACTATCTCAGGAATTATCCATTCATTTTTATAATCATTTGAAAACACCCTACTAACAATATTTTGAGGTTAAATGTTACATACTTACATATAACAAGATGTAAATATCCTTTTCATAGTGAAAGTTAATATCATCTTTTCTCTAAAAGGGACATAATGTAATATATTTTTGTATTACTTCCTGGTTGAGTTTGATTCCTTTTCTCATTATCACAATTAATCTTCAGTATTATTAAACCAATACCCAAATTTAAATATGAACCACAACCAGCATATGTTACAATGAGTAAAAGAAAGCAAAAATAAAGTCAATTAAGAAGTTTAGAAATTATCTGAAAATTCTAAGAACAAAATACATATCATTGTTTGACCTGTTTCCAAACTATTCACAGGCTGCTGTTGCTATTTATAGTGTCTGTACTTTCTTCCTTTGATATTAGTTAGATACTAAGCTATTTATGGTTGTGTATCATGATGAGAAAACTTGAATTAACTCTTAAAATTTATCATCAATCAAGACTTTTTCTTTTATACTACATCAGGGAAATTATCATATTTCAATTTTTTAAAAATGTACTGCTGGCTTTTCTTGAACCACTTCTGCAAAATGTACTACTCAGCTGCTCAAGCTCATGCCTTAAATCCTAGATCTCTGCAAAAAATGTTTTCATATAAACTAGATAGCTTAAATTCAATGTTAGTCTTTACCGTTCATCTATACTCCTGGGATCTATCCATTTCTATACTATAAACATTTATATAAATATTTATTGAAGATAAATCTTTCAGCTTATTTGGTATACATTCACCTCTTCTTCAGATGGACTTCACTTTGTTTTCCTGAGTTATGATGATTTGAATCTAATTATGAATTTGTAAGTATCGAGAACTGGTGACAGATGCTGATAGGAATCATCAGTGGTTAAGAGGATGCCCTCAGACTGTCTTTAGGACATGGAAGCAGTAGAGGGAAGGATTGATCATCATAGATTTTATTGTTAGTGGGACAAAATATCTGACAAAACAACTGACCAGAAGCAAGATAAGGAAGAACTGGGTTTCATTCACCTCACAGTTTTGAAAGGAGAATTCATGTAGACAAGACAAAGCAGAAGGACCTATAGCAAAGCTGGTGACATTGTAGTATGATCATGAAGCACAGAGTGAACAGGAAGGGAGGATATAAAACCACAAAGCCTTCCCCAGTGACCCTCTTACTTTAGCAAAACTATGCCTCCTAAAGGATTCACAACCTTTCCAAACAGTGCTGCTGGCTGAGGAAAAAGTGTTCAAACACATATGCAGATAGAAGGCATTTTAAATTCCAACCCCAACAGCAATTTTTGGAAGGATTTATTTTGGCTCAGAGTTTGAGGGTACAATCTATTATAATGGGGAATTTTAGTGGCATGAACATAAAATGGCTAAACTTATCACATTTGC
Organism: Orientallactaga sibirica; assembly: GCA_036365145.1. Lineage (NCBI taxonomy): Eukaryota > Metazoa > Chordata > Mammalia > Rodentia > Dipodidae > Orientallactaga > Orientallactaga sibirica. The sequence goes on from JAEOAD010000240.1 coordinate 3,872,785, forward strand.
AATCAGGAAGCAGAGATGCAAGTGTTCTTCTCACTTTCTCCATTTTCATTAGCCCAGGACCTCACCCCAGTGACAGTGCTTTCTACATTCAGAGTAGATGACCCCTCCTCAGTTAAGTGCTTCCTAAACACCTTCATAGACATACCCAGATATATGTTTTCATAGTAATTCGAAATCTGATCAAGTTGAAAATAAAGATTAACCATAGGGGCTGGAGATATGGCTTAGCGGTTAAGGCGCCTGCTTGCTAAGCCTAAGAACCCGGTTCCAATCTCCAGGTCCCAACTTTAGCCAGATGCAAAGTGACGCAAGGGCGCAATGCAGCACTTGACCACAAGGGGGCACACACATCTGGATTTCATTCACAGCAGCTGAGAGACTGCTGGTGGGCCCATCTCTCTCTGTCTCCCTCTCCCTCTCTGTCTGTCTCTCTCTGTGTCTCTCTCCAAAAATAAATGAAATAATAAATTTTTTTTTAAAAAAAAGATTAACCATAGCGATGTGTGTCTGAACAAATGTCTATTTTAGTTCTTAGGGAACCCTATTTTTTCTAGTTGACTAAGTGTTAAAATGTCATAATGAAATCTAATACTTTCTTTGATAGCATTTAAAAATATTTATTTATTTATTTATTTATTTATTTATTTATTTATTTATTTATTTGAGGGGGGATAGAGAGAGAGAGGAAGACACAGAGAGAATGAATGTGCCAGGGCCTCTAGGCACAGCAAATGAACTCCAGATATGCACCACCTTGTGCATCTGGCTTACATGAGTACTTTGACAATCAAACCTGGGTCCTTAGATGCTAAGCTATCTCTCCAATCCAATAAATTTTTTTAAGGTGATGGAGTTGGCTCAGTGGGTAAAGTGATTGCTATGTAAGCATGAGTACCTGTGTTTGGATTTCTACTAAACATGTAAAATGGTGAGTGTGGTGAGTGCCTATAAGTCCATTGCTCGGGATGCAAAGACAGGAGGATACCCAGGGCTCACTGGCTAACTGATCTAGCTGAATTGCTGAGTTCTGAGTTCAGTGAGAGATCCTATCTCATAAAAAAAATGTGGAAAAGCAATAAAGGTAATACCCAACATTGACCTCTGGCCACTACATACACATTCACATACAAGCATGTACACCTCTACACATAAAAGCACACAGAAAAATAAAGAAAGGAAGAAATAAAAGCCTGCTTTAGTTGACTATCTAATTCCTATATAGAAGCACATGAGATAATTTTGTTAGTTCTTATACTTATTTTCAGTGCTTAGCAAATTGAATATAATACAATAAATCAATTACATTTCTTTAATTCACAAAAAGTAATTTATGAATGCCATTTAAATATTCTTTCTATAAATTCATCAGACTATTGATTGAAAAAGGTATCAAACTATGTGAAGTACTTATGAAAACTTGAAAGCATTTTGAAATTTTTTAATGTTGACTTAGATCCAGTGTGATATTGATTAAATAAATATTTTCCCAGACCTTGATGAGAATTTTTAAAATTCTTTTCATTAGTAAATGATGTATGTTAAATTGAAAGTCAAAGCAAAGAACATCTTAGATAGTTCTGGAATGCATAAAGTTAGAGGACTGGTGGATTGGAGAGCAAGACTTCTCATAAAAATTACATTATTAAATGGTATAGGAGGAAAAATACATCCTGAAACTGAATTGAGAATCTAGAAGTAAAACCACATAATATAGAAAGTTGTTTTGTGAGATTCTTGATAGCATAGAGTAATGAGAAATAAAACAAAACAAGCTAAGAGTGGTCCACTTGACTCTTCATCAGCATAGAAGTAATATTAAACAGTTCAGGCAAACTCTAAGATTCCTCCAAGATTTTTCTCCTTTGGTATGTGAACACTATATTTCTCCTCATCAAATGTGACTGAACCTGAGAACTTGCTAGGTTAACCCTCCCTGAAGGAAGATAGATTTCACTGGAGACAATGCCTGTGCAAATTCAATTAATGCCCTTTATCATCAGCTTGCTTTGAGTGGACCAAAACATGAATAATCCTGAGTAGACACAGTCTCATGAGACAATTATTGAAAGGAGAAGAAATAGTAACATGTGCTTTCCTCACAGTCTGCTAAGAGGAAGGGACCATGTGGCAAGAAGAAGAGAAACGGGTACTCTAGTAGCTGGGAGCAGTATGTGGCCACAGCTAGCAAGAAAATGGGGAACCTCAGTTATATAGCTTTAAGGAAATGAATTTTCCAAAAATGAATGTGGAGAAAGACACTGCACTCCAGGTGAGAACACAGCCCAGTAGGACCTTCATCTGTAGTTATGATACCTTGACCCCAAAACACAGCTATGTCATCTGTGGCCTTCTAACATACAGAAACTGAGATCATTTATAGACATTTGTCATCGCTAGTTTACATAAACTTGTTTAATAGAAAATAAATATTGGCTCTTACCCCTATCACATACAAAAGTCAATTCTAGTTATATTAAAGTCCTACATGTGCTTAAAAAAACCCCTACACCACCTTTATAAATAATAATAAAAAAAACAGTTATATAAAAACAGGCCAGGGTATATGGTTCAGTGGGTAACGTGTCTGCTTTGCAAGTATAAGGACCTGAGTTCAGATCCCTGGCACTGATACAAAAGCCAGATGTGGTGGCTCCTTCCTGTAATCCCAGAGTTTAAGAGTCAGACAAAAGAGTAACCAAGGTTAAAGGAAAGTTCCTGGTCTAAAAATTAATGGGGAGCAAGATTAAAGATGACACTGATATTGACCTCTGGCTTCCACATGTAAACCAACCACATGCATATGCACACATACGTAGGAACACACACAAACACACATGAATGCATGCAAATGCATATACCCATCCAAGAAATAGTAAAAAGTAAACTTTGAAATTTCAAAGGAAGGGAATATTTCTCCAAATTTCAAAATAAATACAACCCCCAAAATTTTATAAATGATTCTATCCAAATTAGCAAAAATTCACCTAAAGACACTTTATAGAAAATGAAAATTCATCCAAAAAGCTAAGAAAAGCTTTATGTAACATAAAATTGACAAAGGATTAGTAGTTATAAATAAAAAAAAATACAAATAGTACAGTAGGGAAACACTCAAAAGAGATGACTAGAAATATGCAGAAGAAAATATCCCAAGAGCTAAAAAGAAGATGGCTAAAATTACTAGTAATAACAGAAGTACCAATAAAACAAAATAATCCACCAGTTTATGAACTCCATTTTTTTTATTGAGAACAAATCTACCTAAGTGAAGGTCAGTGAAGATGTGAGGTAGGTTGCATATAGATTCACTGCTAGGTAGTGTGTACACAGCCATAGGCACTTTGAGAAAGGACATGCAGGTTTAGCTACGAGAACTGAAGTAGATCCAAAGATCCATTTCAATCTGAGGACCCCAGAGATGTCTTAAACCAGTGTAGAGACACATACAAGTTGCTAAGGGATGCATTGTGATGTTTTACTTCTTGCATATTTTATAAAAATACAGTATAAAATCTTGGAGGTTTTCCACTGTGCTTTACTCAAACCAACCATCTTTCAGAAAGAAAGATGAAGTTCACTTATAATAAGATTAGAAAGACGGTCTTCAGACCTGATTAATGATGTTCTAACAGCTCAAGACCAAGGCAGAAAGAGAGAGAAACAATAAACATATAGCCTCCATTGTAAAGTGAAAGAGGAAGTAACTGTAAGAAAGTAAAATTATCTTGAAATGAGGGGAAATGATGTGCATATTATATTGATCTAAAGTCTGTATGTGCAATTGTTCTAATTAATGAGGATGTATGACTAGCTCTGTTGTCTACAAAGGATTCCAAGACTGGGTAGCACAGCAGAAATGCTGCTACCATCACACCTGAACATGAAGTGCACATACGGGCATGGCAAAAGTGATGCATATTAGGGTCTTATCTATGCACTTACTTAAATTATCCAGAATTTTTACTGACTCATTCTACCAACTCATATTTAATTTAAAAGAAAACCATACAATTGCACAATTGATAGCATTCATGAAAATAATCAAATCACTAAGGATAAATGCACAGTTGTCAGAAAACCATTCCCCTGAAATCCTCAAATGTATGTTCAGATCATGGCATCCTTTTCTTCAATAATAGATGTGATAGGGAGGTTCCCAGGGCTCTGTCTTATATCAATACTCAATACAGGCCAAAGGCATCAGAGCAAGAGCAAATCGATAGAAATGATTTTTTCTGTAGATAATAGCAGAGGTTCAGCTACCCATCTCTCTGTTGACTTATAATTTGAATCAATAATTAAATTAGATTATATGAAATATTATTAGCAAAATATTACTTCTTCCATTTTATTTTTTGTATTAGAAATATATTTTATGTACACAGATAATTTATCTCAGAGAAAGTAAAAAGTAAGTGCCTCCAAGAAGCAGTCCACATTAACCAAAAAAAAAAAAAAAACACCAAACCATCATAATCCACCACAACATGGCAGGTATTAAATCCAACCTCACAGTTATTTCCCTGAATATTAATGGCCTTAATTCACCCATCAAAAGACATAAGCTAACAGGGTAGATCAGAAAACTAGACTCCTCAATCTGTTGTCTTCAAGAAACCCACCTCACCACTAAAGACAGACACCTCCTCAGGGTGAAAGGGTGGAAAATAATATTCCATGCAAACACAAATAAGAAAAAAGCAGGAGTAGCTATACTTATATTGGATAAAATAGACTTCAAACCAAAAGTAACCAAAAAAGACAAAGATGACCATTTCTTACTTATCAAGGGAAAAATCCAACAAGAGGATGTCACAGTCATCAATATTTACGCACCAAACACAGGTGCACCACAATACATAAAGCAAAAACTACTTGGCAACAAAACAGAAATAACCACCAACACCATCATAGTTGGGGACTTCAATCTCCATTATCAACAATACATAGATCATCCAAACAGAAATTAATATTGAAGTAAGAGAGCTCAACATCACCATAGAGCAACTAGACCTAACAGACATACATAACATTCCACCCCAAATCTACACATTACACATTCTTCTCAGCAGCCCATGGAACCTTCTCTAAAATAGATCATATATTTGGCCACAAAGCCTGCCTCCATATTTTCAAGAAAATTGATATGATTTCCTGCATGATATCAGACCACAATGCTGTAATGCTAGAAATTAACAACAAAAACTATGCCAGGAATCACTCCAACTCCTGGAAACTGAACAACACACACTTTTTTTTTTTTTTTTTTTTTTTTTTTGAGGTAGGGTCTCACTCTATCCCAGGCTGACCTGGAATTCACTATGTAGTTTCAGGATGGACTTGAACTCGTGTCGATACTTCTACTTCTGCCTCCTGAGTGCTGGGTGTGTGCCACCATTCCTGGCTTAATTTTATATTTAATAGAAATATAATAATTGCATTTATTTATAGAGTCAAACATTAGGTCTCAGTACATGTTTACATTGTAGCATGCTCAAATCAAGGTGCTTAGCACATCCAACACTTCAAATATTTGCCATTGTTTAAAGTGAGAGAGAGCATTAACAATCCCCTCTGCTCTATTTTCAGATATATTTTTATTAACCATGCTACTACTGACCTGCAGTTCAACTCTAGGTGCTAGTCTTCCTGTCTAAATGTAACTTCATACCTGTAGATTGGTCCCCTAACCTCCTCAGATTCTCCTCTGTGACCCCACTTCAGACCTCTGCTTGTATGAATTCAACAATTTTAGCTTCTACATGTGAGAGCATACATTGTCTCTTTTGCTGTTCTGTTGAAGGAATATATATTTATTTTTACATAGTTTAAAATTTGTTTCTAGCTGTGCATGGTGGTGCACGCCTTTAATCCCAGCACTCCGGAGGCAAAGGTAGGAGGATTGCTGAGAGTTGGAGGCCACCCTGAGACTACATAGTGAATTCCAGGTCAGCCTGAGCTTCAGTGAGACCCTAACTCAAAGAAAAATTCTATAATATTAAACTTCATCTTCCTAACGTAATTCTATTGGGTTTTCTTTATTTTTCCCATAGAGATTTCTGAGCAACTTAAATGTATATGCTGATATCTTTCAAGTCTTTTATTTCTCCTTTTCCTCCTCCTTCTTCTTTTATTGTTCTTTTTTTTTCAGTTTGGAATTTTTGTGTAAATAATGTAAATGTGGTGGTAGAGGTGGTGTGTGTGTATGTGCATGTTTCTGTGTTTGTATGTAACGTAACGTAACGTAACACAACGTAACGCAACGCAACGTAACGTAACGTAATGTAATGTGCTGGTGGTGCTGGTGGTGGCAGTGGTGTGAGTGTGTATGTAATGTAATTTTGTGGTGTGTACGTGTGTCTCTCTGTGTATATGCGTGTGTATGTTTCTACTCTTTGTCTGTGTGATTATAGGTGTGTGTCCATGCCCAGCTGTACAGATAGGATCTGGAATTTCAAACTTCAACCCTATTTTTCTTAGCCACCCTCAATCCCTCATGCTTGTGCAGGAAGCACACTGAACAAATGACCCTCTCTTCCTACTTACTATTCCATCTGAATATGAAGTCTTTTCAGTATGTCTTATAAAAACTCTAGCTCTTAATTTATTTTTTTCTCATTGCTTTAATTTTGTGTTTTCTCTTGACTTGTTTTATACTTTACCAGTACTGTCTCTTGTTGCCTTAATCTCTTTTTATGCTCATTGTTTTTATTTCTATTAATGAATTTTAAGTTTGAGTTTTTCCATTTGATTCTTTGTTTAGATTCAAAATTTTGGTTAAAAACTCAGTCTTCTATTTTTACCTACCTTCTATTTTATGAAAAAAATCTTAATCACAGTTATTTAGTCTTTGTGAATATATGACAATATCTAAATGGCATGTGACTCTTCTCCTATCTTATATTCCTTAGTTGGAATTAGTTATATTTTCATAACTCTAAGCAAGTCTATTGAAGATGGGGTGAATTGTATGAAAATTGTAAGTGTGGCTAGAGAATGACTCAGCAGTTAAAGGCCCTTGCTTGCAAAGCCTGCCATCCAGAGTTTGAGTCACTAATCCCCATGTAAAGCCAAATGCACAGAGTGGATCATGTGTCTGGAGTGCTTGACAAACCCATTCTCTCTCACTCTCTCTCTCTCTGTCTCACTCTTTTCCTCTCTCTGAAATAAAAAATACATTACAAAGCTGTAGGTGTTCCTGATGACCCCTTTTTGTTTTCTTTAAACAAACCTTCTGTATTAGGTAGGTAGAGTCAGCATTTTCACTTTAATCCAATCAGAAACTTAGCGAAGTCCCACTATTTTGCAGATTTGTTACTAAAACTCTACCTTGTTCTCACCAGCATCACCTGTATCCCCGTAGCAAGATATCAAGAGTATAAAATAGGGGGCTGGTCCTCCAGCCATTCCTCCCGCTGCTCTTTACTAAACTGGTCTTTTCTGTTTATTATAGCAATTTCCTTCTTGGCCCATCTTTACTCATGTGGCTTTAGAATTAGTAAATGTTTTCACAAGGAATCTGGTCTCATGTAAGCTACTTTATTGCTTTTTGATCAATCTTGGACATCTCCAGGTCCTACTTTTGTGCTTAGACTCCAGGAAAGAACAATGAAAACAAAGAACAAAACAAAAAGCCCAATCAAGCAACCAAAATATCTCTTCAAAATTCTATGTTCCCAGTAGTTTTGCCTCCACCCAGAAAATGCCAAGGTTTGTGGGACTTGCACTGATCAATGTGAGAGAAAATACCAAAGTGTAATGCAGCTGCCAAATACTGTTTATTTCTTCCCAGCACTCCTCCTCCAGAAACTTGTTCTCTTCCTGGAGATCTCATCAATTATCTGATGACTTTCCACAATTCTTCCTATTATTATTTAATTGTTGTTATTTAATATGGTTTTCTCATTCTGACATTGAACAGATGAACCATTAGTCTCTACAGGCTAATTCACCAGCCCTAAAGATGGGAAACCTACTTTAATTTTATGTAATTATAATGAGTATAAAACTGAACATTTAAAGTTATTTTCTTTAAGGACTTGAAAGAAAGCATTTCATTATCTATACCATCCTTTGACCTGGTTGGAAATCAGATTTTATTCCAATGTTTACATTTTAGATTTTTTTTATTTCTCTGACTTCTTTCAAAGGACTTTTCCAAAGTAGAAAGTCAATCATCTCTGTGTCAAATTTGCCTTAACTAAGATGACACGGGAAGCATCTGCAAAGAGTGCAAAGAATAACTTGAAGTTAGTTTCACTGTGGAGGTCTCTGCTTGCTATACACAATGAGTACTGGTCTTTCAGGTGCAGACAATTACTTATAGCACACTATATATGTTCCCTTTGTGAGCATTTTGAAAACATCAAAATGACAGGGAAGTAAGAGAAAAGTGATGAGAATCCTTTTTCTGTTTAGAGGCCAGACTTGTGACAATGAAGGTAAGAGACAAGAGAAGGGCCACAGCCATTGTTGGGTTTTACAAAATATCTTTGGTGACTAAAATTTAAAAGGTAAAAAGTGTTCCTACACATTCAAATATTCATATGTTTAAAGCAATGAAATTACAATGAAAAGTGAAACTTTTAATTTCATGCTTATTATATTCAATTCATGTCAAACTATTTTTAAAATTATTATAATTTCTAAATGTGTGCTCTGTATTTCCATTCATTTTTCATCCAAGGTTTTTAACACATGTGCAGTAGCACTAATCTACAGTATATGAACAATAAAATGAAAAGCACTCACCACTTGGAGGTAATCACACTGGATTAATATTGACAATGTCTTTATAATGTGCATTTTTAGCATTGGCATTGATATTCTAGCTTGAATAATTGAATTTTTTAAGTGTTTATAAAATTCATTAGGCTTAAAACGTTTTTTTAACTGGGATCATTATTTAAGATCATTATTTCCTGATACACTTACCTCATAAATCTCCTTTGTATTCCAAACCTGAGCGTATAACATTTTATTTCTTCTGTTACTAACTAACAATGTACTTTTTAAGCCATTGTGTGACTCCAATCATGGTATAACTTTGTGATTAAATGCTACCTTCTTTTATTATTTTAAAATTAATTGTGTTTTCAAGCTCTTGTTAATTTTTTCTAGTCATTTGGTATTCTTGATGATCACCATTCTTACTGGAGTGGGATAGAATGTTAAAGTAGCATTAATTTTCATTTTCCTGATTGCTCAAATGCTGAATGATGTTAATTGTCCACTTGTATTTTTGCCTTTGAGAACTCTGTGTTCCATTCTCTGCCCCATTTTGCGATTTTTTTTTATTGTTTTGTTGGGTTCTTTGTATATTCTAGGAATTAAACTCTGTCAGATTCTTGCTAGTAAAGATTTTCTTCCATTTTTTTGGTTCTATATTGACTAGACCATTGATCTGTGTCCATTTTGGTAACTGTACCATGCTGTTTTTATTATGATGGCTTTGTAGTATATCTTGAAATCAGCTATGGTGATACCATCATATAGTATTCTTGCTCAGGACATTTTTGGCTATCTGAGGTCCTTTGTGCTTCCATATGAATTTTAAGATTATTTTTTCTCTTTTTGTGATTAATGGTGTTGGAATGTTATTTGGAATAGCATAGAATCTGTATATTGTTTATTGTTGGGGAGCCATTTGCATGGTGTTAATTCTTCCAATCCATGAGCATGATCATTTTACCTTCTCTTATCTACCTAAATTTCTTTCATCAGTTTTTTAATTTGTTTTTTATGGTAGAGGTCTTTCACTCCCATGATTAAGAATATTCCAAAGTGTTTTATTTTTTGTGACTATTGTAAATGGCACTGTTTTCCTGATTTCTTTCTCAGCATGTATTAGTATATAACATTAGTATTAATATCATAATATTATTAGTACATAAGAAGGCTACTGAATTTTTGTGTGTGTTAATTTTATAACCTACCACTTTGCAGAAAGTGTATGCTGTAGGTTTTTTTTGTTGGGGTCTTTAGGGTATCTAAATACTAAATTATATTACATAGTTTTGACTTATTTTCCAGAGTTCCATTCCACTGAGTGGATCTATTAGCCAAATCAAGAGCTGTTGGTTACCCACTATGGCTGTGTGCCACTACTGCACTTGTTTGAGCATTACATCAGGTTGTTTCCTGCTGGGTATCTTATACTGCAAGTTTTTTGGACAGATGTCGGCCATTATCCCCCAGTTGCTCGTGTAACACCCTTTGGCACTAGACTAGCTAACTTATGGGGACTGACCCTGTAGCAGACAGCTTCAGGTTCACTGAGATGAACTTCCAGACCAGGCACAGTTATGGAGGAAGGGATATTATTTATTGAAGCTTACAGATCCAGGGGAAGTTCCATAATGGCAGAAGAAGTGGCCTGTTCTCCACAGGGCCAAGCAGAGAGAGCAAAAGCCAACCAGCCACCACAGCACACAGAGCAAAACTACAGCCAAAAGGTCACACAGCACACTTCAGGAACTCCTGCTAGGCACATTTGCATATCTTTACAATGGAATCTCAAACCCACACCTTAAGACCAGCCCCCAGTGACATTGCCTCTAGCAAGGTGATTGAAGATGCAAACTATAACTAATGAAACACTGAATGTATTGGGGGACATATATTCAAACTACCACATTCCACCCCTGACCCCCAATATATTTAGCTCCTGGCCCCCAATAGATTTATAACTATCACACATTGTAAATTGTACTCAGTCCAATTTCAAAGGTTCTCACAGTCTTGATCAACTTAAGATAGTGAGTCCTGTAAAATCAAACAAGTTAAATACTTTCAACATGTAAAGGCACAGAGTAAACATTTTTAACTGGTATAAGGCATAGCAAGGAGAGACTAGAATAATGAAAACTCAACCACCATCAGCCGTCATCAAACTTCTGCAGTTCAAGTTCAAAATAACCAGAGACTGACAGTCTCCAGGTTTTCCAATTCCGCCCCTCCAGCTGGGCAGAGTCGCCAGGGAAAACTTTCATCCCATGCCAACACTGCATTCCATGGTAGCCCTTTTGCACAGTCCTGGTATATCCAAAACATCTTCAGGTCTCCATGCAAACCACGGTCCATCTTCCAAAAGGCTCTTCCAGCCTATTCCTCAGGGACTTCATGCCCTGCCTCATGCCGCATCTCAGCAGCGGCTCCTGGAACAGTGTGCAATTCATGACCATTCTATGCATTTTTCATATTTCCAAAACTAATACCAGGTGTGCAGGACACAGCCATATTCTTAATCCAGGGACAAAATAAATCATAGACTTGAAAAGCAGGTTCCTTCTCCAGTCAGCTCTTTCCAAGAGTTTGCATGTCTAACAGTCTTTCCTCAGGCATCCTCTCCATTGATTTAATGTAAATCAAGTCAGACCACCTTCCTTCCACCTTCCTTAAGATTGCTAATGTGTTGACAATAGCAGCTCCAGTAACCTAAAACCAGTCTCAGTGCCTCTGCTTTTAACTTGCTTGAGGTTTTCCAACTTAAAATCTTAAAATCTCAGTCCAATATCTTTAGCCAAGCACATCAGTCCATTACAAATTTAAGTTTGATCAAACTTTCTGGGCCTGGATAGCGGAATGTAGCCATCCCTTATGCCAGTAGCCCAGTTCCAACAAAGTCCTCTGCAGTCTTTCCTTCCCCTTAGAAAGCTCATAAGCCAAGCCTCGAAGTTCAATACAGTCTGCACTTAGCATTCTAAAACTCTCATCAGAATAGTCCATAAAACTTGGCTTACCACTCCAGAAGGCATCTTCAGTTGCAAGCACCAAGTCCATGCCCATTCCTCCAAAACAAAAGTTCCAAAAGACGAACATCCACGCGATCAGGTTCATCTCACCCCACTCCTGGTACCACTTTACTGTAGCAGACAGCTTCAGGTTCACTGAGATGAACTTCCAGACCAGGCACAGTTATGGAGGAAGGGATATTATTTATTGAAGCTTACAGATCCAGGGGAAGTTCCATAATGGCAGAAGAAGCGGCCTGTTCTCCACAGGGCCAAGCAGAGAGAGCAAAAGCCAACCAGCCACCACAGCACACAGAGCAAAACTACAGCCAAAAGGTCACACAGCACACTTCAGGAACTCCTGCTAGGCACATTTGCATATCTTTACAATGGAATCTCAAACCCACACCTTAAGACCAGCCCCCAGTGACATTGCCTCTAGCAAGGTGATTGAAGATGCAAACTATAACTAATGAAACACTGAATGTATTGGGGGACATATATTCAAACTACCACATTCCACCCCTGACCCCCAATATATTTAGCTCCTGGTTTTTAATAGATTTATAACTATCACACATTGTAAATTGTACTCAGTCCAATTTCAAAGGTTCTCACAGTCTTGATCAACTTAAGATAGTGAGTCCTGTAAAATCAAACAAGTTAAATACTTTCAACATGTAAAGGCACAGAGTAAACATTTTTAACTGGTATAAGGCATAGCAAGGAGAGACTAGAATAATGAAAACTCAACCACCATCAGCCGTCATCAAACTTCTGCAGTTCAAGTTCAAAATAACCAGAGACTGACAGTCTCCAGGTTTTCCAATTCCGCCCCTCCAGCTGGGCAGAGTCGCCAGGAAAACTTTCATCCCATGCCAACACTGCATTCCATGGTAGCCCTTTTGCACAGTCCTGGTATATCCAAAACATCTTCAGGTCTCCATGCAAACCACGGTCCATCTTCCAAAAGGCTCTTCCAGCCTATTCCTCAGGGACTTCATGCCCTGCCTCATGCCGCATCTCAGCAGCGGCTCCTGGAACAGTGTGCAATTCATGACCATTCTATGCATTTTTCATATTTCCAAAACTAATACCAGGTGTGCAGGACACAGCCATATTCTTAATCCAGGGACAAAATAAATCATAGCCTTGAAAAGCAGGTTCCTTCTCCAGTCAGCTCTTTCCAAGAGTTTGCATTTCTAACAGTCTTTCCTCAGGCATCCTCTCCATTGTTTTAATGTAAATCAAGTCAGACCACCTTCCTTCCACCTTCCTTAAGATTGCTAATGTGTTGACAATAGCAGCTCCAGTAACCTAAAACCAGTCTCAGTGCCTCTGCTTTTAACTTGCTTGAGGTTTTCCAACTTAAAATCTTAAAATCTCAGTCCAATATCTTTAGCCAAGCACATCAGTCCATTACAAATTTAAGTTTGATCAAACTTTCTGGGCCTGGATAGCGGAATGTAGCCATCCCTTATGCCAGTAGCCCAGTTCCAACAAAGTCCTCTGCAGTCTTTCCTTCCCCTTAGAAAGCTCATAAGCCAAGCCTCGAAGTTCAATACAGTCTGCACTTAGCATTCTAAAACTCTCATCAGAATAGTCCATAAAACTTGGCTTACCACTCCAGAAGGCATCTTCAGTTGCAAGCACCAAGTCCATGCCCATTCCTCCAAAACAAAAGTTCCAAAAGACGAACATCCACGCGATCAGGTTCATCTCACCCCACTCCTGGTACCACTTTACTGTAGCAGACAGCTTCAGGTTCACTGAGATGAACTTCCAGACCAGGCACAGTTATGGAGGAAGGGATATTATTTATTGAAGCTTACAGATCCAGGGGAAGTTCCATAATGGCAGAAGAAGCGGCCTGTTCTCCACAGGGCCAAGCAGAGAGAGCAAAAGCCAACCAGCCACCACAGCACACAGAGCAAAACTACAGCCAAAAGGTCACACAGCACACTTCAGGAACTCCTGCTAGGCACATTTGCATATCTTTACAATGGAATCTCAAACCCACACCTTAAGACCAGCCCCCAGTGACATTGCCTCTAGCAAGGTGATTGAAGATGCAAACTATAACTAATGAAACACTGAATGTATTGGGGGACATATATTCAAACTACCACAGACCCTCTTCCAGATTTTTGCCAGGAATGAGCTGTTGATCCGAGACACCTATAAGGTTTCCCAAAAAAGACAGATTTCTGTCAGAGTTCTTGATGACCCACCAAAAGTTAATGGTAAGACCCTACTGTTAGAGACAGCATATGTGTGTGAGTCTTGTCTTATTTCTTGAGGTAAGAATTTAAATACTATGTGGACTAGTAATGGGGAGGGAGAGTGGATACCCCTGACTTCTTTGAGAACATACTGGGAATGCTTCAAGTTTTTCTCCACTTAATATGATATTGGCTTAATGTCTGTTGTATATAGCCTTTATTATGTTGAGATATGATCCCTCCATCCTTAATTCTCCAGGTTTTGTTTGTTTGTTTGTTTGTTTTTACCAATAAGGGATGTTGTATTCTGTTGAAGTCCCTTTATTCCTATATTGAGATGATTGTGAGTTTTTGTCCTTAAGCATATTTATATGACATTTATTGATTTCTACATATGGGAGCCACCCACTATCCCTGAAGAAAAACCTACTTGATTAAGTTGAAGGTAATTTTTTATGTGTTTTGGGGTTCTATTTGCAAGAATTTTATTGAGATGTTTTTATGTTTGAGTTTATCAGGGATATTGGTCTATGATTTGTTTTTTCTTTTCTTGTCACTATCTGATTTTAATATTAGTGTAATGGTGGTTTCATGAGAGGAGTTAGAGATTTATTCCTTTTTAATTTTATGCAGTAACTTTAGAAGTAGTGTTTGAGCTTTTCTATTAACATCTAGTAGAATTGAGCAATGAATCCATCTGGGCCTGAGCTTGTTGTTGTTGTTGGGAGATTTTTAATTATTGCTTCAATTATTTAATTATTGCTTCAATTGTTTAATTATTGCTTTAATTATTTATCTCCTCTGGGTTAAACTTTTAACAATCATATGTATCAGGAAAATCATCCATCTTCCAGATTTTCCAGTTGATGGAATATAGATTTTAAAATATGTCATTATGATTCTCTCAAAATCATTTTTATCTGTTGTAATATTTCCTTTTTCATCTCTAATATTGTTAATTAGGTTATTCTCTCTCTTTCTTTTGCTTAATTTGGCCTTTGGTATCTCAATCTTGTTTATCATTTTGAAGAACTAGCTATTTGTTTCATCAATTTATTTATTTTCTTCTTTCTAATTCATTGATTTATTCCCTGATCTTAATTATTTCTTTTCATCTGCTGTTTTGTTTATTTATTTAGGTTGTTCTTATTTTTCCAAGGTCTTCAGATGAATCATTAAGTTATTTACTTGATAGTTTTCTATTTTTTTAATGTTTGCATTTACAGCTATAAACTTCCCTTGCAGGACTGCCTTTTAAAATGTCTGATAGGTTTTGGTATATACTCTTTTCATTCTGATTCAGTTCTATTAAATTTTTTATTCTTTTCTTGATTTCTTCAATGATGTATTCATTGTTCAATAACTTGTTAAATATCCTGGATTTTATGTATTTTTCTGTGGTTTCTCTTTTTGTAAATTCCTGGCTTTATTGTTTAGTGGTCAGATATAATATAAGCAGTTATGTCAATTTTCCTAAACTTGTAGAGGCGAATTGATTTGACTCCTAATATGTGATCTATTATAGAGGAAGTTCCATGAGCTGCTGAGAAGAATATATATTCTGTAGAGTTTGATGAAATGGCCTCTACATGTCTATTAGGCCCATTAATTAAATGGTGTAATTTAGCTCCATTGTTTCTTTATTTATTTTCTGTGTATTGAAGATAGTGGGGTATGAAAGTCTTCCATGAGTATTGTGTTGTGATTTACACCTGACTCTATGTCAAGTAGATTTTGCTTTATGTTCAGTGTATATATGTTCATATCTTCTTATTGAATTCTTACTTTGATGAGGATAAAGTGGCCTTCTTTATATTTTGTGTTACTTTTGGTTTAAAATCTATTTAGACAGGTAATAGCAAAGACACAAGTACTTGTTTCTTGTTTCTGTTTGCTTGGGATAACTTTTTCTATCCTTTCACTCTAAGATGGTGTCTACCTTAGTGAATTTTTGAAGACACCAAATGGATTCATTCTGTTTTCTGATCCAGCCTGATAACTTGTGTCTTCTTTTTTTAAAAAATTCATTTGTACATGTATTCCGTGTGTGTGTGTGTGTGTGTATACATGTCAAGAGTCTCTTACCATAGCAATTGAATGCCTATCTGCTTTATGGCAGTATCTGGGGAATTGAACCTGGCCCAGCAGGCTTTACAAGAAAGTGCCTGCAACAATTGCCCTATCTTCTGAGGCCCAACATGTGTCTTTTGATCTGTGACTTGAGTCCAATGATATTCAGAAATATTGTGGATATGTTTGAGTCAATCCCTGTCATGTTGAAGATTTTGTGAAGTTTGGTGTTTTCTTGACCTTCATTTGTTATAACAACTCTCCTAGTTTTTTTTTTTAATTTTTAAAATTATTTTATTTATTTTTGGAGAGAGACACAGAGAGAGACAGAGAGAGAGAGACAGAGAGGGAGACAGATAGAGATGGGCGAGCCAACAGTCTCTCAGCTGCTGAGAATGAAATCCAAATGCATGCGCCCCCTTGTGGTCAAGTGCGGCATTGCGCCCTTGCATCACTTTGCATCTGGCTAAACATGGGACCTGGAGATCGGAACCGGGTTCTTCGGCTTAGCAGGCAGGCGCCGTAACCGCTAAGCCATCTCTCCAGCCCCTCTTCTAGTTTTTATTATTGTTTTTCCCCTCATGTAGTCTCTTCAATATATTAATTCTCTTCAATGTGAAGAATTCCATGAAGTCGTCTCTGACTGGCTTAGTGCTACTGTATTTATATAACTGGTTTTCATCCTGGAAAATTTTTCTTCCTCCATCTATTATGAGGAATAATTTTGCTGTGTTTGGTTTGGCAGCTGTGTTGTGTTAATAGTTGAAATATTCCATCCCAAATCCTTCTGACTTCGAGAGTTCCCATTGAGGACTGGAGAGATGGCTTAGTGTTACTTTTCTGCAAAGCCTAAGGACCCAGATTCAACTCCCCAGAATCCACATAAGTCAGATGCACATAGTGACACATGCATCTAATGTTCTTTGCAGTAGCTAGAGGCCTTTGCTTGCCCATTCTCACTCTGTGTCTATTAAATAAATAGATAAATAAATAAAAAATATTTTAAAATGAGTTTCCACTGAAAAATCAGATGTTATTCTGTTGGACTTGATTTTCTAGTAATGAGCTATTTTTCTCTTGCCATTTTTAGTGTTCTTTCTTTCTTTTCTCTGTTTTTTTTTTTTTTTTTAATGTGACATGGGTAACTTCTTTTCTGCTCTGTATGTAGTTCTGTATGCCTCTAGTACCTGGATGGGCCTATCCTTCATATAGTTCAGACGCATTTCCTCCATAAATTGATTAAGTATATTTTCTATGCCCTTGTCCTGGGTCTCTTTGCCTTCTTGTATGCCCATCATTTGAATGTCTGGAATTTTTAAAGTGTGCTACAGTCCTCATATTCTGTTAAAATATTGTTATTTCTTTGTTGTTTAACCTTGTCATTGATTTTTATCACCCATTCTCTTTTCTCTGCCTTGTTTTTAAGTCCTGATATTCTTCCCTCCACGTAATCTATTCTATTAGTATAGCTTTCTTGTGAGCTTTATAATTGAGGTATTTCTGTTTTGATCTCAATTAGATTTCACTGGGGATTCATTGATGCTTTTGTTCATACACTCTTTGAATTCACTCCGGCATTCTTCAGGTCCTCTTTGAACTTATTCAGGTGTCTATTGGGTTGTCTCAGTTGATTCTTTCGCATTCCATTCTCACATTCATTCATGTCCTCTTTGAATTCATTCAGGTGTCTACTGAGTCCTTTAAATGATTCTCTGGCATTTCATTCAGCTGTTTGTTCAAATCCTCTATAAATTTATTGCATGTGTTTATTACAGTTGTGTTTTGGAATTCTTTGAAGTTTTCTCTTAAGTATTTCCTGGTGGAGGCTTCAGCTACTGGGGCTGGCATTCTTTTGGCAGATGTCTTGCCTTGATTTCTTGTGCTGTTATGGATTTGTGTCTGGAGATCAGCCCTTTGTCTTGTTAACAATGTAGCAACACTGGCTCGACTGGGATACAATGGGTAGTCTGTGGTCAGAACTATTCCCTCAACAGATAGTGGTTGATCAAAAACTTACTGGTTCTGGACCTGGGCCTGGACTATTCCAGGTGGTATACTTGAGTTGGCAGTGGAGATCTGTTCCAAGTAGACTAGTTCTCCTTGCTCCTGGTGGACAGCCTACCTGGGGTGGGCCCAGGGTGGTGGCTAACATGTACTTTCTGGAGGACTGTGCCCAGTGGCCTGGTCCTTCTTGCTCCTGGATGGTCAACCTACATGTGTGTGCTGGTTGGGAACAGAAGGAAGCCTGTCACATACTCATCAGGGATCTATACAGAACTGCCTGGTCTTCCTTTCTCTGGGTGGCTTACAACTGTATTCAGGTAGAGCCCTATGGAGGGCTCATCTGAGATCTGTGCCCAGAAGCCTAGTCCTCCTTGCTCCAGGTGAGCTTGGGTGGCCCACCTATACGAGCACGTGGATTGGGTGCAATGGATAGCCTATGGCTATCTAGCGACCTTAAAGACACACCAACTTCTGGGCCTGGACCTGTGTTTGGGGCCAAATGAAGGCCCTGGTACCTTCTGTAAGCTTTCCTTTCTCAAGACCTGTTAGTGTCTCAGTATTTACTTCTTTAATTTGTTGATAGATATTATCATTAGCTTAAATTTGTTGGGAAAGTGGTATACAATAATATATTACAATAATAATATTTATAATTTCATATCAAATTAAGTGAATTTCTTAGGAAATTTTCAATATTTCTTCAGAATTATTAATATTAAATACAAAGGATTTCGTTACATTCTATTTATTCTCTTGGTTGTACAAATAAAGCTCAGCCTTACCAATAACCTTTACAAAGACTTCTTTAAAATTTTGCTGTCTAAAGTTTGTGTAATAGATTCTTCAAAAGAGAGTCAGTGTGAGAACACCTACTGCAATTTCCACATTAGCAACACATTTTCTTTGGTCTATATTTTGAGAAATATGTTAGTAGATATAAACCTTTAGTTCATAATTTCCTTTGAGTTTTTTAAACATTTTAATCTGTATTCTCATGGCATAAAAATTGTAGTGAACTGGTTGATGAAGATTTGTTTCTCTGCTCAATATTCTTTCACTGGGTATTTTTGATTCTCTGACTTGTTTGTAATAATGCTTCTGTCAGTTTTATAAGAATATTTTTCAGTGCAGCTAATCCAGTGTTACATGTCAGAAATGTATGTCCTACCAATAACCCATGTCATATTTACTTAGCCAAAATGACTTCTTAGTATTATAATTTTTAGAACTTTCTCCTCTTTTTCTTTGACATTCTTATATACAGACCCCCTTTTAAGTAGACAGTGATACTTTTTTTTTTTTTTTTTTTTTTTTTTTTTTTTTTTTTTCAAGGTAGGGTTTCACTCTAGTCCAAGCTGACCTGGAATTAACTACATAGTCTCAGGGTGGCCTTGAACTCTCAGCGATCCTCCTACCTCTGCCTCCCGAGTGCTGGGATTAAAGGTGTGCGCCACCACGCCCGGCTGACAGTGATACTTTTAATAGTTTAAATTTTGTGTCAAATGTCTATTTTGGTTGTCTTTTTACATAATGAAATATTTACCCAGACACAAGCCCTTTTCCTTTTGAAATATTGTAAAATGTAAAATTTTAAGTTTTATTATTGTCACAATTTTCATTGTATACATATACTTTTTATATTTCTATGAAAATACTGTTCTTTTGATATATTCCTTATTTTTTCATCCTTCAGTTTTATTTTTACTGAAGTACACTGTAAGCAGTACACATAAGTATATGTATAAGCAAAATAAATAATAAAATACATTTTAATGAATTACTATAATAATTTTAAATTATAGTTACTATTAAAGGATAATGGTTATCATTCCTAGAAATTTTAAAATATATATATTTATTTATTTATTTGAGAGAGAAAGAGAGAGAGAGAATGGGTGCGCCAGGGCCTCCAGCCACTGCAAACGAACTCCAGATGCATGTGCCCTGTTGTGCATCTGGCTAATGTGGGTCCTGGAGAATTGAACCGGGATCCTTTGACTTTGCAGGCAAACACCTTAACCACTAAACCATCTCTCCAGCCCCCCTGCCCTGCAAATTTTTTTTACAATGTAGGGTTTAATGCATTTGTGATTTATAAATCTGAATTTATTTAAATAATGAGTGTTTTACTTGAGTTTGAAGTATGTTTTTTGAAGATAGTGAGGCTATATTATTATCCTATTAGCCTAATAGATACTACATCAATTTATATCATAAACTAAGAAACTTGGATATTCTTCACAGCAAGCAGCAATTACTATATAATTTTGGTAGTTATTTTTTATTCTTTCCAGTGGCATTTAATAGAATATTTATCCCTGATCTTATGAATTAAAACAACTGAAAATATTTGGCAAACATAAAAATATGTATATGAATATTAAATGTTACAGCAACATTTGAAACTGTAGTGAATCACAAATTGATTTTATACATAAACTAAATCATCTGAGCTGACATGCACATCTGCCTGAAGATTTCATTAATGCAACATTTCATTTCAACATAGATTTCCTTATGTATAAAATATTCAATATAAAATTACCATCTGTTTAACTTAGTAGCCAGACAAAATTTTATTTTTCATAATTAGCTAGTGAAAATTGACAGCCTAAGTGGTAAGTTGATAAATCATGTTATTTTAACAAATACTTTTGATCGGGCGTGAAGTACATTATAATTTCAAACATAATAATACATGGAAATGTGCATTTTAGCCATGGAAGCCTATTTCTCCACATGCTAGGAAAGTTACTGTTATGAGTTTTATCCTGGGCTAAGATCCTTACAAATACTGTGTGATAATTTTAATCAGATGTTCCCCATAAACTCATTTGTTCTGAATGTTTGGGCCACAGCTGCGGCAATTTGGGAGCTAGAGTCTTGCTGGAGGAGGTGTGTTCTTGTGGGAAGGCTGAGCAGTATTAAAAACATCCCCCCTTGCCAGAGCTCAGCTTACTTTCATGTTATTTTCTACGTGTTGTCACAAGTATTGATAACAAGCCTCAACTCATGTCATGGCTTCCTCTGCCATCATGAACTTTCCCCTCAAGACTGTAAGCCAACATAAACTATTTTCTCCTCCCGCAGCTGCTTTTCATCGGGTGTTTTTTCCTGGCAATGCAGAGGTAAATACAACAGAACACTGATTCCACAGGAGTGGAGACATTGCTGCTAGAAACCTGACTGTGAAGCTTTTCATTCTTTGGAACAGATTTGTGAGAGGAATGTGGAAGGACCTTGGACTAATGTTGCAGGAAATTTCTGAGAGTCTAGAGATTAGCAGCCAAGGCAGGTGAAGGAGAGGAAGTTTATTCATGCTGGCAGAGCAACTCCTGGATCTCTTCATCATGGTGTCAGCAAGCTCAAGCAAACTCAATCCCTAGCCAACTCAAGTGTGCTAAGGATTTTATAATGCTAAACAAGCAGGGTTTACTACAGTGCATATGTGACAGCTGAGCAAGCAGGTTACAAAAGACTACAAAAAAGTAACAGTTTGGCAAACAAAGATTACAATAGGATGTACACGATATTTGAAGTTACATGTGTAATAAACTGCAAGGACGGAGAGGACAATAAACCATAAGGGGCAAGGGCAGCCTCCCTAGATGTCCCCCCTCATTCCTTTCTAATCTAATCATGAAGAATTCCACACCAGTAGCTACTTCATTGCAGTAATTTTCCATGTCCCTATACACCCTCCTCTTTACTTACCTAATCCTTTATGTCTTCTTCCAGGGTTACTTTTTGATATTCCCAACAAGTTACCTGACTGCCTCTACTGGGTTTCAGATGAATCTAGTGAGTAGGTTTGTTAGAAAGTCCCCCACCCCAACCTCAAATAAGAGAGACCATAACAAGTGGTCCAGCTTCAGGGGCTAGCCAAGAACACTCGGCAGTCCAGGTGCTCTTTCAGTAAGACTCACTTTCTTTTTGGGCCTTAATTCTTTCAAGTAGCTCTTGCATTTTCCCTTTGACACAATGATTAGCATAACAACAGCATTCTTCCCCTAAATAGACAAAATTCCTCTCACTTTTGCCATAATCAGGTCCAGAACTCTGTGGTTCTGTAGTAGTACCACCACTACAGAATCTGTCTGGGTTCTGGAGTTTCATGTTTTGCTGGACTAGACCAGGTCTTCCTTGATTTGGTTGGACATCTGGCTATGCTAGACCTGCTGGAGCCTAATTGTGGCCTACTCGGGCCACAGCACCTGCTAGGGCTGCTCCTAGGAGGACAGGGGGCATGACTAGATTCCTCCACTGCCTCTGATGATAGGATTGCTGCTGCAGCACCTCTCCACATGGGAGAATATCCAAGTCCCGAGTGAAGAAGACCAGGTTGTAGTTTTTCCTAGCGTAGCAAGTATATGTGCTGCTTAGGCAAGTAAAATTGGTTCCCTTGGGAGCCGGTGACTCTAGGGACAAATATGTACAATTTCCCTTCTTTCCAATGCATAAAGTTTCCCCTAGGGCAGGAACTATTTGATGATCCATTGGCTGTGGCCAAATTGTGACCCCACCATAGTATAGGTCATCTGACTTGCCTTCAGGCACATCCAGCAATCACTTCCAAGGTGGGGGTCAGTTTGGTTCAGTAGCTTGTGGTTGGTGTTCACGAGCTTGAGCATCTTTATTAGGAAGCATCAGGGTCAAACTGAGATGGGTCATTACTCTGAGGGGGCCTTAGGTTGTGGGGCCCATAGGTCTAGGTCTTGACTGGTACTGTCCAAGTCACGAGGTTTACAAGGGGTATTTTCTACTCATATTATAACCAGCCCATTTTCCAAAATTATGGCTTCCCCATAAGAGGGCCTTCTCAATATACAGATCCCATAGTATGCCATCTTTAGTTCCTCCCTCAAAACTCATCATAGCCTTAACTCTTTGCCCCATTGTGGGAGCTCGCTCCCAGGCCTCCTCTGTAGCAACTTCCATGCACCACCAGTACTTAAAGTAGGACCAGTATGTTCCCTCACATTCATTGTCCTGTCCTCTGGGAACCTGTGCATATATGGTAAATTTCTGGGCAGCTTTCCAGAAAATATCAGTTTGCCACTACAGTGCTGGCAGTTCCATCATAGTAGGATGATGTGAGAGGTAATCCTGGGGAGAGTCCCTCATGCACCCCTGAAAGAGATAAGGCAAGGCCCTTCAGGGCACAATTATGTTGACAGGGGTCCAGAAACCGGTGTTGCACTGGGACAGGGTTGCTTTCCAGGGTAGCTTAGTTGACAGGGTCATAGAAGCTGGGTTTGGCTGGACATCCACAGGATTAAGAGGGGCATCAGGAGCCAAGTCTGGGCACTTTCTGTCCTTATGATGGGGCCTGGATTTTCCTGGGTTCCCTGCCTCTTAAAGGGCAGCTGCCAGGATTTTGGCCCTTTTTCTTGCCCTTTTTCCTTTTCCTTTTCAGTGGCTACTTCATGGTTGGCTACCACTTTGGAGGCAGTGTCAAGCAACTGTCTTATGCTCATCCTGGCAAATCCCTCCAAGTACTACAGCTTTCTGCGCACATTATGATAAGCCAACTGCTGGATAAAAGCAGTGTTGACCATTGATTGGTTCTCTGGAGCTTCTGGGTTGAAGGGGGCGTAACACCAATAGGTGACACAAAGTCTCTCATAAAACTGGGGGATTCTTTCTCTCTTTGGGTGACCTCACTTACGGGAGTTAAATTGGTGGACCCACGGGCTCCTTGCTCAGGTCTCTTCTAGGATTGCTCATCACATTTGGTCAGGGCTTGTGCCCGTTCTTGGGTGTTGGGATACCAGTTGGTTCGCTCATCTAGAAAGGCAGCATTGGCAAATCGCTCTGGATTTAGTGTGCCTTGAGGGCCTTGAGAGGGGATGTTTGGAGGATGCAAAAAGGGTGCTGAGAAGCTGGCGCTATCATTACAAGTGGGCCTGCATAATGGAGCTCAGCAGGTCTATCATGGCTTGGGGCTTTTCTTGAGTAAGGTGGAGTGTGCTGTCACCAATTCAGGAGGTCAGTGGTGGTAAAGGGTTGATATATCAAGCTAGGAGGCCCAGCTAGTATGGTCCCTCTTCTGTCTTCATGAAGGAAGGATGTGACAGTTGAGCAAATAGGTTACAAAAGATTACAAAAACGTAACAGTTTGGCAAACAAAGATTGCAATAGGCTGTACATGGTAGTTGAAGTTAAACCTGCAATAAGCTACAAGGAGGGAGAAGGCAATAAACCACAAGAGGCAAGGGCAGCCTCCTTGCCTGAAGCAAGAATGCTGAAGAGGTTTCCTTGCCCTTAAAAGTCAGCTTTAACCCCCTTGGGTTAACAAATTAGGTACCACACCTAATATTGATGTATAATATGCACAGGAAAGACATGGTCATCAGATTTACAATACAGTTTTTTTTTTTTTTTTTTTGAGGTAATTGCTTCTGGATAATATGAGGCAGGATTGATAGAGTCCCTGTGTGGAGGCCTAATGGAACCATGGCACGAGAGTGTGGGTTGCAGAAGATAACTTAGCATTTTGGAGATGCCAAGTCTATAGAATAGCAAGCAGACAAAGAGATCTGCTGGTGTAGAATTGAGTATTCTTCTGGCTGTAGACAACCCAACTGGGGTGGGCTGGGGGCAAAATTGGAATACTAGAACCTTGTTGTGGGCAATATATGTCAGACATGGAACTGCAGGATTTGATATTTGCTCTGTGCTCTGCTTGCTTTAGATCTTGCTTTGGTTCATTTCTTGTTATTCCTTATTCTGTAGGATGAATGTTTATCCAGTATTATGTGTATGTAACTTGCATTTTAATTTTACAGGCTTAAATTCAAAAGATGTTTTGAGTCTCAGATAAGACCTTGGATATGGACTTTTAGTAAAGGTTATGGGGAATTTTAAATATGGACTGAATGCAATTTTACAATTAAGATGTTTTTGAGTCTATGAGGGACAGGAATGGTATTTAATGGTCTGACTCAGATGCTCTCCATAAGTTTGTCTGTTTTGAATGCTTGGTCCCCAACTGGAGGCAATTTGTGGGGTGGAACCTTGCTGGAAGAGTGTTTTTCTGGGAGTGGGCTTAACGGTGTTATAGTCCAGTTTTTCTTTGCTGGGCTGTGATAGTTCAGTTCACTCTTTTGCTGCTGTCTGCCAGTGGCAAAGTGGGGTGCTCAGCCTCTGCTCTGCCATCCTTTCTCTGACATGATGAAGCTTCTGTTCCAGACTATAAGCCAAAATAGAACCTGTCCTCCCATCATTTGCTTTGGTCAGGTGGTTTGTCCTAGCAATGCAACACTGTGCTTGTTTTTTTTTTTTTTTTTTTTAAACATGTATTTGCGTGTGAATGTTTGGGATTGTGTGGGTACACATATGTGTGGGTGCAATTTCATGTGGAGGCCAGAGTTAAATGTTGAGTGTCTTCCACAATCATTACGTTTACTTTTTGAGATAAAGAGTCTTTCTGCACTTGGAGCTCATCTATTTGGCTAGTGTACTGGACATCTATTCCTGGAAAGCTTCCTGCTTCTATCTCCCCAGCAATGGGATTTGCTTGTACAGCCCATTTTACAGACTGAACATCTCTTCAGCCATGCTTATCAGGTTTTTCTTTTCTTTCTTTCTTTCTTTCTTTTTTTTTTTTTGAGGTAGGGTTTCACTCTAGCCCAGGCTGACCTGGAACTCACTATGTAGTCTCAGGGTGGCCTTGAACTCATGGCGATCCTCCCATCTCTGCCTCCCAAGTGCTGGGATTAAAGGCGAGTGCCACCACACCCAGCTTGCTTATCAGTTTTTATTCTCCAAGTTTTATATTTTATTCTTTTCGGCTTGTCAGGTAAAATTTAATGCATTACTATGGCAGCATTATAGAGCATAGCACTAATTGAGAGTTTGTATTTAAAGATTAAAGGCTAACTTATATATACCCTTTTCCATAAGAGCTACCATGCATTGACTCAGAATATGTTGATTTGTCCTTACATTGTCACAAATTTGTATTTGTTTTTCAGTCCTGAAAAATCATTAAATGGGCAATTAAAAAACATAATTCAACAGCATTATGAGTTTGGTTTTAGGTACTTATTTACATTAAAATATACTAGTGTACTTTAAAATGAAGAACAATACTTTTATTTCTATTTATAGCCAAATCAAGTTACTTCCAAGTACTGAATAATGAGAATCATTTGTTAGAGGGAAGTAAATCACTTCAGATTTCATTTATTTCTTGTGGTTACTAAATGTTTCAGTTTACCTGAAGGGCTCAAGAAACTTGTTCAAAATTTATCTGAAGAAGCATTATGCCCTTAGTGGGAAGCATTATTCTAGAAGGGTCCTGCAACAGTCATTATGTGGTAAATTTACAGACTAACTGCTGAATAGAGATGATTGCTAATGTGTCTTTTAGAGTATCCTTCTGTCTCATATCAAGAATTAATAAAAAAGTTATCTTTCAGAGCTGTGAAAAATATATAATATTCTGAAATCTAATGTAATGTCTAACTAAATTGGAAACAGAAAAGACCAGCATGTTATGATTCCTTCTTGCAGTGTAAAATTGTGCCATATTAAGACATTACTGCATAGGTAACTAATGAGTAAGTCAAAATGTGAAGAAAGAAAGAACAAAAAAAATTCATTAATTTGACTGTTTTTTTGGAGATTTTCCTTTTTTAAAAAACATGTGTGTGTGTGCATAAAATGTGTGTGGGTGTAGGTGTGGGTGTGTATAGGCTGGAGGACAACATTCAGGAACATTCTCCTTCCTTGGTGGTGAGTCTCTCATTGCTCTAGAACTCACCAAGTAGATGAACCTGGCTATATATTGAGATGAAGGGATTCTCCTGTCTCTGCCTTGCAGTAGACAGAATTATGTGTGTGTTCTGTGGGTTGTGCTCAGATCCTAAAGCTTGTGAGACAAGCAGTTTACTGACTGAGCTATCTATCCAGACATGTAATATATATTTTATTTCTTTGGTATCATTATAGAGATGAAGTGCACATTTTTAAAGAAAAGTATATTTTCTTCTTAAGTGTAATATATGACATTATTTAAAGAAAACCCTATCTATTTTTCCCAATAGTTATTTAAATTATATATACTGTAATGTTTCTCAGGTTTATAAAATATCAACTATATATACTTACCACTATACAATACAAAAATAAAGATACATTTGTAAGTTAAATATAACCAAAATTAATATATCAGTAACATTCTAACGTTAAGAATTAATTTAATAAAAAACATTATATAATTTGAATTGTTGCTTACTAATATATAAGCCTTTGTGAGTCTGGCATATTTATATTACCATATGAAACCTTATAAGTGAATTATTCCCGCATTTTTCTCTACTCACACAAATTCAGAACACCCATTCATACATCATGTTCTAATATATTTCACCTTCAGATAGCAGTGATGAATGGTATATGATATACATTTTATATATGCATGTTCTTATTAGTTTTTGACAAAGAAAAGACATATAATTTGGCACCAAGACAAGTATAAAGAAGAACACAATAAGCATTGAGACAAGTATAAATGATGGTTATAATACCAGGCATTTCAAAATTAAGCTGTGATATTACACCCATAGATATTTTCATTGTGATGAAAGTTCAACAGGTACTTCTCTAGGTGAAAAGGTATGGAGGATTAGAGATGGCATATCAATCAGTTCATCAACCTGAAGGGTCTACTGTATTCCAAACAAGGTTCAGGAACATTTTAAATAATTTTTGGCAAGTTATAATGTACTCTCAGGGATTAATTCTGTGTTTCATTTTTGATTAACATATAAATTACAGAATGTTTTAATTTCTCAAAACTGCCAAAAGGTAAGATATAACAACAATATATATCATTTTGGATTTTCTATTTTTGTTATGAAGATTTTATGTATTCAGTACAATTGTAAACCATTTCCATATTTCCTAGATATATTATTAAAATTGCTAGTAAATGTTTCTTTTAACTCAACCTTTTAGAGGTTATCCATGTTAAAATATTTTTTCCTAGTCAATAGATTACTTTGAAATTCTTTTCACAATTTCTTTAAGGAATTGATGAATCATTTGTGAATATGTATTGTTTAATATATTTCCCTACTTCATGATAAAATATGTATTTTATATCTATAACTGACAGAATAAAAGTTTGTTTTCACACTGATGTCTTAAATTTGTGTGAGGGGAGGGGTGTAAAGACCAAAGGTCAAAAGAAAATCTTCAAATTGGTGGAACAGAACAATTGTCAACATTCCCTTAAATTCTCAAAATTATTACCTCTCAAATATGAGGTAAGGGCTCAAAAGATGGCCCAGAGGTTAAAGAGTTGTGAGCACAGTTCAATTCCCCAGTATGGACATATAGTTGGATGTACAAAGTAGTGCATGCATCTGGAGTTTATTTGTAGAACCTAGAGGACTTGGTGTCCATTCTCATTTTCTTTCTCTACTTGCAAATAGACAGATTAATTAATTAATTAACGAATCAATTAACTTTTAAAATGAGTTAAAATGCCACCAGGCACAACCTACATTCTAGAATGTGTTTCAAATGCAAAGAAGTAACCTCAGAGTAAAGGCTTGTGACACCATGAAGATGAATAGCAAATCAAATGGGAAGTGAGCATGCTGGGACGTCCATCACTTGATGTGCTGTTATATCCTGCAGTGTAATAAGCTTTTCTTCTACTTAATCCTTTTCCTTTCCTGTTTGCAGCAGGCACCACTGGCCAGAAACATCCCTAGTACTGGTGGCACCCAATTTCTTCAGGCAGAGCCTCCATTTCTTCAGGTTGACTCTGCCAGTGGTACCCAATCTCCCAGAACCATGGTGTTGCAGTCAGGTTCACATTGCTGGCAGAAACCACCCGACCAAGAGTAACTTGTGGTTAAAAAAAAAAAAAAAAAAAAAAAAAAAAAAAAGGATTATTTTGGCTTACAGATTTGAGGGGGAAACTCCATGATGGTGGCAGGGGAAAAAATATGACAGGAGCAGAGGGCGAGCATCACCTTTTGGTCAACATCAGATGGACAACAGCCAACAGGAGAATGTGCCAAACATTGGGAAGGGGCAACTGGCTATAATACCCATAAGCCCACCCCCAACAATAGACTGCCTTCAAGAAGCATTAATTCTCAATCAGCCATCAGCTTGGAACCTAGAATTCAGAATACATAGGTTTATGGGGGACACCTGAATCAAACCACCACACATGGCTTCTATTTGCCTGTTGGATCCTGGCCTAAAGTTTAAATCCCAGCTTATATTTCTCTGTGTGTTTGTTTTGTTTTCCTTTGAGTGGGTGTGGGTTTGAAGGGTAAGGTGTTAACGGGTGAGATGGCCTGTGCTGGTGTGATCGCCTTAAGTTCTTCCCCATTACCTATGAAGAATAATGTGTTTCACCTATGACTTCCTTAGGAGAGCACCCAGAATTAACCACACCACTGGTCATAGGTCTGTAATAATTTCTTGGTCCCATGTCTTACAAAGGCAACAGCTTTTTTAGCCATGAAGAAAAAACAAAGACTATCCCAGAAGTAAAACAGAGCAGAATGTTTTGTTTTATACAATAGGTGTGCTTCAGTCTTCTTTTCAAGTATTAACAAAAAACTGAAAACAAAAATAGTTTAAATAACAATGGATAATGGAAAAGCAACAGAATTTTAAGGTATTTCTTATATTAACAATTTTCAAGGACTTCTCATTATTCTTTCCATTATTTTTCTGATTCTTTAAATTGAACTGTTTATACATTTATGATAAGTCTGGACCAAGGATGTCTATTCAGCTGTTCTCATTTTGCCTTCTCTTTATTCTGTTGCTTCACATGGTTGGTTGGTTAGGTCCTACATGAGATGTTCTCTTGGGCACTGCATATGTCTGTGTCTGCACATTTGTCTCTCTGAGAGTGGTAACGAAAAGATTTTGGTCTAGGTTTATTTTTCCAATGAAGTGTGTTTTATTCTCTCTAGAGTAGATGCCATTTGTTCTTAGAATGATATTCTTTGCAAGTAAAATTACATCACTGTTTGTCCTTTTTTCCTGAATGTTCATGCGATTTAAATAATAGCAATTTAATTTTCTAGAACATGTCATGCTATAAAACTGAAACAATATCTCTCTATTGTAGAATTTATTTTCTGTATTATTAAATGTAGAGATAAAATAGTAATGTTATGTGGTTGCTAAGTAGTGTTTAGTAAAATTTCTCTTCTCTATTTAAAAATATTACTAATTAACAAAATTGTTTCATTTTTCATATTTAGAATGACTATATCCACATAAGCCACATAAGAACTACTACACTGTGCCTCTGTATAAGATTAACTATTACGTAGGAGTTTCCATGTCAAAATGCTTTCACAAAAGTGGTAGTTTGCGAAACTGGAATGAACACAGTAAGACCTAATATATTCCAGGATCATTATGATTTTGTCTATTATTATTATTAGTAGTAGTAGTTTTATTATTATTAGTTTTAGAGGGTTATTTTCATGTATTCTCAGTCCACCAACAACCAAGGTCTTTTTAATAGCTTCACTTGTCAAGGTTTGAGTACATTTCTTTGAAGTCATATTTCTTGCTGTGGAGATATTTTCCTGGTACTAATATTACTTTATTTCTGAGTGAAACCTGTTAATATGTGCTATTTGTGTATCATTGCCTTTCATGGGGCAATCTTATTTTTCTTCAAAGTGGCTACTACATATAGTAAATCACAATGATTCTGAGCTTGAGTCTAAAGTCGACTTCTAGTGGTCTGGAATAATTCCTATTATATTTCTTATGAATACCACTCATAAGCTTTTTGTGGACAAGCCCCTTTTAGTACTTTTTTTGGCATTGACTAAGAAACTTTTGTCATTATTTTGCCTGTCCTCCTTTGATAAAAATATTATGAATCCTATGAGGCACTCGCCTCTTATAAATTATGAAATATATGAGCTGTGAAAGCTCCTGAAGAAGCTAGCTTGTCTTTTGTAATTATTATTTAATTTTAATATTTTAATGTACTTTAGTTTTTATACAACTTGCTTGTTATAAAATTGAGAAGTAGAGTTGTTATACAACCCTACCCATACACATACACACATGCCCTGTTATCAACACTCCATATCAAAATGTGGAATATATTATAAATGAAGAAGTGACATTGACAATTATCACCTAAAGTCCATAGCTTACATTATTTGTTAACTGCTGGTGAACAGCCTATAGCTCTGGGCAAGTGCACAGCAATAGTACCCAGCAGAGTGTTTTCATTGTATTAAAAGGCTGTGCTCCATTCCCTTCCTTTTGTTCCCATTCCTGGCAGCTGTCTCCATAGTTTGTTTCTTTTTCAGTATGCCACAGAACCTGGTCTTACCATACATGACTTTCGCTGATTGTCTCCTTTCACTTGCATATTTCAGCCCTCCTCCTTCCTTGTGGTTTTATGACTCATTCATTTTCATGCTACACAATACTACATTCTCTGGCTGGACAAAATTATTCATCCACTTGTTTGTTGGAGGATATGTTAGTAGATTGTCATCCTGGGATTTTATGACTGAAGTTTCTAAAAACACTGATACCTTTGGTAGGATGTGTTTTCAACTTATTTCTTTTTTTTCCTTTTTTAAAATTTATTTATATTATTCTGATTTTCCATTCATAGTGTTGGCTCCATTATCCTCCTTCCTATCCTCCCTCTTCCAAAGGGACCCTCATCAATGGGAAATGTGGGTCATGCATTGTGGGGGTAGTCAAGAGCCCCAACTTGTGACTCTAACATTCTTTCCACCCCCTCTTCCGCAAATTTCCCTGAGCCATATTGGGGTCATTTTAGTTCTATTTCAGTGATGAGGTTTTGGGAGCCTCTGTGTCTCTGGATATCTGGCTTAGTTGGAGTTGGATGTTCTCTGTGTTTATCTCCTTCAGCCTTTTTCTGATGTCGTGATCACCATGAATGCTGTATTCTTGCCCTTCCCCTGCATTACTCTATGGTTTCAGCTGGGGCCCTGGTGAGGTGTGACTGGCTGATCCTCCCTTCAGGTTCATTGTCCATCTGAAAAAAGATAAGCAAATTCTCCAACGGAGAGAGAAGTTAGTACTAGATAAATGGGATGGCCATAGATATTTTGGAAGGAATTTTATATGTGTAGGCCCTCTTCTAGCCCACATTTGGTGGTATCTTGATCTTGGAGACTGAGCTCAGTTTTTGTACCTGGTTTTGGCTAATTTCCCAGTTCCAACAATGAGTTCCATTCCACTGAGTGGATCTATTAGCCAAATCAAGAGCAGTTGGTTACTCACCATGGCTGTGTGCCACTACTGCACTTGTTTGAGCATTATGTCAGGTTGTTTCCTGCTGGGTATCTTAGCCTGCAAGTTGTTTGGACCGATGTCAGACATTTCCCCCCAGTTGATCGTGTAGCACCCTCTGGCACTAGACTAGTTAACTGTCTGTGGACTGACCCTCTTCCAGATTCTGGCCAGGTCTCTCCATGTTTGGTCTCACACACATATGCTGTCTTTGACAGTAGGGTCTTACCATTAACCTTTGGTGGGTCATCAAGAACTCTGACAGATGTCTGTCCTTTTTGGGAAACCTTGTAGGTGTCTTGGATCAACAGCTCATTGTGGAAGTTAACCCTGTGCTGGTACTGGGAGTTATAAGTCAGCACCTAGGAAGGTGAGGGAGGAAAAAGATAGATAATATAAAAGAGAAATTGAGTATAGAGAGGAGAGGGAGAGAGAGAGAGAGAGAGAGAGAGAGAGAGAGAGAGAGAGAGAGAGAGATAAGAGAAAGAGAAGCAGGAAAAGATTAAGTTTGGTCTTCATGATGTTCTTTCCAGTTTTCTGTGGTTCAGTTGTTCCCAATGCAGGCCTGCTGAAGGATCAATGTTTTAGCCTGTTGTTCAGAATAAAGAGTTTATAGTATCATTTCCTTTTGGGTCCCAATTTGTATCCCCCACCCTTGTCCTCCCTCCCGCCCTATCATTCCCTCCCACCTTTACCCTCCCTCCATCCCATCCTCCCTATTGTCTGCTCCTCAGAGTACTTACTAGGTTTGGATGCATCTCAGGTGGATTCAGGTTAGCAGCGACAGATAAACGAGACCATGCGATGATTATCTTTTTGTGCTTGGGTGAGCTCACTGAGGATGATCTGTTCCATGTTTGACCATTTTTTTTTTCAAATTTCCTTGTTTCATCTTTCCTTACTGCTACATAGAATTCCTTAGTATAGATATACCACATCTTTGTTATCCATTCATCTAATGATGGACATCTGGGTTGATTCCAGCTCTTCGCTATTATGAATTGAGCATCTATGAACATAGTTGAGAAGAAGTTGAGCAAATGTCTCTCATTTGCTCAACTTCTTTCTATGAACACTAAGGGATTATGATTGCTGGTTCATATGAGTAGAGTATGTTTCATTTTGTAAAAAAAAAAAAAAATGTAGAATTGTCTTCCAAAGTGACTGTACAACTCTGTATTCCTACCAGCAGGTGATAGTCCTTCACATTTTAGCAGAATGTGCTAATGTCACATTATTGTCATAGGTGGGTAGGAGCATCTCTTTGTTCTACCTTTCTAGGCATCTCTGGTGTTGACCAGAATGTTGGCATGATGATTTTAGAATCACCTGGGAAGCTTGTGTAAATACTGTTTCCTAGGCCCAGGTCCAGGTGAATTAAATGAAAGTCTTTGTGGAGGAAGCTTAGAAGTCAATATTATATCCCAACTTATTCCAACTGACTAGTAATTCTTTCATGCTGTCCCTTGAAGAACACTTCATTATAGGAACTAATATAAATGCACTTGTCTCTTTATAACTTAATTGAAACCCTGGTTAGTCTTGGAGATGTTTATAAAGAGTGTCAAAAGGAGTGTAAACACTTGTGAACTGTTTTCCATCAATCAATAGTATATGTAACCTCTCTTGTTCCTTCTCTCAACTGAAACTCAACTCTGTTTCATGTGAGAATCTGATTCTGATTCTGCAAAGAAGTGACATATAATATATTTTATTTTACATAATGTTATGGGACCTTAGGAATTCTGTTGCTCATAGCCTTAACCTAGTTTCAAGTGAAATTAATTCATTAGTTTCTCCAATGTAAATAAAAGTAAGATAGGAATACTGCTTCTTGGTTGCAATGTGATTGCTAGCAAGTATACTAGGAAGGACTTCAGAAATGCATTTCTCTTATCTAAATTACTAAAATAATCTAAATCAACTTGGAATTATTAACTTTGCAAATGTGTGTGTGTGTGTGTGTGTGTGTGTGTGTGTGTGTACTGTGAATGCATGTTTTTATGTATATGGGACACATGTGGGTCCTGATACATGGGCATGAGTGTGTGTATGTGCATCTGAGGTCTAGAGATTGATATATGTCTTCTCAAACACTATCAACCTTATTTTTTATGTTTCTACTATTATTGTTGTTGTTATTAATATAAGTAATAGAATATTTTATATGGATACATCATTTGTTGGTACCCTCTTTTCTCTCATCCCTGCCCCCCATTCCATTGAGGATGCTCCTCAGTGGAGTTGCAGGGATTCCCCATGGGATTGTGGTTTATGCATTATGGATGCAACAGTCAGTGACTTTTGAAGGGAGGGACCATCTCTGGCATGATGCCCTCTCTTCCACAAAATTCCCTAAACCATGGTGAGTTTTAAGTCTACTTCAGTGATGATCTCTTAGAAGCCTCTGGATCTCTGTTTTGGTAAGTATTGAGTATCCTCAGGATCTGTCTCCTTCACCCTGGTACTGATTATCAGGTTCAGCATGGAAGCAGCATTCTTGCTCATCTCCCCAACTCCTCTTTTGTTTCAGCTGTGGCTTGGCTGAAGTGTGAGGGGTAGTTTATCTTCTCTGGTCTCACTACTGTCTGAAAAAGAAGAACAGATTCTCCAATGGACAGTGAAGTCAGCATAGTTTAAATGGGATAAACATTATTAATTTGGGGAGAATTTGATGTATGTAACCCCTATTTTAGCCAAAGACTAATGAGAGCTTGACACTGGAGAACATAATCATTGTCTACATAGGATTCTGATCCAGTTCCCAATTCCAGATATGCATTCCCTTAAACTGAGCAGATCTCTTGGCCAGCCAGAAAGCTATTGATTACTCACTGAGGCTGCATGCCACCTACTGCACTGGCATGTACATCATGTCAGGGTGTTTGTTTCTGAGTAGCTTAGATGTCAGGTTGCCAGACCTTTGTTGGCCACTTTACCCCAGTAGCTCATGTAGTGCTTTCTAGCACTAGACAGGCTATCTTGGGACTTGCTTTCTTCTGAATTTGAGCCAGGTCTCTCCATGCTCTGTCTCAGCAGCAAATGGTATCTTCAGCAACAGAGTTTCAGTTTTTGACATTGGCAGGTAATCAAATGCTTTGACAGAAAACCTGTCTTGATGTGGGGACCTTGTAGGTCTCTCTGATCAACAGCTCAATGTGGGTAGACACCAATCTCTGGTACTGGGAGTTTCAGGTCAGAAGCATTAAAAAAATATCCTTTTAAGGTTAGGCTTTATCCCACCCTCTCCAGGGCCCTACTTTTCAAGTGCTCCTCCCTTATTCCTTTTGAGGATTTATCTTTTGGATTATCTCCAAGGATAAAGGTTTCTATGGTATCAGCTCATTTTAGATTTAATTTTCTGTTTGTTTTCCCCTATCTTTCCCCTTCCCCCAAACCCTTCCTTCCCCATTGTCTGAGCCTTGAGTTGCCTATCATGTATATCAGCAACTTGAATAGGTCAGGTAAGGAATGGCAGCAAAATGACCATGTGATGTTTGTCTTTCTGTGATTGTGTGAGTTCTCTAAGTATAATCTGTTCCAAGTCTGTCCATTTTTCTACAAATTTCATTGTATCATTTGGTAAATATCTCTGTATTAATTCATGGAACATTTAGGATAAATGTCCAGTAAGGGAATAACTGGCTCTTTTGGTAGCTCTTAGTTCATCATTTTCAGAAGCTCCAAATTGATTTCCATAGTGGTTGTACATGTTTACATTCTCACCAACAGTGGATGAGGGTTCCTCTTTCCCCACATCCTCACCAATATTTGTCATTGTTACATTTTTTTTTTTTTAATGATTGCCATCCTTAATGGATGAATCCTTACTGGAATAAGGTGGAATCTCCTGGTTGTTTTAATTTGCATTTCCCTAATGGTTAGGGATGTTGAACATTTTCTTAACTGTGTGTTAGTAATTTGTAATTCTTCCTCTGAGAACTGCCTACTCACTTCTCTGCCCAATTTTTGGAGTGGGTTGTTTGATTTTCTATTGCTTTGTTTTTGGAGTTCTTTGAAAATTCTAGATATTAGGCTTTTGTCAGTGGTATAGCTGGTAAAGATTTTCTCCCATTCAGGGTAATCTATTGGGTCTGCTTATGATGTGTTTGTCTGTGCAAAAGATTTTTAGCTTCATGAGGTCCCATTGATGGAGTGATTGTTTAATTTCTTGGGCTTACTGAGGTTTTGTTCAGGAAGTCTTTCCCTCTCATATATCATGGAGAGTGCTTCCTATTTTTTCTTCCACTAGGAGAAGTGTTTCAGGTCTTATATTGAGGTTTTTAATCCATTTGGACTAGCTTTCTGTGTATGGAGAGATGAGTGGGTCTAGTATCACTTTTATACATATGGTCATCCAACTTGTCCAACATCATTTGTTGAATGAAGATACTGTCTTTTCTCCACTCTACATTATTGGCACCTTCATCAAAGATCAAGTAGCTGTCCTAAATTAACAAAATCAGGAATGAAAAAGCAGAGATCACAATAGACATCAATGAAATTGGAAGAATCATCAGGGCATACTTCCAAAACCTCTACTCCACAAAATTGGATAATCTGGTAGAAATGGATGAATTCCTAGCAACATACCACCTACAAAACTAAACTCAGAGCAGGTTATTATCATAACCAAACCTATCACATACATGGAGATTTAAAAGGTAATCAAAAACCTCTCCAAAAGGTAAAGTTCAGGATCAGATGGCTTCTCAGCTGAATTCTATCAATCCTTCATTAAAGAAATGAAGCCATTTTTTCTCAAACTGTTTCATTTAATCAGAGACCAGGGAATCCTCCCCAATTCTTTTTATGATGCTAGCATCATCCTAATGCCAAAACCAGTCAGAGATGCACTAAGAAAAGAAAACTATAGGCCTATATCCCTGATGAATTTAGATGTACAGATCCTAAACAAAATCCTTGCAAACCAAATTCAACATCACATCAAAAGCATTATCCTCCTTGATCAAGTAGGCTTCATTCCAGGGATGTAGGAATGGTTCAACATATGGAAATCAGTCAATGTAATACACCACATAAACTTAACCATAAGAACCACATGATCATCCCAAATGATGCAAAGAAGGCCTTTGACAAAATTCAACACCACTTCATGATCAAAATGCTGGAGAGAATAGGCATAGAGGGTGAATATCTCAAAACAATAAAGGATATTGAATTCCCCTAAAGCCCAAGCAATACTCAATGGGGAAAGATTCAAGGAGTTCCCATTGAGATTGATAACAAGACAATGGTGCCCACTCTCACCACTGCTCTTCAAACAGTACTAGAAATACTAGCCCAAGCAATAAGACAGGAGAAAGAAATAAAAAGGATTTAAATTGGAAAGGAAGAAGTTCAGATGACATGATCCTATACATAAGTGACCCAAATGTCTCCATCACAAAGCTTCTAATGGTGATTAATTCCTTCAGTAAAGTGGCAGGATACAAAATCAACACACAAAAATCAGTAGCCTTTCTATAAGCAAATGACAAATATACAGAGAAAGAAATCAGTGAGGCTGTCCCATTTTCCATAGCAACCAAAATAAATAAATAATTAAATACCATGGGATAACACTAATCAAAGATGTGAAAGACCTATATAATGAAAACATAGAAACAACTAAAAAAAGAAAGCTAGGAGGACTTTAGAAGATGGAAAGACCTCCCATGCTCCTGGATAGGTAGAATATTGTAAAAATGACAATTCTACCAAAATCAATATCCAGATTTAATACAAATACCAATAAAAATTCTAACATCATTCTTCACAGAGATAGAAAAAGTAACCTCAAAATTTATATTGAATGTCAGCAGGCCTCAGGTATCCAAACTTATCCTCAGGGGGGAAAACAAACAAACAAACAAACAAACAAAAACAACCTCTGGAGGTATCACCATACCCAATCTAAAGCTATATTACAAAGCTATAGTATCAAAAAATAGCATGGTACTGGCATAAAAACAGAAATATAGACTAATGGAACAGACCTTAGATTGAGTAACTTCAACCTTCTTTTTTGAGACAGGTTTTCACACTAATCTCAGAGATCACTGATTTGACTAAACTAGGTAGCTAATGAGTCTTGGAGATCTTCTCCACCTCCCCACTATTGCTATTATAAATAGATGCATGCCACCATACTCACCTTTTCCCTGGACACTTGGGATCTTATCCTTCTGTTTATTTGACAAATTCTTTACTGACTAAGCCTTTTCCCCATCTCAACTAGAGTCTTTTCATAGAAGAATTTCATACTGGCTAGGGCCATATATGCTGTCTATGCTTCATATTATTTTTTTCATAGAAAGTGACATATGAAGTCTATTTTACCTAACAATATTAAATATAATGAAAGATACGTCTCAATGGCAGAGCAGAGATTTATGGGTATGTAAATCATAACTTATCTTCATTGACAAGAGATCTAACAGACTAAACATTCAAGAGTGGTATCATTTTCAATATGAAACTTACAAAATAAAAGCTAAGAAAAAGCAAAATGATGTAACACATAGATAAGGATTTTGTTACATTGAGAAATGCCCACATTTTTGTTAGTGAAGAAGTAATTTTTATACCTGACATATTGACTCATTATTTAAATTATTAATTTTGTTTATCATTTGTTTCCTAGTGCTCATCTTTCCACCTAAATGAGATTTCAACAACAGGAAACTTTTTAGTGCTTGGTGTTATTTGCAAATATATTTTCCCCCAGTTATACTTTCTTTACTTCAAGGTACTGCATTTTCCTATGACTTCTGATCTAAACAAGTGGATGAGTATGCAGGAGTAAATATGAATAATTGGCTAATTATGAACCTATGTATTTTGTGAAGCCGACACTAAAAGGTTATGAATTTTTCCCTCAACTGAAACTTCCAATTATTCACTCAGTGTTACATTGGTCCTTCAACATTTCAGTTATTGCCACAGCTCATTAGAATGTAAATGAGGACCAAGGATTGATTTAGCACATTAGGG
Source organism: Orientallactaga sibirica (assembly GCA_036365145.1). Lineage (NCBI taxonomy): Eukaryota > Metazoa > Chordata > Mammalia > Rodentia > Dipodidae > Orientallactaga > Orientallactaga sibirica. Next base: position 3,912,095 of record JAEOAD010000240.1, read on the forward strand.
CCTGATTAAACCAAGTTTAGTATAGACAGATTTCCTTCCAGGGGCCGGTTTCTCCTCTCAGACATACAGCACACATCAGGTCAAAGCAAGTCAACTATTCACAAAACCTACAAGTGGTTTTGAGCAGAACTAGATATACATATTCATGGATTTCTAACCACCCGTGAGGTTCTGCCTGGTCCTCCTCCTCCTCACTAGAGACAACAGAGTGTGTTTGCATAATGCTTTTGGGATGAAGAATCATGATGTCCTACAGCTTCATTGTCCCTAACACTGCTCATTAGTGCTGTCACATTTGCTTTTGTGGAAAACGCACCACACCATGGTTTAACATTGGGGCTTCTGACAGCATTGGATGAACTTCATGAACTGATGAAGCTCCTTGAACAACTCACCTGGAAATAATCGACTCTTCCAAATAAAACAAACATTTAATACTAAAACATAGTATTGTTAATGATTATCTTTGTAAAAAACAGCACAGAGCATTTAACAGCTTTATAGTTATCAAATACAAAACTGACTTTCCTGTGTAAAAACCTTACTAACCTTTCTCCAAATTCTTACTGCTGCATGAAGTCAACAGGGCTCTTAGCCCTGGCTCCTTCACCTAAACCTTGGTACCTTTATTACTCGGACTTAGAACTTAGTCTGTCTCTATAAAATTCATTGAGACCTACCTTTAACATGACTTATAGGAAAAATTGCCATTTTTGCATAGGTAAAGATTATCCATAATTAACTAAAATGCACTATTTTTATTTCATAGCAACCTATTTCACTGGGCATTTTGTGTTTTACCAGATGTGAAAATAAATGATGATAGGTTTTATCCATTTGGTATACACTTTTATTCGATATTTGCTTAAGTAGTAATGAATGTCCAAAAATTTAATGTTTTGAAATATCCAAAGTCAAGTAAGTAGCAGAAGTAAAAAGAACCAGTGCTTATCCAGCCTGCTTCCTGTACCCCTTCTGCTCACTGGTGCCCCTGCATTTGCTGGCACTTGGAAGGTGGCTGATCAGGCCCACTGCCACCTGAGAGTCTTCATGAAGATACCCGAGTGAGTTCTTTATGACTAGATCTTGACTATCTCTTCTTCATAACATTGTATGATGATTTTTATGCTGTCTTGCTCTCCCTACTTCAGTCTCTCCATGAATGTTTCTTTACAATATTTTAGGTAGTTCTGTTGGTAAATAATTTGCAGTTGACCTTTTCATAGACAATATCTGACAGAGACAAGGAATCAATTAACTATTTGTTTAAATTAATTTCACGACTCATTGGGAATAAATGTTTGGATAAATTATCCTCCCTTTGTTTTACTGGCTCTACTTAGCCTTCTCTTATGGGCATATTGAAACCTTGATTGGGAATTCCATAACAATACTTATAATCTTGTGCTGTGAAGTGAAAATCAAATGATAAAACCTCTGTGTGCTACTAGAAAATAGAAGTCTGTTTAAGAGAAAATATTGCTGCACAACCCCAGATCACACTCACAGTACAAAGGACAGACTTCTTTTTCTGTGATATTACATGAACAGGAAGAGGTGATGGTGGCTACATTAAGTAAGTTATGATATCCTAGTATTTTATAAATTGTTGAATGTGTCACTATACAAATATTATTTTTTAAAAATTGATTACATAAAATTAAACAAGGACACTCATGAATGCATTCAAGTCATGTCACAATTACACTTAATCAAATGCTATTTACAAATATCATTAAATATGTCTTGCTCTATTTCTCTACCCAGCAAATTTCTAGATATTGTAAAATTACAATTTTATATTTTATGTATTTTGATATGGTTTTTCATTTGGTCTTTAACTTATCTAACTGAAATATAAACTGTGTTGAAAATGCAAATATATCAGAGTCAATCTCAGTGAATTTTCAGGAACTGAAAGAAGGCATATAATGGACACCAAGATCAAGAAAGAGCACCCTGAAAAGAAAGAGCATACTGAAAATGATCATGGAAAAGAGCCCCCACCCTGCTGCTGCAAAATCTCTTCCTGTTATAAATCCATTAGTAATCATGAGTCCCAAGACATAAAGAGAAAACAGTTTTCCATGCTCTAAGTGTTTCTTTCAAATCTAGCATTTTATATGGTGTAGTTTAAGATATTTTCCAGTTCTATGATGCTCCAAAATTATATTTATGCAATCCTTTCTGCTTTCTTGCATTGGGAGTGATGGGTTGCCAGAAATTACTATATTCTAAATGATATAATAACTCTTCACTCTGTACTTGTTAATATGGACTATATTGCCAAGCAATTATAACATATATAAATCTTGATGAACATTGTATAATCTCTCTCTACATATGTGTGTATGTAAAGAAAAGTGTGTAATCAGTTTATTAACATAATAGATTTTAAAATAAAATTATGGACATTTTGAATAGAACATGTTCAAATTTATTAAAAGCTTGAGTTGAACATACTTATATCAACAAAATAAGGGATTAAAATGAAAATATTTGAGTCTCTTCCTCTCCATTATTGAAAGGAGACTATTTTAGATTAGAAAAGTAAAATTAACATAAATTGAAATATATGCTATTAAAGAGAAGATTTTAGTCAACATCATTTAAAAAAGCAATATTGAAATTATTCTTAAATGTATACTTTGATCAAGGATATATATATATATATATATATATATATATATATATATATATATGAATGTTTTGGTAAATTATTTGTTTTTGTCTTTTAAGTTCATATTGATGATATATTTTTCTGAAGCTGATACTCAGTAAAATAAGAAACTTATTTAAATGTTTCTTGTTATCAAAGGAATTAGACTTTCCATCACAATGACAAGGCACTTGCTTGCAAAGCCTGATGGCCAGAGTTTGATTCCCCAGTATTCATGCAAAACCAGATGTACAAAGTGGTGCATGTGTCTGGAGATAGATTGTAAGTGGCAAGAGGCTCTGGAGCACCTATACTTGCTTTCTCTCTGTCTGTTTCTCAAATGAATAAATAAAAATACTTAAAAAAACTGAAGAGTGGGACTTCTGGGTTAGATGGTGGCATAGGAGCCACACCAAACCAGACCAGGGAGGGATTTAAGCAAAACTACATCAAAATACACTCTTCTTATGAAAAGTGCAGAATAGTTTTTTCCTAGACACAGCAGAGAAGCAGGAAATGGCCAGAAGCCCACTGAGGAGCTTGTGGCCCAATCCTCGGCAGCCCCTATCTGCATGATCTGCAGGCCAGGCACCACCCGCCAGGCATGTCCAGCAGCAGCAACAGAGACCAAACAAGGGGACTTTCCAACCTCATCAGCCTCCTTGCAGAACCCATAAAAGTCTGCTGAGCTACTGAAAGAGATTATGGGAACAGTGTGAGCAACTACAGGCTTTCTGAACTCTCCCATCCCCCAACCATCAGAACTGCAAACCTCTAGCATTCAGTTCCCTACAGCATCTAGCACAGCTGATCTGAGCTCAAGGTCCACAGCACAACATGGAGGGAATGAAGTGAGCACTCAGCATTGGTGAGATTGGAAGACACACCAAAAGGTAATGAGGCCAGCTGACTGACAAAAAAAAAAAAAAAAAAAAAAAAGAAAAGAAAAAAAAAAGTACATAGGCCTGCCTTGGAAGTACTAATCTCTCTTTCCAGGTCAGGGCAGGTTATGGGTTATATATTTGTGCAGATATAAGAAGCTTTTAGAATACCAAAGAGACAAAACCTAGAAAGATCCTCTCCTCACCATGTTCTAATTAAACTACTAAACACACAAACCAGAGAAAATATATTGAGAGAGAAAGCAAGTGACCTTCAAAGGGAAACCCATCAGGATCACAGCAGATTACTCAACACAAACTGATTACTCATCACAATTACTCAACAGATTACTCAACACACACATACAAAAATGACGTTTTCCAAGTTCTGAAAGATAAAATCTGTCAACCAAGATTACTTTATCCTGAAAACCTGTCTATAGAAATTGATGGAGAAATAAGGACATTCCACAACAAAAACAGGCTAAAGGAATTTATGGCAACTAAACAACTAAACCAACTCTACATAAAATACTTGCAGGAATCATTCACACTGAAGAGAAAGCAAAACACACCCAGCAGGAAATAGGAAAAAATAAACCATACTTAAATAATAGTTAAACCAAGTAAGTAAAGGGAAACCAAGAAGAACTACAAAACAAGAAGAATAGCAAGAATAAATACATGCCTTTCAATAATAACTTTTAACATCAATGGCCTCAATGCCCCAACCAAAAGACATGGGCTTATAGACTGGATTAAAAAGCAGGATCCTACCATCTGTTGCCTCCAGGAAACTCACCTCTCAATAAAAGATAGAAACCTTCTTAGGATGAAAGGTTGGAAAATGGTATTTCAAACCAGTGGGCCTAGGCAACAAACAGGGATTGCTATCCTAATTTCTGACAGGATAGACTTCAAACCAACATTAATGAGGCAAGATAAAGAAGATCACTTTATACTTATTAAAGGAACACTCTAACAGGAGGACATTACAATCCTAAACATATATGCTCCTAACATGGGGGCTCCCAGTTTCATAAAACAAACACTATTAGACTTAAGGTCAGAGATAACTCCAAACACAATAGTTGTGGGTGACTTCAATACCCCACCCTAGTCACTTGACAGGTATATCCAGCAAAAAATAAACAGAGAGACATCTGCATTAAATGATGTCATGGAACAAATGGACCTAACAGATATATACAGAACATTCCATCAAAATGCTGCAGAATATACATTTTTCTCAGCAGCACATGGAACATTCTCTAAAATACACCACATATTAGGACACAAATCAACTCTTAACAAATACAGGAAAATTGAAATAATCCCTTGTATCCTATCTGACCACACTGGGATTAAACTGCAAAACAGCAACCAGAAAAACTACAGAGAATACAGAAATTCATGGAGACTAAAAAGTACACTATTGAACTATGTATAGTCATTGAAGAAATTAAAAAACAAAGCAAGAAATTAATAGAATCAAATGACGATGAGAATAAAACATACCAAAACCTTTTGGACACAATGAAGGCAGTCCTAAGAGAGAAATTTATAGCACTAAGTGCCTATATTAAGAAATTAGAGAGTTCAAAAGTAAACAATTTAATGCTTCACTTTAAGGCCTTGGAAAGAGAAGAACAAGACAAAACAAAAATCAGTAGATGGGAAGAAATAATAAAGATCAGGGCAGAAATTAATGAAATAGAAACCAAAAACAATCAAAAGAATCAATGAAACAAAGAGTTGGTTCTTTGAAAGGATAAACAAGATTGATAAATCCTTTGCAAATCTGACCAAAAGAAAGAGAGAAGAGACAAAAATTAATAAAATTAGAGATGAAAAAGGCACCATCACAACAGATACCAAAGAAATTCAGAAAATCATACGGACATACTTTAAGAATATATATGCCTCTAAGTTTGAAAACCTGAAAGAAATGAATGATTTCCTTGCTTCATATGACCTACCAAATTTAAATCAAGAGGAGATAAACCATTTAAATAGACTTATAACAAGTACAGAGATCCAAGCAGTTATAAAAAGTCTCCCAACTAAAAAAGTCCAGGCCCAGATGGATTCATTGCTGAATTTTACCAGACATTCCTGGAAGAACTAACACCAATGCTTCTCAAACTTTTCCATAAAATAGAAAAGGAAGGAATTCTACCGTAATCCTTGTATGATGCCAGCATCACCCTGATACCCAAACTGGACAAAGACAGATCAAAAAAAAAAAAAAAAAAATTATAGACCAATCTCCCTCATGAACATAGATACAAGAATTCTCAACAAAATACTGGCAAACAGAATACAAGAATATATCAGAAAGATTATTCACCCCAATCAAGTAGGCTTTATCCCAGAGATGCAAGGATGATTCAACATATGCAAATCCATAAATGTAAAACACCATATAAATTGTCTGAAGGACAAAAATCACATGGTCATCTCAGTAGAGGCAGAAAAGGCATTTGACAAAATCCAACATCCCTTCATGGTGAAAGTGTTACAGAAACTGGGAATAGAAGGAACATATCTCAACATAATAAAAGCTATTTATGACAAACCTACAGCCAACATAATACTAAATGAAGGAAAACGAAGCTTTTCCACTAAATTCAGGAAGAAGACAAGGGTGTTCACTGTCCCCATGTTTATTTACTATAGTACTGGAAGTCTTAGCTATAGCAATAAGGCAAGAGACACTCATAAAAGGGATACAAATGGGAAGGGAAGAGATCAAATTATCATTATTTGCAGATGATATAATTCTATACATAACAGACCCTAAAGACTCTACCAGCAAACTGTTAGAGCTGATAAGCACTTTTAGCAATGTAGCAGGATACAAAATAAACACACAGAAATCAGTAGCTTTTCTATACACTAACAACAAACGTGCAGAGGATGAAATCAGCGAATCTCTCCCATTCACAATTGCCTCAAAAAATACAATAAAATACCTTGGAATAATCATAATCAAGGAAGTGAAGGATCTCTACAATGAGAATTTTAAAACGCTCAAGTGAGAAATTGCAGAAGACACAAGGGAATGGAAAGACATCCCATGTTCTTGGATTGGAAGAATCAATATTGTGAAAATGTCAATCTTACCAAAAGCAATCTACACATTTAATGCAATCCCCATTAAAAGCCCAATAGCATTCTACATGGAAATAGAAAAAAAAAATCCTAAAATTCATCTGGAAGCACAAAAATCCTAGAATAGCCAAAACAATTTTGGGCAACAAAAATCAGGCTGATGGTATTACCATACCTGATTTTTTAAGTTGTATTACAAAGCCTTAGAAACAAAAACAGCATGGTACTGGCACAAGGATGACATGTAGATAAATGGAACAGAATAGAAGACACAAATATTAATCCAGGCAGCTACAGCAACCTGATTTTTGACAAAAATGTCAAAAATATTCACTGGACAAAAAGAGCCTCTTCAAGTGGTGCTGGGAAAACTGGGTATCTGTAAATAAAAGGATAAGATCCTTATCTCTCGCCATGAACAAGAATTAAGACCAAGTGGAGCAGGGACCTTAATATCAGACCTAAAACTCTGAAACTGCTAGAGGAAAAGGTAGAGAAAACCTTTCAACATATTGGCATAGGCACTGACTTTCTGAATATGATCCAATTTTCTCAGGGAATAAAACCACTAATCAACTACTGGGACCTCATGAAATTACAAAGCTTTTGTGCAGCTAACAACACTGTGAATATAGCAAAAAGACAACCTAGAGAATAGGAGAAAATCTTTGCCAGCTATACATCTGACAGAGGATTAATATCTAGAATATACAAAGAACTCAAATAACAGAACAATAAGAATCAAACAACCCAGTTAAAAACTGGGCTCTGAAACTAAATGGAGAGAGTTCTCCCAAAAAGATATACATGTGACATGTTTGCTCTTGCAGAAACCAACTGTTCCCTAATTGGACTGAAGGTCCTCTTTATGGGAGGGAATACGTGCCTGGTACTGAAAAAACTAATCAAAAGTCTATGGCAGGGGAAGTTATGAGCCTTAGGGATATAAAGCCTGATCTTGTCTTGCTAAATGTGTATATTATTCCCACCAAACTGTCCTGAAAGCACTCCACTTAATATTCATATTCACATATTAATGCTACTCTCACTTCTGGTTAGAGAAGCTTCTCTTTTCAGATGGCGATGACCAATGGGATGACCCAAAAGGCAACATAGTGCTGAGAAGAAGGGATGGAGGAGTGTCCAGCACTGAAACACCTCTGTCACATCCTCCAAGTCTCAGGGTCCATTGTGGAAGAGGGGGCGGAAAGAATGTAAGAGCCAAAGGAAGGGTACAACTCCTTACAATGCAACTGTCCAGACAGAAATTGGCCTCGATATCCATGACCTTTCAGTGCCTAGCAATACCTTTTAAAGTCTGTCATAATAGGATAAAAAGATTATGACATCAAATTAAAAGAGAGACTAATGGAGAGAGGGAGGGGATATGACAGAGAGTGGAGTTGTGAAGGGGAATGGAGGTAGGGGAGGGAAATATCATGGCTTATTGTCTGTAAGTATAGAAGTTGTCAATAAAATATTTTAAAGAAACTGAAGTGTTTTGTTCAGAAAATCAAACTGGGTTTATAAACATATCCCAAACAGAGACATGACATACTTTTTACCCCCAAAGCCACCAATGAACACAACAGAATGAGTCTTCATTGTTACCAGGCTGGTACTTGGAGAATCTTTTTAACTAATGCTTGTTGCCCCTTTAAATGTTTATGCTCTTGCTTCTCAGGTCCCTAGAGTATAATTTGCTGATGTTACTTCCAATTTGTGTACCCAGAAGCATTCCTGACTTGCTTTTTGTCAACATGCCATATGTGAAGAAGCATGGCAGTGATCTTTCATGCTATACAATGTTCCCACTCTCCGTGCGAAGGCCTTGCTTTTCATATGTCAATAGGCATCAGTTTTCTCGACATGACCTCTGGTTTTGTTACCTGGGGAATCATTTCTGTAAGGATTACACTCAATACTCTCCTTGATTGCTTCTAGTAATCTTCACTTTTCTCTTTCGTGTTCTGGCTATACCTTTTATCTTTGCACTCATCAAGATGTGGGAACACTTAGTTTTTGTTACAACTCAACCATCCAGAAATAACCACAAGGGCATTAGAGCTGAAGTACTCCATAAAGATACACCTTTCTTGTGAGCCTTTTGTTATCTAGAGCCTAGAACATTATTGCTATCCTGGAGGGTTAGAGTAAGGCAATGTGTCAATATGAAGTGGATGTTATGAACTGAGAATGTCAAATAAAGACAGAACATTTGGAGACTTAGAGCTTATATGAAATTTCAGACAATAATATCTATCAAAGGAAAAAGGGTCTTTTTTGTGGATTTAGATTTAAAACTTATGCTACTTGATTGGTTTGGGTAATTTCAACTTGGAAAACACAATGAAAATTTTAATCAAGTCACATAGTTGAAGCTAACCAGCATCTTTTCACAAAGAATATACCCTTATCAAGATTTTAAAATCTTGCATATTAAAAATAAGCTTTAAAAAACAATTTGGGGACAGCTTATATGTGTCTACAACTCTAGTTATCAAGAAGTATGAGAGAACATATGAAATTTGAAGGATTTCAAAATAAAAGTATTTCTCATTGTTGGTGTGTATGGTTGCATGTGTATATGTATATGTGCTCACATGGGTGCAGGTGCATGTGAACATGTATGTCTTTGGAAGAGAACAATATATACCTGATGTCTTCCTCCACTGCTCTCCACCTTGTTTATTGAGATACAGTCTCTCTCTCTCTTGACCCCAGGGCTTGCCAATTTGACCTGGAGATCTGCCCATCTCCACCTCCAAAAAAAAGGTTGCCACACTTACCTTGCATTTATGTGGTGCCAAATTCTGGTCTTATGCTTACAATGCTTAATCTGCTGAAACATCTCCCCAGTCTCCTAAATAGAAAATATTTTAAACAAAGGAAATACACTGGGGAAGTCATAACATTTTGTGACATTTTACCACTTTGATGTATTCATTAATTTCAACGCGGGTTGAGCTGACTGGGTTAAAGAACCATGACTGAAGCATCTAGCAATCTCCCATCTCTTTTTCCTGGAGAAACCAACATTGGAGGGTAGCACTTTGCAAACAGACAGAAAAATGACCAAAACAAATAAATAAAAATTAAAAAACTGGGGTAAAAGAAACTAAAGATAAGTTAGCTGGCATGTGCAAGCTTCCTCAATCAGAACAGTTGCTGAAAGTTGTAATAGAATAAAAGGATAAAAAGAACTGAAGCCACTTTCAGACTTCTGACGCTAGAGAAGGGCAGCAAGATACGTATTTATAACTCACACCTGAGACACTCAGTGAGCATGTCAGGAAGAGATCAGTACTCACAGAAATGGAAACATTGTCTGATAATCTCAGCCTCTGAAAGGAACAAGACTTGCTCCTACTGTGAGAACCTGGCAAGAGCAAAGGAATCATTTGTAAAGGATCACCTCATATGCACCACCCACCGTACTCTACACACAACAATAGCTGCGATTCAAAAGTCAAATGAGACAGGAGTCAATGTTTAACAATCATGAAAATCAAGTCAAAAGTGAACAAAAGAGGGCTGGAGAGATGGCTGAGTGGTTAAGCACTTGCCTGTGAAGCCTAAGGACCTAAGGACCCTGGTTTGAGGCTTAATTCCCCAGTACCCACGTAAGCCAGATGCACAAGGGGGCACATACACCTGGAGGCCCTGGTATACCTATTTTCTCTTTTCTCTCTCTCTCTCTGCCTCTTTCTCTGTCTGCCTATCTGTTGCTCTTAAATGAATAAATAAATAAATAAATAAATAAATAAATAAATAAAGTTTTAACAACGAACAAAAGGTAGAAACTCACAATTATTCAGATCTAGAAACAATTAGACACAAAAAAGAAGTAATTTTGTTTAGTAAATTCCAAAGAATAGATGGTAAGTTAGAGATTATCATGAGAAAATTAAATCTACAATATCTACAGAAAAAAAAAATCAAGTAGAAATTATAAAATGGGTAGTTGAAATTAAGAATATAAAAGATGTGATAATTGTTACAAGATTAGATACAACAGGAAAAAGTGCAAGAAACATTGCTAGAAAATATGAAATATGAAAAAAAGAGAGTAAAAATGTATGGAACATTAGACACATGAACACGTGCAATCTCATCTTTGAAGAGTGAGTAAACATAGGTTTCCTAGTGGTGAGGTGCAGGACTCCATGAATGTAGCAAAACACACCCATGAAAATCCACTGCAAACTCAAATAAAGTGGTATTTTAAAAGCCAAGTATAAAAAAATTAAAATATAATTTTAAGAGGAAATGAATTTTTTGTTTGTTTGTTTGTTTTTCGAGGTAGGGTCTCACTCTGGCCCAGGCTGACCTGGAATTTACTATGTAGTCTCAGGGTGGCCTTGAACTCACGGCAATCCTCCAACCTCTGCCTCTCGAGCGCTGGGATTAAAGGCGTGTGCCACCACGCCCAGCAGGAAATGAATTTTTAAAGAATGATGATGAGGGTAGGGTGGAGCATGCCTTTAATCCCTGCACTCGGGAGGCAGAGGTAAGAGGATCACCATGAGTTTGAGGCCACCCTGAGACTACATAGTGAATTCCAGGACAGCCTGAGCTAGAGTGAAATACTACCTTGAAAAACTACCCCCCCCCAAAAAAAAGAGTGATAATGATTTGACAGATAAATTTCCAATGAATTGAGGAAAGGTAAAATATCTTTTATAACATTTTCTTATTGTGGCAAAATATACATGAATTTCAATTTTGTAATTTATTTTAAAGTGTAAAATTAGTAACATTAAGGACATAATTTTGTTCCACTGTCACTACCATCTAGGTATAGGGCTAGTTTTCTCAAAAGGAAATCCTGAACCCATGAAGCAGGCATTTCCTGTTTCCTTAGGCCTTTTCAGTTTCTTCATTTGTCTGTTATGTGTATCTCATATAAAGGAATCCTGTTCTGATGTCATATGTGGCCTCTGTGTCCTGTGTCCTCACTCAGTCTTCTGCTTTCAAAGTTACTCTCTGTTGTAGCAGGTCATTATTCCTTATATGGCTGAGCTGGCACTCAAAATGCTCACAATATCTAATAATGCCTGATTCTACATGCTATGAATTTATCCCTCAAAACTGAGCTCAAAGAAGTTTTCAAACAGAATAAAATACAAAGGATTTCTGGTACCTATTTTTGGTTCCAGTTCATACACAAGTCTATATATTGGTAGCTAGGATCCACATATGAGAGAGAACATGTGACGATTGGCTTTCTGAGCCTGGGTTACCTCACTAAGTATAATCCTTTCCAGATCCATCCATTTCCCTGCAAATTTCATAATTTCATTTTTCTTTACTGCTGTAAGGGAGGGAAGAAAGGGAAGGACTTAAGTGTATGGTAATACACATATGTAAGTAGAAGAACTGAGTACAGGGAGGGGAATGGCCTAAGCGAGGCCATGGAAAGAGAATGCATACAAAAAGGGCAGGGGGAGGGTCAATCTAAAGTCAAGATATTATCAATAAGACATATGTAAAATTACTTTTTTGAATAAGGGCACGCCTAGAAGATGTAGACTGTTACTAGAAAATTTTCAGTACCTGGGATGGAATACCTTCCAGTGAGTTGTTGGCCAAGGAGGTCCTGGTAGCCTCCAAAACATTAAGGCTTTTGCCAAAGCCCTTGGTTTCCCTAGAGAAATAGATAGTAAGACCCTATTGCTGAAGACCTCTCATGCCTGAGAGGCAAGGACACTGAGAAAGCAAGCTGGTGCTGAGCAGAAAACCTTCTCCCTGTAGACCAGCCAACTGAAAGCTGGAAAAAGCTGCACTGCATGCAGCGTATGGGAGACAGAAGCCATCAACAGTGAAAACAGTGGATGCTGAATATTCAAGCTTGGCCAGACAGGCCCAATGACTGAACAGGTGCAATAGTGGCGTGTCTACTCTTGGGGTAACCAGCTGCTCCATAATTGGACTGAAGGCCCTCTCTACGGGAGGGAATACATACCTGGTACTGAAAAACCTAAGTAAAAGTCTATGGTAGGTAAGGTCATGAGCCTTGGGGGTATAAGCCTGCTTATGTCTGACTAAATGTATATATTATTCCCACCAAGCTGCCCTGGGGACACTACACTAAATGTTCATGTTCACATATTAACGCTACTCTCACTTCTGGCTAGAGAAGCTTCTCTTTTCAGATGGTGATGACCACTGGGATGACACAAAAGGCAACATAGTGCTGAGAAGAAGGGATGGAGGAGTGCCTAGCACTGAAACACCTCTGTCACATCCTCCAGTGGCTCAGGGACCATTGCGGAAGAGGGGGCGGATAGAATGGAAGAGCCAAAGGAAGGATATAACCTCTTACAATGCAGCTGCCCAGACAGAAATTGGCCTCGATATCCATGATCTTGCAGTGCCTAGCAATACCTTTGCAAGACCCTCAAAATAGAAGAGAAAGATGATGTCATCAAATTAGGAGAGAGACTAATGGAGAAAGGGAGGGGATATGATGGAGACCGGAGTTCTAAAGTGGAATGGGGGAGGGGAGGGAAATATCAGGTGGGTTTTTTTTTGGTATGTAAGATTAAAAGTCAATAAAAAAAATCAAAAAAAAAATACAAAGGATTTGTCATAAGCAGATTCCCAATGTCAGAGATAAGGTGGGATACATCATACTGGAAACTCTACATTTTGTTTCTAGGTACTGAAGAGTGTAAGAGATGATGAGAGGATGAGAAGAAAAGAAATAACGCCACCCCCAAATAGGTATGGATACTGTGTACAGTGGCCTAATCATCTGAAAATGCATGAAGAAAAAAATAATTGAGAAAAATAAAATAGCAAAAATTTGGATAATATAAATGAATATAAAATGCTATTAATAGCCAAGGATTACTATCATCAATGAATATAAAATACTATTAATAGCCAAGGATTACTGTCATCAATGTCTTTTGAATTTATAATATATAAAGTGAAAAGGCAAAATAATTCACACAACAAAAAATAGTAAATAAAATTTGAGTGATAATACAGTTACTAGGAAATGGCAAAATGATATTTTTATAGGAATGAAATAATTGATGATATATTATAATTTATAATAATCTTCAAATAACAGAGGAATCTATGACTGTAAAACTAACAAAGATAAGGAAGAAAATATGAACTTATCATTAATTATCATTAAAAGGAAAAAAGAGAGAGATGTATGTAGATAGGAGCAAGAAATTGAATCAAGTTTTATAGTAATTAGAACAAATACTATAATATAAAAACTATGGTTGAAAGAAATGTAATTTACCAAATTGCTGATTATAATAGAGAAATTTAAATGTAAAGAAAAAGTTGAAAAATGAAAGAACGAAAAAATCATTATATAAAATTTCAACCAGTGAAATGTGAAAGTGAGTATAAAACATTGTGTGAAATGGCCTGTGGTTTTCACAGCTTGTGTAATCAATTTACTAGAAAGGTATAATATTAGATATAATTATATTAATATAAAATTTATAGATATAATGGAAAAATAATAATTTCACATGCATGGTATAAAACTTAGACAATATTCTCAGTAGCTCAAATTTAGTATCAAACACAAAGATGAAACACATTCTTCTCATAAACACTCACACAATATGAAAACAAGTTTAAATTAGCACACACTTAAAATGTGGTGGCTAACAACCTTGAACCTATATATGCCTATGTGCCTATATGTGTACAATGATTTAGATGTAGATATGGATATTCTATATGTATACCTATATCTATATCACAATAGCTAGATAAGGGTAAGTGTATAAACATAGATATAGATATACCCTCTGTATCCTTTATTATTGCTAAATATATAGATATATGTCTTTAACAAAAGACCTAATTTCTGCCGGGCGTGGTGGAGCATGCCTTTAATCCCAGCACTCGGGAGGCAGAGGTAGGAGGATCGCTGTGAGTTCGAGGCTACCCTGAGACTACATAGTTAATTCCAGGTCAGCCTGGACCAGGTGAGACCCTACCTCGAAAAAAAAAAAAAAAAAAAAAAAAAAAAAAAAAAAAAAACTAAAATAACTAAAATAAGAGGTATAATCCTTGAATATATAGAGAAAAGCCAGAAATCAGTACTAATATGAGAACTAGGAAATGTACAATTATTTTCATAGTATACAATATGATTATAAGCAACTTATGGATCAAAGAAAGCAATATAGAAACTAGAAATACAATGCCCTAAATGATTACACAAAGATCACTCAGTAAATTCTGGTGTATATATTCAACTCTGTGCTGATGATAAAATTGAGTCTTACATTCTAATAACTGGAAAAACTGGTTTATTATAACTCATTTAGAAGAAGTCAGAGTATATTCATATGTTGAATTCTGACAGGACTAGACAAATCAAAAGCAAGCCAAACACATTTATTCTATAAATTATGCACAGAATTATTAGGAAATTGTGCACATTTGCTGGAATTGCATGCCACTAATAATAATTATGAAGTCTAATAAACACAAAGTTTTTGAAACTTTAAACATGCGTGGTCTTTTATACAAGCAAAGGGATAATTTTTTTTTGCTATTCTAAGTTATAAAGTAAATTTGATCAAATTTCAAAGCACTAAGATAATTAAAAGTCAGTTTTCTTTCCAGAAAGGAAAGGAGTTAGACATCAAGATCTAGAAGAAAATAAGAAAATTTTGAATGACTTGGAAACTAATTTAATTTACCAAACTATATGTTCTAAAGAACAAAATAATAAAAATTATAAAGTATTATTTACTCTGGTATAATTAAAATGTGTCAAAGCTTGTAATAAGATTTTTTAATAATGCTGAACTTTACCCTTAAATTCCTATATTAGAAAGTAATAAAAGCTAGAAATTAATGTTATAGCTTTTACTGGAGAGGTTCACTGAAAAAATATCAAACCCAAAGAAAGTGGATGTAAGTGTATAAGAAAGACAGCAGCAGAAATCAGTGAGGTGGAAAACAATAGACAGCAGAGAAGATGTGAGAGACCAAATTTAATTACTTTAAAATGCAACAAAGTCAAGAAAGTACTGAGAGAATAGAAAGCTAGAGGTCTTATGCATAAAAACATGATGTCACTAATATTTTATAGAGATTTAAAGGTAATGCATTAGTAATATAAATATCTCACATCAATGCATTTGGTAATTTGAATAAATGGACATATTTCTTGAAAACATAGTTTGTGGAGACTTACACATAAAAAGGCAATTTAAGCCATGTAATTATAAAGATTTTAATATGTGATGAAATTTCTTTCCACAGAGTCAACTATAGGTGTATTATGCAATTAATTAAGGAAATGCCATGTAAACCTTAGATTCAGAGCATTAAAAATATTACATTTTTAAGTTCAAAGAATATGTTGGTTTCAAAAATGTAGCAATAACTTTACATATTATGTAAAACCAACATTTTCTGTATGAATGCAAAAATCTTAAAGACTATTTTGAAATTTTAATGAGCCAGGTTGCTTTATACCATTCTCCTGACATATGACATTCAGTCAGCCATAGTTTTCAATAGTTGGTTAACAGTTTACTACAAGATGGTCCTCAAACAAAGCAATGGTCACACTTCCAGTCAAGATGGCATCCACCTAACCATGCTGTGGTAGTTTGAATATATGGCCCCCAATATATTCAATGTTTTATTTCTTTATAGTTTGCATCTGCAATCACCTTCCTAGAGGCAATGTCACTGGGGGCTGGTCTTAAGGTGTTAATGGTGGGTTTGAGATTCCATTGTAAAGATATGCAAAGTGTGCCCAGTAGGAGTTCCTGAAGTGTGCTGGGCTTTTGGGCTGTAGTTTAGCTCTGTGTGCTGTGTGGCTGGGGGCTTTGCTCTCTTGACTGGTCCTGAGAGAGCAGGCCGCTTCTCCTGCCCTTATGGAACTTCCCCTGGATCTGTAAGCTTCAATAAATAATATCCCTTCCTCCATAAGTGTGCCTGGTCTGGAAGTTCATCTCAGCGAACCTGAAGCTGTCTGCTACACATGCTTTACCTCACAGGGAAAGAAAAGCAAGATCTTTGGGCTTTTCAGGATCTGTAGATCCAAGCAGATCTCCAGTGGGAGGGCATGGAGGAGCAACGTAGGGAATCTGCCCACCAGCCCCCCAAACCCCTCAAGCAGCTGTCCCAATCACCACACCAACAAGTTCCTCCTGCACTACCCATAAGCCAGCCTCTTGCTTTCCTTCCTCCCTCCCTTGGCTCCTTTCCCGCTTTCCACCACCCGGACTTTGGTGGTCCCAGGTCAGCAGGCTAGTATTCCCAAAATTTTCCCTGGAATTGACCCCCAGCCAACACCCCACAGTGCATAGACCATGTCCTCCTGTACTACCTGCAGGCTAGCATTTCCCCCTCCCTCCCTTGGTTATCCTTCTTCTTCCTGCCATCAGGACCATTCAATTGTGCACCACAATTCATAACACAAAACCTACTTGGCAGCAAAACAGAAATAAAAACCAACACCCCACGATCAGCAATAGATAGATCTTCCAAACAGAAAATTAACAGGGAAGTAAGAAAGCTCAACACCATAGATCAATTAGACCTAATGAACATCTACAGAATATTTTACCCCAAATCCACAGAATACATATTCTTCACAATAGCCCATGGAACCTTCTCTAAAATAGAACATATATTGGGCCATAAAGCCTGCCTCCATACATTCAGGAAAATCAACATAATTTCCTTCATGATATCAAATCACAATGCTGTAGTGTTAGAAATTAACAAGAGATGCACCAGGAATCCCACCAACTCCCGGAAACTGAAAAACACACTTTAAACAATTAATGGGTAGTAGATGAAATGAAAAATGAAATTCCCATTTTCTCTCTCTCACTCTCTGACTGTAATAAATAAATTTTAAAAGATCATTATAAAAAAGATAAAAATAGGGCTGGAGAGATGGCTTAGCAGATGAGGCACATGCCTGTGAAGCCTAAGGACCCAGGTTCAATTCTCCAGGTCTCACATAAGCCAAATGCACATGGTGGCACATGCATTTGGAGTTTGTTTGCAGTGGCTAGAAGCTCTGGTGTGCCCATTCTCTCACTCTCTCTCTCTCTCTCTCTCTCTCTCTCTCTGTAATAAATAAATAAAAATAAAAATCTTTTTAAAAAGAAATTGCTAAATTTCTAGAATTCAATGACAATGAGAACACATTGTACCAAAGCTTACGGGACACAATGAAGGCAGTCCTTAGGGGAAATTCATAGCACTAAATGCCTTCATAACAAAGACAGAGAGATACCAAATCAATAACCTAATCATCCACCTAAAGGCATTGTAAATACAAGAAGAATCCCACCCAAAAAGCTCCAAATAGAAAAAAAATAATCAAGACAGACTGAAAATTAATGAATTGGAAACTAATAAAAAATTAAGAAAATTGATGAGACAAAGAGCTAGTTCTTTGGAAAAAATAAACAAGATTGATAAGCCCCTGGCCAATCTGATCAAGCAAAAAAAGAAAAAGAAAAAGAGAGAGAGAGAGAGAGAGAGAGACTACAAATTAACAAAATTAGAAATGAAAAAGAAGAGATCACAACAGACATAAGTGAAATTGGGAGAATCATCAGGACTTATTCCAAAATCTCTACTCCACAAAACAGGAGAATATGGAGCAAATGGATGAATTCCTGGACACATACCACCTACCAAAGCTAAACCCAGAGCAGATTAATCTCCTAAAAAAACCTGTTATACCCATCCACATTGAAAAGGTAATCAAAAACCTTCCCAAAAAGAAAAGTTCAGGACCAGATGAATTCTCAGGTGAATTCTATCAAACCTTCATGGAAGAACTGAAACCAATTTTTCTCAAACTGTACCACATAATCAGAGAATAGGGAAAGCTCCCCAGCTCTTTCTATGAAGCTAGTATCACCCTAATACCAAAACCAGGCAGAGATGCCACAAGAAAAGAAAACTATAGGCTGTTTCCCTGATGAACTTAGATGCAAAGATCCTGAACAAAATCCTCACAAACCAAATTCAACAACATATCAAAGCATTATCCACCTTGATCAAGTACACTTTATCCCAGGAATACAGTGTTGGTTAAACATATGACATCTGTCAATGTAATACACCACGTAAATAAGCTTAAACACAAAAACCACATGATCATTTCAGGAGTGTATAAAAAGCCTTTGACAAAATACAACATCACTTCATGATCAAAACATTGAAGAGAATAGGCATGGATGGTTTATGTCTCAACATAATAAAGGCTATATATGAAGCTCCTAAAGCCCAAATAATACAAAATGGGGAGAGGCTTAAGGAATTCATGTAGAGATCAAGATTAAGACAGGGGTGTCCACTCTCACCTCTGCTCTTCAACATAATACTAGAAGTTGTAGCTCAAGCAATAAGACAGGAAAAAGAAATAAAAGAGATAAAAATTAGAAAGGAAGACATTAAGTTAGACCTATTCGCAGATGACATGATTCTATACATAAGTGACCTGACAACCTCCATCTCAAAACTCTTAAAGGTGTTAATTGCTTAAGCAACATAGCAGGATACAAAATCAACACATAAAAAATCAGTAGTCCTTCTATATGCAAAAGACAAAGATACAGAGAAAGAAATTAGCGATATTGTTCCATTTTCAATAGCAACAAAAAAATAAAATAAAATACCATGGAATAACACTAACCAAGGATGTGAAAGACTTACATAATGAAAACATAAAAACATTCCAGAAAAAAAATTGAGAAGGACTTGAGAAAATGGAAAACCTTCAATGCTCCTGGATAGGCAGAATTAACATTGTGAAAATAGCAATCTTACCAAAAGAAATATACAAATTTAATGCAATAACAATAAAAAAATCACAACATTTTTCTTCACCAAGAAAGAAAAAGTGATCTCAATGGAATGGCAGAAGGCCTCAGGTATCCAAGCATATCCTCTGTGAAAGAAATACCTCTGGAGGCATCACTGTACCTGATCTAAAGTTATATTACAAAGCCATAGTAATAAAAACAACATGGTACTGGCATTAAAAACAGGATTATAGACCAATGGAACCAAACAGACGATCCAGACGATGGGTCAAATAATTACAGCTAGTTGATATTTAACAAAGGCCCTAACAATATAGACTGAAGACAGCATCTTCAACAAATGGTGCTGGACAAACTGGATGACCATATGCAAGAAAATGAAACTAGATCCACATAATTCTCCATGCACAAAAATCAAGTCCAAATGTATCATAGACCTCAATATAAGACTGGAAACTCTGCTACTTCTGGAAGAAAAAATAGGAAGAACTTTTCATGAACTACAAAAAGACTTCCTTAACAAAATCGCAGTAGCTCAGGAACTTAAACAATCACTCAACTGTTGTGATCTCACGAAGCTGAACAGTTTTTTCACAGACAAACATACAATAAGCACAGCTAATAGATTCCCCATAGAATGGGAGAACATTTTTTGCTGGCTACACAACTGACAGAGGCCTAATTTCTAAGGTCTACAAAGAACTCAAAAATATAAACAACAAACAATCAAACAACCTGCTCACAAAGTGGAGAGAGAACTGCACAGGGAGTTCTCAGAGGAAGAAATACAAATAGCAAACATACACTTAAGAAAATGTTCAACATCCCTAATCCTCAGGGAATTGCAAATTAAAACAACTATGAGATTCCACCTTACCCCAGGATGTCAAACATTAAAAAATCTAATGAAAACAAATGCTGCCAAGGCTGTGGAGAAATAGGGACCCTCATTTACTATTTGTGGGAATGTAAGATGGTACAACCACTATGAAAAGCAACATGTAGGCTCCAAAAAAGGTTGACGATAGAGTTACCAACAGACCCAGTTATTCCCTTACTGGGCATTTACCCTAAAAGCTCCATGCCTCAATTAGGAAATATTTACTCAACCATGTATATAACTGCTCAATTCATAATAGCTAAGAACTGGAACCAACCCAGATATCCACCATTAGACGAATGGATAACCAAGATTTAGTATATCTACATGATAAGGCACAAATGCATGTACATGTTTGTGTGTGTGTGTGTGTGTGTGTGTGTGTGTGTGTGTTTGTGTGCCTGTGTGTGCTTGGAGGTCAGAGGTTTAAGTCAGGTGCCTTCCTTACCTGGAGCTCACTAATTTGGCTAAAAAAAACTAGCCAGCAAGCCCTAGGGATCTGTCTCCACATTCCCAGCACTGGGATTAAAGACATGTAATGCCATACTTGGCTTTCCCATGGGTGCTGGAAATATCTGAACTTGGGTCTTCAAGCAATTCTCCAACTCAGCCATCTATCTATCCCTCTACTTCTATTTTATGCATATAAATGAACTAGATCTTATTAAATCTTTAAATGGTATGATGTGGATACCTTAGCACATCTACAGTTACACAGCTGACAAATGTAGAGCCAAGATTTAAGTCCACAGTATTTTGTTGCTCTCAATTGCTGCCTTTTAAATGTATTTAGGATAAGAAAGCAAGTTTTAAAGGCATATTTATACATTTTAGAAGAGCTTAAGAATATGGTAAATGTCAAAAGGTACAAATATAAGAACAGTGATTACATGAGCTTCTATAAGTATATCAATGCTATTTTACCATATTAATAAATGGATTTAAAACAAGATTGCTAAGTAACTTAGAATTCTAAGATTAAACTAAAGATTTGTGTTAGAATTTAATTATAGGAGGAACTACTATTGACTTTAAGCTTATTATGTTTTGTTTCTGTGATTTTGTTTATATCTTAACACAAAGCTTAGAACACTTTTAGACATCTCAAAGTTAAAAGGAAAGTACTGAGATTCCCCATAAATGTGCTGCCCTCATTCATGCATAGATTCCTTCATTTTCAATATCTTTCAACAATACTGTTCATTTATCTTTTGATGACCCAATTTTGTCATATCAGAATCCCTCAATGTCACACATTTTACAGATGAGGACAAATGTACAATAACAGGATCATGTGGAGTATTTTTAATGCTCTAACAATCTTCAGCTTGCTATTTATTCATGCGTTTCCTAACCACAAACCCTGCTTACAATGTTATTATTATTGCTGCAAAGGTGCCTTTTCCAGAGTATCACATGTTGAAATCACAAGGTAGGTATATAGCAGTTTTATTTTGACATCATTCTCATACAATGTGAATGCATGTTTCCTCATTTCTATTTCATGACATAACTACCTACTTATTCGCAGTGCTAACTAATGTCCAATTGTCTAGATGTTACATGCTTCTCATGTTTTAGGGAAGAAGGCAGAGTCATCAAGGACTACTTGAAGAACAATATTAAATAATTATTTTGGTAAAATAAACACACCCGATTAAATAAACCTTTGTAAAGATCTTCTCACCATGCACACAAGAAAAGAAAGAATAATAAAGGCAGAATATTAGAGAAAGATATAGAGGTGGAAGAGGGGAGGAAGGATGATGAATTAGAAAGAGAAAAGGAGGCAAGAAGAGAAGAAAAGTAAAGAAAAGAGGAAGATCTAAACTCTTCCAGCTTTCAGGGTGCTGAGAATTAAAAGTTCAAGACTAGTCTCAACTACACAGGAAGACCTTGTTTATAATGCAAGCACACAACTAAACAAATAAACAACAAAAATAAACAAGACTCAAGTTATTAGAAATAGAGGCATGGTCACTCTCTTTGATAAATTGCTTTCTTTGATAAGTTACCAGTATATAAAACAAGGTTTAAAACCTGTAAAAGTATCCTGTGGGTTAAATTTATCTCTTTATACAAAATCAGGATAGGATAACACAAAGTACTTCAAAGAATATCTTCCTTTGTCCTGAAAATGTATAGAGGTAGCCTGGAGAAGGCAAACTGCTTCTTGGCTAAGACACATTTTGTTTTACTTTTCATACACGAAGAATGGACACATAAGTTCATCAAGTTTCACAGACTGGGATGAGGGACTGGGAAATGTAATCTAGGTCTGGGAAGCCTTTCCTCTCCAAACTGCTACTGTGGCAGTCATCTCTCTGGTATCTTACAACACAAATGACTGATGATTAGGTGAGACCATAGTGGTCTGTATTCTAGGCCATGATGACCCATGGTGACTTCAGAGATAGGGAAGTAATTTAGCTGCTGTGACTAGTTTTAATTTTAGATATTGGAATGATGATTCTGTCCTATAATCCTAGGAGAATATAACCCTAAGCTCTATTATTAGCCTTATGTCACCAAAAGAGCAGAATATTTCTAAATATGGAGAAAGGCAAGAGATGGATTCTAGTGTGCAATGATCTTTAAGACCTGAATCATATCTGCTTATGAACACCCAAGAAGGCCTGAAGTATTTTATGAGGTGAGTTAAAATTTGTGTTCAATTTGGTTGAGTCTTCACTTATTTGCAGCTTAAAAAAGTTCTTATACAAAAGTAAAAGGTCAAAGATATGATGAACTAACATATAGCCTCAATAAACTTGTAAAATCAAATCAACATTTCAAATGTTAGTTTTTTTAAACTGACAATATATTCCAAAACATTTATGATATTTGAATGTGGTATGGTTAAATTATGCTAAGTAGCCAGGCATGGTGACGCACGCCTTTAATCCCAGCACCTGGGAGACAGAAGTAGGAGGATTGCTATGAGTCTGAGGCCATCCTGAGACTACATAATGAATTCCAGGTCGGCCTGGGTTAGAGTGAGACCCTACCTTGAAAAACAAACAAACAAAAAAATATGCTAAATAATGTTTCCTTATATGCTTATGGTTTGTTTGTGATGAGAACACTGGGAATTTATTGTCTTAGCACTTTTGCATATTCAATATGCAATAACTAATCCTCCCATAATATAGTGTTATATAATAGATCTCAAACCATCCCTACTATATGGCCAAAGCTTTGCCCCTTTTACTAACACTTATCTTTTTAAAATTTGAAATAAAATCAATTAAAAAGGAATAAGTAAATCTTATAAGAAATGTACTAAAATGTGTCTTTTACTTTCAGTAAGACATGAGTTATTATGTTATATTATGTTATTATATTTTCTGTTATTAAATATTATGTCATATTATTATGAACAAGAGTCTGTGTTTTAAATGACAATAAATGTTGGCAAGGATGCAGAAAAAAGGGAACCCTTCTACACTGTTGATGGGAATGTAATCTGGTGCAGCCATTGTGAAAATCAGTGTGGAGGTTCTTGAGACAGCTAAAAATAGATTTACCATATGATCCAGCTACAGCACTTCTAGCATATATCCTAATGACTCTTCTCACTACCTTAGAGATACTTGCACAACCATGTTTATTACTGCCCTATTCACAATAGCTAGGAAATGGAACCAGCCTAGATGTCCCTCCACAGGTGAATGGATAATAAAGCTATGGTACATTTATGCAATGGAGTTCTATTCAGAAGTAAAGAAAAAGGAAATAATGAAATTTTAAAGAAAATGGATGGATCTGGAAAGGATTATACTAAGTGAGGAAACCCAGGCCCAGAAAGCCAAACATCGCATGTTCTCTTTCATATGTGGATCCTAGCTATAAATGTATAGACTTGTGTGTGAGCTGAAGCCAAAAATCAATAGCAAAGGCCAGTAATCTAGATAAAGGCTATAAGGGAGGGAGAAGAGGGAAGGACTTAAGCGGATTGTATTGTATATATGTAAGTAGAAGAACAGATTACAAGGAGGGGAAAGGCCTAAGTGAGGCCAGGGGAAGGGAATGTGTAAAAACAGGGAGGGAGGAGGGTCAATCAAAATTCAAGATACTCTGAATAAGACATGAAAACCTGCTTTTCTGAAAAATGGCACATCCGAAAGCCATAGATTGTTACTAGAATTTTCAGTGCCAGGGATAGAATAGCTTCCAGTGAGTTGTTGGCCAGAGAGGTCCCTGTTACCTCCAAAACATTACAGGCTATTGCCAAGGCCCTTGGTTTCCCTTGATAAACAGGTGGGACTATTGCTGAAGACTTCACTTGCCTGAGCAGCTTGAGAAATCAAGCTCGTGCTGAGCAGAAAATCTTCTTCCTGTAGACCAGCCAACTGAAAGTTGGAAAAAGCTGCATTGCATGCAGCCCTATTGGAGACAGAAGTCATCAGCGGTGAAATCAGTTGACACTAGAAGCCTTAAGTTTGGCCAGACAGGCCAAATGACCAAATGAGGGCAATAGTGGCATGTCTGCTCTGGGGGAAACCTCTGTAATTGGACTGAAGGTCTGCTCTACGGGACGGAATGCATGCCTGGTACTGAAAAAACTAATCAAAAGCCTATGGCAGGGGAGGTCATGAGCCTTAGGGGTATAAAGCCTGCTCTTGCATGGCTAAATGTATATATTATTCCCATCAAACTGCCCTGAAAGCATTAAACTTAATGTTCATTTTCATGTATTAATGCTAGTCTCACTTCTGGTTAGAGAAGTTCTCTTTTCAGATGGTCATGACCACTGGGATGACCCAAAAGGCAACATAGTGCTGAGAAGGGATGAAGGAGTGCCCAGCACTGAAACATCTCTATCACATCCTCCAAGCTCCAAGGCTCAGGGTCCATTGTGGAAGAGGGGATGGAAAGAATGGAAGAGCCAAAGGAAGGATTTGACTCCTTACAATGCAACTGTCCAGACTGAAATTGACCTTGATAACCATGACCTCGCAGTGCCTAACAATACCTTCACAAGACCCTCATAGTAGGAGAAAAAGATGATGACATCAAATTAAAAGAGAGACTAATGGAGAGAGGGAGGGGACATGATAGAGAGTGGAGTTGTGAAGGGAAAAGGGGGGGGGGAGGGAAATTTCATGGTTTATTGTTTGTAAGTATAGAAGTTGTCAATAAACATAAAAATAAACAAAAAAGAGTCTGTGTTTTAGAGAATAGTCCTTTAACTTTCACCCTTGGTTTTATACATTATTGTTTTGTCTCCTTTATAGGGATAATTTTGTTCTTTACATTTGCTAGTCAATGATCCACTTGATAGAGGTTTGAAATGCATGAGCACAGCAGCTCACTTAGTACTCTACATAATCATTGTGTTGTGATGTCTTTCCAAAATTGCTGCAATAGCTCCTGCTCTTCCCTACTGTCTGTTTTTGTTTCTCCATCTTTCCCCATTATCTGTAGCAGATGTCTGTAGCACAGTTTTTTCCCTCTGTGAGCTCTGTTTAACTTACAGGAAACAGAGATGGTTGAGTTACAGAATCATACTTGTTTACTGATATGGTATAAAATTGCTTCTAACACTGGAGTCTGGTGTAAGCTTTGGTCAGACATGATTTTCCTCTCTATTTATGAAAATAAGTATTCCCTGGACTTTAACTACTGACCTGTTCTGAAAGTCTGTAATATACAGCCTCATAATGAGAGATTCATTCTTCCCAGAATTTTGGGAAATTCAATAGTATTTAAACATAGTTCATAGCATCTCAATGTTTAGCATGCATAAACCAAAATTATATAAAATATAAACTTTTATTTTCCAAATAGGAACCTCCCAGCTATGTAGGAAGTTAAGAAGGAAGGAAGGAAGGAAGGAAGGAAGGAAGGAAGGAAGGAAGGAAGGAAGGAAGGAAGGAAGGAAGGGAGGAAGGCGGGAAGGATGGAAGGAAGGAAAGACAAAGAGTGAGGGAGTGAGCATTTTATACAGAGAAGGAGGCAGTCAGCAGGCCAGCAGAGTGCATTCATGCATATCACAGAAAGAAATGTGGATGTGTTTAGGTGAATGAAATCAGTTCAAATATTTTCAGTTTAACAGAGTTAATTTCAATTCCATTTGAAAATTAGATCCCTTTTGCATTAACAATTAAGTGCCTCATATTCAACCTTGTTAGCATCTGGTCATTCACATTAGTGATACTCATAATATTCAAAAGAACACCATAATCAGTTAGGGCAAGTGCTGTTTACAAAGCATGAGTAGGCTCTGCTGCTGGTGTACATGGTGGTGGGTGGGTAGGACAGGATGGTGGTGGGTGGGTGGCACAGGGGATAACCCAGTGTTTACTTGCAACACAAGTCCAATACCAATTTTCTACCTCCAAATTCTATTGCTAATTATTCTAAATCATTGTTTTTATTTATATATACATTCATTTTTCTGTTTTCCAGTGCACATTCTAAAATATTTTCCAGTTTATCACATAGAATACTCAATATTTTACTCAATAAGTAAGCCTGTTTTATTATATATTCTTTGAAGAATATCACTTTTAAAGCATTTTTTCTCTCTATAATTTGAATCTCTTATTTGAAATGCATTGTTACATTTTTTTTTATTTAGTTGGCCATAAAATATAATGTGGAATCTGTCCTGACCCAAGTTTTAATCAAAAGCTTCATTTTCATTTAATATTTACAAATTCTAAAAAGACCTATTTCTTAAAGCAATATTGATATTTGTTTCTGCATCACTGCCATCAAGGAAAGCACCTTTATCATTCAATTTTTGTCTATCTGGGGATATAGTTCTATAGCCCAATAAATTATTTAATACTCCAAGGTTCAGGATATTTTAAGAGAAAATTTGATATGGACATATATCACAACACTAGCAAGCTATCCCCAAATACACTTTTTTCTCCCTTTCATTAAAATAGTCCATCGAAAATGCTACGGTATTAAGTGAACAGCTCAGAAGTTGCCATTCCAGAGTCCCTGGCAGCTTGGAGCTCACACTGACCCAATTCAGTAGAAATAGGCCGAAGGTGACACTAAGCTAGATTACTGATTGTAAGGATAATAATTACTCTGTAGGATTTGAATACACAGCAACAAATTTTTTTTTCAAAAAAATTGTATTTACTTATATGCAAGCAGAAAGAGAGATAGAAAAGAAACAGACAGAGAGAATGGGTGTGCCATGGCCTTCAGCTTCTGCAAACAAACTCCAGACACATTCCCCACCTTGTGCATCTGGCTTATGTGGGTACTGGGGAATCAAACCTGGGTCCTTAGGCTTCATAGGCTAACGCCTTAACTGTTAAATCATATCTCCAGCCCAGCAACATGATTTTCTGGATGAGACAAAAGGACTCTGCATTTCTTCAAACAACTATTTTTAGAGGAAATGTTATGGATTCTCTTTATCACAAAAGACTCAGCTTTTTTATGAAATGCTGTACAGTAGCTATTTTGAGTTTTGTGGATCTTATGTTCTCTGTGATAAGTGCAGAACTCTGTAAACAAATGAGTTCAATGTAGTTCATTGAAAACATATTTATGAAAACAAGTGGTGGATCATATTTGACCTATTGGCTTTTGCCAGCCGCTTGCCTGTTGTTGCTGTTGTTCATTTGTTTATATTTCAGTTGGTGAAAAAGTTCTGGAGATGGTGACTGTGCCTTTACAAGGTGAATATATTTTATCTTCCAAAAATCAGACTTAAAAGTTAAAATGTGACAATTTATGTTATAAACATCATATATTTTACCATAATATGGTGTATGTTCTATCACCATATCAATGTTTTGCCTGTTCTATAGCTTGACTTACATTGAATAAAACAGTATGCACTCACTGTCTGACTTCTTGCTATTCACATAGAAGGTAAACATAGCAATTCCATATTAATTTTATTGACAAGATATACATGTAGAATATATTATACTATAATGTTATAATATAATATATTAGCCTTTGTTGATATTTAACTGCTAGAATTTACTCTTATTTATATAATTTAGCCAAAATTTCTATACCATTTGGGACATATATTTTACAGTTTACTTAGGCAAATATGGAGTAAAATGGTGGAATGATATAATAAAAATATCTACTTCCATAAAGTTTCAAAAATTCATATAAGCATTTTCATGGCTGCCTGCTACATTACTGGGTGTTTCAGGTCAATTCTCTAATGTATAATGATCATTGCTTAAAGATGTTTCACAAATCTTCATATTAAAGGTGCATGACTGAAATAGATGTTGGATTTCTCTTACTTGCTAATATTTAATGTTTTTTGTTTTGGGTTTTTTTGTTTTGTTTTATTTTGCTTGATTACTAGTCATTTGTAAGAGTGCTTATTTATTCTGGGTACATATCCTTTGTCACAGACATGTATGTATTGTAAATATTTTCTCCCAATCTGCAGATCACATTTTGATTTAAAAGGTATTTATTGCATAATACCCATCCCCACATGTAGCAGACAGCTTCAGGTTCACTGAGATGAACTTCCAGACCAGGCACAGTTATGGAGGAAGAGATTTATTGAAGCTTACAGATCCAGGGGAAGTTCCATAATGGCAGAAGAAACTGGCCTGCCTTCACAGGACCAAACACAGAAAGAAGCCACAAGCCCAGAGCCACATAGCACAGCACACTTCAGGAACACCAACTAGGCACACTTTCCATATCTTTAGATTGAAATCCTAAACCCAACACCACACCTTAAGATACACCCAGAGATACTGTCTCCAGCAAGGTGGCTGCAGATGCAAACTATAAACTAATAAAACACTGAATATATTGGGGTCCATCTATTCAAACTACCACACCACATATAAATAATATTTTTAAAGGTATATTTTGAAAAATCTACATCTTAAATTATGAAGCCCAGTTATTCAAATATTTCTAATTTTATATTTTTGCTATAAGATACTTTTACTTAATGAAAGGCTAACTTTGATTTACTAAATGAAAGGTTTGATTATAGATTCTCTTATTATTTTATAAGTTATTCAGCTTGATCAAAAAGATTGGTTGGAAAAAAAACAATCACTTCCACTTTGAATCGTCTTTGAGATTATAGGTTTATGAGTCTGTTTTATTTAAATATTCTATAAAAATTATTTATTTATTTGTTTATGAGAGAGAAAGAGGATTAATGGGCATGCCAGGACCTCTAGCCACTGCAAATGAACTCCAGACTCATGTGCATCTGGCTTATATGTGTATTGGTGAATTGTACCTGGGTCATTAGGCTTCTCAGGCAAGTGATTTAACTGCTAAGTCATCTCTCCAGCTCAGACTATGTTTTAAACTCTTTTTCTGAGCCCCCCCCCCCAACTCATACATAGTATTATGCCAATGTACTCTGACCTGACTCCTTTCATTTCATGGTGATACTTGGGGTGAGGTGGCACAAGCCATTGTTGTCTAATTATCTCAAACCTTGATCAGTTCTCCTCAGTCTTTTGCATTGCTAATATTAGAATCATTTTGTTAAATACTCTGAAAAACCTAGCATTTGGATTTGGATTGTTTTGAATACACACATGTACATAACCATATATATATATATCATTCAACACATCTATGAAATATATGTGTTATATATTCACTGAATATATATTTGTGAATAATTGTAATGTTGAAATATTGATTTGATGTTTAAATTTTGTTTTAAATTAGCATACAAAATAATTGGATTCCTATGACATTTTCCTATATACTTAGTTTTTGTTATCCCAGTCAATGAAAACAACAGGTTTTTAGCATTTATTTAGGTTCTTTTACGTGTGTCCCAGTAACACAGTATATTTTTTGCTAGAAATGCCTTGTACATGTTTTTGTTAAAATTTATTATTTTCCAATTTTGATGCAATTGTATAATGGACTATTTTTGCATTATTCTAACATTTTGTTGCTAAGAATACAATTGATTTGCCTTATATTAGTCTGATATCTGGCAAATTTGGCAATTTCATTATTGTTGTAACTTGTTTAGGTGAGTTCACTGTTTTCTATGAAAGACTGCCATGAAGAGTAGACTTGCTTCTTCCTAACATGGGATATTTTCAGAACCCTTTATTGCATAGGCTAAGCTTCCTAGCAGGCTATTTAGTAGAAATGATGAGGTTGGTAAGTCTTTACTATTACAAACTCTTCAATATTTCCCTAAAAATCTTATATTAGCTGTAGAGGTTTTGTGAACATGCTTTATTAAATCAATAATGTTGCCCTCTCCTAAGTTCTGGTTTTTTACATGATTATTTGTTCAATTTTGTCAATTTTTTTGATAATATTTTAGTAATTTATAAGAACTTTTTATTTGCTTTAGCATAAAATTTAGAAACAAGCATAAAAGCATTGGGGATATTGTTTATACATAGTAAGTTTCACCTGATCCACCCATTTCACAAAGTAGGCAGTTTCACCTGATATATGATTTTTTTCTGGTAAATTTCTATGTTTACAGATCTAAATGCTTTCTTCCAAAATATGAAAATTGAGTTTCCTTTTTCTGATCTACCAATAACTATTGCAATGAAATTATATTTTACATAATGTAACTTAATAACTGTCACTTAATATATGAACTGACATATTAGGATTAAAAGCTACTATTGGGAAGTGGCTAAAGGCACTTACCAGCCATGTAAAAATGGATGCATAAAATACAAAATGCAAAAAAATACAAATGTCAGTGTTTGCTTGAAGCGGCAAGAGGCCCCAGTATGCCCATATTCACATACACCTACGCACATTTGCAATTTTTTTAAATTAACTATTATGTCATTTTTCTTTCATTTCCTCCTTATTCATTATTTTGAATGAGTAGAGTTTTGTTTTGTGTGAATTTGAATTTTGTTTTACTTATTCTGAATACTGATATAGCTTATAACATTTTTATTATAGTGGCATCTCTAGTATTACAGTATAATTTAATATATGACCCTCCATC
The DNA here is from genome assembly GCA_036365145.1 of Orientallactaga sibirica. NCBI lineage: Eukaryota > Metazoa > Chordata > Mammalia > Rodentia > Dipodidae > Orientallactaga > Orientallactaga sibirica. Next base: position 3,943,362 of record JAEOAD010000240.1, read on the forward strand.
TCAAATGATATTATTGAATTTTACTATACAAAAGAAATTTACAAGTATATCCTTCTGTTTCTTCCCACCTGTCTTTGGCGATTTTTTTGTCTTTTCAATTCTTCAGAAATTATAAATCCCACAATGTAGGACTTTTATTTTTATTTATGAAAACAATTAATAATATTTAATTTTACTTGTAAAATTTGAGGATATAATTGACCTACCATAGATTATACATTTAAATTATATAATTTAGTATGCTTAGGCATTTGTAAACTATGAACATTCCATTGAAAGTTGCATTCCTTTTCATGCATTTTGTTGTTTTTCCTCTTTCTATATAGATGGATAATTACTTTTGTGCTCATCTTTTTTCCCCCTGAAACATTGCCTTCAATTATTTTATACTACATGGTGGTTGTCTAATTAATTCACCATATGAGCTATTATTTTATTTAGCATTAACTTTTATTAAAAGTCATACCATGGGATGAAATTGCACATTGCTTCTTTGTGTTGTACATTTCTTAGAAGATGCATGTCTGTTGTTTTTGTAATGATTATCCTGACCTTCATATTTCACTGTTTTCTTGGAGTGTCCTGCCTTATGGTGACTGTTCTCCCCTTTCAGCTGTTTTAAAGAATGGCTCTGGCTCTCTACAACTTGACTTACATATGGTTTATTCATCTGCTGTGTGCTGCTTTTCTTACTCAGATTTTCTTACCTCTTATACATGTTGTATATTGTTTTTGTTGCTTTTGTAAAAGTCCAATGTATTATTTCTTTAGTATTTTATCTTCCCATTATTGCTATTTTTTCTTTTCTTAAAAAATTGTTGTTTATTTTTATTTATTTATTTGAGAGCAACAGAGAGAGAGAAAGAGGGAGAGAGAGAGAGATAGAGAGGGAGACAGAGAATGGGTGCACCAGAGCATCTAGCCACTGCAAATGAACTCCAGATGCATATGCCACCTTGTGCTGGGTACTGGGGAATTGAGCCTTGAACCAGGGTCCTTAGGCTTCACAGGCAAGTGCTTAACTGCTAAGCCATCTCTCCAGCCTACTTTTTTTTTCTTTCTGAGAATGATATGTATATTCAGCTTCAATCATGATACAGTAATTTTGGCTTTGCTCTGGTTCACACCTTCCCACCCTCAGCTCTAAAGATATTCCTGCATTTTCCTGTTTGTATTTTCTGTTGCATAAATCTATTGATCTCTCAAGATTACTTTTTCCTTCCTACTTATCTTTAAACATCCAAAGAAACCTGCTCAGGGCAGGGTCATGGAAAACAACCCAGCAAAGAAATCCCTAGTCTATGATATTTGCTTTTGTCCCCCATGCATATCAATTTGATATTTTTTAACATGTACCTCTGTTTCTATTGATTGATTTACTTTTTGATAATTGAATTGGTTTTGATTTTGGTATCTCACAAAAATAAATAATAGAAACCTTGTGGAAATGAACACAGAGCAAACTATATACTATTATTTGCAGAAATGAGCATGATTTTCTCTGTATCACATAAGTGTGAATGCATCTAGTTGGGCTTTGAGCTGGTTTTGAATTTTATTGTTTTATCATGATCTCCCATTAACCAAGTAAAATTTTCTCTGCTGTTGTCTTGCACTTTGAATGATAAAGACATACCAAAGGTCTTCTTTTGTGCTTTTCAACAGTCTTTGTACTGCTTTTAGCTCCTTACTTATATGCAGCTTCCCTCTCCCAATATTAGGCAATTATGTTACTCATATATATGTGAGTTATGGGTTATGTCATAATCTATTTTTGACTATGACAAAGTTCCATAGATTGGGCATTATATAATGAGTAAAAAGTTGCTTACCATAGTTTCTGACAGTCCAAGCTTAAATGGGCAGCATCTGTTAAGGGACTTCTTGCTCAATCATTCTATGGCAGAAAATCAAAAATGAGGGGAAAAGAGCAAAGGAGGGGAAAGAAGGGAAGGAGGGAAAAAGAAAGAAATTCATTCCTATCTAAGTGGCCCACTCCCATATAGCAACATTTTTTATTCAAATGGTCATCATGTCCTGATGACTAAAAGAACTCTCATTAGGTCCATTCAAAGAAAAAGTAAAGAAACACTGTAGCAGTTACCTCTCATTTTTGAAACAAATGGTGTTTACCTGACCAGATGCAGATCCTCAGAGGACAAGGGCTTATTTCAGGTTTACAGTTTTGAGGGGAAGCTTCCTCACGGTGGAGAAAAGCTTGACAGTTCACACCTTCAAATATCTACAGCAGAGAGAAGCAGCAAGAGCAAACTGATTCTTAATACACAGTAGACTGAACTAATCACCCCCAAGGTCCTGTCCCAGAAACATGCCTCCTCCAGCAAGGTTCAACTTCCCAAAGGTTCCATCAGCTGGGGACTAAGTAGGAAACTGAATCATAAATATTTCAGGCTATATGGGACATTCTACATTAAACCAGCACACGCTTTAAGATACAGGTATAGGCAAGGATTTCTAAACAGAACTCTAGCTGTTCATGAAATAATGCCAAAAATTGACACTCAGATTTAATGAAATTAAAAGGCTTCTGGGCGGGAGAGATGGCTTAGTGGTTAAGGCTCCTGCCTGCTAAGCCTAAGAACGTCCATTCCATTCTCTGGGTCCCACATTTATCCAGACACAAAGTGATGCAAGAATGCAATGCTCCACTTGCCCACAAGGCGGTGCACGTGTCTGGCATTCATTCATAGTGGCTGAGAGGCCACTGGCATACTGATTCTCTCTCTCCCTCTCTCTCTCTCCAAAAAATAAATAAATAAATAAATAAATAAATAAATAAATAAATAAATAAATAAAGGCTTCTGTACAGCAAAGGAAACAAAATGAGAAGAGACAGCCCATATACAATGGGATAATCTCTTTGTCAACTATACATCTGATAGAGTATTAATATCTAGAATATATAAAGAATTAAAAATTATATAACAAGAAATGAAACAAACCAACTCATAAATGGGAAGACAGCTCTCAGAGGATGAAGGACAAATGGGCAACAAAAATATAAAGATAAGGTCCAACATAATGTCACTACCAGAAGAGAAGTGCAAACTAACACTATAATGATATTCTGTCTCATCCCAAGCAGAATGGCAGTCACTAAGACAACAAATGGTGGTGAGGAAATTTAGCAGAAATCAATCAAACAACAAAAATTAGAATTATCATATGACCAAGCTATACCACTCCTTGGTATTTAAAGGACCCCAATTCAACATATTAAAAATAAACTCACACATGAATGTTTATTGCAACTTTGTTCACAATAGTTCAGTTACAGAATCAGACTAAACTGATAAATGAACAAAGGAAATGTGTGTGCACAGTGCAATTTTATTCAACTATAAAGATCAATGAAATTGTGTCATTTGTGGGGCCATGATTGCAACTGGGCATTGCCATATTAAAAGCATTAAGTCCATCTCAGAAAGATAATGCTACATTTTATCTCATTTGTGGACCCTACATTTATATTGGTAGATAAAATCATCTATGTATGTATGACATAAAGTAGAAGTAAAATTGTCGGGTGCAATGAAGGGGAACTAATAGGGAAGTGCAGCACATGGAAAGGGTAGGGAGACATGGAAGAAATATATTCAAAATACCTTAATAAACTTGTATGAAAATGTCTTTAATAAAGCCAATAAATATATTCCATTGAAATTACTTTAAATAAATAAAAAATAGAAAGTAGAATTTCATTCCTTGAAAATACATTAGAGGAACTATAATTTAGATTTTAACAGGACAAATAGCATGCTTCTAATGTATTGCAGTTTGAATAACATGTTCTATTAGGGCATTAACTAAGAAAATTAAGCAATTACTAAGAGGAATGATTCAGCAGGAAAAAGGTGAGAGAATGATGAAGATCTTTCAAAATTGTTTAGAAAAAGTTCATTAAAAAGATGAAAAAAAAAAAGACTTGAAAAGCAACATGAAAGTTTTATATATATGGATTATCAGGTAACTCAGGAAGAAAAAGTACAACTTGTGATTGTTTTAGGTGATGCCTATAAACTCAACACATATTCTTCTGACCTTTATCCTTTCTTTTGTATTCAAATATTCCAAAATTTTTTTTTTTTTTTGTCTTTTTAAGAGAGGGTCTCACTCTAGCCCAAGCTGACCTGAAATTTTCACTATGTAGTCTCATGGTTGCCTCAACCTCATGGAGATCCTCCTAGCTCTGCCTCCTGAGTGCTGGGATTAAAGGCATGCGCCACCATGTATGGCTCAGTATTCCAAAATCTTATAAGAGAAAAATACCTCTAAATTATCCAAAAGGAAGATGATATAGTTAAGATATAAGCATGACAAAAGTATTACTTCATTTGAATTGGCTCATTTACTATGAGGTCTTTTAAGAAAACATTTCAAAATCAACTCTGACACAGTGGTATTCAATGTAAATTATATTGTTAAATATTGACAAAAAGCTAATATTGATTGTGTGCTGAGTTTTATAGAACATGGCTCTTGTTCATATTTGAATGGGAGAAAGGTCAATATAAATGTGGTCATACAGGATAAATGATTATGTGGACAGAAAATCAGGATATCAAGTAATTTTTTATCAGTATAATTAAAGGATAGATAATAGGCTTTGAAAATTTTAGTAATTATAGGCTCTAACAGATTGTAAAAAATATCAATGTTCTATTTACCCAAATTTTGGTGTGAAATAATACTTAATGCCAAATTTTTGTGCATGTTTATATATCATATCACATTTTTTCTGATTTGCATATATTATTGTTCACTCTACATACAATATTTTGAAGGAAACTATAATTCTTTGTAGAGCACATGTGTATCAGTTAACTAAGTACATAACTACCTTCTAAATATGTCATTGCTTTTCTAACTTTATTAATACATTGAGAATATTTCCTATCCAAATACAGTGACACATAGTAACATATATTTGTTATGGTTTGGAACTGAAATGTCCCCCACAGGCATTTGCTTTGAATGTTCAGTCCTAAGTTTGTAGGTGCTACTTTATAAGGATATGGAGCATTTAGAAAGTGAGGTAAGTCAATGGGGCATGAGTTTTGAAAAATGAGATTTATGTCTGATTCTAGTTTGTTTTCTTTGCTTCTTGGTGAATAGCTCCACCACATACTCCTGTAGTCTCAAACACAGCTATTCAACTACAATGTCCCCACCTCCTACTCATACTGTGAGCTAGAATAAACTCTTCTTCTATAAATTTGTTTCTGGTAGGTAATAGTCATAACTATACAAAAATAGTTAACACTGAATATAGCAAAAACAATCCCAAATATATATAGACATTTTCAGAGATTTGTTCAATTTTTTATGCTATTAATATTGTTCTGAAATTCTCAAATCAAATATGTTTAAGAAAGCATAGATATTAATAAACAACATTGAAGATATACTTTTAGGTTCATTTTGGATCACAGTGAGTAGACCAAACAATTTTGAATTTCTAACACAATTTACACAATTATAAAACATAGTTTTATAGATCTTCATATATGACACATATGTTTTATAAACTTAATTTGGAAAATAACTGGTGACAAGTAATTTTTATTAATGCAACAAACCATATAACAATAAATATTTTATAATATTGTAATGATTTGAATATATTTCCACCATTTAATGTTAATATATCCTTTTTATTCTTCAAAATGACCTGGATAGTATGTGCTATCAATATTATTGCATATATTTTGATGAATGCCTTTTAGTTATGTCCACTATAAATCCCTCAGCCTTTAATCTGCATTATTTTCATCTAGATAGAGATAACATAAGAAGAATTCTTCAAATTTAATAGTATTGTCCAACTGTGCCCCATCATCAAATATAGTGTTTTTCAATAATAAGTCAACCATCTGTGCCTAGATATCTGCACTAACTGGACACCATCTGCCTGCAAAACCTGCAGAGAAACCAAATACAGAATATTCCTTTCAGAAATCTACTGCATGTGTTCTTACTATTTAAATTAGTTTCAACTGTGAGGACACAAAATCCCAAATGTGGAGGGGGGCATGCTGAAGTACCTAAGCACACTTAACTCTCACTAAGTTTATTCAGAAAAGATCTTGGACAATCACTGAGCTCTATCACTATTACACTTAATAACTGTGATAAGTATTTTCTTCTGATCTTTTTGGGACAGCTTCATTAAATTTAGAAATTCTAAAAAAGAATTTTTAAGAACCTGCTATAAGATAGGCTTTTTCAACCTCTTTTTGATCATCTCCTTGGTATGGAAGGAATTCCTGCCCTGTGTATGAATGTGGCTGACCATAAGAATCCAGATGAAAATAGTTTACTGGTTACTTGTGCTCACAATTCAGTGGAAGAGGACTTTCTACTCTGCAGGCCCATGGAGGGGTTGCATCAGAAACGGAGGGTAGGAAAGCTTTGTAGTATTAAAGAGGTCAGGCTATGCCTTAGTTTCCATAGGAGTAGGTAATTAATTTGAATAATTGTATAAGCCAGTAAATCAGTAGGAAACTCACTGTTCATGAATCACAAATGGTACATTTGATAAAAAGCATTGCACAGTTAGAACACTTTATCTGTGATAGTAGACGAGGATGGTAACTTTTAGATAGGCCTTATGAAGACCTACTGATCTCATCAGTTGTCAAAGCAGCACACAGTATTACCTTTAAGGTACACACATATAAACACAGCATACTGTAATCTGTGTTGGATCAATCTTTATTGTAGGAGTTTTCATTTCCATTGGAGGATGCTTACTGCAGCTCTGGCCTTGGTCTGCTCTGCTGTCAAATGCCAGAAGCCACTTCCCCCAAGCAATCTAGTTGTCATCAAAAATATTTGGAGATGTTGCCAAATGTTCCTTAAGGAACAAATATTTAAAGTTCAGAGCTATCAAAGGAAAAGAATTATATGTCCTCACCCACAGATTAAGATGTGCTTTCTACAAGGGACCTGGGCTTCCAGTTTAAAATCAGTATCTCATGAGCTTTAGTCACCTATGGAAGTATGAAATAGTCACTAGATTTAGGGTCAATGTAATCTCTGTGTGTGTGTGTGTGTGTGTGTGTGTGTGTGTGTGTGTGTGTGACTGGATCTCTCCATTGCTTTTTAGATCCCATTTTTATTCTTATATGAATGCATTTGTTGATTTAGTAAATCTTTTCAGAGCACTTATGTGGAGCTTGCTGTAGGTGCTTTATTATAATTAAAAATAGAGATTGTCTTGAACTGTCTGTATCTTGAACACTCAAAAGAGACAGAGAAAAAATTCTGGCAAATACCATAGCATATTTGTGTAAACATGATGGAACCCAGAAGAGGGTCAACTGCTAACCAGAGGAATTTTTCAGTAAGAAACAACTATTCTGAAGCCTGAAGTTTTATTAGAGATTATAAAATAATGGTACAAAATAAAAGTGTTATAAGTGGAAGGAAGTTCAAATGCTAGAAAGCATATTATATATTCAAACAAATGAAATCTGGTATGTTTTCACTTACAGTGCCAGCCTTACACAAGGTAGATCAAGGTAGAGAAGTAGGGGCCAAATCACAGAAGACTTGCACAGCATAGTAACATGATGGCACTTCAGCAAGAAAGGAAGAAGAGAGAGAGAGAGACGAGAGAAAGAGAGAGAGAGAGAGAGAGAGAGCATGTGTAAGCAAGCTTAGCTTATTTTAAAAGGTAGAAAAATAAATTTACAGCTTGCAATCATTTTTTTGACTATAGAGTGGGGAGTGGATTTAGAAGGAAAAACAGGCAGACATGTAAAAACAGATTCTATTCATTCTTTTCTGATGGATTTTGGAAATATATGCAAAACACACCCATACTAGTAACAACTAATTGAAGAAAAATAAATAAGCTTGTTAGTTTAGCACTAACAGTTACCTGGATTTGGTGTTATATAGGAGCAAAAGGAAGGTTTCTTTTTTCATCCTATATCATAATCATCATCATCATCACAGACATACTTTGTATGGATACATCATGTGTTGGTACCACATTTTCCCTCATCTCTGCCCCCATTCCACTGGGGTTTCTGGTATTCACTGTGTTTGTGAATTATGTATTGTGAGAGCAACAGTCATATATTGGGGGGAGGCAATGTTTCTAGGTATGAAGTCCCAATCTTTGTTTCTTACAATCTTTCTGCCTCCTCTTTTTCAAAATTCCCTGAGCCTTGATGGGTATGCTTTAAGTTGACTTCAGTGATGAGCTCTTATGAGCCTCTGGATCTCTGCTTTGGTATGTGTTAATGATCCTCAGCATCTGTGTCTCCTTCACCCTGGCTCTGATTGTCAGGCTCACCATGGAAGCAGCACTCTTTCTCATCTCCCCAATTCCTCTGTGGTTTCACCTAGGCCTTGGCTGAAGTGGGAGGGGTGGTTTAATCTTCTTGGGTCACACTACCTTCTGAAAACGAAAAACAGACTCTCCAATGGAGAATGAAGTGAGCACAAGTTAAATGGGATAAATGTCATTAATTTAGGGAGTTTTTGATGGACATAGCCTCTTTTTTAGCCAGAGACTAATGGGAGCTTGACATTGGAGAGCCTAATTGTTATCTCCTTACAATTCTGTCCTGGTTCCCAGTTCCAGATATGTGTTCATTTCCAGTAAATGGATCTTTTAGCCAATAAGAAGGTTTCTTTTTAAAAATACAATCCAAGTTTCTGCATTGACCCCTGAGGAAAACGTTAGGTAACTTTCATTGAGATTGGCACGTCAGAATGAAAAGCAGGTTTAAGAGTGAAAATGATAAGTTTAATGTCAAAGATTGATGCATACCTTTTTTGAGGAGACTATTTCTATTTACCACAGATGATGAAGGCATCACCACACTATAAAACAGAACAAAACAAAAAAGCCATTTCATCCTTTTATCCAAGTCCAGTTTAATAAATCAATAAGTTTACTGGAGATTACTGACAGAAGCCTGTGTGACACAAGCAGGTATATTACTGAAAATTCCACCCCAGCATTGGTAACAACTCTCAAAATCTACACTCCTTGAGTCCTTTGAACAATGTGAAGGAAATGGCATCACGTTAGAGTCTCCTTTGCAAGATCAATTAATGCTCCATGTATGACCTCAGCTAGGGGCCTCGTGAGCCTATGGAGTTTTGTGAGCTTTCTGAGACTTACATTTCATTTGGGTTTCATAAACCTCAATGAGCCTCTAGCCCTTGCTTGAGGGGATGTTTCACATAACAAAGACAATGAATTTGAATTGACTGTGTCAACTCACATGGAAATAAGTTAGCAATTTTAATGTGGATATAAATGACAGAAAGCTTGTGAGGAACTGTAGATGTTGGTGGGAATACATTGCTTATAGATATTTTAGAAGTCCTCATGGTGAATGAGATCACCCAAGAGAAGTAAAAAACAAAATTTTAGTTAATTAATTAAGGAGAGAGAGGGAGACAATGGGTATGCCAGGGCCTGTAGCCACTGCAAACCAACTCCAGATATATGTGCCATCTTGTGCATCTGGTTTTACATGGGTACTGGGGAACTAAACTCTGGTTTTCAGGCTTTGCAGTCAGTGCCAACTGCTAAGCCATCTCTACAGCCCGAAAACAAATTTTAAAAAGAGTTATCCAAGATAGGTCCTGAGAATCACTGAAGTCATGCCCAGAAGAAAGGCGACCTGTCAAGTGTCTGGGAAAAACAGTAGCCACATAAGAAACAGGAAATTCTGAAAGGCTTATTGTCAATATTTTGGGTAGATTCAATTGAAAAGTAAAAAAAAATTGTAAAAATTGGCCAGAAAAGTTGGTTTGGTAGAAAGGTTGAGACAAGTTTATTTGGGATGAAGGAAAGATTTATTAGGTGAAGGTTAGTAGCCCTGAAAACATGGCAGCTTTCAGAAGCTAAAGCCTCAGTTCCTATGAAACACATGTGGTGCCTTTTATGGTTTGGGGGTGAAAGGTGTATATCTTGGAATAGACCATGTGAGAGACATCACAGAATCAAAGGTGGAGAGAACCACTGGTCCCTTCATCCCTCTATGGGCTTCTCTTTTCCCTCTACTTGCTATGGAAACTGATCTGGAATAAATTTCTTGCTGTAAAAATGGGAAGAATAAGGTAATAGTGAGTTTTGAAGACCTTGGTTTATTTCATCATGTTATAAAATTTTGATAATGCATTACCTTCTGTAGTAGTTTACCTGGAAGTGTCAAGAGAAAAAGTTGGCTTAATAAAGTGGCGAATTTTTAAAACAGTGTGGGAAAAAGAAGTGGGGTCAAGGATAAAAGGTTGCCTGCTGTGCTAGCCTGATGACTGAGGAAAAAATGCACATGGGAAGGAGATACAAAGAGCAACATGAGAAGTGTCCTTTCCCTTGAGATCAAAGAAAAAGAAATGAGGATGAAGAAAGAAATAGGAGTCTTTCATCAAAGAGAATGAGTTTAAAGTTAACATTTGAGAAGCAGAGGTGTTGGGCGATGCGACCATCATATTTGACATTGAAGTGAAGGCATGCTGCCACACCTACAAAAAATGATGGATAGCAACTTGTAGTTTCTCTGACGGATAGTATTTTCACAACCAGACTTCTCCTGAAGACTAGAACTGCTATGTAGTCCACGTGAAAGCTAATGACATGGTGGAAGGGATTCATCACATCTATTTCCTCATCACTTGTTCCATCTGACATGACATTTATTGGCTTTGTCTTCAGTTGATAATTTCTTAAGCACAGTCCTCAAGATATTTGAAGTCATTGACTTTACTCAGATATTATCTTCTTGCATTTATCCATACATCAACATACACTCTCAGTCCAGTCCCTCTCTTTTGGCATTTTCTGTCATCTTATTGGCAGTTTTCCTCATGTCACACAGGAATTCTGATCAAAGGTTTTTTTTTTTCTGTTGCATCCCCTCACAAGCTTCATCATCTTAGTGATAATTGCTGAATCTATCCTTTGCATATGAATATTTAAAATATATTGAAAGCTCAATCTTACAGACAGATTTAATTACTGAGAAGCAGATGTTCTTTTGATGTTTATTGATTGGTGGACATTTCAAATATATGATCTTTTGCTCCTTAAGTATAACGTGTCTGCAAAGAAAATTTTGCTTGCTCTTATGTGAGGCCCCACCATCCATATTTAGTAAACATATTAACAATTCTTTCAGTTGTTTAACTTCAAGACTTTTGCTAGTGTCTAATTTCCAGTCTTTAGTCATCCTTGCCCTACCCCTAACCTTGACGTCTTTTAGCACAGTATCTTTTGTGATTACCCTTTCTTTGTTCCTCCAAAATCCTTTTTATCTTGCTGTTCTGTTGGCCTACAATAGATTATTCATCCTTCTGTGACCATTGTAATTTGACCCATTCTTACAAGGGCTGGTTCAGAGATAAACCCATGGCTTTCCCCAGTCATGCTCACAAGTAACCATGAAGCACAAATGCCCTGCAGATTCTGGGATTTGAAGTATCCAACCTCAGACACTAGTGCTGCAGTTCCTAAGCCTGTTTTGAAAATCTTTCATCCAAATTCCTGACTTGTCTGTGTTGTATGGCAATTTTCCTCCACAACAAGCAGTAAACAGCTATTTCTGGCCTTATCAAAAGCAGCTGGATTAACACACAAGCGATTGTTTGGGGAGGGTCATCAGACCCCCATTTGGGACTTAAACACCCCCTGCCCCAGCTGTATACAATAATGCACAAGATCTAGTGAGCTGGTGTGGGGGGAAGACAGAGTACATAAAGATGAAAAGATCTAGAAAGTAGGAGCTCCAATGAGCTCCATTGAGGTGGTGTCTCTAGATTATCTATGCTCTGTGAGTAAATCCTCACCCTAAGGCTGAGAAAGGAGAATCTGTGGGGGTAATCCCAGTATAGTGAGCCCAACTGAAGTGTTGCTTTGGGGTCTCTTGCTCTGTAAGTAAGCCCTCACCCCGAAGCTGACAGGGAAGCATAGTGAGTCCCACTGAAGTGCTGCTCTGTGGTCTCATACTCCTCAACAGGAACGAGGAGCATCTAGAAGTGGCCACAGGGAAGTTGTCATTCAGGGTTAAATGAGACTTCTTCATGGTGCAGCTGCCCTGGGGTCTCGATGCTCTGTAAGTAAGTCCGCATCCTGAGGCTGAGGGAGGAGCAACCAAGGAGTAATTTTGACACAGGAAGCTCCATCAAAGTGGCTGGTTTGGAGGCATCATGTTCTCATAAGTAACCTCTCATTGGTTCACCAAACTGGTTTTGGTGTGATCAGGCTTTGGTCTGCAATCTGGGTCCTATCTGAGGTGAAGATTTGTTTCTGCATTTCCCCAGGGGAAAAGTTTTACATGACAGTTGGCACCCAACTCAAAGATAAGTTTGGGAGGAGCAGTGGCATGGTCCCGGCTGTGGTCAGCAAGGCCTGTAGCTGAGGCTGGGGAGGGACTTTCCATGGGGGAAATCCCAATGTTGGTCATCCTTCATCACATCACATAGTGTGTGGGGGTGTGCTTTCTTATGGCAGTGTCGGTAGGTAACTCAGGCTGAGCCATCATGAGGAAGAATGTTTGGGGGAGGAATCCCATGATGGCCTGGGTCCTCCTCTGTGTGGTGTAGAGTGGCATGCATGTTTGATGAATGGGGTCCACCATGGGAATACAGGGATGCCTTGAAAACTGAATAAGGATTAGAGAATGTGTTGAAGTCTTTGAGTGTGGCACTTAAGAGACTAGAGTGTCTGCATGCAGTTGCAGTTGTAGCCTGGCCATTGTTGTGGGTAATAAGGTATATTGCTTAAGCAGAGTTGACTGTACAGAGAGAACTTGTTAGCCTAAAAGAGGAGTTACAACAAGAAAAGGGCAGGTTGCTAGCATCCTCTGTGTTGGCCTCAGATTTGGCAGGTAAATTGGATAAAACAGAAGATAAGACAGAGGTGCTGATTCATCCTCTTAGGACTAGACAGCCAAAAGTAGAAATAAAGCACAAATTAGATCAATATTGAAGAGCCCTTAATGGGATCTGAACACATAGAACCAATGGGAGACATAGGATGGAGTAGGAGAGAGTAATGTAAAGGTGATAGAATATGCCCCTCAGATCCTACCTTTAATACAGAGAAAAGGCAGGTCCATGATTTAGCATGTAAATCAGGTCCATAAAGCAATAGAACAATCAAGAGAGATTGTTTCTCTTTCTCTGGAAAAAAGAGAGAGAGAGAGAGAAAGGCAGAGCAGACAGAGTGGTCTGTCCAGGTACCTGTGAAGCAAATGTGGCAGGATTTATGTTGAGCTGGAGTTGCTAAGGATAAAACTCATAGAAAGCAAAATAGGGTGCTAGCGAGCCTCTGGAAAGCTTTAAGACCTGAAGAACAGTCCTCAGAGGACATGAATGATAGATAGGGTGCTTCAGGTGAAAAGAACTAAGCTTAATGCAGGGGAAGGCAATTATGCCTCCAGAGAAAGCCACATGTATTTCTCTAAGTCAGGAAGATATGCATGGTTGGAAATGGCTCACCCTGCCAGAGACTATTATAGCAGCAAGGAGTGGCTAAGGGAGAGGCAACAGCCAAGACTGCAGCCTCGGGCTGGCCCCTCGGAGCCAGTCAAATCCCAGGGGGTGGGAAGAGTAAGCTCAGAGGGCAGGCACCACAGCAGGCTGGAGACAAGTCTTACTGTGCTTTAGCCCTGGGTAGGGAGAAACAGCTTGAATGGGCCCCTCTGAGCACTTCAGGGATTGTGAGATACAAGGCAGCCCCAAGTACACACTCTATGTTGAGAAAGCAGGATAATAGTTCATGGCAAATGTCTATAGATGATGCAAAGCTAGATGAGGTGGTGCCTCCCATCCATGGTGCTATCCCCAATATTGTGCTTTTAAAGAAACAGGTGATACAGGCAGTGGAATCTTCATGCTGTGGTGGACCTTGCTAATGTTCTCCTGTAGTATTCCCTTAGCTGCTTACCTCTGAGACCAACTGGTGCCTACTTGGAAGTGGATGGCTGTGGGCCTTCAGAGACCATGCCCTACCCTCTGAAAAAGGCTGAATTATATGTCATAGTGCTAACCTGAGTATCTTACATGTTTGATAAAATATCAGGAAGAACAATAAAGTCAGCAATGAAACTTTTTGAAAGAAAAGGTCACGCCTAAAAGCCATGTGATACCTCCCTAAGAGTTGTTGGCCATGGAGGCCCATAAGGCTCCCAAAAATGAAAAATAAAAAAAAAGGTTATTAACATGAGGGGTTTGTTATATTCCAGAACAACATGGTAAGACCCTACCACTGAAGACATGGCATGACTTCATTATAGGATTATAGGATGTAGAGAAAACAGGCAGCGACTAAGCTATAAGCACCCCCCACCTCTTTTCTTTTTATTTTTTATATATATATTTTTTATATTTTTATTTTTAAATTTTTATTTTTATATATATTATTCTAGTTTTATTTATTTTTTATCCTTTTAAAATTTTTATTTTTATCAATATTATTCTAGTTTTGAGGATAGGCCATCCCTGTGCATAATGCCCCAACTTGTGGCTCTAACATTATCCTCTGCAAATTTCCCTGTCCTCCCTCTTCCAATATAGTCAGTGATCCTGAAATCAATGGGGAATGTGGTTCACGGTCTTAAGGTGTGGTGGGTTTGAGATTCCATTGTAAAGATATGCAAAGTGTGCCTAGCAGGAGCTAGTGTGCTGGGATAGTTTTGCTCTGTGTGCTGTGGTCCCTTGCCTGGTCCATAATGCTTCTCTTGCCATTATGGAACTTCCCTGGATCTAAGCTTCAATAAATAATTCCCTTCCTCCATAACTGTGCCTGGTCTGGAAGTTCATCTCAGTGAACCTGAAGCTGTCTGCAACAGGGTCATTTTAGCTCTACTTCAGTGATGAGGTTTTGGGAGTCTCTGTATCTTTGGATATCTGGCTTAGCGGGAGTTAGATGTTTTCTGTGTTCATCTCCTTTTTCTGGTGCCATGATCCCCAAGAGTGCTGAACTCTTGCCCTTCCTCCACATTACTCTGTGGTTTCAGCTGGAGCCCTGGTGAAGTGTGATTGGCTGATCCTCCCTTCAGGTTCGTTGTCCATCTGGAAAAAATAAGTAAATTCTCCAAGGGAGAGAGAAGTTAGTACTAGATATATGGGATGGCCATAGATAGCTTGGAGGGAATTTTGTATGGGTAGGCCCTCTTCTAGCCCACATTTGATGGTATCTTGATTGGAGACTGTGCTCATTTTTTGTACATGGTTGTGACTTATTTCCCAGTTCCAGCCGTTCCACTGAGTGGATCAATTAGCCAAATCAAGAGCCATTGGTTGTCCACCATGGCTGTTTGCCACTACTGCACTTGTATGAGCATTACGTCAAGTTGTTTCCTGCTGGATATCTTAGACTGCAAGTTGTTTGGACCAATGTCGGACATTTTCCCCCAGTTGCTCATGTAGCACCCTCTGGTACTAGACTAGCTAACTGTCTGGGACTGCCCCTCTTCCAGATTCTGGCCAGGTCTCTCCATGTTTGGTCTCACATGTGTACACCGCCTTTGACAGTAGGGTCTTACCATTAACCTTTGGTGGGTCATCAAGAACTCTGACAGAAATCTGTCTTTTTTGGGAAACCTTGTAGGTGTCTCGGATCTACAGATCATTGTGAAAGTTAACCCCATGCTGGTACTGGGAGTTATAAGTCAGCACCTAGGAAGGTGAGGGAGGAAAAAGATAGATAATATAAAAGAGAAAGTGAGTATAGAGAGGTGATGGATAGAAAGATAGAGAGAGGGAGAGAGAAGAGAGAATAAATCAGGAGAAAATTAAGGTTGGTCTTCATGATGTTTTCTCCACTTTCCATGGTTCAGGTGTTCCCTCTGTGGGCCTGCTGAAGGATCAATGTTTTAGGTTGTTGTTCAGAATGTAGAGTTTTATGCTATCATTTCCTTTTGGGTCCCTATTTGTAATCCCCCACCCTTATCCTCCCACCCTCTCGCTCTCTCCCAACATCACCCTCCCTCCATCCCAACCTCCCTATTGTCTGGTCCTCAGAGTGCTTATTAGTCTTGGCAGCATTTTGGGTGGATTCAGGTTAGGAGTGACAGATAAACAAGACCATGTGACTGATTATCTTTTTGTGATTGGGTGAGATCACTGAGGATGATTTGTTCCATGTTTGACTATTTTTTTTCAAATTTCATTATTTCATCTTTCCTTACTGCTACATAGAATTTCATAGTATAGATATACCACATCTTTGTTATCCATTCATATAATGATGGACATCTGCAGAGATACCACAAGAAAGGAAAATTATAGGCCCATTTCCCTGATGATCATAGATGCAAAGATCCTAAACAAAATCCTTGCAAACAGAATTCAACAGGACATCAAAAGCATTATTCACCTTGATCAAGTAGGCTTCATCCCTGGAACTCAGGGGTGGTTTAACATATGGAAATCATTCAATGTAATACACCACATAAACAAGCTTAAACACAAAAAACATATGATCATTTCAATAGACGCAGAAAAGGCCTTTGACAAAATACAGCATCACTTCATGATGAAAACACTGGAGAGAATAGGAATGGATGGCCCATATCTCAACATAATAAAGGCTATATATAAAGTTCCTAAAGCCCAAGTAATTCTTAATGGGGAGAGACTAAAAGAGTTCCCACTGAGATCAGGAACAAGGCAGGGGTGTCCACTCTCACCTCTGCTCTTTAATATAGTGCTAGAAGTATTAGTTCAAGCAATAAGACAGGAGAAAGAAATCAAAGGGATACAAATTGGAAAGGAAGAAGTTAAGTTAGCTCTATTTGCAGATGACATGATTCTGTACATAAGTGACCTGAGAACCTCCATCTCAAAACTTTTAAAGGTGATCAGTGCCTTCAGCAAAGTAGCAGGATATATGGTCAATGCTCAGAAATCAGTAGCCTTTCTGTATGCAAAAGACAAAGATACAGAAAAAGAAATAACTAACATCGTCCCATTTTTAATAGCAACAAAGAAAATAAAATACCTTGGAATAGCATTAACCAAGGAAGTGAAAGACCTATACAATGAAAACATAAAAACACTCAAGAAAGAAATTGAGGAGGTCCTACAAAAATGGAAAGACCTCCCATGCTGGAATTAACATTGTGAAAATGGCAGTCTTACCAAAATCACTATATAGATTCAATGCAGTGTCGATAAAAATCCCAACTTCTTTTTTCACTGAAATAGAAAAAACTATCTCAAAATTCATATGGAAAGGCAGAAGGCCTCAGATATCCAAGCATATCCTCAGCAAAAGAAACACCTCTGGAGGCATCATCACCATACCTGATCTAAAGCTATACTACAAAGCCATTGTAATAAAAACAACATGGCACTGGCATAAAAACAGGAATATAAACCAATGGAACAGAATAGAAGACCCGGACTTTGGGTCAAATAACTATAGCTAGCTACTTGATATTTGACAAAGGCCTTACCAATGCAGAATGGAAAAAGGACAGCATCTTCAACAAATGGTGCTGGGCAAACTGGACAACCATATGCAGGAAAATGAAACTCGATCCACACATTTCTCCATGCACAAAAATCAATCAGATGGTCAATATAAGACCAGCAACTCTACTACTACTGGAAGAAAAATAGGAGGAACCTTCCATGAAATGGTTGAGAAAATTGAACAAAACCCCCACCAGGAAATTAAACAATCACTCAACCATTGGGATCTCATAAGCTGATGGCTGACAAACATACTATAACCAAAGCCAGCAGATTAACCACAGAATGGGAAAAAACTATACAACAACTAGAAACAAAGAATTCCAAAACCTAAACCATAAATCCTCAAACAAAACAAATGCTGGTTCTGAAGAAATACAAATAGTAAACACACATTTAAGAAAATGTTCAACATCCCTAATCATTGGAAAGCAAATTAAAACAACAAGATTCCACCACTGCTGGTGGGAATTTAAAAAAAAAAAAAAAAAAAAAAAAAAAAAAAAAAAACAGTGAAAACAAATGGAGGCTGTGGAGAAATAGGAACAAGCTTCCATTGCTGGTGGGAATGTAAAATGGTTCAACCACTATGGACAGCTATATGGAGACTCCTGAAAAGGATGACCATAGACCTACCAATGGATCCAGTTATTCCCTTATTGGGCATTTACCCTAAAGGCTCCAAGCCTCAGGTCAGAGACGTTTGCTCAACCATGTTTATAGCTGCTCAATTCATAATAGCAAAGAGCTGGAATCAACCCCCCTCCTCTTGATGGCTGGCTTTCATAGTGCTGAAAGTTGCTATGTAGGCTGCTGGGGAAGAATGGTCATTGGCAGTCCTGTGCAGCTTTGACAGTGTGCTGTTATATACCAACATGCCAAGCAAGATATGCCGGCTTGTGTGATAGTGGCAAATTGTTGTGGGTGCAGACAGCAGCATTTTGATTGGATTCAAGCTCCACTCTACAGAAGGAAGTTCGTGTCTGGTTCTGTCAAAAGCCTATGGCTGAGGAGGTTAGAAGCCGCAGTAGGGAAGTCACTATTATTACTGTTTTGTTAGATGGAGGTTATGGTCCTGTCAAGTTGCCTGCTAAGCATTTGTGCATGTGCCCATAGAGCGTCATCATTATTACTACTATTGTCAGCTTGGGTTCAAGGAGAACTTGTAGTCAACAGCTGATGCAACTGGCCAAGATCCTGAGACTAGTGACTGTTGCTGTAGCATAATTCTCCAATGCTTAGTGCTCTAATGCTTATCCATAGATGGACATTGGTCTCATCCTCTTTGAGGCTCAGGGAAAAATCACAGAAGAAGGGTCAGAAAGAATGTAAGAGCTGGAGGAAGGGGTGGAGTATTGTATGGCAAATTTCCTCCTCATTGAAAGTTGTAAACATCTATTGCCAGATTTATTAAAAGCAGCTGTGTTAACTCACAAGGGAAGGTGTGGGGAGGGTCATCAGACTCCCAACTGAGATATAGGTGCCCCCCCCCATTCCATCTGTATACAATAATGCACAACATCTTGTGATCTGGAGAGGAGTCCATTGAGGTGGTGTCTATGAAGTGTCCATGCTCTGTAAGTAAGCCCTCACCCCAAAGCTGAGGGAGGAGCATTTGTAGGAGTAATCCCTGTATAATGAGCCCCACTGTAGTGCTGCTTTGGGGTCTCATACTCTGTAAGTAAGCCCCCACCCCACCAGGCTGATGGGGGAGCATTTTGAGGCCCCTGAAGTGCTGCTCTGTGGTCTTATACTCCTGGACAGGGACAAGGAGTGACTAGAAGCAGCAGCAGGGAAGTTGTCATTCAGGGTGGAATGGCACTTCTTCTCTAGGGTCCCAATGCTCTGTAAGGAAACCTTCATCCTGAGGCTGAGGGAGGAGCAACCAAAGGGTAAATTTGACACAGGAATCTGCATCAAAGTGGTTGCTTGGAGGCCTCATGTTCCTATAAGTGCCATCTCTTTATGTTCTGTAAGTGACCTCCCAATAAACCCAAACCGGCATTGGTGTAATCATGCTTTGGTCTGTCATCCGAGCCCTATTTGGGATTTCGCATCTCCCTAGGGGAAAAATTTCCTATGACAGTATGTTAAATGAATTTTGCATACTTGAGATAATCCCTTCTGTATTGTTTGTATTTTTTTTCCTGAAAATCCTTCATTGATATTTTTATTTTAGCATCTGTTTTTCAGAATTTATACTGATATTTCATTAGTGGAGGAGTTATAAAGTTCTATAATTTTTGAAAATCAAGTTAGCAACTCTTTCAAAATTCAATTTACAACAGTAAAAATTACAGCTTTATATAAGAAGAAGGACTATATTATTAATATACATCATGTGAAACATTTTTCCTGTGGGATTCAAGCACATATTCATCCCAAATAGGACTCATACAACAGACCCAATTACGATTGCACCAAAACCAGTTTTGGTGAACCATTGAATTTATTGGGGTTATTTACAGAGCAGGGTTGGGGGTTGCTTAGAGGAGTGTGAGTGACTCAAAGCAGTTACATCACCAAAAATCCAACCAGCACAGGTGACAACTCATGGAAAATACATCTCTCCAGCACACTCCATGACCTATAGGCAGCTTGGCCGGCCAGAAAGTCTCTCCCCAAGCCTTTTGTTTTTAAATTATTTATTTATTTGACACACACAGAGAGAGAATGGGCATGCCAGGGTCTCCAGCCACTGCAAACGACCTCCAGACACATGTGCCCCTTGTGCATCTGGCTAACATGGGTCCTGGGGAATCAAACCTGGGTCCTTTGGCTTTGCAGGAAAATGCCTTAACCACTAAGCCATCCCTCCAGCTCTGTTTTGCCTTTATTTAAACCTTAGGTAAAGGTCTTGCACTGAATTTTCTTTCTTTTTCTTTTTTTTTTTTTTTTTTTAACTCTCAGACTTGTTGACTTCCTGAGTCTCCCTCCTCCCTCCTGGAGGTAATGTTTCAGGTCAGAGAAAATTGCTACACAACCTGGATTAACTACATTAACATGCAGAAATTGAGAAGTTGGGCAATGATATGATATATTTGCAAACAGTTCTTAGAAATGTGATTTTCTTTAGATGCCTGGAACTGTTAAACAGATTATTTCCACATTTCTCAATTAACCTAGACTAAGTAATCAATAATTACAATAAAATAGACCGGAAAAAATGTGAAAAAAATGTGAATTCCTAAGCAGAGACTGTTATAAAATTGAATGTAATTTAAAAAAATGCAGAGGTTGTCTACTATCCAATTTCAAATTTATTTCTTGTATATGGTTTTACTAATTCTAGAAATGAGCAAAAGGGTTGTTATTATTTTCTGGGCTTTTGTAACCATCTTGCCAAAACAGAGTGTACTTAATAGAATTTTAAAATAATTTAATTTCACAGTAATTGAACTAATCACACTATTCCATGAAAACAATGAAGGCATGAAATGTTGGGAAATCTTTCCTTCTCCTTGGCTCTATTAGATTACTGCTATTTTGTGACATATTTATCTATCCTACAGATCATGGAATTCTATACTAAGAAATATAACACCTCATCTTTTTACAGGTTTTATCATAAGTTCCCTGTTATTGTTATACTTCCTGATGTAGCAGTAATATTTTTTGAATGTACAAACTGCTGAGGCCTAGATTAAAAACCTATATTTAGTTGGCTTGTTTGCAATTCATTTCCTGTATCTCTAAGAAAATGAATGCTTAAATAAATGACTTTTTAACAACATTGCTTAAGTGTTCCTTTTTCCTTCTGTGGTGACAAGGGTCTTATTAAATTTTATTTTAAAGTGGATATTTTAAGTGGCTTTACTTCCTATAAATTGCAAAACTAGCAATTTTAAGAACATTTTAAGGTAGACACTATTAAAGTAAAACATTCACTTCTGTTGCTCTTGGAGATAAGGATGAAAAGTAGTTTCAAATAGAAAACAGTTTTCAGGTCTATTCTTTGGAAAATGCATTGTAAGACAGTGTTGCAGTCAGGTTCACATTGCTAGCAGAAATCACCCAACCAAGAATTGCTTGTGGGGGGAAAAAGATTTATTTTGGTGTACAGACTCGATGGGAAGCTTCATGACGGCAGGGGAAAATGATGGCATAAACAGAGGGTGGACATCACCCCCTGGCTGATAACAGATGGACCACAGCAAAAGGAGAGTGTGCCAAACAATGGCAAAGTGAAACTGGCTTTTATACCCATAAGCCTGCCCCCAACAATACACTGCCCCCGAGGAGGCATTAATTCCCAATTCTCCATGAGCTGGGAACCTAGCATTCAGACCACCTAAGTTTATGAGGGTCACCTGAATTAAACCACCACAGACAGCTAGAGAAAATGCTAACTATTTTCAACTGAACTGTTTAATAGTAATGATGAATAATTAAATATAAAAAAGTAAATTTTAATTTCTTCTAAATAATTTCTGATTTTATTATTCTCAGCAACACTATATTTTTTTCATATGAAAACAGTCTAAAATATTAATTAATGCCTAGTATGAGCCAGGCATAGTGACTAACACTTGTTATACTACTACTTGGGAGCTTGAGGCAGGAGGATTATCTTGGATTGAGCTCAGCTTGTGCTACATGTGAGACTGTTTCAATAAAACACAACAAAAATTCTAATATGAATTATTATACAAAATATGCTTGCTTTTATTTATTAAAATAGATTTAAGACAGTCCTCAATGGGAAAAATGCAGGTGTTGGAAATTGAAATTATTGTTAGTCATAGTTAAGTAGTAAATAGTAATCCTACTACTTGTAGTATCAAGCCATGGAATTTAAATTAAATATAGACTAGTTTGCCAAGATAGTAGTAATATTTGGCAACTATCTGATTATATACATAAGTTCCAAGAACATACAGTATAAACCAAATAAAACATAACAGAATCGGATACCATCACTGATTCTAATACTGAGCTCCAAGCCAAAGTGAAATGCTCAGACGTCCAATAAGATTCACAAGCCATCAACCTCTAGTTATTGCCCCACAAAGGCAAATATTTTCTCCTAGATTTAGAATTTTCTAAAACTAACAAAAAACTGAATATATAGAAAGAACTCTAAGTTAATACAGCAAACTGGAAAAAATTAATGCAATACCATCAATGTGAATGTACATGAAGTACAATGCTAAAAACATGTATGTAACTGAGTAGACTTCAGATAAGCACACATTTTCCTAAAGGTTATTGGCTGGTTTCTCTTGAAATATTTGCATGCCAATATTGATTAGCACAAGCATATCACTTTTTCAGTTATAATTTTTAATTAGTTGATGAAGAAGTAGGTTTCCATTTGGCTTAGTCATAACATCTTTAGTTTTGTGGAATCCTCACCCCCACCACTTCCTCTCCTCCATTCCCCTCTCCTGGCCCCATTTGGACTTGTCCAACCCCTTGTATTCTGTCCACCTATTTACATATCTACTATCCCCTCTCATAATCCCTCTACCCTCCTCCTAATTCCTGGCCCCTTTCTATCTTCCTGACCTCTACTGCTAACTCTTACTCCAATTTATATGCAAATATAAAAAATTAAAGCTAGGATCCATATATGAGAGAACATACTGTGACAGTCATTTTCAGCCTGGGCTACCTCACTTGGTATTATATCATCCAAATCTAAGAGTTTTAGTTTTATATAGTGATTTACATAATTTCATGTTTATTTACAGTTGAATAATACTCCACTGTATATATGTGCCACATCTCCTGTATCCCTTCATCAGATGGATTCCATTTAGACTGATTCCATTTCCTAGCTACTGTCAACAGAAGAACAATAAAAATGGCCAAGCAAATATATCTGAAGTAGAGAATACAGTCCTTGGCACATATGGCCAGGAGTGGTATAATAGGTTTATATGGTAGATTTATTTGTAGCATTTTGAGAATTTAAGATTCAAGGGCATAAAAAGTTTTCCAAAAAATTATGGCAGAAATTTTCCCTACATTATGAAAATAAATGCCAATCCAAATACAGTGTACAAGTATAACCCCAAATATATAATAACAAAGAAGAACTCCCTATATTTATATCATAATTAAACCATTAATTACAGAGAACAAAGAAAGCATATTGAAATCAACAAGAAAGAAACACCAGGTCATGGAAAAAGGCCCAGATAGTCCTAACTCTCTCTCCCTGCTCATTGATAAATATTTTAAAACAACAGTCACAATAAAACTTAACCAAACAATGTTTTAATTCTTTGGAAGGATTAATATAATCAACAAACCCTTAGCAAAATGACTCAAAAGAAAAAGACAGAAAATCCAAGTTTAGAAAATTAGAGATGAAAACAGAGCCAATAAAACAGGTACTAATGAAATTTAGAAAATCATTAGGATATACCTTGAAATGTGTATTACACTAAATTTGAAAATTTAGAGCAGAGAATTGAACAGAGTTCTCAAAGAAAGAGATACAATTAGCCATTGCACCTAAAGAGATATTCAACATCTCTACTCATCAGGGAAATGCACATTAAAATGATTATGTGATTCCATCTCTTTTCAGTAAGAATATCAACTATCAAAAAACCATATGATAGTACATGCTGAGAGGGGTGTAGAAAAAGATGAACCCTAGTCCACTGCTGGTGGGATTCCAAACTTGAATAATCATTATGGAAATCAGTATGGAGACTTCTCTAAATACTGAAAACAGAACTACCACTAGAACCAGTTACTCTTTTGGACATATAACCTAAAGACTCTATTATAAACCACAGAGACACTTCCTTAACCATTTTTATTGCTGTTATATTCACAATAACCAGGAATGGTTAATGAATGGTTAATGAAGATGTGGTACACATACACAATGGAATTCTACTCAGTGATAACGAGTAATGGAATAATCAAATTTGCAGGAAAACTGAGGGACTTGTAAAAAATCATGCTAAGTGAGATCAAACAGGCTCAGAAAGACAAGTTCTGCATGACCTCTCTCTCTCATACACAGTTCCTAACCTGGTCCAGCATCAGTTAACCTTAAGTCATAATAAATATCTATAAAATGGACATAGCATTAGAATGAAGATAACAACAAGGGGAAAAAGTGAGGGAAGGGCGTAAGAGCTAATGGACAATAAGTCAATGATCAGCAAAAGGAAAGAAATAAAGATATGGAGAGACCTAGGGGGTAGCGGAAGGAAGTGTGGGGTAAGGGATAAACAAAACTAATGGCAACATAAATCAATCCCACAGAAAGTGTTCTTCCAGGATACTTCTCTACATGTCATTACCTTCAATGAGGGTGAAGGGGACCCAAACAGAAGAGTTCCATATAAGGTGGAGAAAGCATTACCCTAAAACCATGGGTGCTGGCTGGTAATTCCCAGGGTTGGAATTGGGTTCCCCACCACAGTGAGCTGTTGGCCAGGAAGACATAAGGTCTCCAAAATAATACAGAACATTGCCAAAAACGTGATTACCTGAAAGAGCTAAAAGGTAAGTCTCTATTGCTGAAGACACCACAGCCTTCAGTCACAGGACATCAAGTGATCATGCTGGAACTGAGAAGGAATCCAGTTCCCTTTTCAGCTAGCCTTCCTAGTGCTGGAAAGTGCTGTGACAGTACTGAAGGTTAACAGTTGCAAACTGATTGATCAAGCAGGAGATCCTACCAGTTTCAAAATCAACCAACTGAGCAAGAAGTATACATTTGTGCAATAGTGGCATACAGCTGATGTAGGTAACCAACTGCTCACGGATTGGACATGAGATCCTGCTCAGTGGGGGTGAACTCATATCTGGCTCTGGGAACCAAGCCAGATTCCCTAGAACAGGAAACCAATAGGATCCAGAGAGAACCTCCACTGCTCTCTAAGAAGAATGGATATACACAATAATGTTTCTTAATAATAACTTGACTTATCTCCTTTTATTCCAACTGGTCTCAATTTTGGTTGGTGAATCTGTTCTATTTTATACATGTAGGAGAATATGGGGGAGACCAAGGATAGATCAGTACATCAAGAAGAGGGAACCCACTGTCCACCTCATCTGCCCAGTCCCAGAAGTCATTACAGGGGAAGCAGTAACATGAATACAGATCCCACTGGGAGCCTGAAAACCAATTCCAGGGAAATGGTGACAGACACTGTGATCATGCAAACCTAAAAAAGAGAGAAAGAGAGATCAATTATCTACAGAGAAAGCAACACTAAATAAAATCTGTATTTTGCCAACCAAGTCTCAGGGAGCATTGTGGAAGGGGGGTAGAAAGATTGTAAGAGCCTCAGGGTGGGTGGGAATAGCCTGAGACACCATGTTTCCCCCATCCCTCCAGAGACTGACTGAGGTCTCTTGATCCACATGTTTTATAAAAATATCAATGAATTTTGAAAATCTAAACAGAGAACTCCAAAGGATAAATACAAACGGAAGTAAATATTTTAAAAATTGTTCAACATTCTTAAGCCTAATAGGAAATGAAAAATAAAAGCACTGAGATTCCATGTCACCTAACCAGAATAGCTTTTATCAAGAAAAAAAAAAAAATAATGGTAAATACTGGCAGGAGTGTGAGGAAAGAATTCTTAAGTATTGATGGGAGTGTAAACGGGTACAGCCACTATGAAAATCAGTGTGCAAGCTTCTCAGAAAGACAAAAAATTGAACTCCATAAAACCCAGCCCTTCCACTCTAGGTCATATGCTGAAAAAGGTTCCTTGCTCATGAATGTGTATTGCTAACTCTTCACAATAGTAAGGAAGTGGAATCAGCGTAGATGTCCATCAACTGAAGAATGGATTCATGCAAATATGGTACATATATGCAATGAAATTATATTAAGCCATAAAGAAAAATGAAATAATGACATTTTATGGGAAATGGATGGAACTGAATAATATACTAAGTGAGGTAGCTCAGATTCAGGAGAACAAAAACTGAATGTTTTCTCAAAGGATGGTTCTAGCTTAGTAACTTAATAGGTTTGCTGTTGTTTAAGTAAGAGTAGGAAAATGCTGCTCATGAGACAGGGAAAAAAGTATCCTCAAAGGAGAAAGGTAGGGAGGGGGATTGATCTTCAGTGATATGAAAGGCAAATGGAGGAGCCAGGTTTTTTTGTAATTTATATGGTTCAATAAAAGTTAGTATTTTATTATTAAGACCTTTCAAGTGTGCTAAGTACCCCAAAGTCACTCTTATATAAAACTTGGTAATAAATTCTAAAATCAAGAAAATGATCATAGTTAAGTATTTGACAAAGGCAGCTCGTATAAATAAGAGGACTTTTACCTAGAAAGAGGCTGAGTAAGGGTGGGGCTATAATTAAAGAAGATGTTGTGGAAGATAAGCTTGGCAATTAAATAAAGGAAAATGTGCTAAAACCAAACAAAGCCACTACCCTAAGACCTAACCAGATGAGTGGAGGTTGTAATGGAGGTACATGTTCCCAACTGCTCAACTTTCTTCAGAGTAAATTGCTGTCTTCCTACACTACATAATAGAGTTTACAAACAATATGCAGTGATATTACTCTTCTATACAAAATAACCTATTCCACAGCTTTTCAAAGACAGACATAAAATCAGCAAGCATAAGTAACTGGTGCTTCCACAGCACTCGTTCTATTTCATTGCTGGCAAACAGAGACACAGACAGTCTAGAAAATACCTAGAAGTAGAGAAATAGTAGAAGTCCCACTATATTTCTCCTTGCAATGAACAGAGGGAAGGTTTAAGGCATTCTGTGACAAACAGTAGAAAAGCAGAGATAATTTAAAGAAAGTACCATTGAAATCACCAGTAGAGTAAAAAAGGGACACAAGTAAATGAGATATTACTAAACATAAGTCAGCACTGAGGTCATGGGAAAACATCAACTCAAAACTGTGGTTAACAAGATATAACCCACCACTGAGACAGTTTCTAAGGAGCTTCAGCTGTATAGAGAAGCAATATGACTTGAGACCAGATCGTGATGTGGAAAAAGGACCTAAGAGGCAAAGTGAAGGACCCTAAGAAACAGGAAATACTAGAGTGGCATCGTTCTTCTCCATGTAGAAGAAAAATGCATAGTTACATTATACCTAAGTATTATATTAGATCTTTTGTGTGAAAAGAGAGATGAAGCCACTTTCAAGTGCCCATAGTTCTTGTGAGAAGTGATCATTCATTAGAGTTGGGTCTCAAGAGAAAGGGAGAATTCAAATATATTGACAGTGCAAATATATGGATAATGTGGGAAAAATCCCATTAAAAAAGACCAGAAAATGAAGCCATTCTCTTAGGGAATTCTCATAAGCATAATCTAGCCATGGAATGTGCTAACCTGACACAGAGCTACAGCCCTGTTCCCTACCACCAGAACTGAACTTTGATCCACCAGGACTGCCCTTACATGCATGACTCTGATTACATGGTCGTTCTGTGCATGCCAAAGATTATACAATTGGAAACTATGTGTACAGTAGCTCACTATAACAACCTAGAACTGTATACCACCAATCTGGACTACTTTCCTTTGATTTAGAGAAACTACATCCCAGGAAAACCAAAATAACTTATGTTAACTGCAAAACACTTCTCCCAATTTGTGAAGCCCCTATCTTCTATGTCCTCTCCTCTGCAAAGCACATTGCCCTGGAATTTAGACCATACTCTAATTATTGCCAGCCACTGTCTGTCCTATTGTAGTATACCCAATAAAATATTCTGTGTTGAGCCGAAGGGTGAATTCATTCACTGTTCACCAATCTTTTCACCACTTCTGTAGCCTACTACAAATAAGCATGTAGTTATAGCTAATATCTGATGAGGATTTATTTTTTTATCAAAAAGAGCAAAGCAAGAGTTTCAAATGCTATGTAGTTTCCATTTCTTCCCATGTTTATTTACAGCAATATATCAGTGTTTTAGATGTTACATCTCAATGCTTCTTGTTACAAATACTTGTTTGTTTGAAACATGTAAAGATTCAAATATGCTAAAAGAGCATTGTGACCAGTTTTGCCCTGTGGTGGCACTTTGACATGCAAAGTCCTCAGAAAGCCATTTATGTTAGGAATGGGGAGGTCAATAAAGGACAGTTCCATAACTGTGC
This sequence comes from Orientallactaga sibirica, assembly GCA_036365145.1. Lineage (NCBI taxonomy): Eukaryota > Metazoa > Chordata > Mammalia > Rodentia > Dipodidae > Orientallactaga > Orientallactaga sibirica. The sequence continues at coordinate 3,971,904 of JAEOAD010000240.1, forward strand.
CTGGTTTTTGCCTTGAAGCTGTCTGCAACAGACCAGAGTTTGTACCCCAGATCCCATGAATACAAAAATCCAAGCTTAGTGCAATTGTAATCCTAGCACTGGGGAGGTGGAGACATGTGAATCCGTGGAACACACTGGTCAGCCAATGTCTACTACTTAGTGAGCTCCAGGCTTATAAGAAACTCTGCCTTTCAAAATGTGGATGGGGGCTAGAAGGATAGCTTAGTGGTTAAGGCACTTGCCTGCAAAACCTAAGGACCCAGGTTTGATTCTCCCAGTACCCATGTTAGCCAGATGCACAAAGTGCCACCTGGTTCTGGAGTTCATTTTGCAATGGCTGGAGGCCCTAGTGTTCCCATTCTGTCTGTCTCTCTTTATCTCTCTCTGATTGTAAATAAATAAATAAATATAAAAAAATTAAAAAAAAACAGTGGATGACTTCTCAGGAACAACACTCAAGGTTGTTCTTTGGTTTCCACACATATGTATGCTAACACTCTCTCTCTCTCTCTCTCTCTCTCTCTCTCATACACACACACACACACACACACACACACATACATACACCTATACACATTCAAACATGAACACATACACATACAAATGAAGTACATGCATATCTATATACCTATATATTATATACATGTATATTTATAAAGAGAGGGAGAGAGAGAAAATGGAATCAAATAAATACAGGTAGGGTAGCACTATGAGAGAATTTCAGTGACTTAAATATTTAGAGTAAATATAAGATAATTTAAAGACTAAAATGTTATAGTAAAATAAATTAAAATATAAGGAAGCAATTTCTTAGCATAGTAGCAGAATTTAGGTATCTAGCAAATAGGCTCTTGATAAACTAAGACATATTAGTTTATACTTTAAAGGAATAACCATAATGTAATTATATTTAAAATATTAAATTAAAATATTTGTATATTTAAAAGACACAAAATCAATAAGGACATCTTATATAATAATTATGGAGCCAGTTATTTGCATTCCAGGTTAGGGACCTTGAGTTTCATTACTAAGGTATTTTGTGTTTACATTACAGAGTAAAAGACAATGGTCCCCATTATCTCCATCCCCATCTACATTTCCACCCTCTACCCCCTCCCCTATTCCTATCTCCTTCTTCTTATATCTGTGCAGGGAAGGGAGAGTCAAATATTATATAAAATTTAGGCTTAAAAATTTCTGTTACCTACTATTCACAAGATGCTAGTTCTTAGCTGTCATCATGTTGCATTGTTTAAAGGTAGTTCCAGTTTGCACTGCCAGAAGCAGTGAATAAGGCTTCCTCTTTCCCCACACCTTCACCATAATTTGTTGCCAATTAATTTTTTTGATGACAGCCATTTTGAGCTGGGTGATATGGAATTCCAAGTAGTTTTATTATGCAATTTTCTGATGAATAAATATGATGGGTATTTTTGAAAATATTTATAGTACATTCTGAATTTGTACTGGCTGCTGCTGTTACTGAGTATGAATAAAAAGTTTGAATGGCTGTTTTGCAAGAAGGGTCACAGCTTCAAACAATCCATAGAAACTAGCTTATTAACTGTAAAACTGAGAAACTAAGATACCGTCATTAGGGTAAATGACAATATAAGTTAAAATAAATAGATAATACTCATGCAGTTTAAGGTATTTCACAAGAAAAGAAAATTCCTAAATAGCATTTACAAAGTAGAGTATTAATGTTTATTCACAGGAGGACAATACAAAAATGAAAGAAATTTTAGCATCAAGATTATTAAAAATATCCATTCAAAATCCCAAATGGTTTTTCAGTTAAAAATTCCATATTCCATATGTAAGTGAGGCTAATTGTGAGCCTTGAAGGATCTATTACTATTTGAGAATCTATAATTCAGCATGAACAAATGAAAAATTAACAAAAGTAATCACAATACTTTAAAATAATCTATAATCACTCTTTTTGGTGGTAAATAAACTCTATAATGGGGGTAATTATATGTACTGAGTCATACTAAACCATCTCTAATGCAATTGCAGGGTGACACCATGTAAAAGAATAATTTATAGGACTACTAACATTGGAAACCATAAAAATACTTATGACTATCAATGTCACAATAAATAACAATGATTTGGAACTCTTACAATAAAAGATCTTTTAAGTTGGGCATGATGGCACACACCCTTAATCACAACACTCAGGAGGCTGAGGTAGAAGGATTTCTGTAAGTTCTAGGCCAGCCTTACAGAATGAATTCCAGGTCAGCCAAGGCTAGAGTTAGACCCTACCTCACAAAAAAAAAAAAAAAAAAGATAGGTATTTTAAATGTATCTGGATAAAATGTAATAAACTATTACTTCCATATATACACAAACAACATACATTGAAACTACATAATGAATCAACTACATATACCAACTCAGGGTATATACTATATACCTGGAGGAGTCAAAGTCAGCTTTCCATGGAGATAGCTGAACACAAATATTTATTACAGTACTATTCACAGAATGAACAAATTAAAAGATTAAAACACACACAGAGACACACACTATTCCAGCATGAGAAGGAAAATGCATGTCTACAACCCGAGTCCTGTGGAGTGGTGGGGGCAGGAGAATTGCTCAGGCTCTTGCCGAAACTCAGTTCCAGGTTGAGGGAGAGACTCTGTGTCAAAAAAAAAAAAAAAAAAAAAGCAAAATAGCAATAGAAAAGGGCACCCTATGTTCTCTTCTGTCGTGATTATGTGTGTGTGATCACACACACACATGCCTTCACATACTTACATTATACACACATAGCACAACACACATATTCCACATACACACCAATAAAACCACATATTGTTTAGTGAATCTGATACTGTTAGGTAATAAACTAAGTTTCATAAATAATGAAATATTCAAAAAACAAAAAAGTGAAAGATCAGAAGAGTATTTTTAAAATATAAGAACAAGAAGTAACTTATTAGACATTAAAATGTGTTAAAACTAATGATCTGATATTACTTAATGAATAAAATGAAAAATCCATGGAAGGTGAAAGATAAATTAACAAATTTTAAAAAATAAGTTAACATATAGAGAGGATATAAGTTAGTAGAAAATATAAATTATTGAGTCAATTATAATGCAACTTGGAAGTCATACCTTATAGCAGTAAATATGGACACAGTCCTCTGTTCCTTTTTGTTTGTTTTGTTTTGATGCTTCAGACAGGAACTCATAAAACCAAGTCTAACCTCCAACTTGCAATGTAGTTGAGATGAGCCTTGAAATCTCCTGCTTCTATCTATAGTGTGTTGGTCTTATAAGTGTAAGCCACCAAACCTGGCTTATGTTCTTTAATTACACTACATTTCAAATTAAACCCATGTTTAAAATAATATTAAAACAAAGTATCTTAGAAATTCCATTAGATAGTATCAATGTCCAACTCATAAAATATCCATGCAAAGATAACATATAGATATATTAAAAAAAAAAACCTACAATCTAATATGAAACAGCCTAAAACCACTGAAGAGAAAAGTAGAAAAAATGGTTAATTCATAAAAAAAAAAAAAAAAGGATATTTAGGGCTGATAAGAGGACTTAGTGGTTAAGGCACTTGCTGGGAAGCCTAAGGACCCAGATTTGATTCTCCAGGTCACACATAAGCCAGATATACAAGGTAACATATCTGTCTGGAGTTCATTTGCAGTATCTAGAGACCCTGGTATGCCCATTCTCTCCCTCCCTCCCTCCCTCTCTCTCTCTCTCCTCTCTGTCTGTGATAAATAAATAAAGGTTGAAAATTAAAAATTAAAAAAGTACTTAAAGGTCTCTAAACATATGATTTGAAACTTATTCATAGTATGAGTATCCTAGTCAGCTATTAATCTGTGGCGAGATGACCAGAGATGATAAACTTATAGAGTGGGTTATTTTTGCTAAGAGCTTTATTCTGTAGTTAAGTCTGATATAATTTCTAGACTACCTATTATCTCTTGGGCTGAAACTGGTGTTTGCTATTTCACAGTATGTGACAAATATTCATGCCCTTCCTATGTGCCCTAAATACTGATCAAAATTGCCCTTGAAGACTGGAGTCCAAGGAGACCATCTATTTTCTGAGAGCAAGCTTCATCTTTAGATGACTACAGCTTTTAGGGAATCTTCAGATTTATTAAGTTGAAAGTAGTCTCTTTGTAATATAAATTGTAATGTAAAATGGTAGTCCCTGTTGCTACAAAGAATACTTGTCCTTTCTCCATAGATCCTTCTCAAACTGCAATTATACCTCAGTAATTTAACTTTTCAACTTCTGTTACAATTTTATAAGTCAGAATTTGGTGGAAGAAGTAAAATGGTAGAAATATTTGGATTAATAATTCATTGACAAGTATTAGAAGAATGCCTGTGTGGGAGCTAGCTAAACAGTACACAAGGCCTTTTGCTTTTACATGCCAGGAAGTTGAAATGATGCATTTCTGTTGTAAGAAAGGGAGAACAAAATTGAAACTAATTGGAAAGAACAAGTGCAAACCAGAAAAAAAAGTGGCCCTCATTTCCACCAGGCATCAAACTTCAGGGAAAATGGTAACTCAAAGAATTTACACAGCTTGTCAAGGAGCTAGATTTGTGCTTCTGGAGAAGAAGCTGAATGAGAAGCCTCAGGTTGGGGAGGAAGGGGACTGTTCACCCTACAGTCTTCACACATCTTGTAAAGACCTCATGTCACTGGCCATTTCAGCTCCAGACTATCTTTTTTAGGAAATAAGTAGAGTGAGTATCTTAGAAGAGACCAAGCCTCTTCCTCAGGGGCAGAGTCTTTTCACCAGTGTAATAAAGATACTATCTCCCTTTGGTATATTGATTGGGAATGTTTATTGTAGCATCTGAAACATTAAACTGAGTGCTTCTTAATTTTGGTATATTAAACTGGTCCATTTTATGTTGTCTCTGTAGATTTTGATGAACAAGAGGTGTCAACACACACAAAATTCTAGTTTTTCCTCAAGAGTTTTGAATCTATTTATCTTTGGGCAGGATACTTTGTTAGACTGCAAGTTTGGTGCATTCTAAGACTTCATAATTTTTAACAGAAATTCATGCAGTGGGGAGGAACTTCATTCTTGCTTTGATCTCACAAGATCTTTCAATAAGGTAAGCCTATGTGGTCCTCCTTTTACCAACATTCTCAACATCACCATCACTGCTACTCTACTTGCTAAATCTCATGTAAATTCTCCAGTGGCTCTTCTTCAACCAGACCTAAACAGGACAGGGAATTTAGTGTGGTTGGTTCTCTTTTAGCTAAATGAGTACAGTATCTCTATAATCACTGCAGAGATAGGGTATTATTTTCCTATCCAGTCAGGCTTGGCTGTGGGTATAAGACCTGAAAGAAATATGTTATAGATGAGTGTTGCTTTTGTACCTTTACAGTGTTTCCTTATTCTTTCCATAGATGCCTTTTTCTAGGAAAAAAGTCCTTCATCACCTCTGCCAGATACACTCTATCTCACTCACAACCTAATAGAATTCTACTTTCTGCCATCCATAAAATTACTCAAACCTGCCAATCAAATCCTCCTGTGACACTATGAATTTAGGTATTCTCAGACATGTAATGGTGCCGTGTCCATGTGGCCCTTTCTGGTATAGCCTCCTCCACATCACTCTGGTCTCAGGGGCATGCATTTAGCAATAACTTAGGGCAGCAACTCCTTCTGCACTGTCTGGTAAAAAAAAAAGTGACAAGAAGAATGGTGGGCTTTGGGATTTGTTCTGCTGAAAACAATTCATTCACAGGGATTTTGTTCTCTTCTGTTTGAATGTACGTGCTCCAAAGTCATGGTTACAACATAAACCTCAGGATGAATAGGTTATAAGGGCTCCATCCTGAATGGAGGGGCTAGAGGGAGATGGCTATGCTTTTTGCTTCTTTTTTGACCACTTAACATGTGTGGAATGAGTATTCAAGGCATATCTCAGAAGCAGAGATTGAGCCCTCAATAGTGGTGATCCTGCTACCATCTTGATGTTGGACTTTCATTGATGTTTTGCTAGAGAAGCAGGAACAGACTAACACAAGGTCTCTTTGGATGTTTTCTGCCACTCTTAAAGTGGTTTAGACAAAATATAAGTCCAGTCTAGCAAGAAGTATAACAAGGTACATGTGGCCAGTTGCCCAGTCCTCCAGTGTTTCTAAAGTCACAAAGATATAAACACCATGAAGCAGAGCTCCTTTAGGACTGTAGAAAGAACAAGGAGTCCTGGCTAAAGCTAGACCAATTAATCAGTTGAACCCAGTTGAAGTGGGACAACTACCAAAAAACACTGCCAAAATATGTGGTTGTTATTTTAAAGTGTTAATGTGTATACTGGATACACAAGCAAAGGGAAACCTATCCAAAGGCATGAATTTTAACAAAATAAAAATCATTATAAATCTCTTCTATCATGAATATTACAGACTCTCAACCTTCCAAGGTTAGGCCAAGCACAGGCCAAGGTCAGCTGGTGTGATGTAGAAGAGCTTGGTATTTGGAATCAGATTATAGATTTCACATTGTTACTTACTGTGTGGGATATAGTAAATGTCTCATCTTGCAGAGTATGTTTTCAAATATCTAATGATATACAAAATTAACTCATGTTTGGCTTTATATCATAGATGTTAATTACAACATGCAAGCACTGTGCATTTCTGTAGTGTAGGCATTCACAATGCAGTATTTTTATTATTTTGTATTGATCTGCTTTGTGCTAATTGGCCTAAGGATTATGAAATGATCCTCTTCTCTTTCAAAAAGAAGGAAATAATTTCCCTAGATCTTGTCTGTGCACCTCCTTCATGTTTCCTTAGAGAGTAGTAACTTCCTAGTTATTGGGTTTCTAGGTTTTCTTTGACTCTGGGCAAATGATTACTCTTGACAAAGATGTATAGATTCTTTTATTATTTTCTTTCCTCTAGTATTAGATTTTAGTTTGCTGTGACCTAGTTTGGTTCTAGTATTTGAAGTCTTATGATTTCTTTTGGCAAAAAAAATATACACACAGATTACTAAAGAATCTAACAACTATTTCAACTTATAGCTCCTAGCTGGAAGGTCCTCCTGCTTTATGCTTTCGTACAACTCTAAAAGCTGCTCTCCTGAGATATACAGTGTTACATGTGCTATTCTCTCTGTTTCTAACATTTTTCTTCCCTTCTTTATATGCATGTTGTGCTGATTTCCCTACCCCTGGATAATTGTCCTTCCTGGGTCTTTACAGCTTCCCGTACTTTCCGATGATTTTATCTGCAGGAACCAAATGAACAAGAGACCTCCTTGCCTGTATTCTTATTCTTTCTCTTATATCATTCTATGTTGAATGAAATCTTTCTTATTAAGAGTCTCTTATACAGTTATTCATTTAAATTTTATTTATTTTTCCATAGTGTGGTGATTTTTTGATCACTTAAAAATACTATAAAGTGGACTTCCAGTCAAGATGACATCTGCCTAACCACGCTTCACCTTGCAGGGCAATTACAGGCAAGGTCAGTGGGATTTTTAGCATCAGCAGGTCCTAGCCGACCTCCAATGTGAGGGTTCAGAGGAGCAAAGTAGGGAATCCACTGATTCCCACATCCTCAGGTAGTCCACCAGTTCCCCAAACCCCTCAAGCAGACATTCTAGCCAACACGTCAACCACTGCTCCATGTACCAGGTTCGCTCCTTTGGTACCTGCAGGCTTCATAGATCTAGGCCAGGTGCCACTCATATGTCTCCATGCCAAGTGGATGTCATTCCTCCCTTGACTTTCCTCACTTTCCCCATCACCAGGACCACCACCCCATCCCCTCAACCTGCTAAGCCACCTGACTGCACAGTCCCATCCCCCTGCTTCACCATACCGCCTGACCTCGCCATCCCATCCCTCCACTGCACCCCCCTGTGCCACTGGACTGCACTGTCCCATGCCCCCACCCCACCATCAGCCAACGGGCCCTGTCACCAGGTCTCTGGGTCCCCACCAAGGCCCAGATGACTACTCCTGCTTGAGCAGACAGGTTCCCTTTCCCATCAAGAGCCTAATCTAGTCAAACATAAAAGAGAACCACCACTAAAGACACTTCAATGGTAAACTACAGCTTCCTCTTGAATTAAATAAGATTCCCACACTGTGATAGGCAGAGCACAGCACAAAAGGAGTAACAATAAAGATCAAATGGTTTCCTATCAAGGTTTCCTAGTCCCACAATGGAAGTCTCTAATCAAAACATAGAGGAAACAACAGGATCAGAACCACAAATTGAAGACACAAGCTATATGATCCTGCCAAAACAATTATCCAAACTTGCCAAAAATCAACAAAAGACCAACAACTGTTGGTCTCTCTCTGTTCTCACTAGGTTCAACCTAGTAGAAAAAAAAAAGAGCGTCTTCCAAAAAGAGTTACATGATGTGAATGAGAGCCAAAAAAAGAGGGCCTCAATAACCAACTGGCTAAGCTCACTGAAGACATAACTAAATGCAAGGATGGATTCCAAGAAGCAATAAGAAAATCAGAAAATAACCTGAAAAGTGACCTCAACAGGGGAATGGATACTAAACAAGAAAAGGCAATAGAAAATACAAACCAAATTGAGCAAGTCCAAACCTCTCTCAAAACTCTCAAGAACAGAGTCAGACATGTGGAGGACAGAACCTCTTCACTGGAAGACAAGATAAAAGAAACAGTTCATGAGTCCAAGAATTTGAACTAGTTCAAAAATTTTTATGAACAAAACATGAGGGAACTGTGGGATTACCTTAAACATCTCAACATTCAGATCATGGGTGTTCCAGAAAGGGAAGAAAGTCAGACCAAGGGCATGGAGAACTTATTCAACAAAATTATCAAAGAAAACTTTGACACCCTCTCAAAAGAGAGTCCCATCAAGATACAAGAGGCTAATAGAATTCCAAACAGACTGGACCAAAGGAGAAACTCTCTAAGACATATTATTGTTAAGACTTTAAACAACAAAAATAAAGAGAGAAACAACACATTACATTCAACAGTAACCCCACAGAATTACCTCAGACTTCTCAATGGAAAGCCTGAAAGTCAGAAGGGCCTGGAATGGAACATTGCAAAGTCAAAGAACCTATAGTTTCCAACCCAAACTACTCTACCCCACAAAAGTATCCCTCATAATAGATGGTGAAAGAAAAACTTAGCACAATATAAGTCAGCTCTACAACTACATGAACACAAAGCCAAACCTACAAAGAGTACTTAAGGGCATTCTCTGCACAGAACAGTTAAAAAACAAACCTCAAAAGCCTACAAGAAGCAGGCCATAATAACCAAACCCAGACAAGTCTCAAAAAAAAAAAAAAAAAAAAAAAAAAAAAAAACAAAAAAAAAAAAACAGAAACAAAACACAACAACTACAAAAACCAAGAAAACACCAAACCACATAAAGTACCAAAATATGGTAAGTATTAAATCAATCTTCACAGTTATTACCCTAAACACTAATGAACTTAATTCACCCATCAAGAGACACAAGCAAAAAGGGTGAATCAGAAATATAGACCCCTCAATCTGCTGTCTTCAAGAAACCCACCTCAGCACTAAAGACAGACACCTCCTGAGGGTGAAAGGGTGGAAAATGATATTCTAAGTGAACAGAATTAGAAACAAGCAGGCATTGCTATACTAATATTTGATAAAATGGACTTCAAACCAACAGTAATCAAAAAAGACAAAGAAGGTCACGTCTTATGCATCAATAGAATGATCTAACAAGAAGATATCACAATCATCAATCTTTATGCACCAAACACAGGTGCACCATAATTTATAAAACAAAACCTACTCAACAAGAAAACAGAAATAAACACCAACACCATCATAGTCAGGAACTTCAATACTCAACTATCAGCAATAAACAGGTCATGCAAAGAGAAAATCAACAGGGAAATAAGAGAGATCAACAACACCATAGATCAACTAGACTTACAGGCATCTACAGGATACACATTATTCTCAGCAGCCCATGGAACCGTCTCCAAAGTAGATCATATACTGGGCAATAAATCCTGCCTCCATATATTTAGGAAAATTGATATAATTTCCTGAATGATATCAGACCACAATGCTATAAAACTAGAAATTAGCAACTAGCAATGTGCCAGGAACTCCATAAGCTCCTGGAAACTAAGCAACACACTTTTAAACAATGAATCAGTAGTGGATGAAATAAAAAATGAAATTGCAACATGCCATCTGTGTTTCTTCTTTTGAGAACTCTCTATTTAGTTCAATAGTCCATTTTTAATTGGGTTGTTTGATTTCTTATTATTTAGTTTTTTAAGTTCTTTGTATATTAAATACTAATCTTCTGTCAGATGTATAGCCAGCAAAGATTTTCTCCCATTCTGTAAATTGCCTCTTTGCTCTATTCACAGTGTCCTTTGCTGTACAAAAGCTTTGTAATTTCATGAGTTCCCAGTGTTTGATCTGTGGTTTTATTTCTTGAGCCATTGGAATTATATTCAGAAAGTCTTTGCCAAGACCAATATGTTGAAGGGTTTCCCCTATTTTTAGTAGTTTCAGAGTTTCAGCTGTGATATAAAGGTCTTTGATCCATTTGGACTTAATATTCGTGCATGGAGAGAGATAAGGATCTATTTTCATCCTTTTACAGATACATATCCAGTTTTCCCAGCAACATTTGCAGAAAAGGCTATCTTTTCTACAAGGAGTATTTTGATATTTTTGTTGAAGGTCAGGTAGCTATAGCTACCTGAACTTACATCTGGGTCCTCTCTTCTGTTCCATTGATCTACATGTCTGTTTTTTTGCCAGTACTATGCTGTTTTTGTTACTATGGCTCTGTAGTATAGGTTAAAATCAGGTATGGTGATACCACCAGCCTTATTTTTGTTGCTCAAAATTATTTTACATATTTGAGTTTTTCTTTTTTTTTTTTTTTTTTGTGCTTCCAAATGAATTTTTGGATTCTTTTTTTTATTTAATAACTTATTATTTTGTTTATATTATTCTAATCTTACATTCATATTGGTGACTTGTTTATCTTCCTCCCTGTCCTCCCCCCTCCAAAGGGATCCTCATACATGGGGAATGTGGGTCATACACTGTGGGGGTAGTCAAAAATTATGGGGGATAGGCCAAGGCTCTGTACATAATGACCCAACTTGTGGCTCTAACACTCTTTCCACCCCCTCTTCTGTGAATTTCCCTGAGCCACATTGAGATCATTTTAGTTCTACTTCAGTGGTGAGGTTTTGGGAGCCTCTGTGTCTCTGGATATCTGGCTTATTAGGAGTAGGATGTTCTCTGTGTTTATCTCCTTCAGCCTTTTTCTGGTGTCGTGATCACCAAGAAAGCTGTATTCTTGCCCTTCCCTGCATTACTCTATGGTTTCAGCTGGGGCCCTGGTGAGGTATGACAGGCTGATCCTTCCTTCAGGTTCGTCATCCTTCTGAAAAAAGATAAGAAAATTCTCCAATGGGGAGAGAAGTTAATACTAAATAGATGGAATGGCCATAGTTATTTTAGAGAGAATTTTATATGTGTATGCCCTCTTCTAGACCACATTTTGGTGGGAGCTTGATCTTGGAGACTGGGCTCATTTTTTGTCCATGGTTTTGACTTATTTCCCAGTTCCAGCAATGAGTTCCATTACAGTGAGTGGATCTATTAGCCAAATAAAGAGAAATTGGTTACCCACCATGGCTGTGTGCCACTACTGCACTTGTTTGAGCACTTCATCAGGTTGTTTTCTGCTGGGTAGCTTAAACTGCGAGTTGTTTGGACAGATGTCAGTCATTTTCCCCCAGTCACTCGTGTAGCACCCTCTGGCACTAGACTAGCTAACTGTCTGGGGATTGACCCTCTTCCAGATTCTGACCAGGTCTCTCCATGTTTTGTCTCACCCACATATGCTGTCTTCAACAGTAAGGTCTTACCATTAACCTTTGCTGGGTCATTAAGAACTCTGACAGAAATTTGTCTCTTTTGGGAAACCTTGTAGGTCTCTTGGATCAACAACTCATCATGAAAGTTAACCCCGTGCTGGCACTGGGAGTGCCAAGGAAGGTGAAGGAAGAAAAAGATAGGTAATATAAAAGAGAAAGTGAGTATTGAGAGGAGAGTGAGAGAGAGAGTGAGAGATAGAGAAGGATGTATATAGAGAGAAACAGGAAAAGATTAAAGTTGGTTTTCATGATGTTCTCTCCAGTTCCCTGTGGTTCAGGTGTTCCCTCTGTGGGCCTGCTGAAGGACCAATGTTTTAACCTGTTGTTCAGCATATAGGGTTTTTATAGTACCATTTCCTTTTGGGTCCCTATTTGTGTCCCCCCTTACCCGCCCTCCCATCCTCTCACTCCCTCCCACCCTTACCTTTCCCCCCATCCCACCCTCCCTATTGTCTGGTCCTCACGGTATATATTAGGTTTGGCAGCATCTCAGGTGGATTCAGGTTAGGAGCTACAAATGAATGAGACCATGCGACAATTATCTTTTTGTGATTGGGTGAGCTCACTGAGGATGATCTGTTCCATGTTTGACCTTTTTTTTTTTTTTTTTGAATTTCATTATTTCATCTTTCCTTGCCTCTATATAAAGTTCCATAGTATAGATATACTACATCTTTGTTATCCATTCATCTAATGATGGAAATCTGGGTTGATTCCAGCTCTAACCTATTATGAATTGAGCAACTATAAATATGTTTGAGCATATCTCTCTGATCTGAGGCTTGGAGCTTTTAGGATAAATACCCAATAAGGGAATAACTGGGTCTGTTGGTAGGTCTATAGTCATCCTTTTCAGGAGTCTCCATATAGCTTTCCATAATCGTTGAGCCATTTTACATTACCTCCAACAGTGAAAGCTTGTTCCTATTTCTCCAAAGCCTCGCCAGCTTTTGTTTTCATTGTTTTTTTAATGTTAGCCATCCTTACTGGGGTAAGGTGGAATCTCATATTTGTTTTAATTTGCATTTCCCTGATGATTAGGGATGTTGAACATTTTCTTTTTATTTTTTATTTTTATGCCTTTTTTTTTCTTAGTTACCTATATAATGTGCATAGAGCCATGATGCATGGGGCTCTGGCTGGTGAGGGAGGGATCTGACCCATGATGCAGCTTGCACAGGCTCGGGGGACCTGGCCTGCAATGGCATGTCAGGCTCTGGCTATAGAGGGAGGGATGGGAGGGATCTGACCACAATGTGGCTCACACAGGCCGGGGATCTGGCCTGCAATGGCACACGGGGCTCTGGCTGTCAAGGGAGGGATGAGAGGGATCTGAGCCATGCTGCAGCTTGCACAGGCCCAGCAGGCCTGGCCTGTGATGGTGCACAGGTCTCTGGCTGGCAATGGAGGGATGGGAGGGATCTGACCCATGGTGCAGCTTTCACAGGCCTGGGGGACCTGGCCTGCGATGGCACATGGGGCTCTGGCTGGTAAGGGAGGGATGGGACGGATCTGACCTGCAATGTGGCTTGCACAGGCCCAGAGGGCCTGGCCTGCAATGGTGCATGGGGTGCTGGCCAGAAAGGGAGGGGTGGGAGGGATCTGACCCACCATGTGGCTTGCACAGGCCCCGGGTACCTGGCCTGTGAGGGCATGCAGGGCTCTGGCCAGTGAGGGAGGGATGGGAGGGATGGAAGGGGAGCTGCGATGCAGCTCACACAGGCCTTGGAGAACTGGCCTGTGATGGCCTGTAGGGCTCTGGCCAGAAAGCGAGCTCAGGCAGGTCCAGTGGGACCTGACAGGTGTGACACCTGCCTGAGAGTTTGGCAATCAGTGGATTCTCCATTTTGCACATCCACCCCTCCCTCTAGAAGCATGCAAGAGCCAGAAAACCCTTTAAAAAATCCCTTAAACCTTAAGGGTCTTGCCTTTACTTCCCTGTGAGGTGAGGTGAGGTGAGGTGAGGTGAGGTTAGGTGGATGCAATCTTGACCGGCTGGATTCTTTTTACTATTTCCATAAAGAATGCCATTGGAATTTTGATGGGGGTTGCTTTTGATAAGATTGACATTTTCACAATATTGATTCTTCCAGTCCCAAGAACAAGGGATGTCTTTCCATTTCTTAGTGTCTTCTGCAATTTCTTGCTTGAGTATTTTAAAGTTTTTGTTATAGAGGTCATTCACTTCCTTGGTTAGGTTTATTCCAAGGCACTTTATTTTATTTTATTTTATTTTATTTTATTTTATTTTATTTTATTTTATTTTATTTTATTTTATTTTATTTTATTTTATTTTATTATTTTAGTTTTTGTGGCAATTGTGAATGGGAGTGATTCTCTGGTTTCATCCTGTATGTGTTTGGTGTTAGCATATAGGAAGGCTATCCTGCATAGCATATGGGAAGGTATCCTGCTACATGGCTATAGGTGTTTACAAGCTCTAACAGTCTGCAGGTAGAGTCTTTAGGGTCCTTTATGGATAGAATCATATCATCTGTAAATAATGATAACTTATTCTTTTCCTTTCCAATTTTTATCCCTTTTATGTGTGTCTCTTGCCTTATTACTATGGCTAAGACTTCCAGTAGCAAATAAAAGTGGGGACAGTGGGAACCCTTGCCTTGCTTCTCATTTTAGTGGAAAAGCTTCAAATTTTTATCCATTTAGTATTATGTTGGCTTTAGGTTTGTCAAAAATAGCCTTTATTATGTTGAGATATGTTTCTTCTATTCCCAGTCTCTATAGGATTTTTTTTTTATTTTTTTTTTTTTTATTTTTGGAGAGAGACACAGAGAGAGACAGAGAGAGGGAGAGGGAGAGGGAGACAGATAGAGAATGGGCACACCAGCAGTCTCTCAGCTGTTGTGAACAAAATCCAGATGTGTGCGCCCCCCTTGTAGGCAAGTGCATCATTGCACTCTTGCTTCACTTTGGATCTGGCTAAACGTGGGACCTGGAAATTGGAACCAGGTTCTTAGGCTTAGCAGGCAGGTGCCTTAACTGCTAAGCCATCTCTCCAGCCCTCTGTAGGACTTTTATCATGAAAAGACATTGGATTTTGCCAAATGTCTTTTCTGCATCTAATGAGATGATCATGTGATTTTTGTCTTTTAGTCCATTTACATAATGTATTACATTTATCGATTTGTGTATGTTGAATCATCCCTGAATTTCTGGGATAAAGCCTACTTTGTTGGTGTGAATTATCTTTCTCATCTATTCTTGTATTCTGTTTGTCAATATTTTGTTAATAATTTTTGTATCAATGTTCATGAGGGAGATTGGTCTGTAATTTTCTTTCTTTTCTTTCTAATTCTGGTTTTGGTTTCAGGGTGATGCTGACTTCATAGAAAAAGTTTGGTTGGATTCCTTCCTTTTCTATTTTATGGAAATGTGTGAGAGACATTGGTGTTAGTTCTTCCATGAAGGTCTGATAAAATTAAGTTTTTTACTTGAGGGATTTTTTTTTATAACTGCTTGGATTTCCATATTTGGTATAGGTCTATGTAAGTGGTTAATCTCATCTTGATTTAATTTTGATAAGTCATATAAATCAAGGAAATCTTCCATTTCTTTCAGATTTTCAAACTTAGTGGAGTATGTGTTCTTATAATACGTCCCTATGTTTTTTTGAATTTCTCTGGTATCTGTTGTGATGTTGCATTTTTCATCTCTAATTTTATTAATTTGTGTCTCTTCTCTCTTTTTTGGTCAGATTTGCTAAGGGTTTATCAATATTGTTTATTCTTTCAAAGAAAAAACCCTTTGTTTTATTGATTCTTTGGATTTTTTTTTGGGGTTTCTATTTCATTAATTTCTGCCCTAAAAGGTCCATGTCATATTTCAGAGATATTTGCTGAACCATGTTTATTACTGGTCAATTCATAATAGCTGAAAACTTGAATCAAAACAGATGCCCATCATTGAATGAATGATAACCATGGTATATCTACATGATGGGATTCTACTCATGAGTTATAAAAAATGACACCATGAAATTTGTAGAAAAATGGTTTAACTTGGAACAGATCATACTCAATGAACTCACCCAATCACAGAAAGACAATTGTCACATGGTCTTACTCATCTGCAGCTCCTAACATGGATCAGCCCAAGATGCTGACATACCTAATAGGCATCTTGAGTAGGGCTTGAGGGGTGGATAAGAGTGGGGGGGCATCACAAAACTGGAAACAAATGGAACTGAAACCACAAAATCCTATATCCTAGAAGACAGACTAAAAGCTTGAACACTCATCAGGACCTTAGATGGAACACTTGAATCAAAGGGCCCTGGAGAGGGTAAGGTGAAATCTAACCTTAATCTTCTCCTGTTTCTCTCTCCCTTTTTTTCTTTCTTTTTAATATTTTCTTTCTTTTCCCTTGGTACTGGCCTGTAACTCCCAGGACCAGGATGCAGTTAACACACAAAATGAGCTGTTGATCAGAGACACCTACAAGGTTTCCCAAAACAAGACAGACTTCTGTCAGAGCACTTGATTACCCACCAAAGGTTAATGGTAAGACCCTATTGCCGAAGACACCATATGCTATCCATATGGTACATGGAGAGACCAGGCTGGAATCTGGTAGAGATCCAGATCCCAGACAGCCCATCTAGTGCTAGAAGGTGCTACATGAGCTACTGGGGGAAAGTGGTGAACATCTGTTCTGGCAACTTAAAGTCTAAGCTACTCAGAAGCAAACAACAAGACGTAATCTTCACACAAGTGCAATAGTGGCACACTGCTATGGTGGGTAACCAACTCCTCTTGGATTGGCTAATAGATCCACTTAGTGGAAAGGAACCCATATCTGGAACTGGGGAACAAATCAGAATCATATCCAGATAATGAGTTTGCTCTCCAATATCAACCTCCCACCAATCTTGGGTTATAAGATTGCCTACACCCATTGCATTCTCTATAAACTAACAATGGTTATCCCATTTAACCTGTGATGACATTAACACTCCAGGACCTGAGTAGAGAAACAGACCATGAATTTGTGTATGCTCTGTTGTTTTTCTTGTGGCTGATTTTCAGTTTAATCCCATTGTAGTCAAATAGAATGCAAGGGATTATTTCAATTTTACTGTATTTGTTAAGATTTGCTTTGTGTCTTAATATGTGGTCTATTTTAAAGAATGCTCCATGTGCTGCTGAGAAAAATGTATATTCTGCAGCATTTAGATGGAAAGTTCTGTAGATATCTGTTAGGTACATTTGTTTCATGACATCATTTAATCCAGATGTCTCTGTTCATTTTTTGCTGCGATGACCTGTCAATTGATGAGAATGGGGTACTGAAGTTACCCACTGCAATTGTGTTTGGTGTTAGCTGTGATCTTAAGTCTAATAGTGTTTGTCTGATGAAATTGGGAGCCCCCATTTTAGATGCATATATGTTTAGGATTGTAATGTCCTCCTGTTGGAGCATTCCTTTAATCAGTATAAAATGACCTTCTTTATGTTTCCTCACTAATATGGTTTGAAGTCTATCCTGTCAGATATGAGGATAGCAACCTCTGCTTGGTTCCTAGACCCATGTGCTATAAATACCATTTTCTATCCTTTTACCCTAAGACAGTGTCTACCTTTTATAGAGAGATGAGTTTCCTGGAGGCAACAGATGGCAGGATCCTGCCCTTTAATCCAGTCTGCAAGCCTGTGCCCTTAAGTTGGGGCCTTGAGGCCATTGATATTAAGAGTTATTATTGAAAGGCATGTGTTTTGTCTCACCATTCTTCTTGTTTTCTAGTGCTTCCTTTTTTCCCTTTACTTGCTTTAGTGTGGTTTATTTTTTCCTATTTTTTCCTGTATGTGTTTTGTTTTCTCTTCAGTGTGAAGGACTCCTTCATGTAGTTTCTGTAGAGTTGTTTTAGTTGTCATAAATTCTTTTAGCCTGTTTTTGTTGTGAAATATCATTATTTCTCCATCAGTATGGATAAATAGTTTTGCAGGATAAAGTAATTTTGGTTGACAGTTTTATCTTTCAGAATGCAGAATGCAACATTCCAAGCCCTTCTGGATTTAAAGTTTGTGTTGAGTAATCTGCTATTACTCTGATGGGCTTGCCTTTGCAGGTGACTAGCTTTTTCTCTCTAACTGCTTTCAATATATTTTCTTTGGTTTGTGTGTTTACTAGCTTAATTATAACATGACAAGGAGAGGTTCTTTCCAGGGTTTGTCTGTTTGGTGCTCTCAAAGCTTCTGTATCTGCATTGGCATTTCTTTCCCAATTTGGGGAAAATTTTCTTCTATGATTTTGTTGAAAATCTACTACCTACTAAGCCTCTGGATTGAAATTATTGTCCTTCTACTCTACCCTGAATTCCTATGTTTGATCTTTTCATAGTGTCCAAGATTTTTTGAAATTCCCATTCATACCTTCTTATTAGCTTGTCTTTCTCTTTGTTGGACTGTATTAGGTCTGCCACCTAGTCTTCAAGTTTAGACATTCTGTTCTCTCCTTCATCCATTCTACTGGTGAAACTTTCTACAAAGTTTTTTATATGACTGACTACAGCTAGAAATTCAGCCTGGCTTTTCTTCAGTATTTCTATTTACTTACTAATGTCTTATAATGACCTCTCTATTTTTTTCATTAAGTTGGTTTCCTCTGTTCTCTTTCAAGAGTTTGTTTTCTTTTTAATTCTTTTGTTTTCTTGTTTCATTCCTTTGATTTCTTCTTTCATTTCTTTGAGTTTAGATAAAATCATTTTTTTGAAATCTTTGTCAGGGATTTCATCTAAAACAGGTCATTGGTGATGATTTCTGCTGGATTTATAATTTCTGGTGTGATTGTATTGTTTTGCTTCTTTGTGTTTCTTATAATTAACATAGTGACTTTTCCATCATGATTTCATGCTTGGGTTTTCTAATCTGCAGTGTTCTTAGATGTGGTGATCTGCCTTTATATACTTTCAAGATATGAGTTTAAGGTGCCAAGTGTAGCTCTTATACCCCAATCCAACTGCAGAATAAATCCTAGGTGTTGATTTTTCTTGCTAAGCAAGTATTCTAGTGGACTGGGTGGAACAATTTACTGGCAAATTCTAAACTTCAGATGAGCAATATACACATTCAATGAAAACCAGCACAGAGTATACAAGTGTGGGAATTAAAACAAACTAATAGTCTTATAAAGCCAACATTGCTAAGGGTGTGTGTTGCTCTACACCCTTAATCCTGTCAGCTGGGAGTTAGAGAATTCTGTTCTGAATTGGGCTCCATGTCAGCCTGGATCTGAATCAGAACCTGCCCCCAATAATGATATAAGCAAAAGACAAAGGCCCTATAAATCTGAAGGCATAAAAGGTAAAAATATTCAGCCCCCAAATCAGCTTATTTGAAAATGGTAAAGCCAATCAAATGTATGTTCCCCATAACCTGCCCTGATATGGAAAGAGCGATTAGCACTTCCAATGCAGGCCTACGTACCTGTTTTTATTTTAGTTTTTTGTCAGACAGCCACTTAACCTTTTGGTGTTGCTTTCAATCTCACCAACACTGAATGCCCACCTCAATCCCTCTGTGTTGTGCTGTGGAGCTGGAGTTCTGTTCATCTGTGCTGTGTGCACTGCTAAGAGGGCTGAATGCTGGAGGTTTGTGGTGCTGACAGTTGGGGTATGGGAGAGTGCAGGAAGCCAGGAGGTGCTCATGCAGTCCCACCTATATCTCTTTCAGTAGCTCTTTAGTTGATCTCACTGTTCTTCCTTCAGATTTCTTGACTTTGCAAGGAGGCTGATGAGGTTGAAAACCCCTTGTTTGGTCTCTGCTGCTGTTGCTCAGCAAGCCTGACAGGCAGTGCTGGATGCACAGATGGCATGGATGGTGGGCCCCAAGTGCCTCAGTGGGATTCTGGCCATTTTCCTCCTTTCTGGTGGATCTTGGTCTCTTCTCCACTGTGTCTAAGAATAACCTACACTCCTTCACTTTTCAGAAGTGTGCATTTTGCTGTGGTTTTGCTTAAATCCCTCCTTAGGCTCATTTGGCATGGCTCCTATGTTGCCATCTTGCCTGGAAGTCTAAATACTTTTCCTCTTCTATAATTTTTTTAAAAACGATGCTTCTATGCCATTGTCCTAAAGTTCTTCTCTATTTGGTATGTCCATAATTAAGACATTTGGTCTTTTAATTGTGCTTGTTTCTCTCATGAACATTTCTCTCATCTTCCATTCATAGATTTTTGAACTTCTCATTTGTTCTAATTGATCAAGTTCTTCTTTTCTCAAAGGAAAATATTCTGTCTTCCACTCAATGTATTCTATTGCAGAAGCATTCCATGGAACATTTTGTTTATATTTTGTCACTTCAAACTTATTTTAGGTTTTTTTTGGGGGGGGGATTTCTACTTCTTTAGTAAGTTCCATTTTCAAATTTCTTAGACTTCCTTATTTCCTCTGGTTGCTTGTCTGTATCTTGTTTGAATTTATTCAAGTTGCCATTTATGCATTTATTTTTGTCTTCCTTGAGATTTTCGTGCATATTTATAAACACCCTTTTGAACTCTTGTCTGGAGTTCCATCCAGGTAGCTATCATTGGAGTACTCTGCTGTGGGATTGGTATTTTGAGGAGAAGCCATATTGGCTTGATTTTCTATGTATGCTGGTCAGGTCTTTCTGGTATAAAGTGAGTATTTGGCACAGCAATGGATGTTTCTTTGTCTTCACTGGCCTTTGTGCTATTTGGAATTCAGTCTGGTAAACACTTGCTATGGTTTCATGAGTGTAGCATGTGAAGTTGTCTCAGTTCAGTTGCTCCTGTGCTCAAACTTACACTTGAGGGCTGGAGCAATGACTGAGGGGTTAAGCATTTGCCTGTGAAGTCTAAGGACCCCAGTTTGAGGCTCAATTCCCCAGTACCCATGTAATTCAGATGTCCATGGTGGTGCATGCATCTGGAGTTCATTAGCAGTATCTAGAGGCCCTGGCATGCCCATTCTCTCTCTCTCTCTCTCTCTCTCCCTCTCTCTCTCCCTCTCTCTCTCTTCTCTGTCTTTAATAAGTAAATAAATTTAAACAAAACTTACACTTGAGTGCCCACTGAAATAAAAGATAATTGGTGGCTCCAATCATGTGTGTGTGTGTGTGTGTGTGTGTGTGTGTGTGTGTGTGTGTCAGGAGGGGGA
This sequence comes from Orientallactaga sibirica, assembly GCA_036365145.1. Taxonomy (NCBI): domain Eukaryota; kingdom Metazoa; phylum Chordata; class Mammalia; order Rodentia; family Dipodidae; genus Orientallactaga; species Orientallactaga sibirica. The sequence continues at coordinate 3,992,991 of JAEOAD010000240.1, forward strand.
GGGTTTCTGCAGGGAAGGAATATGGGTGTTGAATAGCAGTACAAGTCCTAGTACTGGTAGCTGGTCAGGTGAGCCCCCATGGTGGAGGGAGAAGATTTTTGAGGTGGTTCTAAGGCTAGAACTTAAACTCCAGATCCAACCACAATCTCACATAGGGAGAGGGGAAGAGGTCTTTAACAGGGCCATATCTGGTTTGGACTAAAATTGTAGGTTGTGTTTGTGTGGATGGATAATAGGGTAGAATAAAAAGGATTCATATAGGTCTTCAACCTGTTCATATCACAATGGTGGGTGGTATGGGTTCAAGGTGGCTGGAGGGGAGAGGAGCTGGGTGGGTGTGTCCCAAACCTGTCTTTATCACAATGGTATCTGGCATGAGTGCTAACCTCACTAGATGGAGGGGAGAGAATTTTAGAATCACTTCCATATGCTCTCCTTACAGTGGTCAGTGCTGTGAGTACATGCCATGCCAGGTGGAGGGGAAAAGAAAAGCTATCCTCAATAGCCAGCTCGTTATTTTAATACATAAGGTAGCAAAGAATCAGAAAAATAAAGTAGTTTCTTACAGTTTTAAATTGTTAATTAATCCAGAATAACTTATAAATTCACCTTTTACAGCAGCCCCATATTTTCTTGGAAGAATTGCCCCCACCAATTTCTAAGTACACAAGATCTAGCTCGTCACCTGCCTACCCATGAATAGAGACTAGAAATGTACTTAAATGATTTGAGATAGCTTTATAAATGTATGCAGTAACCTGACTTAATTAAATTTGCATATAAAGATTAATTCTTTAGAAAACAAAACTATATGATACTATTAAATGCCTTTGGAAATACAGCTTTGACAAGCTGCATATTTCAAAGTTTTTTTTTTTTTACAAAAACATGGTTAAATTTGAAAATTAAAATTAATTCAACTAACTCTCATGATTATGCAGCTATTAGTAAATAAACACAGCCAATAACCACCAATTAATATCGGTTATCAATAAGCTTTAGAATTTGTGCAGTGAAGAAGAGAAAAAGAAAATTATTATGGAGATACATTACATAACATTTTACTATGCATTCACTGTAAAAATATTTGAGTAATTTTAGTAACTAAAGTCATTGGTATTTATTTAAAACAATTTGAAATCAATTATATACAGTAGCATAAAATATAAAATTGAACATCTGTGAAAACAGTGTAAGCAATAGCCTCTTGAAAATTAATCCTAAGCTGAAAGATGTATCAGCAGACAAAATATGTTGTTTGTGAGGGCTTCCTTCCTAAATTCTGCTTCATTCCCCCACAGATAAAGTCAGCAATCTTCTTGTGTTACCTACAATATAAGATTAAATCTATAAAATTTTAGGTCTGATATCTCAGTTTCAATTAAACTTTACTCAGAACTATGCTTAAATTAGTATGTTTGCCTTCTATTTTACCTCAACACTTAGATTACTACATAATATTGGGATATTATTTTCTGAGTTGTATAAAAGAGATAGCATTTTAAGTCCAGAAGGAATCATAGAAATCATATGCACCAAACCTACCACATAATTTATTAAGTTATTTCTCAAAGGTCACATGGATATTTATTAATAGAATTTGATCTCCTTAAATTTAAATATGTGAATTTTTTTAAATTTCCTGTTTATTTATTTATGTATTTGAGAGTGACAGACAGAGACAGGAGGGGGGAGAGAGAGAATGAGCGCACCAGAGTCTCCAGCCACTGCAAATGAACTCCGGATGCATGTGCCACCTTGTGCATCTGGCTTATGTGGGTACTGGGAAGAGGAGCCTCTAACTAGGGTCATTAGGCTTCACAGGCAAGCACTTAACCACTAAGCCATCTCTACAGCCCATGAATTTTTAACTTAATGAACAAATTGGTTATAATTAAATTCATATGATATTACACATTCCAAACTCATTTTCTCAAGGCTAGATGTTATGTACTTGTATTTTATATTTTAATATTGTTTCTAATAGACTAAGAATATATTTGAAATCATTATTGGATATAATGTCTGGAAAGATTAGTTGAGATCTTTTCCAGGGACAAGATATGACAATTGCAGATTTTCCAACACTTCAGATAAAGAATTCTGGTGTACATTCATTAAAGAAAGAATCTGTTCAGGTGGTCATGGGACCATATTTCATCTGCTGTTCTCTGTGAAACACATACTGTGAAGTAGAAAATAAAAATATAGGCTTACTTATCTCAATCATTTTGTTTATCAAAGGGATTAAATATAAAAATAATGTTCCTTTTTTTCTCCATAATCCACATAGCACCATCAGCAGGGAGGAAGCTTCCAACTCAGTTCCAGCCTGATTTTTCAGTATAGGCTGAAGTATGCAGTGACTTCAGCAATAGGACATTGTCATCTAATTCTGGTGGGTAACCAAGAGCAGTGGCAATAATTTGTACTGTTTTGTGAGCCTCAAAGATTTCTAAAATCACCCCTGGCATTAAGACTTTCCTATAATAATCTATTATTATAGATAGATATAGATAGATTATGGGAACAGCATTATTCACCCAGACAAGGTACTTCTGCTCAAACATTTTTAAAATCAGCTGGCAAATAATTAGGCATCTAGATAGCTTCTTCATACATATTTAGCTTTTGTTTCCCTTCCTCCATCCCCTCACTTCAATCCTCAATTAAACTTTTCCACATTCAGTATTCCACTTCCCTACTTTAATATCAAATGTATTCTACTATGTCTACCCTTGAACTCTACCCCTTACTGGTCTCTACTGTTTCTCATTTTGACTTTCATATATATCTGAAAATTCAAAGCTAGCCAGGCATAGTAAAGAATTATTCAACCAATACAAGATTTAAAACAACCAGGGAAACTCTGTAGCTCCAAGTCCAACAACACTATTCAGTGACAAAGCTCCAAATCTGAAAATTCTAACCAGCAACACGTCTCTGGAGTTCCAATTCTACCCCTCCAGGTAGGCTACTCACAGTCCTGAAAAACTTCATCTGGGGCCAGCAGCTCTCCTTAGCACCCATCTCGTGGTCCCATCATCTCCACTGGGTCTCCACTGCAACACACGGTCCATTCTCTTGGCTCCATCAGGTCCCCATTCAGGCATCTAGCAAACCTGCTTCACAATGCCATTTCCAAAGGACAAGACCATGTTGGAAACTCAATGATGCTCTCTTCCCTGCAGGTCATCTGGTGCAATTTCAATGGTTATAATCTCTCAAACAATTGCAGGTAAATGGGAAGCAGTTTAGGTTCAAAGGTATCATTTTTTTTTTTTCCTGTGCCATATCCTTCTGCTCACATGAGTCCATTTCTATGCAATGTAACCCTGCACAACTTCTCAGGAAAGGGCCATAACAGTAAGCCTCTCACACAAACTGCTTCTAGCCCAGTCCAGGAAAAGCTCTTTCTCACCATCGTAAGACAAACCTCACAGTCCATAGTTCTTACTGCATTCAGGTCTTTCAACTCTGACCAGAATAGTCCATCAAACTGTACTTACAGCACTGCAAGGCATCTCTTAGGCCAAGGTTTCAAATCCTTCTACATTCCTCTTAAAAATCAGCTCAAAAAGGCCAAAGCTGCATAGTCAGGTGTCTAGCAGCAATCCCACTCTTCTGATACCAACATTACTATTGCAGTCAGGTTTATATTGCTGGTAGAAATCACCCAACCAAGAGCAGGTTTGGGGGGGAAGGGGGTTTATTTGGGCTTACAGACTAAAGGGGAAAGTCCATGATAGCAAGGAAATATGATGGCATGAGTAGAGGGTGGACATCACTCACTGGCCAACATAAGGTGGACAACAGGAACAGGAGAGTATGCCAAACACTGGCAAGGGAAACTGGCTGTAATACCCATAAGCCCACCCCCAATAATACACCGCCTCCAGGAGGTGTTAATTCCCAAATCTTCATCAGCTGGGAACCTAGCATTCAGAACACCTAAGTTTATGGAGGGGGGGCACCTGAATCAAACCACCACACATGGCTTTTATGTTTGTAACCAGCTGCTTTCTGATTAGGTTTGAGGATTGCTCCATGGGAGGGAATGAGTACCTTGAACTGAAAATCCAGTCAAAAGCCTATGGTTATGGAGGTCATAGGCCCTTGGAGAGAAGCTGCTACTATTGTTTGACTAAATGGATTTATTAAGCTATCTGGGCTAGATCATGGGGAGTGCTTTGTGTATCCCTGTGTTCTTGATATGACATGGCTATTGCATTTGTGACCCCACAGAAAGTGTTGTTACTAACACAATCCCTGAGTGATATTTGGCCCAACAGCATTCTTGTATAGTTGATGGAGGAAGTCATAAGGCTCTCACTTCTCCCTGACAAGATGTTGCTGCTGAAGAAGTATGAGGCACTTTCTGCAAGTGGTATAGCCACTAGTAAGTTACACATGCTTTGGTAAATAATGCTCCATCCATCTCATGCAGGCAACCCTAACTGATCTTTGGTCATAAAATACACAAAAAAAAAAAAAAAACAGGTCAAAGTAAAGAGGGTCTAGTTGGGGAGAAAATGGAGTACATTGGAAGAGGAATGGGGAGGAGACCAAAGAAGTTAATAGAAGAGAATTATGATCAAAAGAGATTATATAAATTGTCAATAAAAATAAGTAAAAAAACAAAAATGTTACATATGATCATGTATTTGAACTGAATGGCAGTAAAGAGTATTATTAAATTGATTATGATTTTAAGAAATATCTAACGACCATATTCATGTAAGAGAAATTCTAATCTTAAATGTAACTATTGATCTTCTGTCATTGAAATCTATGGAATAAATAATTATCTGGATTTTGTATACAGGAAATCTTCATGAGGCATTGGAGAGTACATTTTATCTAGACAAATTTACAAATACTCATACAATAGATTAGAAGGAAAAACAGCATGTACCAAGGCTATTCTGTAGCTGGAGATGTAATATCTCACGTTTGAGAAATGAAGACAGAAGTCACTTGGGAAACTGAGAAAACTACTTCAATCTGAAAATCAGATTCAGGTTAATACTTAGTATGGAAAATTGGCAGCATTTATTTATTTATTTTGCTGAATTGGTCATTTTGTCTCACTAAGTTTGTACAATTATAAAATGACTCATTAAAATTTAAACTACTTTATGTGATATATGCAATTATAATTAGTATATTTAAAACATAAAATATCTCATGTTTATTTGATATGTTACCATCAGAATAGTACAATGCAATTAATACCTATTTTCTGATGTAAAAATAACATGTATACAATTTACTTTAATATTTTATATTTGTTATGTGAGTATAACTAGAAAAAAATCAATAGAAGACTACTAAAAGGCTATTTTCTTCTGTTAGTTTCAATTTGGCATTGTAGTACTTAATAGAAAAAATTAAATTCTTTCATTCCAGAAGTAACCACAGATGTCTTCCAGTATTCAACTTCAACAATTTATAAGTAATGCAAAGATATATATCAAGTATTTGTACAGAAGCTAGGAGAGAAAAGGCAGGGTCATTACTTACATATATCAGGAACGCTCAATAGGTTAGTCCTATAGCAATGAGTTTTTATACATTTCTATTTTAGATATCCAACATTTGCAAATGAAATGAAGTATGCATTCATGGTCTGGAAGATTAATGAACCATTGAGAGAGTAAAAAATAGTCTACAACTCTCACTAGTACAAAGAGAAGTTAAGTGGAAGAAAAAATGTTACTATATGCCCACATATGTTTTAACTACAAGAATTAATTTTCAGTATGGAATTACAAAGTCTGTGGGAATATATTTGCAGCTAGAATTCTTCATCACACTTAAAACTCTTTGATATATTTTTTTCTGTAGCAGTTAATAGTTTATCTCAACATTTAAAATGATATATATTTATCTATTTATATAATCTTCCCTTTTTAAATTAATCAAAGTTTATGCTTCATGTGTATACTATAAGGAAATTATTTCAAAGGACAACCTTAAGCTATCATGAGTATCTCTAGTAGAAGGCTGATTATATATTTCTTGAGAATAAAAATAAAAGTAACTTTTCTCCCTTACTTTGTAACTTTTCATACTTCTAGGTTTGTTCTTCATAAATAAGTTATTAGGATTTTGCTGTGTGTTAAAAACACATTGGAGGGCCAGAGAATGGCTTAGTGGTTAAGGCATTGCCTGCGAAGCCGAACGATCCTGGTTGGATTCTCCAGGACCCACCTAAGCCAGATGCACAAGGGGCACATGCATCTGGAGTTCGTTTGCAGGGGCTAGAGGCCCTGGTGTGCCCATTCTATCTCTGTCTGCCTCTCTTCTCTTTCTCTTTCTCTCTCTCTCTCTCTGCTTGCAAATAAATAAATAAAATTTAAAAAAAAAACACATTGGATCTCAATCTTCATTGATGGTGCTAATATTCAGAATTAAAAATCACCTGTTAAAATTTCACAAATATCTTTAAGTTGCACTGAATACTATATAACCTTCAGAATTTTCTTCAGCAAAACATATTAGCACTTTTTCTAAGCCTTAGATAAACCTGATTACACAGAGGGATATGGGAAATATCCTTACACCTGCTTCCATGACCTCCCTATCTATCTTACTTCTAGGAAGTTAGCATAATTAATATCCAGTGGGTGAGGAGGTCAGCTTTCAGCAGGGTAGTGCACAAAGGTGGTATAAATCTACTGTTTTAATTACTTAGCTATTTAATATTTTTAAAAATATTCTTCTCAAATATTTCCAGTTACTTGAAAAATTTTATCTAGAAATCAATTTTTGACCCTAATAAAGTATGAAAAAACATTTTATGTACTTTGTAATGGAATGGATTCTATTGTAGGAAAATTCATTTTTGCCTATATTTCTAGGGAGTTTAGTAATGCATTTGAGGAGTCCAAATTCTTTTTTTTTTTTTTTTATTATTTCCAGAAATCACCAATTGGCTAGTCTTTCCTCCAGTGAAACTTCCTGCAGATGTCCTCCCCCTGTACACTCTGACTAGTAGCAATGCTGGTTGCTTTGGTGACTGTTTTTCCAAATGATTATCACAGGCTTTGTTTGCATAATATTTTTAAAATTTAATTTAGTTTAATTGTTATTTGAGAGAGAGAAAAAAGCACAGAGAGAGGGAGGAGGCAGAAGAGGGAGAGCATGGGCACACGAGGGCCTCCAGCTCCTGAAAATAAATTCCATACACATGTGCCACCTTGTGCATCTGGCTTACATGGGCCCTGGGAATCAAACCTGGGTCCTTTGGCTTTGAAGGCAAGCACCTTAATGGCTAAGCCATCTCTGCAGCCCTGCAAACATATTTTTGTTTAACATGATCTACACAGTATTTCAGTGAAAGTTCCCCATGTATGGATTCAGTACTAACTCTGAAAACAAGTAGCTCTTGAATAGCTCTTTACTTTTCTTGTGTGATAGTATTTTAGGAAAATAAGTGTTTGAAGATACTCAAGATAATGAAGATATCCTTATAAGTAGTGTGTGGTGGTGTTAAATATATCAATCATAGGTTATAGTCTTGTATTTTTTCACTCCCCTGAGTAGGAGCTAGGTAGCCAGTCAGAAGGGAGGGCCCAAAGAGGGAACACTGCTTGTCTGCTCAACAGAACCAGAATTCAGCATCCAATCAGCTCTCTTGCCCCTACTTCTGAGCCCCAAAGCAATCAGCTCTCCCTCAGACTCATTTCAGCCTGGGGGTAAAGCCCACAACAGTAAGATTACAAAATTGATCCTTACCAGGTTGGCAAGTGCTCTTTTTGGCTTTTCATCTTTTCTGAACGTCCAGGTCCCTGCTCTGGAGAGCCCTACTCATTTCAGCCCTACTGGGCAGAGATTGAAGGGGGGCTACTCCCACGTGGGCTCTCTACTCCCTCCTGCCTTTCACATGTCAGGAGCTCTCTGTACGTTTTTTGCCTTAATCTAATTAAGTCTCTATAAATCTTAACCTCTAATCTATGCATTTACTTCTTTACATTCATAAGATAAGGATCCAGGGTACCCTAAATTTACAGGTGAGATTGTAATTGACAAGGAGCTCCAAAACTCCTCTCCCATTTCCCTAAGGTCCTTCCTCAGTAGGATCCTTGGTGTTCACTGTGGAGTAATTAGAGCCTCCTGTCAATCTCTGGGAGGGAGGAGCTGTGCTTCAGGGTATTTTTACCAGTCCACCCCAGGCACATTGCATATCTTTATATTGGAATTTCAAATCCACCACCACATTTTAGGGCTGTACTCTAAGTTATGCCCAGGGATATCTCCTCCAGCCAGGTGGCTGGAAGTCCAAGAAATTGTATAAACTCTTGAATCTATTGGGGTCATTTTTTCAAACTACCACACCCTCTTTTCCTCAAAGGACCCTGCACCTTGATGGGATGCTTAAAAGTTTAATTTTAGCTGGGCGTGGTGGCGCACGCCTTTAATCACAGCACTCGGGAGGCAGAGGTAGGAGGATCACCTTGAGTTCAATGCCACCCTGAGACTCCATAGTGAATTCCAGGTCAGCCTAGGCTAGAGTGAGACCCTACCTTGAAAAACAAAAACAAACAAACAAAAAGTTTAGTTTTAGTGTTGAGTTCTTTGTGATCTCTGTATTTCTGTCATGATGTGTTTCAGTTTTCTACCATGTTTGCTGTTTTATTTCCCTGGAGGTGGTTGTCAGGCTGGCAGTCAGAGAACTACCCACTGCTGCTTCTTCTGCCTTTTGTTCTGGACTCCTGTAAAAGTGGTTGAGGTGGCACATCTACTGGTGAACAGTCAGCTGTTTTTTCCTGTTGAACTGATGAATTTTGGATCTCCCCAGTGTTCTCTGCTATTTGTAAAGTAAAACATTCTCCAACTAAGGGGGGCAGCTGCTTTGATTAAGTGGATACGGATATAATTTTGAGAGACATTTTGATAAAGACACCCATTCAACTTGCCCAGAGAACAATAGGGCTTCCCTCTGGAGATGATGAGTTTCTTGGCCATAGGGCTCTGACTTGGTTCCCAGTATCAGTTATGAGTTCTTACCCAATGAACGGGCCTCATGTCCAATGGCAGTTGGTTACACAAGGGCTTTGTGTCACTATTGTAAGGTGTGCACTTCTTGTCTTGGGGATGCATTGCACTGCTTGCAGGTTCTGCTTATTCATGATGTTGGAGGTCATTGTCACACAGTTGCCCCCATAGCACTTTCTATGAGGGTTTGCCAGGAGGTTTTCCTATCATCCCACATGGTGTCTTACTGTCCTGAGACTGTGACCTATGATGTCTGTAGCAATAGGGTCTTAAGTTTTAGTGCTGTTGGGTAAACAAATGCTTGGCAAGAGCCTGCATTGTTTTGGGGTCCTCACAAATCTCCCTAGACCCTCACTGTCAGGAGGTAACCTATATTTGGCCCTGGGATTCACAAGCTACAGATGATAGTTTTAGAATTAAGCTTTCTCCAACTTCTCCTACGCATTTCAGTCTGGTCCATTCACCTCTTTTAATTGAGGGATTCTAACTTGTATACTGTGATGGTTCCCATTGTTCTGACTAATTTAGTCTTTAGTTCTGTGTAGTTTCCCTCCCTACTCTTCTTTCCCCTACTGCCCCCATCCTCACAGCCTTAACATTCTTTCCCACTGCTAGTTTGTCTTGTATCCCCTCTTCTTCTCCTTTCATATTTCCACATTTTCCTGAGCTCATTCTAGTTATACTCCCATAGTCCTAATGCTTACTCTCTGCTGTGCTCCTCTTCAGCTGGTCCAGTTTAGGAGGCCCGTATGAGAGAGAACATGTGACATTTGTCTTTCTTAGTCTGTATGACCTCACTTAGGATACTATTTTACAAGTCCATCTATTTTCCTGCAAATCACATTATTTCATTGTTCCTTAATGCTGAGTAGAATTCCACTGTGTACAGCTTCATTATCTATTCACCAGGCAAAGGACGGGTTGATTACAATTTCTCTCTATTGTCAATAGAGCAAGGATCTGTGAAGTAAATAGTAGAGCCTTTTAGAGTAGATACCCAGGAGTGGAATAGCTGGGTCAGATGGTAAATCAATTTTTATCTTTTGTAGAAGACTCCTTACTGATTTCCATATTGCTGGAACAAGTTTGCATTCCAATCAGCAGTGAAGAGGTGTTCCTCTTTTCCTGCATCCTCACCAACATGTATTGTCTTTTGAGTGTTTGATGCTTTCCAAAGTGACTGGAGTAAGACAGAATCCCAAAGGTGTTTTAATTTGCATTCCCCTGATGACTAAGAATGTTGAACATTTCTTTGAGTATTGGCCATTTGTATTTCTTCCTGAGAGGATTACTTGTTCAGTTCTCTGCCCCATTTGTTTGAATGGATTGTTTGAAACTGACAGAGGACCTAATTACCCCACCGTGAACAACAATAATACTTGCTCAGGGTAATGGGAGCTAGGGGACAAGAGATATAAGACTATAACATATGTAAAAAAAACTAAATAAAATTGAATAAGAAAGAATTTTAGGTATTACAAGATATTGTTAACTGATATTTTGTTGTTCTGTGTATGCAAGGTGTGTGTGTGTGTGTTCTTGCACATATCACAGCATGTTTGGTATGACAGTCAGAGGACACCCTGACATTGACTCTCACCTGCCACTTTATTTGAGTCAGAGTTTCTCATTGTCCACTATGTTTGACAGACCAGCTGGTCTAAGAGATTCCAAGAAATTCTCCTCCTCCACCTCTCTTCTTGCATTAGGTACACTTGGATTCCAGAAGTGTGCATAGGGTCAGGCTATATGTGGATTTTGGGACTCCAATCTCAGGTACTCACACTTGGACTACAAGTGCTTTATCCACTGAGCAATCTCCCCAGCCCAAGTGATAACATCTTAAATACCACACAACAATTCCCACCATGACTACTTTGATGGTTATTACTACACTGTTGCATTTCTTTCACCGATACTCAGTATTAAACAGCAATGCTAGATAATCACTGAAAACTAAAACAAATATATACCATAAAACTTTGATAATACAATGAGATCAAATTTCCATCATGATTCAGCTAAGGTCATCATATATTACCTTTCTTTAATATATATAACATTTATGATAATGAAATGATCCAGAAACTAGTATTAATGAATTACATATGCACTTGTCCATATGTATATATGCAAGTCAGATGTATATGAAGTTAAAGCATGTAGAAATCAGTTGCTTCCATTTATTCATTCATTTCTTTAATCATTCATTTGCTTTTTATTTTTATTTACTTGTCTATTTATGTTGGGGATTAAAACGAAGACCTTTTTTGTGCTATGCAAACATTCCATTATAAAACTGTATCCTCAGCCCTTTATTCAGTATTTTGAAGTGAATACATTATTTCATTTATTAACTTGTACACTATTCAAATATTTAAGTAAAAATCAAACATACTTTTACATTTACATATAATTTAGACTCCCATATTACTAGGTAAATAGTAAATTGTAGAAAATTACTTAATGCTGTTTACAATGTATGATATATTCTATTAAAGAAAAAAGCACTGGATTATCTTAAATTCTTAAATATTTATTCTTGAATTTATCTGTCCACAATTCCTAATGGAAGAGCTTATTATGTTTCAAACTTGTTCTGTAATTGTTACCATGAGCTTCTCAAGACCTCAAACATCTACCATAGTGCTGAGTTCTGTCAAATCCATGTCCTGATAATAAGAATAAGTTGCCATAAACAGTGAAGTTCTAGGCATTAAATATCATTATCTTTCAATAAAATATTCAATTGATATTCAGTTGCCCCAGAACAAAGCTCAGGAATATCTGTAATAATTTTTAAAAATCTAGCAAATAAAAAGTTAAGATTAACAATGCCTAAGCAAAGCTTCTCAAGCATGCAAATAATGAAGAAAGTGCAATACATACTGAGTAAAACAAAACCAGTCAAAAGCAAGCCAGATCTCACATGGATATTAGAATGTACATAAAAACATGTTCAATTGTTTTCAGTGGTTCACATGTTCAAATATTTGAAGCCATGGAATACTTAAAAAAAGATAAAATAAACTTCTGGAGATATGTTAGAAGAAAATACCCTCGATGGTGCTACCAGCAAGTTAAATATGGCAGAAGAAAATATTAATGATCTTGTCAGCATATAAATATAAATGACCCAAAATGCAGAGGTAAAATAATTCAAAAATTAAAAACTTAAGTGAATGCAAGACAACTTCAAAGCTCCAGATTAATATGTAGAATTTCTATAGGAAAAAAAGTAGGATTTAAAATTTTAGGGGCTGAAGAGATGGTTAAATGGTTAGAGGCACTTGCTTACAATACCTGATGGTCTGGGTTTGATTCCCTAGTATCCATGTAAAACCAGATTCACAAAGTGGCACATGCATCTGGAATTCGTTTGCACTGGCCAGAGGCCCTGGTGCACCCATTCTCTCTCTCTCTCTTCTCCTTGCAAATAAATATTAAATAAAACACATTTTTTAAAAATACAATTTTAGGGGCCTGGAGAGATGGCTTAGCAATTAAGTGCTTGCCAGTGAGGCTAAGAACCTCAGTTCACGGCTAGATTCCCCAGGACCCATGTAAGCTGGATGCACAAAGTGGTGAATGCATCTGGAGTTTGCTTGCAGTGGCTGGAGGCCCTGGCATGCCTATTCTCTCTCTTTCTGCCTCTTTCTCTCTCTCTCTCTCTCTGTCGCTCTCAAATAAATAAATAAATAAATAAATAAATAAATAAATAAATAAATAAATAAAAAATAAATAATAAACCAAAAATTTAACAAAATACAATTTTAGAATATTGGACAAAGTATTTAAATGTGATTAAAATTAAAAATATATGTGGTTAATAGGCTCAATGAATATCTAGATTCCAGAAGCTGAAGCTTGAGGAGAGAGAATGCCTCAATTTGTAAAATGCTTGCTATGCATAAGGATGTGAGTTCAAGTCTCCAGAATCCACAGAGAACGTTAGGTGTGATGGGGTATGCCTGAAATCCCAGCTCTGAGAAAGCAGGTAGAGGCAATCTTCAGGAATTTCTGACTAACCTGTGTACAGTTTCAGTGAGAAACCTTGTTTCAAAACTGTAAAGTGGAGGACAATTCAGGTATCTGCTCAACCTACGTTTCTGCCCTCTAGCATATGGGTCTAGACACACATGTACCCACACATATATTAGCACATACATACATACCTGTAGAGACATACACAAAAAGAAAAGATCGCAAACAAAAGAAGTAAAGAAAACTGCAAAAGTCACTTCATAATAACATTACTGAAAACAATTTAAAGAAGCCAGCTACCCTTTTAGTATGGTTCAAATAAATGATATTGTACACATCAAATTTTGATAAGGGTCTGGAGGAACTGCATCTCTCATACTGCTAGGAATGACACTTTCCTGAACAATTTGACATGATACTAAAAAAATTAAATGTGGATCTTGGGAGAATTCTCAATGCTTAATAGTAATCCAAGTCCTTTGACCATAGTTCAGATCCCCAGGATCCATGCAATGCCAGACACACAAGTGACACATATCTGTAATCCCAATACTACAACAATGGAAGGTGGAGTCAGGAGAATTCTGTAGCTTTTGGGGCCAGCTAATCAGCTTTCCAAGTGGCAAACAACAAGAGACTCCTTATATCAAACAAAGTAGTGCAAGAACGACACTCCATTTGACCTCTGACCTTCATATGCACACACACATACCCAATAAGAAAAATGTTAAATACAAATCCACCATATAATGGTATGATAAATACTTGGATTTTCCTGAAAAAAAGTATTAGTAAATTTGTTCATTTTTGTCCTATGGTCAGTAATTAAACCCAAGAAAATATTTATATATTTTCAATAGGTAAATGAATAACCACATGGGTCATATCCTTTAAGAGGAACACTTCTCAACTACACAGTGAATGAAAGAATGAACATAAAACACATTGAAAAATCAAAATGGTTATTCTGAGTTACAAAAAGTATATACTGTATGACTGTGATTGTATAAAATTTTACAAAATGCAATCTAACCAAGCATGAATCCAAGCACTGATTTCCCGGAGTGTTAATGTAGCAGACAGCTTCAGGTTCGCTGACATGAACTTCCAGACCAGGCACAGTTATGGAGGAAGGGATATTATTTATTGAAGCTTACAGATCCAGGGGAAGGTCCATAATGGCAAGAGAAGCGGCCTGCTCTCCACAGGGCCAAGCAGAGAGAGAGAGAAACCAACCAGCCACCACAGCACACAGAGCAAAACTACAGCCAAAAGGTCACACAGCACACTTCAGGAACTCCTGCTAGGCACATTTGCATATCTTTACAATGGAATCTCAAACCATCACCACACCTTAAGACCAGCCCCCAGTGACATTGCCTCTAGCAAGGTGATTGCAGATGCAAACTATAACTAATAAAACACCGAATATATTGGGGGACATATATTCAAACTACCACAGTTTACAAGGGTAAAGTAAGGAGGAAGGAATTAAAATGGGAATGAGGAAAGTCTGGAGTGGTGAGTATATTCACTATTGTAATTTTTATGGTATCCAAGTTGCACATACCCATCAAAATTTGCATTTTGAATGGTTCAAACATATGTTGTTTGGATTATACCTGAAAAATTGTTTTAAAATAATATTCTTTTCATGCCTCTTCTATGTCCTCTAATTTCTTCATTGCTTAATTGTGTACAAGAGCCCTCCAGAAAGCAAGATAAAGTCACCTTGTTACTGAGGAAGTATAAAGGAAGAAAAGAAAAATTTTATCATTTAGCAAAAGCCTGACTCTTGAATGAACATGGTGAAGTTACTATTCATGTGTGTATGTGTGTGTGTGTACAAGAAAGAGAGAGAGAGAGAATAGAGATGCATGCACATGTTCTCCATGCTACTTATTAATCAGAATTATGTTAGGTAGTTCAGGCCACCCATTGACACATCAACTCATACCCAACAAATATATCATCCTAAAGGCCAAAACCATTCTGGAAATGAAGTACAGTCTACTTTATCTAATAATTGTATACATTAGCAGAATTCTAAGCATTAATCTTTGTGAGAAATATCTATTTTTAATCTTTGGAAAACTCCATTTCTTTGATAAAAATTTTGATTGTAATGCAAGGAAAGGAAAGTTATTCTTGCATATATCTATAAACATGCACAGTAAAATCTATTGAAACTTTCTGTTGGAAGTTCCTTCCACAAGTCAAGTCTTGGCTCTGGTAAGACAAATCCAAGGGAAATGACATGAATGTTACTATGTGAGGGTTTCAGGAAAATCATGGATCAAAAAATCCTTTAATTTTTACAAATGTTTTATGGAGATGACTTGTAGTATGATTCTATCCTCTGCCCGAATGGTTAGAATGGCAAGATAGGATATCCTAGACTCATCAACTGAGGTACCTCGTCAGCAAGAGAAAAAGGGATATGGATTCATAAAATTTATCTTTATTTTATCTTAGAAATAACTAAATTTGGAATATAGTACATGAAAAAGTCCAGAAAAACACTTTAAATAATTGACTTAAAACTGAAGATCTCTATAAAATGTTTGGTGGGAATATCATGGATGAACATTTCTAATAGCCTACACACAGAGAGCTATGGATATATTTATATGACTACTGTCCCTCTATACAGGAAGCTATGTAGAAGCTGAACATGTGTCTAGGCTGTCTTACATAACAACTGAAAAAAAAGTAAAACTATTTGGTCCAGCAGTTGTATTTTATAAAGCCTATACTTAAAGTTAATACAAAACATGAAATATTGGAATGGATGTCAAGATACATAGGGAAAAAGGGAGTAGATCTATGTTACTACAATTCCCAATATGTGAAAAACATCACCTAGAATTTTTACCATGAAGATAGCAGAAGGAAGTGAGAGAGGAAAGTAGTGATTGTAAAAAGTAAAGATGTAAAACACAGCAGAAGATATTTTAATTTAATTGGTATCTCTAAATTTCCTTTATATTATGTATATAAGCATGATTGTATATCCATGTGTATTCATGTAAGAAAGATGATGGAGGTGAGGGCAGACTGCAAAAGAGTTGAGAATTTTTGAAAGCATTTTCAAAGAAATCCTATCTAATTGGGTACTAGTCTGATAATATATAGGTAGAAATATTTTAGAAAATTTTAAAGATAAAATGAATTTGGAAAATACTACATAGATACTACATAAAATAAAGACCTCTTGGAGATTACAATTTATATTAGCATATTAATGAATGTGTATGGTCCACAGAAGAGAAATTTGCTTAAATTATTCAAATCAGCATATACGAAACTCATATAATTTTTTATTGAAATTAGTATTTTAAAATCATATCAGCTATCATAAAACATATATAAAATACTATTCTGAACAATATCTGAAACTAAGTTATTTTTATAATATGACTCCAGCTGCATTTAAACAAGAAAAAAATACAACCAATTTAGTAAATTTATAGTATTAATGCTTAAGGATTTTTATAAATTTAATAGTGGCTGAAAAGTCATATGGTATCACTATTTATACTCCTCCCTGCAATGCCTTTAGATGTTGCCTGTGTTCATGCTTTTCAAGGCATGGAGCCTGGGAGGT
Source organism: Orientallactaga sibirica (assembly GCA_036365145.1). Lineage (NCBI taxonomy): Eukaryota > Metazoa > Chordata > Mammalia > Rodentia > Dipodidae > Orientallactaga > Orientallactaga sibirica. The sequence goes on from JAEOAD010000240.1 coordinate 4,009,582, forward strand.
TAAAAAAAAAAAAAAAGCTGTTTTTTTCACACTGAGAAATTACATCACAGAGAGTTTGTAAGTCCAGTAAGTAGCTCTTACATGAGTGTGGCACAGATGGCAGATGGCAAATAAGCTGGTTAATATCTGGTCTTAAGAACCAAAGACAGGACAACTGGCTTTTAAGACATCTGCAGAATATCTGTCGTCTCTGGTTTGAAATTACTTATAGAAGTTAAATTTAAAACATTAGGGTACATTGCAAATCTTAGCAGTTAATGGTATAGAAGTGCAAAAATATCCATCTAGGCCCAGGTTTCTTAATAATTACCAACCTTATATCTTGTAAGACAGTTTTATTATTAACTAAAATATATAAATATTTAGTAATGATAAATCGCTATGCCTTATGACTGATTTGTTTTATAAATATGACCAAATTATGAATGGGGCAAGTGATGATATAGTTTTTTCTTGCATTCTTATGTGTTGTTTCAGTAAAAGACAAACAAATGAAAGCATTATTACTGTATAAATAAAATACTAACTTCAGTTATTAAAATATGTCACAAATAAACTTTACTGATTATGGAAGTTGTAGATAATAATTGAAATTCCACATGAGTAATTCATTTTACTACATCCCTAACAGATACACTTATATGCATTCCTCCATTAGAAATCTTTTGTCCTTTGAGGCTATTATGACATGAACAGTGCTGAAACTGTTGTGACTTACAGACTTCCTGCTCATCTCTGCCCTTCCACTGTGTTGTACAGTGCAGTGCTTCAGCTCCATTCCCCAAGCTGCAGTTTGAATATTACCATGTAAGGCCTTGAACTGAAATAATAGAGGCTGTATTCCTGCTTGCAGCTTTTCAAGGTCTATTCACTGGATTCATGGGTGTCTCAGAAGCATCTGTAGGATTTAAGAAAAGTCTTCTGGCTCCAGCATCCTTGCAACTGCCTGCCTGTAGCTTCTTCATTCCTCTCAGCCCCTCTCCTCAGAAGTTCACAAGTATCACATGTCCTGTTAGCCCACTTCAACTCACAATATTAAATTTAATTTTTACTTATTTTATTGAGACAGAACTAAAGTAGATATAGCATACAACCAAAAATATTTTTGTTTGTTTGTTTATCTAGATAGTATCTTGATCTAGCCCAGGCTGACCTGGACTTCCTTATGTAGTCTCAGGGTGGCCTCAAACTCATGGTGATCCTCCTACCTCTGCCTCCCAAGAGTGCTATGATTAAAGGTGTGCACCATTATGCCCTGCCCAGCTCAACCAAAACATTTTAAAATATTTTAAAACATTTAAAAATCTTTCCTATTTATAATATAAATAAATATTAAAATTCAATAATTAATAAAATGAAAATTATTTTATTTTTAATTATTTTTTGAAGAGATACACACACACAGAGAGAGAGAGAGGAAGACAGAGATGGGCGCACCAGCAGTGTCTCAGCTGCTGCGAATGAAAACCAGATGTGTGCGCCCCCTTGTGGTCAAGTGCAGCATTGAGCCCTTGCATCACTTTGCGTCTGGCTAAAGGTGGGACCTACCTGGAGATTGGAACCGCTGGAGATTGGAACCAGTGTTGTTAGGCTTAGGAGGCAGGCGCTTTAACCCCTAAGCCATCTCTCCAGCCCATAAACTGAAAATTATTAAAATGCAAGAGAATGTTTTGTTAGTACCACTTGGAGAAGTAAATGTATGTTATTACCCATAAAATTTCCAATGGAGTTTGGAATACAAGATTTCTTTGCTTATTTCTTGCTCATTTGTCTATTTTAACAACTACAATCATATATTCTGTTTCATTTGAGAGAACAGAGTGACTCACATGTACCTTGTCTCTTGTCATTGTTACAAAGAAAGTCATGATTTATACTTTTATACCTTTTAATAGAAATTACTATGGGTTTTTAAAGGAAGAAAAGTAATGAAATCATTGCTTTAAAATAATCGTGCATGAAATTTCAAACTACCTTCAGTGTTTATCTCATTATGCTAAGTATCAATCTAATAAATGCCTTGAAATTTTTGTAGTACAAGGGTAATGCAGTTTAACTTCTTTGAAAATTATATACAAGAATTATTTTAAGAATTATAAAGGCAACAACATTCTACATTGTAAGTGATTCATGTGATAATAGTACAAACACAGCACATTTACTTACAAGAGGATTGTTGCATTTGTTGTCTCATAACTGTCTTCATGATACCATGAAGTACTGATGCCATCCCAGGTGGGAAAAGGTGACCTGGTGAACTTAACTACTTTAATCAAACAACACAACAAGTGGTTCTCAAATTTCAAACAAATTAATTTGAATTTTCAGTCACTTGGACTTCATTACATTGTGATTATTTGGTACATTCAGCATTTGGTATTTATTAAATTTTAACTGACTTATATAAAGCAATTAGGTATACAAATGAAAACTGTACACAACACGAAATTGAAAATATATTGTTTCTGCTCTGACTTACTGTTAAAATAAACATGCATATATCACATGGATAAGACTAATTTGCTATTTCTTCCCACAACTCCTACTATATTGAATAAAAAATACTACCCAAATAACTATCATGTAATTTCAAATAAGAAAGCAGAACTCTAATCAAGTGTTGCATATTATCTAAAAAAATAGTAGATTATCAAAGAGGAATAGATTTTGAAGCAAGTAAGAAATTAGCTGGCATCTTTTTTATATGTGAGAGAAAGAGAGAAAGAGGCAGAGAGAGAGAGAGAGAGAAAGAGAATGGGTGCACCAGAGACTTCTGTCTCTGCAATTGAACTCCAGATATGTGTGCCCTCTTGTGCACAAGTGCAACATTGTGTGCTCATGTCACTGTTTGTCTGGCTTATGTGGGACCTGGAGATTCGAACATGAGTTCTTAGGCTTCACAGGCAAGTGCCTTAACTGCTAAGCCATCTCTCCAGCCCAACTAGGAATCTTTTGACTTTTCTAGACTGAGTGGCATACCAGGGAACACAAGAGTTCAATCTTAGATTTATCCTGCAATTAGATACAACAAACTGATTAGCTTAAGATCATCTCATTCCATTTTTTCTAATCATATTTTCACCATGTAATTCTGATTTCCTATCTGGGCAGTTATGCAGTCAGATCCCCAGGTTTGAATAAATCTGATACACTATGCATTAAATATGTGGCTCTGGTAGATTTATTGAAATTGTGATTTAATTATCTCATCTAATAGTGTTTATGTCAATACCAATAATGCCCACAGGTTTGTTGCAGATAATACCCCATATATATAAAGTAGATGATAAATGCTATGTAGTTCCAAATAACAATTAGCACATTGAGTTGCTACAGATTAACTGCTAAAATGAACTTTGTATGCATGATCTTCTAAATAACAGAAATGTTTTATGAGGTAGCATCATTGCTTTAGATAAGAGAATTGGGCACAGATAGATCTAACCAATGTTCAGTGGCAAGTAAGCTTCCCAAATACTCTGGAGACATGGATCACTTCTCACTTGGATATAAATTCCCTACCTTCCCATCTCCTGTGAATTTGATTGTGATGACTCAGTCCTTAACAAAGTAATAGATTTGATAAAATAAGCTATTAAATTACTTTATGTATCTGTAAAAGTGAAGATTCAACATTGGAATGTAATTACTAGACATATAGAACATTGTGTTCTTATGAGACTATTTGATCTCAGAAGATTAGTTTCATTGTGAAAAAAAATCACCTGTCTTTTATATGACTATGAAATCCTAAATAAAAAGTTACAATTTTTATCTCAGAATTTTGAGGACAGATTTATACATTTTATTTTAGTATTAAACCTCCTGAGTACATCAATGAAAACAATCCACCACTTAATTTAATAGCATTTAATACCCAATTGCCATATAATCTCTTTCTAAACATATCAATCCTGAAAATGGGGCATAGATACAAATTTCCTTCTCCCTCTTCTTCTCTCTCTCTCTCTCTCACTGTCACTATCTCATTTGCAGATGGAAAACAGCTACCAAAATAATGTTTCTGTTCTCTTTCCCATTTTCCTCCTCTAAACACCAGTCATGTGACTGAAAGGAGTGGGGAAAATATCAATGCCATGCAAACATAAACATTCTCTCATCATCATCACCATTACTGTAGTTGCCATTTTTTTACTACTTTATCATGCTTACCTTCATAATGGTTATATGTTATGTTGTACTCTCCAATTTCATATAGCAAGTATAGCAGGTGATGCTATTGTCCCTTCAGAAAAGGGAAAGAGGAGTGGAATGGTGTAGGGCTGTCTGTAACTGTATAAGTAACCCTTATCTGGGGATGAATTATTAGTTGCAACATAGTCACTGATCTATAATCACACTCTCTAATAACTAGTAATAAAAGTAAGGATGAGGAAGGGGATGTTTCCCTCCTTTCTTTTGTTTCTTATTTCTTTTGTTTTTCTTATTTCTGCTTGATAGTTTATTTTGTTTTGTCTTGGCTCCTTTACGTTTGCTTGGTAATGTGTTTCTGTTGGGATTATAGAGGGAAGACCTAATGTTGAGTCCTACAGATTTACTGGCACTTTTTACTGGTACTGGTACTGGTACTTTGGTTTTTATCAGTTGTATGGTAACTTTTTGTGTTACTATTCTGTTTCCTTTTGTTTGCTTAAGAATTAATACATAATATTTCATGTATTTATACTGGTATGGCTACTAGGACATTTGCATGCATATGCAGTGAACACCAGGTACATCAAAAGTAACAAAAAGCAACATGATACCCTCAAAAAGCCAAGAAAGGAGCACAATAACATTGAGAAAGTGAGAAGAGATAAGAAAAAGAGAGACACAGAAGACAGGGGAGGGTGAGAAGGGGACAAAGAACAGAAAGAGAAAGATGAGCAAAACAAAGATTAGCCATCAATACAAACTAAATAAAACAATGCAGTACATAACAAATTAGCAAAAATAACAACAAAAAGTAGGGCTGGATGATACATTTACTATTTAAATATTTCACTAAATATTTCAAGTCACAAGACATTTACAATATAATCATTATGACACCCATGGAGACAAGGATTGCCACTCTATTCACAATAGCTAGGGATTGTAATCAACCCAGATGGCCAGCTACTGATAAATGGATAATGAGGGTACGGTACATATACCCAATAGCATTCAACTCAGCAGCAAGGAAAACTGAAATAATGAAAGTCACAGGAAGAGGGATGGACATGGAAAATAACATCCTAAGCGAGGTGATACAGTCTAAGGAAAACAAAGTGCATGTTTTCTGTCATATGAGTCTTTTAAAATGGGCCAGCTGAAAAGGAGGACAAATGGTAGTAAGCATTAGGAATATGGGCATATAACTAGAATGAGACCAGAAAAAGTGAAAATAGAGAGGAAGGAGAGGAGTTGATAGAAAACTAGTAGAGGGAAAATATTGGGGATGAGGGGGCCTGAGTAAGGGAGAGTGAGGAGGGAACTACACAAATCCAAAGACTCTAGCGGTCAGCACAATAGGAACATTCCTCCTGTGTATCAGGACACATAATAGAACCTCCAATTAAAGCAGGTGGATCAACCAGACCAAAATGCCCAGTAGCAAGATGAATCCTAATACTTTCAGCCCTGGGTTACTTCCCCACAGGGAGCAGTTAGCCGGGGAAATCTGTGTGGTCCCCAAAACAATGCAGGCCTTTGACAAACACTAGGTTACTGAATGAAACAAAAAGTTAAGATCCTATTGCTGAAGACACTACACACCACAAGACAAGACAAGAAAAGATAGCTGACTCTCTGTCAAGTGATGAACCATTCTTGTACATCAGCTTGGGCCTCAGTGAAACCATAGAGAAATTGGTAAGATGAGCAAGAGCACTGCTTCCATGGTGAGCAGACAACTTGCTCCAGGATGATGGTGATAGACACCGAGGATACTCAAAACCCATCACAGCAGAAATTCAGAAGTTGCTGAGAGCTCAACACTAAAATACACTTAAAACATACCCAAAATGGCTCAGGGAATTTTGTGGAAGAAGTTGTAAGAGAAACAGGATGGGAAAGAATATCCAGAGGCGTTGTTCCTACCCCCACAATGACTGACTGTTGCTCTCACAACTCATAACCTCCAACCCATGATGAATACCAGCAATCGTATTGAGGAGGGCCCTCAGCAGAATGAGGACAGAGAGAAGGTGAATGATGGTACCAACATATGATGTGTCCATAAGTCTCTACTTTAAAATAAAATCATTTATTTGCAAAGCAGAGAGAGAGAGAAGAAGCCTAAAAGACAGAGATAGTAAAGGGGCACACTATGGCCTCTAGCCATTGCAAACAAACTCCAGATACTTATGCCCCCTTGTGCATCTGGCTTTATGTGGATACTGAGGAATCAAACCCAGGTCTTTTCTCCAGCCATATATATGAACGTTTAATGATAAAAATAATTTTTAAAATTTGAATTTTAATAAATGCAATTACTAAACATAATAAATAATGTAATAAATAATAAAACCAATAAATAATAAATGCAAATTGGTATAATAAAATCTAAAATGTTGTAGTTAGAAAATATGAATACTATCCATGCTTCAGTGTCTACAAGTCCTTTATTTAGGCAATCCATACATTAGAATTTTTAGAAACATAAGTTACATCATCATATTCACTGATGCAATGAAGCATGTGCCCAGATTCAAGAACATGACAAGAACTTAGAGGTTAAGAAGGACCATTTTGTAGTGGATGGAAGCCCCTTCCTCTAAATGCATATATAAATTAAATGCATATGAAAATATGACAAGAAAAGTGAGACTAAACTATCTAAAGTTAATAAAACAAAATGTATTTTCAAACATTTTGACACAAATTAAGATCAATTTATGTAATTTTCCTTCCAGTAAACAATTATCCTACTTACCTATTTTTTTTTCATTAAAGGTCAGCAAAATAGCTTCTTAATATTTTTAAATGCCTTCTATTTTAATGGATATTTGACTCCTTTTTCTTTTATTAAGTAGAAAATTTGTATGGACACATCATGTGTTGGTACTATCATTTTTTCTCCTCCATGCCCCCATTCCACTGAGGGCCCTCCTCAGTGGGATTGTTGGTATTCCCCCATTAGATTATGGGTTATGAGATGTGAAGGCAGCAGTCACTCATTGTAAGGGACAATGCCTCTGGATATTCTCTTCCACTCTGTGGCTCTAACCATCCTTCTGCCCCCTCTTTTGCAAAATTCCCTGAGCCTTGGTGGGTTGAGTCTACATGAGTGTTGTGGTCTCAGTAGCTTTTGGATTTCTGCTTTCAAACATTTTGAGTATCCTCAGTGTCTGTCTTAATCACCCTGCCACTGGTTGTCAGTCTCACCATTGAAGCAAAACTCTTGTCATCTTGCCCATTCCTTTGTGGTTTCACCTGGGCCCTGGCTGATTTGCAAGGGGTGATTTATCTCCTCAGCTCTCCCTGCCTTATGAAAAAGAAAAAAGCAGATTCTCCAATGGAGAATGAGATTAACATAGGTTGAAGAGGATAAGCATTGTTAGTTTAGAGAGATTCTGATGGGTGTATCCTCACTGATGGCCAAAGACTAGTGAGAGCTCCTTGTTAGTGTCCATGATCTTAGTCTCCATAAGATTGTGAATCGATTCCCAGTTCCAGCTTTGGGTTCCTTTTTACTGAGCAGATCTCTCTTAATCAGGGAGCCATTGGTTACCCACATAAGCTAAGTACCAGGATTGCATAGGTGTGTACATCTTCTCTGGCTGATTGTTCACATACCAGTTTCCCATGCTAACACACAAAGTTGTTGGCCCCAGCAGCTTATGTAGCACTTTCCAGCACTATAATGGGAAAAACAATTTAGAACTTGCTTCTTTCCAGATTCCAGCCAGATCTCGCAATGTTCTATGTTGGTAGCATGTGGTATCTTCAGCAATTTTACCTCTGGTGGGTAATTGAGTGCTTTGACAGAATGCTTTCTTGTTTGGGGGAACTCAAAGATCTCTCCAATCAATAGCTCAGTGTGGGTTGTAACTGATTTCTGGTACTGGGAGTTACAAGCTAGGGCCGGATATTTTAGGGTTAGGCTTCACCCCAACCTCTCCAGTATTCTTCTTAACAGACAAACCCTGCCTACTTCTGTTGAGGGTTATATCTTCTAGTTTGCTCTCCAGGAGAAAATTTTCTATGGTATTCATTTTGGGTTTAGTTTTGTATGTTCTCCCCTATCTTCCAATTCCCCTTCATCAAAACTCTTCCAGCACTATTATCTTTCCCTTGAATTGCCTTACAGTTATGCCTGGTATTCAAGCTGAGTTCCAAGTTAGTATCCACAGATGAGGGAGAACATGTGGCATTTGACTTTTATGCTTGTGTGAGTTCACTTAGTATGATCTGTTCCAAGTCTGTCCATATTCCTACAAGTTTCATTATGTCATTTTCCTTACTGCTGAGTAGAGTTCTATTGTGTATATATGTAACACATATTCATTGTTCAATCATCAAACAATGGGCTTCTGAACTGAATACGGTTCTTAGTTATTGTGAATTGACCATCTATAAACATAGTTGAGTAAATATCTCTGCAGTGAAGAGTGGAGCCTTTAGTGTAGATGCCAAGTAGACAAATAGGTGGGTCAGTTGGTAGCTCTATTTTCATCTTTTTCATGAGTCTCCATATTTATTTTCTTAGTGGTTGTACAATTTTGCATTCCCATTAGCAGCAAATGAGTGTTACTCTTTCCACAGATCCTTGCCAAAATATATTATCATTAGTTTTTTTTTTTTAATGATTACCATCCTGATTTCAGTAATATAAAATCTCATTGTTGTTTTAATTTGCATTTCCCTGATCATTAAGGATGGGGAGTTGATTTTTGGGTGTGATGACAGGAGTGGATCTAGCTTCCTTTTTTGTACATGTGGTTATCCGATTTGACCAGCACCGTTTGTTGAAGATGCTGTATTTCCTCCAGTGTACATTGTTGTCTCATTTGTCAAATTTCAAGTAGCTGTAGTAACATGAACTAAAGGCTGGGTCTTCAGTTCTGTTCCATTGGTATATTTGTTTGTTTTTATTCCAGTACCATGCTATTTTTGTTACAATGGCTTTGTAGTATAGCTTTAGATTGGGTATGGTAATACTTCCAGTGGTGTTTCTTTTGCTGAGGATATTTGTGGATATCTGAGGCCTTCTGCCATTCCATAAAACACTTTTCCATTCCTTTTTCTATCTCTGTGTACAATGATGCTTTGTAAATAGCCTATATTATGCTGAGATATAAACCCTCCATCCCTAGTCTCACCAGCATTTTGGTCATGAAGTGATGTTGTATTGTGTTGAAGACCTTCTCAGCATCTATTGAATTAATCATGTCTTTCTTGGGTTTAAGTTGGTTTATGTGGTGCATCATTTTAATCAATTTCCATATGTTGAAACATCTCTGCATCTCTGGGATGAAGCCTGCTTGATTGAAGTCAGTAATGCTTTTGATGTGATGTTGAATTTGGTTTGTGAGGATTTTGCTCAGGATTTTTGTATCTAATTTCTTCAGGGTTATAGGTCTATAGTTTTCTTTTTTTATATATCTCTGTCTGGTTTTGGCATTAGAGAGACAGTAGCTTCATAGAAGGAGTTGGGCAGAATTCCATGATCTCCAAAATGTAAAAAAGCTTGAGAAAAAGTGGCTTCAGTTCTTTGATGAAGGTTTTGTAGAATTCATCTGAGAATCCACCAGATCCTGGACTTTATCATGGGGGAGATTTGTATATTACATTGTCAATCCTGGTGAATGACTTTTAGGAGATTTATTTGGACATAGTTTTGGTAGGTGGTACATGTCTAGGAATTTGTCCATTTCCTCCAGATTATCCAATTTTGTGCAGTAGTTTTTGGAAACATGTCCTGATGATCCTTCCAATTCCACTGATGTCTGTTGTGAGCTCTCCTGTTTCATTTCTAATTTGTTAATTTGAGACTTCTCTCTTTTTTCCTTTGATGAAGTTGGCCAGAAATTTATCAATCTTGCTTGTATTTTCCTTATTTTGTCAATTTTCTTAATTGCTTTCTTAGTTTCCCATTCATTAATATCTACTCTGATCTTGGTTATATCTTTCTGTCTGGAACTTTTAGGGTCTGATTGTTCTTATTTTTCCAACAGCTTTAGGTGGAGGGTTAGGTTATTAATTTTGGATCTCTGTTTTTGTTATGATGGTATTTAGTGCTGTAAATTTTCCCCCTAAAATGGCTTTAATTGTGTCCCATAAGTTTTGTATGTTGTGTTTTTGTTATCATTCAGTTCAAGAAATTTTACAATTTCCTTTTTCATTTCTTCCATGACCCATTCATTGTTTAATAGCTTATTGTTCACTTTCCAGGAGCTGGTATATTTTCTGTTGTTTCTCTTGTTGTTAATTTCTAGCTTTAAAGTACTGTGGTCAGATATATGCAGGAAGTTACGTCAATTTTGTTGAGTTTATAGAGGCATGCTTTATGCTTTAATATATGATCTATTTTGGTAAAGGTTCCATGGTCTGCTGAGAACAATGTATGTTCTGTAAGTTTGTGGTAGAATGTACTGTAAATGTCTGTTAGATCTAATTGATCTATGTTGTTAACATACATTATTTCCCTCTTAATTTTCTGTTTTGATGATGTGTCTAATGATTATAATGGGATATTGAAGTCCCCTACTGTGATGGTATTGGTATTTATCTCTAATTTGTTGTCAATTAAGTTTTTATAAAATATGCTGTATCTGTGTTTGGTGCATATAGATTATGATTGTGATGTCTTCTTTTTGGATCATTCCCTTGAGTAAAAAGTGGCCTTCTTTTTCCTTTTAAATTACTTTTGGTTTGAAGGTTCTTTTGTCATATATTAATATAGGAACATCTACTTGTTTCTTACTTCCTTTTGCTTGGAAAATCACTCTCCATTCTTTCATCGTAAAGAGTGTCTACTTTTATTGATGAGGTGGATTTCTTGAAGGCATCAGATGGAGTGGTCTATTTTTCTGATCCACCCTGTTAACTTGTGTTTTTTATGAGTGAGTTAAGTCCATTAATATTCAAAGTTTTAAATATTATGTTTGATTTAATTCCTGCTGGATGGCATTTAGTGTTTCTGTATGCTTCCATACCTGTTCCAGTTCTGGTTATTTTGTTTGTCCTCTTATAGGGTCTTGAGGTTGGTTTTTTTGACTCTTCTGTGTGGAATAGTTCCTGAAGTATTCTCTATAGGTTTGACTTCATGTTCATATAATCATAGAGCTGGCTTTTGTTATGGAAATTTTTCCATTCTCCATCTATTATGAGGGATGCCTTTGACAGGTACAGTAGTTTGGGTTGGAAGACAGATTTTTAGGCTTTGAAGCATTCCGTTCCATGCACTTCTGGCTTTTATGGTTTCCATTGAAAAATCTGCAGTAATTTATGGGATTTCCTCCTACATGTTTTTAGCACTCTTTCTTTATTTTCATTCTTTAGTTTTAACTATGATGTGCCTTGGAGAGTTTCTTCTTTAGTCCCATTTGTTTGATGTTCTGTGAGGCTCTTGTATCTGGATGGGTCTGTCTTTTCCAAGATTGGAAAATTTTTCTTCAATAATTTTGTTAAATATATTTTATTGCCTTTGCCATGGATTTCTTCCTTTTATAGTATACCCATGATCTGGATGTTTGGTTGTTTTAGGGTATCCCATAGTTCTCTCATATTCTGTTCACATGATTTTTTTTTAATGTATCAAAGTTTTTGTACTTCTGATAAATTTCTTCTATCTTGTCTTCCAGATCAGAAGTTCTGCCCTCCACATGACTGATTCTATTATTGAGGGTTATTAAAGAGGCTTTTACAAGCTTTATTTGATTTTGTTTTCTGTTGTGTGTGTGTGTGTGTGTGTGTGTGTGTGTGTTTTCTGCATCATGTTTCGGTATTTTTTGAAGTCCAATTTCACATTGAGGTTTCATTATCTTTTTTTTCTTATTTTTATTACATATGAACATATTTTGTAGGTAATCAACACATGTTAGTACCATCCTTTCCCTCCTCCTTGCCCCTTTTCTAAAGAGGCCTTCCTCATTGGGGGTGCAGGTCAATCCATGGGGGATGGTGGGTCTTGTATTATGGGGACAAAGGGGCTGTCTCTGTGCAAAATGGCCCAACTTGTGGCTCTAACAATCTTTCCTCCTGCTCTTCTGCAAAATTCCCTAAGACATGCTAGTAACATTTTAAGTCTACTTCAGTGATGGGCACTCAGGAGCCTCTGGATCTTTGGTTTGTTAGGGGTTGAGTGTCCTCAGTGTCTATTTCCTTCACCCTTGTGCTGATATCAGATACACTGAGAAAGTAGCTCTCTAGCTCATTTCCCCAATTCCTCTGAGGTTTCAGTTGGGGCCAGGGTGGAGTGCACTGTGTCATTTATCTCCTAAGGTCCAGCTCCCATCTGAAAAAGAGAAGCAGATTCTCCAATGGAGAATGAAGTCAGCACTGGTTAAATGGGATAACTATTGTTAATTTAGAGATAATTAAAAGGGTATAAATTATTTTATAGTCTAAAGTTAGTGGGAGCTTGACAGTGGAAAGCAGAATCAATATCTGGATATGATTCCGACTTGTTTCCCAGTTCCAGATATGGTTTCCTTTCCACTGAGTGGATCTGTTAGCCAATCCAAGAGCAGCTGGTTACCCACCATGGCTGTGTGTCACTATTGCACTTGTGTGAGCATCACACCAGGTTGTTTGCTTCTGAGCCACTTAGACTTTGAGTTGCTTGGATAGATTTTGGCCACTTTCCCCAGGAAGCTCATGTAGTGCTTTCCAGCCATGCATGGGCTAATTGAAGACTGGACCTCCTCCAGATTCTAACCAGGACTCTCTCTGGTCTGTGCCAACAGCATTTGGTGTCTTCAGCAGTAGGGTCTTACCATTAACCTCTGGTGGATAATCAAGTGCTGTGACAGAAGTCTGGCTTGTTTGTTTTGGGATATATAGTAGGTATCTTTGATCCACACCTCCTTGTGGATGTAGATAACATCCCGGTTCAAGGAATTACAGTCCAGTGCCAAGGGAAAAGAAAAAAAAAGAGAGAGAAGAAAGAGAAACAGGAGAAATTTTAAGTTAGGTTTTGTCTTACTCAAAGTCTCTTTGATTCAGGTTCCAGCTTTTAGTTTGACTTCCAGGATTTAGAATATTATGGTATCAGTTCAATTTGGGTTCAATTTTGTGTCCCTCCCCCCCACCTTTTCCTTTCCCCAAGCCCTACCCTCACTATTGTCCAAGCCTCAAGATGCTATTCAGTTATGTCAGCAACTTGGGCTGATCCAGGCTCACTTCGCCAGGACCCATGTAATCCAGATGCACTAGGTGGCACATGGATCTGGGGTTTGTTTGCAGAAGCTGGAGGTCCGGGTGTGTCCATTCTCTCCCTCTCCCCCCCTCCCTCTCTCTCTCTGCCTCTTTCTCTGTCAAATAAATAAAAGTTTAAAAAAATCTTCTTATGGAAGTATCCAATAAACAGTGAAAAACAAAGAATTGCAAGAAACTAATCATGAATATGTAAATTCACTTATGGGTTTTCTATTTAGTTCCATTGGTCCCTATATTTTTTATGACAGTACGATACAGTTTTGATTACAAAAGCTTTATAGTAAATTTTGAGAAAAGAGAGAGTATTTCTTCTACCTATGCTATTTTCACTCAAGGTTGCTTTATGTATTCAAGGTCTTTGGTCATCCAAACTAATTTTTGGATTTTTAATACTATTTTCTGGAAAATGTCACTGTGATTGTCACTGGGATTGTGTTGTTCCATATTCTGGAGCTTAGAACTGATATATGAGAACCAGCTGAAACTAATGAGAGGCAGCCAGTATACTGAACAAAATGCAATACTCTGAAGAGCTTATTGTCAGAAGTGTGGTCCTTTGTGGCAGCAAGACCAGTTGGTCCTGTATCATTGGTCAGAAGAGGAAATGTATATATTTATTAGGACAAAAGTGACTTTATCCAAGTCTGAATGTATCTCAAATTATTTTCAGAGTCAATCCCTGTCACCAGGGTCTGGTTATAAAGCTTCATGTGCCTCACTAACAGTTTTGCCACCTTTTCAGTTTTCTGGGAAAGTATTCAGGAAATAAAAGTAACTATGTTTAATCTAGAGCAAGCATAGGATGTAAGACTCAAAATGTCTGTCAAGCTGAATCCATGGAAATATGTGGAACATCGTGTGTATGTACTTGGACATTTTGATATTCTTCCTACACATGAACGTGAGGTGTGTTTATATTTTTATGCGATTTTTAAATGTGTTAATCAATGGTCTATAGTTTGCTCTGTCAAGATCTGTTATTTTCATTTGTTTGTTTTTTATTTATTTTAGGTAGGGTCTCACTCACTTTTGTCGTCCAAGGTTGTCCTCAAACTCGTAACAATCCCCCTACCTCTGCCTCCCCAGTGCTGGGACTAACAGTGTGCAAAACCATACTCGTCATAAGATCTATTATTTTTCAATTGGACTTACTCTTTATTTTATTCTATTTAATGTTATTAGTAATGGTACTGTTTCTATCAATTTTTATAGATATTTCACTATAAGGAACACTAATGATATTTATATACTGATTTTTATACTATACCTTAAAGTGAATCTGTTTATTAAATGTAAAGGATATGTCTGTGCTCTTTAAAATTCACTAAATGAAAGAACATGTGACCTACACTGAAAAAAACCTTATGTATTACCTTTGAATTTGGATTCCTTTTTAAATTTTTTGTTTGTTCATTAACTTTTATGGTGGCCAGCATTATATTGAACAGACTTGGTTAGAATGGATGGCCTTGTCCTATTCCTAAACTTAGAAAAAAAGCTTTCCACTTTTAAGTATGATGTTAGCTATGGGCTTATGCTACATAACCATAATGCATTTGGGTACATTCCTACATTTTTTTTGAATGTTTAATCATGAAAATTTATTAAACATTGTCTTTACTAAGACAATGATGTTTTCATCTTCCCCAGATTTGGGAAGGTATAATCTACTACTATTTGAAATTATCTACTTCTTCTATCTCCCTTTCTTCTCATCCTCTGTCTTGAAATAAGTAACTTCACTGAGAGGAGGTATTGGTGTGATCTGCAGAGAAGACTATGGGGACTATGGTGGCACTTTACTGTGGCCAATACTGATAGCACCCCCTTCATTATTCCCATCTGGTGTCTTTCAGATCTGAAATGTCTCCCAAAGTAGTGAAAACCTTTAAGATGTGGGGTATAGTGGACGATACTAGGTTATGAGGAGCATTCTCCAGAAGAGGATTGTGGAATGCTGGTCTCTTCCTTTCTGTCTTTCTTTCCCAGCCAGCAGGTGAATTTCTCTCCTCTGCCGTGTGTTCCTGTCATGGCTTTCTGCACCTCCACAGGCCCAAAGCAACAGAGAAAAATTATTACTGGCCTCCATAAATTAAAGTCAAAGCATGCCTTTTTGATTCAATTAATGTATATCATGCATGTGTTGTAGTAATAGAAAGGAGATTAAGACCCTAGCCATCTCCAGGCATCTCAACTAGGCTGATTACTGTATAGTAACTCCATTGTTTTTGTTTTATTGTTTATATTTTGTTTGTTTGGATTTTTTTGTTTTTGCTCCTCCATATTCATGAATCTTCTTACGCATACTTAGCCTACAATAGGCTATTATTTTTGATAGATTATTTTTTAGATGATAGTCTCTGTTGGAAAAAGTATTGTATCTCCTACTTGGCCGTATAGATGTCTTTATTCTCATCTACAGTTGTTGAAAAAGTTTTCATGAACCAAAGACATTCCTCTGAATATTACCCTATGCACATTCTATTGACCCCAGACTTCCTTGTCCTTTCCATTTACATATTCCTTTTATATCATACTATGAATTTAGTAGCAATTAGGTTACCACTTCATTTTGTATTCAAGCTGTGATTACACTCTTCATGCTTCACACATAGAGGGCCTGAGAAATAACTAGGCTTTAAAGAGCTCCCATGGATGGATGGTGTCAGATAATTCTGTTGTTTTCAGTAGTCCATCTATCAAGTTTCAGAGTATGTTTCCAAGTTGTACCCATTTATTATGGTGACTTGCACTTTCAGATTTGTATGGAACCTTTGCTATATGACTATATTCATTTGGTTATTCTGATTCTAAAAAGAAGTCCCATTTTTTCTTGAAAACATTTATCTAAGGAGCTTTACTTTGTAAGAATTTAACAAACAACTCTTTATAATGGGCTAGATAAGATACAAAGTGAATGGAACCTTTTTTAAAGTAGTTGAAAAAGAAGAAATGGTCAGTGGTTTCCGTTCAGGATGATCAATACTGCTGAATACCATACTGCTGAATGTGTGATCATATGAGGCAGAAAGATTAAGGAACCTAAGAAGGCTTTTTGGAATAGTACATTTCTGCCACATTTTGAAGTTTTATTAGAGTTTAACTAGCAGCCACTTTTAGAAGAAATTTTAAAAAACATATATTAATGTATACAAGTAAGATTCAGGGACTAAATTAATATTATTACTACTAAAACTCTAGAAATAACGTCCAAGGTGTAGAGATGAGATGAGTATTACAAGACATTAAATGACACTAGTTTGAGACTAAAGCAGTAGATAAAAAGGGTATAATTTGGTTGTGGGGATATTTGATGTTGTTCTTTTTATATAGAAAATCATTGAAATGTTTTAATGGGGGAATCACATATTAATGTAGGTAGATAGGATAGTTTTATGAAGGCACAGCCTGGAGGTGAAAGGAATCTATTCAGAGCCATTAGTATAGTCCTAATGAGAAATAGTGAAGTCCTCAATTAGGGCAAGTAACAGCAGCAAGAAAATAGAATGTGAATTTAAAATGCAAATGCTTTAGATAATCACTTAAAATAAGACTTTCTTGTTCAAAATTAGAATCTGAGTTTAAATTTTAATAAGTAAAAACCAGTACCTCTGTATCTGGTTATTTCTATCGAGGTTTATGCCATTAACTACACAAATTTCAATTACCAGGGTCTTTTCTCTTTTCAAGGTGTCCTAAGTACTTCTTATATGTAAAAGAGATAGATAAATTGAAGGAATGAAGAAGAGAATGAATTAAATAGTTCTATTATATTCACAGTTCCATATGTGCTATAGTCTGAAGCTAACATGTCCTCCAAAGAGTCATGTGTTAAATTCAAGTTTTCCAGATTATAGCACTATTGGTAAGCAGTGTGTTAAGAGGTAGAACCTAATAGAATGTCTTCATGTCATTGGGAGTGTGACCTTGGAGAAGATAATGGAAACCCAGCCCCTTTCCTTCCTGTACTGAATACCAAGTAAGCGGCTTTTCCCAGCTATTCACTACCACCATGGCTCACTGCCTTAGCATAAGCCTAAAGGCAACAAGAAAAATAATGCACTGATTCCCCTAAACTGTAACCAAATAAATACATTTTCTTTCTAATTTGTTTTTGATTGGCATTTGTTGTAGCGGTAGAAAACTGACCCACACATTGTAGATGGTGAGCAATATTTGAAAGCTCTGAAATCATTAATAGCCCTCATGAAATATATCTGCTTAAACTAGAAGTCACAGTTGAATTCAGTGAGTATTGGTATAACCAATTATGGATGTTGGATAATATTTAAAGCAAATTTGGTTTCAAAAGTTCAGTGACTGAAGCAGAACTAAAATGACCCCAATGTGGCTCAGGGAAACTTGCGGAAGAGGGGGCGGAAAGATTGTTAGAGCCATAGTTGGGGCATTATGAGAGATGGGGCCAACCCCCAGAACTCTTAACTAAACAATGCTTGAAATTCCCCATTGACAAGGGTCCTTTGAAAGTGGGAGTACAGGGAGGAGGACAATGGATCCTTTACTATGAACGTAAAATCAAAATAATATAAATAAAAATATATATATATTAAAAAAAAAAAGTTCAGTGACTTCTGTTCTTGACGAGTCTTTTGAGAATGGAAACTTTGTAAACAGAAACCTTACTCTCTCATTCACCACTCTATTATTAGATAGTGTATGTAGTTCACTTCAAAGAAATAATTCTGGAATAGATGATTAACAAAAATTTTAAAGTTATTTCACATACTGAAAAAATCTCATTTGTATATTAATAAATATGTAAAGCAATTGAGTGACCATGTCATTAGGAGTAGATATAATAGAAACATTTCTAGAATGTTCACAAAGAGCAGTAGTGAAAGAAGGAGCTCCTATATTATTTAGGGTTCTCTACAGAAACAGATCCAATTATGTGGGAAAGTATTAAAGGACTGATTCACGTGATTATGGGCATCATTTACATTTCAGATATGCTATTTAAAGGTATAACCTTTAGACTGCTTTAATCTGCTGAACAGGGTGGAGGCCTTATAAAGAAATTCTGCTGCAGTTCCAAGTCCTAGGGCAATCTGGTGGCAGAATTCCTTCTTGATCAGGGGCCCCTGCCTTTTACTGAAAAGATGAGGCTTAAAAACATTGTAGAAAGCTATCTATTCAATTCAAGGTCTGCTACTAAAATACTAAGATACTTTTAAGATTGTTTCACAGTGACTTCTAGATGGGTGTTTGACTAAACAAAAGGACACCAGAGCCACCTAGCCAATATGATGTGTTAAATTAACTATCATCGAACCCTCCATGGTGAGAGAATTTTCTCTTGCTTTTCTGATTTTCAGTAGTGTCTAATGCAATGGTGAACATATTATGAGCATGGTATAAAAATGAGGATATAGCAATGCAGACAATTTTAATAATGTAATTCCAGGTTTTTTTATGAAACCAAAACATATTGATACTGTATCTCCATATAGCAGATAAGTATAATATCATTAACATATGCAATTAAATTCTGGTGGAGTTCAACCTACACTTCTTCTGAGTATCCCCTCATTAAAAAACATTTTGGTTTCACTTCATTATAATTCAATGCTTGTTTTGGTTTATTTTTCTTAATATCTTTTTTTTTGCAATTGATTTGCCCTTACTGTTGAACTTCAGTGTGGTTTTACATATGGTGGTTCTTCAGTGTGCTTTACAGTAATTATTGGCATAGAGACTAAATGACAAATGGGCTGGAGGGAAGTGTTGAAGGGCATCATTTACACTTCAGATATGCTATTTAAAGGTATAACCTTTAAACTGAAATTCCAGCTTCAAGGTTAGGCATAATATAAGATTATTACAATAATTCTCACCAAGAAAATAGTTTCATTACAGGTCAGGCTGGGCATCTTGTAACCATGTCTGCAATTAAATAAAATGCATAATAACAGAAGTGCAGTATTGATGGGTCCAAACCACTATAGTTTCCCTCCTCCTTGCCTGAGATTAGCATAAATCTTTGAGAGATGGGAGTTTACTTTCAAGAACATTTTGAACTCCAGAGAAAACTTATTTTCATGGCAACTGGACTGTGAGTATGAAAAAAATCATTCTTCAGGATGGTCATATTTCTTCTTTGTAAGTTTCTTCAATTTTTCCACAGCATCTGTATTTAGATTTTTTAGCATTTTTGACCCTCTAAGAAGTTTTATTCATAGTAAATTCTAAAGTATTCAGTCAATAAATTCTGTTTCATTCTATAAATGCTCATTGGTACCATCCCCAATGAATTTGCTTATTGCAAATGGGACAATTGAGTGTAAGTTTTTTTAATTTTTATTTTTCAAGCAGAGAGAGAGAGATAGATGAGCAGCAGACAGAGAGAATGGGCACGACAGGGCCTCTAGCCACTTCAAACGAACTCCAGATGCATGTGCCCCTTGTACACCTATCTTATGTGGGTCCTGGAGAATCGATCTGGGATCCTTTGACTTCAAAGGCAAACGCCTTAACCACTAAGCCATTTCTCCAGCCTGAGTGTAAGTTTTTTTTTTTTTTTTTTTTTTTTTTTTTTTTTAAGCAAACTTTTTATTAAATGTGGTTACATGTATTCAGGGACAAAAAGAAGTGAAAGGAATTTATTTCCAAATTCTTTCCTATTTTGATGATATAAAGTAAGAAATCTGGTCCCAACGGATTCATAAATAGATAATAAGGCTACCTGTGAAGATTGCTTGAATCTGTAAGTAGATTACAGAGACCAGATTTAAAATTTATTTGAGGGATAGAGAGATGGCTTAGCAGTTAAGGTGCTTGCCTGCGAAGCCCAAGGACCCATGTTTCACTGTCCAGTTCCCATATAAGCCAGATGCACTTAGTGATGCAAGCACACAAGGTTGCATATGCACACAAGGTGATGGGTGTGTCTGGAGTTCAATTGCAGTGGTTGGAGGCCATGGCATGATGAAAATTCTCTCTCTCTCTTTCTCTATCTTGCTCTCACTCTCACTCTTTCTTGCATAAAAAAAGACCAGTCTGTTGACCTTGCCTAAAAAACAAAAAACAAAACAAAAAAAAAAAATTGATCTCTGTCAAGAATAATATCATGACTATGTTAGATGAGTCCAAGATTTGGACTAACATGAGGCACAGCTTTTTACTGCCAGGTCAATGATGTGATTCTCTTTTGAGCACTTACACACAAATGGAGATATGCATTTCTTTTTTCTGTATATGCCCCACTGGGTGAGTTTAATAGGATACATCTGTGCAAAACCTAGATGTGCTTATAGACCACTCACTCAAGCCCACCAGAGAAAGAAGGATGAGACTGCTTGGCACAGGTCCTCAGTGAGCATGTACCCAACACAGAAACATATGTAGGTTATCCATCATAGAAAAAGAAGGACCAGGCCACTAGGCACAGGCCATCAGATAACCTGTGACAGCCCTCCCCCACCAAATTCCACACCCAACCTTAATGAGCTTCCCACCTGAAGTAAGGGGAACCCCCTGTACTGGCCCCTATCCCAGTTAGCATAGACCACATGGACTAGGTTAGGTCCATACCCAGTGAGTTTGCAATTCAGATGTATGTATGTATGTTATTACTAGGGCATTTCCATCCCTAGCCTATCCAGTGTCTCCCAGTGGAACTACATTCTCCATGAGACAAAGGGATTATCTCCAGAAGGGCAAACTCAAATGCAAGACAAATAAGACAAGAAATCAAAGCAAGATATCCCCACCAAGAATGTCTAATCCCATAGGTGAAGCCTCCAAGGAGAACAACTTTGAGGAAACTCCAGACTAACAATTCCAAAACACAGTTATAATAAACAACAAACTTAAAGATGACATGGACAAGCCAGGTGTGGTGGCGTATGCCTTTAATCCTAGCACTCAGGAGGCAGAGGTAGGAGGATTACTGAGAGTTCGAGGCCACTCTGATACTTCATAGTGAATTCCAGGTCAGCCTGAGCCAGAGTGAGACCCTACCTCGGAAAAAAAAAAAAAAAAAAAAAAAAAAAGAAAAGAAAAGAAAAGAAAAGAAAAAGAAAAAAAAAAAAAAAAAAAAAAAAGAAAAAAAGAAAAGAAAAAGAAAAAGATGATGATGACATGGACAAATGGATGAATGAAATGCAAGAGAATTAAATTCAACTACTCAATAGACTCGTGAATAAACTCAAAAAGGACATGGACACTTGAATGAATACAAATGGAAACCAAACATAACAAACAATAAAGAACCAAATGCAAAGTTAAAGTCAAGCCAAGGAAAGAAAATGGAACTCAATAAAGACATAGAGAAACTGGAGAAAACCTAACGGAAACCAAAAGTGAAGTATGTCAATTAAAAAGCCCCAAGTAAGCCTCACTAAGAGACTAGACCATATGGAGGACAGAATATCAGGACTTGAAGACAAAGCAGAGGAAATAGATTTGGAGACCAAAATCAATGACAGGTTCAAATATGTACAGGTAGAACAAGAGAGAAATATGGCACACCTTCAAAAAACCAATCATTCAAATCATGGGCATACAAGAAGGGGAAGAACTACAGGCCAAAGACATAGAGAGTATCTTCAACAATCACTGAAGCAGACTTGAGACTCACCCACCATGGCTCAGGGAATTTTGGAAGAGGGAGCAGAAAGACTGTAAAAGCCACAGGTTGGGGTACCATGGCCAACAGGCATTCCCTCATGCCCAAAACAACTGATGGCTGGTCCCACAAAGGATAACCCCACAACCCCCTAGGGAATGCCTGCAACCCCATTGAGCAGGTCCCCAGAAGAATGTGGGGGCAGGGACGAGGGAAAAGAGGGTGCCAACACATCATGTATACATATGAAATATGTTAATAATGATGATGACATATGGAAACCTAAAAAATTGTAGAAGGAAAATGTCCAAATATTACAAAAGAGAGGTTCATTCAGATTTAAGATACTTACAGAATGCCAAATAGAACCAGAAAAGAAATTCCCCATATCACATTATATCTTAAACATTAAACCCAGAAAATAAAGAAAAAGTACTAAATCCTGCTAGAGAGAAACAACTTGTCAGTTGCAAAGGTAGGCCCATCAGAATAAAATGTTATGTTTCAGTGGAAAATAAAAGCTAGAAGGGAGTCTTTCAAATGTGGAAAGACCACAGATAGCAACCCAACCTCCTATACCCAGTAAAATTGTTCCTTGTAATAGAAGGGAAATAAAAGGTTTCCACAATACCAGCCTACTATTTGAATATATGAGCAGTAAGCCAACCTGTCATCACTACTTTCTCCTTGGTGAGAAAAAGCACCTGACCAAAAGCAGCTGATGTGAAGAAAGTTTCTAATTTGGTTTACAGTCTCAAGAGGAAGCTCTATGATGGCAGGGAAAAGTATGGCATGAGCAGAAGCTGGGCTTTACCTATATGCCAGTAATTCCTAGGAAATGGAATCAGCACAGATGCAATAGTCTAATGAATGAAAATGAATATATGGCACATATACACAATAGAGTTATAGTCAGTGGTAAGGAAAAATGCAATTCTGAAATTCTCAGGAAAATATATAGATCTGGGAAAGTCATACTCAAATTCAGAAAGACAAACACCACATGTTCTGTTTCATAAGTAGATCCTAACTTGGGAATATTTGATTTTTTTTCTAAGTTGTATTAAACAGCAGTAGTACTGTCAGGAAGCTAGAATGAGGCTTAGAGAGGAAAATTGGTGATGGATGAGAGAAGGAGATAGTAGTTGGCAAGAAGAAGTAAATGATACAGAGTGGAGGAAGGTATAAGGTGGGGACAGAGGAAAGGAAAGAAGGGGGAAGATTACACAAAACTGTAGATGGTATGAATAAGAACCATAGAAACTTACTTCTTTCTTAGCTAATTCAAAGATATAACTTTCTTAAAAGAGAAAGTTTGGGTAGAAGTACCCAGCTGTGGTAAAGAATGCTTTACCCTAAAACCAGAGGTTGTTGCTGGTAAATCCAAATGCTGGAGAGGCATCACCCCCCAGCCCCCATTCAGTGAGCTGTTGGTCAGTGAGGCTCACAAGGTCTCCGTAACAATGCAGGACATTGTCAATATGCTTGGTTACCCAAACAGGACTAGATAGAAAGACCCTATTGCTGAAGACTCAATAGGCTTCAGTTTCAGGGCTTTGAGAAATCAAACTAGAACTTAATGGAAGCCAACTTCCTTCCACGTAGCTGTCATAGTGTTTGAAAATACTGTTTAAGATGCTGTTGGATAAAATCACCAACAGTGTGTACAAATAGTTGATCTTGCAAGCTACAAAGTCAACCAGCCAGGCAAGACTCGGTTCAATAGTGGCACATAAATTCTGGTGTAATCAACTGCTCTCTGATTGGATATGAGGCTGGTTCAGTGGAAGGAAACACTAGTTTAATACTGAGAACCAAGTCAAAAGGTTTTAGCTTGGAAATTCATAGAAATTAGAGGGGTACTTCCACCATTCTTTGGCTAAATGGAAAGGTTATACCCATCAAAAATCCTTCTAGAGGTGTATGTTGTCCTGGCATGCCCATTTCCTCTCTTTCCAGGAGACTTGTCTCCTTTTTTCATTAGATCATGGCAGTTTAGTCCAGTTCCTCTACTCTTTGGCATATTAGATATAGCTTAATTAATTTCAGAACTGACTTACAGATTGTATGGACATGAAGTACATGAAGTTTTGGCTATCAATAAGCATACATCACCATGCCTGGCTAAAACTCTGTAATTTTAAGATTGTTCTTGTCTTGTTTATGCTGGTTTTGCTGAGTGATTATCACTGAGGTTATAATATAAGTCTTATAAAAATGACTTATTGTGATTTTATTCTTAGGAAAACTGAAAACCTCCCCATGTCTTGGGGAAATCCACTGTATACAAACAATGTTAATATAGTTTGTTTAAGCTTCATATAACAGTCATAAATATTCCTTTTAGTTAAGCCTTAAAGTTGTGCAGTGGTAAAAGATACCTATGTAAGAAATTACTTTGTGTGTCATATGGTTTCTAATATATGTGAGAATCAGGCTTGCTTAACTCAAAAATGACCAATTTTTATTTTATTCTTACGCTATGTTTAATCAGTCTCGGTCAAGGTTTCACTTAATTGTCTCATTTCTGGTATCTTCAGTTCATTTCTTATAGAGATATTGATACTTAAGACATGTTTACTGCCCTAGAAAAATAATCTTAAATTGCTGTTCTACTTCCAGTTTGAGGGAATAATTGATACCTGCCTTGGTATACAGAGTAGCCAAGGTTGATTTCAAATACTGATGCCAAATTTTTATACTATCTTGTCTTTTCCTGGCATACAATTTCTAGATGAAATCAATTAGCTTAAAGTTATTGGTAAAATATTGTTTTCAGGGCTACTAAAATGTTCTGCCTATACTTATGACTGACAGATACTTAAAACATAGAGTTTGTATGTTTTCTATGTCTCAGATATAGCTCACACTGTCACCTGACAACTAAACTTAAATATTAATCAGAATGATTTTAAATTAATGTGTCATTATCTAACCAGATCTGCTTGGCTAACCAGATATGTTCTGCACCTTTTATTTTTTATTTTTATTTTTTGTTGTTGTTTTTTTCAAGGTAGTGTTTTACTGTAGCCAAAGCTGACCTGGAATTCACTTTGGCATCTCAGGGTGGCCTCGAACTCACTGCAATCCTCCTACCTTTGCCTCCTGAGTGCTGGGATTAAAGACATGCACCACCACGCCTTGCTGTTCTGCACCTTTTAAACTAATCTGTTTTGCTAATCAGATATGTACAGTCTCTCTTAGTGATTAATAACAATATGTAGAAGCCAAAATCAACTGGAAACACTGGAGTTAAAAAAATAACCAATATTTTGGTTCCTGCTCCCAGGTCTGAAGGCCATAGGAGATTATGGGACACTTGCTAACTTCTAGCCTCTGGTAAGTTACCAGAGAGGATATGGAGACCTGGACATAAAGTCCAAGTCAGTGTACCTGCAACAGGAGAGTCACATCAGAGAAAAATCAGTCCTCCAGGCTTCCCAAAAGAGGGAGGGCCACTTGGTCAGCACGGCCTTGATTTATCCTAGCCATTGACAATGCTGAGAGACATAGAACTCCTCTCAGGTCCCTAAAAGTCTCTTCTACAGAGCCTTTTTTTTTTTTTTTTTTTTTTTTTTTTTTTGGTTTTTCAAGGTTTGGGTTTCACTCTAGTCCAGGCTGACCTGGAATTCCCTCTGTCTTCTCAGGGTGGCCTTGAACTCATGGTGATCCTCCTACCTCTGCCTCCCGAGTGCTGGGATTAAAGGCGTGCGCCACCATTCCCGGTTTACAGCGCCGTTATTGACCTTCAACTTTGCAGCTAATTCTGGCAGCCCACATGGTCTTAATCGCCTAATAATCAAAATATAACTACAAAATATAACTACAATATAAATATTCAGACCAATAGGGTCCCCTGTCTGATGCTGATGTACCATACTAAGATCTCATGCCTTCTGTCTCTGTCTGTCCCTGATTACTTCTGAACTTTGCGTACCCTGACTCTAGCTCTTCTCACTTGTCTTAGCCAGAATCAGAGCTATTACTTGGGCCCCCTCCTTCCATAGCCCTTACTCTACCTCATCCAGGGATAAGTACACTGCCACCACAAAAAGCACTCTCAAACTTAAACTCTCTCATGTTCCTACTCTTTCCTGAACCCCAAATGCTCTTCTTAAATACACTGATGCCCCTCTGCCTCCTCTCTCTGGCCTCAATCCCTCACTTCTGAGTGCTCATCCTCCTCTTGTGCCTGGCATTTTGATGTTGTAGCTGCTGACAAGGGTAATAAGCTCCTTAATTCTTCCTTCTGTTCTCTCACAGGGTGCACAGAGTCCAACTCCCTCACCTTCTGTATAATAGATGGCACCAGAAAATGCCACAAAGTAGCTCAATACAGGAATGATATGAGAGAAGTCTGTTTCATTCAGGAACAAAACATAACAGCATGCTACACTGGTGCTGACAGAGGGCACTCACTATCAGTCTCACCACTCTGCCACCTCTAACCTCCATGGAACTTCCTCCTCATCACCTGCCCTAAAGGGAGACCCATAGACCACATTATCCAGCCTCTCCAAGAACCCATCACCCCTGTGGTCACCATGAAGAAAATAACCTTCATCTCTTATCATTAATAAAAGGCTAGAATGTTAAGTTGGGATAGACTCCCAAAATGGAGTCACCAAGGACAGCAGGATGGTGACAGAGACGTAAGGAAGTGAATTATCCACATTCTTCAAGAAACCGCCCACCCATTATCTCTTCCTTGCCTAACAATGCCCCAAGATCCTGGTTTCCTGCTCCCTTCTCTCATAAATTGCCTGGTCACTAGTTCTGGTCTCATACTCTAACTATTTGAAATAGCTAATTTAAAGAACAAATGAGTTCTTTTCCCTTCCCCACCTTCCCCTGAATGAAGAAGACCTATAAATCCCACTACCTACAAACTCAGGTTGGCTATGCTCTGCTCTTAGAGTTAGGCCTGGCAGCTCATGCTTTTCCCAAATAAAAGCTTTCATCTTTGCCTCAGAGTGGTTTGCGTGGTCTTGATCACTCCAAACCTTAAAGGTTTTATCTTAAAAGGAGCCATAGCAATATTTTCTTTGAATCTGGAACTTTCTTCCCCTGGGGAATTGCTAGAGAGTAGAAGGAAAGGGAGGTGAGAAGGGAAGCTTCTTTAGGTAAGAAAGGCAGAGCAGAGAATTTCCAGATCAGAGTTCTAAGAAAAGACAGTTGATTTAGAATTTATATTTAGTACTGACACGGTATTTTTAGATTGTTATTTTATTTTTTTATTTATTTGTTTATTAGGGACAGAGGGATAGGGAGAAAGAGGGAGAGAGTGAGAATGGGCATGCCATGTCCTCTAGCCACTGCAAACAAACTCCAGATGCATGTGCCACCATGTGCATCTGGCTTACATGGGACCTGGAGAATCCAACCGGGGTCCTTACACTTCACAGGCAAGTGCCTTGACTGCTAAGCCATCTCTCCAGCCCTCTTGGCACAGGTTTTAAAATTAATTACTTCCTGTCATTTCCTTCAATTTTTTTCATTTATTCTCTTAAATGCTACTAAATTCCAATTAAGTAGGCTGACTTATTTAATTTGCATTATTTTTTCTTATTGTCTAGAGCTTCCAGTTTGTCATAAAAAGGGAATATAAAATGTTACTCATTAACAGAAATGTAAAACCAAGTAAACTTTATTTAGACTTCCCCATGTTTCCAAACACATACAAGTTTAGCTAACATAATTATCAAACCTAAAACCAGCTGGAATACCAGATAGGTGTTTATCTCCACACACTTTTCTTTTTTTAATTTTTTTTTCATTGACAGCTTCTATACTTACAGGCAATAAACCATGATATTTCCCTCCCCTTCCCCTATTCCCCCTCAGAACTCTACTTCCCATCATATCCCCTCCCTTTCTCCATTAGTCTCTCCTTTAATTTGATGTCATCATCTTTTTTTCCTATTATGAGGGTCTTGTGAAGGTATTGCTAGGTACTGTGAGGTAATGGATATCGAGGCCAATTTCTGTCTGGACAGTTGCAATGTAAGGAGTTGTATCCTTCCTTTGGCTCTTACATTCTTTCCACCCCCTCTTCCATGATGGACCCTGTCCCTTGGCAGGTGTGATAGACATGTTTCAGTGCTGGACACTCCTCCATCTCTTCTTCTCAGCACTATGTTGCCTTTTGGATCATCCCAATGGTCATCTCCATCTGAAAAGAGAAGCTTCTCTAACCAGAAGTGAGTGTAGCATTAATAAGTGAATATAAACATTAAGTGTAGTGCTGTCAGGGCAGTTTGGTGGGAATAATATATACATTTAGCTAGACAAGAGCAGGCTTTATACCCCTAAGGCTCATGACCTGCCCTGTCATAGACTTTTGATTAGTTTTCTCAGTACCAGGCATGTATTCCCTCCCATACAGAGGGCCCTTTTATGAGTGCCACTTGCCTTATTGCTAGAGCTAAGACTTCCAGTACTATATTAAACAAAAGTGGGAAAATGGACACCCTTGTCTTCTTCTTGAATTTAGTTGAAAAGCTTCAAGTTTTTCCCCAGTTTGTATTATGTTGTCTGTAGGTTTGAAATATGTCCCTTCTATTCCCAGTTTCTGTAATACCTTTATCATGAAGCGATGTTGGATTTTCTTGAATGCCTATTCTGCATCTATTGAGAAGATCATGTGATTTTTGTCCTTCAGACCATTTATAAGGTGTATTACATTTATCGATTTGCATATGTTGAACCATCTCTGTGTCTCTGATATAAAGCCAATTTGGTTGGGGTGAATAATCTTTCTGATATATTCATGTATTCTGTTTGCCAATATTTTGTTAGAATTTTTGCATCTATGTTCATAAGGGACATTGGTCTGTAATTTTCTTTTCTTTATTTTTATTTCATTAATTTCTGCCCTAATATTTATTATTTCTTCCTATCTGCTGATTTTTTAGCTTGCCTTGTTCTTCTGTTTCTAAGGACTTAAGGTGAAGCACTAAATTGTTTCTTGTGAGCTCTCTATTTTCTTGATATAGGCACTTAGAGCTACAAATTTCCCTCTTAGGACTGCCTTCATTGTGTCCCAAAGGTTTTGGAATATTGTATTCTCATCATCTTGTTTTAAATTAGTTATCTATATAATGTGCATAGAGCCATTATGGTACCATTGTTACCTTCTCCCTGCTCTCCCTCCTCAGGGATTGTGGGTCTTGCATTGTGGGGATTGCCATCAGTTATGGGGGAGAGGCAATGTCTCTGTGCATAATGACCCAACTTACGGCCCTAACAATCTTTCTGCCCCCTTTTCCATGAATTTCCCTAAGCCATGTTGGGATCATTTTAGGTCTATCTCAGTGATGAGGTCATGGGAGTCTTTGTGTCTCTGGATCTCTGGTTTGGTAGGGGTTGAGTGTTCTCTGTGTCTATCTCCTTCACCCCTCTGCTGATACCAGATTTGCTGAGAAGGCAGCACTCTTGCTCATTTCCCCAATTATTCTATGGGTTCAGCTGGTGCCCTGGTGATATGTGATGGGCTAATTCTCTCTTCAGGTTCTATGTCAATCTGAAAAACAGAAGCAAATTCTCTAATGGAGAGTGAGGTCAGTGCAAGGTATGTGGATAGCCATTATTGTTTTAGAGTGAATTTAATGGGTGTAGGCCCTCTTGTATCCCACTATTGGTGGGAGCTTGAGATGGCAGTGTGAACTCATTTAGGGATATGGTTCTGACTTGTTTTCCAGTTCCAGGTATGGGTTCTGTTTCACTGAATGGATCCTTTAGCCAAATCAATAGCAGTTGATAACCCACCATGGCTGTGTGCCACTATTGCATTTGTGTGAGCATCACATCAAGTTGATTGCTGCTGGGAAATTTACATCTCAAGTTGCTTAAACAGCTGTTGCTCATTTTCCCCCAGTTGCTCATGTAGTACCTTCTGGCACTAGACAAGCTAACTGTCTGGGGACTGTCTTCCAGATTCCAGCCAGGTCACTCCATGTTCCATCCCAATAGCATATGGTGCCTTCAGCAATAGGGTCTTACCATTAACCTTTGGTGGGTTATCAAGTACTCTGACAGAAATCTGTCTTCTTTTGGGAAACCTTGTAGGTCTCACTGATCAACAGCTCATTGTGGATATTGATCACATGCTGGTATTGGGAGTTAAAGGTCAGTGTCATGGGAAAATAAGGAAGAAAAATATAGGTAATATGAAAGAGAAAGAGAGAGAAATAAGAGTAAGAAGAAGGAGTGTGAGAGAGGAACAGGAGAAGGTTGAGGTTAGTCTTCATCCTACCCTCTTGAGGCCCCTGTGATTCAGGTGTTCTCTCTAAGCACCTGATGAAAGTTCAGCCTTTTAGTATGTTTTACTGATTATAGTATTTTTTGGTACCATTTCCAACTGGGTCCAGTATTTTGTACTGCCCTTACCCTCCCTTCCCTCCCCACCATCCCTATTGTCCAGTCCTAAAATTGTTTCTTAGGTATGTTTTCTTTTCAGGCAAATTCAAGTTAGGAGCCACAGATTAGTGAGACCATGCAACACTTATCTTTCTGTGATTGGGTGAGTTCGCTGAAAATGATTTGTTCCAACTTTGACCATTTTTCTTCAAATTGCATTGTGTCATTTTTTTTTCTTACTGCTATGTAGAATTGTGTAGATATGTCACATCTTAGTTATCCATTCATCTAATGATGAACATGGGGTTGATTGCAGGTCTTAGCTATTATGAACTGAGAAGCTATAAACATGGTTGAGTAAATATCTCTGAACTGAGGCTTGAAGCTCTTAGGGTAAATGCTCAGTAAGGGAATAACTGTGTCTCCTGGTACCTCTATGGTCATCCTTTTTAGGAGTCTCCATATTGCTTTCCATAGTGGTCGTACCAGCTAACATTGCCACCAACAGTGAATGAGGGTTCCTATTTCTCCACAACCTTGCCAGCATTTGTTGTCATTAGACTTTTTAAGGTTTGCTATCCATATTGGGGTAAGGTGGAATCTCATAGTTGTTTTAGTTTGCATTTCCTTGATAATTAGGGATGTGAACATTTTCTTAAGTGTATGTTTGCCATTTGTATTTCTTCTTCTGAGAACTCCCTGTGCAGTTCTCTGCCCCTTTTTGTGAGTGGGTTGTTTGAGTTTTTATTGTTTAGGTTTTTGAGTTCTTTGTAGATTCTACAAATTAGGCTTCTGTCTGATGTGTATCCAGCAAAAATTTTCTGCCATTCTGTGGGTAATCTATTGGCTCTGCTTATTGTTTGTTTGTCTGTGAAAAAGCTTTTCAGCTTCATGAGATACCAATGGTTGAGTGGTTGTTTAATCTCCTGAGCTACTGGGGTTTTGTTCAGGAAATCTTTTCCTACTCCTCTATCATGGAAAATTTCTCCTATTTTTTCTTCCAGTAGTAGCAGTGTTACTGGTCTTATATTGAGGTTTTTAATGCATTTGGACTTGATTTTTTTTTTTTTTTGTATGGTGAGATGTGTGGATTGAGTTTCATTTGACTGCATATGGTTTTCCAGTTTGTCCAGCACCATTTGTTGAAGAGGCTGTCTTTGTTACAATCTACATTCTTTGGGTCTTTGTCAAATATCAAGTAGCTGTAGATGATCCAAAGTCTGGGTCCTCGATTCTGTTCCATTGGTCTATAAACAAAGAACCAATAATTGAATGAATGTTATCCTTGCTAGATTAGACCTAATAGAAAAGAACTAGGAAGGTTTCCAAAGACAGTTAAAGGATCAGAAAGAGCAAAAAAGAAGAGGTCCTCAATAACCAGCTGGCTAAGTTCAATGAAGACATAAAAAATAATGCAAGGATGAACTCCAAGAAGCATTAAGAAAAATCAGAAAATGACATGAAAAGGGAACTCGACAGAGGTATGGAAACTATACAAAAAAAAAAAAAAAAGCAGTAGAAAATATGAACCAAATTGAACAAGCCCAAAACTCTATAGAAGCTCTAAAGAATAGAGTCAGCCAAGTGGAAGATAGAAACTCAGAACTGGAAGACAAAACAGAAGAAATAGTTCATGAGTCCAAAAATTTCAACAATTTCCCAAAAAAATTCTGTGAACAGAACATGAGGGAAATGTGGGACACCCTTAAGCATCCCTGGTATACCAGAGGGGGAAGAAACACAGACCAAAGAAATGGAAAACTTATTCAACAAAACAATTGAAGAAAACTTTCCCACTCTCTCGAAAGAAAATCTCATCAAGTTACAAGAAGCTAGCAGAACTCATCATCATTTGATTCTATGAATTTATTGATTCCCATTTTAGTTTCTTCAATGACCATTCATCATTTAACAGTGTACTGTTTAGTCTCCATCAATTTCTGTATGCTATGTAGTTATTCTTGTTGCTGATTTGCAGTTTAATCCCATTGTGGTCAGATAATGTACAAGGGATTGTTTCAGTTTTCCTGTATTTGTTAAGATTTGATTTGTGTCCTAATATTTGGTCTATTTTAGAGAATGTTCCATGTGATGCTGAGAAAAATATATATTCTGCAGCATTTGGATGAAATGTTTGGTATATATCTGTTAGGTCCATTTGTTCCATGATATCATTTAGTCCAGATGTCTCACTGTTTAGTTTTTGCTCAGATGACCTGTCAAGTGAAGAGAGTAGGGTAATGAAGTCACCCACTACTAATGTGTTTGGGGTTATCTCTGACCTTAAGTCTAATAGTGTTTGTTTGATGAAATTGGAAGCCCCCATGTTAGGAGCATATGTGTTTAGTTTTGTAATGTCCTCCTTTTGGGGTGTTCCTTTAATTAGTAAAAAGTGACCTTCTTTATCTTTCCTCACTAATATTGGTTTGAAGTGTATACTGTCAGAAATTAGCATAGAATCCCCTGCTTGTTTCCTAGGTCCATTGGCTTGAAATACCATTTTCCATCCTTTCACCCTAAGAAGGTTTCTATCTTTTACTGAGAGGTGGGTTTCCTGGAGGCAACAGATGAAAATGCCTACTAAACCTCTGGATTGGAATTCTTTTAAAGTTTTATTTATTTGAGAGAGTCAGAGAGAGAGAGGAAGGGAGAGAATGGGCACTCCAGGGGCTCTAGCTATGGCCAATGAATTCCTGACATATGTGCATTTGGCTTATATGGATCCTGGGGAATTGAACCAGGGTCATTTGGCTTTGCAGGCAAGCACCTTAACCGCCAATCCATCCTTCCAGCCCTGAATTGGAATTCTTTTCCTTCTACTATACCCTGAATTCTTATGTTTGATCTTTTCATAGTGTCCCATATATCTTGTAATTCCCACTCCTACCTTTCTTTTTTTAAATTATTATTATTTTTATTGACAACTTCTATACTTACATACAAAGTGATATTTCCCTCCCCTCCCCCCATTCGACTTTAGAACTCTAATCTCCATCATATCCCCTCCCTCTCTCCATTAGTCTCTCTTTTAATTTGATGTCATCATCTTTTTCTTCGATTTTGGGGGTCTTGTGAATGTATTGCTAGGCACTACAAGGTCATGGATATCGAGGCCAATTTTGTCTGGGCAGTTGCATTGTAAGAAGTCATACCCTTCCTTTGGCTCTTCTATTCTATCCACCCCCTCTTCCACAATGGTCCCTGAGCCTTGGAGGGTGTGACAGAGGTGTTTCAGTTCTGGGCACTCTTCCATTCCTTTTTCTCAGCACTATGTTGCCTTTTGGGTCATCCCAGTGGTCATCACCATCTGAAAAGAGAAGTTTCTCTTTTTCCAACCTTTCATCCTAAGAAGGCCATTTCTACCTATTAATTTGTCTTTCTCTTTATTGTACTGTATTAGTTCTGCCACCTCGTCTTCTAGTTTAGATATTCTGTTCTCTCCTTCATCCATTCTACTGGTGAGACTTTCCACAGAGTTTTTTATTTCACTGACTGTGTTCTTGAGAGATGGGATTTCAGCCTGGTTTTTCTTCAGTATTTCTATTTCCTTACTCATGTCCTATAATGACCTTTTATTTCATTAAGCTGATTTTCTGTTCTCTCTTTCAGGAGTTTGTTTTCTCCCTTGAATCCTTTTATTTCTTCTTTCATTTCTTTGAGTATAAAATGAATCATTCTTTTGAAGCCTT
This sequence comes from Orientallactaga sibirica, assembly GCA_036365145.1. Taxonomy (NCBI): domain Eukaryota; kingdom Metazoa; phylum Chordata; class Mammalia; order Rodentia; family Dipodidae; genus Orientallactaga; species Orientallactaga sibirica. The sequence continues at coordinate 4,043,581 of JAEOAD010000240.1, forward strand.
TGTCAGGTATTTCATCTAAAACAGTCTCATTGGCGATCATTTCTGATAGATTTATAATTTTTGGTGGGATTGCATTGTATTGATTCTTTGTGTTTCTTGTATTATAATGTAGCAACTTTTGCATCATGAATTGATTTGATGCTTGGATTTTCTACTTATCTACAGTGTTCTTCTATGTGGTGATCCACCTTTATATAATTTCAGGATATGAGTTTAAGTTGCCAAGTGTAGCACTTGTACCCCAATCCAACCACAGAAGTAATCCTAGGTGTTGATTTTGCTTGCTAAGCAGGTATTCTAGTGGACTGGGTGGAACAATATACTGGAAAATTCTAAAACTTCAACTGCACAATATACGCATTCAACAAAAACCAGCACAGAGTATTCAAGTGTGGGGATTAAAAGAAGCAAATAGTCTTATAAGGCTAAAATCCCTAAGAGTGTGTGTTACTCTACACCCTTAATCCTGTCAGATAAGAGGTAGAATTTTGTTGCGAATTGGGTTCCAGGTCAGCCTGTTTCTGGATCAGACCCTGCCCCCAATAATGACAGAAGAAAAAGACAAATGCCCTATAAATCTGTAAGCATTAACGATAGCAATATTCAACAACCCATGTACAGCTTATTTGAAAGTGGTAAAGCCAACCAAAAATATGTAACACATAACCTTCCCTGACATGGAAAGAGAGATTAGCACTTCCGATGCAGGACTATGCACCCGTTTTTTTTCTGTTGTTGTTGTTTGTTTGTTTGTTCTTTGTTTGTTTGTTTGTTTGTTTGTTTGTTTTGGTCAGTGAGCCTTGTTACCTTTTGGTGTGGTTTCCAATCTCACCAATGCTGAGTGCTCACCTTGATCCCTCCGTGTTGTGCTGTGGAGCTGGAGCTCATCTCAGCTGTGCTGGATGTGCTGCCGCCAGGAGCTGAATATTGAAGATTCATGGTTGTGATGGTTCTGGGATGGGAGAGTTCAGGAAGCCTGTAGTTGCTCACACCATTCCCCTGTATCTTTTTCAGTAGCTCCTTGGTTGATCTCAGCTGACTTTTCTTTAGATTTCTAGGCTCTGCAAGGAGGCTGATGAGATTGGAAAGTCCCCTTGTTTGGTCTCTGCTGCCGCTGCTCTATATGCCTGGTGGCTGGTGCTGGGCTCACAGATTGCCTGGATCTGGGCCACCACAGATCTGGCTGCAAGCTCCTCAGCGGGATTCTGGCCATCTTCCTCCTTTCTGGTGGATCTTGGACTCTCCTGCTTCTCTGTTGTGTCTAAGAAAAACCTGGACTCCTGCACTGTTCAGAAGAAGAGTGTATTTTGCTTTAGCTTTGCTTAAATCCCTCCCTGGGCTGGTTTGGCATGGATCCTATGCTGCCATCTTACCCAGAAGTCCCCACTTTTCTTTAAAATTCTGTTTCTCCTGTTTGTAGAGGCATGTTTTCTTTTCAAAGCCTCAACCTACTATGCTAAATGGTACTATGTTCTGATCAGACTTATGTGCTACTTAAGAAAGTAGTTCCTTAGTTCTCACTCCATAAGCAGCATTGTCTTAAGTGTGTCTTTACTGAGCCATGGTCCCTTTCATCCCAGAAATGGGCTGTGTTATTTTGAGACTACCCGTGAGGTCACTGTGTGTACTGGTAGCATTTCCTGTGATGCCTCTACCCTGTTGCATTGGAGGGACAAATGTCTCTTCTCTTCAGTGTGTTTGCCATCACAGTCATAGCATTTCTAAACTGGAAGGGTGTAATACACAAAAGATACAGTAATAAATAAATAAATAAATAAATAAATATGCTGGAGGAGCAGCAGGAGAAAACGGCTGAATGCTAGCAAATAAATACTCTGTAGTAGTTTGAATGGTTGTCCCCAATGGATTTGTGAGTTTTAGTGAAGCTAGTAACTTGGTGTCACATTGGGCAGGTCCTTGGGTCTAGCCCTAAGGTGTAGGGGCTAAAGGGGATTCCAATCTAAAGATAAGCAAAGTGCTGGAGTTCAGGCTGGTATTCAAGGTGTGCTTTCTTGTGGTGTTGGTGGTGGCTTCTCTCTACCTGGAGCTAGGAAAGCAGCTGACTTCTGCCTTTGTGAAACTTCCCCTCTCTCTATCTTTAAGCTTCAATAAATCCCTTCCTCCAATAAACTGGATCTGGTCTGGAGGTTCATCCCAGTGACCTGAAACTGTCTGCTACATACTCTAAAACAAATAAACAAGGGCTATTCCTAAATGATTTGGAACAAGCAAAAATAAACAATGCTCTGATAAAATACCAGAATAAGAAGATATCCAACAATCATATTAAAATAAACCTACAGACCACTGACCACTGAAGTATTATTCCTAGAAAGAATTCTCCAACCTCTATAACAGGAAACAGCATAGATGTTTCTGCACAAATCCCAGTTCTGGCACTGGGTGCTGATATGTGTAACACCTCCCATGAAAGTGGATTTTCCTAGTGGCCATACCTGGGTGCCAAATTTATTGATGTGTAATGTGACTCTCATCTCAAGAGAAGAGAAAATTATTTACTCAGCCATATATGACGGACGGTGGCCCAAGAACAATTCAATTTACAATGAATAACATATTCTAACATGGAACCATTTTCATGAAGGTTTTTGTAGCTACAAAACAAAACGGAAATTATAAATCAAAGCATTTTTAAAACTCCATTATTGGGGACTCTATGTAGCTGAGCTATCAGAAAATTGGGTAAACCTTTGCTGGAAGTTTCAGATTTTAGAACATTTTTAGTTTTGGTGTTGCGGGGAAGCTAGTGATTTTCTAAGTTTATTCATTCCAAAGATTTTACTTTGTAGTCAAAGAATGTTAGGTCAGGCACAAATAGGGGAAGTGAATGCCTGCTAAAATACTATAGGGGCCAACATGGTGGCACATGCCTTTAATCCCAGCACTTGGGAAGAAGAGGTAGGAGGATAATCATGAGTCTGAATCCACCCTGAGTTTACATATGAATTCCAGGTCAGCCTGAACTAGAGTGAAACCCCACCTCAAAAAAAAAAAAAAAAGAAAGAAAGAAAAGAAAAGAAAAGAAAGAAAGAAAGATTCAGGGAATTCTAATTAAGGTTTATCCTTAACAGTCATCAATATTATCACTTTTCTGCTAAATCCCATATTTGAAATTATGAAAGGTGAAATGTAATTATTTCTTAACTCTTTATACCCTATTTGACAGCATGTTTTCCATTAATAATAATGAAATGATATAATAAAATTTACCAAATAGAAGAAAAATTCAACACAATGATGAATTATTCTCAAAGGGTTTATGCATTATAATGCTAATAAAAAGAGAAAAGATGAATAATAATAATGTATTACCATAAGACTAACCGATTAAGGGAAATGCTTTTATGTATTGGCATGTTAACAGGTTAATAATATTATAGTTTCTGTTAATTGACATTATTCAAATTTATTTTTGTTGAACGTGTGGTGAATTAAACACATATCTCACTGTGTGTACTACTAGGGCAGTTATAACCTGGAAATATGTGTGAAATATGGTCTCTGAATATGATTGAATGCCACTCTCCTGCGCAGGTTACTAATCTTAGTATTGAGTTACCCTCAGTGGTCCTGATTGAATCATGAACCTTTCTAAAAAAATGTCAAAATGGCTTTCTTCTGTTAGCTTTGAAGGTACAGCCTCCATAATTTCTGGTCAGATGGACTTTGCCAGCAATCATTTGAGCTTGGAAGAGTAACACCATTTCCAGATGAGATTACAGCTGACATTTTCATTTTGGCCTCATGAAATCCAAGGCAGAGAGCTCACTTATGCTGTGCAAATCCTGGCTCACCTTAAAAAATAATACCCTTAGCATTAAGAAGCTGTGTTATGACACTAATTTTGATATAACTTTAGGTTGTGTAATCACAAAAAAGTAATTTTCATGAGTATGTACACAAATATTCAAAAAATATGGGTGAAGTAAATTATCCAAATATATTTAATATTAACATTACACACACACAGATACACACACACACACACACACTGACATAAACTGGATTTATCCCAGGAATGACACAGTTCAAAAGTGGAAAATGAATTAATGCAACTACCATATTTACAGAATTGGAAGAAATTGTCAGTTGTTACACAAAATCATGTACCAGAATTCAACCTCCATTCATGAAAAATCTCTTCCATCTATGATATAAGAGTCATTTCAGCATTGTAAAGTTATATACAGTAAACAGGTAGGCTAACACCAAAATCAATCATGAGATAATGAATGCTTTCCCCAGAAGCTGTATAGGAAGAGAAAACTGTCTGATATATACACTTATATTCATCTTAACACTAAAAGTACCAGACAGTGCAATAAAGAAATATACTGCATATACATTGCAAAGGAAGAAACAAATCCTAGGAACTTATGAGGAATGAAAGAAAAATCTTAAAGTACAATAAATAGAATATAACTGTAATGCACATAATTCAAATTTCCAGAAACTAGCCATATAGAAAGAGAAAAAATTAAAAATAATGCCATTTACAATTACTCTCAAGATTAAATATTTTGACATAATCTAGCATAACACATACTGGATCAGAGAGTGCTTGATAACATTCAAAATATGAATGTGCTTAATACCATAACTGTCTGGATTTTCATAATATTCAAAAATAAACCCACGTATATGTGACCAACTGATCTTTGACAAGCATGTACAATCAGGAAAGGATAGTTAAAATATGATGCTGGGAAAACCAGATATCTGCATATAAAAGAGTGAAATGGGGCTGGAGAGATGGCTTAAAGGTTAAGGCTCCTGCCTGCTAAGCTTACCTAAGAACCCAGTTCCAATCTCCAGGTCCCACGTTTAGCCAGATGCAAAGTGACGCAAGGGCACAATGCCGCACTTGCCCACAAGAGGACGCACACATCTGGATTTCGTTCGCAGCAGCTGAGACTGCTGGTGCGCCCATTCTTTGTCTCCTTCTCCCTCTCTCTTTGTCTCTCTCCAAAAATATATAAAATAATTTTTTAAAAAAGAATGAAATGGAGGGATTGGGAAGATGGCTCATTGGTGAAGTGCTGTCAAATAAGTGTGAAGGCCTTAATTTGGATGGCCACAACCCATGCAAACACAGGTTATGAATACACATGCCTGTACTCCCAGTGCTGGGGAGGTGAAGATGGGCAGATCACTAGGGCAAACTGGTAGCTAAATACACTAAATTGGTGAACTATATGTCCAGTGAGAGAAGGTCATGTGATTAATCAAAACTCTGATATCCACAAGCACACACATGTGCATATACAGCTGCTCACATGTATGTCTACACAGATATAAAACATACTATGCAAGGTCTGAGCAGTCTCTTATAAAATAAAATATATCTATACTATATCCCAGAAAACAACTGAAAGGCATTTACCAGGAGAAATATACATTTATGATTAAAACTGCTACAACTGTTTCTAAATTATTTTTTACAACCAATAAAAGAAAAATGATATATTAAAATATAAACAGATAAATTAAGTGTGGCATATGCATATAGTGAAATACTACACAACTGAAAAGTTGGCACGTGAAAATTCTTGGTGGCTCTCCACTGCCTTTTGTTGAGGGAAAGAACCCAGTCTCTAGGATGGCTCACTGTGGTTCTGCAGGAAGATGGTGTCCTTAAAAGGAGCATTCTTCAGAGCCCTTGCCAAGCTGGGCCAGAGTTTGAAACTTGGTGTCCCTGGGTGATACATGAGGGAATTTGGGGAATATTGTTTTCTGTATGCTGTTTATAGAAATAGCTTGGTGAAACTTTGCATGTATTCAAATTCATAACTGCAAACCAATAATATTTTAGTTAAGCAAATGTATAGTAATTTCAATGTATTCAAGTTTTTTGAATAGTTTGGCCAAATTACCAAGTATTCTTTCATCTTTATAACAATTCTTACATGTTTTTTTTCAAGGTAGGGTCTCACTCTAGTTCAGGCTGACCTGGAACTCACTCTGTAGTCCAGGCTGGCCTCATAGCAATTCTCCTGCCTCTGATTCTTAAGTGCTGGGATTAAGGGAGTTCACCACCCTGCCCAGCCTCTAGTATCTTTTAATATAGAGAAATTACTTTCACATGAATTTGTATATTGTCGTGCATGTGTATTAAGAGGGAAAGCCCCATTAAGTATATTTAGAGAAGCTTCACAAACATGTTCTTTTACAGTAATTCTAAATGTGCTTATGTTGCCTCAGAATCCATTTATAGCATCTTCATTTGCCTCAGCAGTCAAAACATTCCAACTAAATTTCATGAGAAAAATGTCCCCAAATTTCTATTTATTATAACCTCCAAATATTACTTCTGTTAAAGAAGACAAAATGAAAATTACTAAAAAGTACCAAATATTGACATTGTTCCTTATAGTGTCTACTTTATGATAAAAAACTAAGTATTTAAAACAGTAGCTATTTGATATTCTCTGACAATGTGTCACTCCCCCACCCCACACAAACATTCACATAGGACAGGATGGAAGTGATTGAGTTCCTCTTTCTACATCTTACAGTCATTGGGTTATTGTTGCTTATTTCAATTCTATTGAAATTAAGACATAACTCAGACAAGAATTAAACTCAGTTTTTTTTGTGAATTTATGCCAGTCTTGAAGCCAACATCTGTACCTGAGCACTAGTCAACTATGGATTCTTCAGATCAACTTCTGTGTAAACGACAGCAGCCATCAAATGACATCCTCTAAAATGTGCGTGTATGCAGCATACATATGTATTGGACTAATTTTTAGTTGGCATTGGAATCGTTTTTAGTTCACACTAAGGAAACACAAACCCTTACTCCCTGTCCTTGAGCAAGAAGGCTTCCTATCTCTGTTCCCTTCCCTTGATGCCACTTGATGTAACATGCTTTGTACCTGCTCAGTTCTTTATCTACCTAACTCTTTGCAGTCCTAATAATTTCATCACCACTTTTTTCTTCTCTGGGAGACTAATCTTGATTTTCCCCTGATTTTTGTCCAAACATTCTGCATACATTATCATTCAGTTTATGACAACGTTTCTGTTTTAACAAATGATCTTGATTATCTTAATTTGGGAACCTACAAAAGTGACTCCTATAATGGAAATTCCAAGTCAGGTGTGGTGGCACACGCCTTTAATCCCAGCGCTCGGGAGGCAGAGATAGGAGAATCACTGTGAGTTCAAGGCCACCCTGAGACGCCATACTGCATTCCAGGTGCCTGGGCTAGAGTAAGACCCTAGTTTGAAAAAAAAAAAAAAAAAAAAGAAAGAAAGAAAGAAAGAAAGGAAAAAGAAAGAAGAAAGAAGAAAATTCCAGTGCAATTGAGTTCTTAGGAAAAATCCCTGGGTGGGTCTCTGTGTGTTGGGGATTAAATGCAGAGCCATGCAATGCTAGGTAAATATTCTACCCATGAGCTATATCCTCAACCAACTATTTACTTCTTACTATGATACGGGGCCTCTCTAAATTGCCCAGGCTGTCCTTGAATTTACTCAAAGGATTAGGCTGGCTATATACTTGCAATCCTCCTGTCTCATCCTCCTGCATAGTTGACATTAAAATTACTCTTAAATCTTCTCATTTCAACATGCTTCATCTGATGTCCATTGTACCTAGGCATAAAGCTTTTTTCAATATGTGGATCACTCTGTTTGAGAAATTGGTAATATAGAAGTACCAAGGAATTCAGTATCCCAGAAGCACACAATAAATAAATTATAGACTACTCTGGGCCTGGTGGCCCTTGTGTTTAATACTAGCATTTAGCTGGTTGAGACAGAAAGATTGCTACATTTGAGGCCAGGCTAGGCTACATAGCAAGTACAGAGAAGTCAGAACTAACAAGCATGACTCTGTTTCAAAAAAAAATCATATATACATATATATATATATGATTTAAATAAGTTGATGTCTACTCCCAACTCTCCCTTCTTCTATTCAATGTATGTATGTTTTTTGCTTTTTTCCACAGAGTAAACCAACCCTTGTGATTTGTAGCCTAGTAATAATGATCATTATGTATTTAAGTAGTATAATTCCCTGTACCACTTACCACCTCCCAATATGCCTTGCATATGTTCAGTAAATGATTTGTGTTTGAATCCTTGTCTTGGCTTCTATTTCTGGAGGCTGCTAAGTGAAAGAAAGTGAAGCAAAAACTGCCAATCAAAAGGAAGTCACACACTCTTTGTAAAAGATCTTAATCCCGTTGGGGAATTACATGTGATCTTGGGGAAGAAGAGCGCCATGACGACAACATCCAATGAAACTGGGAACAGCTGGACTGTTATGGTAGCTCCTACATCAGTAATCTTCCCAAGGTGCTTGCTGGGTTCTCTGGCTTGCTGCTTGAGATACTTAGGAAGAGAAATGTGGTGCCAGGTCTATGGAAAGGGAAATACAGCTGTGCTTCTTCCACTTTACAATCATGAAGTAAGTTGTCTTTTCACTTTACTTCATGTTATCTAACTTTATCTGTGATTTAGTTGTACTATTTGTGGATATGAAAAGGGGCTCAGTGTGGTTTTTATATGTGCATACATTGTGCTCTCATCAAAGCCACTATTTCATTCTCTCTCCTTTCACTCACTTCCAAACCTCCAGCAATCACTGTTTGCTTTTTGTTTTGCTCTACATATGAGAAAAGAAAGAAAGAGAGGGAGAACAAAGTGGCACTTATTTTCCTGTGTCTAGCTTATTTCATTTATCATGATGACATAATATTCTCTGTTTCAACTTTTATTGCTGCAAATCCAAGGACTTCCTTCTCATTTGTTTCACTTCATTTTGTTTTTTAAGACAGAGTCTCATATAGCCCCAACAAACCTTGACTTTCTACATAGCTGAAGATAGTCTTGAAATTATAATCCTCCCACTTTCACCTGCTTTCTGAGTACTGGAATAACAGACAAGTACTGCTTTGCTCAGCAGGATTTCTTCATTAGGAATAAATAATATTTCATTGCCTATGTTACTTTTCTTTTCTCTAAAAGATTATCACACCTGCTACCACAGAGAAGATACTCAAGTTTTTCTAAATAAAGTGACTGAGAAGCTTGAGCATCTGTATGACTAAGAGGATTCTGACCCTGGGTGTAAGTTCTCTCAAATGATGGTGTAAGGACAATGTAAGAGAAAAGGGAAAGAGAACACCAGACTTGATCTTTAAAGACAAACTGTTTATTGAGAGGTACAGTGAGGGGCAGAAACCTTCCTGTGGGATGAAGCCTGAAGAACTGAGTCAGGTGGGGGTTCAAACTTATAAGGAGGATGCTAAGACAAACATACTCAATCAGCTGCAGGTCCAAAGGAAGCAGATAAGGCATCAAAGTTATTTGCTCCAAATAGGCTTTTAAGCACAATTGTCTAGGGAGGACTGGATGTCTCCATTCTTTTTGGCCTTCTAATCTTAAAATTAGTTATTAACTATTTAGTTCCCTCTAGTTTTCAGGGAAGGCTCTTAACCCTTCAGTCCAGACTCTGGAAGTATTAAAAAAAAAAAAAAAAAAAAACGGGGAGAACTGGGGATAAATGGAGCATTTAGGGGAGGACTGCATGGGCTAGAATTGGAGTGAAGAGCTCTCTAAGACTACTTCCTGCTTGGAAGGGGAATTAAATCTCTTGGGGTGTCCAGTGCAGTCCTGTGGAGGTTGGATGTCCAGGGGCTGATATTCGGTGTCTGTGAAGAATTCAGTGACTCGCTATAAAGTGAAGACATGTATTCTGTCTTGGAGGAATTTGGTGATGCATCTGAACATGCAAGGACCAAAAGACAGGGTGAATATTATCATAATCAAAAGTGCATGTCAGAGACAGGATAGGTTTAACTTGAAGGTAGTAGATCTGTGAGTTTTTTTTTTTTTTTAACTTAAAACAATAGATATTAGAGTTGGTCACAGAGAGATGTCAAGTCACATACAGAGAAATATTATTGACCATTTAAAAGGCTAACACAACCCAAAATATTATTGATTCTGGATTGGTATCATTTATTTCCCCAAAATTGTTGCAGTCCAATGTTGAAGTTCTTGTCACAAGATGTGGCTTCTGAGAGCTTCAGCTTTCAGTTCTCCATTTGATTTTGTACATTGTGTACATAGCAGGCTGTGGATTTACAAGGCTTTTATTAACAGCCAAGGTGGCAGCTCTTCAGGAGAGTAATAATTATTTTTATCCATTAGGAAAGAAACTCCTAGACCATATTAAATGTATTAACCATTATGATATGGTTAATATCTATGTATGAATTTTCTCGTATGTGACATGGCATTTATAGGTGACATGAATATTATATCTAAGGTTGAAAAATAATATCATGATTGGTAGATAAGAAAACATGGGTGTTATCTGTAAGAAAGAAGAGACTGTTAAATTGGAATTTTTGGAAATATAAAGATTTGGCTTAGGTAAGGTAGGAAGTATAAGAGACTAGTACTGAAGAAATATTTAAAACATCTTAAACAATTTTAAATTTAAGTATGGTAGAGATTAAGAAATTAACTAATTTTGAAGCTTAGTTATCAGGTTTAAAGGTTTTTATTAATTTTTAATGTAGAAAGGTAAATTCTTAATATAGAAAGCTTTTAGTTTTTACTTACTTAGTCCAGAGATCAAAAGGTCTGACTTAGCTTTAGAGGAACTAATGTTAGGCTATTTATGTTAGGCTGAAAATGTTTAATGTTTGATTAATTTTACAGGCACAATAAATTACATATAATTGGGTCCATTTTTTGTGTTTTTTTGAAATAAGTTCATAGCAAACAAAAGTTTTACTTAATAGGGAAACTTAGAAAAGTAGAACACTTAAGAAACCTATTGATGTAAATAGTTGTTTATATAACAAAATACAGGCTTTGTCAGATGGAAAACATACATGCTAAGCATTTGGATATAACTTAGTTATCTAAATCAGAGATACTTTTACAACCCTTTTCATCTATCAGCACATATTATATACTTTATGTCTTTGTTTAGGATCAGAAGGAATTTTTTTTTTTTTTGATGTTACCAGGGACAAAGGAAATTGGGTCTGTATTCTAATGACCTCCAAGTCTAATGTCAAAGGAGAGAGAGAAGTTTTTGGAAGAAGGATAGCAGGTTCAAGTCTTTCAAGCTGAACTGGAACAGTGAAAGGGGGAGTCTCTATTCCTGTTGACTTTTAGGCCTTGGAGAACCATCAAAAAGGGACCAGATACATGGAGTTAGTCTGCTATAGGGCCCTCTGACATGAACTGGTAGAACTGTAAATGTCCAGAAGGTCATTTATATCAATCTTGTAAAAAGAAACACAAGATGATTTTCAGTACAGGTCAGAAGCCATAAAACAAATTGTGGTCTTGAAACAGTCTAAAACCTATAGTGTCAGTACAAAAGACTATGCAGTATGGAACATTAACTATAAAAAAGTCTGTTACTATTCAGGACATAACTTAGGGTCAGAGGCTTTTACATTTTCTAACCCCAATTTTTATCTCAATAATAAATTTATTAATTATCTCAAAAATAAATTTACCAACTGATTACAGAGAGTTAAGTTTGAATTAGATAAACAGTTAAGGCAAGAGAAATACAGACAAACAACCTTTATATTAACCCATTTTATCTTAACTGAAAATACTTTAACTGAAGACACAGTTTTAGGCAGAATTTACTTCAGAGAGTGGGAGAGAGCTTTCATCAGGGCTTCATGTGCAGAGTTCCCAAACCCTGATTGTGCCAGAGTTTTAAATCTTTACAATCCTCTTTTTGAATTTTCCTGTACTTGTAGAGGAAAGCAATTTATGGTCTGTGAGGGTTAAGACATTTCTTTCTGTCAAATAAGACATGTTGCTCTCTCTTGAGATAAGGTATATTGAGATAAGGTATATATTGTCTAAAAGGGCCAGGCCTAGAGTCAGTTCCTATTTTTTTTAAACTTTAGTTGTAAATTGCTACAGAATTTTTTGTTATCTATTAGCTATCATAAAGGAATCTTCCTTGCAGCAGTTTCAGAAGAAGGAAGTGCAATGTCTATTGTTTCACTGAAAGTCTTAGGTGTATCCATACATTTTCATAGATACATTGATTCTACTCCATCCAGAATGATATAGGCTAGGACCATTAGAAATAGAATAACATTTTTCAATAATTTCATTCAACAGAAAGCATGTATACCATATCTTAACATTGATAAATATAAGTGAAACATATCAATATGATTGTGTTTTTTCAGTAAACCCAAATTAATCTTTTCTCTAAAGATTTGAGTCATAAACATTCAGAAGGCATTGTTAGAGGCAGGATCAAACCCTGAATATAAACATATAGTAAGCATGAACAAGCATAAAGTAAGAAATATATCATAAACCTGGTTTTAGTAATTAAGTGTTATCTTAAAATATACCCATGAGCATCAGAATGCTTAATGACCAAAAAAATTGAAAAATTAATGACATAAATTTAGTTGCACATAAAGACAGACTACATGAAACATAGAACACATGACATGATATGGCTGTCCAGCATTAGACATGACAAAGAACATGAATCACAAAGAGACTTTTTTTTTGAAAATTTTAGTTTCACTTTTTCTTTGGAAAGAATCTAACATGTGGGAGAGGCCTGAATGCCCTCTGCAGAGGCATGGAGTTGATGAGCAGGTTCCTATTGCTTCTACCTAGATCTATAAAGAATAATCTATGTGGCCACTGTTTATAATGGGTAACTGAAGTTCCACACAGGAGAGAACAGAGCTAGTCTGCTATAGGGCCCTCTGACATGAACTGGTAGAACTGTAAATGTCCAGAAGGTCATTTATATCAATCTTGTAAGAAGAAACACAAGATGATTTTCAGTACAGGTCAGAAGCTGTAAAACAAATTATGGTCTTGAATTTATTGAAACTTTTGGACTCACAAACTGTTTCTTCTGTTTTGTCTTCCAGTTGTGAGTGTCTATCCTCCACGTGGCTGACTATATTCTTGAGAGCTTCTATAGACTTTTGGGTTTGCTCAATTTGGTTCATATTTTCTACTGCTTTTTATGTATAGTTTCCATCCCTCTGTCAAGTTCCCTTTTTACGTCATTTTCTGATTTTCTTAATGCTTTGTGGAGTTCATCCTTGTATTTTTTTATGTCTCCATTGAGCTTAGGCAGTTGCTTATTGAGGTCCTCTTTTTTTTTTCACTCTCCTTCAGCTCATTAACTGTCTTTGAACCCTTTCTGGTTCTTTGCTATTAGGTCTAATCTACTGAGGACACCATTTGTACAATTTTTGGCTTTTATTGAGTTTCTGCAAGTTCTGCTCTTTGCTTAGCCAGGGTTACGTAGCTTGTCTCTTCATTTTGGGGTTCCAACCCTATTGTTTCTTCTATGTTTTTATTAGATACATCTGTTGTGGAACTGGGCAAGATAGCTGGATTTACTTGCATCTGGTTTTTTCATGCTATTCCTTTTTCTCTGTCTTCTGCCCATCACAATGTTACAGAAAGCCTAGGGTGTGGGATGCTAGCCTGCTGGCATAAGTTGGGGGTGGTGGTGATTGTGAGGGCAATTACCTGAGGAGTTCAGAGAGTCTGGGGCAGGGACCTGCATCTCTGTTCAGGGGCTAGAGGGGGCAGTGGAAAATGGAATATCCTACAAGCACATGGAACTTAGAAAGGCTAGGGTGGGGGACTGGCCTTCTGCCCTGGGTCTCTGTTCACGTGTGGGTGGGGTCAATGGGGGGTGATTGTGCATGTGGGGCTTAGAAAGGTTCGGGCGGGGCATTGGCCTTCTGGTCTGGGTCCTTGTTTGGGGGCTGGAGGGTTCAACAGTGAGTGCATGCAGGGCTCAGAAAGGCTAGGGCAGGGACAGTGGCCTGCTGGCCTGGGTCCCTGTTCATGGGTAGGAGGAGTTGGCAGTTACTACTGGTGATCATGTGCATGAGCTCAGAAAAGCTAGGGCAGGGACACTGTCCTCCTGTCCTAGGTCCCTGTTGGTGGGTGGGAGGAGTAGGCGAGGAGTACAGGCAATTGCATACATGGGGCTCAGAAAGTCTAGGGCAGGGACTCTGGCCTGCTGGCCTGGGTCCCTGTTTGAGGGAGGGACCAGGGAGTGGGACAGGAAGTCATGCATAGTTCTCAGAAAGGCTAGGACAGGGCCAAGCTGTGATAGCTCCAGTGGAGCTCTGCATGATGGTGGGAAAGCCTGATAGTTTGGGTCCACTTGGCCTGTGGTTAGTGCAAGAGGGACTTCTGTCTGGGACCAACTGCTAGGATGGCTGCTTGAGGGAATTGGGAAACTGGTGGGCTAACCCTAGAGCTTGGGAATCAGTGGATTCCCTATTCTGCTCCTTCACACCCTCCCACTGGAAGCCTACTAGAATCAGCAACCCCCTAAAAAGTCCCCTTGAACTGTAAGGGTCTTGCTTTTCCTTCCCTGTGAGTTGAGACAAGGTTAGGGGGATGCCATCTTGACCGGAAGTCTGGGTTAGTTATTAACTCTTTAGTTCCCTCTAATTTTCAGGGAAGGATATTATCACTTCAGATGGTATGGGATGGGTAAAATAAGAAAATCTGAACTAAGTATTGAGCAAAGTTATTTGGAGTTTGAATATCAAATGATATGCAAAAGAAGGAAGCCAGTGAGACAGACAACTTACATCTTTGGAAATCAAGCTTTCATGACGAAAAAGGAAATGTGAGAAAGGCAACATTGTAGCAAGAAGAAATCTCATTTTCTGAACAATATAAGAAGGGTGTTATTTTTTATTTATTTATATTTTATTTTATTATTATTATTTTATTTATTTATTTATTTATTTTTATTTTTATTTATTATTATTATTTTTTGGTTTTTCGAGGTAATGTTTCACTGTAGTCCAGGCTGACCTGGAATTCACTATGTAGTCTCAGGGTAGTCTTGAACTCACAGTGATCCTCCTTTATCTGCCTCCCACGTGCTGGGATTAAAAGCGTACACCACTATGTCCAGCAAAAGTGAGTTATTTTTTAAAATATAAAATGAAAAATAAAAGGTAGACTGGGGAAATGGTTCAGTAGTTAAAGGCACTTGCTTGCAAAGCCTGTCAGACTGTGATTGATACCCAAAAAAGCCAGGATCGCAAAGTGGTGCATGCATTTGGAGTACATTTGCAATGGCAAGAGACCCTGGCACACCCATTTTCTCTCTCTCTCTTAAATAGTTATAGTAAAATATATAAACAAAGAAAAATGAAAGAAATTTTGATTCAAATAAATTTCCAATAGAATGTAGATTGTATAACTAAGACAAAAAGTAATAGAAAGTTTTAGTTACAGAATATAATAAAAATAAAAATTTCCCAATATTCTTTCAGAAGAATATTCTTACATTGATCGATTGAGTTTTTCATTCACATTAGGTCTGATGTGGTGAGACTTCTGCACTTCTATATTTATTCTTCTGATGAGAAATTTGGATTAAATATTTTGTAATGAAAAAATTTAGATTGATTAAACTTCTTACTTATGAGGTAACTGCAACACATGTCAACTTTCATTTGAAGAAAACCTTTGTCTTTGGTAAGAAAGAAATGGAGGTGGTGAAATCAGGGTCCAGCTCCCAATAGCTGCTTGAAGAATGCCAGAATTTCTAGTATGAGCAGGAGTTAAATTTTCCATGTCCAACTGGGTGGGCCATGCTTCACCTATAAAATGCCTTGCCAACTTTATCTTATTTAGAGTTCTTTGGCACTCAACCTCAGTGATGAAATACATCTTACCCTGAATCAGACTGAAACAATTTTGTCTCCTCTTGACTTTCTTATTCCTCTTTGTGGTGTCAGGCTTGGGTTTGCCACATGTCTGCTACTTAAAAGACACTGACACCATCTTCTCACAGATATGCTTGTGCTGACATGTGCTGCTCACTGACTAAAGCTTTGTATTCACCAGGGAGCAGCAGATTTATTGCTTCTTTCCTGGAGGAGGCTGTTTACAAAGGGGAAGTGAACTTGGGAGCTCTAGATATCCAGCCCACCAACATTCCTCTTCTTACATTAACCACAGAAATGAAGCATTTTCTCCTTTCACCAAAACCCAAGAGACATGTAACATTTTCATTTTCTTCCAGAGATATCTCTTCATCAGATAGGCTTGTGTTCTCTCTCATTTGCCCATCTTGGTAACTGCTGTGTCTGGATCCATGATGTGACAAAAAAGAGCTAAGCTGACATTTACTCCCACAATATTTTTAAAGACACTAATGACTAACAGCATGGAAGGCATATTGTACTTTGCTATGAATGTTTAAGGATAAATTTCAGTATATTTTTTCATTAGTTTGAGCAGGACAATTATGATGATTACTGTTACAGCACTGTTCATGGGCTGCTTCTGGCACTGCTTCTGTTGAGAAGATTTTCCTAAAGTACACTCCAGAGATTTCTGTGTTTGTGGAAGACAATGAAGCATGGATGGTGACCTTTTACTTCTGCCAGGTAGTGTCCTGGTTCTCAGCAAGTTTCTGTATTTTTCCTGAGAAAATCCAGTAACTTTCAGAAATACAAATATTTGAAAAAAAAAAAAATCCATCCCTTTTTGAAGCAGCACAACTAAGCATTTTTTTCCTATTTCACTGGGAAACTTCCTGCTGTTGTTCTGATCCCAGACCTACCTAAGAACATATTTTGTAGGTACTGATCATGAATAATGGTCACTAGGAAGAAAGAGGAAAAAGTAGTCCATCGTTTGGAGGGAAGTCCATGGGATGCTTGCTAGAATCCAAATTTCAGGTTCTTAGATGTAGTGTGAAGGAGGCAGGTGCTGGATTATTCCCTATCTCCCTGTCTCACTGTTCTGGAGCTCCCAGAATTCCTCTGTATTTCCCACTTGCAGATGCATCATCAGCCTCTGTTTTCATATTCACACACTTGCTTCTGTTTCTTGGTACAGTCTTCCCTATGTGTATCTCTGTTCATATTTCTCTTGTTTTTTAAAGCTGAATCTGACCTGGTAACCTCCTCTAATCTTAGCTTGTTTGCAACTACAAAGATCCTACTTCTAAATTATTTCACACCTTGAGGTTCAAGGAGACATGAACTTTGAGAGGTTATTCTTCAGTTTACTTGGTACAGGTGAGGTAGGAGAAAGTAAGAAAGTCTTAGGAAGTATTTTTGGTTAAAGTGAATCTTTGAGAATTAATGAATCCAGTGCATAACATGATAACAATATGACATGAGGGATTTTATGACTACAAAAGCAAAAAGCTTAGTTTTCTTGGAATTAAGGCAAAGTCATCAAATGCTTTCTAATCTGGGAATATACCTAAGGGAGGCTTAATGTTGGCTACTTTTAGTTAGTAAAATAATTTAAATAGTTTGTGTTGTGTTATACAGCTATCTGTCAGAAAAGAAAAAGGCAAAGGTACTCTACAGGGAGAGCAATGTCCAGCCAGAACCATTTCAGATAGTACATGTGGTTGACTGAGATTATAAATCAAATAGGAACATCTTTTTTTGAGTTTAGTCAAGAAAATGACAAATATTACAGAGAAACAGAATTTTATAGACAAGTGCTGGAGAAATTGAGAGAAGTATGTCTTTATGAATTAGGAAGAAAGGTGGAAAGCTTAGTAAGTGACAAGTTTAATTCAGAATTGGGCAAACAAGAATGACTAAAGCAGACGCAGTGCTTGTCACTTAAGTTTTTAACTGAGCACAAGATTCATTCACAACATAGCTAACAGAGCAGAGTGGAGTATGTTGCAGAGATACAAAGATGATCAACTGCAGCTTTACATAGTCCATGAAGTAGAATGTCAAGGACAACCTAGGGAATGAATAGGAGAATCTGTCAATACAGAATATAAGAAAAAGTACATGAGCTTAGGAAATAACACACTGTAAGTCACCAGAGAAAAACTACATGTCCATTTCAAGTACTGAAAGAAATTCAGAGAGGCTGAATGGCTAAATCTAAAGGTTATACTGAGAAGTAAAGTTAAGGAGAAAAGGGATTGAGAACATGGACTTAACAGCTATTTTAAGTTTCATTTTTGCTCCAAGGAAGATGGTGAATCACAATGTTTTAAGCAAGAAGGCAACAGAGAGAGATTAGTATATTAAAGGGCAGATCCTCTTGCTTGAGAGAAAAATGAGGAAAGGGAAAAATAAATTTTGTAGCATAAAATAATAAACCAGGGGAAAGTGGTGGACTTAACTATGATTCTAGAAATGGAGGTAAGAATTAATATAATGCAGACATATTTATATAAAACAGTAATTTAAGGATTACTTCGAATTAAATAGAAATATGAGTCAATATCAGATAAATTGATGCCATAATACATGAATAGAATTAAAATGATTATAAATCCCAAGTAAGTTGTGGCATTCCATTTATTCTAGTGGAGCTGTCTTTAATGCTATTAGAGAACTGCTGTAGATTGGGCCTTCATTGTCTCGCATATTAAAGGCATGGTAGGTAGCTGGAAACACTACTGGGTGATGGTGAAAACTCTAGGAGTTGTTTTATCGTTGGAGGACATGGACCATTGAGGTGTACCCTTTAAAGGTATATTGGTATATCCTTCCCAACTCCTTTTGGTTGCTGTCTCTTGAGCAGCTTTGCTCCACCAAATGCTCCCCAGCAAGATGTTTTACCTGAGAATAAAGCAATGACATGACCATGGCTTGAAGACTATTCAACCATAATAAAAAATAAATCATTAACCTCAAAGTGGATTTTCTAAATTTAGTTGATATTTTTTTGTTATAGCACAAGAAAGGTGGTTAACACAAGAAATATAGACTGGTGTTACTATTTTGGCAGATCCTTTAAACAGAGGTAGAAAAATAGGCTGTGAATTGATGAAGATGCATTTTTATATGGTTATACAACAAATAGACTAAAGACCAGACTGAATACATTTAATGTTTAGCATAGATGGAGATGAGAAGGGGAGAATGGAGTGATAAAGTAGACATAGGAGGAAATCTTAGGTGGTGTGACATGACATATAGGCAATAAAATCAGAGTTTTTAAACATAAACAAGACAGAGGCTAGGGTTTACTGAGAATTTTAGTAAAGTAATTCATGAGAAATATATGTTTGGATTCCCAAACTAAAAAGGTGTTAGTTGTCACTGAGTGGTGGAGAAAAAGATGTCAAAGTTGAGAAAGTGGATGGAACTTATTTTAACAATTTGGTAGTGTCCTATGTCTTTCTAGATTCACATACTTGTTGATTTAAGATGCTTTTTCTGCATTGTATCTATTTTTTTGTATGGGATTAATATCAATGCTCTTGAATTTGATATATTTTGCATGGCTTTTGATTATGTTTATTAAACTACTTGGTTAATTGCAATTCCTTTCTCTTTTCCAGGTGTTGCAGTCAGGTTCACACTGCTGGCAGAAAAAGCCTGACCAAGAGCAGCTTGTAGGAAAAAGTGTTTATTTGGGATTACAGACTCAAGGGGAAGCTCTATGATAACAAGGGAAAAGAATAGCATGAGCAGAGGGTATACGTGACCTCCAGCATCAGATGGACAACAGCAACAGGAGAGTGTGCCAAACACTGGCAAGAGGAAGCTGGCTATAACACCCATAAGTACACCCCCAACAAAACACTTCCTGTAGGAAGCAGTAATTCCCAAATCACCATCATATGGGAACCTAGCATTCAGAACACCTAGGTGTCAGGGGACACCTGAATCAAACCACCACACCAGGTATGTGTCATGACAACTGATAGCTTCTTTGTCTAGTTTCTTTAATTATAATATTGACTTATTTCACTTGCTAAATTATTGTATTGATTGTGTTCTCAAAAACCACATGAAAAGATGTTAACCTGTGAGTTGGTTTTCCAGATAGGGGGCAGTTTAAAGAAGGGAAGATATCTAACTTTCTGCTTAGATTCCCAAGCCTTCAAGTTTTTGCCGCAGCACACCTCTTACTATTTGGGGTCTTCTTACCTGACCACACATTGACAAGTCATAGACAGCCTGTCCTTCAGAAGGCTTCACAGAGTTATGACTATCTCCCAAAACTCTCTTTTTTTACTTATTGAAAAGTTCTATTGTTTTTCACTTTTATTCATTTTTTGAGACAATTTAAGTTTCTTTAAGCAACTGTACTTACTGGGTGTATTTCGATGATAGAAATTCAGTTCACATCTATGACACTGGTGTGCTGTATAGGCATTTCAAACTCAATACAAAGTGTCCTTCTCACAAGTATTCCAACTCTTATGCCAGTGCCCAGTGCCCTGACAAAATGCTTTTTCGTGTGGCTCATCTTTAAGTGAGCTCCACGAATCATGCCTCTTGCTTTTCTTCATATTTGTCCTGACAGAAATTAATGCTTACTTTGCTGCATTTGGCTTAACTTTGCTCTAATTCTTATGCCCTTCTGATGACTGTTGGTCTTGTTTGGTTTTCTTTTGCTGGTTCTTCACAGTATGCAGTTATTTATCCATTTGAGGTATTCCTTTGTAATGAAGTCACTTATAGCTACCCATTTCCCCTGGGTAGTACTTTCATTGCATCCAGTGAATTTTGGGGTGCTCAGGTTCATTTTCATTCATCTCAAGGTGTTTTCTAATTTCTTACATGATTTCTGCTGTGAACCATTTATTGTTTACATGTGTTAAGCTTTCTTTTCTTCATTAATATCTTAACTAATTCTCTTGTGCTAAGATATTATTCT
Organism: Orientallactaga sibirica; assembly: GCA_036365145.1. Taxonomy (NCBI): domain Eukaryota; kingdom Metazoa; phylum Chordata; class Mammalia; order Rodentia; family Dipodidae; genus Orientallactaga; species Orientallactaga sibirica. Next base: position 4,064,239 of record JAEOAD010000240.1, read on the forward strand.
TTATATGATTTCAATCATTTTAAAGCTACTAAGATCTGTTTTGTGACTAATATATGGTCTATTCTGTAAAATACTTAGAGTACTTTGAGAACAGTTTGTATTCTGTGGCTGTTGAATGATGTATTTAGTGTATATCTTTTAGATTCTATTGACTTAAATTATTGCTTCATTCCTCTGTTTCCTTTTTAAAAATTTTTTATTGAAAACTTCTTACTTACAGAAAATAAACCATGATAATTCCCTCCCATACCCCATATTCCCCTTCACAACTCCACTCTCCATCATATTCTGTCCCTTTCTCTTTTAGTCCCTCCTTTATTTTGTTGTCAACATCTTTTTATCCTATTAAGAGGGTCTTGTGAAGGTATTACTAGGCACTACAAGATCATGGATATCGAGGCCAATTTCTGTCTGGACAGTTGCATTGTAAGGGGTGATACCCTTCTCTTGGCTCTTACATTCTTTCCACCACTTCTTCCGCAATGTACCCTGAGCCTTGGAGGGTGTGGTAGAGATGTTTCAGTGCTGAACACCCCTCTGTCAATTCTTCTCAGCACTATGTTGCCTTTTGGGTCATCTCAGTGGTCATCACCATCTGAAAAGAGAAGCTTCTGTAACCAGAAGTGAGAACAGCATTAATATATGAATATGAACATTATGTGTAGTGCTTTCAGGACATTTTGGTGAGACTAATATATGCATTTAGCCAGACAAGAGCAGGCTTTATACCCCTAAGACACATGACCTCCCCTGACATAGGCTTTTGATTAGGGTTTCAGTACCAGGCCTGAATTCCTTCCCATAGAACGGGCCTCCAGTCCAATTAGAGAGCAGTTGGTTTTCCCCAGCGCAGACATGCCACTATTGTATCCCATCATTTGACCTGTCTGGCCAAACTTGAGACTTCCAGTATCCACTGTTTTCACCGCTGATGACTTCTGTCTCCCATAAGGCTGCATGCAGTGCAGCTTTTTCCAGCTTTCAGTTGGCTGGTCTACAGGGAGAAGGTTTTCAGCTCAGCACCAGCTTGATTTTTCAGTGATCTTGCTGCCCACACATGTGACATTTTCAACAATAGAGTCTTACCATCTGTTACTCCTGAGAAACTAAGGGCCTTGCAAAAGCCTATAATGTTTTGGAGTCAGCAGGGACCTCCCTGGCCAGCAACTCACTGGTAGGTATCTCATCCCTGGCACTGAAAATTTTCTAGTAGAAATCTATGGCTTCTGGATGTGCTATTATCCAAAGAAGTAGGCTTTCATATGTCTAATTTAGAATATCTTGAATTTTTGAATGACCCTACCCCTACCATTCTCTTACTCAATCTTTCCCCCTAGCCTCACTTACCCTGTAATCTGTATTTGCAATTATATATATACAATAACCCTTTGCCAGCTTATTGGACTCTAATACAATTTTTGTTTCCACTTCACACACAAGTCTAAACATTTGTAGCTAGGATCCACATATCCAGCTATATTGCTAAAAGTGTTTATCAGCCCTAACAGTTTGCTGGTATATTATTTATGATTCTTTATGTGTATAATCATATCATCTGAAAATAATAACTTGATCTCTTCCTTTCCAATTTGTATCCATTTTATGAGTGTCTCTTGCCTTATTGCTATAGCTAAGACTTCTAGTACTATATTAAATAAAAGTTGGGACAGTGGACACCCTTGTCTTGTTCCTGAATTTAGTGGAAAAGCTTCAAGTTTTTCCCCATTCAATATTCTGTTGGCTGTAGGTTTGTCATAAATAGCCTTTATTATGTTGAGATAGTTTCCTTCTATTTTCAGTCTGTGTAAGACTTTTACCATAAAGGGATGTTGGATTTTGCTGAATGCCTTTTCTGCATCCATTGAGATGATCATGTGATTTTTGTCCTTCAGTCCATTTATATAGTGATATATATATATATATATATATATATATATATATATATATATATATAACATAATATATATATATATATAAAACATTATATATATATATATATATATATATATATATATATAATATATATATTATATAGTGTATTATATGTGTATGTTGAACCATCCCTGCATCTTTGTAATAAAGCCTACTTGGTCTGGGTGAATAATCTTTCTGATATATTCTTTTTTTTATTTGAGAGAGACAGAGAAAGACAGAGAGAGGAAGAGGCAGAGAATGGGCGCCTCTCAGCCGCTGTGAATGAAATCCAGCTCATGCCCCCCTTGTGGGCATGTGCGACATTGCGTGTTTGCATCACTTTTGCATCTGGCTAAATATAGGACCTGGAGATTTGAACAAGCATTCTTAGGCTTTGCAGGCAGGCACCATAACCGCTAAGCCATCTCTTCACCCCTGATATATTCTTGTATTATGTTTGCCAATATTTTGTTGAGAATTTTTGCATCTATGTTCATGAGGGAGACTGGTCTGTAATTTTCCTTTTTTTTTTTTTGTTCTTTCTTTGTCTTGTTTTGGTATCAGGGTGATGGTAGCTTCAAAGAAGGGGTTTGGTAGAATTCCTTCCTTTTCTATTTTATGGAAACATTTGAGAAAAAGTGGTGTTTGGTCTTCCATGAAGGTCTGGTAAAATTCACCAGTGAATCTGTATGGGGTTGGACTTTTTTTAGTTGGGATACTTTTGACTTAAAAATTTATTTATTTATTTATTTATTTATTTATTTATTTATTTATTTATTTATTATTTGAGACAGAGAGCAACACAGACAGAAAAACAGAGAGAATGGCATGCCAGGGCCTCCAGCCACTGTGAACAAACTCCAGATGAATGAGCCACCTTGGGCATCTGGCTTACGTGGATCCTGGGGAATTGAACCTTAACTGCTAAGCTATCCCTCCAGCCTTGGGAGACTTTTTATAACTGCTTGGATCTCCATACTTGTAATAAGTCTATTTACTTGTTTTATCTCACCTTGACTAATTTTGGAAGGTCATATGTATCAAGGAAATCATCCATTTCTTTTGGATTTTCATACATAGAGGCATATATTTTCTTAAAGTATGTCCTTATGACATTTTGAATTTCTTTGGTATCTGTTGTAATGGTGCCTTTTCACCTCTAATTTTATTAATATATATGTCTTCATATGAAACTTTAAATTTACATTTATAAATTGTCTATATTTAACCATGTATTTTTATTTAAGGATTAAATAAACATAATTTATATTAATATATATTTATATATAATATAAATTTTGAATTATACTGTTTTTAGTGTAATCTGATCTTTTTATAAGATCATATGATTTATTATGTTTACTATGCATAAGCCTAAATTGTATTTTGTTTTCTGTATTAGTCAATTCTTTCTAGATGGGTACATGTTAATTATTTTAATTACTTTGTTGTTTTTATTATTTATTGTTATTTATAATTTATTATTTTATTACTCTTTTGTATGCCTTTCAAATAGTAAAACAACCTTTTTCAATGTTTTATGCAATTACCTTAATTTTTTTTTTTCTTGGTTTTTCAAGGTAGGGTTTCACTCTGGTCTAGGCTGACCTGGAATTAACTATGTAGTCTCAGGGTGGCCTTGAACTCACGGCGATCCTCCTACCTCTGTCTCCCAAGTGCTGGCATTAAAAGTGTGCACCACCACACCTGGCTACCTTAAATTTTTATTCTGCATTATTTTGACAAGTTTATTCTAATTTATGCAAGCTAGAATTAAGAAATCTTAGTAAAATTTTCTTTTTTTAATTATTATTTTTTTATTGACAACTTCTATACTTACATGCAAAAAAAAAAACACCTGCTATTTCCCTCCCCTCCCCCCATTCCACTTTAGAACTCCAATCTCCATCATAGCCCCTCCCTCTCTCCATTAGTCTCTCTTTCAATTTGATGTCATCATCTTTTTCTTCTATTTTGAGGGTCTTCCGGAGGTATTGCTAGGCACTGCAAGGTCATGGATATTGAGGCCAATTTCTGTCTGGGCAGTTGCATTGTAAGAAGTCATACCCTTCCTTTGGCTCTTCCATTCTCCCCCCCTCTTCTGCAATGGTCCCTGAGCCTTGGAGAGAGTGACAGAGGTGTTTCAGTGCTGGGCACTCCTCCATCCCTTCTTCTCAGCACTATGTTGCCTTTTGGGTCATCCCAGTGGTCATTGCCATCAGAAAAGAGAAGCTTCTCTAACAAGAAGTGTGAGTAGAATTAACATGTGAATATGAACATTAAGTGTAGTGCTTTCAGGGCAGCTTGGTGGGAATAATATACACATTTAGTAAGACAAGAGCAGGCTTTATATCGCTAAGGCTCATGACCTCACCTTCAATAGACTTTTGCTTAGGTTTTTTCAGTACCAGGTATGTATTCCCTCCCATACAGAGGGCCTTCAATCCATTTATGGAGCAGTTGGTTACCCCAAGAGTAGACATGCCACTATTGGACCCGTTTAGTCATTGGGCCTGTCTGGCCAAACTTGAATATTCAGCGTCCACTGTTTTCACTGCTGATGACTTCTGTCTCCCATACGGCTGCATGCAGTGCAGCTTTTTCCAGCTTTCAGTTGGTTGGTCTACAGGGAGAAGGTTTTCTGCTCAGCACCAGCTTGCTTTCTCAGTGACCTTGCCTCTCAGGCAAGAGATGTCTTCAGCAATATAGTCTTACTATCTGTTTCTCAAGGGAAACCAAGGGCTTTGGCAATATCCTTTAATGTTTTGGAGGCTACCGGGACCTCCTTTGCCAACAACTCACTGGAAGATATCGATCCCAGGTACTGAAAATTTTCTATTAACAGTCTACAGCTTCTAGATGTGCAATTATTCAAAAAAGTAATTTTACATAAGTCTTATTCACAATATCTTGAATTTAGATTGACCCCCACCCTTCTTTTACGCATTCTCTTCCCATGGCCTTGCTTAGGCCATTCCCCTCCCTGTAATCAGTTCTTCTACTTACATATGTGCAATACCATACACTTAAGTCCTTCCCTTTCCTCCCTCCCTCCCTTATAGCCTTTTACCAGCTTAATGGTTTCTGGTACCTATTTTTGGTTCCAGTTCACACACAAGTCTATTTGTAGCTAGGATCCACATATGAGAGAGAACATGTGACATTTGGCTTTCTGAGCCTGGGTTACCTCACTTAGTATAATCCTTTCCAGATCCGTACATTTCCCTGCAAATTTCATAATTTCATTTTTCTTTGCCACTGAATAGAAATCCATTGTGTAAATGTACCACATCTTTATTATCCATTCATCTGTGGAGGGACATCTAGGCTGGTTCCATTTCCTAGCTATTGTGAATAGCGCAGCAATAAACATGGTTGTGCAACTATCTCTAAGGTAGTGAGAAGAGTCCTCTGGATATATGCCTAGGAGTGCTATAGCTGGATCATATGGTAAATCTATTTCTAGCTGTCTCAAGAACCTCCACACTGATTTCCACAATGGCTGCACCAGATTACATTCCCACCAACAGTGTAGAAGTGTTCCTTTTTTTCCACATCCATGCCAACACTTATTGTCATTTGTTTTCTTGATGCTAGCCATTCTGACAGGAGTGCAATGGAATCTCAAAGTGGTTTTAATTTGCATTTTCCTGATGGCTAAGGATGTGGAACACATCAATATTGTGAAAATGTCAGTCTTACCAAAAGCAATCTACACATTTAATGCGATCCCCATTAAAATCCCAATAGCATTCTTCACAGAAATAGAAAAAACAATCCTAAAATTCATCTGGAAACACAAAAAACCTCGAATAGCCAAAACAATTTTGCACAACAAAAATCAGGCTGGTGGTATAACCATACCCGACTTAAGTTATACTACAAAGCCATAGTAACAAAAACAGCATGGTACTGGCACAAGAACAGACAGGTAGATCAATGGAACAGAATAGAAGACCCAAATATTAATCCAGGCAGCTACAGCCACCTGATTTTTGATAAAAATGCCAAAAATCTTCATTGGAGAAAAGATAGCCTCTTTAACAAGTGGTGCTGGGAAAACTGGACATCTGTATATAAAAGGATAAACATAGATCCTTGTCTCTCTCCATGCACAAGAGTCAAGTCCACATGGATCAGGGACCTTAATATCAGACTTGAAACTCTGAAACTGCTAGAGGAAAAGGTAGGGGAAACCCTTCAACATATTGGCATAGACAAGGACTTTCTGAATATAATTCCAATTGCTCAGCGAGTAAAACCACTAATCAACCACTGGGACCTTATGAAATTACAAAGCTTTTGTACAGCAAAGGACACTGTGAATAGAGCCCTTTTGGGGGTATTTCATGGAATAATGTATGTGTGTTGATCATAATGTACAATTATATATAATACATGGAGGTCTCGCTCTTCCAAATCAAGGATCCATTCTTTTACATCTGAGGTAAGCTATTACACCTCTATGAGTGAGGTACACTTTCCAAGTACTTGATTATTATTTTCTTGTGTTCCCCATATACTTAAAGTTTGAGAAAATAGCAACATGATCTTAACATGAAAATAAATAAATGCTTAATGTGTGCATTGTAAAGGCTTACCTATTTGTGCCTGGTGTGGTGGAGCAAGCCTTTAATCCCAGCACTTAGGAAGCAGAGTTAGGAGGATCTCCATGAGTTCAAGGCCACTCTGAGACTATATAATGAATTCCAGGTCAGCCTGAGCTAGAGTGAGACCCTAGGTTTACTCAGCTCAGAAAGGTAAGTAATTTTTTATAATTTAAAAAAAAAATTTTGGTATGTGTGTGTGAGAGAGTAATTTTTTTATTATCCTATTTGGTTTCAATTTGATATTCTCCTCTACTTTTTATTAAGTGAAATTGGAGATAGAATGGCATTGTTGCTTGTGCATCACAAAATACACTGTGAGTATAAGCTATCTGAAATCATTTACAGTAGTGCTTCTAAAGCATACCATATGCATTATAAAGATTAGTGATGCCATGTTTGTTCTTGGTCCTTTACTAATTGAATTAGTATATACCATGTAGGGAAGTCGTGAATGAAGAGGAGTAGTGGCACATAGTTCTAGATTTTCTGATCAATTGGCCAAATTATCTCATCTTTGTGGAAGACACTTCAGTGCTACTGACTTCTAAGCATTTTTCTCCAACCTCTGACTAACCATCAGTAGCAGTTTTCTTCCGGAAGGTTGAAGGTACTAAGGTTAGAAAGAGAAGGCCAATATAAGTGAGATAGGACAGGTATTATAAGCTGTTATAGTAAAGGTGTAATAAGCTTTCTCTAGGGGAGAGATGTTGGGTCTCACTTTTGGGAAAATAAAATGTACCTGATAAAAATGGACACTAAAAAGACTAGGTAAATTCTCAGAGAATAAGATAATGCTTAACTATTCTTGTCCCACCCAGTTGTGCACTGTAATTCATTCTCTAGGCAGGTGCCCACGAATTGAATGAATTAGGATTATAATGTGATGATTTAGTACCATATCCTATTTTAGTGAGAAAGACCTAGAAATTGTCTGCTGCTCCATCATTGACTCTGGGGTTTTGAATGTTCATGTAATGCTAGAAGTGAACCCCCCAATATCTAGATGAACAGTGAGTGCTTGTTTCAACATTGACTTATATCTCTTATGATGGTCATGCATATTAAATAATCCTACCTCAACCTACTCAAAGTTCTAAGGCATTTATCTCATGAACATACAAATCTAGAGATCTGGGTAGGTATTTGGTTCAGCACCAGTGGATAATGAAAATGATGCAGTTCATTCTTTCCTTTATTTATTTTTTTTGTTTATTTTCATTTTCTTGATCTAGCTTGGGATAGAAAAAGGCTTCTTGGGCAGAATTAAATCACACAAAAAGTAAATAGAAAAAAGATAAATTTACAAAAGAGACACTAGAAAAATAAAATAAATTTTAATAAAAGATACAAGAGAATGAAAAGATAATTCACAGACAGAGAAAATACCAGTGTATCATATACCTGGAAGAGAATATATGTCTGAAAAACAGAATGATCACTTAAGTGTTTGTGCTGGCTCATACCTGTAATTCCAGATAATAAACGATAGAGTTCAAGAACAGCCTGAGCTACATAGAATTTCCAGGACAGTATATGCTACATAATAAGAATATTTTCCTCTAAAATTCATTTAATATTTAATAAATATAAACCAACCCTAATAAAAATCATATGAAGTTTTGAGTAAACATTTTACCAACAACAAAAGTTTTTACCAACAACTAAAAGATATTCAATATCAGTAGTCTCTGGAAAAACACAACTTCAAACCATGATGACATCCTGCACATACACATGAACTGGTGAAATATTAAAAGACTGGGGCTAGAAAGATGGTTTAGTGGTTAAGGCACTTGCCAGTGAAGCCTAAGAGACCAGGTTCGAGTCCCAGTAAACACATAAGCAGCTAGATACACAAGGTGTCAGGGGTTCATTTGCAGTGGCTGAGGACCTGGCACACCCATTCTCTCTCGCTCTCTCTCTCTCTCTATCATATAAATAAATACAATATTTTTAAATGATGAAAATATCATATGCATGTATGCATATTGACATGAAAAATTGATTTGGAAAGCAATATGTCTCAATTTAGAAGTATACATACCATATGTTGTAGGAACTTTCATTCCTAAGCACTCATTTTTGAAAAAGAGATGTATATAAACACCCAGATTAATTTTAACAAATAAACTATTTTTTAAAAATACCTAAATCATTTTAGTAGTTGAAAAGATAAAAGGGAAACAATTCAGATTTGAATCACCAAGTGAAAAGAGACACACTAGTACTCAGCCACAGCAATAAATGGGTGATATTAGAAAAGAAAATGGTGAGGAAAAGAAGCCAGAAGTAAAGAGTAATTTTACAAACTTGAGAAAAAAACAAAATTGTTCTACTATAACAGTAGACAGCTATGTGGGAGATGTTTGCCTTTAATCCCATCACTGGGGAGGCAGAGGCAAGAGGATTGCTGTGAGTTCAGGGACAGCCTCAGACTACAGAGTGAATAACCTGGACTAGAGCAGACCTTACCTCAAAAGAAAAAAAAAAAAAAGCACTAACAGAGTAGGCAGATTGTTTCCAAGAGTTAATAATAGAACTACATTATTACACACACATACTACTCCTATGAGTATATCCTAAAGGTTCTATACTCAGTTTCAGAGATACTTGCTGAGCCATGTTTGTTGCTGCTCTATTCACAATAGCTAGAAAATAGAGCCAGCCTAGATATACACAACCAACAAGTGGATTATGAAGATGTGGCCCATAGACATGATGAAGTTTTATTCAGCCCTAAAGAAAAGTGAAATTATGAAATTCATATAAAAATTGATGGAACTGTAAAGAGTTTTACTGAGTGAAATAGCAGGTCCAGAAAGAAAAATGTTGTGTGTTCTCTCACATATGTATATCCTGGCTTTGAATTTCTAGATCAGTGCCTATAAGTCACAGAACACATGGACCATGAAGTAGAGGGAGGTCATAGTGGGAGGGAAGGGTTTAAGCAGGGATAGGAGTAGGTGATGAGGTAGAAAAGAGGGGAGTGGAAGGATAAATCAAAACTATGGAAATGTGAATAAATCATATAGAAACCTACTATTTGGTAAGCCAAACAAAATACATATTCTAAAAATATGTTTCATCAAAGTCTCCTATGTGGGTGGATAAAGCTGCTCCCAGAAGCCACTGGTTATTAATTATAAACTCCAGAGACAAGTAGTTGGTCAGCTGTGGTCAGTTGGGTCAGCTGTGGCAATAAACTATAAGAATAAACTGTGGAAATGAACTATAAGGATTAAATATGGGAAATAACTATATGAATACTTCTGATGGACCTTACAAATAACTATTCTGAGATTCTTGCTGTGAAATACTAAAAATTCCTTACTTGCATTTTGCTCTAAAGTTAATCATACAAGACAACCATGCAATCCATCATTTTAAAACAACGTGACTAGGATTTCCTCTGCCTAGGTGTACCTTTAGCCTCAACAACACAAATGACTAATATTAACAAGCAACCTTAAGAGACGATGACTGATCATAAGTTATGCATTTGCGCAATTTCCACAGTGAGCTAATTAGACTTTTAACTCAGAGAAAGCATGCATGTGTATGCTGACCATAGTGTTGAAGAAAGCAAGGTTTGTAACTAAGGGCCCACAGATCTGTTGAAGACAATAGGTAGGCTTAATGCGATTAAATTTGTGACCAGAGTGTGTGAGTTCTAGATCAGCAGAATTTAGCATGCCATACTCCTAAATTTCTTGTTTTTAGCAATGTTTAAGGGTTATCCAAAGTGAAAAGTACCTTGTGCTTTGTTCACACAATGTAATACTTGTTCATGTAATACTGGTTTGGAGCTGTTCAATAAAAATGCCAGTGAATACCTGTGTGCCGAGGAATCTGTAGCCACAGTAAGATCAGCAGTGACAGTAACTACATATGGGCTTAAACCAGCCTTCTCTTCTGTTTATTTTTCAGGCTGCTGCTAGCAGCAGCTAGCACGTTCTTAACCTGGGTATACTAGGAGTCAATTCTCCCACTTCTCACGTTCTGATCCTAGAAGCAATTTGCCCACTTCTGGGTAGGAAAATTTTAGGACTGAATTTTCTACAAATTCAGAGCTGCACCTCCCAAATAGGGAACCTCCACGTTGTTGGTCAGGGAGTCTACAGTGGCTCCTACAACAATATAGGTGATTGCAATTCCTCTTAGTTGCTGACAAAAACTAGATGATAAGTACCTATTGCTGAAGACAAATTTTGGTTGCAGAACATAGAAAAACTAAGCTAAAACTATGCTGGACACTTTCTCCTTGTCCCTATTTTCTTCATATCAAAAGGTATTATGCAAAGTGTTCAAGGAGAAAAGCCATCAATAGACCTACCCAGCTGGGGACCCTGTATTCCATCACCAACCTGCCCGACAAGATATGCCCACTTTTGAACTATTATCTTGAATGTTATGGGAGTAAGCAACATCTTTCTGATTGAATTTGATGCCCATTCCACAGGAGGGAATTTGTTCCTGGACAAAAGCCTATGGCTAGAAACATAAGCCTTTATTCTGTGTTCAGTGTCAAAGAAAACATCTAAACCATCATCTCCAAGGATCATAGAGCCTTGCAGAATGGGGTGACAAGGACTACAACCAGTTTATTACATTCATTACAGTAATCACATTTAGGAACTCATAGCAATCGTGGCTTCCTATACAAGACTGAACCTGAGAATACTGTACCATAGAGGGGAAGAGGATACCTGAGACCCCAGACCTACCAGAGTAACCAACAACAGATCACAGTTATTAGGGTAAAGGGAGTTAGGTTTATTCATGATGTAGCCACTGGTTAAATTGCTCATTCCACTCATGATTATGGCAGGCAGCACTAATTTAACTCGGGGCGGGGGGGAGTGGCATGAAAGTAAGATGGAAATTAATGGCACAGAAAGGTGTTAAAACAAGGGCAAGGGGAAAAAGAGAGGGTAATTAGAGGGAATAAGATCAAAATACATTATATACATGTATAAAAATGTCTAAAATGGAAAAAATAAAAATAAAATTTAAGAAGGAATCCAGCAAAAAGAATAATTAAAATGGATATATACTACATAGAATGCAGAAGGTAAGAATGGAGTAAAATAAAACACCAAGAGATTTAGCTTTCTCTGATAAGATCCAGGATTTGTTGTGCCAACATTGTCTGCTATTATCCTTCATCCTTAACGATGAAAAGGCACACTGCCGAGACTTTTTCTTCTGTCCATATTTCTAGACTTCACAGAGATAAAATATGATTACAAAGGATGACCATGCACAGGAAGTTGAAAGTGGAACATCACTGAAATACATACTCGGTCATACTTTGCTGTGAGGAAGTATCCCAGTGTAGCTTTGATATTACTCACTGATAGTTGCAGTGCAAAGTAACCTACAACTTAACAGGAAAACTAATTTAGGATCTCAATTTTTAAAAATATTTTTATTTATGTGACAGAGAGGAACAGGCAGGCAGAAAAATAGTGTATCAGGTCCTTCAATCACTGCATAAACTGCAGATACATGTGTCATTTTGTTCATCAGGCTTTATGTGAGTCCTGGGGAATTAAAGTAGAGATTTTAGGCTTTGCAAGAAACCACCTTTAACCACTGAGCCTCTATCTCCTGATTTGGGTTTTGAAGTAGACAAAGGAAATGTTAGTACCAATATCCTGACTTCTCTTTTTTTTTTCTTTTGATTTTAGCATTCTAAAGGAAATTCCTCATAAGGGAGTTCTCAGAATGTCACAGGCTGTGTGTGATGTTGGAATTAAAATGTCTTTGAGAGGGATGGAAACATTCTTGACTCTTCATTAAGCATTAACACAGGAGTAATGAGCTAGACTTTCACTGTCATGAGTCAGTGGCTTCCGGGCTTTTGACATGAATGTAAAGAATGAAATCCATAGGCCACAGTGGATATTTAGAAATATTTCATTATAACTTTAAATAGAACTTAAGAGGAGGAAGGAATTTAGAGCTCTTGCACAAAATGAGCAAGAGGGGTTCCAGAAAATGGAAAAAGCCCACCTAGAGACCCAGATTGGGGTCTTTTATGAGTGGGAATAGAACACTCTTAAGCCTCCAGGAAAGGGAACTCTTCCAGGAATAAGGAACGCCTTTTGAGAAGAGATATAAGGAAAACTTTGAGTCAAAGGAAAATAAATCCATGGTGGGAATTGTACAGAAAGAGATAAGGGAAAAGTAAAGCAGAGTCTCCCTTAAAGGCTCAGGGGCATTTCTCAACATCACCCACTTTTAGTTACTTTCAGTGGCCCTGTTAACCTAAATTGCCTCATTTGTATGCCAAGAAAAAGTCCTACCTTAATTTATATGGTTTGCTTTCTACTGATCTTATAGTCTGGTGATTGATTATAGTAGGTCATATAGCATAGAAATTAGAAAAGATGCTTGAATAATTTTACTTAGAATAAGCTTAGATAACACTTGTAATAAGTTATTCAAATAGATAAAACTGGTTTCAAATTTCAAAAAGGTAAATTTATGTCAAGGATATCAATATGTCACCAAATTTCTATGCTATAAGTAAAAACTACAACTTTCCATTTCCTGGTATAATGTTTCCTAAAAGATTTCCTTCTTGACCAAAACTGCTGTGACAACACAAGCGTCACCTACTTCTTCCTGCAGATTCTGGCTTACCTAATTGTATATGTATCTCCCACACTGCCTTTGGCTTATCGTTTCATAATTTCAATTTAAGCAATGATCTATTTTTCACATATCTTAACTTTTTATTATTATCAGTAACATACTCATTATAGTATCCTTACTTTCACATAATTAGCTTTCAAAATTCCTCTTGCTTGGTCCTTAACTCTTTCCAATTATTTTGTGTGTTCATTATCTTGGCCCAATTATTTTTCTTCCTGAAATTTCATCAATGACAAATTGTTATTATTTAGATGAGACACAATCTTCTGTCAGGAAATGTCAAGGACCTTCTGCACTCATATGTTGTACCATATTTGACCTTTAAAAATCCTACTTTCCACATAGCTCAGTATGAATCTTTCTTTCCAGGTGAGTACTCATGAGCTGTCTCCTCATTCATCTTATCCCCTCCTTTACAGAGTCATTCCTCATTAGGGCTAATTCCTCATAACATGAACAGTATGAGTTGACATTGCTGGTTTGGCCTGTTCAGACCTTGGCAGCTCTGACAGAAATGCAGACTTTGATCAGACTGAGCAAAGAAAAAGCAGCAACTAGCAGTTCAATCCCTGAGCAGATTGGAAATTGCTGGGGATTTTTTTTTTCACTATATATAAGCAACATTAGTCTACTTAGGAACTTTAAGTCTTGTTTGTTTTTTGGTGTATATGTTAGGATTAAATGCAATGGACTAATTAATTGGCTGGGTTTTTATGTTTATAGTTCTTTCCTTTCTTTCTTTTTAGCCTGTTCTCTTCTTTATTCAAAAGAACAAGGGCTGAAATTATACACTATTCTGATAGGTCTAGATGAATTTCTGCTTCACTGCTTAAACAGTACAAGATTTTAAAACATTTTATAATGCTTTCCTCTGTCACCTGTTCACAGACACAATAATGCCTGTTGGAGTCTGAATGTTCACATCTTTACAAATCCATTTGTTGAACTTATAACCCTCAGTATTGCTGCCACTAAGAACTGAGGATTGTCCTTAGTGGGATTGCTGGTATTCACCATGCAGTTGTAGGTTATGAGTTGTGAGAGCAGCAGTTTGTCATTGTGGGGAGGCTATGTCTCTGGATATTTCTTCCCACCCTGTGACTCTTGCATTCCTTCCATTCCCTCTTCTGTAAACTTCCTTGAGCCTTGGTGAATGTGTTTTAAGTCTACTTTAGTGTTGAGTTATCAGCAGCTTCTGCATTTATGCTTTGGTGCATTTTGAGTATCCTTAGTGTCTGTCTGCATCACCCTGGCCCAGGTTGTCAAGCTTGCCATGGAAGCAGCATTCTTCCTCATCTCACCATTTCCTCTGTGTTTTCTCCTGGGCCCTGGCTTCTGTGTGAGGAGTGGTTCATCTACTCTCCAGGAGTCAGCTATCTATTCTTGTCTTGTTGGTGCATTATAGTTATCCTCTGTTCTTGCTGCTTTCTGAAAAACAAAAATAGATTCTTCAAAGGAGTGTTTTGTTAGTACTTAGGAATCTTGATTTACTCATTCTGCAAGCCATTCTTATCAAAGGTTTGTTTTGTCAACTAGAAAAACTAAGGATGTTGCATTTCAAGTAGTTTCTGGATGATCCGGGCTTCAGCCAGCCATACAGCCCTGAAGATGTTGTCTGACATGCATATGGGCATTTGCTTCAACAATGTAGGCAGCAAGATCAGGAAAGGAAAGTGAAAGGAAAGGAATGGAGAGGAAAGGTGCAGAGTACTATTGGTGATGTTCCGTGAGGTTCACACTTTGCAGTTGCACTTAATACCTTACTTCAGACTTCACCTTTGAAAACTCTCCATCAGAAAGCCTAGGTACTGATACAGACATGATTTTTGTTCTAAACACTTTCTGGAAAATCTCTTTAGAAAGAAGAGAATTTGGGAATAGCAAATGAGTTGGTTAAGGCCTACACATTCTTACATTAGCAAAACTGAGTAATACTAATTTTACACATGACAATGTCCTAGGAAAACTTTAAACAAACCTGAATACATTTCTTTTCATGCATGTTTGTATTTGTGAAACTCCAGACCTTTCTATTTGATTTAAATCAATACTTTTCAGTATTACATAGATTTAAGTTTTGTTAGAGAATTTTTTCCTTTTATGAAATATTAGTATCTATTTTCTTTTCTGACACAGTCTAGAAAAAGAAACTCTACCAGTAATCTCATGAAAAAGTATACTTGGAAACACATAAATATTTTGATTTAAGAATTGAGGTAAATTTTAAAAAAGCACATGAAGTCTAATTCACTCTGAATTTTATTTTAATGTTTTAACTGCCTTATTTATGACTCCCCTATTGTCCCACAAGAAAACTCTAATTGGCAATTTATGAGACTTAGGTTTGAAAAAGTCATGCAATTGTTTCTTTTTCCTTTATATTAAGATCTTTTATTGCTCATCTGGGTTTGCAGAGTAGAGACAAACACTGCAGTTTCATATCTTATCAAGGAAGAAATTTTTAAGGAAATAAAAAATAAGTATACTACATATTTAAAGTATAAATAATTCTTGACTTGAGAGATGTTCACAGTAATTTATCAATAATACTAGAATAGAAAAATGTGAGTAATGAAATGACTCAATTTTAGTGTTATCATCTCAAGTTTATTGTATTTTCTTGCAAATAACTTGATAAAAATAAATTTTACATAGGAATATAAAGAAAAAGACAATACATTTTGACACACATTTCAACAGAGGAAACAAAGAAAGCAATAAAAGGTCTTAATTGAATTCAGAGAAGGTTGGAATTAATGTACATTTCTGTGTTGGTTGTAAAATCACCCCCTCTGTGCTGGGAGTATAGAAAGAACAAGTTAAAGAATATTAAAATGATTAATTATGGTCTATTGGGTTATGTGTTCATTATCCAAGAAAAGGTGAGTTTCATCATTTATGCTATATTTTTATTTCATCTTTCTGAGATACAGACAAACCTTACATGACAATAATACCAGCCGAGACTAGTCTCAGTATGTGCTCTCTGCTACTCTAGTCACAAAAATGAGAAGCCATATTATGTGTCATTTCTCTAGTAGATGAAACACAAAATTAATTTAGAAACAAAATTTAATAAAAATTGGATTTATCAGAATTTTATTATGTAAGTTAATATTTAAGAAAAAAATTAAATTCTTCAATGGATAACTTTCTTGTTATAATGGTATGTCAAATATTTTCATCTCAAATCTATCAGGTATTTCCAGAATATATTTGATCAATTTTGTGTTCTGATTCTTTATATCAAATTGTAATCATATTATCAACCTAAATTATTTAAATGCTTTCTGTCATATATTTAGGAAAACAAATGTATAGAAAAATAATTCATTTTTATAATAGTCTTATGCTTTGTTTGCATGGATTTCTTCTGCTGATAGGACTGTACAATGACATTTAGTTTAAAAGAAGACAGTCTTAAGTGGCAAATGTGACATTCAAGATTAAACATTTTTAATTAAACTTGTCATTTGAAACTAGTAGCCAAATGAACTTACTTAAACTGGATGCATCATAAATTGTGTGTGATCATATTGACAGAAGATATTTTCTATAAAAAGAAGGGAGATGTGTACTCATAGTATTCAATGAACTAGAGGAGGTAAACACTAATTTGTTATGACAAGGATATCATATTGTATCTGAGCTTCTTTATAAGGTTATGTTGCCATTTATGTTGAGATTGTCTCTCATAATCAGGTACTGATAAACATGTCAATAATACTCAAATCAAATTTAGGGCAAACTTTCAGGCTTACAGTATTTCAGTCCAGTGGCATTTGATAATGACATCAAAACCAACAGGGAATATTTCAAGGAACTAAACTATAAAACAGATTTCTCAAAATCCTCCTAACTTAAAAAAGATTCTTGGGCTGCAGAAATGGCTTAGCAGTTAAAGCATGTGCCTGTGATGCTAAATAACCCAGGTTCAATTCCCCAGGACCCATGTAAGCCAGAGGCACAAGGGGGTACATGCATCTGGAGTTCATTTGCAGTGGCTAGATGCCTTGGTGTGCCCATTCTCTCTCTCCTGTCTGTCTCTCCTCTCTCTCTCTCTCTCTCTCTCTCTCATTTCTGGTTGCAAACAAATAAAATTAAATTAAATTTAAAAAGATTCTCTAATAATCTATTATATGCTTGTTTTATTTACCAAATTATATTTCTCATTCAGTACTGAAGGCAGAATGAACACTCAGCCTAGGACTCTAAGATAGTAGCTAGTTTTTTTTTTTTTAAACCAATGTTATCTTCAACACAAATATTCACATCCAAAATGTGTCAACAAATATACACTTGTGTAAAACTTAAGTGTTCCTGGAAATTTGAAAGGGATGTTTACCTGAATTTCTCTGTTTTTATTGGGGGTGTAGTTATCCCTGCTCCTCATGATTGCATTCAAAGTGAGAGAGTTAATTAAAAATATCACAACTGTGAGAAAATAGTATTGAATATTAAAAAATTATTTTTATTTATTTGCCTGGAGAAAGAGAGAGAAGAGAGAGAGAGAAAGAACACCAGCTACTGCAAATGAACTCCAGATGCATGTGCTACTTCCTGCATCTGGCTTAATGTGGATACTGAGGAATCAAACCCCAGTCATTATGCTCTGCAAGCAAGTTTCTTAGCCACTGAGCCATCTCCCAGCCCTCTTTTAACTTTGTATTTATAACACCCATACCATGATCATTATCCTCTCACACCTCCCTTTCTCCTCTCATATCCTCTTTCTACTGACTCCCTACTTTCCAGATAGCCCATCTTCCATTTCTTCTTGACAATTTTTATGTATACAAATTTATTTTGATCATAGTTGCCTCACCTGCCTCTGTATTTTCCCTACCTCATCTACTCCTTCCTCTCTCCAACTAGTCTTTCTACTATTTTTAATTGATTTTGAATTTCATTGCATTACCTTATCAGGAACTGGTCATATTCCCATCAGCTTATACTATATCTTCTCTTTCCTGACCCCAATCCACTGAGTACCCTCATCAGGGTTATTGGTATTCCCCATGGAATCATGAATGCATCAATCAGCCTTTGGCTCTTACAATCTTTCTGCCCCTTCTTCTGCAATATTATCTAAGTCTTGACAAGTGTGCTATAAGACTACTTTAGTAGTAAGCTCTCTGTAATCTCTGAATTTCTGAATTGAGGCACCTATTGAGTGCCCTCAGTGCCTATCAACATCTCCCTGGAGCTGGTTGTCTGGATAGCAGTGAGAGCAGCACTCATGTTTATAGCCTCACTTCTTCTATAATGTCTCCAGGGCCCTGACAGATGTTATGGAGGTGGATCAACTGGCATTAAGCAGTGAGCTAGCTTTTCCTGTATTGATGAATCTTGGTTCTCCAGGTTTTCACTGCTTTTGTAAACAAAGCAACAAAGCAAATTCTTCAACTGAACTGAAAGTTATATCTTTCAGTTTGCTATCCAGGAGGAAGGTTTCTATGGCACTCGATCATGCTGTCATTGATTTTGCCTATCCTCCCTTCTTTCTATTGCCCTCAATAACCTTCCACCCTCTCCCTATATTCTGTCTTCGACTTGCTTGTCAGAGAAACCCTCCTCCCTTCCCTCCCTATTTCTCCTTTCTTCCAGCTTCAATCTAGTTCCATGTTAGTACTCTTGATGCTCATTTCCACTTATTAACAACTCACACTGTTCTAAGTTAGGAAGCACATATGAGAGAGAATATGCAACATTTGTCTTTCTTAGCTGGTGTGAACCCATTTATTATAATTTTCCCAAGTCTATCCATTTTCCTGCAAATTCCATTGTTTCACATTTCCTAACTGCTGAGTAGAATTCCATCTGTGTATATGAACCACATCTTCATTAACCATTCATCTGCTGATGGATATCTGGGCTATTTCCAGTACCTAGGTCTTGTGAACAGAGCAGTCACAAACATGGCTGAGCAAGTATCTCTGTAGTAAATATTAGAGTCAGTGTTTAAATGCCAATGAAAATGGTGTACACAGAAGAAGAAACTGAGGAGAGAGAAACCTTATTTCAATAGAACATTGTCTTTGTCTATGAAGTACAGAGAAGGTCTTTGTAAAAGCTAAGGATAGTTGTATTAATTTTAAATTTGGGGAGTGTGGATATCATGCATAAAGGACGTTTTGAAGGAGGAATGAAAATCACAAATCAGAGAGCAACTTCTACAGCACTGAGGATGGCTTGGTACCACCTGGTGATAAAAATGTGAATATATTCCATCCCCAACACTGTTCAGAAGTTTGTCTGTAGTCTCCAGGATGAGATATACTGGTAAGATCTAGTGCTGTGATTTTTGTTAAATAAGTGAGACAGAATCCTGTGGAACAATTAAACAGTTTTAGCTAGAGAATACTTTACTTGACGGCCCCTTTAACATAAGAGAAGAAAGTAAAGATAAATATTTCCATGCCATGGAGAGCAAGCAGAATTATCAAAGGAATGGAAGCTCCACTATCTATAGGAAGATGGAGGTGAAGATGACTAACAAGAAGGGGTATGGGAGAGAAAGGAAGAAGGAAGAGAAGGAGCAATAACCACTAGACATAGTACTTAGTACAATTAAGTGTGACATAGTTAAGTGAAGAAGTGAAAATCTTAAATTCTACACAAGGAGAAGGATATCTGAAATAAAAAATTTGCCAGTGACTTAGATTCAATATTTATCCATTGATGATTATACTGCCAGTGCAGTATGGTATAGTTTCCCTCAACAAAAAATGAAGAAAGAAAGAAAGAAAGAAAGAAAGAAAGAAAGAAAGAAAGAAAGAAAGAAAGAAAGAAAGAAAGAGAAAGAAAGTGAGAGAGAGAGAAAGAAGAAAGAAAAAGAAATAAACTGAGATTTTTGAAGAACCAGGTTCTATCAGACTATCAATATTTACTTGTATTGGGCCATATTGAGAAACACCAATAATGAAAACAATGGTGAGAAATGCAGAAGTTTATGTCTGAAGCCAGAAGTTTGGACAATGGAAGAATTCCAGAGTTCCCTTTAATCTCAGCATTCAGGATGCAGAGGTAGGAGGATTGCCATGAGTTCAAGGCCACCCTGAGATTACATAGTGAATTCCATGTCAGCCTGGGCTAGAAACCCTACCTTGAAAAAACAAAAAAACAAACAAACAAAAAAAAAGAATTAGGAATACTGATACTTAAAAGTATCAGAAAACCTCTGGCTTAGACCCAGTAAAACAAGACCATCATTAGGATATTGAGTTGTCTTGTATGGTCAAGAATGCATCCATGAGAAACTCAAAACCTAGCTAGAACTAGAGGTGATCTTGCCATCTGGGACTCCTTCTACACCTTTAATACTTTCCTGTTGAATGTCTTCCCCACTCTTCACTCAGTGAATGATATTACTTCTAAACTATCTTTTCCAAAAAGCATAGCCAAGTTAATAATGACTGTAATCAAGGAATTATTTCTAAACTATATAAAAGTACTAAGTGATATAAAATTCCTCTTTAAAAGAAATCTAGAACTATTTTTGAATACATAGGTAAATTTGAAATGAATTTTTAAAATAAAGAGAGCTTAGAAGGAGTAGCACTACAAGAGACTAGTGTTCCACTAAGTCTATGTGTACCCTGAGGGTTTGGTGTCAGGCAAAGCAATGGTGAAATGTAAGCAAAGAATATCAGAGAGATTGAAGAGAGAAACTGTTAGTTTAGAACAGTGCCTGTGTGTAGAGTCAGCCAGCTGTCCAAAGCTGATTTAACGATATTCATCTGACAGCATTAGCTCTAAGCAGGGAATTAATTACTCCTATAAGAGGTCTTAACCCAGTACAAATTGAGGTTCAAATACTCTCTCTCCAAATATTATATAACTATATATTATATTATATTATATTATATTATATTATATTATATTATATTATTATATAATAATATTATATAATATTATATGATTTTTTTCAGCAAATCCAGTCTGATAGAAAAAATGGTTAAGAATTATTGTTTTCTAGACACATGGAAGAATTTTTTTAAAACATACTTTAAGATATATAATTGGCTGGGTGTGGTGGCACATGACTTTAATCCCAGCACTTGGGAGTCAGAGGTAGGAGGATCACTGAGAATTCATAGTTATTTCCAGATCAGCCTGGGCCAGAGTGAGACCCTACCTTGAACACCCCCCGCCAAAAAAAAGAAAGAAAGATGAAAGAAAGAAATGAATTCAAGATTTATAGAATTCCTACAAGTAAGATTAACAGATTCAGATTAAGAAGGAAAACATGTGTGCTACATGTAGTTATTGTAAGTAACACTAGGATATCAAATGTACAAGGACCACATGTGTACAAAGATTAAGATCAATAGATCAATATTGTAATGATGAATAAATGTAGGAGGCAACTGAAAAAAAAGAGCAATAAATGAAGAATTGAATTCACAAAATTACAACCATGATTTAAAATGGAGCAAGTAGAGACAACGAGATAGAAAACATAAAAGCACAGGGTATAACAGGAAATGACAAATCCAATGTGCATCTTCAATTACTACTTTAAAAGAAGAGCAAAGATAAGAAGTCACACAAATGATTTTAAAACTTTAGAAAGGTCCAACAACTAGAAATATGATCTTCAAAGGAAATCAGCAGAAAAGAATAAAATTAAGAAATATAGTAAGATACAAAGGGAACATTAACTTTTTAAAAATATATTTTATTTGTTTGTTTATTTATTTATTTATTTATTTATTTATTTATTTATTTATTTATTTATTTGAGAGAGAGAGAGAATGGGCACAGCAGGGAGTCCAGCCACTGCAAACAAACTCCAGATGCATGTGCCCCCTTATGCATCTGGCTTACGTGGGTCCTGGAAAGTCGAACTGGGTTCCTTTGGCTTTGCAAGCAAACACCTTACCTGCTAAGCCATCTCTCCAGCCCAGGAACATTAACTTTTAAATGCATATATTATTCAATGAAGAATTAATACTCTGTACAACAAATAGACTACAATGAAAATGAAAAACTCCAATTCATATTTCACACAGTATGCAAAAATAAAATCAAAACTGATTATAGAACTAAGTCCTAAATCTACAAAACTTCTACCTGTTTATGTAGAATATGTTTTGTTTTATGTTAAGCCAAAAATAATTCGCTAAAGAAAAACAGAACAAAGTTCTCTGTATAATTAAGATCTACTGTTCTCTAAGAAGTGCTTAGCAGACTGCAAAGACAAGACAGACTAGGAGAAAATATTTGCTAATCATGTATCTAGTAAAGGTATTATATGCAGATTAAAATGCTGCAAAATCAGCCAGGCATGGTGTCACACACCTTTAATCCCAGCACTTGGGAGGCAGAGGTAGGAGGACTACAGTGAGTTTGAGGCCACCCTGAGACTCCATAGTGAATTCCAGGTCAGCCTGGGCTAGAGTGAAACACTACCTGGGGAAAAAAAGCTGCAAAATCAATTGGGGGAGGGTTATCCTGACATCAAAAACCAAATACTGAAAACAGATAAAGATAGCATGAAAAGAATATTTTAGACAAACACCCAAAGGATCATAGATGCAAGCATTCTTTTTTAAAATTTTGTTAATATTTTTATTTATTTATTTATTTATTTATTTATTTATTTATTTATTCTTGGAGAGAGAGACAGAGAGAGATAGACAGAGAGGGAGAGGGAGAGGGAGACAGAGATGGGCACGCCAGCAGTCTCTCAGCTGCTGTGAACGAAATCCAGATGCGTGCGCCCCCTTGTGGGCAAGTGCAGCATTGCACCCTTGCCTCACTTTGCATCTGGCTAAACTTGGGACCTGGAGATTGGAACCGCTGGACATTGGAACCAGCATTCTTAGGCTTAGCAGGCAGGCGCCTTAGCCGCTAAGCCATCTCTCCAGCCCAGATGCAAGCATTCTTAACAAAATACTTGCAAACTGAATTCAAGAACTCATGAAGTTGACTTTATTCTAGAGATGCAGTCATTTTTCAATATATACAATTCAAAACTCATATTAACTTTACTTGTAGAAGATATCATTCTGTCATAAGGGCATCCTAAACTCATCAAAAAAAAAGCGCTTATTAGGATTGATAAACAATTTTATTAAAGTAGCAAAATATAAAATTAATAGGAAAAAATCAGAAGCTTTCCCATATAACAAGAATAACAAACATACCAGAGGAGCAAATCATGGAACAATCTCATTCACAATATATAGCATATATAAATATAGTTAATATATATTATGTATATATTACATATATATCTTAGAATATATATATATAAACCTAGCCAAAGAAGTAAGACACATAAACACAAAATTGAGATTCTTCACATTTATCTAAGTGAAAATAAATCTTATGTCTATGTGAATGTTTGTCATAACTACTGAAACCTGGAAAATGTCTCATACATAAGCAAACTCGTAGGTATTTACACAGTAGTATGCTGTAATTTCCTTATTGCTGGCCCAATACTTGACAGGAAGCAGTTTCAAGAGGATGTAACCTATCATGTAGGGAAGTCATGCCAGCAGAAACAGGTGGCAGGCTGGTCACATTTCATATATAGTCAAGAAGCAGAGAACAAGAGCAGGAAGTTGACTAAGCAATTAACCCTCAAGAACACCCAAATTATCTAATTCTTCTAGCAAGGCTCCACCTACTGAAGGTACCACAACCTTTCCAAACAGCACCATCATCTGGGGACTACGTGTTCAAACACATGAGCCTATAGGATGCATTTCACATTCAGACCACATTAATATTTTCATGTAAAATGCCTATTCTCCAAAACCTTATGCTAAGTTAAAGAAGCCATAGCCTGATGGTACAGATACCAAACTTATAACTACATGATATTATTTAAAGGATACACCAAAGTATGAGAAGGAATATAAAATTTAAAGAGATGATAAACTGCTTTCTTTGAGGTGGTGGCTAAACAACTATGTAGATGTGTTATTCAATATAAAGGATGAATTGCACCATAATATGTTTTTAAATTGCATCTTAAATTTAAAACATACTTGATAATGTAATTAGAATTTATGTTTAAATATAAATAAAATAGAATGTAAATAAAAATTGCCAATAAAATGGTAGTATTTATGGTTAAACTGAAAGCATTTCAAATTGGTTAATCATCTAGAAAATTTTAAGGAAAAGTATAGCCTATAATACTTATTTAATTAAAAAATTAAAATTTATATGCTTAATATATTAATAATAAATAGTAATAAAGTTTAATAATTAATAATTAAGAATTACATAATGTGCACATCTTTGAGTGCCATGAATAATAAATTTAACATTGTAACTATTTTGTAGCATTTCACAGGCATTTCTCTCACCCACTTGTGGGTGAAAATATCTGTGTCCTTTAAAAATTATAATAAAATATATTATTTTTCAAAGTGTATGGCTACATTCTATTATCCCAAGAAAAGTTCAGATAAAATAGTACAAAATGCTATCTAGTCATTAATGGATGATTTATAGAGGTAGAACTATGAAAAGGTAAAAAAACATAAAATGTTATTTTCTTGATATAAGATCAAGTGTGCATGTAACAATCATAGGTATTTTCCTTCTGTACATGAAAGAATACTTTGTAAAAGACTAATGCTCCTGTCACAAACAGAAAATTGGATTTAAAAGAATCTGTAAAGTCACAACAGACCCGCTGAGGCAATCAGTGCTTCTGAGGAGAAAAGACGCCTCAGAAAATGGAGGTATGTATTTATGTGTACCTCCACCTCCATCGTGTGCCCGTGTGAGTGTATGTGATGGCCACCCACCTACTGCTGTTGCCTTTGCTGCTGGATTAATGAGGATTATAGCTGGGCTGAGCATCAATTTGAAAATACAGACAGAAGGTGGTGTAGAGGAAACAAAGGAGAAAGCCAATCTTTGGGCTATTTCATGGTGATAGCACAGGAGGTGGGGATTTCCAGTCCTATTATGTGGGTGTGAGATTGCAGGAAGAATGAAAGTGTAGAGACATTGATGTCTCAGTAAATAATGTTGTCCAGCCATATGCTACATATAACAACAACCTAATACACAAGAGGCTCACTGGAGTGCTGAACTGCCATTGTGTACTATCATTACTATCACAGTGCATGCCTGGAGTTAAGGGACCACAAACAGCAGAAGATTTGCAGAAAGCAACACACTAGACTAGGTAACGCACAGGTAGGTGGAGGGCCATTTTGTTGACAAACATTCTCAGTTCAGCTTAGACTCTGAATGGACTTACTTAATTTGTTTCTCTCCATGTCAAAAAAAGGAGGCAAAGAATAATGAATAGGTCACATCATAAAAATTCCCAATTGTTTTGTATATATCTTCACACACAGTAGATGACACATGAAAAATGTACCAAGTGCAGGAAAACATAAGACTAAAAGTCACTCACTGATGAAAGGCACGTGGCATTATTACCCCTATCACAGTAATTACAGTATTTCAGAAAAAAAGATTAAAACTCAAATTTGACTTGGCAGAAGAGAAATGAGCTTGAAGTCAGTAGAAAATATCAAGGCTGAAACTCAGATAGACAAAAGCATAATAACAGGATAAGCAAACAAAATGAGACAAAAAAATCACATATTGTGTGTACAGTATGGAAATATTTGAAGGTCTAGTGTTAGAATTTCTCAAATAATAAAGACATCAATATATTTTCTAAAAAAAAAACCTTTGATGGAATAAATATAAATAAATTATACCTTGCACATCTAAAAACAAAATACAATGGGAATAGTGAACAGAAACAATGAATAACATGTCACTTTTCAGGAATTAACGATTGTCCTCTGATTTCTCCCCACCTCCCAAAAAAGATAAAAGCGAATCATAATTGTATAGAGTATTCACAGTGCTGAAAGAAAATATATTCTGACTTAAAATTATAAACTAAGTGATAATATCCTTCCTAAGAAAAAGTAAAGTGAGTTTTCTTTTTTCTTTAAATGAAAACTGAGTGATTTAACTGCTGGCAGATCAGCACTGGAAGAAATAATAAAAGTAATTTTGTTTTTGTTAGTTTGGTTTGGTTTTTACCCCAGAGAGACAGAAAAAAAATTATCCCAGAAAGACAAAACAAAACAAACATAAAAGTAAATGAACAATGAAGAGCTGAAGAACAGTGGGGCTAGGAATTATGTTTATATAGTATGTTGACAATGAACTATATTAAATAAATAACTGGGGCTGGGGGAATGGCTCAGCTACTTCTTTTTTTTAATAAAGGAGAGGATTTTTTAAAGATTTATTTTTATTTATTAGAGACAGAGAGGGAGAGAGAGAGACAGAGACAGAGAGAGAGACTGAGAGAGCCTCTAGCCTCTGTAGACGAACTCCAGACACATGCACCACCATGTGCATCTGGCTTACTTGGCACCTGCAGAATTGAACCTGGGTCCTTAGGCTTTGCAGGCATGCATGCACCTTAACCACTATGCCATCTTTCCAGCCCAAGTCAGGAATTTTTATTTAATTAATTTATTTACTTGAGACAGAGAGAAAGAATGGGTGCACCAGTACCTCTGTCCACTGTGAATACATTCCAGATGCATGCACCACCTTGTGCACCTGGCTTACATGGGTCCTAGGAAATTGAACCTGAGTCCTTAGGCTTCACAGGCAAGCACCTCAAAGACTAAGCCATCTCTCCAGCTCCAAAGGTCCTTTCTGGCTTGGTTCATGCTCAATTATCCATGTAAAGCCATTTGGGTGTTTGTTTGCAGCAGGCGGAGACTCAAGAGTGCATGCTCATGCATGTGCATATGTGCACACACAGATCCAAGTAAATAAATGAAAATTTGAAAAAAAGACACTGTTGTATGTAGATTTATAGTTCTAATGCAAAGAAGAAAGAAAGAAAGAAAGAAAGAAAGAAAGAAAGAAAGAAAGAAAGAAAATAAATCTCCAATGACAGTAGACTAATAGTGTTGTATTTCTGTGGTTCTTCCCATTGTTTATAATTTATATTAGAGGATATTTGAAGTAAAGGATACTTTAAGTAAATCTCAAAGATAACAGAAAAATGATAAAACTATCTTTTCTTCATAAGATAAAAGGAAAGTGTAAACATTTCAATATTGGAAAGAGAAACAGAATAGAATAGAGTGGAACAAATAGAAAACATGATGAATTTACAGCTTATGCAATATATTCAGGCTGATGTCTGACTTTTCATGAACACTGCCACTTCTTAAAACACAGTGAATGACTTAAAAATAATAACAAAAAATGGGGTATGATGTTCCCCCCATAGATTCCAAAACTCCTTTGGCAAAACAGGCAGAAGGATATCAAGTTCAAGGCCAACTCACATGGAAAGTTCAATACAAACAAAACTATACAAATTAGAACCTCTGATTATTTCAGAGGGTTCTAACTCAGCAGCTTAGTGGTAGAGTGCATGGCTAGCACGCATATCCCTCAGGTTTCATCCCTATCACCGTTAATGAAATGAAGTGGAAAAATGATCCTGACATGGGTGTTATTGACTATCCAATGATGAACTTTTCCTGGTGGAAATAATTTGAAGGCAGCTAGTAGAGGAATAAGTTTAAGTTCTGTAAATGGATAGCCTTTTGTACAAGAGACCAGCAGTGGGAGGAGAAATATTGTTGGCAACTGCAAAACTTGTAAGAGCTCACTTGAAGGAGTTGGCTTTTGATATTATCCAGGCCCAGAGGGCATTAGATAGTGCGAAATAAGGTATTTCAGAAAATTGATTTTGGGTGACATTTTAGTTACTTCAAGCTAAGAAGGACAAATAAGTTATCCATGGTCACATATATATAATAAAATGTAATTTTTTTACAAATTGATATTATGATTTACCTTGTCCTGAAAAGTAAATTTTCATGTGATTAAATATTAAAATATTTTTATTAAAATTCAATCAAATTTTAACTTTCAGAAAAAAATAGACTGGATTCAGTTATTATTTGATATAGATATAGAGTTGTCTCATAAATTATTATTTCTTAGAATTAATGAATATATTAACAAAGAATATAAATACTTTTGAAATAATTTTTACTATGATCTAGGAAAACATATATCACATTTGCACAAATTAGAGCATGTATTGTTAAGTAACATTTTACATAACAATTCTTATCTTTATAATCCACATAACATATTCCAGTACTTTCTGTTCTATTTTATGCTGTTATCTTATTCACATAAGAATGCAAGTCATTCCCCAACTAAATTAACTTTAGAATTTGCTAAAAGCTTTGAGAACTGCAATTGAAAAGCACTGATTTAAGCATTACTATGTCTCTAATTATTTTATATTCACAAATGGCTTGATTGACTGCTTTTGATTTTGCGTTAGAATTTAGACTGAAGTGCCAACATAAATTACTAACCATAAACCATAACCTAGAACCGGAAAAAATATCCACAACAATATAGTTGAAAATTATATTCTAATGGGCAAGTATAAGCATATCTCTAGGCCCTATTAAAATGGAGCTATGGGTGCTGATGATACACTTAATTTGTCTTTAAGACAAAGATTTAGTGGAAAGTATTTTTCGTTACCATGCTATAAAAAAGTTTTTAATTAAAATTTAGTTTTGTATTAGGACTAAATATTTCAATAATTGCAAGTCACTACTTGTATGGCACAATGCAGATCGGACCCTCACCAGGCTGCCTGCTAAGAGGAACCAGGAAGTGGCTTCTGTGAACGTGGTATTCTGCACAGGCCTGGCGTGACAACAGCTACAGTCCCCCATGTCCGCAAGCAACCTGCTGCAAGATGATCTGCCTGGAGACAGGCTGTCATTGGTCACAAGAAGGGAACCACCCCATACAACGATTGGCCAGCCAAACCCTTAAAAACCCCTACATTTCCTTGAATAAACGAGTCTGTAGTAGCTTGCTCTCTGCCTGCTTTCACCTGACTCCCCGTGTCTGTGTCTTTACTCTGTGCCTCTCACCCCCTGCTTGGTGGAGACCCTGCATCCTCTCCTGGGATGGCCCTAGGAGGGACCCCAACAACTACTAATTTCATTCATTACTTTTTTTTCATGGATTTAAGTTCATCCTAAAGTAGGGAAAAAAAATTGCAAGACTCCTTTTGACTAATGCTGAAATAAATATTCACAAATTGCCTATAACACACTGCTAGGCAAATATTAAGGTGATTATTACTGAAATGTTTAGATAATAACAGAACTATCAAGATCTTCACTCCTGTGTCTTTTTCTTTTCTTTTCTTTTCTTTTCTTTTCTTTTCTTTTCTTTTCTTTTTTTTTTTTTTTTTTTTTTTTTTTTTGAGGCAAGTCCAACAGACTGGCTTTTTTAAAATGTGCCTGCATGTGAGAGAGAAAGCGAGTAAAAGAGAGAGAGAGAGGGAGAAAATTGGTGCCAGGGCCTCCACCCACCTTAATCAAACCAGATGAGTTGTGTGCATGTGTGACTTTGCACACTTGTGTCACCTTGTATATATGGCTTACATGGGATCTGAAGAGTCAAATATAAGTCTTTAGGCTTCCCAGGCAAGCACCTTTACTGTTAAGCCATATCTCCAGCACCATTCCTGTGTCTTGAATATGTCCTTCAGGGTTTATGTGCAGGATACTTGGATTCCTTTGTGGCAGTGCTGAGGAGGTGGAAGGGTTGGAATCTAGAGAAAATTAATAAGATCAAGGGAGCATCAACTTCCAAAGGCAAAGATGTTGCTAGCACTGAGTGAGCACACTTGCATGCATGGCCTGCCCTTCTCGTCCAGTTCCCTGTCTGCTTATGTACATGCTGTGACATCAATGGCATTGGGGCCTCACCAGGACACTGTGTTGTGTTCTTAGTGTAAGTTTCGGGAGTGACCACAACCACACAAACCACTCTGAGGCAAAGATGAAAGCTTTCTTCAGGAGAAGCATGAACTGCCAGGATTGACTCTCAAGAGAGGAGCATAGTCAACCTGAGCTCCTCAGGTAGTAGGCTTTATAAGGTCAGTTGAAAGGGAAGGTGAGGAAAGGAAATGCTGAACAAGAAAGGTTCCTTTAGGGGAGATCTAAGATAGCCAGGGTGTGACATCAGAACAGCAACCAGGTGATTTACAAAATAAGGGGGCAGGAAACCATGACCTTGGGGCATTTTAGGCAAGGAGGGGATAATGCCTGGGAAGTTTCTTGAGGAATGTGGTTAATCCACTTCTTCCTTTTGTCTCTGTTTCCATCCTGCTGTCCTTGGTGACTCCATTTTGGACCTGTCCAACCTAACATTTAGAAGGCCAGAACGAAGGCCAGAGCTATGAGCTAAATAAATGGCTTTTCTTTGCAAAGCACCAAGTATCACTGATTTTGTAGCAGCAACACAGAATTGACTCATACAGTCATCAAATCCTTTTCTATTCCTTTCTAATCCTTTCTATCCTATTTCTATTTCTATTCTAAACCTTTGTCTCTACCTTGTGCCAAGTGATAAGTCTTCTTGCACAAAGTGAAGTGACATTATCAGATCACACCTACTTCAAAGCAATGGAGAGTAGGCGATCCTCACTGTATCTTTACTGTTTTTGCTCTTGTTCTTGCGGAATTTTAGGAAATCTTAAAACCACATCTTAAAGGGCAATGGAACCTGGACTTCTGAGTGACTATGGAGACAGAATGTCCTTCTCCCTCTTTTCTCTCTCTCTCTCGCTTTCATTCTCTCTCTCACACATACCTAACTGATCTGTAATAGGTCATTACCTAAATATGTGATAAATTTTGATTTGTAAATAAAAGTTGCTGAAAATTTTGGCTTTATCTAAAATCTAGGATTGTTCATCCTAACTGTTGAGGGTAACTAAAGTTTCAAAAAGGTAGATCCCCAGAAACCCAAGTCATGTTAACCATAACCTTGTAGAATTTTTTACTTTATGGTCAGTTACATAATTATCCTCTGTGGACCTGATAACTTGTCATTGAGATATGCTGTAATGAATAATCTGAAAATATCTCTTCTTATAAAATAAAGCTCATTAATCAAGGTTACATTTTCATATGTAAATTCCACTCACAACAAGGAAAGGGGAAATTATTCAACCATAAGAAATTCTTAAGTATCTATTCATAAAATACTTCTAAAATGTCACTTTGATAAATCTGCACATAATGAATAAAGCACAAATATCTTCCTTGATATAAATGTGATTGACCTTTCCAATGGCAACAAAAATTCTAAAACAAGTATCATAAGAGTAATTTAAAGTAACTATTAGATTATTTGACATTTGCCTTGAATGATAGTTTTGTATAAGATCCATGCATTCTACCTCATTAGCTTTGCATTTTAGGTCAATGATGCATTTATTTTATACTATTTAGATGAGGTATAAAGTGATTAATGTTTACTAAACCAAAACTTAGACAATAAGGGAATTAATTTTATCTTCTCTTGCAATATTATGCTTATAAAGCTACCCATTGTAAATAAGAAGAAAACATAGGATGTCCTTGGATATCTCTTAAATACAAAAATAAAAATGTTGATTTTTTACATTAGAATTCATTGGTTTATTCTCTTACAGAATTTCTCAGAGTAAACATAACTTTTAAAATTGGGTATTAATAATGAGGTAGAAGAACTCTCCTACTTCTGGGAACTGTATGGTTAACTTTGAACACCTACATTTGGCTGGGACTCTGGGAGTCCAGCCAGAAACATTGCAGTTGGCAGTTACTAATGACTGCTTCTGCAATCAGCAGAAATCTCAAATGACCTTGGAAAAGATAATTAGCTGAAATCTATACCAAAATTATGTTGCTATGAGAATTATCTGGCAAAGGTTATATATCAGCAAGCTATTCCAAAATTATACCACAAAGCCATTACTTACAAACACTCTTGAATGAAGGGAAATATGAATGTGGCCCAAAGAAATAGAAGATAGAACAAATGTTTATTTAAAACATGAGTAGAATAGCTACAAGGAAATTGTGTTAACAATAGAAAATGGCAGAATTGTGATCAACAATGAGAGGAGTAAACTGGAAGATAGATTAGTATCAATTGTAAAGTCTGAAAAATAGAAAAATATTGAGCATAAAATATACAAAGCTTCAGGGATATGTGGACATTAATCTAACATCAATATCACTGGAGTCTCAAAATGAGAGGAGAAAGGCAGCAATGTCAGAAATATGCCTTCAACAATTAATAGATGTAAATGTCTCAACTTAATGAAATACACAAACCAACAATCAACTACAATAATCCAACTGAACTTCAAACAAAATTAGTTGAAAGAATTCCAGGCTCAGTCACATTGTACATGAACTGGTGAGAAGTTATACAGTTTTGAAGAGTGAGATGAAAATGACTCATCTCCTATGAAATATTGAATTGACTGAAAGTGTACAGCAATGGTATTATATTCACTCCATGTTTAAAGAGACAGACTGTTTGCCAGGCGTGGTGGCGCACGCCTTTAATCCCAGCACTCGGGAGGCAGAGGTAGGAGGATCGCCATGAGTTCGAGGCCACCCTGAGACTACATAGTTAATTCCAGGTCAGCCTGGACCAGAGTGAGACCCTAGCTTGCAAAACCAAAAAAAAAAAAAAAAAAAAAGAGAGAGAGAGACAGACAGACAGACTGTCAGTACAGAAATACTTCACATGTATTGTAAGCATGAGAAAACAGAAAACAAAACAAAACAGTGGTGGCCGTCAATGAGAAACTTACTTTAAATATATTTGTATGGGTAGTTTAAAAGAAAGTTCTCAGCAAGTATGGTTTCCTGTATATTACTGAGCCTGTCAATATTTCACCATAGATGAGGGAGGGTCTATGTGTTCTAAAACTTCGCAGAGTAGCTAGCTGGAACTGATGGTTAGTAGAGGAGGGGAACTTATGTCCTTTAGTGATGAAGCCACTAGTGGGTTGCCAATTCTCAAGTAAAAATCCCCCTACCCATGATTATGAAATAAATCTTAATTTAAATCAGTAGATTCAAAACTAACAAATAAGTGATGCATGAAATCAGGGTTTAGAGTACAGGGAAGACAGATTTTAATGGGAGGAAGAAGGAGAAAGGGAGGGGAATGGGAGAATGGGATCAAAAAGCATTATATACACATATGAAAATGTCAAAAAGTGAGAAAAATTTCTCAAGTAATAATCCAAACTTTCTTCTGATGCCCAATAATATCTTGAGATCTATACATCTTATAAACATTCATAGCAGCATCAAATATCAAATTGAATACAGCACTATATATCAAAAAGGTAGCAATATCAAGATCAGCTGGTGTTTACCCAAAAATGGAACTTAGATTAACTAATTGAAATTTGGGCCCATCATTCATCAGTTAAAAATTTAGCATATTAAGATCACATATCCTTGTCCATACAAAAATAATTTTCTTGACAATATGCAATCCCCATACAAAGGAATAAGGTAAAGGGGAGATGTGAAGATGAGATGTCAAAGAAATAGTCCATGTCCAGACCATGGTAATGGTAGTGCCTGCTTTTATTTATTTATTTTTTAATTATTAATATTTTTATTGACACCTTCTGTACTTACATACAAAAAACATATGATATTTCCCTCCCCTCCCCCCATTCCACTTTAGAACACCAATTTCCATCATATCCCCTCCCTCCTCCATTAGTCTTTCTTTAATTTGATGTCATCATCTTTTTCTTCTATTTTGAGGGTCTTGTGAAGGTATTGCTAGGCAGAGCAAGGTCATGGATATCGAGGCCAATTTCTGTCTGGACAGTTGCATTGTAAGAAGTCATACCCTTCCTTTGGCTCTTCCATTCTATCCACTCCCTCTTCTGCAATGATCCCTGAGCCTTGGAGGGTGTGACAGAGGTGTTTCAGTGCTGGACACTCCTCTATCCCTTCTTCTCAGCACTATGTTGCCTTTTGGTGATCCTAGTGGTCATCACCATCTGAAAAGAGAAGCTTCTTTAACCAGAAGTGAGAGTAGCATTAATATGTGAATATGAACATTAAGTGTAGTGCTTTCAGGGCAGCTTGGTGGGAATAATACATACATTTAGTCAGACAACAGCAGGCTTTATACCCCTAAGGCTCATGACCTCACCTGCCATAGACTTTTGCTTAGGTTTTTCAGTACCATGCATGTATTCCCTCCCATACAGAGGGCCTTCAGTCCAATTATGGAGCAGTTGGTTACCCCAAGAGTAGACATGCCACTATTGCACCCGTTCAGTCATTGGGCCTGTCTGGCCAAACTTGAATATTCAGTGTCCACTGTTTTCACTGTTGATGGCTTTTGTCTCCCATATGCTGCATGCAGTGCAGCTTTTTCCAGCTTTCAGTTGTCTGGTCTAAAGGGACAAGGTTTTCTGCTCCACACCAGCTTGCTTTCTCAGTGACCTTGCCTCTCAGGGAAGAGATGTCCTCAGCAATAGGGTCTTACTGTCTGTTTCTCAAGGGAAACCAAGGGCTTTGGCAAAAGCCTTTAATGTTTTGGAGGCTAACGGGACCTCTTTGGCCAACACCTCACTGGAAGGTATCCCATCCCAGGCACTGAAAATTTTCTAGTAACAGTCTACAGCTTCTAGATGTGCCATTATTCAAAAAAGTAGGTTTACATAAGTCTTATTAACAACATCTTGAATTTAGATTGACCATCCCCCTGCCGTTCTTTTACACATTCTCTTCCCATGGCCTCATTTAGGCTATTCCCCTCCCTGTATTCTGTTCTTCTACTTACATATGTGCAGAACCATAAACTTAAGTCCTTCCCTTTCCTCCCTCCCTCCCTTATAGCCTTTTACCAGCTTACTGGTTTCTGGTACCTATTTTTGGTTCCAGTTCACACACAAGTTTATACATTTGTAGTTAGGATCCACATATGAGAGAGAACTTGTGATGTTTGGCTTTCTGAGCCTGGGTTACCTCACTTAGTATAATCCTTTCCAGATCCATCCATTTCCCTGCAAATTTCATAATTTCATTTTTCTTTACTGCTGAATAGAACTCCATTGTGTAAATGTACCACATCTTTATTATCCATTCATCTGTGGAGGAACATCTAGGCTGGTTCCATTTCCTAGCTACTGTGAATAGCACAGCAATAAACATGGTTGTGCAAGTATTTCTAAGGTAGTGAGAAGAGCCCTCTGGATATATGCCTAAGAGTGCTATAGCTGGATCATATGGTAAATCTATTTCTAGCTGTCTCAAGAACCTCCACACTGATTTCCACAATGGCTGGACCAGATTACATTCCCACCAACAGTGTAGAAGTGTTCCTCTTTTTCCACATCCATGCCAATACTTATTGTCATTTGTTTTCTTGATGGTAGCCATTCTGACAGGAGTGAAATGGAATCTAAAAGTGGTTTTAATTTGCATTTCCCTGATGGCTAAGGATATGGAACACTTTTTTAGATGTTTATATACCATCTGTATTTCATCTTCTGAGAATTCTCTATTTAATTCTATAGCCCATTTTTTAACTGGGTTGTTTGAATTCTTATTATTCTGTTTTTTGAGTTCTTTGTATATTCTGGATATTAATCCTCTGTCAGATGTATAGCTGGCAAAGATTTTCTCCAATTCTGTAGGTTGCCTTTTTGCTCTATTCACAGTGTCCTTTGCTGTACAAAAGCTTGGTAATTTCATAAGGTCCCAGTGGTTGATTAGTGGTTTTATTCGCTGAGCAATTGGAGTTATATTCAGAAAGTCCTTGCCTATGCCAATATGTTGAAGGGTTTCCCCTACCATTTCCTCTAGCAGTTTCAGAGTTTCAGGTCTGATATTAAGGTCCCTGATCCATTTGGACTTGACTCTTGTGCATGGAGAAAGACAAGGATCTATGTTTATTCTTTTACATACAGATGTCCAGTTTTCCCAGCACCACTTGTTAAAGAGGCTATCTTTTCTCCAATGAATATTTTTGGCATTTTTATCAAAAATCAGGTGGCTGTTGCTGCCTGGATTAATATTTGGGTCTTCTATTCTGTTCCATTGATCTACCTGTCTGTCCTTGTGCCAGTACCATGCTGTTTTTGTTACTATGCCTTTGTAATATAGCTTAAAATTGGGTATGTTTATACCTCCAGCCTGATTTTTGTTGCGCAAAATTGTTTTGGCTATTCGAGGTTTTTTGTGTTTCCAGATGAATTTTAGGACTGTTTTTTCTCTCTCTGTGAAGAATGCTATTGGGATTTTAATGGGGATAGCATTAAATGTATAGATTGCTTTTGGTAAGACTGACATTTTCACAATATTGATTCTTCCATCCCAGGAGCATGGGATGTCTTTGCATTTCCTTGTGTCTTCTGCAATTTGTTGCTCAAGTTTTTTAAAGTTCTCATTGTAGAGATCCTTCACTTCCTTGGTTAAATTTATTCCAAGGTAATTTTTTTTTTTGAGGCAATTGTGAATGGGAGAGATTCCCTATTTCATCCTCAGCACGTTTGTTTTTAGTGTATAGAAAAGCTACTGATTTCTGTGTGTTTATTTTGTATCCTGCTACATTGCTAAAATTGTTTATCAGCTCTAACACTTTGCTGGTAGATTCTTTAGGGTTTGTTATATATAGAATCATATCATCTTCAAATAATGATAATTTGATCCCTTCCCTTCCCATTTGTATCCCTTTTATGAGTGTCTCGTGCCTTATTGCTATGGCTAAGTCTTCCAGTACTATATTAAATAGTAGTGGGGAAAGTAGACATCCTTGTCCTGTTCCTGAATTTAGAGGAAAAGCTTCAAGTTTTTCCCCATTTAGTATTATGTTGGCTGTAGGTTTGTCATAAATAGATTTTATTATGTTGAGATATGTTCCTTCTATTCCCAGTTTCTGTAATACTTTCACCATGAAGGGGTGTTGGATTTTGTCAAATGCCTTTTCTGCATCTATTGAGATGACCATGTGATTTTTGTCCTTCAGACCATTTATATAGTGTATTACATTTATGGATTTGCATATGTTTCTGGGATAAAGCCTACTTTCAGGGTGAATAATCTTTCTGATATATTCTTGTATTCTGTTTGCCAGTATGTTGTTGAGAATTTTTGCTTCTAAGTTCATGAGAGAGATTGGTCTGTAATTTTCTTTTTTTGATCTGTCTGTCTGGTTTGGGTATCAGGGTGATGCTGGCTTCATAGAAGGATTTTGGTAGAATTCCTTCATTTTCTATTTTATGGAAAAGTTTGAGAAGCATTGGTGTTAGATCTTCCAGGAATGTCTGGTAAAATTCAGCAGTGAATCCATCTGGGCCTGGGCTTTTTTTAGTTGGGAGATTTTTTATAATTGCTTGGCTCTCTGTGGTTGTTATAGGTCTATTTACATGGTTTATCTCATGTTGATTTAATTTTGGTATGAATCAAGGAAATCATCCTTTTCTTTCAGGTTTTCAAACTTAGAGGCATAGATATTCTTGAAGGATGTCCTTATGATTTTCTGAATTTCTTTGGTATCTGTTGTGATGTTGCCTTTTTCATCTCTATTTTTATCAATTTTTGTCTCTTCTCTCTTTCTTTTGGTCAGATTTGCTAAGGGTTTGTCAATCTTGTTTATCCTTTCAAAGAACCAACTCTTTGTTTCATTGATTTTTTTTATTGTTTTTTTGGTTTCCATTTCATTAATTTCTGCCCTAACCTTTATTATTTTTTCCTGTCTACTGAGTTTTGGTTTGCCTTGTTCTTCTCTTTCCAAGGCCTTAAGGTGAAGCATTAAATTTTTAGTTGTGAACTCTCTAATTTCTTAATATAGGCAGTTAGAGCTATAAATTTCCCTCGTATGACTGCCTTCATTGTGTCCCAAAGGTTTTTGTATGTTGTATTCTCATCATCATTTCATTCTATGAATTTCTTGATTTCCTTTTTAATTTTTTCAATGACCCATACATCATTCAGTAATGTACTGTTTAGTGTCCATGAATTTCTGTATGCTCTGTAGTTTTTCTTGTTGCTGATTTGCAGTTTAATCCCATTCTGGTCAGATAGCCTAGAAGGGATTATTTCAATTTTCCTGTATTTGTTAAGATTTACTTTGTGTCCTATTATATGATCTATTTTAGAGAATGTCCCATGTGCTGCTGAGAAAAATGTATATTCTGTAGCATTTGGATGGAATGTTCTGTATATATCTGTTAGGTCCATTTGTTCCATGATATCATTTAATGCAGATGTCTCTCTGTTTATTTTTTGCTGGGTAGACCTGTCAAGTGATGAGAGTGGGGTATTGAAGTCACCCATTACTATTGTGTTAGGAGTTATCTCTGACCTTAAGTTCAATAGTGTTTGTTTGATGAAATTGGGAGCCCCCATGTTAGGAATATATATGTTTAGGATTGTAATGCATTCCTGTTGGAGTGTTCCTTTAATCAGTATAAAGTGACCTTCTTTATCTTTCCTCACTAATGTTGGTTTGAAGTCTGTCCTGTCAGAAATTAGGATAGCAACCCCTGCTTTTTTCCTTGGCCCATTTGCTTGAAATACTTTGTTCCAACCTTTCACCCTAAGAAGGTTTCTATCTTTTATTGAGAGATGAGTTTCCTGGAGGCAACAGATGATAGGATCCTGCTTTTTAATCCAATCTGCAAGTCTGTGTCTTTTGGTTGGGGCATTGAGGCCATTGATATCAAGAGTTATTATTGAAAGATATATATTTGCTCTCACCATTCTTCTTGTTTTGTAGTTCTTCCTGTTTTCACTTTACTCACTTGCTTTTATGTGTTATTTGAGTATGGTTTATTTTTTCCTGTTTCCTGCTGTGTGTGTTTGGCTTTCTCTTCAGCATGAATGATTCCTGTAAGTATTTTCTGTAGAGCTGATTTAGTTGTCATAAATTCCTTTAGCTTGTCTTTGTTGTGGAATGTCCTTATTTCTCCATCAATTTGGATAGCTACCTTTGCAGGATGAAGTAATCTTGGTTGACAGTTTTTATCTTTCAGAACTTGGAATACCTCACTCCAAGCCCTTCTGGCTTTTAAAGTTTGTGTTGAGGAATCTGCTGTGATTCTGATGAGCTTGCCTTTGTAGGTGACTTGTGTTTTCTTTCTAGCTGTTTTCAATATATTTTCTTTGGTTTGTATGTTTGGTAGTTTAATTATAATATGGGAGGGAGAGGTTCTTTCCAGGTTTTGTCTGTTTGGTGTTCTAAGGGCTTCCTGTATCTGCACTGGCATCTCTTTCCCAATTTGGGGGAAGTTTTCTTCTATGATTTTTGGAGTGAGATTTTTCTCCTTCGACTATCCCTTGAATTCTTATGTTTGATCTTTTCATAGTGTCCCGAATGTCTTGAAATTCCCATTCATACCTTCCTATTCTTTTGTCTTTCTCTTTGTTAGACTGTATTAGATCTGCCATCTGGTATTTGAGTTTAGATATTCTTTTCCATTCTACTTCATTTTTAATTTCACTGACTGTGCTCTTTATTTATATTTGACTGGGTTTTCTTTATTCTTTCTATTTAGTGTCCCAAGTATTGTCTTATTTCATTAAATTGGTTTTCTGTGTTTTCATTTCATCTTTGAGTTCTTTTCTTTATTCTTTTGTGAAAGATTTTTATTTCTTTGTTACATTAATACTTTTGGTGGATTTATATTGTCTTGATTTTTTGTGTTTCTTGTATTATAATGTAGAGATTTTTGCATTTTGGATTAATTTAATCTTGGTTTTCTAATTATCCGCAGTAGTATAAGATGTGTCAATCTGGTATTATATATTGTGGTAGTTTAAATATATGTCCCCAATTATTCAATGTTTTAGTAGTTATAGTTTGCATCTTCAATCACCTTGCTAGAGGCTTCATCCATTCTGCAAACTAGAAGTGTGCTGTGTGATTTTCTGATTGGTTTCTCTCTCTCTCTGCTTGGCCCAGAATTTCTGCCAATTTCACTGCTTCAATAAATAATATCCCTTCCTCCATAACTGTGCCTGGTCTGGAAGTTCATCTGAACCAGCTGTCTCTTTATAAAAAGTGGTACTAGGAGTGGGGTGAGATACCTGACTGTGTGGATATTCATCTTTTGGAACCTTTGTTTTGGAGGAATGGGCATGGACTTGGTGCTTTTGCCTTCTTTAAGCCAAGTTTTTCTTTCTAGTTTTCAGTATTGAGGAGGCTTGGATTATAGCTTTCTAAGGGGAAGGAAAGAATGCAGAGGACTTCGTTTGACCTCGTTCTGCTATTAGAAAGTTTTCATTAAGACTTGTGCTTTTTCGGACTGAGATTTTAAGATTTTTTTCTTTGAAGCTGCTATTGTCAAACACATTAGCAATATTAAGGAAGGTCATACTTTTACATTAAAACAATGGAGAGGATGCCTCTTTGAAATGCAAACTTTTGAAAATTATTTACTCTTTTGATGATTTGTTTTATTCCTTTAAGAATATGGCTGTGTCCTGCACACCTGGTATTAGTTCTGAAAGCATGAAAAATAAGTCATTCACGGTTCCAGGAGCTGCTGCTGAGATGTGGCATGAGGGAGGATTTAACGACCCTCAGAAATAGGCTGGAAGAGCCTTGGAAGATGGACCGTGGTTTACATGGAGACCTAAAGATGTTTTGGATATATCAGGACTATACAAGGACTCCCATGGAGTCAGTGTTGGCCTGGGATCAAAAAGTTTTCCTGGCAACTCTGCCCAACTGGAGGGGCGGAATTGAAAAACCTGGAGACTGTCAGTCTCTGGTGGTTATATAGAACTTGAACTTCAGTTTGATGACGGCTGATGGTGGTTGAGTTTGCATTGTTCTAGTTTCTCCTTGCTATTCCTTTACAGTTAAAATGTTTACTCTTTTTACATGTTGAAAGTATTTAACTTGTTTATTTTACTTATCTTGATTTTCAAGACTGTGAGAACCTTTAAAACTGGACTGAGTACAATTTAAAATATGTGATAGTTATAAATCTATTGGGGCCCAAGAGGTAAATATTTTGGGGGCCAAGGACGAAATGTGGTAGTTTAAATATATGTCCCCCAATATATTCAGTGTTTTAGTAGTTATAGTTTGCATCTTCAATCACCTTGCTAGAGGCAATGTCACTGGGGGCTGATCTTAAGGTGTGGGTTTGAGATTCCATTGCAAGGATATGCAAATGTGCCTAGCAGGAGTTCCTGAAGTGTGCTGTGTGACCTTTTGGCTGTAGTTTGGTCTGTGTGCTGTGATGGTTGATTGGTTTCTCTCTCTCTCTGCTTGGCCCTGTGGAGATTTGGGTTTTTCTTCTTCTGCCATTATGGAATTTCCCTGTGCTTCAATAAATAATATCCCTTCCTCCATAACTGTGCCTGGTCTGGAAGTTCATCTCAGCGAACCTGAAGCTGTCTGCTACATATATCTTCAGGGTAGGAGCTTAAGGTGCTAGGTATGGCTCTTAAGACTCTCAGAGTAATCACAAAAGTGACCCTAGGTGTTGGGTTTGCCTGCTATGAGAGTATTCAAGTAGGCTGAATGAAACAGAATACAGTCAAATTTTAAAAATTTAACTAAACAATGTACCCATTCAATGAAATACAGCACAGAGTATTTGTGCAAAAGTAGGTGTTATGACAAACAGATCCTTTAATACCTTCACAGTCCTTAAGGATGTGTGTTGCCCCACACCCTTAATCCTGTCAACTGGGAGGCTAAGATTTCTGGTCTGTAGAAGGTTCTAAGGTCAGCTTAGTGACCAAGTGAGACCCTTTCCCAATGATTGACAGAAGAGGAAACAAAGGCACTATAAATCAGGAAGTAACAAATGAGCAGCCCAAAATATAGCTTATTTATGAGTGTCAGATTTGACCATCTATCAGGTATAACATATAATTTACCCTGACATGGAAGGTGCAATTAGTCCTTCCAATGCAAGCCTATACACTGGGCTTATTTGGTGGGTACTGACCTGGTGTAATCCAAGTTACCTTTTGGGACAGTTTTGGTCTCAGCTATGCTGTAAGGCTGCTTGGATCCTTCTTTGCTGTGTTTTGGGCTCAGGAAGGCCGGTTGGGTCTGCGGGTCACTGCTTTAATCATGCCAGATGCTGGGTAGGTAAGCTCTCTTTCCCAGGTCTTTGGTGCTTGCCAGCACTTGTGCTGGTGGTGGGGAGGGGAGGCTGTGAATTGTGGCTGAAGTCTGTCTGCTCATCCATGTGATCCTCTTCCTCACAAGCAGCTCCGCTGGTCTCTGCCATCCTCCTTCCACGTTTCTTGAGTTTGTGAGGAGGCCAATGTGAGTGGAGAACCCCCTCACCTGGCTTTAAAATCCTGCAGCTCAGCCGGGAACCTGGCGGCTGCCCTGGCATGGAACTCACCGCAGCTGTGGAGCCACTTCTGCCTGCTTCTGTGGGCTCTAGATGCTCCTACTTCTCTTCTGCCTTTTGTAATTTACTATTCACCTCACTTTTTAGTAAAAGAGTGTATTCTGTTTTTTTTTTTTTTTGCTTTTTTCCCCTAGCCTGTTTTGGCGTGGTTCCTATGCCGCTATCTTATCTGGAAGTCCCTGCTTTTACTTTTCAAAACTCTAAAAATAAACCAGTGGAATAGTGATCTTACTGAATTCAAAATATAACTCAATCAAAAAATAAAGGCCACAAAAATGAAACTGTAGACCCAGTGTCCTAGGCATTTTTAACTAAATTATAAATTTAGCCTTTAAAGCTATAAACAAAAGTTCTTACAATTAATATTGACTGTTTCAAATGTTCTAATTTAATTTTAACTTAAAATAATTTAAACATTTGTATTCATTTTGCTGAGAAATTTAGTTCTATGATTGTGGTCTGATCTGGTAACATTTGATTCCCTTAATCACTGAATGACTCCTTTATTTTAACACTGAAAACTCTAGCTTTTGGGCATATGATATTTCCATTATTTATAATATGTCCAAGTGGCAAGCCCTTTCATCAAAGAAAAACTAAATAGTATACAGTATAAAGAAAAACACATAATGCAAAATGATTCATGAGCAACATGACACTGAATATATTTATTTTATAACCCCATTTTAAGGATAATATACAAAACAACCCCATGGGAGTAAAGCTACTTCAAATTCCCAATATTCCAGAGTTTCAAACTGAGCTCATTAGGGAGTAAATGTATTTATTTACTTGCCCTCTATCACTACAGCAATTAAAGAGAGCAATAAACACTAAGAGACAGTTTAAAATATAGTAGTAAAACATCCTCTTCACACATTTTTTCATCTTAGAGCGATTCCTCTAAAATGTAATTATTTGATTTGAGGCTTATTATTGTGTGTTTAGTGTTACCTTTGATGTTGACAACCCTAGCTTTAAACATGTAGTAGTTTGTTGGATGCAGTGGTACATACCTGCCATGCTAGTTCTTGTGAGAAAAGGTAACAAAAACATGAGATTCAAAAAAGCCAAGGACTACAGAATGAGTTTTAGGTTGGCCTGAGATGTACAGCAAGACCCACTTTCAAAAACAAAATGAGATAGAATAGAACAGGAAACCAAACCACAAAACAGAAAGAAAACCATTAGCTTTTTAAGCTCCATTTTAGTTGTTTAGCCTTTTGTTACTTGATATTATGGATTCTTTGAATCCTTACTCTTCCTCATAATTTTCTGTTTTCTTCCATGTACTGCTGCTTATCTAAAAGTCACTATCTTCCTGGGCCTATTTTTGTTTTGTTTTCTTTGTTTTTGAAAGGGGGTCATGCTATGTATCCTAGAATCTCTTTGAACTCACAATCCTGGTCCCACTTCCGGTGTGCTATAAATGTAGGCATTAACTAACACATTTTGGGCCATTTAGTAAGACAACATACTAGTCAGAAAACTAGCTAGAAGCAAGAGAGATGTTCAAAGGGATATTTGAAATTAGTTTACTAAAGAAAATAAAGGTGATGGAGCCTCTGGGAAATACAACCATAGGAAATGGTCACCACCACCAGACCTGAAAAGAGAAGGTAAAGGACAGTTGTTAGGAACTGATGAGAAATGTCTCCATGAAAACAACATATATATATAAATTATATATATTTTTAAAGAGACTTAATGAATTCCCATTGAGATCAGGAGCAAGACAGGGGTTCTGACTCTCACCTCTGCTCTTCAACATAGTACTAGAAACCCTAGCTCAAGCAATGAGACAGGAGAAAGAAATGAATGATACAAATTGGAAAGGAAGAATTTAAGTTAGCTCTGTTCACAGATGAAATGATTCTATACATAAGTGACCCAAGAACCTCCATCTCAAAACTCTTAAAGGGTATTAATTCCCTCAGCAAATTAGCAGGATACAAAATCAATACCAAAAAAAAAAAAAAAATCAGTAGCCTTTCTATATACAAAAGACAAAGATACAGAGAAAGAGCCTGGCATGGTGGAGACAGAGGTAGGAGGATCACTGAGAGTTCAAGGCCACCCTGAGATTACATAGTAAATTCCAGATCAGCCTGAGCTAGAGTGAGACCCTACCTCCACAAAAAAAGAAAGTGAAAAAAAGAAAAGAAAGAAAGAAAGAAAGAAAGAAAGAAAAAGATATAGAGAAAAAAAATTAATGACATTGTCCCATTTTTCAATAGCAAAGAAATAACACTAACTAAGGAAGTGAAAGACTTATACAATGAAAACATAAAAATGCTCAAGAAAGAAATTGAGAAGGACTTGAGAAAATGGAAAGACTTCCCATACTCCTGGAT
Source organism: Orientallactaga sibirica (assembly GCA_036365145.1). NCBI lineage: Eukaryota > Metazoa > Chordata > Mammalia > Rodentia > Dipodidae > Orientallactaga > Orientallactaga sibirica. Next base: position 4,109,010 of record JAEOAD010000240.1, read on the forward strand.
AGGCAGTGTTAACATTGTGAAAATGGCAATCTTGTCAAAAGCAATATAGAGATTTAATGCAACACCAACAAAAATCCCAAGCATTTTTCTTCACAGAGATAGAAAAAAATGATCTCAGAATTCATAGGAATGGCAGAAGGCCTCAGATATCCTCAGTAAAAGAAACATCTCTGGAGGTATGGTAGTTTGAATATATGGCCCCCAATATATTCAATATTTTATTAGTTTATATTTTGCATCTGCAATCACCTTGCTAGAGGCAATGTCACTGGGGGCTGGTTTGAGATTCCATTGTAAAAATATGCAAAGTGTGCCTAAGGGGAGTTCCTGAAGTGTGCTGTGGCTCTTTGGCTGTAGTTTTTGCTCTGTGTGCTGTGTGGCTGGTTGGCTTTGCTCTCTTGCCTGGTCCTGTGAAGAAAGGCCAGCTTCTTCTGCCATTATGGAATTTCCCCTGGATCTGTAAGCTTCAATAAATAATATCCCTTCCTCCATAACTGTGCCTGGTCTGGAAATTCATCTCAGTGAACCTGAAGCTGTCTGCTACAGGAGGCATCACCATACTTGATCTAAAGCTATATTACAAAGCCATAGTAACAAAAACAACATGGTACTGACATAAAAACTAGATTATAGAAAAATGGAAACATTGGAGAGAATAGGCATGGATGGCCCATATCTCAACATAATAAAGGCTATATATAAAACACCTAAAGCCCAAGTAAATCTTTTTTTTTCACATCAATGTTTATTTTTTATTTTTTTAAATATATATTTTTTATTTATATTATTCTGATTTTACATTCATTGTTTTGGTTCCATTGTCCTCCTCCCTGTCCTCCCACTTTCAAAAGGACCCTCATCAATGGGGAATGTGTGTCATGCATTGTGAGGTTACTCAAGAGTTCTGGTGGGTAGGCCCCAGTCTCTGTGCATAATGCCCCAACTTGTGACTCTAACAACCTTTCCACCCCCTCTTCCGCGAGTTTCCCTGAGCCACATTGGGGTCATTTTAGTTCTGTGGGGAGAGACTGAAGGAATTCCCATTGAGGTCAGGAACAAGACAGGGGTGTCCACTCTCACCTCTGCTCTTCAACATAGTGCTAGAAGTATTAGCTCAAGCAATAAGACAGAAGAAAGAAATCAAAGGGATACAAATTGGAAAGGAAGAAGTTAAGTTATCCCTATTTGCAGATGACATGATTCTATACATAAGTGACCCAAGAACTTCCATCTCAAAACTCTTAAAGGTGATTAGTGATTAGCGCCTTCAGCAAAGTAGCAGGATACAAAATCAATGCACAGAAATCAGTAGCCTTTCTGTATTCAAAGGACAAAGAGACAGAAAAAGAAATAACTAACATCGTCCCATTTTCAATTGCAACAAAGAAAATAAAATACCTTGGAATAACATTAACTAAGGAAGTGAAAGACCTATGCAATGAAAACATAAAAACTCTCAAAAAAGAAATTGAGGAGCTCCTACAAAAATGGAAAGACCTCCCATACTCCTGGATTGGTAGAATTAACATTGTGAAAATGGCAGTTTTACCAAAAGCACTTTATAGATTCAATGCAATGCCAATAAAACTCCCAACTTCCTTCTTCAATGAGATGGAAAAAACTATCTCAAAATTCATATGGAAAGGCAGAAGGCCTTGGATATCCAAGCTCATCCTCAGCAAAAGAAGCACCTCTGGAGGCATCACCATACCTGATCTAAAGCTATACTACAAAGCCATTGTAATAAAAACAACATAGTACTGGCATAAAAACAAGAATATAAACCAATGGAATAGAATTGAAGACCCAGACTTTAGGTCAAGTAACTACAGCTACCTGATATTTGACAAAGGCCCTAACAATGTGTACTGGAAAAAAGATAGCTTCTTCACCAAATGGTGCTGGACAAACTGGATAAACATATGCAGAAAGTGAAACTAGACCCACATATCTCACCATGCACAAAAATCAAGTGCAAATGGATGGAAGACCTCAATATAAGACCAGAACCTTTGCTACTACTGGAAGAAAAAATATGAGGAACTTTCCATGATATGGTAGTGGGAAAAGACTTCCTAAGCAAAACCACAGTAGCTCAGGAACTTAAATAATCACTGAACCATTGGGATCTCAGGAAGCTGTAAAGTTTTTTTTTTGTTTGTTTTTTTTAAACATGCAAACATACAATAAGTAGAGCCAATAGACTACCCACAAAATGGGAGAAAAATTTTGCCAGCTATACAACTGACAAAGGCTTAATTTCAAGAATCTACAAAGAACTCCCAAACTAAACAACAAATAGTCCAATAACTGAGCAGGGCATAATGGTGCACGCTTTTAATCCCAACACTCAAGAGGCAGAGGTAGGGGGATCACCATGAGTTCAATGCCACCCTGTGACTACAGAGTGAATTACAGGTTACCTGGGCTGGAGTGGGACCCTACCTTGAAAAAAAAAAAAAAGTGAAACAACCCAGTCACAAAGTGGGGCAGAGAACTGAACATGGAGTTCTTAGAGGAAGAAATACAAACAGCAAACACACTTAAGAAAATGTTCAACATCCCTAACCATCAGGGAAATGCAAAAGCAACTATGAGATTCTACCTTACCCCAGTAAGGATAGCAAACATTAAAAAAATCTAATGAAAACAAATGTTGGTGAGTATGTGGAGAACTCATTCACTGTTGGTGGGAATATAACATGGTACAATCACTATATAAAGCATTATGGAGGTTCCTAAAGTTTGACTATAAAGTTACAAACAGACCCAATTATTCCCTTTCTGGGCATTTACTCTAAAAGCTCCAAGCCTCAGCTCACACATATTTGCTCAACCATATTTATAGCTGGTAAATTCATAATAGCTAAGAATTGGAATCAACCCAGATGTCCATCATTGGATGAATGGATTACCAAGATTTGGTATGGAATTCTACTCAGCAATTAAAAAAAATGACACAATGAAATTTGTAGAAAAATGGTCAAACTTGGAACAGAGCATTCTCAGTGAACTCACCCAATCACAGAAAGACAATCATCATATGATCTCACCTGTGGCTCCTAATCTAGATCAGCCCAAGATGCTGGCATACAGGACTGGACAATAGGGAGGGTGGGGCTGGAAGGGAGGGTAATGTTGGGGGGAAAGTAAAAGTGGACCCAAATGGAAATGGTACTATAAAATTCTATATCTTGGAAGACAGACTAAAAGGCTAAACCCTCATCAGGATCTTAGAGGGAACACTGGATTCAAAGGGGCCTGGGGAGGGTAAGATGAAGCCTAACTTTAATTTTCTCCTGTTTCTCTCTCTCTCTTTTCTTCTTTCTCTTTTATATTACCTATCTTTTTCTTCATTATTTTCCCTTGGTGCTGGCCTGTAACACTCAGTGCCAGAATGCAGTTAGCATCTACAATAAGCTATTGATCAGAGAGACCAACAATGTTTCCCAAAAGAAGACAGACTTGTGTCAGAACACTTGAATACCCACTGTAGCAGACAGCTTCAGGCTCGCTGAGATGAGCTTCCAGACCAGGCAAAGTTATGGAAGAAGGGGTATTTATTGAAGCTTACAGGTTCAGGGGACGTTCCATAATGGCAGAAGAAACTGGCTGGCTTTCACAGCACCAAACACACAGAGCAAAGCCACAAGCCAAAAGCCACACAGCACAGCACACCTCAGGAACTCCAACTAGGCACACTTTGCGTATCTTTAGATTGAAATCCTAAACCCACCACCATACCTTAAGACCCACCCAGAGACACTGCCTCTAGCAAGGTGGCTGTAGATGCAAACTAAATTAATAAAACACTGAATATACTGGGGGCCATATATTCAAACTACCACACCCACAAAAGATTAGTGATAAGACCCTACTGCCGAAGACACCATATACTGTCAGTACAGAACATGGAAAGACTTGGCTGGAATCTGGAAGAGAGCTAGTCCCCAGAGAGTTAGCCCAACTAGTGCCAGAAGGTACTATATGAGTTACTGGGGGAAAATGGCCAGCATCTGTTCAAGCAACTCAAGGTCTAAGCTACTCAGCAGCAAACAACCTGATGTGTTGCTCAATCAAGTGCAATAGTGGTGCAAAGCCATTGTGTGTAACCAACTGCTCTTGGATTGGCTAACAGATCCACTCAGTGGAAAGGAACCTATAATTGGAACTGGAAAATAAGTCAGAATCATATCCAAATAATGAGTTCACTCTCCAATATTGAGCTATCACCAATCTTGGTCTACAAGAGGCCTACACCTATTAAATTCTCTGTAAACCAACAATGGTTATCCCATTTATCTTGTGCTAACTTCACTCTCTGTTGCAGAATCTGCTTCCCTTTTTCAGATGGACGCAGAACCTGAGGAGAGAATCAGTCCATCACAGTTCACCACTGCCCCAGCTGAAATCATAAAGTAATTGGGGAAATGAGCATGAGTGCTACTTTCTTGGTGAACCTGATATCAGCACAATGGTGAAGGAGATAGACACAGTTACACAACTCCTACCAAACCAGAGATACAAAGACACATAAACTCCCAAGCCCATCACAAAACCTAAAAGAAACTCAGCTTGGCTCAGGGAAATGCATGAAAGACGGGGCAGAAAGATGGAGGGTAACAAGTTGGGACATGAACACAATTGCCTCTTCATAACTGAACCATTGGGGGGATCTCAGGAGGTTTCCTTTGGAGGGGGTCAGGGATGTATAAGGATGGTACCAATTTTTACACACTGAGTTTTTAAAAAAATTTTTTAAAAGGAATGTCTCCAGGCAAACATACAGAGTACAGAATTGCTAAACTATGGATTAAATGACAGAAAGCAGAGGAATACGTACCAAATCTTTCTCACTTCCTGCCAGAGAAACCAAATAAGAGCATTCAAATGGAAGCTGTGGATTTCAAGTCCTCATATGTCCAGAGAGGGCACAGAGCAAATGCTACAAACAAACTCAACCACAAATGGGAAAAAAAAACTGTTTTCTTAATGTTGCCAGTCCTGTACATGGACTTCCCAAGGCTTTCCACTAATAGGATGATGAAGCACATACATCTGCAGAGGCAGTGCGGGCCTTAATCTCATTCTAGGCAAGACTCCTCAGCCCATACTGCATCACGGATATAAGTTAGGATCCCAAACTTGGAATAACAACAAATTTATTGGGAATTACTGTCTGCCTGAAAAGAATCACTTATTTCTTTTGCACCTAAACATTAGGCATATTGATGCTATGATTATGAGTAAAAAAAAAAAAAAAAAACATGTGGTTTGAATCAGGCATTTAATCCCACTTGTTTTTAACTCAGGAGGCTAGAAGAGGTGTGTTGTAGGGTGCAGGCTTGTGGGTCTTATAGCCAGCTACCACTGTTTGACTCACTGTGCTGATGCTATTGTTCACCTGATGTTGACTTGGAGGTGGTGTCCATCCTCTGCTTGACACATTTTCCCTTGCCATCTAGGGTCTGTGCCAAAAATAAAACTTCCACAAGCTAGTAACTGTAACAGTAAAATTGGAACTGAGAAGTGGGGTCCCTGATTCAATCAACCTGAATCTGGTTTTTAGCCTTTTGTAACCGATATGTAGGAGGGATGTGGAAGAATTTGAAACTTTGGTCTAAGAGACACCTTGATGTGCTGAAAGTAGAGTTTCATGGACAATTTATGGTCAGAGTTGAAAGACCTGAATGCAGTAAGAATTAGGGACTGTGAGATTTGGCTTATGAAGGGGAGAAAGAATTTTCTTGGAATTGGTCTAGAAGCAGTTTGTGTGAGAGGCTTACTGCAGCTTCCTGTGTCCTGAGAACTTTTGCAGGGTTGTTTTGCATAGAAATGAACTGGTGCAGAGCAGATGGATATAACAAAGAAAGAAGTGAAAACTCGGGCCAAAACTGCTACCTGTTCCACTACATTTTTTTGAGAGACTATAGCCACTGAACCACTGAGACTGGGCCTGATGTACTGCACTGAGGCAGCAGTTAAAAAAAAAAAAAAAAAAAAAAAAGGCAACCTGAATGCTGAAGGAATTTTCCTCTCTTCAAAGTCTGCCTTGTGCCCCCATGGATTAATAAACTTGGTAGCCCACATGGTACTATGAAGTGTAATAAATGTAAGAAAGAAGGGGTCCTTGGATATTTAGCACAGTTTTGGTTTTGGAACTGGCCCTGGGTAATATGAAGCAGTGTTGTTGAAAGTCCTTGTGTGGAGACCTGCTGAAGCCATGAACATGAGCTGTGGGTTGCCATGGAGACCCAGTGGAGATTCCAGAACTAATGGATGGTTGTCAAGCAGAGCTGCCAGCTTGACATGAATTGTCCACCTGCCTGTAAATAGCCCAGCTGGAAGAGCCAAATTGTAACTTCAGATCTTGTCACTGGTTAGCGATGCCGGGCTTGGAGTTATGGAACTTGATTATTTTCCCTGATTCTTCTAGATCTTGATTTGGTTCAGTCTTTCCTTGCCATGACCAATATTATCTTTGTAGTACTATTCTGTGATATTATGGGTTATTTTTGTTTGTCTGTTTTGCTTACTGATCAGTTATGAGTCCTTGGACTATGGAGATGAGTAATATTGGAATTAATAAGAACTAAAAACTATGGGGAACTGAATGCATTGCATTTAACATTATGGATGGGAGACTGTGGCAGAGAGTAGTGGTTTGCATCAGATATCCCTCATAAACTCATGTGTTCTGAATGCTACAACCCCAGCTGGTCACAGTTGGGAATTAGTACCTTGATGGAAGAGGTGTGTTGTTGGGAGCGGGCTTATTGTTGTTATAGCCAGCTTCCTCTTGCCAGTGGTTGTCTTACTCTCCTGCTGCTATTGCCCACCTGATATTGGCCAGGAGGTGATGTCAGCTTCTGCTCATGCCACATTTTTCCCCTGCCATCATGGAGCTTCCCCTAGAGTCTGTGAGCCAGAATAAACCATTTTCTCCCACAAATAGCTTTTGGTCAAATTTTTGTTCCAGAAATGTGAAGGTAACTACAAAACTGAACGACTATTGTTAGACATAAATGTGAGGGACACTCTGATTCTGCCTCCAGTGTTGCTACACCTGTGTAATTTCTGCAGGAAATAACATTTACTGAATTTAATGAAGGAATTTTCATCCTTAGGTTTATGGTACAGCCTGTATCCTACAGCACAGAGCATGGAGGTTGTTTCTTCCTTGCTTGCTCTACCTTCAGAATTACATCTTCTCATGCCACAAAGCTCACACTATGACAAGAAAAGGCACCTGGTAAATATATGAGCATAGGCCTGCAGATATACACTCTTCCTATAAAATATGGAGTTTAGTCAAAGACAATATTGTGTGATAAGAATGACATTCTGTAAGCTCATAAATGATGAAAACAGCATAAGCACTAAGGAAGGAAAGGCAAACTCACACACCAATTATACACCGGTTTCCCCTTTGCTTCCTCCAGGATGAGAAGCATCCCATGTAACCACTGATCTCATCAGTCTTCCACCAGTTGGCAGGTTGCTTCTCCTCCCAGGAAATACTGTCATTCAGTTCTGAGTGGTGGCACCTTATGTGAACATGGGCAATCTTTATTCCTTTGTCAGCAAATGTTTATCCTTATAACCACTCTCTCAACTTCTCTTGCCACCAAATCTTCTCATTTTCTTTTATCTATAGCCTTGGTAACTGTAGAAACAGAAATAATTTCTAGCCAAAAAACAATGCTAGATAACACAGATTCTATTTTGACTTCTTTCTCTTCCATCTCTATATTCTTGGGATCCAGATATATGTCTTTCCTCAGGTTCCCAAGTAATGTGACTTTATGAGATCTCAACAAATGTTTATTATATCTTAAGTACTTTTTATATGAATAGCAAAATTACCTTCTCTTCCATTTTGTAGAATGGAGGCATGACTGAACTGTCAGAAGAGGAGGTTAGTCACATTCATAGGAGATTTTACTCAGAATCTGTCCAACATTAATACAATGCTCCTTTCTCATCTGGGTGCATTGGCTAAAATTCTGATCTCATCAAGGCAGTGGGTGAAGTATAGCAAAATCTGTATGTTTTCAGCTGATTAAAATTTGCTATAAAGATTCAGGCAGTCTGAGCTGTACACATTGATTTATGAATTTATCTGCACACTGAGAATGTGACATTTGCTGTATAAACCCCTAAGGGTCTGGAATCAGAAGTTCTCTGGTGAACAACAGTCATGCATAACTATCGCCTGGGGAATGTTGCTAAGGCAAAAGTTTACTAAATTATATTCACAGAGATAAAGTTTTTCTTTTCTTTTCAGCCAGTTATCACTTCTTGGTGATGAAATTAAAGTGCTATTCAAAGTGAACACTGAATTCTATATGACATAGTAAAACTGGATGAAGACCAGAAAGGAAATCATGAGTCAGTCCTTTGCATTTGCTGTCATGAATGTAAACATGTAGATTTTCAAAGCTACAAAAATCTAGATGACAGAAAATCAAAACTCTCCTGTGAGCTTTGAAACCTGGCATTTTGTTTTGTCAGCAGAGAAAGAAGATGCACTTCTTCCTGTTTGACTATAGGCATAGATTAGACATTTTGCAATCTAAACAGCTTGTAATGTTAGATTTTGGCAGTCATTTAATGTTTTTATGAGGCCTTGTCTCTGGTTAACAGCAGTAAAATGTTAATTTAGTCTTTGATAGGACATATTTGCATTATAACTCAGAACAGTTTGTGTATGATAATTCTGAAATAAAATGGCTATGATTAATAAATGAATCAATAAAAATACTAATAGATTTCTAAATGGCAAAGTTATCAAAGATGCTGGAATTTTACTGTAGTATAATCACTATACAAAGAGAATCAGAAGTGAGGTGGCTGATGGACATCATATGCAAGTTGCACTTTAGGCTTTTGTCTGGGCTTGGTTACTTGTACAGATTTAAACTCTGATGAATATTTTGAAACATGGGTTTCCAATCCTGCTTTTATATTATAGGTAATATTTAAAATAGCCTTATGAGAATATATAGAATATATTCTTTAGTGATTGCTGGTACATCTTGGTTATTTAAAAATAGATTGTTTCATTTTCAAAAAAAAAATCTTTTCATACTTCTCCTAATTCTATAGTTAGTTGACATGCTAAAGTTGCTTATTCAACCCACTTTTTCTTTAGTATTTGTATATGTGTGTGCATATGTGTATGAATGTTTGTATGTGTTTGAGGGTGTATATATACATGTGTGTGCATATGGGGGTGACAAACTGACACTGTGCTCCTAGATTGTTTTCCACGTTTATTTACTGAAACAGTGTCTCTCACTCGAATTCAGAGTTCACCCATGGCTATTCTAGCTGTCAAAAATGCCTCAGAATTCTTAACTCTGCCCTCATATTGCTGAATACAGACAGCTTGCTATGTCCACAAGGCATTGATGTGGCACCAGGATCCAAACCCAGGACCACAGACTTGTATAGCATGAGTTTCTGACTGAGCCATCATTACTTAAGCTATTTTTGTTGCTATCAAATTATTTTTATAAAACAGGTATACTAGAAATTTCATAGCCATCTATGGTAGATTGAATGGATATCCCCAATATATCCAGTGTTTTATTAGTTTATAGTTTGTATCTGCAGCCACCTGGCTGGAGGCAGTGTCACTGGGCTGATCTTAAGGTGTGGTGGTGGGTTTGAGATTTCAATCTAAAGATATGCAAAGTGTGTCTAGCTGGAGTTCCTGAGGTGTGCTGTGCTATGTGGTTTTTGACTTGTGTGTCTCTCTGTGTGTTTGGTTCTGTGAAGGCAGGCCAGCTTCTTCTGTGATTATGGAATGTCCCCTATATTTTTAAGCTTCAATAAATTCCTGCCTCCATAACTTTGCCTGGTCTAAAAGTTCATCTCAGCAAACCTGAAGCTGTCTGCTACAGAAGTTAGTACCAGAATGTGGGGTGAAATGAACCTAACCATGTGGATTTTGGACTTTTGGAACCTTTGTTTTGGAGGAACTGGCATGGGCTTGGTGCTTGCAACTGAAGATGCCTTCTGGAGTGGTAAGCAAAGTATTATGGGCTATTCTGATGAGAGTTTGAGAATGCTAAGTGCAAACAGTATTGAACTTCAAGGCTTGGCTTATGAGCTTTCTAAGGGGAAGGAAAGACTGCAGAGGACTTTGTTGGAACTTGGCTACTGGCATAAGGGATGGCTGTGTTCTGCTGCCTAGATCCAGAGAGTTCGATCACAGTTAAATTTATAATGGACTGATGTGTTTGGCTAAAGATATTGGACTACAATATTTAAGATTTTGAGTTGAAAAACCTCAAGCAAGTTAAAATTATAGGCACTGAGACTGGTTTTAGGTTGCTGAGCTGCTATTGTTAAACACATTAACAATCTTAAGGAAGATAGCCCCACTGCTTTATATTAAAACAATGGAGACAATGCCTGAGGAAAGACTATGATAGAAATGCAAACTCTTTTGGGAAAGAATTGAATAGTAAAGGAATCTGCTTTTCAAGGTTACAATTTATTTCATTCCCGAATTAAAAATATGGCTGTGTCCTGAATACCTGGTATTAGTTTTGGGAGCATGAAGTAGGTCAAAAAGTGCACACAGTTCCAGGAGCTGCTGCTGAGATGTGGCATGAGGCAGGGTGTGATGCTCTGATAGGCTGAAGAGCCTTTGGAAGATGGACCGTGTTTTTCATGGAGACCTGAAGACATTTTGGATATACCAGGACTGTGCAAAGGCTATGATGGAGTGTACCATTGACCTGGGATGGAAATGTCCCCTGGCTACTCTGCCCAGCTGGAGGGGCAGAATTGGAAAATCTGGAGACTGTCAGTCTCTGGTTATATTGAACTTGATGCACAGCAGTTTGATGATTGCTGATGGTGGTTGAGTCTGCATTGTTCTAGTTTCTCCTTGCTATACCTTATACCAGTCAAAAATGTTGAAAGTATATAACTTTTTTGATTTTTTGATTTTACAAGACTCAGTGCTAAGAATCAATCTTAAATCTCAGATGAGACTTGGGACTTTAGAACTATCTTAAGTTGGTAAGGACTGTGGGGACCTTTGAAATTGGACTGAGTACAACTTACAATGTGTGATAGTTATGAATCTATTGAGGACCAGAGGTGGAATATGGTAGTTTGAATAGATGGCCCCCAATATATTCAGTGTTTTATTAGTTTATAGTTTGCATCTGCAGCCACCTGTCTGGAGGCAATGTCACTGGGTGGATCTTAAGGTGTGGTGGTGGGTTTGAGATTTCAATCTAAAGATATGCAAAGTGTGCCTAGCTGGAATTCCTGAGGTGTTCTGTGCTATGTGGTTTTTGGCTTGTGGCTTTGCTCTCTGTGTTTGGTCCTTCTCCCTGGGTCTATAAACTTCAATAAATCCATTCCTCCAATACTCTGCCTGGTGTGGAAGTTCATCTCAGGGAACCTGAAGCTGTCTGCTACATCATCACACAGAGCTTGTTTTAAATCTGCTGCTGCTAGAATCACGTTTAATTTTTCTGTTTTCCCTACACTAATTTATATTGGGACCATCTCATAATTCTGACTCACAGTTATTTCTTTGGCACTCAGTCAGTGTGTATCAACCCGAACATACTACCTGAAACACTGAAGTCAATGATCATTTCATTATTTACATTAAATTTTGCATATAAGTTTAAAAAAATTCCCTATTGATACACTTTCATGGAATTGAGAATGTAATGTTCCTAGTCAGCTTTCTTGTTATGCCTTACTTTGGGATTACTTGGGTTTTGAACATGGATGACCTTCCTATTAGCCAGTACATTCCAGTCTGAATTCATACTTAATCTGCACAGCACTCATGGTCATGGTGTTGTGGCCTAAAGCATGCTTCAGTCGATCAGTCAAACTCACCGTGAGAGACATTATAGTCCCATTCCTCCTGTCAGCATTCTGAGTCAGCAGATCTCATTTGAGGATGTATTCTAAACATAACTGTATATGCTTAGAAGACCATAGGACAAGAAAAATAAATAGGATATTCACTGGTGATATTTTAATGAATTAGTGATGGGCAGCACTAAATGTCTGGCAATAGAGATAATGACATTCACATTTGTTTTTAGTTATTATCTTTTTCAGAGGAATTTAAAGTAACCAACTGCTAATTTCTTCAATCTTTGATCTCATTGCTATCCTTTCTAGAAGATAAATTTAATAATAAACTCTCTAAAAGATTTATTCTATATAAGATATAATGCTCATGATTTTCATTTTCCAAATATAGTTTTATGTAACTTATTTTATCAATTATTGAATTAGTTACACTCTTTATTGCTGTGGCCAAATACCTGACAAGTAGCAACTTAAGGGAGGAAGGGTATGTTTTCACTTCAGTTTTAAAAAATGAGATGGCCCAGCATGACAGGAAAAGCATAGAAGCAGGAGAATGAGGTAGCTGGTCACATGTGCCTTAGTTAAGAAGCAGAAAGCTGACAGGAGGTGAAAAACCAGGTACAAAACTGCAAGTGACACAATTTCTCCAATGAGGCTCCACCTCTTCATTACTGTTCCACAACTTTCCCAAACACAGCCACCAGCTGGAGACCCAATGTTCAAGAATATGAGTTTATGGTGAGGGAGGTGAACATTTCAAACCCAGCAAAGATTACTTCTTATTTTAATGTAATGCCATATGTTGGCAGATTAGATAAGAGAAATATTATGACTATATTTTTCTGCATTGTTATTTTAAATTTCTATGCTCAGTGCTTAACCCCTTGGCATATAGTCTCCCTTATTTCACAAATTATTATGGTTTTATCTTTCTAAAATGTTGTTTTCCAGCCAGGTGTGGTGGCACACACCTTTATTCTCAGCACTGGGGAGGCTGAGGGAGTTGGATTGCTGTGAATTTGAGGTCAGCCAGGGGCTACAGAATGAGTTCCAGATCATCCTGGGGCATAGTGAGATCCTGCCTCAAAAAAACAAACAAAAATAGTACTTTTAAAATATGGTTTTCAATATTTTCACTCATTACTAATTCACAGTGTCATATGGTCATGACTTTAACTCTTCTAAGTGTTAATTAAGCTAGAAGCACTGAGACAACAGCGGAAGAGCTGAATGAAGCACAGGGAAGACAGACAGGCCTTCAATAGCAAGGCTGACTATAAATGTGATGTGGTTGCAGTGGTTCAGCATCAAAGGCCTCAGCAGTTCTAGATACTGAAGGAATGGTACAAGCAAAGATCTTTACCAGAGAATACTCTCTAATTTGACCATACTTTGGCTAAAACAATCAAAGTGGTAGAAAATACTACATTAAAAATGTCAGTCACTGAGTTTAGAAATATCCTCCTTTAATGTGTAGGTGTAAGAATTTTTGGACAGAAAGTTGATATTGAATATGATGTGGCATTGATAAAGGATTTTTGGTGTTGGGGAGTGATCTCCCAGACTTGAGAACCACAGTTCTGGGTCCTTGTAGCACAAGAAATATAAGTTATGACATATTAAGTTAATTTTGAGAGAAATCATAAATTGTGAGGTTCAATTAAGGGAAACTGGGATCTAGGAAAAGGCTGGGGCATATTCACAAGCATGTGGAAGACAGAATCTAGAAGCTCATGTAGAGATTTAGAAGAAGCACACACTCGAGTGAGAGGCACAGTATCTGCCCTGAGCCTCTACATGGAAGAGATTAAGTGGTGATGGCTTAAGGAAGAATAGTGGAAGGAAAGGACCAAAGCAGAGACTCAAAAATTCAGATGATAAATAAGTAGTAGAGATTTATACCCATGGTTACTCTGAGTTTGGAGAATTACACATGTTGAGGGCTCAGAGCTTAGGAAAAATACTTGCCTTGCTGAGTTTAGAGAAAGTGCACATGTGCTAGATTCAGAGATGAAAGAAAAATCATACATGTAATCAAAGTGAGAAGTTACTCTAAAGCCATGACACAAATGGAAGGCAAACAGAAAACTACCAAGGCCAAGAGAAAGTATACTTCCTTATGGGAGCAAGTCAGACTTACGCATGCCAGGACCAATGATATCAGCAGGAAGAGAGAGAAAAGAAATCACCATGGACAAGTCTTTATGGCCAATTAAAAAATTGATCTATTTTGTCATACTCAAGTATGTAAGGGGAATACCTGATGGGTTTGCCAAGTCAAGGGGCTGACCCCAAAGGCCAGCCCACCTAGGTACTGTGCTAGACTGTGGAGGCAGTAGGAGGCACTATAAACATTATGGGTAAAATGATCAGACAGGAGTTTCATTCCAGCCAAGGCCAGGTTACATCTTCTCTTTAGGCTCCCATTCCTAACTAAAACTGCCTAAAATAATCTAGCTTTCTCCTGTCTCCTTCAATATCTCTCACATGATCAGTTAAGTAGGACCCTTCTGGAAATGCCTTATGGATAATTCCTGCTAACTGGAGGATAGCTGATTCTCCATCCTTGTTACAGTATTCCATATGCTGTTCCCTGAAGTTATGACAAATTACTTAGTGGAAATCTGAGGAGTACTACCTCCAACGTCAAGGACGTACTAGGTGTAGATGATCACCAAGATTTCAATAGATGAAGTTTTAAAAATGTTTCTTGTGTTTCCATATAGTCAGGAAACACATACACTGAGAAGTAACCAGGTGTCTCAACATGGACACATTACAAAGCCCATGTCTGGCAATTTTAAACTAAATCTCAGTGCTATGCAGTTCAAGTTGAAGGGTGTGAATATCAAGAGCCATCTGACTACATGTAGACATTCTGGGAATGCTATAGTCTTCTTAAAATCTCAAGCAAGACTGTAAAAGGTTAATATATCATCACAGCTTTATTAATATTTAAGTCATGTAATAAAATTTACAAGTAGACCAGAGTTTAGATTTAAAAGGCTGAACAGGACTGGAGAGATGGCTCAGCATTTAAGGCACTTGCCTGTGAAGCCTAAGGACATGTTCAACTCTCCAGATCCCATATTAGCCAGATGCACAAAGGTGAGGCAAGTGCAAGTCACGCATGCCCACCAGGTGGTACAAGTGTCTGGAGTTCTATTGCAGTGGCTGAGGCTCTGGTAGCCAATTCTCTCTCTCTCTCTCTCTCTCTCTCTCCTCTCTCTAAATTTTTTTTTTAAAAAAAAGGTCTAAACAAGCCTAAAATTAGAGACTCAATGCATTATCTATCAAAAGCACTGTTACTTATTATAGAAGTGAAAAAATCAGCATCATTTAAGATTATGAAATTTCCAAACTATTCATTTGAAATTAGTTTTCTGTTTTAAATTATATCTTGAAATTTTAATCAGTCTATTTGTTGAGACCTGTGGAAGAATTTAATTTCTTCCCTACCTTGTGATATGGCTATAAATTAAGTATCAAAAGAGGAATGGAGGCAGGTTTTTGGAGGCTGTAGAAGCAGCTTTATTCCCCAAAGCACAATAGTCCCAGGGAATCACACCCAGCTGTCTGTCACACTGGAAAGAAGCCAAAAGTATGGAGCAGAAGCCATAGCTGAATGTTATAAAGTAAAAGTTTTTACTTGGTGGAAAATTTGTTAGAAGCTGAGAGTGGGAAGTTTAGAAGTATCAAGCAAGCAGAGCCCAAGGAAACACTTAATTACACAAACAGTCAAGGCTTTTAAAAGATAGTCTGATAATAGAGAATAAGACCTCATTAACAGCTGAGATTCTGGGGACACATTTCTAGAAGGATAAAGTTGGTAAAATGAAGATGAGATTCAGGACCTTTTTATTCCCTTTTTCCAAGAAACATTGTCCAGACAGAAAATCATTCACAGGAAAATAAGGCAAAACAATCACTCAGTCATAGCTAGACTCATTACCAGACAAAACGGTTTAATGGTGGAAATGAATTTCTTTGTGCATATCAGCTTCAATTTCTCTAGACGGAAATTGAGATAGGATAAATGAAGGGAAGATAGCAAAACTGACAGAACTTTTTAATGATCTCAAATTTTCTCATCTGAAAAATGGATATGATATTGCCACTAATGTTTACCTCCCTGGCTGTGACAACATAGGACATGTCTAAATTTCTGGTACAGTGTTTACATCAGCAGGTATTCCTCCCTTTGTTCAGAGCTTTACTGAATTTCTGTCCACACGCTACACACATATGTATTTGCAATGATTACAAGGAAGAAGCAATGTGGACCTTTGAGAGAGAGAAACTATCTTTACCTGTCAGGAGCACATGGGCAGGAAGCTGACTCTAAGGGATGGTAGATAGAAGGAGGGAGGTATCTGCATCACCACATGTCTAGAAGCCATCTACCAACCTACACAGCCACTCTTCCTGCATGTGAGCAAGGAAGACACATTTGAATGTGCAAGGAGGATGTGAGAAGCACTAACGAAATCAGAGTCTAGACACGTCAGACTTGAACTTAGCAACACTTTCTGTCCTTGTCCTTTTATTATGTTCCCCTACAGTGAAATGTCTTCTACAATTGATTTTACTAGATACATGTCACTAAATTTGGAACTCTATTTTACTTAGTTTCATAATGTGGTATTTGGGCATATACTATGAATTATCACTGTGCTTTATATTACTTTACTATTTTGTATAATTTTGCTTATTTATTAATTAGTATTACTTTATTTATAATTAGTTTATTTTATTTACACAAATAAAGTCATGTTCACCCATTATCAATATATTTTTTTTACTGATGGGAACTATGTACACCAGCAGATACTAAATTATCTATGTACCCATTGGTATAAATATATCTTAAAGAAGATAAATATTAAGCCTATTTATGTTTTTGTGAAATATTTTCAACTATGAGTGGAATTACTTGTGTGACTGTGTATCTCTCCTGTCCCTACTGATCATGAAATGCACTTTTTTGGGGGGAGAGAGACAGAGAGAGACAGAGAGGAAGAAGACAGAGATGGGTGAGCCAGCAGCCTCTCAGCTTCTGAGAACGAAATCCAGATGTGTGTGCCTCCTTGTGGTCAAGTGCGGCATTGCACCCTTGCATCGCTTTGCTTCTGGCTAAACATGGGACCTGGAGATTGGAACCACTGAAGATTGGAACCAGCGTTCTTAGGCTTAGGAGGCAGGCGCCTTAACCGCTAAGTCATCTCTCCAGCCCATGAAATGCACTTTTAAATAATATGTACCTTCTATTAATCTTCTAAATGAAAAGTTATGCAAATTAAAGGCACTATCATCAGTGGGTCTTCAAAGTTTTGATTTAATGTTATTCAAATTATCTTAGTATTTAGGTTTTTGTGGTGTCAGATAAAACTCATCTTTTGCAATTATCAAATGAAAATAGTTCCTAAAATGCAGTGTTTTTCAAGAAACTTACTGAAGGTCTGTGAGGGCTCAGGAAGCAGAATGCCACCGACAGCCTACATGTATTTGGTCTTACTGACAGTTCTCTCAGTTTCCATGGAATGGGAATGTCTCCATTTAGAAAGCTGACCAAATTTGACATGCCTTATGATCTGAAGATATCCTATCATAACAGGTATATCTTATAGTTTGAGATTAAAAAAATTGTTGAATGTCTGCTCCATCTGATAAAAGAGATATTTAAACAGCAATCCTCAGTGTGCAAAGGGCACTTTGCTGACCCATCTTACTAGATCGTAATCTCCATTTCTCTAGTATACCCATGAAACCCAAATAACATAACTACATATTTCCTTTTAACATCAAAGAAACATGCTTCCAAGGAAATGTAATTGTATACCCACAAATGTTGTTGGCAATTGATACAAGAAATGGCCATATTAAACCAATTTTTATTCCTTATGTAATTGCTTCTGAGGATATTGCAAGAATCATTTACAGAAAAATCAATGTCATAAATCCCCTTGGCATTTAGAAAATAAAGTGTTTTCCCTTAAAGATAATGGAAACAGGCTAACTTATACTTCTAGCTTTTCTTAGTATCCAATATTCTCAGAAGACATTAGTTCTAAATTATAAAATCTAGAGTATATATTGGGTTGTATATTTTTGGTAGTACTAGGCATAGAACTCAACACTTTATAAGGCAAACATCCTGCAATGAGCTACATCCCAGGCCCCATGAATCTAATACGGTATTTTTCTCCAGTGGCAAAATGATTTTAGTCATTATCCTCCTTATTTTACATAAACTCAATCTTATAGCATAGAATTTCAAGTGATAAATAAAATGGTGATAACTTTTGATTATTGTAGAAAATGTCAGCTATGGGATATCCAGTCAAGATGGCGTCTGCCTAACTTCACCTCACCTCACAGGGATGTAAAGGCAAGACCCTTAAGGTTCAAGGGGGATTTTTAGGGGTTTGCTGACTCTAGTAGGCTTCCCGTGAGAGGGTGTGGATGAACAAATTAGGGAATCCACTGATTCCCATGCTCTTGGGCAGCCCGCCAGTTCCCCAACACCCTTAAGTAGCTGTCCTAGCTGCAATCCCAGCTAGAGGTCCATCCTGCACTAACCACAGTTAAAATGGACCCTAGTTAGCAGGCTAGGACCTTGGTCCAAGGCTTTCCCACCATTGTGCAGAGGTCCATAGGCACGCTGGTTCTGCCCCAGCCTTTTTGAGCTCCCAAATGATCATAGTCCCACTCACTGGTTGCACTCTAGCCTTCTGTGCAATCCCAGTCCCACTCACCAGTCCAGTCACACTCTATCCCTCCTGAGCCCTGTGCGGTGATTATGGTCCAAGTTGCCACTCCCCCTCCCACCTCAGATCAGCCACCCAATCCAGCAGGCCAGTGTCCCTGCCTCATCCTTCCTGAGTCCTGCTTGCATGATCGTGGTCACCACTCCCTCTTCCTACCTCTGAAAAGGAACCCAGACCAACAGACCAGTGTTCCTGCCCTAGCCTTCCAGAGCTCCTCATGAGCATGATCGTGGTGCCAGAAACCACTGCCCCCTCCAACCCTCAAACAGGGACCCAGTCCTGCAGGACACCAGGCCAGTGTCCCTGCCCCAGCATTTCTGATCTCCATGGGCCATCACCCCTACACTCACTGCCGCCACGCTGCCCACACCAGGCCAGCAGGCTAGCATCCCACCCCATAACTTTCTGAAGCATTGTGATGGGCAGACTGCAGCAAAAAAGGAATAGCATGAAAAATCATATGCAAGTAAATCCAGCTAGATTGTCCAGTACCCCAATGGATGTCTCTAATAAAATCATAGAACAGACAATAGGATCAGAATCCCAAAATGAAGAGACAAGCTATGCAACCCTGGCCAAGCAAATAGCACAACTTTCAGAAACTCAGCACAGAGCCAATAATTGTATGAATGTTATCCTTGCTAGATTAGACCTAATAGAAAAGAACCAGGAAGGGTTCCAAAGACAGTTAAATGATCTGAAGGAGAGTGAAAAAAAAAAAAAAAGAGGCCTTCAATAATCAGCTGGCTAAGCTAAATGAAGGCATAAAAAATACAAGGATGAACTCCAAGAAGCATTAAGAAAATAAAAAGTGACATTAAAAGGGAACTCAACAAAGGAATGGAAACTATACATAAAAAAGCAGTAGAAATCAGCTGGCAAAGTGGCTTTGCTGTTAAGACATTTGCCTGTGAAGCCAAAGGATCCTCGTTCAATTCTCCAGGACCCATGCAAGCAAGATGCACAAGGGGCACATGCATCTGGAGTTCATTTGCAGTGGCTGGAGGCCCTGGCACACCTATTCTCTCTGTGTCTGCCTCTCTCTTCTCTCTCTCTCTCTCTCTCTCTGCTTGCAAATAAATATATTTTTAAAGCAGTATAAAATACAAACCATATTGAATAAGCCCAAAACTCAACAGAAGCTCTCAAGAACAGAGTAGGTGAAATGGAGGATAGAAACTCAGAACTGGAAGACAAAACAGAAGTAACAGTTTGTAAGTCCAAAAGTTTCAACAAGTTCAAAAGTTTCTGTGAACAGAAAATGAGGGAAATGTGGGACACCCTTAAGTGTCCCAACATTCGGATCATGGCTATACCAGAAGTGGAAGAAACACAGACCAAAGACATGGAAAACTTACTCAACAAGATTATTGAAGCAAACTTTCCCACTCTCTCAAAAGAAAGTCCCATCAAGTTACAAGAAGCTAGCAGAACGCTAAACAGACTGGACCAAAAGAAAAACTCTCCAAGACATATTATCATCAATCACATCAATGACAAAGAGAAAGTCCTAAAGGCAGCTAGGAAGAAACAACACATTACATAGAAAGGAAACTCCACCAGAATTACTTCAGACTTCTCAGTGGAAACTCTAAAAGCCAGAAGGGCCTGGAATGGAACACTGCAGACTCTAAGAAGTTGTAACTTCCAACCCAAACTACTCTAACCAGCAAAAGTATCCCTCATAATAGATGGTGAAAGAAAAACTTTCCATGGTAAAACTCAGTTGTACAAGTATTTGAACACAATGCCAAACCTACAGAGAGTACTTCAGGGAATTCTCTACACAGAAGAAACAAATAACCAAACACAAGTGCCCCCGAAAAGCAGATCACAACAACCAAACACTGAGAAGGCAAAAACACCACAAAGACCAAGAAAACCCCAAACCACATAAACCACCACAATATGGCAGGTATTAAATCAAACCTCACAGTTATTACCCTAAATATTAATGGCCTTCATTCACCCATCAAGAGACATAAACTAACAGGGTGGATCAGAAAACTAGAACCCTCAATCTGCTGTCTTCAAGTAACCCACCTGACCACTGAAGAAAGACAACTCCTCAGTGTGAAAGGGTGGATAATGATATTCAAAGCAATCCAAATAAGAAACAAGCAAGCATAACTATGCTTATAGCAGATAAAATGACGTCAAACCAAAAGTAATCAAAAAAGACAAAGAAGGCCACTTCTTAACAAGGGAACTATCCAACAAGGGGATATCATGATCATCAATCTTTATGCACCAAACACAGGTGCACCACAATTCATAAAACAAAACCTACTTGACAATAAAACAGAAATAACCACCAACACCATTATGGTTGGGGACTTCAGTACTCCACTATCTGCAATAGATCCTCCAAACAGAAAATTAACTGGGAAGTAAGAGAGCTCAACAATACCATAGATCAATTAGACCTAAAGGACATATATAGAACATTCTACACTAATTCCACAGATTACACATTTTTCTCAGCATCTCATGGAAAATTTCTCTAAAATAGATCATATACTGGGGCAAAAATCAGCCCACCATATATTTAGGGGGATCAACATAACTTCCTGCATGATACCAGATCACAATGCTGTATTTCTAGAAATTAACAACAAAACATGTGCCAGGAACACAACAAGCTCCTGGAAACTGAACAACATACTCTTAAACAATAAATGGATAGTGGATGAAATAGAAAATGAAATTGCAAAATTTCTAGAAATGAATAACAATGAGAACACAACATACCCAAACCTATGGGACACAATGAAGACAGTCCTAAGGGGAAAATTCATTGCACTAAATGCTTTCATAACAAAGACAGAGAGATCCCAAATCAATAACCTAACCATCCACCTAAAGGCATTGGAAAAACAAGAAGTATCCAAATCAAAAAGGTCCAGATGGAAAGAAATAATTAAGATGAGAGCAGAAATTAATAAATTAGAAACTAAGAAAACAATTTAAAAAATTGATCAAAGAGCTGTTTCTTTGAAAAAATAAACAAGATTGATAAACCCCTGGCCAAATTGACCAAGCAGAAAAAAGAGACAACTCAAATTAACAAAATTAGAAATGAAAAATGAGAGATCACAACAGACAGAAGTGAAATTGGGAGAATCATCAGGATTTACTTCCAAAACCTCTACTCCACAAAACTTGATAATAGGGAAGAAATGGATGAATTCCTAGACACATATTACCACCTATCAAAGCTAAACTCATAGGAGATTAATCTCCTGAACAAACACATCACAACCATCGAGATTGAAAGTGTAATCAAAAACTTCCCTAAAAAGAAGAGTCCAGGACCAGATGGCTTCTCAGCTGGATTCTATCAAACCTTCATGGAAGAACTGAAACCAATTATTCTCAAATTGTACCACACAATCAGAGAAGAGGGAAAACTTCCCAGCTCCTTCTTATGAAGCTTCTTATGAAAACCAGGCAGAGATGCTACAAGAAAAAAATCTACAGGTCCATTTCCTTGATGAACATAGAAGGAAAGAGATTGAACAAAATCCTCATGAACCAAATTAAACAACACAGCAAAAGGATTATCCACCTGGATCAAGTAGGCTTCATCCCAGGAACTCAGGGATGGTTCAACATACATAAATCTGTCAATATTGTAATACACCACATAAATAAGCTTAAACACAAACCACATGATCATTTCCATAGATTGGAGAGAATAGGCATGGACATTCTGTATCTCAATATAATAAAGGATATAGAAGGCCATGAGTTCAAGGCCACCCTGAGACTACAAGGTCAGCCTGGGCTAGAGGGAGACTGTACCTCAAAAATAACAACAACAAAAAATACTTAATGGGGAGAGACTGAAGGAATTCCCACTGAGATCAGGAACAAGACAGGGGTGTGCACTCTCATCTCTGCTCTTCAACATAGTACTAGAAGTACTAGCTCATGCAATAACAGGAGAAAGAAATAAAAGGGATACAAGTTGGAAAGGAGGACGTTAAGTTAGCATTTTGCAGATGACAAGATTCTATACATAAGTGACCAGAGAACCTCCATCTCAAAATTTTTACAAGTGATTAACTCATTCAGTAAGGTAGCAGGATGTAAATTAAATACACAAAAATCAGTAACCTTCTATATGCAAAAGACAGAGAAAGAAATGTGACATTGTCCCATTTTCAATAGTATCACACACACACACACACACACACACAAAAAAAAAAAAAAAAAAAAAAACTTGGAATAGCATTAACTAAGGATGTGAAAGACCTTTACAATGAAAACATAAAAACCCTCAAGAAAGAAATTGAGGAGGACTTGAGAAAATGGACAGACCTCCCATACTCTTAGATAGGCAGAATTAACATTGAGAAAATGGTAATCTTACCAAAAGCAATATACAGATTGAATGCAATACCAATAAAAATCCCAACATCTTTCTTCACAGAGATAGAAAAAAATATATCAGAAAATTCCTATGGAATGGCAGAAGGCTTTGGATATCCAAGCATATCCTCAGCAAAAGAAACACCTCAGGAGGCATCACCATACCTGTTCTAAAGCTATACTACAAAGCCATAGTAATAAAAACAACATGGTACTGACATAAAAACAGGAATATAGACCAATGGAACAGAATTGAGGACCCAGACTTTGGATCAAGTAACTATAGCTACTTGATATTTGACAAAGGCCCAAACAATGTAGACTGGAAAAAAGACAGCATCTTCAACAAATGGTGCTGGACAAACTGAAAAACCATATGCAGGCAAATGAAACTTGATCCACACATTTTGTAATGCACAAAAATTAAGTCCAAATGGATCAAAGACCTCAATATAAGCATGGATACTGTGCTAGTATAGGAAGAAAAAGTAGGAGGAACTTTCAATGATATAGGAGTAGGAAAAGACTTCCTGAACAAAATGCCAGTATCTCAGGAAATTAAACAGTCACTCAACCATTGGGATCTCAGGAAGCTGACAAGCTTTTTCCCTGACAAACATACAATAAGCAGAGCCTATAGATTTCCCACAGAATGGGAGAAACGTTTTGCCAGAAACACATCAGACAGAGGCCTAATTTCTAGAATCTACAATGAACACAAAAACCTAAACAATAAAAAGTCAAACAACCCACTCACAAAATGGGGCAGAAAATTGCACAGGGAATTCTCAGATGAAGAAATACAAATAGCAAACATACACTTAAGAAATTCAAATTAAAACAACTATGAGATTCCACCTTACCCCAGTAAGGATAGCAAACATTTAAAAACCTAATGACAACAAATGCTGGTGAGGTTATAGAGAAATAAGAACCCTCATTCATTGTTGGTAGGAATGTAAGATGGTTCAACCACTATGGAAAGCAATATGTACATTCCTAAAAAGAATGATGATAGAGGTGCCAACAGACCCCGTTATTTCCTTACTGGGCATTTACCCTAAAAGCTCCAAGGCCCAGTTCAGAGGTATTTGCTCAACCATGTTTATAGCTGCTCAATTCATAATAACTAAGAGCTGGAATCAACCCAGATGTCCATCATTAGATGAATGGATAACTAAGATGTGTTATATCTACATGGTGGAATTCTACATAGCAGTAACAAAAAATGACACAATGCAATTTGAAGAAAAATGGTCAAACTTTGAACAGATCATTCTCAGAAAATTCACCCAATCAAACAAAAATAAGCATCACATGGTCACTCATCTGTAGCTCCTAAACTGAGTTTTCCCCAGATGCTGACACACCTAATAAACATTTCTAGGATTGGACAATAGGGATGGTGGGGTGATAAAGGAAGGAAGGGGGGGGGAAGTAGACCCAATTGGAAATGGTACCATAAAGTCCTTTATCTGGAAAGACATACTAAAATGTCAAACCTGCATCAGGTGCTTAGCGAGAACACCTGAATCACAGGGGCCTAGAGAGGGTATGATGGAGACTAAACCCTAACCTTCTCCTATTCCTCTTCCTCACTCCCTCTTCTTTCCCTTTCTCTCTCTCTCTCTCTCTCTCTCTCTCTCTCTCTCTCATATTACCTGTATTTTTCTTCCTTATTTTCCCTTGGCACTGACCTGTAACTCCCAGTACCAGCATGTGGTTATCATCCACAATGAGCTGTTGATCAGTGAGACCTACAAGGTTTCCCAAAAGAAGACAGATTTCTGTCAGAGGACTTGATGACCCACCAAACATTAATTGTAAGACTCTACTGTTGAAGACACCATATGCTGTTGGGATGGTGACCTGGCTGGAATCTGGAAGAGAGTCAGTCCCCAGAAAGTTAGCTTGTCTAGTGCCAGAAGGGGCTATATGAGCAACTGGGGGAAAATGACCAACATCTGTCAAAGCAACTCATGGTCTAAATTACTCAGAAGCAATCAACCTGATGTGATGCTCACACAAGTGCAATAGTGGCACACAACCATGGTGGTTTACCAACTGCTCTTGATTTGGCTAATGGAACTGCTCAGTGAAATGGAACACATACCTGGCATTTGGAAATAAGTCAGAACCATATCCAAAAAAAAAATGAGTTCACTCTCCAATACCAAGGTCCCACCAATAGTGGGATACAAGAGGGCCTACACATATTTAATTCTCTCTAAAACAATAATGGTTATCCATGTATCTTTCACTGACCTCACTTGCCGGGGTTTTTTTCCCTCCACCACCGGCAGGTAGAGCAGAAGAGAGAGAGAACCGGGCCAGCCGCTTCTCTTGAGGCTGAGTGAGAAGGCGGGTGTCGACCACTCAAGAAACCTCCCCAAGCCACCGGGGAAAAGAAAACCACATTGATAGCCGGGCGTGGTGGCGCACGCCTTTAATCCCAGCACTCGGGAGGCAGAGGTAGGAGGATTGCCTAGAGTTCGAGGTCACCCTGAGACTACATGGTTAATTCCAGGTCAGCCTGGACCAGAGTGAGACCCTACCTCGCAAAAACCAAAATAAAGAAAGAAAGAAAGAAAGAAAGAAAGAAAGAAAGAAAGAAAACCACATTGAGCCGGGAGAAACGTCTAAGGCGGAAATCTCTCCGTTTATTGTCAGGGGAGGTATTTATATATTTTGAGGAAGGGGGCGGGAAGAGGGGATGAGAGAAAGGTATAAGGGCCAATAGTATCTCATCACGTCAGCAGTGGCTGGGCGGAGGCAGTTTCGGCTTAGGCCTTGCAGAGATTTAGGCCAAAGACAGGTCGCCAAACTCAGGAAGTTCCACTAGGCCTCACAGCCGGGCCTCATAGGGCCCAACACTCACTCTCTGTTGGAGTATTTGCTTCTCTTTTTCACAGGGACACAGAACCTGAGGAGAGAATCAGCCCATTGCACCTCACCAGGGAACCAGCTGAAGCCAGAAAGTTATTTGGAAAATGTGCAAGAGTGCTGCTTTTTCAGTGAACCTGGTGTCAGCACAAGGGTGAAGGAGATAGACACAGAGAACACTCAACTCCTATCACATCAGATATCCAGAGACATAGAGACTCTCAAGACCTTGTCACTAAAATAGACCTAAAATGAACCAAACATAGCGTATGGAAATTTGAGGACTAGAGGACAGAAAGATTGTTACAGCCATAAGTTGGGTCATTATGCACAGAGACATTGCCTCACCTCCATAACTGATGGATACCTCCACAATGCAAGACCCAAAATCCCAGAAGGGGGGGGGGAGGACAGGGAGAAGGCTAACAATGGTACCAGCATGGCTGTATACACATTATATGACTAATAACAACAACAAAAAAAGAAAATGTCTTCTATGGGCTGGAGAGATTGCACAGTAGTTAAGGTGCTTGCCTGGAAAACCTAATGACCAGGGTTTGATTTGCCAGTATCCACATTAAGCCAGATGCCCAAAGGGGTTCATTGCAGTTGGAATTCTTTTGCAGTGGCTAAAGGCCCTGGGATGACCATTATCTCTCTCTCTGTCTCTCTCTGTCTCTCTCTCTGTCTGTCTCTCTTTCTATCTCAGCTTTCAAATAAATCAATAAAAATATTTTTTTTGGAGAGAGACAAAGAGAAAGACAGAGAGAGAGGGAGAGGAAGACAGATAGAGATGGGCATGCCTGCAGCCTCTCAGCTGCTGCGAACAAAATCCAGATGCATGCACCTGCTTGTGATCAAGTGCGGCATTGCGCCTTTACATCACTTTGCATCTGGCTAAATGTGGGACCTGGAGATTGAAACCAGCATTCTTAGGCTTAGGAGGCAGGAGCCTTAACTACTAAGCCATCTCTCCAGCCCCAATAAAAATATTTTTAAAAGGGAAATGGCAGATACAGGATTGAGATATTTTCAGATATAGATTATATAGTCTACATGTAAACACATGGATATAGGTATATCTGAAAACATGATTTATAATAATATTCACCAAAGTAAATTTAAAAGTATATTTTCAGCTTTGTTCATATATTAACACAAGAAAATTTTAACATTTTAAAGTCATCTCACCTAATTTCATTGTGTCTTATGCTACAAATTAACCATTTTATATAAATTTATAGGTAACTAGCCTTCTTCATTTTTGTCACAGTAAATAAAATAATGAACATCACAACTAGATTACTTTTTCAGATGTAATCTTATCAATAAAGTGATTGCATCAAGAAATCAGACTTTTTACAGTTTTGAAACCAAATAAGAAATTATTTTACATAAAAGCATAAATTCATGCCCAGGCTGGAAAGAGAGCTCAGTGGTTAAGGCAGTTGCTTGCATAACCTAATGACTTGACTTCAGTTCCCCCGTGCACATATAGAGAGCAGTGTGGGACATGCATGTGTAATTTGTTTGCATTCTCTCTCTGTCCCTCTGTGCTTGCAAATAAATGAATAAACATATTTTTAAAAATTATGCTGCATGCATTAGCATCAAGAAACCAGAATTTCCAAGACAGAAATCATCAGCAG
This sequence comes from Orientallactaga sibirica, assembly GCA_036365145.1. NCBI lineage: Eukaryota > Metazoa > Chordata > Mammalia > Rodentia > Dipodidae > Orientallactaga > Orientallactaga sibirica. Next base: position 4,136,545 of record JAEOAD010000240.1, read on the forward strand.
TGAAAACAGTGGACACTGAAAATTCAAGTTTGGTCATACAGGCCCAATGACTGAATGGGTGCAATAGTGGCATGTCTACTCTTGGGGTAACCAACTGCTCTATAATTGGAATGAAAGCCCTCTCTATGGGAGGGAATACATACCTGGTACTGAAAAACCTAAGCAAAAGTCTATGGCAGGGGAGGTCATGAGCATTAGGGGTACAAAGCCTGCGCTTGTCTGGTTAAATGTATATATTATTCCCACCAAGCTACCCTGAAAGCACTACACTTAATGTTCATACTCACATATTAACGCTACTCTCACTTCTGGTTAGAGAAGATTCTGTTTTCAGATGGCAATGACCACTAGGATGACCAAAAGGCAACATAGTGATGAGAAGAAGGGATGGAGGAGTGCCCAGCACTGAAACACCTCTGTCTCACCCTCCAAGGCTCAGGGACCATTGCGGTAGAGGGGGCGGATAGAATTGAAGAGCCAAAGGAAGGGTATGACTCCTTACAATGCAACTGTCCAGACAGAAATTGGCCTTGATATCCATGACCTTGCAGTGTGTGGTAGTTTGAACATATGTCCTCCAATATATTCAGTGTTTTATTAGCTATAGTTTGCATCTTCAATCACCTTGCTAGAGGCAAGGTCACTGGGGGCCGGTCTTAAGGTGTGGGTTTGAGATTCCATTATAAAGATATGCAAATGTGCCTAGCAGGAGTTCCTGAAGTGTGCTGTGTGACCTTTTGGCTGTAGTTTTGCTCTGTGTGCTGTGGTGGCTGGTTGGCTTTCTCTGTTTGGCCCTGTGAAAGCAGGCTGCTTCTCCTGCCTTTATGGAACTTCCCCTGGATCTGTAAGTTTCAATAAATAATATCCCTTCCTCCATAATTGTGCCTGGTCTGGAAGTCCATCTCAGCGAACCTGAAGCTGTCTGCTACACAGTGCCTAGCAACACCTTTGCAAGACCCTCATAATAGAAGAAAAAGATGATGACATCAAATTAAAAGAGGGGATAAGATGGAGATTGGAATTCTAAAGGGGAAGGGGGGAAGGGGAGGGAAATATCATACTTTTTGTATGTAAGTATAGAAATTGTCAATTAAAAAAAGAAACTAGAATTTTCAAAAACATAATAATAATAATTTGGTAGGTTGTAAATACTACACTGATCTTTTCTACTGTACCTTTTCAGCTTCTAATGATACTGCTTTTGCATGCTATCACAATCTCAAGTTAGCTTCTTTGAATCCCTAAGTCTTTTTTCATTTTCATTTGGTTTTACCCATTAAGATTTTAGGAAGGAATTTTTATATTGATGCGTGTGTGCGTTTGAGTGTGTGATTGCAGGCATGTGCCATGGAACATGTAAGGATCTCAGAGAACAACTGTGGATACATTGCAAGTTCAAACTTGTTAGAGGTAAGGTCTCAGGCTGTTCACTTCTGTGTTCCACAGACTAGCTGGCCCATGAGCATCCAGGACATTCTTCCATTTCTGCCTCCTTTTTTTTTTTTTTTTTTTTTTTTTTTTTTTTTTGAGTAGGTGCACTAGGATTGCAGACATCTGTTGCAGAGACCAGCTTGTCATGGGTTCTGGGGATCCTAATTCAGTTCTCATGCTGGTAGGTCAAGTGCTTTATCCATGGAACCACCTCTTCAGCCAGAATGTTTCACGTGACTAGTAAGTGAGTATAAGTAGCTCAAACTCGAATTTTTTTCCTTAAATCTATTATTTAGATGTAAGACATGCACATCATCCTCCATTGCTGCATCTTTCTTTTTACGTAAAATTACCTGTAGTTGCATTCTGGGGTTAATCAATTTGGAATAATAGATTCTGTGAGTGACTTAACACTATTGTTAAACATGTACAATGCTGTATAGGCCATTATGTGAACAATGAAAGAACAGGATATGTTGCCAACATAAAATATTTACTGTAACTTGTATTCTAAATAAGATCCTGTAATATTAATAATGAAGTTGGAATAAAGACCTTAATTTCCTTAGGTCATTTTGTGAAGCTAAGTGATTAATTCTCGTTAGGACAATGTGTTGCTTCATACTCAAAATGAAATTGAAAACTTTCAAGGTTCAATGGCTAAACCTTGAGGGTAGTAACATATGCATTCAGTACTTATTGTGCAATAGTGAAACTTAAAAAAAAAATGATCTCCACTTCCCTCTAGGGGAATTTTTTGATTGAGATATCTCCTTCCTTATAGAAAACAGTACTTGCCTCCTAAGGAAATCCTAGCTCTTCATAACTGGTTCTTTGTGTATACTAAATAAAGAAATTTTACTGTTAAAATTAGTCAATATTTTGAAGAAAAAAAGACTGTCACAGGTATATTACTTTTACAGGAACCTTCTGGTTATGAAAAATACTCTTAACTAATACCCTGATGACTATGACTAGTGTTCTTTATCGAACTAGAAGTAAATCACCTCAGGACTTACTATTTCATGAACCCTATGAAAAGTAGAAGGGCTAGAGCTGGAGAGATGGCTTAGCAGTTAAGGCACCTCCATGCAAAGCTTAAGAACGCCTGTTCGATTCTCTAGGTCCTACATTTAACTAGATGCAAAAGTGATGCAAGTGTGCAATGTAGCACATATGCACAAGGGGGCACATACATCTGGAGTTCATTCACAGTGGTTGAGACACCACTGGTGCACCCATTCTCTCTCTCTCTCTCTCTGTCTCTCTCATATTAAAAAAAAATAGAAGGGCTAGAATATTAGATGTTATACAGAAACAAACAAACTGGGGCTGGAGAGATAGCTTAGTGGTTAAGGTGTTTGCCTGTAAAGCCAAAGGATCCTGGTTCAATTCTCCAGGAATAGTAAGCCAGATGCACAAGGGGGCACATGCATCTGGAATTCATTTACAGTGGCTGGAGGCCCTGGTATGCCCATTCTCCCCTCTCTCTCTCTCTCTCTCTCAAATAAATAAATAAAATATTAAAAAACAAACTAACAAAATCTGCATTATACAATCTATTTGTATAAGTTAAACTATGGTCCTGGAAAGATGGTTTAGTAGTTAAGGCACTTGTCTGCAAAGCCAAAATACCCAGGTTAGATTCCCCAGGATGTAAGCCAGATGCATAAGGTGGCTCATATGTCTGGTTTGTTTCCAGTGGCTGGAGGCCCTGGCATGCCCATTCTATCTCCTCTCTCTCTCTCTCTTTCTCCCTCTTTCAAATAAAAAGTAAAAACTATTTGACATATATATATATTTTGAGATTTTTGGTAAAAATTACAAAAATTAAATTGCTCCATTGTTATAAGACTGGGAAGACTGTCTTCTAAATTTGTTTGTTTATATTTTTGCTATGTTTTAGAATGTAAGTCACAAAATACACAGATAATAATACATGTCTCAATAGAATCTGATTGGTTTCAGTTAAAACAAAGCATCATCAGATCCAATTATACATTTACTTTCTGTTGCTTAAGACACATTATCACAGACTTGATCAGTTATAAAGGAAAGGGCTTTATTTTAGGCCCCAGTTCTGTTGCAATGTCAAAGGACCATGTCTGTATGACTATTTTGTTAGAAGCTTGCCAGAGAAGTTCAGCACCACTTACCAGGTGTGTGTTCATCATAATCTCTTCCTTTTCCTGAAGAGTCCCCAGTATTCAATCACTGGCTCTGCTCTGATGACCACATCTACTTACAATCACCTCACCATGGTCTAAATCTAAATGTCAGACTCAGGTTAAATTTCCATCCTTTTATTACGCCCCAATGTAGAGTAAACTTATATATGAGTTTTGGAGGAAACATCATATTCAAATCATCTGTATTCTTGGTCAGTGGCACATGATCTAGCAGGCTCAATCAAGCTACAGAACCTACTTCCCTGCTATGACTTGTGACTTTGGGTGTTGCTGGTAGAAATCTTGCTTTCCATAGGAGATAGAACAGGGTCAAACAAAACTTTCAATTTCTTCTTTTAAAAATTTGAGATAGAATCATACTATGTAGTCCAAGTGACCTTGACCTCATGATTCTCTTGCCTTAGCGTCTTATATGCTAGGATTATTGGTAAGTGCCACCATACCTGGCTAAAACAGATTTCCATGAGTGTAGAACCAAAGAGAACACAGAGACATGGAACCAGAGATTTGTCCTCACTGTCCCTCTTCTTCGTTTGTCAGTCCTGCAACATGAGTACATTCGTCAAAAGAAACAAAACCAGAAAGGGGGGGGGGGTGATTTATTCACATGGTTGTGTTGCAAACTAAAATCCAAATTAAGTCTGGAGACAGAATTCTTATGTGTTCTCTTTGGGACATTAGTCTATTTTTAAAACTATTTTAAACTTTCACCTAATGCAAAGAGTTCTCACAGAAGAGTAACATGTTTCTTCAATATTGACATATTGAAATGTTAATAGCATCAAACTAACACCTTCACAACATCTCTAGACTGTGGAGAACTATAGCTTACTCAAGGTGACACATAAAATTAACCATCATAGTAACTGTTATTTCTGATGTCAGTTGACATGGTACTTCCAAAAGTGGCATATCTAGGAGAAATAGCAAGTGGGAAGGAAACTGTAGGAAGGGCATTAAAAATGAATGAACAATTGTGAGATAAAAAAGAAGTTGTTTAGTGATTGGGTTCTGTCCTAATGTCCTCTGCATTATATTTCTGTGAATCTCAGAAGACTAAATCTTTTTCAAATAATATTAAAGGGTGGAGATTCTCATTGTGCTTATGCATTAGGAAAATGTGACTCTTTTTCAACATACAGCTATATTAGTCTATCAGTTTAAAAATGAAGCTGGCTTAACTGATCTGGGTCTATAGTTCTTGAAGTGCCAAGCCCCCCCTAGATCAGGGGTCAAGGCCCCTGGTCACTCAGGAGTCACCCAGCAAACCACCACAGAAGCCGAGACTCTCGCGAATGTGAAAGCAGTGGTGTATTAGTCAGGGTTCTCTAGAGGAACAGAATGGATAGAATGAAGTGTATTAAAAGGGGATTTATTGGATTAGCTTACACAGTCCAGCATTAGCAGGTTGCAGGTCCGAGAGTCAAGAAACCCAGTAGCTGCTCAGTCCACGAGGCTGGAGGCCTCAGCCTTCCCAATCCGGCACTGAAGGCCTGGAGGCTTCCTGGAGAGACGCTGCTCTTCAGTCCACCCTGGTCTTCAGTCCACACTGGAAAACAGCAACACCAAGCAGCAAGTACCAAGCAAGCACCCAGTGGCAAGCAGCTATCAGCACCGGCAGCCAGGTGGGAGAGAGAGCCTTTCTTCCCAGAGCTCCTTTTTATCAACCAGCCCCCTCCTCCAAGAGGGGCCACCCACTCTGGGCCGCCCACTCTGGGGGAAGGGCTCACCCCTGGGGGGAGGATTCTTCCTTTAGTTAATCCAAGAGGGGACACCCTCTCTATTTTCTGTTTCTTGGCTGCTCATTTCTCCAAGCCTGAATTTCAGAGTCCCAACACCAGTAAGACCACGTTCTTTCCACTCTGGTGGCCTGGCTGCCAGAGTGGGAAAGGATGTTCTTTTTCTATTATTTTTATGGCCTTTTAATTTTTCAGTGCAAGTCCTTTTATAAAATACCCTTTGGTGGTTTTCCCCAGTCTCAGGCTCAACTCCCACATGGACACTCAGACCAACTAGGTATATCCATTCCCTTTTCTTTGGTTTCTGGACTGCCTCTCACTCCTGTGACTCCACTGAATAAATGTAAGTTTATAAACTCTCCTTCTCAGTCTGCTTATTTCAACTCTTTGTTATTAATGGATAAATCTCAGGGACTTTCCCTGAACCCCCCAAACCACATTATAGGGTGTTGTGCCTTCTTATTGTAACAGCAGTTTCCCAGTTTTGCTATTGGTGATGAGGCATATAACTAAGGCTGAGCTATCAGGAGGCACAGTATCTGTGGGGGAAATCCCAGGGTGACTGACTTTGTCAGTTGTGTGGGGTATCATGCATGCTTCATGAGTGGGGTCCACTGCAGTGATATGGGGATGCCCTGAAAGCAGTGGAAAGATTAGAGAATGTGATAAAGTCCTTGAATGTGGCACATAAAGGACCAGAGCATCAGCAAGCTACTGAAGTGGCATGGTGTTGCAGTCAGGTTCGCATTGCTGGCAGAAATCACCCGACTAAGAGCAGCATTGTAAAGATATGCAAAAAAAAAAAAGAGGTTTATTTTGGCTCTGTTTGCTGTGGTGGCAGGCTCTGCTTGGCCCTGGGAAGCTCCATGATAGCAGGAATAATATCCCTTCCTCCATAACTGTGTCGATGGCATGAGCAGAGGGTGTACATGAGACCACGTGGCCAACATAAGGTGGACCATAGCAACAGGACAGTGTGCCAAACACTGGCTGATGAGGGAAGATGGCTATCATAAGGGGAACCCATAAGCAGAGGACCGCCCTGGGCAACAATATACCACCTCCAGGAGAGTGGCTTTAATTTTTCCAATTGCCATCAGCTGAGATTTTAAGGGAAGACTCAAGCATTCAGCACACTTAATGGTTTATGGGCTTCTATTGTCACCATTAGCAATCAAACCACTTGATTAACATTAAAACAATGGAGAGGATGCCTGAGGAAAGACTGTTAGAAATGCAAACTCTTTGGAAAGAGTTGACTGGAGAAGGAACCTGCTTTTCAAGGCTTGAGGGTTTATTTTGTCCCTGGATTTAGAATAAACTGATAAGTTTTCCCTGGCGACTCTGCCCAGCTGGAGGGGCGGAATTAGTAAACATGGAGACTGTTAGTCTCTGGTTATATTGAACTTGAACTGCAGAAGTTTGATGATGGCTGATGGTGATTGAGTTTGCATTATTCTAGTCTCTCCTTGCTATTCCTTATACAGTTAAAATGTTTACTCTGTGCCTTTACATGTTGAAAGTATTTAACTTGTTTGATTGTACAGGACTCACTATCTTAAGTTGATCAAGACTGTGAGAACCTTTGAAATTGGACTGAGTACAATTTACAATGTGTGATGTTATAAAATAGGAGCAATGCATTCATACAACAGTATTTTATTAGTTTATAGTTTGCATCTGCAATCACCTTTAAAAGTCCCGGTCTTAAGGTGTGGTGATGGGTTTGAGATTCCATTTTTATCCCTGCCTAATGCTGTAGTTTGTTTTGTCTGTTTGCTGTGGTACGCTTTTTCTCTCTCCCCATAATCCAAGGTCTTTTAACTGAGCCACATGGCCATTGTTAGGAGTAATAAGAAATATATCTGAGGCTGAGATGGCTGCCCTAGAGAACTTGTTTGAGTAAAGAGTTACAAAGGTCAAAGGACTTGTGGCCAATGTCCTCTGTGCTAGTTTCTGATGTGGCATATAAATTAGACAAAAGATGTACTTCAGATCCTACTTTTGACACAGGGGAAGGGAAAGTCCATGATTCCCCATGTAAGGTGGGTCCATAAAGTGATAAAACAATCTAGAGATGAGATAAATGCAAAGCAAACAAAGAGATCTTTCTGGATTACTTGAAGGCAAATGTGGAAAGATTTTTGGTCAGAGTTCAGAAAGATAAAAGTGATAGAAAGCCAAATGTCATGCTAGTGAGTTTCCTGAAGGCAGACAGAGTGCTATAGGTGAAGAGCACTAACTTTATTTCAGATGTGGTTATTCATGTCTCAAGAGTAAGCCAAGTAGATTTCTGTCTGGCAAAAAGATATGCTGGAGTGGAAATTGCTCACCTAGCCTGAGGTTATCACAACAGCCAGGTGCAGCCAAGGGAAAACTATAACCAAAACTGCATCCTCAATGCTGGCTCCCTGGAGCCTGTCAACCTGAAGGGCTGGGGAAATCCAGCTTGAAGGGCAGGCACCATAGCAGGCTGGAGAACAACCTCACTCTGCTTTGGTCATGGGGAAGGCCAAACAGCTTGAGTGGGCCCCTCTGAGCCCTTCTGGTAAGGGGAGATGAAGGGAGACCCTGTAGAAGCATTCTAGGGTGAGAAGCAGGACAGCTCATAGAAAATGTGTCTAGATTATAGAAGGTTAGATGGGGTAGTGTCTCTCATTCATGGGTTTGTTCCTAGTATTACCATTTGAGGGAACAGTTTATACAAACAATTGACTCTTCATGCTGTATGGGACTTTGCTAATGTTTTTCTTTAGTAACCTCTTAGTTAGTGACTTCAGAGATTTCAGATGTCTACTTGGAAATGGATGGCTGTCAGCCTTCAGGGATATTTGCTACTCTCTATAAAGAGTTTTTATAATAGAATTCTATAAGGCTTAATAAATGTGTGGGTGCCTTACATTTGGGGGAAAGGATCTGGAAGAAAGTAAAGGCAACAGTAAAAGAGTTATATGAGATATCCTGCACAGATGCAAAGGGCACTCATAGAAGCTAGACGGATGTTGAATAAAGATCAGTATCAGGGATGGTCTACGTCTCTAAGAATCGTTGGCCAGGGAAGCCTATCAGTCCCCATCCCCCACATGAAAAAGTTCATTGCCACTGTTGTTAGTTATGGTGTGCTTTGGTTATAGGGATGTGGAAAAACAATGTTTGGATTGAGCTGGAAGCACCCTCCCTGCTGGCTGGATTTCACAGTGTACTAAGGTGTTGTGCAGGTTCATGGGGAAGAATGGTCATTAAGAGTCCTATTCTGTATTGTAACATGTGCTACAACACCAATATGCCAGGAAAGCTATGCCTGCCTGTGCAATAGTGTCATGATTGTTCATGTACAGCCAGCAACTTTTTGATTGGATTCAAGGAAGAACAATTCTATAGGAGTTCATGTGTGGTACTATAAACCTGGTCCAGAGCCTATGGCTGGGGAAGTTATATGCCCCAGTGGGGAAGGCACACTTACTGTTTTGTTGGATGGATGTGATGGTTCTGTCATATGGCTGGTAAATATTTGTACTTGCACTCATGGAGAATTGATGTCATTACTACTTCTATCAGCTTTGGTTGAAGAAAACTTTGCAGTCAGTGGTGGGAGCTGATGAGAAGACTCAACTTGCCTAATCTTGAAACTAGTGACTGCTGTTTGTGGCATAGTGGTCCAGTGCTTAGGCATCTATCCAACCCTCTTCACAGGGAGTAAGATAGCTTAGTTAGGGAGTTAAGCTGGCCCCTGAAAAGAAAAAGACAGGAAGCTCTGCCCTTTTAATCTGCACTTGCTAAAAATCAAAGGATGATCTAACGTGTTTACCCTTGCCTAGTTCCCTAGACCTGTTTTTCCATAACTTGTTTGAGGTTTTCCAAGATAAAATCTTAAATATTTCAGTCCAATATCTTTAGTCAAGCACATCACTCCATTACAAATTTAACTGTGATCAAACTCTCTGGGCCTGGGAAGCAGAACGTAGCCATCCCTCATGCCAGTAGCCAAGTTCCAACAAAGTCCTCTACAGTCTTTCCTTTCCCTTAGAAAATTCATAAACCAAGCCTCGAAATTCAATACTGTCTGCACTTAGTATTCTCAAACTCTCATCAGAATAGTACATAAAACTTGCCTTACCACTCCAGAAGGCATCTTCAGTTACAAGCACCAAGTCCATGCCCATTCCTACAAAACAAAGGTTCCAAAAGACCAAAATCCACATGGTCATGTTTAACTCACCCAACTCCTGGTACCAACTTTTGTAGCAGACAGTTTTAGATTCACTGAGATGAACTTCCAGACCAGACAAAGTTATGGAGAAGGGATTTATTGAATCCTACAGATCCAGGGGAAGTTCCATAATGGCAGAAGAAACTTGCCTGCTTTCACAGGATCAAACACACAGAGAGAAGCCACAAGCAAAGTCACACAGCACAGCATACCTGAGTAACTCCAGCTAGGCACAATTTGCATATCTTTAGGTTGAAATCTCAAACCTACCACCATACCTTAAGATCCCCCAGTGACACTGCCTCCAGCCAGGTGGATGCAGATGGAAACTACAAACTAAAGAAACACTGAATATATTGGGGACCATCTATTCAAACTACCACACCTGGGATTGGGGTTCAAGAACTTTTCTGAACCCTAACACTAAATTTCATGCTCAAGGTTCAGGAAACAGCCTGGAAGAGAGGACAGAGGGAATGTAAGAGCTAGTCAAAGTACTAGAGTGGTGTATTGAAAATTTCCTTTGCACTGAAATCAGTAAATAACTACTGCCAACTTTATCAAAAGCAGCTGGGACAACTCATGAGAGAAGCCTGTGGGGAGGGTCATCATGCCACTCCCTCATATTTCAGGCATCCCCTGTGCTAGCTACATTCAATGATGCAGGGAGTCTCATAGCTTCAGGTGAAACAGAGCATATAGAGCATGAAAGATCAAGGGACAAGGAGCCTGACAGACATGCTGCTTTGGCATCCACATGTTCTATAAGTAAACCCTGACCTGGAGCTTGGGGAGTAATCCTGACACAGTGAGCACCACTTTAGAAGGGGAGGTCATCATATAGAATGGGATGAGACTTCCTGTAGTGTGGCTGCTCTGAAATCACCATACTCTGTAAATGAGCCCTCACCCAGAGGTTGAGAAAGGAGCATCTGTGGAGGTAATCTTGATAGAGCAACTTCCTTAAAGTGGCCATGGGAAGTCATCATCTAGAATTTGATAAGTATTCTCAGTAATATGGTTGCTTTGGAGGCTCCATGTTCTTGGACACAATGCCTCACCCTCCCCCCTGTAAGTAACCCCAATATAATAATTGGTTCACCAAACTGGTATTGGGGTAATCGTATGTTTGTGTCTCCACACATGAAAAGTTTCCAGGGACAGATGGCTTGACCTAGGTGGAAAACAGTCACAGGTAAGAATGATCATGCTGGAATTTAATTTATTGGATCTTTGTCCTATAAATTTCTCTTTTCAAATTTAATTTTAAGAGTATATGCACCTTATATAAGAATAAAAATCCTGGGCTAGAGAGATGACTTAGCAGTTAAGGCATTTGCTGGCAAAGCCAAAGTACCTCAGTTTGATTCCCCAGGACCTACCTATGCCAGATGCAAAAGGTGGCACATGCGTCTGGAGTTCTCAGTAGCTGGAGGCCCTGGCACACCCATCTCTCTCTCTCTCTCTCTCTCTCTGCATCTTTCTCTCTTGCTTTCTTAAATAAATAAATAAATAAATAAATAAATATTTTTAAAAAGAATAAAAATCCTGAATGTGTTTCTGGAAAAAACCCTGTTGGTGTTATGGGATGAGTAAAATATAGTAAACCAGCAAGGTCATTCTTTCTTATGAAGTTACTACCTTAGTATGTTGTTTTATATTGATTGATAACTTGAGAGATTCTAGAAGCACCTAAGAAACTTACCCATGAATATGCTTGTGAGGGATTATCTAGATCAAGTTAGTCTCCCTGATCATGCCTGTGAAGGATTATATTGATTAAATTAATTGACATGGGAAGACTCACTTTAACTGTGGGCAGCATCATTTCATGGGATAGAGACTTGGACTGCATAAAAAGAAGAAAGCTAGCCAAGAACCAGCATTCATTCCTCCTCGCTTACTGTTGGAAAATTACAACATAACTAACTCTTTCAATCTGGTGCCTTATCTTTTCATGATGAATTGACAACCTTGAACTGTAAGCTGAATTAAATCATTCTTTCCTTAAGTTGCTTCTTGCAAGATCATAGCAAAAGAATTAACAAATATACTTAGAATAAGGACAAGACAAAGTCAGGTTTTATTTCTCAGGTACCACTAAAGAATTATTTCATCACTTAAAATATTTTACTACATGTACGGTATAACTATATGTATAAAGAAGCTGAAATTTTCATATAATCTCTGCAATTCAAGAAATAGTTGCTGATGATATTAGCATGTAATTTTATCCATGATTTTAAAAATTAAGTCCACTTTATTTTTAGTACAATGTAATTTTAATTTCTCCACCAAAAAACTATAGCTTATGTGTTAGAATTACTCTTTTTTAAAAATTATGTGTGTGTGTGTGTGTGTGTGTGTGTGTGTGTGGTGTGTGCACACATATGGCACATGCAGGCACATGTGCATGCAAATTCAGGCAAGAATCTCCTGACATTGTAAACAAATGCTTGTTTAGCTTTACATGGGTGGCTGGAGAATTAAACCTTGGCTGGCAGGCTTTGCATTTAAACACATTTAACTGCTAAGCCATCTCCCAAGCACTTTTAGAATTATTTTTTAAACATAACATTTTGCTTTAAAATTCTAATAAATGTAAGAAGGCTGGGGAGCTAGCTCAGTGAGTTAGAGTGCTTTCTCACTGGTATGAGGACTTGAGTTCTATTTTCAGTACCCACATAAAAAGTCAGACATGGCTATGCATTCCTCATCCCAGTGCTGAGGAGGGCAGAGGACAAGAGGATTGCTCAGGCTTGCTGTGCCACCTTGCTCGCCAAAAATGACCCAAGCTCCAGGGCCAGTTAAAGTCCCTGTCTCAAGGAAATAAGGCATAAAACAATAAAGGAAGGCAACTGATGCCTCCTCTGCCTCTGCATACAAAGTGAATGGGACACACACATTTACACAAAAATATGTACATGCCAAATGTACCCACATACATGCATATACCACACCAAGAAAAATGCTGTCAAGTATTTCTGTGTGCTTATTCAGAACATATTCTTTCTAGGCAAACAGAGTGGATGTTTATATGAGTATGTCTGGGAGAATTTCATTTTGCATACAGGGTTGCTGATGCTGTTCATAAACTGATGGTATATATGTTTTTCTTTTTAAATATTATGTACTTATCTGTCAGATAGAGACAGAAAGAAAGAGGCACACACACACACACACACACACACACACAGAGGGAGTGGGCAGATCAGGTTCTCCTGCCACTGTAAGTGAAAACCATATACATGAACCATTTTGTGTATCTGGCTTTACTTGGGTACTGGGGAATCAAACCTGGGCCACAAGGCTTTTCAAGGAATCACCTTTAACCACTGAGCAATCTCTCCAGCCTGGGGTATATTTTTAAGCTTATGGTTTTCATAGCATATTATTTGAAACCCCTAAGCCCTACCTGTCTTTAACAACAGTCACCAGTCATGTTTCCAGTTTTAATGGGACTCAAGATATAGTCCAGATATAGAAAGAACAGTAGCTTTCTATGGTAGGTCACACACGTAAAAAACATATTCAAGCCAAAATAAACATATGGCAGGCCCTTCTGTGATTGGATTTTACTTTAAAGCAATTTATTTTACCTGGAAATATGCAATATTTATATTTATATTTATAAGTAATATGACATTGGTAGAGTAGGGAAACCACTGGCCAATTAACACAGCATAGCTTTCCTGAGTCAAGTCTTATAGACAAGGGAGGTCATTGACTAATATGCAAATTTATTGCATAAATTTTCCAAAAGTGCTGAGTACTTAATTCTGTAATATTTAGTAATTCATTGTCTGTCACTATTATCATTAATTATGTAATATGATCCTTTTTTGAATTTTAAGTAACTTAAATGACTTTTTAAATTTTTTTATTTTTTATTTTTTTTTTTTTCGAGGGTAGGTTCTTGCTGTAGCCCAGGCTGTCCTGGAATTCACTATGTAGTTTCAGGGTGGCCTCAAACTCAGGGTGATCATCCTACCTCTGCCTCTAAAGTGCTAGGATTAAAGATGTGTGCACCACACCTGGCCTTTAAATGACTTTTTAATGAAATATCAACTTGGAAAAGATCTAAAGTTAGATTTTAGTACTCATTTTAAAAAGTATTTTTAGGGCTGGAGGTATGGCTTAGCAGTTAAGGTGCTTGCCTGCAAAGCCAAAGGACCCAGGTTCGATTCCCCAAGACCCACATAGGCCAGATGTACAAGGTGGCACATGCATCTGGAGTTGGTTCATTTGCAGTGGCTGAAAGCCCTGGCCCACCCATTCTCTCCCTCCCTTTTCAAGTAAATAAAATAAATTAAAACAAAACAACAACAAAAAAAAACTTTTAAAAAGTTATATTAGCTTCAAAGGTTTTGTGAATTTACTAAAGTATTAGATATTTCATAAAATGCTACACTCTCATTGTTATTCACTAGAGGTTCTTTTTTTTTTTGTAGTCCTCTTTCATCTTTCTTTTTTCATAATTTATTTTTTATTTATATTATTCTGATTTTACATTCATAGTGTTGGCTCCATTATCCTCCTCCCTGTCCTTCCTCTTCCAAAGGGACCCTCATCAATGGCAAATGTGGGTCATGCATTGTGGGGGTAGTCAAGAGTTATGCGGGATAGGCCAAGTCTCTGTGCATAATGCCCCAACTTGTGACTCTAACATTCTTTCTGTCCCATCTTCTGAGAATTTCCCTGAGCCACATTGGGGTCATCTTAGTTCTACTTCAGTGATGAGGTTTTGGGAGCCTCTGTGTCTCTGGATATCTAGCTTAGTAGGAGTTGGATGTTCTCTGTGTTTAGTTCCTTCAGCCTTTTTCTGGTGTCCTGATCACCAAGAATGCTGTATTCTTGCCCTTCCCCCACATTACTCTATGGTTTCAGCTGGGGCCCTGGTGAGGTGTGATTGGCTGATCCTCCCTTCAGGTTTGTTGTCCATCTGAAAAAGATAAGCAAATTCTCCAATGGAGAGAGAATTTAGAACTAGATAGATGGGATGGCCATAGATATTTTGGAGGGAATTTTATATGCATAGGCTGTCTTCTAACCCACATTTGGTGGTATCTTGATCTTGGAGACTGAGCTAATTTTTTGTACATGTTTTTGACTTATTTACCAGTTCTAGCAATGAGTTCCTCTCCACTGAGTGGATCTATTAGCCAAATCAAGAGCAGCTGGTTACTCACCATGGCTGTGTGCCACTACTACACTTGTTTGAGCATTATGTCAGGTTGTTTTCTGCTGGGTATCTTAGACTGCAAGTTGTTTGGACAGGTGTCAGCCATTAGCCCCCAGTTGCTTGTGTAGCACCCTCTGGCACTAGATTAGCTAACTGACTGGGGACTGACCCTCTTCTAGAATCTGGCCAGGTCTCTCCATGTTTTGTCTCACACACGTATGCTCTCTTCTACAGTAGGGTCTTACCATTAACCTTTGGTGGGTCATCAAGAACTTTTATAGAAATCTGTCTTTTTGGGAAACCTTGTAGGTGTCTTGGATCAACAGCTCATTGTGAAAGTTAACCCCTTGCTGGTACTGGGAGTTATAAGTCAGCCCCTAGGAAGGTTAGGGAAGAAAAAGATAGATAATATAAAAGAGAAAGTGAGTATAGAGAGGAAAGGAGGAGAGAGAGAGAGATAGAGGGAGAGAGAAGAGAGAGAGAAGCAGGAAAAGATTAAGGTTGGTCTTCATGATGTTCTCTCCAGTTTCCCATGGTTCAGGTGTTCCCTCTGTGGGCCTGCTGAAGGATCAATGTTTTGGCCTGTTGTTCAGAATAAAGGGTTTTATAGTATCATTTCCTTTTGGGTCCCTATTTGTATCCCCCCACCCTTGTCCTCCCTCCCACCCTCCCATTCTCTCCCACCCTTACCCTCCATCCATCTGACCCTCCCTATTGTCTGGTCCTCAGAGTGCTTATTAGGTTTGGCAGAATCTCAGGTGGATTCAGGTTAGGAGAGACAGATAAACGAGACCGAGACCATGAGACAATTATCTTTTTGTGATTGGGGGAGCTCACTGAGGATGATCTGTTCCATGTTTGACCATTTTTTTTTTTCAAATTTCCTTATTTCATCTTTCCTTACTGGTGCATAGAATTCCATAGTATAGATATACCACATCTTTGTTATCCATTCATCTAGTGATGGTCACCTGGGTTCATTCCAGCTCTTTGCTATTATGAATTGAGCATCTATGAACATGGTAGAGCAAATGTCTCTGATCTGAGGCTTGGAGCCTTTGGGGTAAATGCCCAGTAAGGGAATAACTGGATCCGTTGGTAGGTCTATGGTCATCCTTTTCAGGAGTCTCCATATAGCTTTCCATAATGGTTGAACCATTTTACATTCCCACCATCAGTGAAAGCTTGTTCCTATTTCTCCACAGCCTCACGAGCATTTGTTTTTTTTTTTTTTTTTTTTTTTTTTTTTAATATTAGCCATCCTTACTGGGGTAAGGTGGAATCTCATAGTTGTTTTAATTTGCATTTCCCTGATAATTAGGGATGTTGAACATTTTCTTAAATGTGCATTTGCTATTTGTATTTCTTCCTCTGAGAACTCCCTGTGTAGTTCTCTGCCCCATTTTGTGAGGGGGTTGTTTGATGATTTATTGTTTAGGTTTTGGAGTTCTTTGTAGATTCTAGAAATTAGGCCTCTGTCAGTTGTATAGCTGGTGAAAATTTTCTCCCATTCTGTGGGTAATCTGCTGGCTTTGGTTATAGTATGTTTGTCAGTGAAAAAGCTTTTCAGTTTCATGAGATCCCAATGGTTGAGTGATTGTTTAATTTCCTGGGCTGCTGTGGTTTTGTTCAGGAAGTCTTTTCCCACTCCTATGTCACAGAAGGTTCCTCCTATTTTTTCTTCCAGTAGTAGCAGAGTTTCTGGTTTTATATTAAGGTCTTTGATCCATCTGGACTTGATTTTTGTGCATGGAGAGATGTGTGGGTCGAGTTTCATTTTCCAACATATGGTTGTCCAGTTTGTCCAGCACCATTTGTTGAAGATGCTGTCTTTTTCCATTCTGCATTGGTAGGGCCTTTGTCAAATATCAAGTAGCTATAGTTACTTGACCCAAAGTCTGGGTCTTCAATTCTGTTCAATTGGTCTATATTCCTGTTTTTATGCCAGTACCATGTTGTTTTTATTACAATGGCTTTGTAGTATAGCTTTAGATCAAGTATGGTGATGCCTCCAGAGGTGGTGTTTTTTTTTTTTTTTTTTTTTTTTTTTTTTTGCTGAGGATATGCTTGAATATCTGAGGCCTTCTCCCTTTCCATATGAATTTTGAGATAGTTTTTTCTATCTCATTGAAGAAAGAAGTTGGGATTTTTATTGGCATTGCATTGAATCTATATAGTGCTTTTGGAAAGATTGCTATTTTCACAATGTTAATTCTACCAATCCAGGAGCATGGGAGGTCTTTCCATTTTTGTAGGACCTCCTCAATTTCTTTCTTGAGTCTTTTTATGTTTTCATTGTATAGGTCTTTCACTTCCTTAGTTAATGTTATTCCAAGGTACTTTATTTATTTATTTATTTGTTGCAATTGAAAATGGGACAATGTTAGTTATTTCTTTTTCTGTCTCTTTGTCTTTTGCATACAGAAAGGCTAATGACTTCTTTTGCATTGATCTTATATCCTGCTACTTTGCTGAAGGTGCTAATCACTTTTAAGAGTTTTGAGATGGAGGTTCCTGGGTCACTTCTGTATAGATTCATGTCATCTGCAAATAGGGCTAACTTAACTTCTTCCTTTCCAGTTTGTATCCCTTTGATTTCTTTATCCTATCTTATTGCTTGAGCTAATACTTCTAGCACTATGTTGAAGAGCAGAAGTGACAGTGGACACCCCTGCCTTGTTCCTGATCTCAATGGGAATTCCTTCAGTCTCTCTCCATTAAGAATTACTTGGGCTTTAGAACTTTATACATAGCCTTTATTATGTTGAGATATGGGTCATCCAGAACCCTAACCCTAACTTTTAAAAAACATATTTAATTAATTTATTTATTTGAGAGAGAGATAGAGGAAGAGGCAGAGAGAAAGAGAGAATGGGCATACCAGGGCCTCTAGTCATTGCAAATGAACTCCAGATGTGAGTGCCCCCTTGTACATCTGGCTTACATGGGTCCTGGGGAATCAAATCAGGTTCCTTAGGATTTGCAGGCCAACACCTTAATTGTTAAGTCATTTCTCCAGCCCCTACTACAGATTCTTAATCCTCTGTCATTGTGTCAATAGGTGGCTATGTTACCTACAGTGACAACTACAATCAGTAAGCAGTACTTAAACAGCTGGTTCAATTAAAAATAGAATAAAAGGGTTGGAGAGATGGCTTAGTGGTTAAGACACCTGCCTCCTAAGCTTAAGAATGCTGGTTCCAATCTCTAGCAGTTCCAATCTCCAGGTCCCATGTTTAGCCAGATGCAACGTGACGCAAGGGTGCAATGCCGCACTTGACCACAAGGGGAGCACATGTCTGGATTTGGTTCACAGCAGCTGAGAGGCTGCTGGCGCACCCATCTCTATCTGTCTTCCTCTCCCTCTGTCTCTCTCTGTGTTTCTCTCTCTCTCAAAAAAAAAAAAATAGAATTAAAAATGTCTTGCTAAGTGATATTGCAGGACACCATGATGACCAAACTTGCCATAATTAAAATATTAATTCAAAAATTTCATTAAGTACAACCAGATGAATTTTCTTAACATGTAGAATAGAAATATCATTTACTTAGTTCCCGCCTCTTGTCTTATAGTAACATACACAATATGGGGATTAAATATTGACATTGTTAATTGAGTACTCCCTGCCAGATAGGGCAGGAAGGTAAAGTCCAGAATATGGGACTACTTCTACTGTAGACTAAATAAAGCTCTGTAGAGGGGAGCATGCAAAACAGACTGAGTTCAAGATGCCTCTGGTCTGATTCTGAAGCCCCATTGCCAATGGGCAAACAGAACAAGAGTGGAACTGACACAGTTCTACTGATTGTGAAGGACTATATGGGAAATCCACATAGGACTCCAGACTCTGTCACACGTGGGGACAGCTGCTCAAGGGGAAGAATGGAAAGCAAGTCTAGAGACAGATGGAAAGGAGTATTCTAAAATTGTCTACACAGAGAAGCAAACCTCACTCTATACTTTGGAAACATCTTTAAAACTTTACTGCTGGGTGTGGTGGTGCATGCCTTTAATCCCAGCACTCCGGAGGCAGAGGTAGGAGGATTGCAGTGAGTTGGGAGGCCACCCTGAGATGACATAGTGAATCCAGGTCAGCCTGGGCTAAAGTGAGACCCTACCTCAAACAAACAAACAAACAAACAAACAAACAAGAAAACAAAACTTTATGATAATAATAACACCATTGTTCTTGTCACTGGATTTTATGCTTATTTGAGAGAGTTCTACTTAGGTTGAAGAGAAATTAACACAAACTGAAATTTCAGTAGTAATATTTGGTAAATAAAACTGGCTATTTACATATGTGAAAACAGCAAATCTATACAAAAATTAAGAAAAAACATTTTCTTTCCAAGTTTTTAGAATTTTAAATCACTTAAAATTTAATAAGACAATTAAAATCAGCAGTAGTTAGTATAATGATGGCTATCAATGTATAAATCTCAATCAGTTATGTGGAGAACAAAGGTGAAAAGTTTAATGAGAATTCAGAGAACCAACTATGGATTTGAAATAAAACAGAACAATGGAGAAAAACCTAGCCATATGTGTTGGAAGATGGAATTGAAAATGTGAAGCATAATTATCCATGGAATTAATTAAAGGAGACTTGTGGTTCTATCTGCACTGACATAACTGAAATTAATATTCTACAGAAATTATCTCAAATGTTCATATGAAAAATAATAAAAAAAAAAAAAATTAACGATTTTTTCTCCAAACAAGAAACAGTAGGAGAAAGGGGACAAATTATCACTTAGAAACGTGAGAGAGACAGGATGGGGAGAGATCCTCAAATATTTAATGCTCAGAAGTTGACATAACCTTCATCACAAAAAATAACTCAGGACATTCTCCAGCTAACAATTAGGTTAAGCAGAATGTGTGATCCAAATATAAGTGTTATCCAGTCACTTCCAGAGATATCTAACATGAAACAGAAAATGATATAAATAATTATAATGTACAATTAAAAATACACTTATTGAAAGGTAAGATTATTAAATTAATTTGAGTAAAGTAATTTATTTAAAAATTCCATAAATGCCTTCAGCTGAACTTTATAATTAATTGCAAGGATTACTTAACAAGGTCTATAAATTCATCATCCTTTTCAACCTGATCTCTGGCATAGTATAAAAATCTTACATTTGAATAGAAATTTTTATTTCCCCAGAATTTCTTACCCTTGAAAACCAAAAATCTAACTTTGATTATAATACACCTGTTCATGAACTAAATATAGGTTAAATAATTTATCAGGTACCTTTATGTTTGTAGATCATGGATATTATTGCAATTTTATCCTATCATTCATTGATAATTAAATTTTGTTATAACAAAATACTTTACCTTGTGACTAATGGACATTTTGTCTTTTTTTCTTCTTTGTTATGAAGAAAAAACATGAACATTTATCTACAGCTCACTTGGAGAGTACTTCTGTCTGTTTTCAGCTGCCAGAACTCAACACCACAGGGGAGATAATTTATGATGACTCAAAGCCCCTTTTACCTGTGGCTCAGGATGCAGACAATCCACAAGCATGGTGTAAGTGAGGGCCTCAAGTTGCTTTAACACATGACAGAAAGCAGAGGGGTAAGGGGTATGTTCAGGATAAACAAAACAAAAGTCTTGGCTTCATATTAAAGCCACAAGCTTTCACTGGAACTGGTGCATTTGCATGTGAGGGAGAATTTGTTGTTCCAAAACAGTAGACACCTTGAAGGAACCAGCCACCTCAAGGCCCCATATCCATGAGTAATATCAAATTGGAAATCAAAGTCCAAGGTAATGTTTTTTTCAGAAAAAAAACAACAACATATCAAATCGTAATGACAGAGTGTAAAATACTAGGAATGTGACCTTGAAACACCATGTATGTAGATGCATGTTTTGTTAATTACTCAGAAGTACATGTCTTCTTCCATACTTGTGTGGCCTTCACTCCAGCCGTATCTGACAGTCCTACTTTTTGCATCCTTACCAGGCTTTGAATTAAATACTAGCTCTTCTGGGGGATCGAACTTCTTCATAGGTTTAATTTGCCTTTCTCCAGGAAGTACTGACATCTGAATTTCAAAGTAGACATACTTGTATTCAGCACTATGCTACTTTTCTAGTAATTAACCAGAGAATACTTATCAGTTATTTTGGAAATATTACATAGATTTGACATAAACACTATGGTCCTTTATCCTTTTCTCATAATTGTTTCTGCATAATTGTTTTACCCACCCAAATTCTATTTTAATTCTATTACAATAGAGCTAAATGAGATCCCACTATGAAATCATGGGTGTGGGATGAATAAAAAGATGAACTTGACTTTTGATTCTGTTTTATTTTAAATTTGGTTTCAAGAACATGGAGTAATTAGAGAATAATTGCATCTTTATTAAACATTATAGGCTTCCCTGACAGCATAGTGTTCTAAGATCACAAAGAAAATACTTGATACTTCAAAGTCGAACAAAATAAATATGCCCATTTTGTAAAGGTTGTTGAGGTATTTTTTAACTTACAAACTTAGAATTATTGGGTTTAAAAGAATAACTGCTCATGTAAGTAGATTGCTGTGTGTGTGTGTGATGTGTAATATATATGTGTGGTGTATGCATGTGTGTGTCCAGACATGTCCTGTGTGTGCATGACGTGGTCAGAGGACAATGTTGAGTGTCCAGCTTCATTGCTTACCAGCACATTTTCTTGAGACAGAGTCTGTCTCTGAACATGGACATGTTGTTTCCTGAGCTCCAGCTATTCTTCCAGCACTGCTCCCCACAGGACTGAGGTTACATACCTTCTGAGCCATCTCTGCAGCCTCTTCTTTTTATATTCTGAATGATATTTTATATACTGTACTAACTGCTTTATAACTGGTCATGGCTGGCTTTACTTTTGGTCATGTTCTTAAATTATCTTTTCCTTCATCACCATGTGTCATGCATAAGCAGAGGCATCGTACATTGCACAGGATACTGAGTCTTTCATTGTATCCTTTTTTTGTAGCACAATTCCTCAAAGAAGTACTTCAATGAGCACTTTCCAATAATTAAATTGTTTCTGATGTATCTTTATCATACTATATCAGTGAACATTTGGAAAATGGATGACTGACACAAATTCTTTCAATTTTATATAACTATGATAGCTCGAGCATTAAAAGTATCTCATTATCTCACATTACACTAACTTGGGAGAAGGAAAATAAATGAGCATGGATTCCAGTGCTTGTTTCCTTTAATTGGAACAGAATGTTTTCCTAGATTGCATCCACTAAGTTTTGTCTTCCATCTATCTATGGGCAATGGTAATATTGCATGGCTATTTCTGATTATAAAGAGAGATCAGAAAACATTTGCCAAGAAAAAGCAAATGGAGTTATTACAGTGGAATGGATACTTTGGTCTCTCCAAGTGGTCAGTGCTTTCCTCTCAAGATTCTGCACCATAAATAGTTTTTTCTCCCAACTCTTTCCAACAGCATTTTTCTGAGTACCTACCAAAGCCAAGTAATCCGTGAAGGAGGTAGCAATTACAGTCTAAATCTATGTGCATAAGCCTTCCTCATTTCTTGTAGTGCATACATTGATTCCATGATTTCTATAACCCTAGTTGATTTTTAAAAAATTAATTTGTGTGTCTTTCAAGGTTAAACTAGTGTTCAGGTCTCCTTTCTATCTGCACATGTCTGATTATTGGCTACTGGTTGTTTGGTAGCCTGATGAAATTAACTGAGACAAGTTCAACAAAATGTAGGAACTGGCACTTTATATCTTTCTTTAAAATGAAAGATTGGAAACAAGTCTATTTAGCTCTTTACAACCTAAAGACACTATAAATCTACAGATTTTTTTCTTCCTCTTTTTCTTTCCTTAATCCTTTTGCATTTTTCTTCCTTCTTTCCCTCCATACTTTCTTTTCTTCTTCCTTCCTTCCTTCCTTCCTTCCTTCCTTCCTTCCTTCCTTCCTTCCTTCCTTTTCTTTCTTCTCTTTCTCGCTCTCTCTCATTCTTTCTTTCCTTTTTCTTTCACTTTTCCTTCCTGTTCTTCTTTCTTACTAGATA
Organism: Orientallactaga sibirica; assembly: GCA_036365145.1. Taxonomy (NCBI): domain Eukaryota; kingdom Metazoa; phylum Chordata; class Mammalia; order Rodentia; family Dipodidae; genus Orientallactaga; species Orientallactaga sibirica. Next base: position 4,159,364 of record JAEOAD010000240.1, read on the forward strand.
GTGTCATAATACCTTTTAGATATGCTGGAGCTCTCTTTATTCTTCTACAAAGATTTTTCTCTGTGGGCTTAGGGGAAGGCTTTGTGAATAAAGTGCTTTCTGTATAAGCATCTGCTAGAATCCCAGTGCTGAGAAAGTGGGGACAAAGAAAGAATCCCTAGGGCTCACTGGCTAGCTTGTTTAATTGAAATGGTGGCCTCTAGATTCAACAAGAGACCCTGTCTCAAAGAATAAAAGTGGAAAACCTTCAAGGAAGACACCTAGACATTATTTCTGGTCTCTATATGCAGGAACACACATGTGCACATACATATGAACACACACATATAAACACACATACAAAAGAAAAAATGCTATATTCTTCTTTATCATGCTTTTGTGTAGGACAAACACATTGATTCCAAGTAAGTCTGCTAAGATTAATTTTTAGGCTTGCTTTTTAAATTTTATTCCAGTAGATCTGCCTTTTGCTTGTTGTGGCTTAAAATTTCAAACTGCACCACCCTTGGAGATCTTGTCTGAACTTGAATTTGGGTTTGTTATGGAATATCATGGGTATGGTAGTTTGAATGGATGTCCTTCAATAGATTTAAGAGTTTTATTCAAGCTTGTAACTTGTTGTCACTGGAGGCAGGCCCCAGGTGTGTTTGGGGGTAGATCTGAAATGTCCAACCTAAAGAATATATGCAGAGTCCTTGAGCTGAGCCTGAGGTTCCCTGGAGTGTGCTTGGTTATGCTTATAGTGGTTGTTTTTCTCTCTCTGCTTGGACCTATGAATGGGGGCTGGCTTCTTCTACCATTATGGAATGTCCCCTGAATCTGTAAGCTTCCATAAATTCCCTTCCTCTTATAAAGCATGTCTGGACTGGAAGTTCATCCCAGCACCTGAAGGTGACTACTACAGTAGGATTTTCAAATGTATGTAGAGTTCATTCTACTCAAGGATACAATCCCCAAACCCAGATAACTACTGATATTCCATCTAATAGCCAATCTGTTGAGTTTCTTTATGATAGATCTGTTTTATATACACAACTCCTTAGTAAAGACATTGTAAGCTATACACAGGTTTACCTTATGTATGTGCAGCCATATAGTATTCAAGAGTTCAGGAGATTATCAGATAAACATATGGCTCATTTTCTGTGTGGTTTTCTCTTCATTGCTGGCCACATTAATTCCAGTAGCTCGTATACCATAGACTGATACTTGTGTTCTCAGATCAGGTTGACCAGCATGCTCTGAGAAAGCCTTGCTGCATAAGGTCCAAACATCATCTCCAGACAAAGCCAAGGTAAGCATGAAGCTTTCATTGCCATTTTTCCAACTTTCCATGAGTACAGTTTTTTATAGCCTATTATTTGATGTCTAATTGATGCTATTTACAGTGAGACATGTAGTTTGATGTCAGGCACTTCACAGCTGGAAGTAGAAGTCTCTGCATTCATGTTAATTGTACTTTCTTCTGCTATTTCTTACTAAGTGAGTTAGTGAATTGTTCTTGAAGGTAGTCATGATTATTTCTCCAATGCACAAGAATGGCATCTGGGGAATATAATCAGTGTAGGCCCATTTACTTTTTATATCATGCAATTCTCTCCTTTTAGATACCTTAGAGTTAAGTTATTTTAGAAATGAGTGCTTGAAGTCTCCACATATCACTGTAGAAATCTATTTGCCTTTCAATTATGTCCATTTTGGCTTCATATACTTTTGTTGACTCCCCCAATAGTGACAGAAATGACAATGACAATTGTGATGCTTTTGCAATACAGTGAGACTTCAAATGCTCTTCTTTGTCTCTAATAACAGTGTTACCCTTATTTGTTTATATAACTGTTTTAATAATCCTGTGGCCAATGTCTTAATGATGCATCTCTTAATATTTTACATTTGTACTTTGAATCTATATGTCTTTGACAATAAAAACATTGTTTCCTTAATGAAGTCATAGACTGATCTTTTTTTTTTCTGAATGCAGTTTTTTATTCTCTAATTCGTTCTACATAATAATGGCTTATTTCCTTTACATGTAATGTAATCACTGATAAGGGAGATTTTAAGTGTTCTTGTATTTTTTGTTATCTATAACGTCCATTTTTCTTTACATTTCATGACTACATTTTTAAGTAAAAACTGTTCATGTCTAGGGTAGTATTTTTGAGACAGTGTCATACTATGGAGCCCAAGCTGTCCTCAAACACTCCTTGTCATCTAGCTGCCTCAATCTCCCCAATGCTAGGCTTGTAGGCATAGGCATGTAGTGAAATGGCTAAAATGTCACTATTGAATCCACTCCCTTTTATTACTACTTCAACCACATTGTGTGCAGCTTTTAGTTAGTAACTACCTTTGAATTGTCATTAGAATTTGGACTCAGAAAGAAACCTTGCTTATAATACTATCAACTTAATTCTTGTAGTATCAAGAGACTTGGTTCCAGTGCGGCTCTGTTCTTTCTCCACTCATTTGTGTAATTTTAATCAGTCAAATAATACACATAAACATGTTAATTATCTTCTCATTGCAAGAAAAAAAATGGCAAAGGTAAATTTTAAGGGAAGGGTTTATGTCAGTTTATGAATCCATTCCAGTTCCGGTTCTCATGATAGGAAAGGTGTGATGGCAGGAGTGCTCACTTTCAGTCCACACTGAGGAAGCAGAGAGCAATGAATGCTGGTGCTCAGCCAGCTCTCTCCTGAACATATAGTCCAGTACCCAACTCATAGAATGACATTGTCCAATCCAATTAACCTAAGCAAAATAATCCCTTACAGGCATGCCCATAGGCTCACCTTATCTAGATCATCCCTCATAGGTGATTTTAGGTCCTGTCAAATTGTCAATCTACATAAACCAGCAGAGTCACAGTTGTATAATAGCAGCTAATAGAAGAAAACAAATGACACCATGTATTATTTTCTATGTTTGCCTATGCAGTGACCTGCATTGCTTCTTTCCCTTTCTTCAGGGACCTGAGGTACTGTTTTATTCATAGTTTATGTTAGAAGCAAAGGCTGAATGCTTTTATATGTTGAATATATGATCAGCTACCGTTACCTTTCAATACTTTACTGCCTTCTACTCTCCAAAATTTAAACCAAGATATGAGCTGTTAACTCTGATGGTAATCTCTTTGAACATAGTGGATTTCCTTCAATGTTTTCCTCTTGGCTGTGTTGTACAATTGAACTCATAGATCAAGTTAACATTCCTGGAATCTTTCTTCTAACTGCTCAGATTTCCTCCTGAGCCTCTCTAACCTAGCTTCCAGATCAGTTATATTTCAATCCATGATTTCCATTTGTTTCTATTAAAACTATCAACTATCAATTTACTGATATTTTCCATTTGGTAAGAAATTTTCTTCATGTATTCCTTTAATTAAAAATGTTTCTTCAGGACTTGAGAGATGGTTTAGTAGCTAAAGTACTTGCCTGTGAAGCCCAAGAACCCAGGTTCAAGTCCCCAGTACCCATGTAATCCATATGCACAAGGTGCTTCATGCATTTGCAGTTTGTCGGAAATGGCTAGAGGCCCTGGTGTACCTATTCTCTTTCTCTCTATCTACCTTTCTCTCTCTTGCTCTCTCTCTCTCTCTAAAATAAATAAATAAATAAACTATACATTTTCTTGAACTTTTTAATCATTCTTGCACTATCCAATGTGAACACATAAAATTATACAAATGACATTTTAATCACTTTTTTCATACTTCTCATACTTCTGTTTATTTACATTATCATATTTTTATTGAAAACTTTTAGAAAGATGTTGTGGGATAGCTTTAAGAATCAAATTCTCTCCTTCCCCAGGTTTATTTTTTTCTGTGTGCTGCAAATTGCTTTTCAAATACTTCCCCTGTGTTATAATTAGACAGTCTAACTATAGAATGTCTGCATGTTCTGTCAGGCACAGTCTTTGAACTCTGCTTTGTTTAATGGTTAGCTGATTGGACAAGTATTTCCCTGCCAGGTTTGGACAGATTAGTCTTCCACATTTGGCATGATTGTGTCTGTGTGCTTGGCACACCTTCAACATCTCACCTGTTTAACACTTCTCCTTGGCCTCTGCATGCTTCTTAAGGGACTCAAGACCTGCTAGTGGTGAGAGATTAGGGCCTTTTCAGATTTTCCTGTTATATCTAAAATATATATGTAGTATTCTACATGCTAAGAAATATATCACAGCTTTTCAGATTCACTTTTAGAATTCTTCTTCCCCAGGTTTGCCCCTCATGATTTTTGGATAATTCCTTGTGTTCCCAGCAGCTGCCACATTCAGCAGTGATGAAAGTAAACAATCATTAATTAATGTTTGTGACAAAAATGAATGTGACAGACCTTTAAACAGAGTGAGCTCAAATGAACCCTATTCTTAATGTCCTCTCCAGGGTGCCACAGACCTATAGATATGGGCTGCCCTTCTCCGTGTGTCTTCTACTTGTCATCTTCAAAATGACCTAATGCTGTGGTTCTAATTTTCAAAACTCTTTGGGAGCTGTGGCATTGGAGATGGAAACACAACTAGTTAAATGCCTAAGACTTGGTGCCCATAGTGAGATTCTGGGGCTATTCTTGAATGAATATTCCTTAGATTGTTTTAGGCTTTGATATATGTATAATTTTTTAATAGGCAATTTTCTAATTGTTTCCAGTTAAATGTTATTGTTATAGGGACATGCATTTTAAATGGCCATTACTCTGCCATTCTAAATGAGTCAAACATCAAATTAAAATTCTAGGATGTCGGTTTAAACAAAAGTACTTATGAAAAAAATAACAGAAAAACTGCTTTCAGGTGATTGATAAAGTTCTTTAATCTTATATTTGTTTAGGAATGGAATCAATAGTCAGAATTATTCCCACTAAAATTTACTAATGAATTATTTATGACATTCAGCAAAACAACAATCACACAAGCAAACAAACATACAAACACAAAATAAACACAGAACAAGCAAAAACTTACAAAGGCTTCAAAGTTATCCAAATTGTTTTAGGATAGAAATGTAGAAATACAAATGTGTTCTTATGAAGTCACTGACTCTTATATCAACACTTGTCAACTACTGAGAGAGTTTAATAAAATCTGATCTCATCATGGAGCATATACAAAAATCCTAATATATCTCAGAAATGAAAATTTGATGTCAAATGAGAAATTCATTAAAAGAAAAACCTGCCACATTAAACACTGAAAAGAAAAACAAAACAAAATAATTTTTTTAGGCAATTAAAAGGGACTTAATAAAACTCAGCATCTATTTAAAATTTAATCATAACACAAAAATCATTAACATGAGTGGAGCTTATTAATTTGATAAAGCATTTGCACAATAAAACTCACAACAACAAACATTTCCATGTAATTCTTAGTAATTTTTCTTTGAAATATAAATCTAGTAAAAGTTTCTGATATGTTTTGACATTTTATTAAATGTCATAGATAATGCATCAGGCAGAAAATATGGATATAATGTATATAGTTTAGAACTGAAAACATATGATGTGGCATTATTTATAGTTTACATGAATATATATATAATGAAATATTAAAAGTCACACAGATTTTAAAATTAAGATAAAATTGATGTTTAACTCTGTATGTCCTGGCAGCACAGGCAATAGAAACAATAGCACTCTAACTTTTCCTGACATGAACCATCATGTACCTAAAAGTAAATCTCAGAGAAGATTTGCAAGGCCAAGGCAGGGCAACATGGAAAACACTGTTTGGTATTACTGGATGGATGTATTGCTATTCATGTCATAAAAATGTCATCTAGCTATGATAGATATACATTAGTGCAACTAATCAAAATCTAGCATCTTCATGAAATTTGTCAAGTTACTTTTATGTATGTATAGAAATTCATGGCATGTGTACCAGTTATTTTCTAGAATATCTGCCAAAGAAGAGTAAGAAAATTGTGAAGACTTCCTCTAATAGAAAATAAGAAACCCTCACTTCTATGGTATACAAGACAAAAAAGTTTAAGTTTATGAACTGAAATCGAGTAGATATCTTAGGGACAAAATAACTATAACATTTAGATACTAGTTATGTGACTGAGATTGAACTATGTAGTCAAAAGCAAAGGGCTGTTGTTAACAATAAATATGCTGAGACAATCTGATCTCATGTAGAAAAATAACTAAAAGAAAATATATTCATAAACTTTTAAAGAAAAATAGAAGTCTATAAAATTTACAAATATAAGTATTTGCATGTGCGTTAAATCAAACAAATATATTTTGTGAAAATATATTCAATATATTGATAATTACTGACAAGGAGTATAAAAATCTCACATTTTAAAATGTTATAGTATAAAATGATAGTCTTATATATGGAAAGAGATAAAATGAAACGATCACAAAATCTGGAAAAAGCCCACTCTTCATAAGCATGTCTGGCAACCAAAGTTTTGTGTGTTGTTCCCAACATCTAAATGGTACAGCCATGCTGGAATACTGTTTGAATTATTTAATAAAAGCAGGAACTACACCCTTATAACAATCCTTAAGTTATTTAGTATACATGGTACAAAAACACAACAAAACACATTACTCAAAAAAGTTCCAAATGAAGAGAGCCCCCAGACAGTTAGCTTCTCTAGTGCCAGAAGGTGTTATATGAGAAACTGGGGGAAATGACCAACATCTGTGTAAGCAACTCATGGTATAAACTACTCAGCAGCAATCAACCTGACATGATATGCACACAAGTACAATAGTGGCACAAAGCCATGGTGGGTTACCAACTGCTCTTGATTTTGCTAACGGATCCACTCAGTGGAATGGAACCCATACCTGGAACTGGGAAACAAGTCAGAACCATATCCAAAAAATGAGTACATTCTCCAATATCAAGGTCCCACCAATAGTGGGATACAAGAGGGCCTACACCTACTTAATTCTCTCTAAAATAATAATGGTTATCCATGTATCTTGCACTTACCTCACTCTCTGTTGGAGTATTTGCTTCTCTTTTTCAGAGGGACACAAAACCTGAGGAGAGAATCAGCCCATTGCACCTCACCAGGGCACTAGCTGAAACCATAGAATTATTGGGGAAATGAGCAAGAGTGCTGCTTTCTCAGTGAACCTGGTATCAGCACAAGGGTGAAGGAGACAGACAACAGAGAACACTCAACTCCTACCAAATTGGATATCCAGAGACATAGAGACGCCCAAGATCTTGTCACTAAAATAGACCTAAAATGAAGCGAACATGGCTTATGGAAATTCGAGGACTAGAGGAGAGAAAGATTGTTAGAGCCATAAGTTGGGTCATTATGCACAGAGACATTGCCTCACCTCCATAACTGATGGCTACCCCCACAATGCAAGGCCCACAATCCCTGAGGGGAGAAGGACAGGGAGAAGGCTAACAATGGCACCAGCATGGCTGTATATACATTATATAGATAAAAAAACCCAAAAAACAAAAAAACTTCCAACTGAGAAATAACTTCAAGGTTCCACCAACATGGGAACATTGTGCAATAATGAAACTGTAGGATGTCAGAGCATCAGGAAAGGCATTGACTAAGGAGTATGTATTAACATTGTTTCATTTCATAAATAGAATGTGCAAAAGCAATTCCTTCTACATACTGTTCAGAAAACATAAACATTCTATACATTATTTATGCTTGTAGTTATCACAATAGAATGACTTAGAAACATAAGCCTTGTTACCTTACACGATAGGAAAGTGGTGCTTGTTGGGAGAGGAGACTAATAAGAAATGATACAAAAAGAATGTGAGTACAACTTCGAAAGATTTATTTTTGGAGCAGTTATGTGGTTACATGTATATTATAACTATTTTTAACTAAAAAAATATTTTAGAGAGAGAGAGGAGAGATAGAGAATTGGCAGACCAGGGCCTCAGCCACTGTAATTGAACTCCAAACACTATGTAACCTACTTGGCATGTGCGATCTTCCACTTGCCTCATCTTTTATTTTAGCTTTTTTTTTAAAAAAAATAATTTCTTTCTTTTTTTTATTTTTGGAGAGAGACACAGAGAGAGAGACAGACAGAGAGAGAGGGAGAGGGAGACAGATAGACAACGGGTGCTCCAGCAGTCTCTCAGCTGCTGTGAACGAAATCCAGATGTGTGAGCCCCCTTGTGGGCCAGTGCGGCATTGCAGCCTTGCATCACTTTGCATCTGGTTAAACATGAGACCTGGAGATTGGAACCGGGTTCTTAGGCTTAGCAGGCAGGTGCCTTAACCGCTAAGCCATCTCTCCAGCCCCCACTTGCCTCATCTTTATGCTTCAGGCTGAGTTGGCATCTGGAGAGTAGGACGTGGGTCTTTAGGCTTCATAGGCAAGTGCCTTAACTGCTAAGCCATCTCTCCAGTCCCTATTAAAACTATTTTTAAACTGTTGTATTTTATGCAAGTGTTTAATTTAGTTTGCAATTCACAAACAAAAAACCTTGCAAAATTAACTAACTCTTATAATCAAGCTATAGTAATATGGGTGTGTATCATATGATTTCATGAAGGGAAATAGACTGTATGAATATAGTAAGTATTTCAGGAGATTTAAAGAACAATATAAGCCTGATGTCTGATTCTGTTCTCTGCTGCTCTCTTCTCAGCACATTTCATCCAGGAGTCCTACTTGGCCCACCTCTGTCATCTCTGACCTCCCATCGTTTCTTACCTAAAGAGCCACAATTTCAAACCTCTTCACTTTCCCCTTTCTAATCAACCTCCATCATTTTCTTACTGCTTCTTAGCATTCGCAGTGACCCGTAAAATGATTTTGTTTGGCTTGCTTACCTTCTTCACTTCTTGTCCTCATTGTTTTTTTCTTTTGGATTCCACATGCTTGACATGTGTATTCTTGACACACTAGTTGTCTCTGGGCTTACTCTAAATTGGCTTTCTCTGTAGCTGCATGTAGTTGTGTCCAGTGACATCTCTGAAGTATCTCCAGTAACTGCTTCTCTCTTAAATGGTCTTAATATTTGTGCTACACAAAATATAACTATTCATTTTTCCCGGATTTAGCCTTTCTTCCCAGGTTTGGCATTTATTCACTGTCCTTTCTGACCTATTTCTGTATGTTCTTTAAGAATTCTTCTTTTTTACTTTGTAATTAAAATGAAGCAGCTGTGGAACTTTTAGTCTCATTTTTTCCTTGCCAGATTTGTATCTCCTGTTTAGCTTATATGACTTAAAATTTTCTCAGTTGCATAGATTTATTTGCCTATTTCCTCCTTTTCTGTAAAAACATATCCTTTACATGCATATGCTCAAAAAGGCAAAGAGTTATTTTGCATTTTACCCTGCACATGTTTCTGTTATTCTTGACATGCAGTTGTAATGGAATTTCCTACATGTGTTTTACCATGGTAAAACAGATTTGCCTGTGAGATGGCACATGGGGGTGCATCCACCAGAGTTCAGAATAGCTGTCTTAAAGTGGCTGAGAGAGGACAAAGTACCCACAGGGCCAAATTCTGAATTACACTGGCTTACGATATGAAAGCTTCTTGCTATGTATCTGTAATGGATTGGTTTAGGCTTTGTTCCAGGTTGTCATGGGCCTGTAAACAATTCTGTATCACTGACCTTCTTCCACAGAAATGGTAACAAAATGAACAATCTGGCTCTTACAGTGTCACTCAGAGAGGATTGTTCTGTTCACTTTTCAGTAGCAAAAACACGTTATACATGGACAATGACATCCAAACTAATTCAATCAAGGAATGTGGTGCAAACTAACTTAGAGAAAGGAACATTTTCTCACACATTTCCAAGTTATGGAATCCATATGTGGGATATGGGTGTGAAACCTGTGGTTAATTGGGTGTTAGGTTGGCTCCATTCTGTTGTCCAACTAGAGCAGAGCCATCCTTTCCATGAAGAAACTGAGTCTTAGTTTTCAGATGCTAAACAGTGGAAAGAAAACAGTGAGCTTGACATTTGGGAAAAAGGAATGCAGTCATAAAACAACATGTAGAAATGATTTATTATACTTCAATGGTATAAAATAAGGCACATTTTCATTAATAAATATAGTAATTTTACCAGGCATGGTGGTACATGCCTTTAATCCTAGCACTTAGGAGGCAGAGATAGGAGGATTGCTGTGAGTTTGAGGCCACCCTAAGACTATATAGTGAATTCCAGGTCAGTCTGAGCTAGTGTGAGTCCCTACCTTGAAAATAAATATAAAAATATATAGTGATTTTGTTTAGACTGTACATATTTTACTAGAGTTAATCTTTTAATGGTATTGCTCATCAAATCCATCACATATACCTCTCCATTTATGTAAACTTATGTCAAATAGTTCACAGTAGTATGAGACCACAAATGTCTGTCAAAGTCAAGGTGTACATGATCCAAGGAAGTGTTTCTTCCCAGACTTGAGAAGAAAGAATGGTTTTGGTCGATGGTAACATCTCCATCTTAGTGATACAGTGATGAAATCAGGCAAGTGAAAATACAAAAATAACCTTTACTTCACAGGGATGGAGGTCAGAATCTGTAGTTTCATTTGTTTTTCTTTTCCTTTTTTTTTTTTTTTTTTGAAGTTCAAATTCGTGTAGTGAAATGACAATTCGAAGGAATTTCTCTTCCTTGTTTTTTACTATACATTAGCTTTTTTAGTTTCTATTCCTAGGCATGCTTAAAAGCACATTTTATTCCAAGATAAAAGTTATATGACAATTCGAAGGAATTTCTCTTCCTCTTTTTTACTACACATTAGCTTATTTAGTTTCTATTCCTAGGCATGCCTAAAAGCACATTTTATTCCAAGATAAAAGTTATTTGCTATGTTTCTCCTTAAATATATTTTCTTTTGTGTTACTAAAATATGAACATTACTATATGAACAATTGTGTTTGGTTATAGACCTGATTATACTCTTACATCCCTTCTCCTTATCTCCATTCCACTGAGGTCTCTCCTCAGTGAAGTTATTGGTATTCACTGTGAAGTCATGAATGTATCAATTGGTCTTTGGGTGGAGGATGGAACAATGACTCAGAATATGCCTTTACACACTGTGGCTCTTTCAGTCTTCCTTCGCTGTCTTCTCAGTGATCTCTGAGACCTGGTATGGGTGTTGTGGTATAGTTTAGTGTTGAGTCCTCTGCAGTCTCTGAATTTTCTGTTTTGATGAGTGTTGAGTGTCCTCAGTGTCTCTTACCATCTCCCTATAGCTGGTTTCCAGGCTAACAGGGAGAGCAGCACTCTTTTTTAAATCACTTCTTCTGTAATATCTCCTGGATGGCAGATGTGATAAGCTTGGGTCATTTGGTGCTAGACAGTTGGTTATCTTTTCTTGTCATATTGATGGAGCTTGTTTCTCCCCCGTCTGGAAAAGAAAGAAGAAAGAAAGAAAAAGAAAGAAAGAAAGAAAGAAAGAAAGAAAGAAAGAAAGAAAGAAAGAAAGAAAGAAAGAGGGAAGAAAGAAAGAAGAAAGGAAGGAAGGAAGAAAGAAAGAAAGAAAGAAGAAAGGAAGGAAGAAAAAAAAGAAAGAAATAAAAAGAAAGAAAGAGAGAAAGAAAGAAAAATAGGCTGGAGACCATGGCTTAGCAGTTAAGGTACTTGTGGCAAAGTCAAAGGACCCAGGTTAAATTTCCCAGTGCCCATGTAAAGCCAGAAGCACAAGGTGGCACATGAATTTGTAGTTCCTTTGCAGTGGCAAAGGCTCTGGCACACCCATTCTCTCTCTCTCTTTTTCTCTCTCTCCTTCTCTCTTTCCCTCTCCATATCTCAAATAAATAAAATGTTAAAACAATACGTATTCTCCAAAAAATAATGAAAAAAAACATGGGTTAAAGAAGATAATCCTAGTTATTGAAGAGGATTTTGGGTGGGTGTAACCTCTCTTCTTAGCCAAAACCCAATGGGAGCTCCTCTCTGGAGTCTATGACCTTCGTATTCTTAAGATTCTGACTTGGTTCTAAGTACCAAGCATGAGTTCTTTCTCACTGAGGGATTGGTCAAGGTTGCATCTGTTAGTTTGCTACCCAGAAGGAAGGTTTCTCTGGAATTTATTTATAGTGTTATTAGATTTGTGTAATTAAATGTTCCCCTCCACCTATTCTTTCCCACATTCCCTCCTCCAAGACCCTTCCACCCCGTGTTCTGTCTTTAACTTGTCTGTCAAGTATCTGCAACTTTTCTCCCTCCCTATTTTTAGTCTTTCCTAATTTCATTCTAGTTCAATGTCAAAACTCCTGGTGCTTACTGTCACTTACACACATCTGAAACTTTTCTAAGTTGGGAACTGCATATGAGAGAACATGCAGTGTATTTTTTTTTTTTTTTTGACATTGTGTGACCTACGTTTGTTTGATTTTTTCCTCATGCATCCATTTTAATGCAGACTTCATTATTTCATTTTCCCTTTCCACTGAATAGAATTCTATTATGTATATGTACTACATCTTTATTAACCATTCATTAGTTGATGGCACCTGGGCTGATTTCAGTTCTTAGCTGTTGTGAATAGAGTAGGAAAAAACATGGATGAGCAAGTATCTCTATAGGAAAGAGTAGAATCTTTAGGGTATATGACCAGGAATCGTGTAGCTGGGTCAAATGGAAGGTTTATTTTTAGCTTTTTGGACATCTCCATTTTGATTTTCATAGTGGCTTTACCAGCTTTCACTTCCACCAACAGTGAATGAAGGTTCTTGTCCCACACTCTTGCCAGCATTTGTTGTCATTTTATTTTTATTCATTTACTCATTATTTTTTGAAGGGAAAGGAAATATCTTTTGTTTATTTATTCATTTATTTAAGAAAATGAACAATGGTGAAACAGTATGAGAGAGAGAATATAGATGAACAAGCTTGAGGCTCTTGCCACTGTAAACAAATTCCAGATGCATGAACCTCTTTATGTAACTGGGTTTATGTGGGTATTGGGAAATCAAATCTGGGCAAACAAGTGCCTTTAACCACTTAACCATCACCCTAGCCCATCATGGAGTAAGATGGAATCTCAAAGTCATACTAATTTACATTTCCCTAATTCCTAATGGTATTGAACAACTCTCGCTAGGTGTTTACTGGCCATTTGGATGGCTTCTTTTGAGAATTCTCTGTTCAATTCCCTGCCCTAATGTTTGGATAGGTTGTTTGCTTTATTGTTACTTATGTTTTTTGAGTGCTTTGTAAATTCCAGGTATGAGTTGGATGTATAGCTGACAAAGATTTTCTCCCGTTCTGCAGGTTGTCTATAGACTCTACTGATGGTGTATTTATCCATAAAATAGCTTTTTAGTTTCATGAGATCCCAAGGGTTGAGTGGTTCTCTAATTCCCTGAACTACCAGGGTATTATTCAGAAAAATTTCCCTACAGACTTTATGTCAGAGTGTTCTCACTTTTTTTCTTCTAGTAGTTTTTGATCTTCAGGTCTTATATTGAGGTCCTTGTTCCATTTGGATTTGATTGTTGTGCAGGTGAGAGAAGAGGGTCCAAATTCATTTTTCTACATGTGGTTATTCAATTTTGCCAACACATTTTTTGAAGATGCTTTCTTTTCTCCAGTGTATGTCTTTGACCCCTTTGTCAAAGATTAGGTAGCTGTAGTTACTAGAACTTATACCTTGGTCTTCTATTCTAGTCAACCGATCCATGTGTCTGTTTTTGTGCTGGTACCATACTGCCTTTATTACTGACTTTATGGTAGGTCTTGAAATCAGGTATGGTGTGACCATCAATGATATTCATTTTGCTTAGGTTATTTGTGTCTACTCAGGATATTTTTGCCTCCATATGAAGTTTGAGACTTTTTTCTAACTCTGTGTAAAAACATTACTGGGATTATGATTGGAATTGGACTGAATCTGTATATGGCCATTTTCACAATATTAATTCTTCTGATTCATGAACATGGGAGATCATCTCATCTTCTTGTAGCTTCCTCCATTTCTTTCTTTGGTGCTTTTGTTTTCATTCCATAGGTATTTTACTTCCTTGGTTAAGGATATGCCAAAATACTTAATTTTTTGTCTATTGTAAACAGGGCTGCTTCCCTGATATCTTTCACATTATGTTCCTCATTGGTATATACGAAGGCTACTAATTGTTGATTTTATATCCTGCCACTATGCTGAAAGAATTTATCACCTCTTGGAAATTTTTTGGTAGTGTCTTTCAGATCACTAATGTATAGAATCATATCATCTACAGCTAGGGCTATTGTGACATCTTCCTTTCTAATTTGTAGCTCTTTTCTTTCTCTTGACTTATTGCTTGAGCTAAGGCATCATGTACCATGTTAAAAAGGAAGCAGTGGTGAGAGGGAGCCATTCTGTCTTGTTCCCATCCTTAATGAGGATGTTTTGTATGTCCCCATTTAGAATGATATAGCCCTTGTATCTGTTATATATAGCCCTTAATATATTGAGCTATGATCCCTCCATTCCTAGTCTCTCCAGTGTTTTAATCATAAAAGGATATTGTATTCTGTTGAAGGCCTTTTCTGAATTTTATTGAAATGATCAGGTGATTTCTATCTTTAAGTTTATTTATATGATGTATTATGTTTATGTTTATTTTGTATTATGCTGAAACATCCCTGCATCCCTGAGATGCAGCATACTAGATCCACATAGATAATACTGTTGATATATTCTTGGATTTGATTTTCAAGGATTTTATTGAGAATTTTTTCACCTAAGTTTATCAGAGATATTGGTGTCTAAATCTCTTTTCTTGTATCTGTATTTAGTTTTAGTATTAAGGTAATTTTGGCTTATTGAAGGAGTCAAGTAGTGTACCCTTACTTTTAATTTTATGAAATAACTTGATAAATAGTGTCTTAATTCTTCCATAAAGATATGGTAGAATTTGACAGTAGTACATCTGGGCCTTGACTTTTTATTTTATTTTTTTTATTTTTATTTTTTTGCTGAGAGGCTTTTAATTACATTTGTTTATTGTTTGTTTGGTTTTTTGTTGTTCATTTTCAAGGTAGGGTCTCACTCTAGACCAGGCTGACCTGGAATTCAGAGTGGCCTCAAACCTTCTACCTCTGCCTTCCAAGTGCTGGGATTAAAGGTGAGTACCACCACACATGGATTAATTACATTTTAAATCTCTTTTCATGTTATAGCTGTATTCAGGTAACTTATCTCTTCTGGCTTAAGTTTTGGTAGTTGATATGAGTCAAGGAATCCATCCATTTCTTTCAGATTTATCAGTTTTGTGAAATATAGGTTTGTGAAGTATGCCCTGATCATTCCCAATTTCATTGTTATCTGTTGTAACAGTTCCTTTTTCATTGATAATCTTTTTAATTTGAATTTTCTCTCTTTCTTTTGATCAATTTGGCCAGGGGTTTATCCATCTAGTTTATTTTTTTAAGAACAGGATTTTAAAATATTTTTTATTAAAAATTTATTTATTAGTAACAGGCAGACAGAGAGAAAGAGAGAGAATGGGTGCACCAGGGCCTCCAGCCACTGCAAAAAATCTCTAGATGCATGTGCCCCCTTGTACATCTGGCTTACATGGGTACTGGGGAATTGAGCCTCAAACTGGGGTACTTAGGCTTCACAGGCAAGCTTGTTACTGCTAAGCTATCTCTCCAGCCCAAGAAGAAGCTTTTGGTGTCATCAATTTTTAAAATTGTTTTCTTCATTACCAATTTATTGACTTCTGCTCTGATCTTGATTATGTCTTTTTATCTGGTAATTTTGGGTTTGGATTATTCTTGTTTTTGCAACACTTTCAGATGAATGGTTTAGTTGTGAACTTGAGATCTCTCTATTTTGGTACTGCAGGCATTTAGTGCAATAAACCTCCCTATTAGGACTTCCTTCATTGTGTCTCACAAGTTTTGGTATTTTGTATTTTCATTATTGTTCATTTTTGAAAATTTATTGATTTCCTTTTGGATTTCTTCAACAACTCATTAATTTTTAAATAGTGAGTTATATAGTCTCCAGTATTTTCTGTTGTTTCTCTTGTTGTTGATTTCTAAGTTTATTGCATGGCTAGAAATAATTCTGGAAGTTATACCAATTTTCCTGAAATTTTGGAGACGTGCATTATGCCCTAACACATAATCTGTTTTACAGAGAGTTCTGAGAAGAATGTGTAGTCTATATAATTAGTCCAGTTTATCTACAGTGTTTTTAGCTTCATTATTTCTCTGTTTATTTTCTGTTTAGCATTTATCCATTTATGCGATTGAACCTGTTACTCTGTGTCTTCTGATTGTGAAGGTAGGTCCACTAGTGTTCAGCATTCCAACTGTGAGGTATGAGTTAATCCCTGTCAACTTTGTGAACTTGTGGAGTTTAGGGTTTTCTTGAGTTTTATATATTTTCATTTCTTTATAGTTTTGATTATTAATTTTTCACTCCTGTAGCTTCTTGAGTATATGTGTTTATTTCATCAGTGTGGAGTAATGCATATAGCATTTTCTGTAGGATTGGCTTAGTGCTCATCCATTCATAACTGTGGTAGTTTGAATAAATGGTTCCCAATATATTTAGTGTTTTATTAGTTTGCAGTTTGCATCTGTAGCATCCTGGCTGGAGGCAGTGTCACTGGGAGGATCTTAAGGTGTTCTGGTTGGTTTGAGATTCCATTCTAAAGATATGCAAAGTATTCTCAGCTGGAGTTCCTGAAGTGTGCTGAGCTGTGTGGCTTTTGGCTTTTCTCTCTCTCTTGCCTGGTCCTGTGAAGACAGGCCAACTTCTGCCATTATGAAACTTCCCCTGGATCTGTAAGCTTCAATAAATATCCCTTCCTCCATAACTGTGCCTGGTCTGGAAGTTCATCTCAGTGAACCTAAAGCTGTCTGCTACAATAACACTGGCATTTATGATGACAAGTTTTCTTTTTACCATCTATTATGAGGGATAATTCTTATGGATATAGTAGTTTGACTTGGCAGCCATGGTCGTTTAAAATTTGAAACACTCAGGCTGGACAGATGGATTAGTAATTAGGGCACTTGCCTATGAAGCCTAAGATCCCAGGTTCAATTTTCTAGGTCCCATGTAAGCCAGATGCACAAGGTGGTGCATGTGTCTGGAGTTTGTTTGCAGTGACTAGAGGCCCTGATGTGCCTATTCTCCTTCTCTCTGTCTCTAATAAATAAATAAAAATAAAATTTTAAAAATTAAATACTCCATTCCAAGCCCTGGCTTTGAGAATTTCCATTGAAAAATCAGAGGTAATTCTGGTGGGTTTACCTTTGCATATAACAAGCTGTTTTTCTCTTGAAGCCTTTACTATTGTCTGTTTTCCACGATTAGGGTCTTAACTATAATGTGATGGGGGAATTTCCACTCTCATCTCATCTCTTTGATAATCTATGTGCATCTTCTACCTGGGAGGGTCTTTGTTTTGTAAAGTAATGAAACTTTACTTGGATAGTTTTGTGGAACATATTCTCTATGCCCTTGGACTTTATTTGTTCTACTTATTTTATACTCATGATCCAAATATTTGGTATTTTTATGATGTCTGATACTTCCCTCATATTCTATCCACATGTTTTTTTTAAACTTTTATTATTTTTGGAATACCAGTCTATTTCCTCTGTCTTGTCCTTGAGTTCTGGCATTTTCCCTCCATTGTTTAATATGTGGATGATGCTTTATTGGAAGCCTTTAAAATAGTTATGTCATTTTTGTTTTTCATTATGTTGTTCTTCTGTATCCCTGTCCCTTTATTTGATTCCATTTTCATATATATATTTGACAGGGAAAGGGGGGAGAGATAGAGAGAGAGAGAGAGAGAAAGAGAGAGAGAGAGAGAGAGAGAGAGAGAGAGAGAGGGCATGCCAGGGTCTCTGGCCACTGCAAATGAACTCCAGATACATGTGCCTCCTATTGGTCCTGGGAATTGAACCTGGGTACTTTGGCTTTACAGGGAAATGTCTTAACTGCTAAGCCATCTCTCCAGCCCTCATTTCTTCTTTTAACTTTATAGTTAAACTTATAACTTTATAGTCTCTTGGAATTCACTCCTGCATTTGATAATGTCCTCATTGAGTTTGCTCCACTGACCATGGAGTTCTTTTGCTGCGGCGGCTGCTGCTGCTGCTGCTGCTGCTGCTGCTGCTGCTGCTGCTGCTATTGATTCTCAGCCATTTCAGTTATCCATCTATTGAGTTCTTTTTGATTCTCTCCAGTTTTATTGAGCCATATATTGACTAAATTTGTTGCTTCTCTTGTATTTTATTCAGCCATCCTTTTAGTACTAATTTTAGTTCTTATTGTTGCTTTTCTTCAGTCATCCTTTCAGTTCCATTTTGAGTTCTTTTTGTTGAGTATCTCCAATTTCATCCAGCCATTTGCTAATGGCTTCATTAAGTTTGTTTAATATGCTTATTGCAATTTCATTTTGGGATCGTATGACTGAAATTTCCTCTAAGTTTTCACTGGAGGCTTCCTTTATGGGACTAAGCGTTCTTGGTGGAAATCTCTTGGCTTGGTGTGTTGCTTTATTATTATTGAAGTTTGCTCATATGGAGATAGTCCTCTTGCTTTTCAAAAATAGAGCTATAGTTTCTCCTGTGGAGTCTATGTGGCATAGTCTGGTTAGTTTTGAGAAATTTGAGAGTGGAGTCTATCCCTTCATTTGAGCTGGACACCCTTAAGTCTGATCGGGGTTCTCCTTGTGTGTGTGCAGCCTCCAGGCAAGGCTAAGACCCTGAGAAGCTTGGCCTACTCAGTATTTAAGCAACGCCCAGTCTCTCAGTGCTATGCGTCACCTGGGAATTACAATTAATATCATCACCAGGACTAATATCATCACCAGGACACTCCTGTGGGCTGCAGCAGCTGGTGCTATACACATGGTGGGAAGGGAGATCTGCACTAGTGGAGCTATTCTCAAATCCCAACAAGCGTGGGTTTTCACAGGGCATGTGTAGGACGGAAGCTCTCCTGGGCTTGGATGCCCATCACTACTCACTTACTGTGGCAGCTAGTGTTGCGCATAGCAGAAAGGGATGTCCATGCTAATGGGGCTGTCCACAAATCTCAGCAGCTGTGGAGCTACGTACCCATGTACAGGTAAGAAACCTCACGTGGCTTGAATGTGCAGTGCTAATCGCTACCAGCTTCTTTGGAGTGGTATCTGCTCTGAGACCTTACTGTGGGATGTTGTGGCTGGTGCTGAATGCATGGCAGGAAGGGAGATCCATGCTAGTGAGGCTGGACTTCAATCTCAGCAAGTTGTGAGTTCTAACTCATTTGGGCTTAAATGCCCAACACCATTCACTCCCTGGTGCTTTGGAGTGTGATGAGCAAAGGCCCCTGCTGTGGGCTGTATTGAATCCTGGAGCCGTGTGCTGAAATCCACTCCAGTGTCCCTTCTAGAGGCTATAGCTGGGATGCCATTGCTCTCTGCATCCACCCTAATTCGAACTTTGTTGTTTTGATTCTTGATTTTGCAAGGCTAGTATTCATGGGGGAATAGCTATCCAGTATATCTGTTGTTGCTGGTTAAGGCAGGGTCTGGTTGGTCATGAGAAAGTATTTCCCAGGCTCCTATGAGTAGAAACCCTTCAAAGCAGCTGCCAACTGGAGCCAATCCTCACTGATTTTGTGGTTTCTGGAAGCTCCTAGCTCTTGTCTTGTTTCAGGGTATCAAACTCAGGTTTTTATGCTTGTGCAGTAAATGCTGTACCTTCCCTGCTCACTCCACAACCCAGAATCTATAGTTTCTTATGTTGTATCCAATATTATATACCAAGTAAAATGATTTAAATATTAATCCTCACATTCATTTCATCATCTCAATCTGAATTGGCAAATGTTTTCATTAAGTATAATAAATACTTCAGTATAATATACTTTCACAAATTCCTTTAAAAAAACCTTTACTTATTATTAGTTGTACCATGAGAAAAATATTAAATATTTATCTGACTATTACATTTCTTTTGAAATTTTTCAGTGATATAAAATTTGGTCAATAAAATTTATAATAAAAGGAGTGAATGTCCTTGAGACTGAATATCAAATGTACTATGCTCTTAATTTCTTTAAAGTTTTATGAACAATTTTAAAGTTCCATGCCATAATGACTTATTTTTTCTTTTTATTGAGCCTAGTTTTTAATTATTTGAATTTCATACTCTATATCCTGACTTTTATTACACTTGAAAACACTGGTCTTTCCAGAATAGTAACACACTTTTCCTCCAAGATGTTAAACATAACCACACAAATTATCATTTTAGACATTAATACATCTTAGTATTGATTTAAAACAAGTTTATTCTTTTCTCCTTTGAGCCTCTCAACTAAATACCTTGGGCTATTACTTGACAGCATTTATTACTGCATCTATAAATACAAATCTAGTAGTAGTGCCTTTTGCTTATAAAATACTACATATATCCATAATAGAAACTTTCAATTTTTTAAACTGAATTCTAGCATTCTAGTACATAAATGCAAGTTTTAACAAACTATTAATTCATTTTTACCACATTATTTGAAATTTCCCACAAAGTTAATATTTTGATGTACACATTTGTAGTTTTATAGCCATGTTCCTGATAATGCAATATTGCCTATGGAATAAAATTATAAGCTAATGCATAAACATATTTAGACTTTATCATAAAGTACTTAGTAACACATTAATTCCAGAAAATGCTCTCTCTTTGGAGGGCTGTAAAAGAGGAAAATGGCAGAGAATATCTGAAGCCTTTGTCTCTGCCATATTCATTACCCAGAAAACAAATTGCAAAGTGGTGACATTAAGGAAGCTTTTGTACATTTAACAAGAAATAAAGGGCTCATTGAATGTAATAAACCTCTGATTTTTCTAATCGAATTACCATCAATGTGTGAATTCTTCTGAAAGGGAAATAATTAAATAAAAATTTATATGAGGCTGAGAAAGAACAATAAAGTTGTCAGAAATACTGGAACACTTCTCATACTAGATGTTTTCAGGAGTGCTCACATTATGTGAACAGGAATGAATAGACTCATTCTGCAATCAGGAATGAATGTGGAAAAGTTCAGATTTACAGATGTTGCCTTTCCTGTGGAAATAATAAGCATCTGCTTTTGCTGACCTCCAGGAAGGCTTGAAAAGAGGACAAAATATAATAATGAAGGGAAATGGAAGATTTTAATATTTACATTTAGTTATTTATAAGATAGTAATTCTCATTTATTCTGAAAATTAGCTAATAATGTAGTTTGTTTGAAGCCTTAGCCTTTGTGACTAGTAAATACATGTCAGATATTAAATAAGTAATAAAAAATATTTAAATGTTCAGTGTGTTAAAATATTCAAGGAAAATATATTTCAAGATACTTTATATATTATTTTTATTTCCTCTGTTGGGTAATTTAGTTGATTCTGAACATTTTGAATGCTAACTATGGAATCATAAGATGAACACAAATTGTGTGCATATATGTGTGTGTCACCTTTATCTCATGCTTTTGTTCCCAGGAAGGTTTTTCTGGCACTTTCTTGTTAATTTATAGTTTGTCTCCTTAGGTTAATACACACACACACACACGCATATATACATATTATTTATGAGAAAGAAAGAGAGGAAATGAGTATGGGTACATCACAAACTCTAGCTACTGTAAATGAAATTCAGATGCATGCACCACCTCGTGCATCTTGTTTTATGTGAGTGTAGATGAGTCCAACCTGCATCCTTAGACTTTGCAGGCAAGTGTCTTGACCACCAAGCTATCTCAAAAGGAATCATTTTCTGTTCAAGTATTACATATTAACTTCAATGTCATGCTCATCCTACAAGTATCTCATGTTATATTCTTTGTTTCAGTCATTGAATCAGTGGCATCTGAATGTTTAATATTAAAAATATCTGTGTAGGGCTTAGGAAATGGCTTAACAGTTAAGGCATTTGACTGTGAAGCCTAAAGACCCATGAAAAGCACATGCACAAGGGGGCACATGCATCTGGAGTTCATTTGCAGTGGCTAGAGGCCCTGGCGTGCCCATTCTCTCTTTCTATCTACCTCTTCCTCTCTCTCTCTCAAATAAATAAATGAAATAGAAAAAAACTAAAAAAATATATATGTATAGATACATGTACATGTTGAACTTATATTCCTCTTATGAAAGTTTAGATGCATAATTTTATATATCTTTCCATTTCCAGTCAGGTCTAAAACTCACTAATCTTATATGCAATACTTTAATTACATTTTATTTTTATTATTCTATTATTATGTCCACTAATATTTGCCTAAGTTTTTCTTCTAAAATCTTATTTTTTTGAATTTAAAAAGTATCTTTTGATGGTGCTACAGCAGGTGCAGAGGATATCCAGACGGGTTGTTTTCCATTTGTCTTGGGGCCTGTCTCTACAACTCTGCCACATGTTAAAAAAAAAAAAAAAAGTATCTTTTCTTAGTGATTTTTAAATTTGTTCTCTTAATATACTAAAAGTTATATGTACTTTTAAATATATTTTTATTAGTTATGTGTATAATATATATACAGCCATGATGTACCATCATTAGCCTTCTCCCTGTCCTCCCCCCATGGGTAATGTGGGTCTTGCCTTATGTGGGTAGCCATCAGTTATGCAGGAGAGGCAAAGACTCTGTGCATAATGACACAACTCATGGCTCTAACAATTTTTCCACCCCCTCTTCCTTAAATTTCCCTGAGCCATGTTGGATTCATTTTAGGTCTATTTCAGTGACGAAGTTTTTTGAGTCTCTATCTCTGGATATCTGATTTGGTAGAGGTTGAGAGTTCTTTGTGTCTATCTCCTTCACCCTTGTGCTGGTACCAGGTTCACCGATAAAGCAGGACTCTTGCTCATTTCCCCTATAACTCAATGGCTTTAGCCGGTGCCCAGGTGAGGTGTGATGGGCTGATTCTCTCCTCAGGTTCTGTGTCCATCTGAAAGAGAGAAGCAGATTCTCCAATGGAGAGTGAGGTCAGTGCAAGATACATGAATAACCATTATTATTTTAGAGAGAATTTAATAGGGGTATGCCCTCTTGTATCCCACTATTGGTAGGAGCTTGATATTGGAGAGTGGGCTCGTTTTTGGATATGGTTTGGACTTGTTTCCTGGTTCCAGGTTTGGGTTCTCTTTCACTGAGTGGATCCATTAGCCAAATGTAGAGCAGTTGGTAACCCACCATGGCTGTGTGCCACTATTGCACTTGTGTGAGCATCACGACAGATTGTTTGCTGCTGAGAAGCTTAGACCACTTGTTGCTTAGACAGATGTTGGTCACTTTCCCCCAGTCGCTCAAGTAGCAACTTCTGGCACTAGACAAGCTGTCTGGGGACTGCCTCTCTTCCAGATTCCAGTCAGGTCTCTCCATGATCCATCCAAACAGCATATGGTGTCTTCAGCAGTAGGATCTTACCAATAACCTTTGGTGGGTAATCAAGTGCTCTGACAGAAATCTGTCTTCTTTTGGGAAACCTTGTAGGTCTCACTGATCAACAGCTCATTGTGGATGTTAACTACATCCTGGTATTGGAGGTTACAGGTCAGTGCCAAGGGAAAAGAAGGAAGAAAACGTATAGGTGATATGAAAGAGAAATAGAGAAGAGAGAGAAGAGGGAGTGATAGAGAGAGAAACAGGAGAAGATTGAGATTAGTCTTCATCATACCCCCTCCAGGCCCCTTTGATTCAGGTGTTCTCTCCAAGCATCTGATGCAGGTTTGACTTTTTAAAATCATCTGGTACTCTCCTTATAAATTAGAACACACTAGCCACCTTTTTCTCTCAGCAGCTTCTACACCCTTGTTGTCATAGATTTCATCTCTTTTTTTTCTGTGTAAATGCCATGTCTCACATATTTTTTCTAATATTCTAGAACTTCTTATTTTCATGGATAATGTTCCGTAGGTTTTCTTGGCACTTTAGTATGGCATTTGTTTTGTTTTTGTTATTGTTTTATCTAATGGAAGCTTCTTATTCTGTCTTTATTTTTAACTTTTAAAGTGAAAGTTAAAACATATATATCATTAATTATTACAGTAACAAAAAATACAACAAATAATATTCCTATTTTCTCTCCAAGTCTGAATCTACCTTCAAATGTAAATGTTGTCAAACAATCTTAAGTTTTATCCCTGATATGCCCCTCAAATTTCTAAATAGTAGCATTTATTTGCTAATTTTCTAAGGAAAGAAATTAAATTTGCAGTACTATCCTCTTCTACATTACAATTTCTGTCTTTCCTGCTGCAATGCAGTGCTCATGTCCAGTCCAGTGTCTTCATCCCATGCCCTGATTTATTCATCCTCTGTACTGCTTTATTCTTCATCCTGGGAAGTGGCTTATTACTGTTTCCCTACTAGATTTTCCAGTGGATTATGTCTATGACTTACTCCTATTTTTTTGTTTTTGACTGTTCCTCATTGTACATGGTGCTGTTCCTGTATGTTTTTATTGTGTAACAGGCAACAAAAATATAATTTGCACAGTCAAAGAAATTACATAGCATGGACTATTACATAGACTATGACCAAGGTTAGTGGCAGGGAATATAAAGGGGTTGTCAGAAGTCAGGTTGTGAAATGTCTTCAATGAAATAGTGGGGGCCACCTCACTTAACATGCAAAATGAAATAATTTAGCAATGGAAATACAGTGAAGGGCTCTAACCACCTGTAATCATGCTAATCTTGAAGAATACCAATCAGGAGTAGATGGAATAAGTAAAAATAAAAAAGTGGAATTATAGCAACCAAGGGCATATGCCAGTTGCTACAGATAATTGAATCATAATGAACATGAGAATAGAGAAAAACTAGTTGGAGCGATGTAACCAAATTTTAATGGAACTCATTAAATCTTTTCTTTCTTTCTTTTTTTTAATACAGGGTCTCACTATGTGACCCAGGCTGTCCTAGAATTTTATGTGTTGCCAAAACTGGCCTCAATGTTTCTTCCTCCCACCTCACCCTCCTGAGACACTTTCCTACAAGCAAGGGTAGAAGTTGATGAGTGATCAAAAGCAAGAGGTGAGTAAGAGAGAAAAATCACAGAGGTGAAACCAGGAGTTAGCAAACTTTTCAATTAGTTTTTTTTTTCCTGTGGACATAAATAATTTTGCAATGTGTATTTGAAAGGACATAGGAAGACAAGGTTTGTTCAAGAAGACAAGGCCTTCAGCTTTGACAGTGACATTAGAGTAAATGCCTGCTCCATTACTCCAGTTCTAGGATTGTATGGTGCTCCAAAAGAGGATGTCTGTGACCCAAAGTACCAAACTGCACACAAACCCAGACCTTGCTTGATATTAGAAATGCAATAATATTTACTTTTCTGCCAGTTGGGTATATGAAAGAAGAGATTTTCAAACTTTCCTTTGAATGAGTAGCAGTGGAATGGCAAGTGGGCTCTGAGGCCCTGTAGTGCTTTAGATCTTAAGGAAATGTGTTTGTTGTTGTTGTTGTTGTTGTTTATTTGGTTTTTATTTGGTTTATTTGAAGGAAAAAGTAATCTGTTCCCTGCCTCCCTTCTTACAAACTAAACCCGGAATCACAGCACTCCAAGCAGGGAACAGGCACAGTACTGTAGGTGGTAATTCCCTCTGGGACCCCCTGGACAGGATCACACTGGTTTTACTGCTGGGAAGCTGTACTCTAGGACTTTTGCATGATAGGAAAATTGAACTCAAAAGTTTCTCTTTATCCAAAATTAAAGAGATATGAAGCAAATTAGACAACTATCACAAA
Organism: Orientallactaga sibirica; assembly: GCA_036365145.1. Taxonomy (NCBI): domain Eukaryota; kingdom Metazoa; phylum Chordata; class Mammalia; order Rodentia; family Dipodidae; genus Orientallactaga; species Orientallactaga sibirica. The sequence continues at coordinate 4,185,051 of JAEOAD010000240.1, forward strand.
AGAAGCAAACACCCCTATGTGTTCACTGAATTCCCAAAGAATATTAACAAAAATATATAGAACTGTTTCGAAGTTTCAAGTTTGTTCAATGTTGCTGAGATTTCTGGGATAAAATTACATACTGGATTACAAGTTTTATTTATAGGCAATCTATCCCTTTGATAATTCATTTTAATCACTTTTATTCATTTTTGGAACTATGGAAGAACTCTTATTGAGTTAATAATTTAATTTCTGTCATCTCCTTCTACCTTAGCTCTAGATTGTAAAAGACATGCAATGTTAAAAACAATTAAATATCTGCTTTCTCCTTGTTTTCTTTATATATATATTTTTGTTGTTGTTCTTCATTCAACATGTCAGATGGAAATAAACCACTGTACAGTCTAGCTCTTTGGTTCATCTTGTTGCACTATCAACCTGTTATTCTGTTTGTAGTTCTAAGCAACAATGTAAGATAAATTATGTTGAAAGCACACAGTTCATAGGCAGGAGCCACTTGACTGCACTGAATTTTGTAATTGAAATTCCCCAAACCATTCATTATCTGTGAAAGAATGGCATGCCAAGCTTCAGCCTTGCTTTGTTTTAAATAGGACTTGACAAACTGCCTTAAAGTGTTCTGTAATTGGTATGTGTATATATGTATGTGTGTGAAACTATAGATGATATCCTTATACAACATGTATACTTTCAACTTTTTAGTTATTTACTTCTTCTTCTTCTTCTTTTTTTTTTTTTTTTTTTTTTTTTTTGGTTTTGCAAGGTAGGGTCTCACTCTGGTCCAGGCTGACCTGGAATTCACTCTGTCATCTCAGGGTAGCCTTGAACTCATGGCAATCCTCCTACCTCTGCCTCCCGAGTGCTGGGATTAAAGGCGTGCACCACCACGCCCGGCTCAGTTATTTACTTCTTAAATGCAAATGTCTATATCATATCTGTTCAGCTTGACCAAAGATATATTAGCCCTGAAGATAGTTAAGCTTAGGCTTCTTTGAAATGAGATTATAAATTGACCCCATAATTTGTGTAAATTTATGAATGTGTCAGTTGTAGATTGCAAAGTTTATAACTAACACAGACCACAATTAATTAATAAGTACTTCCATTCTTCATTTACAGGTCAAAGCTCTGATTTCTATTCTCAGCACCTTAGCTGACACTCCAGAAAGCATAATGATCAAAGCAGAAAGTATGAACTTAGCAGGAAGTTGCAGTGTTTGAGGCACATTGCAGATGCTGGCAGTGTCAGCCGATGCTCAGTTCTTCAACTTTCTTATGCTCAGTACAACTTGCAGCTGCCACTGTGGGTGTCACTGTGTCTCAGAGTTTTGCTCTGGGGCTGTGGAAGGTCACCATGTGTCTGTACTCTTCTTTTTTTTAAGATCTATTTTTGTTCATTTATTTGAGACACACACACACAGAGAATGGGTATGCCAGGGCCTCTAGCCACGGTAAATGAACTCCAGATGCATGTGCCACCATTTGTATCTGGCTTATATGGGACCTGGAGAATCAATCCTGGGTCCTTAGGCTTTGTAGGCAAGCGCCTTAACTGCTAAGCCATCTCTCCAGCCCTGTGTGTGTACTCTTGAGAGTCTAGGGGTTCTATGGGATTATTATCTATTCTCCTGTCTCAGTGTCATTGGCCAATGACTGCAGTAGCCATATTAATGTCCAGCTCCCTTCCCCTCAGGAATAATTCTGCATTGCTTAGTAGAGTTTTGTCATGATGCTAAACTTCAGTCAGCCCCTGTGGCCGCTGGTTTGAAAATGCATACAATGTTGTCTGAGTTTCCTTTTTAATTTTGTGGCTGTTTCTAGAACCAGTGTCCCTTGCATATTTCAGATCTATTGTTTTCCCTTGAACACAGTTCATCCAGAGTCAGTTTTTCTCAGAAACACTGAGATAAAAGTTAAAATTTAGCTGACCTTTAGCTATGATTGTTCTAAATTTTGGGGTGTGTAGGGAAAAATAAAACTATGTCAGTTGACATGGATTCTCTGCCATTTCCAGGATAAGCAATCACCCTATCAGCCACATTGTGTCACTGAAGCCTACATTAAAATGTTTGGTTCTGTTGAATTGCTATATGGAGCAGGGAACAGCTAGTTTCCATTTGTAGCCTCTGGGTTCTCCTGCCCAGTAAAGTTCCACGCTCATTTATAGGGGAGAAGACTTTTACTCTCATCTAAGACAAGAAAAATATTCCCCATAGTACTGGAGGTAATCTTCAGACTGGGGAAAATGAGAAAGTCAGAGTCAAATATGTTACAAAGGAACTCAAGCACTTATTACTATGACTGATAAACTGTCACCTTGGTAATTGAGTAGATGGTAATTGCTACCATTATTTTTAAAGATAGGAACAAAATTTAAATAAGTCAAATCTAACAAATCTTGAGTTACCAGTAAAAAAAAAGGCTGAAAAATCTATATGAAATATTTTGCTCCAAATGCATTAGACTTTAATGATTGCACACTGGGTGATGGAAAGCATTTACATTTATCTAAGAAAAATGGTTTTTAATGACTTCATTTATTCTTTTTTTTTTATAACACTGTGAAATTATCAGTTAAAAAAAGATATTTGGGGCTAGAGAGATGGCTTAGCGGTTAAGGTGTTTGCCTGCAAAGCCAAAGGACCCAGGTCCGATCCCCAGTACCCATGTAAGCCAGATGCACAAGGGGGTGCATGCATCTGGAGCTCATTTGCAGTGGCTAGCGGCCCTGGTGCACCCATTCTCTCTCTGTCTATCTCCTCTGTATCTCTCTCTTTCTCTGCTTGAAAATAAATAAATAAATGAAACAAAACAATCTTAGAAAAAAAAAGAAGGACTGGAGAGATGGCTTAGTGGTTAAGGTGCCTGCCTGCAAAGCCTAAGAATGCCCTTTCGAAACTCCAGGTCCCACGTTTAGCCAGATGCAAAAGTGATGCAAGTGTGTAATGTTGTACATGCGCACAAGGGGGCGCATGCATCTAGAGTTCATTCACAATGGCTAAGAGGCCGCTTGTGCACCCATTCTCTCTGTCTCTCTCAGGAAATAAATCTCAAAGAGATATCCCCAGGTGTGATGTTGAGTAGCAATTTCAACACCTATTAAAGAACTATACAATGTAATAGAACCTGTTGTGCCTCACTGCTTAATCACATAATGGCATTCAGAAAACTTTCATACTGCCTGGTGAAATACCTTTCCATAATGTGATTATGGCAGTGTATATTTTTATTGTAATTTTTATGACACAAGAAAACATATCTAAGAATTCAGTACCATCTTAAGAGTGCAGCAATTGAATCACCAAACACAAACTGTTCTATGAGTCACGAGCCATCAGTATTTTTGTATTCTAAAGCACTGCCATGATGAAATATGCGTAGTCCAAGTTCTCCTGAAACTCACAGGAACCTACTCACTGAAGCAAGGCCAGTGAAACTACATACCCTCACATTACTGTATGTTTGGTAACAGAGTAATAAATTGATACAATGTTTTGGTACCACAGATATAAATAGCAATTACTTATAATATCTTGTTATGGATGTTATAAAATGATAGACTGTTGATAGCAAATTGACCATATTTACATATTATATGCCTCATATCCTTGATTGCTATAAATGAAGCCATAAACAAATTCCTAAAATGTTTAAAAAAGAAACAAAATCGTGCTATAAAGCAATATAAATCTTTTATAACATAATTCACTGCAATCACATGAATCTGGAGAAGTCTACAAATCAAATGTGCTATATTTGTTTTCAAACATTTGTGTTTTATATTGAAAAAACACATTTATTATGAAAATTATAATCTCAAAGATATTTTCATTAGAGTTTCAACAACTTACTAAATTAATGAATCAGGTTTCATAAATCTAATCATAAACAATTACACATAGAAGTATCTTCATTTTCAGAGGAGGATAGTTTTATGGGGTTGTGCTTGTGGGTGATGGTGGTGGTGGTCTACATATTCAAAATTCATGACATTCCTCTAGAAGTCCTAACAAGATAAACTCAGTAGAAGTTGTAGAAGTCTATGTTTTTATTCAATACAAAGAAAGGAATGTTCACCAGAACTTTCGGTTGAGGTTGGTTGCAAATATGTGTAATCTCAGTGTTTGGAAGGCTGAAGCCTGAAAAATTACTATGAATTCGAGGCCAGCCTGGGTGAAGTACTGAGTTCTAGGCCAGCTTAGTCTGTATAGGGAAACATATTTCTAAAAGCCAAACCAAAACCAAGCAAAACAACAAAAATGCAAGAAATCAAACCAAAAATTAGAAATCTCCTAACACATTGTCATTGAAGTTTCAAGGCTGAGTCATAATTGTTCAAACCATTTAAAAACACAAACAGAAGAATGTATTTAATGAGTTAAGTCATCTTTAATAAGGATGTTTCTAATTATGACTAAGGGTATTTTGTTAAAAATTTCAGCTTCTCAGTACTTTTATTCTTCTGAAATGTAAAACAATTAACCCTTCCATTATAAGTAATATAAAGCGTCCCCAACTTCAAATATAGTATTGATCCATTTTAGGCAAATATGGAAATTTAAATGAAGGAATTTTTACACACTTTGTTTAGTTTCCATCATTCTCTTCTGAGAAGAGAGACTGATGAGAGACTTTGGTTCCTTCTTAATATTCTCATATTCTCTTTCACCACAACACATTGCCATTCAATTTTGGCATGGACTGAACTAGTTCCATCCACATACAATTTGGGCTAAAACAAAAATGTTACTAAAACACCATGGGCTGAATATATTCCTAAAGTTTCATTTTTGAGATGGGTCTTTGTGTTAGATACTCACGCTAATAAATGTTTGCTATCTAGCATTAGTATTCTCTATTAACAAGTATTGTTTTACAACCTATTTATAATGCTGAACCATTGTTTTGGAGAAAGGATCTCACTATGCAACACAGCCTGACCTCAAATCCATGTGCTTTGGCCCCCTGCCAGAGTTTCAAGGTTACTTGTATGCACCATAAATCACCATTATTTTCCAATATGAGATTGATATTGGTCTTTCCCAGTATCTTGTGCAATGACATTTAAAAAACATAGTATCAAAATATTTTGGCAGTTTAACTTCATATTTATTGTTTTATGTATAGCTTATTGCTATTTTATTCCACTTTTTAAGTTTTATCATTTATCTAATTTACTGATGATTTAAATTTAAATATTTAATAGCACAAAGCAATATAATCAATGGCAACCATCTTTTTCATATATTTCATATATTCCTCTGTACTTTCTTTAAAATTGTTTTATCTTGGTTTTGTGTATGTTAATACAGATGTGCATGCACCATGGCACATATGTGTTACAGGACTCTGGGAGCTCCATGCTAATGTATCAATAAATTTACAGTACCCTAGATACTTATCTTATGAATCTGAACAATTAAATCCATAGACCAGAATGTAAGACTTAGACTTTATCAGATTGAGAAGAAAATACAGAGAACCCCTGCCATGTGGAAGGCAAGAAAAATTGTGACATCTAAGGCAGAGTTGCCCATTACTTAGCTCATTATTAAAGATGTACCCCATGCTTTGCTGGTAGCTAAGTCTGCTGTCCCAGCACTTAATTGCTATGAGTTAAAGAATAGCCAAGAGTATATAGTGAGTTCCTGGGCAACAGAATGTGATTTTGTCTCTAAAAAAAAAAGCAAACAATCAAATAAACATGTACTGTAATCTCTAGTAAGAGACCCTTAGCAAAGAGGAAGAAATTTTTCTAAGCATTGTAAATAAATCTCTTTGAATCTTTATATTATCATCAAGATTAACAGTGAAAAAAACTAAAAAAAATAATAACCACAGACAATTGAACACTGAACTTGCAGATCTAGTTTAGAAAGATATTTAAAAAAATACTAAAAAACAGAAATGAGTCAAATGCTCACAGAAGGGAAAAATGTATATATAATGATACAAAGTATTATTTAAATGCCTGATCTTTAATCAGTAAACATAAAACAATCAAAGAAACAATAACCACTTCTTACATTCAAACAATTTAAATGAAAATTGTCCATGTAGTGGTTCAGACATTAGAATTATAAGCAGAAGACTGAATATATAACAAAAGAGAAAATGTAACTAAAACCTAAAGAAAAAATATGAGACACAAGAGATATTGCTATAGGGCTGGAGAGAGGGCATAGCAGTTAAGGCACTTGCCTGCAAAGCCAAAGGACTCATGTTCAATTCCCTAGCACCCACATAAGTCAGATGCACAAGGTGGCACATGCATCGGGAATTTGTTTGCAGTGGCTGGAACCCCTGGTATGCCCAATCTCTCTCTCCCCCCTCTCTGTCTGTCTTAAGAAAGTAAATATTTTTTAAAAGAGAGATTGTTATAGAATACATAGTATCAATGAAAAGGGGTGTCTTTTAAAAATGAACAAAAAATTATGAGTGAGAAATATTACACATGGTGAAAATTTCAAAAGAATTTCAATAATAAACTTAAAAAGAACATAAGACTAAAATATGCATAATATGAGGTTTTCCCATCCCAAATCAGAAAAAAAGTGAAGAAAAAAAGCATCTCTGTGAACTAATATATGGCAATATACCACTATATGGCAGAACAAAAGGATAGGGAGAGACAAGGCATTGAAAGAATATTTGAATAAACAATGGCTAAAAAAATCCCAATTCTAATTAGGCAGAAAAATTTACTGCTATCTTCACATTCTAGGAACTTGAAACCAGTTACTATAATAATACTCTAAAGTCTTGAAAAATTTGGTAAATAAATTACAAAAACTCTTGGATATCAACAATAGAGAAATGACTCATTAAGTATAAGGAATTAACAATAAGATTAACAGGGGAGTCCTCAACAGAAACCACTGAAGACAGAGACAAGACAAAAAAGACAATAAGAAATTCTAAATTGAGAAAAAGTATTCTTCAAACCTCAAGGAGAAATTAAGCATTCTTAGATAAAGTTAGAGAGAATTAATCCCTAACAAACTCTATTAGTTGCTTTCCTTGTTGCTGTGACAAAGTATCTGACAAAAAGCAACTTAGAGAGAAGGGTTTATATATTCTTACAACTGAAGGCACTGTGGCCCATCATTGTGGGGGAGCCTGTAGCAGGAACATGAAGCAGCTGGTCACATTCAATGCATATCAGGAAGCAGAGAGCAATGTGTGCCTGTGTTTGTGTTGTGTTCTCCTTTCTGTCCTGTCTGGGTCCTTGCTCGTGGAATGACACATAAATATGAAAATATGTATGAATTTCAGTAAGTGCATCATAAAGAAATATCCATCATACCACAGTTTTAACTGGGCTATTTTAGAGGAGTTGCCAGGAATTCTATAGGGAATGCCTTAGGATTTAGACAGAAGTACAGGGCTTTGGACTGAATGATGTTAACTCTCAGTGCATGATATTTAAAAAAAACCTGACCTAACTAACTTTACTAACTTCTGAGTCCAGCTTTAGTTAATGCCCATATCCAAAGGTATCAGAAACAGCTTGCCCCTCTTCTTCCTCTTCTCTGCCCCAGAAGCATGCAACAGTTGTCACCAGCCTACCAGCACAAATCCAGTCCTTTACCACACCACACCTGCCAATGCCTGTACTCTGGAATGACCTGATCTGTAACTGTGAAAACCAAATTTATGCAATTGTTTTAATGTTCATAATATATGATCTACTGCATGAACATGTCATAAAGGAACATCATTTGTATAATTAATATATGCTAAGAAAAAAAGAAAAACTCTATGCTATACTATCATTTTAAAGAGTGGTGAGTTTTATAACAGATTTTCTCATACCTATGCATTGCTGGAATAAATTCAACTAGGTGGTACTGTTACAATCTACTTACCACACCTTAACCTCACCTTCTCCAGTACATGTCAATCAGTGACGGTCTGAGTTGTCATGATTGAGTATAATACCAGAAACATTAAAGGCTGATTTCTTTCCCTCCTTATGAAATGCTTTGCTTACCCCTGGCATCATCTCAGCTTGACATTTTCTTAGAGATCACTCATGTAGCCATTCTTATTATTTTCATGCTTTTCTTTGAGTAAGCTCCTCATTTGCTTTCCTCATTTCCTGTTCAGAAGTTGGGTCATTTAAATTCTCTACCTCTAATGTGTTCAGATTTTGTAAACATTTATTTTGCTAGAAAATTATGTGTTTTAATAATCTTCAGATATATTTGTTTAACTTCAATGACTACTGCTGCGCTAGCATTTTAAAATGCAATGTGGTTCCTTTGGATAATACTGTCCAGCCATAAAGTTAAAAATATATAATATATGCATTTCACATGCATGCATGTACACATGGATACATGCATGATGAATTAACATTTCCAGTCTTAGGTATATATCTGAAAATACCACATACATTTATGCCAGAAAATATGTTCATTAACTGTGTTAACTTATGTTCTATAGAAACATGAGGCAATGTAAAGGCATTCTAAGGAGGCCAAAATAAAAATGTAGAAGTGTGAAAACAGAAAGCAAAAATAAATGACAGTGTTATGAAGAACTGAGAGTTTTCATATCCTTGCAGGAAGCCTGTGAAGAACTCTACACATGTGCTTCCACTTGGCAGACAGGAATATGGCGGTGAGAGTGCAGGAGAGTTCTTGACACAGGGTAGTCATGAGCCGAGAAAACATGGTGATCTTCTTGTTCTATTGTTCACTTCCTGAATGCGTGAAGATTAAATGCTTGCTTTCTCTTATAGTTTGTTTTCTGGTGTGTTTAGTGCCTATTTGAGTTGCTAGATCTCTGAACATTATGACACCATGTTTTGTTAAAGTGTAGAAGTGTTAGAAGTGGCCCAGACTTCAAAATTAATAACATGGAGCCCAGTGATAAAGATGTTTTACAGGAGGAAGCCATATGGCTGCAGAAATATAAATAGGTAGCCAGGTTTCATGTCCAGTAAAAGAATAGTTATTATCCTATTATTTAAATTAGTATTACATTGGAAAAGAATCCATAAGACTATAAAAAAAGAATAGATGAACACTGGCATTTAAAAATAAAATCAGGGCTGGAGGGATAGCTTAGCAGTTAAGGCATTTGCCTCCAAAGCCAAAGGACCCAGGACCCACGTTAGCCAGATGCAGAAGGGGGCGCACATGTCTGGAGTTCGTTTGCAGTGGCTGGGATGCCCTGGCATACCCATTCTCTCTCTCTCTCTCCCTCTTTCTGTCAAATAAGTAAATAAATAAAAATAAAATATTAAAAAAATGCTTGCTAAAAAAATAAAAATAAATTAAAAAAATCATTTAAACTACTGGTAGCTATTATGGTATGAATTAATTCCCACATTCAAATGAAAGCTAGGCCCATTAATGTATAATGTTAGAAGGCTCACATTTAGAAAGTTGTTTTGGGGGAGATGTTGAAGATGGCATGAAAACAATTACTGAACTAGTTATCTTTTGTCTCTTATTAGACACAGGTGATGGTTAAATGGGATGTTCACTTTGTCAAGTTGTAAATGGATAATTAGTACGCCTCAACATCTACTTCAAAGAAAAATTTATCTAAATGTTTAATATAAAGTTTGGGGAAAATCAACACTTTATTATAAAATTAACTTATAGTATTTATAGGTATAAATGTATACCTTATGTACTTCAGATAAAATCATGATGGATTAATGACGGGGACACATGTTTTGTTGGTCACCACGTTAATTTGCAAACACATCATATGCTTACACAATGGGATATAGCTAAGGTGACACAATCCCATGAGGCCACCATCACATCTACGGTTTGTCATTGACCTGCATAATCCTTTGTTCTCATGACAATAGGAGTCACAAACACAACTTACAACTGAGAATGGAGGCAAATAGCTGAAAACCAAAACATTTAGAGAACTGTATATTTGTATATACTATATTGCATAGTATGTGATTTTTATGACTTCAGACTTTTGTGCTTTATTTATTAAATATTAATATTTTTTCCTTTTTATATTCTTTATGTTTTATAACTCTTTGAGTTTTGTTTTTATCCCATTCACTTAACTTTTCTAGATTTTCTGTGTCCTTTTAGGTTAAAAAATTATGAAATCATATAAATATTTAGTTATATAGTCTTTTCAGACAATTGCTATAGGTTTTGCTCACTGCTTCATGCATTTTAATAGCTTTCTTCTTTACTCTTTTCTCTTCTCTTAATCTCCTCTCCCTTCCTCTCCATAACTCCTCTCAAACTTGTGACCCAACCACTTCTGACTACTGAGTTCTGGGGCTATAGGCATGTGCCTATAGCTTAATTATTCAGCAATATTCATATCCTGTTGTCAGCTTTATTCTTTTTGAAAAATTCTGCTTCTAACATATGTGTTTCCTCTTTAATCAAAGTACTATTTAATTCTTTGATAAAATTTATTGATTTCCAATAGTATTTCTTCTCTTTACACAGAAGCAGTAACTTTATCAACATTATTATCTTACTATATTGAGGTTTCCATTAGTTTTGGTGAAATTTCCTGAGTGCAATGCATGCATTGATGTATATGCTCTACTTTCTGGATTGAAGTTTAATTTTTAGCAATAATACCTTCCTCATAAGTTTTACTGCATAGTTAACTGTTTTAACAAATAAATTAAGAACACTAATATCTATTTAAGATACTGATATATTTAGTTGAACAATTAATTTTTCTTTGTGTGTAAAATCATATATAGAAAGTTATGTACATAAATATATATCATTAATTAGCCATTTTAATTACTGAGTATTATTTCCATATCTAAATATAATAAATATAATAGAGATTATTTCATTATTAAGTTTGGATGATTTCAAGTGCTTTTGATATTACAAATAAAATGGTTATACATATTGCACAGGCTTTTTAATACTTTATATTTATTTTGGCCAAATATCTAAAAGTTCTAATGCTTAGGAATACACATCTGTTATGCCTCCTCTACTTACAGAACTGCCATGATGTTCAGAGTGTTCCCTGTACCCTCCTTTGACTAGTGATGGATGTTTCATATTCCAGTGGTGATGGAGACTCTTCTAACATTTGACTCACTGTTATCAATAATTTTGATTTATTCAACCTAAATATACTGTTTTTAATTTTCTATCTCCATATTACAAATGAGTATGTTTACATGTGCTTGTTATTCATTTGTATATGAAATATTGGTGTCAGTTCTTTGCTTACTCTTACAGGATTATTTGTGTTTATAGTATTATATGAATCCTTAAGAAATTTGGAGCTATGGTATAATTCAGTGGCATTGTACTTGCTTCCCATTAATCCAATATATAGCACCACACAAAAAAATCTGTTTACAAATTCTATGTCAGTTTTGTGCTCTACAAGAATATTCTTTAATCATTTCCTCTCTCTCTGCTTCTGTCTCTCAAATATATTATTATTATTATTATTATTATTATTATTATTATTATTAATAAAGGGGATGGAGAGATGGTTTATTGGTTAAGGTGCTTGCCTGCAAAGCCAAAAGACCTAAGTTCAATTCCTCAGGACCCACCTAATCCAGATGCACAAGATGGCACATGTATCTGGAGGTCATTTGCAGTAGCTAGAGGCCCTGGAAGCCCATTCTCTCTCTCTACTTTTCTCTCTCAAATAAAAGACAAGAATATTCTTTCTGTGGTTCTTTTGCTAATTAAAATTTTTATTTATATATTTTATTTGTGTGCACTTGTGAGAGACAAAAAAAGAGAGAGAGAAGGAAGGAGGAGGAGAAAAAGAGAAAGAGAAATCAAAGGAAAATTTTTGTGCCAGTCCTTGCCAGTCACCTCATTTGAGTAAGTTTTTCACTATTCACAGTGTGAGTTTCCAGGAAATTCTCTTGTCTCTATGCCTTCCTTCTTGCCAAAGGCTCACTAAGGATATAGAAGCCTGCCAAAGTTTCTGGCTTTTTATGTGGGGTTTGGGGATTTGAACTGAGGTATTCAGAGTTGCACAGCAAGCGCTTTATCAACTGAGCTATTTCCACAGCTTTAATTTTTGCTGTTTTACTTTGATGAGGATGACTTTTGCTGAAAGGCATTTTTAATTAATTAATTAATTAATTAATCCTAATTTTATTTTATTGGTGATGTCTATATCTCCTAAAATAAAATGTGTTTACTTTTAACTTCACGTTTTTAAATTTTCACTCACTGTCTCTGAAGATGCAACACTTATTACTCTAGGGCTAGAATTTGGGATTGAGTTTATTATTTCCAATATTTATATAGATGTTCCCCACATATGATGAAAATACATTCTTTTATCCACTGAATTATTATGGAACTTTACAAAAATATCACTGTACTCTATGTAATATCTCTTTATATTCATCATTTTTCCACTGGTTTATTTACCTACCATTTCACAAGCATTCCATTCTCTTGATTGAAGAATCTCTGTAATGGGTTTTAAAATGAGTGTTGTGAACTCTCCAATTTTATTCTTCCAACATTTTTTTAAATTTCCTAAAACATTTAGAATCAATTGGAATTTTTCTCCAAGAATCAATTATGACTGTGCTGCATGTCACCATCAAGTGTCCTTTATTTCATTGAATAACCTTGTCAGTTTTGTTACTCAGTTTCAATGTTTTTGCCAAATAATCATTTAGGTGTTTCATTTTTTAATACTATTGCAAATGGCATTTTCAAATCAATGTTATGGAGGCATGCATACATGTATTAAAATGTACACATTTGAAATTTAAATCTCATTTACCCTTGAAACAACATGTATATGCATAGAACTGTACTGCATTCAATATCAATATCATTTGCCCCAGCTTTAAGCTGATCTTGGAGGTCATCCCCATATCTTTCATCCCAGGTAACTGTGGATCCAACTTCTATGATTACAGATTAGTTTTATATGATCTGGAACTTTTGTATGTAATAATTCAATACTAATTTTCAGGGAATTGTGTATAAATTTATATATTCATGCATTGATATGTATTTCAAATAGGCCTATACTGCTAATACTTTAAAACCTTGTGTCTAGTTAAAATGACACATAATGAATAAATAGCCTCAATGTACTGTTTTCATAAGAGATTTGAAAAAAATGAAAATAGTTTTTATAAGACATTAGCTTCCTGTAGAGATGCATTGTTAACTGCCTATTTGCTGAAACTATATTTTGGAAAACAATATTTCACTCATCGAATTCCATTGGGCACTGAATCTATGAGCCTAAAAAAATTGTCCCCCAAATTAATTCTTCCTTATGAAACAGGGCACAGAGAATTCTCAGTCACTGTATTCTGTTAGCTATAACAAGTGGATAGCTGAAGTAAGTTTTCACAAGATGCTAGATTTGCTGGCTCTTTGATCTTGGACTTCCAGCCTCCAGAGCAGTGAAAATTAAATTTCTATGGTTTAGAAGGTGCTCAGGTCATGATATTTCTGTTATAGCTGCCCAAATGGACCATATTTTCACACTTTACAATTAGTTTGGATTTAGTTTTTTTTTTTTTTTTGCTGAATTAGAGTCTGATTAGAAAAAAAGATGGAAGAGACACTGGCTACTTTAAAGCTTTGACGAAATACTGGAAGGATTAGCTGTCTACTTTTTAGGGCAAGTTTTTCTTCTTGACATATTTGTTCTTCTAAGTTGAAATATGCTCTTGTGTTTTGAGAACAGAAGGGATTTTCATAAATATTGTCCACTAAAAACCACTTGGAAGCTTGATGATATACCATTCTTGATGATTATTTCCAAATGGACATCACTAACATAGAAATTGGTCTGGCGGTGAAGAATTTTGTTTTCTGCCAGGCGTGGTGGTGCACACCTTTAATCCCAACATTCGGGAGGCAAAGGTAGGAAGATTGCCATGAGTTAGAGGCCACCCTGAGATTACATAGTGAATTCCAGGTCAGCCTGGGCTAGAGTGAGACCCTACCTTGAAAACACAAAAAACGAAAAAAAAAAAAAAAAGAATTTTGTTTTCCACTAAACATAATAAAAAAAGGAAAGCTTATGTTTTCTATTTATATATAAATCAAAGCTTTCTTTTAAAACATTTCAACTCATTAATACTTAAAGTTTATCCTCTAATGTGAAAAGATACATGCAGGCTAGAAAGATGGCTTAGCAGTTAAGGTGCTTGCCTACGAAGCCTAAGGACCCATGTTTGACTCTCCAGATCCCATGTTAGCTAGACCCACAAAGGTGAGGCAAGCATAAGGTCACACATGCCCACTAGATGGCATAAGAGTCTGGGGTTCAATTTCAGTAGCTGAAGCCCTAGCACCAATTCTCTCTCTCCCTATCTCTCTGTCTCTCTCTTGTCAAAAAAAAAAAAAAAAAAAAAAAAAGATACATGCAAAATAACTTTACATTTATACATTTTATGAAATTCTCTTAAGAATTATTTAGAATTATTTAAGTGGTAGACTGAAGAAAAAAAAAAGAATCCCCAATCATGATATTTGAAAGAACCAATATGCTATAAGCCAATCCATAGCTCTGTAATTTCAGCTACTTTGTAGACTGAGGCAGGATCATCCTGAGCTTGAGGCCTACCTGTAATAGAGTGTAACTTCAAGTCAAGACTGGGTAAATCAATAAGACCTTGCCTAAAAATGATGAAAAAATAGATTAGAGGTAAGAACAGTAGTACAGCATGGACAAGGCCCTAGTTTTAATATTTACTATTGCAAACAAACAAAAATTACTATTTATAGTCATTGTGTTATGGAATCAGCTAAGGTATCTATCAACAGATAGATGGATAAAGAAAGGGAAGCATATATACACAATGTGGATTTAATCGGGCATAAAGAATATTCAACACCTAACAAAAAAATTCATATGTCTATCAGCCACTCAGACTTTCCAGGTGTGTATGGTGCAAAAACTTCATCCCATAATGTGGATAAAAAATCAGTCATAACAATATAACTGACAAATGTATTAGAATAGGCAGACAAGTATTTTTATGTGGATTTTATAGTTTTTTATAAGTTAAACAGGCCAGAAGAAAGATTCAAGATATAAAATGGAAACAGCCATGATAAAACAAATGAGGTCAGAAATTTGCATGCAAAAATGGACACTTATTCCCAAAATTAACTCAAAATGAATCATTCATGATCATAAATATAAGATGCAAGCACTTCAATACTTCTAAAAGAAAATATACAAAAAAGCATGATGACTTTGGGTTTAATAATGACTTTTCAGATATGATAAAAATAAAAGGCTCATGAAAGTATAAAAATTGATTCCAATAAAATAAACATTTTAAAGATTTGGTTTTGTGAAATGTAATATAAAGGAATAAAACGTCATGTCACTGAAAAGAAAAAAATAGGAAGCTGATTAAATGACTCAGCAGATAAAAATTCTTTCCAGGCATGAGGACCTTTGAAAGCCTGAGTTCAATTCTCAGCACCGACATAAAACCTGGGCATGGTCATGCATGCCTAAAACCCCAATCATGTGGGAAACAGAGACATGACAACTACTGGGGCTTGATGATCAGCCAGTCTGACTAAAAACAGCAGTTCCAGTTCAGAGAGGTACTCCTCTCAAGGAAACAATGTGGAGAGTAAAAGAAGAAGGAACCAATGTTTTCCTTTGGCTTCCACAGTGTGCACACTCACACTGATGCATAGACCACACACAACATACCACACCACACATACTGCTCACACACACAAATGCGCATGTGTGGAAGTGAATATGAAGAAAATATTTACAAAATATATAACTGTTGAAGGCCTGTTAACTAAAATATATGAAAAGCTACTGCAATAATTAAACAATTACTGCAAAACTAACCTCAATGATAAGGAAATGAAAAACTCAGTTAATGTCCTGAAAGCAGAAATGTCACCAGTGGTAACTACTAGGTATATGAAAAGATGTGTGACATCATTTTCTTTTAAGGAACTCATTTTGTAAACAAAATACCACTACACACCTATTAGATTAGCAAAATGTCTAAAACATTTACATAATGGTTATAAAGACATAGGGCCACAGGAATCTTGCCCATGGTTTATGTTATTACATAATCATGTAGACACATAATAAGACAACTTGGTGTGATCCCATAATCATGTAGTCACATCATAAGACAACTTGGTGTGATGACATAATCATATACACACATAGTTATATAACTTGGTATGGTTGCATAGTCAGGTAGACACATAGCAAGACAAGGTGGTATGGTTACATAATCATATAGACATGTAATAAGACAATTTGGCTGTTTTGTGGGGGGATGTTTTATTATTTACAATACTAAGCAGCAAATTCTCATTAAATGATCCTGCAATATTTTTTTCTTCATATTTCCCAAATAAACAAAAACTTATGCTCCCACAATTTTCCCATGATTGGTTTAGCTTGATTCATTATAACTAAAACGGGAAGGAATCAAGATGTCCTTTACTAGTGGACAGGAGAAACGAACTGTACTGCAATTACGCCATTTAAAATTTCATGCTGAAAGAAAATGGATTTCCAAGCCAAGATAAGATCAAGAGGAACTTTGGGTGCCACTCGGTGAAAGAAGTCCATCTGTAAGCAACCTATCCCATGGGTCCAAGTATACGACACTCCAGAAATGACAACAACTTGGAGATAATTCAAACAGCAGTGGCTACCAAAGCCCCGGGGGTAGGAGCAGTGGAACAGAGCCTCAGTGAACTCTAAAGGGAGATAGAGGATGAGCATTGGAATATAGAAGAGTCCAATTTTCCCTGCATTTGATAAATTCTATGAATCTCAGATGTCAGAAGTTCAATAAAGCTATGTAAGAAATATAATAAAGAAAATTCCCAAGACCCTTCACAACATAATCAAAACTAGATATATTAAAATGAAAGATGGAGAAAATGTATGCCAGTGTCCTTAAATACACAGATGCATAAATCCTCACTAAAGTTCTAGCAAACTGAATTCAACAGCACACTAAAATATCATTTGGCATGAACAGGTGAGATTTATCCAGGAGTGAATGGATAGTTCAGCTTCTGACAATTGATACATGTAACATAGCATATTGGGAAAATGATAGAAAAGACCACACACTCAATTCAATAAATACAGAGGGTGCAAGTGGCAAAATTCAACATCTGTTTGTGGTTGAAAACTCAACAATGGAAATGGTTATTAACCCAATGAAAGGGTTTTGTGTTTGTTTTGTTTCATTTTTTGATATAGGGTCTCGCTCTAGCCCAGGCTAAATAGGAATTTACTAGGTAGTCTCAAGGTGGCCTTTAACACATGGTGATTTTCCTACCTCTGCATCCTGAATGCTGGAACTAAAGGCATATGTCACCATGCCCAGCCCCCACAATAAAAATTATGTGTGACAAATTCATAACCAGCACCATTCTCAATCGTTCAATATAAAAGCCTTTCCTTTAATACAGGTATAGGACAATACAAGTAAAAACTATAGTTATATACCATTTCACACTCACTAGGATGGCTATCTTTAAAAAGGGCATAATTAAAAATATTGGTAAGATGGTGAAAAATTAAATTCTTCAATATTGTGGGTTGGAATGTAAAATGATGAAGCCTTTTCCAAAATCACTAGGCAGCTCTTCTGAAAGTTCAAATACCCCTATCATATGACTCAGCTATTCCTCTCCTGATGAGGGATCCAAGGGAATTGAAAGCACACTCTCATAGAAATATGTACTTTTAAAGAATCATTTCTCATAATAGTCAAAAAATGTGAAATAGGGCTGGAGAGATGGTTTAGGAGTTAAGGCGCTTGCCTGCAAAGCCAAAGGACACATGTTCAACGATCAGGACCCACGTAAGCCAGATGCACAAGGGGGCACACACATCTGAAGTTTGTTTGCAGTGGCTGGAGGCCCTGGCATGCTCATCCTCCCCCCCCCCTTTAGCCTATTTCTGTATCTCTCTCTCAAATACATACATACATACATACATACATACATACATACATACATACATAATTTTTTAATGTGAAACTAAGGAAATTTCAAAGGCTGGGAAGGTGGTTCAGCAGTTAAAGGAATTTCCCTGCAAAGCCTGCCAGCCCAGGTTAAAAACTAAGCTAGCCATGTAAGCCAGACACAAAAGTGATACAATTGGCTGGAGAGATGGCTTAGCATCTAAGGCACTTGCCTGTGAAGCCTAAAGACACATGTTCTACAGTCCAGGTACCAGGTAAGCCAGAGCTCAATTCACAATAGCTAAGAACTGGAATCAACCTAGGTGCCCATCATTGGATGAATGGATAACCAAGATGTGGTATATCTACAAGATGGAACTCTACTCACCAGTAAGAGAATATTAGACAGTAAAATTTGTAGAGAAATGGTTGAACTTGGAACAGATCATTCTAAGCGAACCTCATACAATCACAGAAAGACAATTGTCACATGGTCTCATGCATCTGCAATTCCCAAACTGGATCAGCCTGACTTGCTGACATACCTGAATGGCATCTCAAGGCTTGAGACATTATGGAGGGTAGGCTAGGGGGAAGGGGAAAGGGAGTACATAAAAGTGAGCCCAAATTGAACTGGTACCATAGAATCCTATATCCTGGAAGTCAGACCAAAAGGTGGAACCCTCAAGAGGACCTTAGGGGGAGCTTCTGAGTCAAAGGGTCCTGGATATGGTGAGATGAAGACCAACCTTAATTTTCTCCTGTTTCTCTTTTTTCTCTGTCTTTTTCTTTTTTCTTTTCCCCTGGTGCTGGCCTATAACTCCCTGTACCAGGATGTGGTTTACATCCACAGTGAGGTTAATCAGAGAGACCTACTAGCTCTCCCAAAACAAACAAGACAGACTTCTATCAGAGCACTTGACTACCCATCAGAGGTTAATTGTAAGACTATACTACTGAAGACACCATATGCTATTGTCACGGACCTAGGAGAGACTTGGTTGAAATATGGAAGAGAGCCAGACAATTAGCCCATCTAGTGCTAGAAGGTGCTACATGAGCTACTGGGGCAAAGTGGCCAACCTCTGTCCAAACAACTCAAAGCCTAAATGACTCAGAAGCAAACAACTTGACGTGATGCTCACACAAGTGCAATAGTAGCACACAGCCATGGTAGGTAACCAACTGCTCTTGGGTTGGTTAACAGATCCATTCAGTAGAAAGGTAACCATATCTTGAACTGGGAAATAAGTCATAATCATGTCCAAACAATAATTATGCTTTCCATTGACAAGCTTCCACTAATCTTTGGCTATAAGAGAGTATATACCCTTTAAATTCTCTCTAAATTAAATTTAACTGGTGATGACTTCACTCTCCATTGGAGAATCTGCTTCTTCTTTTCAGATGGGAGCTGGACCTGAGGAGATAAATGACACAGTGCACTCCAGTGAAACCACACAGGAACTGGGGACATGAAAAAGAGTGCTGCTTACTTAATGAATCTGATATCAGAACAAGGGTGAAGGAGATAGACACTAAGGACACTCAACACCTACCAAAGCAGCAATCCAGAGCCTCCTAAGAGCCCATCACTGAAGTAGACTTAAAATGCACCCAATATGGCTCTGGGAAGTTGGCGGAAGAGGGGGCAGAAAGATTGTTAGAGCCACAAGTTGGGACATTTTGTACAGAAACATTGCCTCTCCCCCATAACTGACTGCTGCCCCCATAATACATGACCCACAATCCCCATGGGGTTGACCTGCATCCCCAACAAGGAAGGCCTCTTCCGAAAAGGGGCAGGGAGGAGGGAAAGGATGGTACCGACATGTGTTGTTTACATACTAAATATTTCCATATCTAATAAAAATAAATTTAAAAACTAGGGCTGGAGAGATGGCTCAGCAGTTAAGGTGCTTGCCTGTAAAACCTAACAACCTGAGTTCAATTCCCCATTACCCACATAAAGCTAGATGCACAAAGTGGTACATGTTTCTGGAGTTTGTTTGCAGCAGCTAAAGGCCATGGCACATTTCTCTCTCTCTCTTTCTGCTTGCAAATAAATAAATAAAATGTTTTAAAAGTTAAAAAAAAGCTGAAATGCAAGAAATATTACAAAATATGTATATTTAAAGTCTCAACATAGAGTGTTCTCACAAAAATTAGAAAAGTATAGTAATATCAGCTTTTATTTCCAAATTTCTCTTCACTGGTGATAGAAAATCCATTTTAGTGTGATTATACAAAATAAAACTACACAGTCTAATAAAATAAGTTATTGAATCACCAAGATAAAACATCTGAGACAACACACAGACAATTATCTAATGACAAAAGAAAATCAATGAAATTATAGTTTGCCATTGCCTAAAGCAAAAATAAAATGCACAAACATTTGGATACTGAATTCAAAAACAGTAAATGTTAAGATTCTTGAAATTAAGAGACATAGATACATTCATATTGTAGGTGTAATTAAACTACACAAAATGTCATTGAATACAATTCAGTTTTTTTACTGATTTGATTTCTTAAATGGGCAATGTCATGTAGAAAACTATTGATCTGAGAGGAATCACAGAGTAATGGGAAAAAAAGAGAAATATAGTTAAACAGACATAAAGTTTGTCTTATTGTCATTTCTTATCTCTTCTAAGTGTGTGACTACAGGAAAACTACTCCCAGTCACCCATCTTCAGAAGAATTATGTGAAACAGGGAAGATAGAAATGCACAAGAAAATTCATAAAGTAACTTATATTAGATTCTTTTTCCTTTCAATGTCTAATGTTAGCATTTATTCAGTCAATAATATAAATTGTTGAAGTATTCTTAATTTTGTTCCATACCCAAAAGTTAATGTATTAGACAGCAAGTGATTTGAATAGATGAGAACGAATGGCAATCTGGTTTTTTTTTTTTTTTTTTTTTTTGATGCTTATTATTTTAAAGCTGTTTGTTTTTCCTTTTGGAGCACATTTAAAAAAACATTTTAAGGGCTGGAGAGATGGCTTAGTAGTTAAGGAGCTTGCCTGCAAAGCCAAAGGATCCAGGTTCAATTCCTCAAGACCCGCATAAGCCAGATGCACGAGGTGGTGCATGCATCTGGAGTTCATTTGCAGTGGCTAGAGGCCCTGGTGTGCCCATCCTCTTTCTCTCTGTCTCTCTCAAATAAATATAAATAAATGTTAAAAAAAAAAAAAAACTTTCTCCTCCTTATGCTACAAATAAGTTCAAACGTGTAAGCCAAGCCCTGTTTGTTAGATCCCTCACCAAACCTCATCACCAAACCAACACATACCCATGAACTGTTTGTCTTTCCTGATGCTCTGTCATATGATTTTTGGGTCTGCTGAATGCACACTCTGCTTCACCCAAACAGCCTGCTTGTGAGTAATGAACTTATGAGACCATCAAGGTTTGTATGTAGCACAATTGGTCTTAACATCCAAATCAAACAACAGTCTTCACATTATTGACATAGTGAGCAAGGTGTCCTATGTCTCTTTTCTTCTGTTATGGGCACCTGACTGCAAGCTGCCGATGAGCCTGTACTTCTAGATGTGGCATGTTGCAGGCTTGTTTGTGGTCTGTGCTACTTAGGCTATAGTAACTGAGTTTTATAACATCTCTTATAGAGTTACCCAAAAACCTTTCTCAAAAGTTTCAAATGTATAGGGAGAGGTATAGATTTGTTCTTATTTAAAGTGGCATTGGGTGGTGTATTTATTTACCTCCAGACCCATCTGTGTATTTCACAGGGCATCATGAATCTCATTTCCAGCCTAAGCTGTGACTAGTCCTGGGTTTAAGGGAACATCACATGCATTGTTGGTGGAATATATTATCCAGGCATTGACACCAGCCTATATAATTTCTAAGGAAGGACTGTTACTCTGTGAAATAAGCACATAAGATGAGCAAGTATACAAGGGATCCATAAAATTACATTTTACATGCCATTCCCTTTATTTCTGTAGCAAGAAAGATCCAGATCATCTTTGTTGTAATAGAAAATCCAAATCAAATTCTCTGGTGAGATATCCAAAGGGTTATTTTAAATATGATTTAAGTCCAGAGTTCTTAAGTACAATAAAGCAATTGTTGCTATGTGACAGGTACCTAAATCCTGGTGATACTCATTTGTGGCTTTCTTAGAGGACACAATGCTCCTTTGCTTGGCTAACAATAGGTAGTTCAATAATTCCGCCAACACACTCAATTTTTCAAGTAAGATTTTAATCACACCCATTTTTTTTACTGTTTATATAGAAGTTTATTGCATTGTAATATTTTATAAGTGAAAAAAAGAACTTTCTAGATGGAAACTAAATATTTTTCAAATTTTGAGTATTGGGATGATTTCAATTATATTATTATTGTTTCCAAGGGAATTATAAAGGTTTTGTTTCACAATAATAAAAATTTTTAATAGTTTGTTTGACTTTCACTCCAATGACATTTTCTTTCCCTAAGATATATGTATATTTTCTTCTTCCATGCATGCATTGATTTCCCAGTGAAAATTGTGATACATTTAAGGAATTAGTGTAATATCTCAGCTATATTTTTGTTTTCAGAAACTCAAATACAGCAAGCATTGTGCAGATTTTCCCATACATTAATGGATGTTTCTGTAGATCACTATGTTAGTAAGGTGCACTAAGAAGCTATGTGCTAAGGCCATAAAATAATGTTTCCACTCATTCTAGAAGTTTTCTTACTTTAGTAAATCCTTCAATTTTATATTTTCCCTGAAATCCCTGGACTTGAAATCAAATATCCTTAGATTTCTATCTTCATTTTGTATGAAAATAAAGTTAATGCCATAGATTGTCATCAAATCAGACTCACAATATTTCCACGTTGTAAGAAAAATAAGGATCTCACACTAAATTTTCTTTTAATGTCACTCTGATAGCCCTGAGGGGATGTAAACAGAATGGAGCAAACCAGTCACCATGGGAACTGTAGTATACTGAAGCAAATCCAAGCACTATATATGCAGATTGAACCAACTGGACATTAATTGTTTTGAACTTTTCTGTGAAAAATGACCTTTAAAATCATATTGTGTTGTAGAATTCTTTGTTTAACTAGCTGGCTTCTGCTTGTCAATCATATTTGTAAAGTTCCCAGATACTATTAAACTTATTTGGAAACATCTTATAAGCTTGAGTTAGGTCTACAGATGGCTAATGTTTGGACTTCTTTTTCTGATATTGGCTTCACTTGCAGTAAATGACATGAAAAGATTTACTAAGCAACTAATTTTCAGATTCTAAAATTTAATTAAGTGTCTAATGCAAAATTAAAATCAATCTCAGTCTGAGCACTTAAGGATTACTTGTTGACCATCCACTTGTAATAAGATCTACTGTACTATTTGCACTGAGTAGTTAGTATTAGTTATCAGTACTAGTTAAAGATCTCCACCTCATAAGATTACTTCCACATGCCTTCATATATAAGCTCTTATTTTTTTCTCATTTTGTCCTTTAACATAAATGGACAGCTCACTAATTCTCAAGTACTCTCTTATTTCCTTACATTCATACCAGATAGGAAGGTAGGTAGGTAGATGATAGATAGGATTAGATAGATAGATGGAAAGAAGAAAGAAAGAAAAGAAAGGAAAGGAAGGAAGGAAGGAAGGAAGGAAGGAAGGAAGGAAGGAAGGAAGGAAGGAAGGAAGGTGGGAGGGAAGGGAGGAAAAACAGATGATAGGATTTCTTAAACAATACAAGACAATTTTCATTTGAAAATGTGAAAAGTTGTAGAGATCTTAGATTAATCATAATAGGAAGCTCCAGGCTTTACTCCAGACAAACATTATTTTAATAATTCTTGAGATATTTTCTCTTGTAAAGAAAGGAGGAAAGTAGTTGGCAGTCTCCTTCAATGCAGTTGAGTGTGAAACCAGTAAGGAAAATAAGATGTCCTCTTGTTAAATCCCTGTCTTGTGTCTTGGACCCAGAGTTATGAGGAAAGACCCCAGATCCAAGTTTCTTTCTGAAAAGGGAGAGAAGACCACACAACCCATATCACCTTTTTTTTTTTTTTTCAACAGCTGCTCATACATAACCTTACATTTCTCTGGATGCAGAATAATCTTAAAACCTAGACTTCTCTAACTTCCTAGAAGAGAACAGAAACAGTGTTTTCTGCTAGTGATTGGCATAACCTCTCTGTCTAGATCATCATAAAGGCAGCAAGCCTACAAATGCATTAATCATACTTTGGTGGAGATTGCACAAATAACTGACTTCTGTCAGTCCCCTTTTTAGTGCAGTCATAGGGTCTGACATGATCTAACTGCATAGGTCTAACAATAACAGAGAACATAATTTGGGACAAATGCTGCCATAGCACATGTCCTTAGCTCAGTACTGAACAGAGGACTAAATCACCAGCTCCCAGGTTATCTTTGAGGAGACAAAGATCTGAACTTCATATACAAAACCACACATTTTCTGGGCATTCCCCCAAAAGTCTGGCTTTTGTCTTCCATATAGGAATGTGCTAGTAAGACTCTGCATACTCCAGCAACTGCATAACAGTGGTTTCCAGAGTGATGGTTATTTTATATAAAACAATGTGATTAGTTGCCAGAGATCCTTCCTCCAACTAATTACAAAGCAATCAAGCAAAATAACCAAAATCTCTGATTCTATCTGGAGTGGGGAAAATATGGAAAGAGAATCCAATGATGCAACTCATCTGGGGGTTGCACAGGGAGCTGGTTTCTGTCTCACTTGTCTTTCTAGTTGTCATGCATGTGAATATATGGCACAATGCAGGTCAGGCCCTAGCCAGACCACATGCTAAAAGAAACCAGGCCACACCCCTCGGGTTTTCTCATCAGGATGGCGGGTAATCAATGACGGGTAAGACCCCATGAGATGGGGCAACCTAAGACAGGCACCGTCGCATGTGATGATCCCTTGGGGCCTGGGGTCAACAATGGCTTGGCAAAGAACCATGCCTCCCAGGGTCACCAATAATAAAAACAAAAGGGAGGATATGTATGGCATAATATGTATGTCTAGGGCCTGACAGCATGCTAAAAGAAACCAGGAAGTGGCTTCTGTGGACATGACATCCCACACAGGCCTGGCGTGACAATAGCTACAGTCCCATGCTTACGAGAAACCTGCTGCAAGATGATCTGTCCAGAGACAGGCTGTCATTGGTCACAAGAAGTGGACCACCCCATACAATGATTGGCCAGCCAAACCCTTTAAATCCCCTACACTTCCTTGAATAAATGAATTTGCAGCAGCTCGCCCTCTGCCTGCTTCCATCCAACTCCCTGAGTCTGTGCTGTGACTCCACACCTCTCACCCCCTACTTGGAAGAGACCCTGCCATCTCTCCTTGGCTGGCCCTAGGAGGGACCCCAACATGTGTATACAACATACATACACACACCATGTACACTAGACTCACACACATTCAAAAATTTTACAATAAGCTTATTTTTTTCATAAAATACAATAAAGCTAAAGAAATCAACCTTGAGGCAATTTATAATCAAAATTCATCAAGAGAGGTACACATGTTGATGCATACTTATAATCCCAGCACTCCAGAAGCAGACGTAAGAAGAGCATGGTGAGTTTGAACCTGCCCTTATGCTACAGAGTGAGGTTCCAGGTGATCCTGAGCTAGAGTGAAATCCTGTCTCAAACAAATAAATAATAGCCATTAAGAGAAATTCAACTTTTAAGTACAAGAAAACCATCAAAAAGTGATTATAGGATTTTGATGTGGGCTGAAATATATATATCAAAGGAACAAAAATAACAATAGGGAGAAAGAAGGATGAACTGGAGAATTTACACCACATGACTGGTAGAATGTTACATATTATTAAACTTCAGAGATTAAAAAAGTATGGAATTTGTATAAATCAATGAAATAGAGCAGAAAGTCTATGACTAAATTCATGCACAATTGATATTTGAGTAGGGTGGCAAAATAAAGAACAGTTTAAAGGTACTCTCTTTAAGAAACAGGACACTCACATGTGGATGAAATGGGTCTCATATTCTATATCATACACAAACGTCAAATCAAAAGTATACTGAAAGTATGCAGAACTCCAGAAGCCTGAAAAAAATCACAGGAGTTTTGATTTTTCCCCCCTGGATGGATTAGTTTTAGCAGACTTATCAATAATTATGTCATAAATAAGACATTAAAAGTAGTTGTGACAAAAGTAAAAATATGGAACTGGAACTCTATCAAACTAGACTTGTACACAAAAAAAAAAAAAAAAAAAAAAAGTAGACAAGAAACAACATGTGGAATAGGAGAAAACAATTACAAAAATTTCAAAATTTGGAGAAAAAAGTTATAATAGTATTAATATCCAAACTACATAAAGGTTGGCTACATCTCAACAGTGAAAAAGCTTGATACTATGGTAGAAAATGGAAAGAAGACTTAAATAGATACTTCTTCAAAGTAGGCATACAAATGTCCATCTGGTATGCAAAATGCTGCTAACTAAAGAAAAGCTCATTAAAACCACAATGAAAATGGCACCTAACACCTGTTAGAATGTTTCCAGGGATCTTAGGGCATTGCTACTGGAAAACAGACATGTATTAGTGAGAAGGTTGTGTTCATGGGCCCTTTATGCACTATTATATTATGTCAATTTATCAAAATATTAAAAATATTCCTATGATATCTAGTAATCTATGTTTTATATTTATGAAATTAAAATAAGATTCTTGAAGAGGTAATATATTTCTCTGCTTACTATTACAAAATTCATAGGTGCTAAGATGTAAATATAACTTAATGTCTATTGGTAGACAAAAGGATGAAGATAATGTTTCATTTACGTGTGATGTGATTCTATTCAGATTTTTTTAAAGGGGAAAATTTTGCAGTCGAAACATGGATAAATTTGGAAGGAATTCTTGAAAGTAATTTGTGGCCTATGTAGTTGCTAACAATAAACTTAATATTCATTCTTCCTTTTTAAATTTGAGCTCAACAGCATTACTATGATGACATAGAAAGAATTAAATGTTAGCAGCCACTTACTACTTTAAAAATGCATAATTGTAATAATGTTTTTAAGTATAATTGTTTGGAAAATAAGTGTAAAACTTGTGTTATTTTAAAATTCAACTTTATTTATTCCGTTTGGTGTGTGAGTAGCCTCTTGTAATGCCCTAAAAATTTCAACAGAAAGATCACATAGAAACTCTGTCATTTTTTATTTTCTACTTGTAAGGATCAAATTAGCTTTCAAATGTATTTGTATTTTTATTTGTACATATATTATTCACATCTCTTCATAGGATGCAATCATATCAAGTAGGAATAAGCAATCTTTACCATAGAGCAGACTGAGACCCAAAGTTAAAATAAATAATAAAATAAATTTGTAATAAAATAAATTTGTAAAATAAAATTGTAGTAGAACCACTTCTAGGTTCAATTTAATGTCTGTTAGAATATTAGGATATTAGATGCAATTATGAGAATTAATAATTATATATAACTTCTGAAAAAGATTTAAATGTGCTTTTATTGTGACCCAGACCTCTGGTATATGGGAAATGTTGAATTTGTAGAATATTTTTAATATTTTATTTTTATTTATTTATTTGACAAAGAGAAAGAGGGAGACAGAGAGAGAGAATGGGCATACCAGGGCCTCCAGCCACTGCAAACAAACTCCAGATACATGTGCCACCTTGTGCATCTGGCTAACATGGGTCCTGGGCAATTGAACCTGGGTCCTTTGGCTTTGCAAGCAAATGCCTTAACTGGTAAACCATCCCTCCAGCCCCAAATTTGTAGAGTTTTATTGCACAGTGTGGAGTGCATTGGACCATAGTTACATGACGTCTATTGTTACCATCATTACGATGCCTCCAGCCTTCTTAAGCACTGTCACTTTACCTTTATTCCCTGGGCATCCTGAAGGCTGTCATAGATATTATAGTTAAGGTGGCTATCCAAAGGTAATGAGTAGCATAAACAGGTTAGATTTCTTTTAAATGATATTTGGAAGATAAAAAAATGGAAGAAAATAAGACATCATCTGTTACTATGCTCACTGAAATGTTTAATTATAGAGCTGACATTGATTCATATTACATTTTTCTTTACATGTCTGCTAAATTTCAGGAGAAATCACTGATTCTTTAGTAGAAATTTTATATCTTGAAGTTTAGCTTTAAAGATTACTGTTTCTTACTACAGCCTTTCCATCTTTTATTTTAAAGTCTTATATGCATTTGTTTCTCAATAAACTTAATTCTATCTGTTTTAAGCCACATGCTCTGGGTAATACTTCAGAATGATGCTGGTGATTGCAAATGTAAACTAGAGTATAAAAAGAAAATTTTCCTTTTGTCAGAAAGTGTCCTCATACATATCAGCAATGGAACAGAGCCCAACTAAAACCTTCTGGAGATGATATCATCATAACCTCTCAAGCAGAAAATTGGCAATCACTATAGAAACAATTCCTCAGAAAGGTGTTCAACTTTCAAATATTCATGAGATAAAGCAACCCAGTGACACTGGCTTTTTTGTCAGGATCCTCTGGAAAGCAAGTCTTGAGAAAAACATAAATAACTGTCCCTGGGTGATGGGATACTTCTGTGATGAACATGTGGTAAAAATAAGATCTTTTATTTTGGACACTAAAGAGGGACAATTAGCCCTAAAGCCTTGGGGACATGTTACAGATTTGAATGGCATAGGTTATGTTAAGACTAAAAACCCGATACCAGGGCTCATTAACTACTCACTGAATAGAAATGTACCCCTAGACGTTTGTACCATTCAATATGATCAGTACTCATCTGGAATTATGAAGAATATCATAAAAACAGTGATGAATGACTGGTGTCCCTTTGAGTGTGCCTTTGAAAAGTATCATTAATTTTTAAAATGTTTAATAGATCCTCTATGTCCTTAAAGTTCTGGCTTTCAGATGTTTTATTTATTACTTTACAATGGATTTCTGGTGTTTCTCAAAGATCTGTGAATTAAATGTATGATCCCAACCCATAGTATAACTGAGAGATGGAGGAAACTTTAAGAGGTGGGTTTAGCAGAAGGAAGTGAGTTTATAGGGTATGATAATTTGAATGGATGACTCCCAATAGAATGAGGAATTTTGTTAATGCTTCTTGGATTTCTAGCTACCTGGATGGAGTAGGTGTCACTGAGTGGATCCCCAGGTCCAGCCCTAAGGTGTTACTGCAGCAGATCTGAATTACAGTTTAAGATATGCATAGTGTTTGGGAGAGGTCTGCCAGAAGTTCCTGGGGTGTGTACTTTTGTTGTTTGTAGTGGTATTTCTCTCTCTGCATGGAACTGTGAAAGGGGGCCATCTTCTGCCATTATTGAACTTCCCCTGGATCTGTCAGTGTCAAATGAATCCTTTCTTCCTCCTGAAAACTGTGTCTGCTTTGAAGGTTCTTTCCAGCAATGTAAAGTTGACTATGACAGAATTTGTATCAGCAAGTGAGATGTTGATGCACAATGAATATGACAATGTAGATTTTGGACTTTTGGAACTTTAGTTTTGGTGGAATGGGCATGGACTTGGTACTTGCAACTGAAGATGTCTTCCAGAGCAGTAAGGCAATTATTTTGGACTATTCTGGTGAGAATTCAAAATGCTAAGTACAGAGAAAAATGTATTTGGAGGCTTTGCTTATGAACTTTCAAAGGTGAAGAAAAGACTGCAGAGAATTTTCTTGGAACTGTGCTACCAGCAGAAGGGCTGGCTGTGTTCTACTGCCCATGCCCACTGTTAAGGGTTCAGGAAAGTCCTTGAACCCCAAATCCTAGGTTCATGTCTACTTCTAACTAAAGAATTGTATAAAATAAGATGGAGAAGGATAATTAACTTATTATATTTATTAAGGGAAGTATAGAAGCAAGGGAAGGAAAAGGAATATCCCCATGTGTTCTGAGAATCCACTTGGTGGGCCTGAAAGAAATGCAAAAAGAAAGAGAAGAAAACACAAAGAGCTCCTGCCACATGGAGGCCAAGACTGGGTACAGAGCCCATGTGAGAAGCAGGGGTCAGGAGGATTATCCCCTTGTCTCAGCCCAGCTGAGCTGAGCTGAGGGGGAGTATAACCAGAATAAAGAGGTTCCTAGCTGGTCATGGTGGTGCACACCTTTAATCCCAGCACTCAGAAGGCAGAGGTATGAGGATCTCTGTGAGTTCAAGGCCACCCTAAGACTACATAGTGAATTCCAGGTCAGCCTGGACTAGAGTGAAACCTTACCTCAAAATAAATAAATAAATAAATAAATAAATAAATAAATAAATAAATAAATAAATAAAATGAAATAAAAAATAAAGAGGTTCCTGAATGATGAATAGGCTACCAAGAGAAGTTGTCATCCCCTAGTAAATGTATTTATAAGCTTATGGTGGTAGGCCCTACCTTATAGCTCAGGTTAGGTAGAGTGACAGCCTATTGGTCTGGGCTAGGAACTGTCACAGGAAGAGGCTAGCCATGATGCCAAGTTCTTGGGGCTAAACTTGACCAACTACAATGTTAGGATTAAATCCTAGGAATTTAGACCTCCCTCCCAGGAGGGGCCCAGGTTGTTTGCAGAAAAACAGATCTAGGGAACAGATAATAAGTCAGATCATACTTTGAGCTCTTTTAAAGTGGAGACTGAAGGATACTTTCAGGGGCTCAGTCAACCTAACTACCTAACAAAGCTACCTGACTCCCTCTCTATATGGAACTGACAAATTTAAGATTTAAAGTTGGAAAAAAAAATCAAGATTGATTGCTAAAACTGCTATTCTTAAGGAAATATTACAATTACTAAAGAAGATTTCCAAAGTGATTTACATTGAAACAATGGAATGTATGCTTGAGGAAAGACTGAATGGTAAAAAATGCAAGCTTTTGCGATGACTAAAAAGAAAAGTCTGCTATTCAAAGTCAAAATTTATGTCATCCCTGAATTAAGAATATGGCTGTGTCCTGCACACCTGTTATTGGTTTTAGAAGCATGAAAAATGCATGGAGTGAGGCATGAAGTACATACACATGGCTCCAGGAGCCATTGCTGACTGTGTGCATATATGCAGGGTGTGATGACCCTGACAGGCAGTGAAGCCATTAGAAGATGTGTCATGATTTCCATGGAGACCAGAAGATGTTTTGGATATACCAGGACTGGGCTACCATGGAACACTGCTTGTGATAAAAGTTTTCCCTGGCTACTCAGCACAGCTGGAGAGGCAGAATTGGGATATCTAGAGACTGTCAGTCACTGGTTATATCAAACTTAAACTGCAAATGTTTGATGGTTGCTTGTTATGCCTTATACCAGTTTGAAATGTTTACTCTGTACCTTTATATATTGAAAGTATGTAATTTGTTTTGATTTTACAGGAATCATAGTTAAGAAACAATCTTAAATCTTAGATGAGACTTGGGAATTTAAAATAATCTCAAAGTTGGTAAAGACTATGGGACCTTTGAAGTTGGACTAACAACAATATACAATGTGAGGTGGTTATGAATCTAGTGGGGGCTCGGGGTGGAGTGTGGTCATTTTAATGGATGTACCACAATAGATTCAGGAGTTTTATTTAAAATTCTTAGATTTCTAGCTACCTGGCTGGAGAAGGTGTCACTGGGCAGGTCCTGGGGTCCAGCCCTATGGTGCTACTGGAGGTAGATCTAAATTACTACCTAAGATATGCAAAGTTCTTGAGTTGTGCCTAGGGTTCCTGGAGTGTGTTTGTTTATGGTGGTGGTGGTGGTATTTCTCTCTCTGCTTGGACCTGTGAAAGGGAGTCATCTTCTTCTGCCATTTTGGAACTTCTCCTGGATGTGTAAGCTTAAAATACCCCTTCTTCCTCTAAACTTTTTCTTGTTTGGAGGTTCATCCCAGCAATGTGAAGCTGACTATGACATAGACTTGTGCTCTTAGAGAAGATATTGGGACACTGAATGCCCTGTTTCTTTTTCTTCTCTTTTTAGGTGGGAGGAGGTTAAAAAAAAAATATGTAATAGTTCATCTTAATTGTCAAGTTGAGAACATTTACAACCACATAGGGAAATAAACTTTTGGGTGTATCTATGAAGACAATTCTAAAAAAGATATAATTGAGGAGCAAAGACTCACTTTGAATACATACATACACACACACACACACACACACACACACACACACACATAATTATATATATAGCAGGGTTCCATGGGCTGAGTTCTTGGATTGAACAAAAAGGAAAAATCATGTGGAACACAACATTTGTCTCTCTGCTTCCTGACTGCTGAGACAATGTGATGAGCAGCCCCATACTACTGCCACCTTGCCTTCCCTTCCATGACAATAAAGAATGAAGTCTAGCACAGCCATCATTGAATCCATGCCACTCTTTATTCAGTGTCAGGGGATCCTACTGGGATCATCTGGGCTCCAACAGCAATTAATAGAGTACTCCATTCCCTCCAGTTCTTCCAGCTATATAGTACATGTGGCCTTTAACTTGAGGTTGCTATTCTCCAGACTACAGATTTCATAGGCAAATATACTGTGATCTTGGCATCCCTAACTTCCTGGGGTCTCTATTGTAACTTATTCTTCATCATCCCAGCTGCAATATCATAACAGGGCCCCTTTCTATGAAATCCAACCTGCCTAACCTCAGTAGCTTTTTGAAACCTTGAGGCAAACTTCCATAGCTCTTCATTCTTGTATCCTGCATAATTGAAAAATTAGTACCATAGGGTTGATACTCCATGCTCTGTTTCCTTTCGCACAAGTTGTCTTCCATCTGTGATAGAAATGCTTGTTTATCCTAAGCAAACTTACCAACGAAAGGGGTCTTCTAGGCTACAGGGTATTTTTCCATTTCTTTTATTTTCTTTTTTCTTTCTTTCTCTCTCACTTTCTTTCTTCTTTCTTTCTTTCTTTCTTTCTTTCTTTCTTTCTTTCTTTCTTTCTTTCTTTCTTTCTTTCTCTTTCTTTTTTTTTGTTGCTTATGCCTGATAAGTGTTTCCTCTATCTCTGATGTATAGCCCAGCTCCTAGACAGTGAGTTTTTGAAAGACAATAAAATTTAGGATAGGCTACCAAGAATCAGTGATAACTATACAAATTTTATAAAATGTTTTTAAGAGCTCAAGTTTATAATGTGTACAAAATAACTAAAATTCCATTCATTTCTACAACTATAAACTTCATCAATTAACATTGATGGATCAAACCAATACCATGGGTAAAGTGCCTTCATGTACTTAGGAGACCCAGGTTTCTCAAACTTTGCAATGGTGGATTTTTTGGAATCATGGTTCATTCTTTGATTAAATAAGAACTTAGAATTTGATTATCTCTCATTTTAAAAAGTCTATAAAATAAATGATAATGAAATTGATTTCCCGGGAAATGTTAAGCTATGCTTAGTGTCATGTTTGAGGACATAGGATCATGTTGAAGGGTTTTAAAAACAAAACTAAAAAGAAGCCTTATGAATAATGGGTAAAATATGAGTAGGCATTAATGATTAAAATATGTTTACTTCAATAATTTGCAAACATTTATGTCTGCACAAAAATTTATTTCTAAAAACAGTAAGCAAATATGTAGTCCATTGTATCTCATCCACAATTTATAAGAGGTTTTACTAATTTAAGAAAAGAAGCATATATTGTTGATATTAGTACACATATTTAATACATTTTAAAAAATTAGTTTATTGAGTATAATTAGGTATGTAGTCTTCCAATCCCAAGACACTCAAAGTTGAACAAAATCTATTAGACTGAAAATGCTAACCAAGAATATATCTGCAGCAATAGAGTGTATATGGACATAATAAATTTCCTCCAAAGCTGATTGGATTATTAAAGAACAGTTTCCTTGATGGATTAATCCAAATTTAAGTACATTGAACATGTAGTTTGCATGATAAAATGGAGCCATGAAACTCAGGAGCAGATGTACTTACCAATTTGAAGTATGCTTCTTATTGAAAAATCTATTGACCAGCTGCTCTATAACAGATTAATCCTATCATATATGCCATAGTTTTATTCTGTTTTATGTTTATCTGAGGCTAGTATAAAGCAGATTAGAATGGTTAAGACACTTGAGGTATAACTTTGAATTATTTCAATGGCTCTGTGTCATTCAGTCATTCAGTTGGTTGAGATTTTAGCTTGTCAATTATATTTTTGCAATTTTGTTTGTTTGTTTGTTAAGTTTTTGAGGTAGGGTCTCACTCTAGCCAAGGCTGACCTGGAATTCACTAGGTAGTCTCAGAGTAGCCTACCTACCTCTGCCTCCCGAGTGCTGGTATTAAAGGCATGTGCCACCACACCTGGCTTCTTGTAATTCTTAAAATGGCATTTGCTTTTAAACAGTATGTTGAAAGACATGGATAGTAAGATTATTTGGTGTAATTTCTTTGTGCTCATGAGTATCCATGATTTTCTTTCTATATGAATTTTCCATCTCAATCTGGCCACTTGTCCACCAACTTCACACATAAGCTGTACTTTCTTTTATCAGTTCATCTCTCCAAGCCTAATGAATTTTTCTTTTGCTTCTTTGTCTTAATGATTTAGTTTTAATATCTTATTTTGTTCCTTTCTTTAATGCTAAGGCACATTAATATAGGAGCATTTACATTTACAAATGTAAATCAGCAGCTAATACATTAGAAAGACATTTTGTTGAGAAACATATTTGATGTATAAATGTTTGTGAACACAATAGTAGCTGTGATCATTACAGTTCACCTAATGAATTAATGTTTACAATTTATTGATTGTATTGGCTACTGTTAATAAAAAGTAGACAGTTTAAAGAGTACCTTCATGTAGTTTATATTTTACTGAATTATTTATTTTTAAGGATATTTTTCAATGTATTTATGAGAAAGAAAGTTATATGAGAGAAAAAGGGAGAGAATGAGAATATTGCTGCTGCAAATGAACTTTGGATGCATGTGCCACTTTGCACATCTGGCTTTACATGGTTACTGGGGAATCAAAGCACAAACCACAGCCAATAGTCTTTGCAAGCAAGTGCCTTTCACTGCTGACCCATTTCTCCTGCCCTATAGTTTATATTTAACATGTTGGTCTGAAGTTGACATGCAATCATATTTCTATTAACAGAGTTTTTGGATAGTATCACAAGTTTGCAGTGAATTTTGTATATGAAAAAGTGCCCTAATGAATTTTAATATTTCCTTTATAGAATATTCATAAAATCCAAGTATATAGGAGTGTGAGAAATTCAGGCATCGGGTTAAGAGAATTTACTACTACTCTATTATAGTATGCCAATGTACCAAAAAACTACTCTATGCTAAAAAATTTGAGTCCGTTTTCTTTACACTGTTTTGACATAGACACCATTTCTAATAGTTTGAGTGAACCTTAACCTTTAATATTGACTTGAAATACACCAAGGACTGTACCTCAACATACCTACCTTCTTTGCTATGCAATTCATCAATATTATGAAGTATTGTTCCTCTTTATGGGGACAAACAGCCTTGGACAGAAAGTCTTCCTCTTCTGTTGCCAGTTTATTACAGTAATTCCATTGGAGTTTTCAAACGGGGAGTGTTCAAAATTTTAATTTACAGGCTAACACAAGAGAAGAAGAAACATTTGAAAAGTAGTTACATACAAAGGCACTTCCAAAGGAGTGCCATACACCCATATAGTCTCAGCAAGTTCAATTTTGAAAGTCCCACAAGGTGAGAACAAAGACACAAAATTAATGGAAAATAATTTCAAAAGCAGATAATAGAAGATATTCCTTACTTTAGAGAATTGTAATTTAAACTTCAAAATAATTTTGAAAAAAATTATATTAATCTCTATTTCCCATTAAATAAGTCATCTTCATTGTGGGACATATTTTGAGGTATAAGGTCAACTGTTCACTTATAGTACTTTGAATGAGAAAGGCACCAATCTACATTCAGGAAATATTCTATTTTCTTGCAGTGATTTTTGTACAATGGAAAAGCTGTGCATTCTAATAAGAAGATTAGTTAAACTTCAAACTTTTCATAATGGAGCTACAACTCATTCTGGGTTTAGAGAAAATTAAAGTAATATTTTATATTAACCCTATATGTCCAGCCATTGCACATTGGGACACCTGATATGCAGCTTTTGTAAAAGGCAAAATGAAATGAAGAAAAGTCATACTCTTAAGTCATCTATGTTCCTCAATTATGCCTTTTCATCAAAGAACATCATACAAACTATAATGATCTAAACATTTCAGTGTAACATAAAACTTCTTTGAAAGAAACCATCTTGCAAACACTGTATCAGACTAAGGTATCCTGAGGCAAAAAACAATTCCCTAATCTCTGAGACTTTAAACTTCATACACTTTCTTTCTTCCTCATGCCATATTTTCCTTATGTGTCTGCAGTGGTCCTGCTCCACATTATTCTAATTCTAGCCCATAGGCTAAGGCTCAGCTATTTTTAGCTTGAAAAAACACGGTCATTGCACTGAAAAAGAAGAAACAAGGACTCAAGAAATACTTTTACCTTAATTCTTTTTTTCTGAATTTTTTAGTTTTTATTTTAGAAAGAGAGAGAGAGAGATGGAGACAGAGAGAGCACTGGCATGCCAGGGCCTCAGACACTGCAATCAAACTCCAGACTCTTCTGTAACCTAGTGGGTATGTGCAACCTCGTAGAACATGGGTCTTTAGGATTCTCAGTCCAGCACCTTAACTGGGTAAGCCATCTCTACATCCCAACCTTAATTCTTAATAACCACACAGCTGTTCCTCTCAGTGGTAAGAAAAAGCTCTACTCATTTCTGTATAGAAGGAATATGTGTGTGTGTGTGTGTGTGTGTGTGTGTGTGTGTGAGAGAGAGAGAAAGAGAGAGAGAGAGAGAGAGAGAGAGAGAGAGAGAGAGAGAGAGAAGAATCTCCTGGAAGGTTGTAGCCTGCTAGCCTGAAATTCCCAGTGGTGAGCTGTGAGACCTTGCTTTGAACAAGGTGGAAGGCAAGGACACATCTGAAGTGTTTTCTGAATTCCACATACATGTAGTGACATGCATGCACTTTCACTTACACACCTCATATTCACACACCAAAAATATTTCATGTGTATAAAAATTAACTATAGGGCTGGAGAGATGGCTTAGCAATTAAGGCACTTGTCTGCACAGCCTGAGAATCCAGGTTTGATTCTCCAGGTCCCACATAAGCCAGATGCACATGGTGGCGCATGCATCTAGAGTTCTTTGCAGTGGCTAGAGCCCTGGCATGCCCATTCTCTCTCTCTCTTTCCCTCACTCTCTCTGTCTCAAATAAATAAATAAATAAATAAATAAATAAATAAATAAATAAATAAATGTTTTTAATTAACTATAGATGTAGGATAAATATGTTACTAAATATTTTTAATAAATATTAAATTGGAAAAATAAAATAAACATTAAATTTTATATTGCAATAAATATAAAGAAATTTTTCTCTTTTGTTTTTTACTTTTATTTCCTGTGACATAGTTATTTAATTTCTTTTACTTATTTAAAGAGAGAGAGAGATAAAGGAAGAATGGGTGAACCTGACCCTCTAGCCATTGCAAATGATCTCCAGATGCATGTGCCACCTTGTGCATATGGCTTTACATGGGTACTGGGAAATTGAACCTGTGTCCTTTAGCATAGCAGACAGACTTAATTCTTATTGATTATATCTCAGTATAGAAATCTTTGTACTCTCATTTTCCTCATGGATGCTAGGGAAGTTAAGGTAAATTTGAAAGCTAATCATAAGTTTTGGTGAACTATAGGATTGTAATGTCATGTTTGGTTTCATTTTCCCAGGTGTTAATTTTCTATTTGTATTCAGAATTTCATAGATACTTGCCATGTCATTTATTATGAGGAATCCGACAATTCTACAGATTAAAAAAGCATGAGAAAAAACCAAATCAATTCACAAGGAAATTTAAAAAATTGTCTGAATAACTTATGTTATAAAAAATTTAAAGAAAATTCAAAAAGTCCTAATAAGAGAATAATATAATACATTTTAATGCCAAAATATATTGAATAACAACTTCATATAGGTTGAAATGAAATCACAGGCACTAAATGCCTTTCCTACTGAAGCATGATGGCCCCAAATCACCCAAATTTGAATCTCCAGATCCCACTTAATCATTGGAAATGGCCATGCATTCCTGTAACCCCAGTCCTGTGAGTGAATGGAGATTGCATAATCTTTGGGGCTCATGAACAGCAAGATCTAGAATCAGTGAGAGAATCTTGCAAGAAAAAAAACCTTGTGGGCTGGAGAGATGTCTCAGAGGTTAAGGCATTTCCCTGCAAAGCCAATGGATCCCAATTCGGAATAATAGAAATAAAAAATAATAAAATTATTTTTAAAGATGCTGAAAAATAGGAAAAAAAAAAGAAAATACAAAAAAAAAGCTTGATTAATTGTGTTTGGGTCAAAAGGAACAAACTAACACTTATGACCCAAAAGACAATAATTATTAGCACCACAATTTAATAAACCACAGAATGGTGATAACATATAGATGAATAAATGTGTTCAATAACATATAACTTAAGTTCTATAGATACTGACAATTGCATTGCCCTAATTGATATATGGATTATGCCTTATTGCTTATCAGAATGGAAAAGACTAAGTACATTGATCGATGCATCAATTGCTATCAAAATCTAAGTGAAATAAATTTTAAATATACATGGATTTTTTTTGAGAGTTTGATTTTGAGAATTCTATACTACCAGGATACTCACAAGTGTTCCAATAAAATTACTAATGTATTTCTTGTAAATATTGAGATTGAAAATAACCCAAATACACCAGGAATAAAACTGATTAAAGAAATTGTCATAGGTCATATTACTAGAATAATTTTAATGGAACAAAATGTATATTTTTATATGTCAACACATAAAACTTCTAATACATTAGTAAAAAATGTCAATTTCAAAAAATTTTATGGTATATTGCATACATTAATTATACATAGATGTAAATATAAATGCATGTTCTTTTTACAGAGATATATATAGAAACCTATATATCTATCATCTATCAATATATGCAAATATGTAAGCATATATACAGATAAATGTATCATGGCATATAAAAGATATTTAATTTTAATATATGCAGAAGTTCTATAACTGTTTGAATTTGTAATATCCCTATAAAAATTATACATTAACTTAATTAAGTGCCTATTAGATATATACTTAAACTATAAATAAGAAGAGAATATTCTATGATTTTTTTTTAGTTCTGTCAACAATTTTTCTCCCAACTCCCCATCTGTCTTTGGTTGTGTTTGAAAGGATGACTTTCAGGAATTTTGAAGTTATTACATATTTGTCACGAGTACAAAATAACTCTGGTGCCATAAACAGTAGGTTTTAAAAATGAATAAAAAGAAATTGATTTAAATTTTTGAATTAATATAATATCCTGATTTGTTTTGAAATTTTTGCTTTCAATATTTTAGTTTTGTATTAATATTTATTCTTTTTTCCCCTCTACTGCTTTTATAGGTAAACTCACCATCACACTTATGGAATGCTTATTTATAATTTTCTTATTCTTGCATCAAAAGAGTAATTTACTTCATTATAAGATTAGATTTTTTGAGTTATAAGTCAGAGCCAAATGTTTTAGGGTTAGGCTTTATCCCACCTTCTCCAAGACCTTTCTTACCAGATGATCCCCCCAAACTCTTATGAGCAGCAGCTAATAGCAATGGAAGGGTTTGGGGGAGGGGAATGGGAATGGGAAGGTAGGGGGAGATACACACAAAACTAAATCCAAAATAAATTGGTACCATAGAAACATTTCTCCTGGATAGTAGACTAAAACATATAACTCTCATTATACTGTTGATTGGAGAGATCTAAGAGGATCCCAAAACAAGATAGGCTTCTGTCAAAGCAACTGAGTACCTGCCTCAGGTAAAGGTAAGACCCTATGGCTAAAGACATCACATGCTGTTAACACAAAACATTGAAAGATCTGGTTGGAATCTGGAAGGAAGCGAGATCCCAGATGGTTAGCTCTTATAGTACTGGAAAGTCCTACATGAAATAAAAATGGCATACAATGTAATGAGCAAGCAAGGGACAATGCTATACAAAAGCAACCAGCTTGACAAGATGTACACACCTGTGTAATAGTGGTACCCAGCCTCGGTGGGTAGCCAGTGACTTTCTGATTTACTAAGGGATCTGCTCAATGGAAAGAAAACCCACAGCTGTAACTGGGAACCAAGTCAGACTCCTAAGAAGACCAAGACTATGGAGTCAATCAAGAAGCCTCCACTATTTTTTGGCCAAAAGAGAGGTTACACCCATCAAAATCTCTCTCAATTAACAATGCTTATCCCTTTTAACCTATGCTGATCTCACTCTTCATTGGAGCGCTATTCTTGTTTTCAAATGGGAGTGAGAATTTAGGAGAAACAAGAAAATACAGCTGCCTCCCAGGTAAGAGACGAACTACCACCTCTTACTGATAGGACCCAGGTGAAACCATAGAGGAATTGGAGGGACCATGGTGAGCCTGACAACCTGCATCAGGATGATGGGGACAGACACTGATGATATTCAAAAGTACCAAAGCAGAATCTAGAAGCTACTAAGAGCTCAACACTGAAGTAGACTTAAAACTCACCCACCTCCACTCAGGGAGTTTTGTGGAAATTTGATTGAAAAGTTTGGATGAGCCACTGGGTGTGAAGAAATATCCAAAGACACCCCTCATACACTCATACCCACAATGGTTGACTGCAGCTCTCACAACTCATATCTCACAACCTTCTGGTCAATACCAGCCTTCCCACTGAGGAGACCCTCAGTGGAATGGGGGCAAGGAAAAGGGAAAGATGGTACCAACAGATGATGTGTTCATACAGAGTTTCTACTTAATAAAAATAAAAAAGCTTTGGCCTGGAGAGATTGTTTAGCCAATATATAAGGTGCCTGCCTGCTAAGCCTAAGAATGCCTGTTCAATTCTCCAGGCCCCATGTTTAGCCAGACACAAAGTGACGCAAGGGCACAATGCCACACTCACCCACAAGGGGGCACACACATCTGGAATTCATTCACAGTGGCTGAGAGGCTGTTGGTGCGCCCATTCTCTCTCTCTCTCTCTCCGACTCAACTCCAAAAAAAAATAATAAAATAAAAAAATAAATAAAAAGGTTTAGAGAAGTATTTTCTTTTTTATACTTTTTTTATTTTTTCATTGACAACTTCCTTAATTGTATACAATATCCCATGGTATTTCCCTGCCTCCCCTCCCCCACTTTCCCCTTTGAAACTCCACTCCCCATCATATCCCCTTCCCCTCTCAATCAGTCTCTCTTTTCATTTTGATGTCATCATCCTTTCCTCCTATTAGGATGGTCATGTGTAGGTAGTGTCAGGCACTGCAAGGTCATGGATATCCAGGCTATTTTGTGTCTAGAGGAGCACATTGTAAGGAGTCCTACTCTTCCTTTGGCTATTACATTCTTTCTGCCACATCTTCCACAAGGGACTAGAGAAGTAATTTCTTATTTTATTCTCTGTGAGTAGTTTCCTTCTTTAAAGCATGTAAAATACAGATTAAAACTTTTTATTTTGAATTGATATGAATTAAGAATTTTAACTTCAAAAGGTCCCCCTATGATGTTTTTATTCAATATCACTTAATACACCTGAAGTTCTCAGTCAAATCTATTAAACATATGTAAACCCAGTAGAGAAAGAAGTGCATTTTGTTTATTTCCTTTTCAGAACATATTATATTGTATTAAAATTGTTCATTTACCATTCTGTTATCATCATATCTCAAGGTCTGGGTGTGTCAAATGTCTTCTTTCAATTGACACTACCAATTTTTACTGGTAATTTTTAAAAGTATATAAAAATGCTCAGTGATTACTTTTTTTACTAAATGAAGCACAAATGAAGAATGCATAATTCCTAGACATGTATTGATGCTTACTCAGTATTAAGTTATTGTTTGTGAGACTATTATTACTTTGGAATTTTTAAAGATTACCAACACGGTTTAAAGTGTGAAGTTAGGAAAGTCTTCCAATATCTCTAAAACAGAAAAAGGATCCACTGTTCAAATTCCTTATTGATTGAGACTGATGCTGTCATTTTCCTTGGGCTTACTAATTATTATTCACGAATGAAAATCCACATTACAATTTCCATAAGGTAGTTATTGACAGGCAAACATTTCCT
Source organism: Orientallactaga sibirica (assembly GCA_036365145.1). NCBI lineage: Eukaryota > Metazoa > Chordata > Mammalia > Rodentia > Dipodidae > Orientallactaga > Orientallactaga sibirica. Next base: position 4,227,242 of record JAEOAD010000240.1, read on the forward strand.
CCACCCGGTTACCTCACATTCACTATTTTAGTACATATTCTTTAAGGAATTAAACAATACCTTGAATGAATCACTCCACACTACACCATCTACATATAGATAAAGCCATTTTCCTTATTGTAGAGATCACTTTCTAACAGAAAGCAATAAAATATTTTCCTTAGGCCACATTACCATATTATGACAAATTTCTGAAAAAAAGAAATATTTTTTTCTTTCTGATTTTTATATAAAAGCATCATAGGGGCTAGTAGTGGCCCTACAATCAAACATATCTCATTATATTTTATTTTTCCCAATGAATTGAAATGTTGACTTGCTGAAGATGCTTTAAAATAAGTCACATTTGACAATGATATTATTAACTAGTTTATTTTCTTATCATGATGCATTAATATCTTCAAAGTACATATACTTAAATATATAGCTATTAATAAAAGCATTTTATTACATTAGTAATATATTACATTTACAGGATCCTTAAAACTGATTTCACAATGAATTCATCTTGAAGCTACTTGTTTCCTGGGAATGATTATATTTTCTTTTCAGCTCACATTTCATAATAAATACATGCATCACATAATAGCATAATAGTTCTATTTTCTTGTCAGAGTTACTTAGGCGTTTAGGTTTTTTCAGCAAATACAATGTTTACTTTAAATGGTCAGCATTTCTGCATATTTTTAAGATTGTCTCAATCAGTTCTATCTCTATAGAGCTCTTAATTAATGTTCATAAAGCAGATTTAATTAAAAGGATTCAAAAGAAGACTATGTTGACCTGAGTAATTTGGGAGTGGAGTTGTGCATTTCAAGTTTTTAATAGAACTAAAAAGCTGGGGATGGAAGAATGATTTAGTGGCTTTAGCCAAACACCCATGTTTTTTAGACAAACTTATAATTTATGTATTGTACAGGATTTGCACCTGCAGAGCCACTGCTTTGAATTCTGTGCTAATTTTTTTTTTTTTTTTAACTCAGGCAAGAAAGCAGGCAGATAACACAGGGCAATGACACCACTGATGAAAAACAGTAGCTGGAGACTGTCTCTAAGAGCCCACAAACTTGTATCATGGTGTCCCAATGCTGTGCCACCCCTTGAAATGCTCACAGAAAGGGTGTCATGGCATTAATGAGAAAGTAAGTGAAGGGACATGGAGCCAGAGAAAATAATTTTATTTGTGAACTTCAAAAGTCTTTGATTGGAATATAAATTAAGAAGTCTCACTGAAAGTGTAGGCTTTTATTTTTATTTGATCAAATTTAATTATATGTATCTTTTATTGAGAAATATAATGTTTGAACTATTTTGTCTCTGAGGTTTCAATTAAACATGACCCTGAGGTAGATTCATCAAACAAGGACTGAAATCACACATAATAAAATGACCAATGCCAGGCATGGTGGCGCATGCCTTTAATCCCAGCACTCGGGAGGCAGAGGTAGGAGGATCGCAGAGAGTTCGAGGCCACCCTGAGACTACATAGTTAATTCCAGACTGAACCAGAGTGAGAAAAACCAAAAAAAAAAAAAACAGAAAAAAAAAAAAAAAAAAAGGAAAGGAAAGGAAAAGAAAAGAAAAGAAAAAGAAAAGCAAAGAAAAGAAAAGAAAAGAAAAGAAAAGAAAAGAAAAGAAAAGAAAAGAAAAGAAAAGAAAATGACCAAGCAAGGGGCTGGAGAGATAGCTTAGCAGTTAAGACATTTGCCTGCAAAGCCAAAGGATCCCAGTTCGATTCTCCCAGGACCCACGTAAGCCAGATGCACAAGGGGGCACATGCGTCTGGAGTTCTTTTGCAGTGGCTGGAGGCCCTGGTGGGCCCACTGCGCTCTCTGCCTCTTTCTCTCCCCCAGGGTCTCACTCTGGTCCAGGCTGACCTGGAATTCACTATGTAGTCTCAGGGTGGCGAACTCTTTCGATCCTCAAATAAATTAAATAAAATACTAAAATATTTTTAAAAAGGAAAATGAAGCAAAATACAGTATGCAGATATTTAATTATGCATTAAATAATTGACATAATTTGTATAGCCCAAAGATAAAGCCACAAGAAAATATTTTAATTAATAATTTAATAATTGCCTTACATTTATAATATTTTTAGGTAATACTATTGCTTAAAGGTCATCTCTAAGATATTTTTGATTGGTGATTAAAGCTTCTATAGCATTAGAAAATTGTCTATTATTAAAAATACATTTAAAAAAGACTCAAGGTAATTTTATTTTGTGGCTCAAATTTGACCTTCAAATGGTTTTTACTCCTTGATTATCAGGTCTTCTATCCAGCTACCTCCATCCAATCTCATTTCTATCTAAGACTGAATTATACTAATAGAGTGTATATTGCTGGTAACATAGATTTATAAAGTCTTAGTGTCCTTTAAGGACCAGCACTCTCTTTTCTTCCAGCTTCATCCAAAATAAAAGGTTAATCTTGAAAACACTGAATTAAAGGTCATTTGGAGGTATTTAGTTATATTGACCTGAGGTTTTGAGATAAAACTAAAAATATATTCCATGTAAAGTACACATTCCCCTCAATGAAAGAGAGTCTCTTGAGAGAAAACTGGTAAGATGAGCTGACCAAGGTACATATTGGCCTTCACATTTCAAACTGAATTTGAAAAATCACCTATTCAGCAGTAGAGAACAGGTTTTGATGATTCATCATTCATTTACTAGATTGTAGGGTGTACATCCTGTATCCATAGGCTGCATGCAGCCTCATGCAGCCAAGGATAGCTATGAATACAGCTCAACACAGAATTGTAAATTTACTTAAAACATTGTGAGATTGTTTTTGCCCTTTTTGTGTGAAATTCTCAAGTGTAAACTTTGTAGATCATGATGTGCTTCAATTTCAAAAGACTGAACAGGTTTTAAAAGAACAAAAACAAAGTTCCATCTAAACATAAACTTGAATTCAGAAGTAATTGTGGGGCTGGAGAAATGGCTTAGTGGTTAAGGCATTTGCCTGTGAAGCCAAAGGATCCTGGTTTGATTCTCCAGGACCCTTGAAAGCTACATGCATGAGGGTCATATGCATCTGGAGTTCGTTTGCAGTGGCTAGAGGCCCTGATGGCCCTGATCTTAGTACATAAATAAAAGTATTTTTCAAAATAAATATGAAATGAAAGTTTCTTTTATAATAAACTATTTTTATTCCTCAACATATTTATGATTTTTATATTTAGCTTATTTTATTTAACAGATTGCTTATTTTAACAATCTTAGTAAACATTATTAAAATAATATTAGTATATTTAGCTTTTTCAGATGATTAAAATAATATCAGTATATTTCATGATTTAAGCATGCTTCCTATATTGGTGAATTTTATTAGGTCTACCTTTTTTTGCCAAATTAATACAAACCATTTGGCCTGGGGACATTGCTTAGTGGTTAAAGCACTTGCCTTTGAAGCCTAAGGACCCAGGTTCAATTCCTCAGTCCCCACTTAAGCCAGATGCACAAGTTGCACATTCATCTGGAGTTTGTTTGCAGTGGCTGCAGGCCCTGGCATACCACTTTGCTATCTTTTTCTCTATCTGCTTCTTTCTTTCTCTCTCAAATAAGAAAATAAATAAAATATTCTTTTAAAAATACAAGCTAGCTTCTTGACTGAATGGCCCCTGTGTTCCCAGCTCTCAGATCACTTGCTCCAGAGGGTGTGCGTGCAGAATGATTAGTGCAGAACTACCAGTTCTTTTTCCACCTCTCAGTTCCCTGGCCAGGTACCTCTGCTCCTGGCTTGGGGCTGTCTGGACCATGTGAACATGCTGCTGAAGAAGGCTTTTTGCTCCACCTTCCTGATTGAATGTTCCCTTGGTCCCCAACTCCAAGATCCCTGCTATAGAGGTGTGTGCAGAGTTAGTAGGTCAGAGTTCCCAGTTCATTCCCTCCTTCTAGTTCCCTGGTCTCTGTACCCTTGCTTCTGGCTTGGGGCAGCTAAGCACACAGTCCCTGTGTGCATGCTGCTGAATCAGGCATTTTGCTCTACCTTCCTGATTGATCTGCTACTGGATCCCAAAATCCCAGATCACCTACTCCAGAGGATACAGACACAGAGTGAGTGAGCCAGAGACCAGAGCTCATGAGTTTGTTCTCACCTACCAATTCCATGGTTCCTATACCCCTGTTGCTGGCTTGTGTTGGCATGGCCCCTGCATGTGTGCTGCAGAAGCAGACCTTTTGCTTTGGCTTCCTGATTGACCAGCCCTAGGTTCCCAAAATCCCTGTTCCACTGAGCCAGAGAGTACACTGGCCACTGTGGGAACTGGCCTCTTGTCCCTGAAATCCAGGCCAGAGGCATAGAGAAAGTATTCAACAAAATTATTGAAGAAATGTTTCCCAATCTCATAAGAGAGATGCCCATCCAGATACAGAAAGCCCACAGAACAACAAACAGACAGGACAAAAGGAGAAACTCTCCAAGGCACATCATAGTAAAAACTTTTCACAATGAAAACAAAGAGCAAATGTGAACAGCAGTGTTGCAGTCAGGTTCACACTGCTGGCAGAAATCACCCAACCAAGAGAAGCTTTGGGGGTAAAAAAGGATTTATTTTGGCTTACAGATTCAAAAGGAAGCTCCATGATGGCAGAGGAAAATGATGGCATGAGAACAGGGTGGACATCACCCTGACAAACATAAGGTGGACAATAGCAACAGGAGATTGTGCCAAACTGGCAAGGGGAAACTGGCTATCATACCAATAAGCCTGCCCCCAACAATACACTGCCTCCAGGAGGCAGTAATTCCTAAATATTCATGAGCTTGGTACCTAGCATTCAGAACACCTAAGTTTATGGGGGACACCTGAATCAAACCACCACATTCAGCCCTTGGCCCCATAAACTCATAACCATCCATAATGTAAATTGCAATGCACTCAGTCCATCTTTAAAAGTCCCCATAGCTTTTACCTATCCTAATGATGTTCAAACATTCTCATAGTCCAAGATCTTTAAACTAAGCCATAATACCAAAAAAATCCCCCTTAAAACCAATAATGGCACAGAATCAACACTCACATTTCAAAAGATGGCATTAGACATGGCAAAGAAATGTACAACCAAACAAGATTTAAAACAGGGAAAACATCAAGCATTGCAGCTCCACGTCCAACAAGTCTAGTCAGTGACAAATCTCCAAGTCTGATAATTCTAACCAGCAACAAGTCTCTGGAGTTCCATTTCTGCCCTTCCAGCTAGGCTACTCACAGTCCTGGAAAACTTCATCTGGGACCAGCAGCTGTCCTCAGAGGCCATCTCATGGTCCTGACATCTTCAGTGGGTCTCCATTGTAATCCATGGTCCATCCTCATGGCTCCATCCGGTCTCCATGCAGGCATGCAGCAAACCTGCAAAACACTGCCCATGGCTATTTCCAAAACACAAGACCATGTTGCAAATTCAATGATCCTCTCTTTCCTGAATTTGTTATACTCCATAATAACAGGTAGGGTGCCAGTTTGCTAATCCTGGGGGGATAAGCAGAGATTGAAAAACAGGACACTCTTTGAGCAGTCAGGTCCCTTCAAAGAGTCTACATTCTTCCTATTGCCTCAAAGAAGGTCAGCTGGCCAAATCTCAAAATTGTAATCTCTCATATAAGTTTTGGCCCAAAGATTTCATTTCTGTGCCATATTGCTCTGCTCACACCAGTCCATTTCTACCCAAAGCAACCCTACACAAATTCTCAAAACATGGGCATAATAGCAAGCTTCTCACACAAACTACATCTACCCTAGTTCAAGCAAAGCTCTTTCTCACCCTCATAAGCCAAACCTCATAGTCCATATTTCTTACTACATTCAGGTCTTTTAACTCTGACCAGAATAGTCCATCAAGTTGTACTTACAGCACTGCAAGGCATCTCTTAGGCCAAGTTTTCAAATATTCCCACATTCCTCTTGAAAATCCATTCCAAAAGGCCAAAGCCACACAGTCAGTTGTCCAGAAGCAATACCACTCTTGGTACCAACTTTACTGTTGCAGTCAGGTTCACATTGCTGGCAGAAATCACCTGACCAAGAGAAGCTTTGTGGAAAACAATGTTTTATTTTGGCTTACAGACTTGAGAGGAAGCTCCATAATGGCAGGGGAAAATGATGGCATAAGCAAATGGTGAAAGTCACCTGGCCAGCATAAGGTAGACAGTAGCAACAAGAGAGTGTGCCAAACACAGGCAAGGTGAAACTGGCTATAATACCCATAAGCTTGCCCCCCAAAATACACTGCCTCTAGGAGGTATTAATCCCCAAATATCCATTAGCTGGGAACCTAGCATTCAGAGCACCTAAATTTATGGGGGACACCTAAATCAAACCATCAAAAGTAGCAAGAGAGGAACAATTGACCACAAACAAAGACAATTCCCTCAGAATTACCTCAGATTTCTCAATGGAAACTTTGAAAGCCAGAAGGACCAGGAATTGAACACTTCAAAGTCTAGAAAATTGTGGCTTCCAATCCAAACTACTTTACACAGCTAAAGTATCTCTCATAATAGATGATGAAAGGAAAACTTTGCATGAAAAAAAGTAAACTCTCTGTTATATGAACAAAAATCCAAACCTACAGAGAATATTCCAGGGAATACTCCACACAGAAGAACCAATCATAAGAGCCTACAAGATGATCACAATAACAAAATATGAACAAGCTCAAAAAAGTGCAAAGCACAAGAAAAACACCAAAGTCCATAAAGCATGCCATCATGGTAGGGATTAAATTGAACCTCATATTTATATCCTTAAACATTAGCAATCTTAACTCACCCATCAAAAGACATAACTTAAAACAGTGGATCAGAAACATGGACCCTTCTATCTGCTATCTTCAAGAAACCATCTCACCACTAAAGATAGTCATCTCCTCAGGGTGAAAAGATAGAAAATGCTATCCCAAGCAAATGGAAATAAGAAAAAAATAGGTGTTGCCATGTTAATATCTGGAAAAATAGACTTCAAACCTAATGTAATCAAAAAGGATAAAGAAAGCCACTTCTTACTCATCAAGGGAATGATCCAACATGAGGACATCACAATCATAAACCTATATGCACCAAATACAGGTGCACCACAGTTTATAAAACAAAACCTACTTGACAGAAAAAAAAAAAAAAGAAATAAACACCAAAGCCAGGGACTTCAATACACCACTCTCATCAATAGACAAATCATACAAGCATAAAATCAATAGGGAAGTAATAGAGATTAACAACACAATAGATGAACTACACCTAATGGACATCTACAGAACTTTCCACCCTAACTCTATACAATACACATTCTTCAGTTCATTGAACCTTCTCCAAAATAGACTCTATATTAGGACTTAAAGGATGTCTCCATAAATTCAGGAAATTTGGCATAACTTCCTTCTATCAGATCACAATACTTTAAAGCTAGAAATCAACAAGAGACACATCAAGATTCCACTAGCTCCTGGATACTGAACAACACACTTTTAAAGATAGAAAGTGTTGTTGAAGAAGTCAAAAAAAAAATTATAAAACATCTAGAATTGAATGATGATGAAACACAACCTACCAAAACTTATGGAACACAATGAAGGCAGTCACAAGGGGGCTATTCATAGCTGTATATGCCTTCATAGGAAAAATGGAGAGATCCCAAGTCAATAACCTAACCATCAACCTGAATCATTGGGAAAACAAAATGAATCCAATCCTAAGAGCTCCAGATGGAAGGAAATAATCAAGATCAGAGCAGAAATTAGTGAGTTGAAAACTGTGAAAAAAAAATAACAAAATTGATGAAACAAGGAGCTGATTCTTTGAAAAAATAAACAAGATTGATAAACCCTTGGTCAATTCAATACACAAAAAACAAAAAGCCTTGAGCTGGAGAGATAGCTTAGTGGTTAAGGTACTTGCCTGTAAAGCCAAAGGAGCTTGGTTCAATTCCCTAGGACACGCATAAGCCAGATGCATGAGGCATGGATCTGGAGTTCATTTGTAGTGGCTGAAGGCCCTGGCATGCTCATTCTCTCTCTCCCTCTCTCTCTGTCTTTTTCTCTCACACACAAATAAATAAATAAGAATATTTTTTAAATCCTCAAATTAACAAAGCCAGAAATTAAAAAGGAGAGGTCAAAACAGACATTAATGAAATTGGAAGAATCATCAAGACATATTTCCAAAACTTCTACTCCACAAAATTGGATAATCTGTAAGAAATGGATAAATCCCTGGACATATACCACCTATCCAAAACAAACTCAGAACAGATTGATCTCCTAAACAAACCTACCACATCCATCAAGACTGAAAAGGTAATCAAAATCCTCCCCAAAATGAAAAGTCCAGGACCAGATGGTTTCTCAGTCAAATTCTATCTAACCTTCAATGTAGAACTGAAACTAGTTTTACTCAAACTGTTTCCCAAAATCAGAGAACAGAGAATCCTCCAAAACACCTTTTATAAAGCTAGCATCACCCTAATACCCAAACCCAAGAGACATACAACAAGAAAAGAAAACTATAGGCCTATATCCCTGTTGAATTTACATATAAAAATCCTCAACAAAATCCTCACAAACTGAACACAACACATCAAAAGCATTATCCACTTTGATCAAACAGGATTCATCCTAAGGATTCAAGGATGGTTCAACATATAGAAATCAGTCAACATAATACAGCACATAAATAAACAATCACAAAAACCACATGATAATTTCAATAGATACAGAGAAGGCTGTTGTTAAAATACAACATCACTTCATGATCAAAACACTGGAGTAATTAGCAGGAGAGATGGCTTATCAGATTAGATGCTTGCCTGTGAAGCCTAAGAACCCAGGTTCAATTCCTTAGTACCTACATAAATCCAAATGCACAAGGTGGTACATGTGTCTGGTGTTCACTTACAGTGGCTAGAGGCCCTGTCATGCTCCCTGTCTCTCTCTCTCTCTCTTTCTATCTATCTCTTTCTCTCTCAAATAAATAAACAAAAATATTTTTTAAAACACTGGAAACATGTCATTTATATTTCAACACAATAAAAGCTATATATAAATCACCTAAACCCAAATTATACTTAATGGGGAAAGACTCAAGGCGTTCCCATTGAGATCAGAAACAGGACAGGGGTTTCCACTCTCACCACTGCTCTTCAACATAGTACAAGAAGTCCTAGTACTAACAATAAGAGAGGAGAAAAAAATAAAGGGGATATAAATTCAAAAGGAAAGAGTCAAATGAGTCCTATTTGCAGATGATGTGATCCTATACATAAGTGGCCTGAAAGTCTCCATCTCAAGATGTCTTAAGCTGAGTAATTCATTCAACAATGTGGCATGATTGAAAATTAACACTTAAAAATCAGTAGCCTTTATATATGCAAAGGACAAACATACAGAGACATAAATCAGTGAGACTGCTCCATTTTCAATAGACACACACACAATCAAAAACCTTGGAATAACACTAACCAAGTATGTGAAAGACCTATATAATGAAAACAAAAACACTCAAGAAAGAAACTGATGACCTTCCATCCTCTTGGATTGGTAAAATTAATATTGTGAAATGGTAATTCTACCAAAAGCAACATACAGATTTAATGCAATACTAATGAATATTCTAGCATCATTCTTCACAGATAGAAAAAAAGTGATCTCAAAATTCATATAGAATGGTAGCAGACTGAGATATCCAAACATATCCTTAGCCAAAGAAAGATCTTTGGAGGTATAACTATACCCAGTCTAAAGCCATAGCACAAAACTATAGTAACAAAACATGGTACTGGCATAAAAACAGAAACATAGACCAATGGACAGAATTGAAGACATGAACCTTATGTCAAGTAGCTATAGCTACTTGATCTTTGACAAACATGCCAATAATGTAGACTGGAGAAAAGGCAACATCTTTAATAAATGTTGCTGGACAAATTGGATAACCACATGCAGAAAAATGAAAATAGACCCACTCATCCTACCATACACCAAAATCAACTCCAAATAGATTAAAGCCTCAGTATATAAAGGAGGGAGGAGAGGGAAGGACTTAAGTGGATGGTACTGTACATATGTAAAGTGGAAAAAGAAATTAAAGGGAGGGGAAAGGCCTAAGCATGGCTATGGGAAGAGAATGTGTAAAAGAAGGGCAGGAGGAGGGTTAATCAAAATTCAAGATAGTCTGAATAAGGCTTATGTAAATCTACTTTTTTGAATAATGGCACATCCAGAAGCTATAAACTGTTACTGGAAAATTTTCAGTGCCTGGGATGGGAAACCTTCCACTGAGTTGTTGGCCAAGGAGGTCCCGGTAGCCTCCAAAACATTAAAGGACATTGCCAAGGCCCTTGGTTTCCCTTGAGAAACAGATGGTAAGTCCCTATTGCTGAAGACATCTCTTGCCTGAGAGGCAAGGTCACTGAGAAAGCAAACTGGTGTTGAGCAGAAAACCTCCCTGTAGACCAGCCAACTGAAATCTGGAAAAAGCCACACTGCATGCAGCCATATGGGAGACAGAAGTCATCAGCAGTGAAAACAGTGGACACTGGAAAACTCTAGTTTGGCCAGACAGGCCCACTGACCAAATGGGTGCAATAGTGGCAGGTCTGCTCTTGGGGAAACCAACTGCTCCTTAATTGGACTGAAGGACCTCTCTGTGGGAAGTAATAAATGCCTGGTACTGAAAAAATTAAGCAAAAGTCTATGGCAGGGGTGGTCATGAGCCTTAGGGGTATAAAGATTGCTCTTGTCTGGATAAATGTATATATTATTCCAACCAAGCTGCCTTGAAAGCACTACACTTAATGTTCATATTCACATATTAATGCTACTCTCACTTCTGGTTAGAGAAGCTTCTCTTTTCAGATGACGATGACCACTGGGATGACCTAAAAGGCAACATAGTGCAGAGAAGAAGGGATGGAGGAGTGCCCAGCATTGAAACATCTCTGTCACATCCTCCAAGGCTCAGAGTCCATTGCGGAAGAGGGGGCAGAAAGAATGTAAGAGCCAAAGGAAGGGTACAAATCCTTACAATGCAACTGTCCAGAAAGAAACTGGCCTTGATATCCATGACCTTGCAGTGCCTAGCAATACCTTCACAAGATCCTAATAGAAGAAAAAGATGATGACATCAAGTTAAAAGAGAGACTAATGGAGAGAGGGAGGGGATATGATGGAGAATGGAGTTCTGAAGGGGAATGGGGGGAGGGGAGGGAAATATCATGGGGTTTTTTGTATGTAAGTATAGAAGTTGTCAATTAAAAAGTATTAAAAAAAGAACTTAAACTCTTTAAATAGTATAAGAAAAAAAACAGGAGGAACTCTCCATGATATAGGCATGGGGAAGGACTTCCTGAACAATACCCCAGTAGTCCAAGAAATTAAACAATCTCTCAACCAGTGGGATCTCATGATGCTAATAAGGTTTTGCACAGACAAACATACAATAAGCAGAACCAGTATATTACCCACAGAATGGAAGAAAATTTTTGCCAGCTAAACCACTTATGGATACCTAATATCTAGAATCTACAAAGAACTCAAAAAACTAACAATAAAAAGTCAAACAACCCACTGGAAAAAATAGCATAGAGAACTGAATGGAAATTCAGAGGAAGAAATACAAATGGCTAACACACATTAAAAAAAAAAAAATGTTCACCATTCCTAATAATCAGGGAAATGCAAATTAAAACCACTATGAGAGTCCACCTTACTCCTGTAAGGTTGGCAATAATAAAAAATCAAAAGACAACACATGTTGGTGAAAATGTGGGGAAAGAGGAACCCTCATTCACTGTTGGTGGGAATGCAAACATGTACAACCACTATGGAAATCAATATGGAGATTCGTGAAAAAGATGATTATAGAGCTACCAACAAACCCAGTAATTACCTTACTGAGCATTTACCATAAATATTCCATGCTTCATTACAGAGATATTTGCTCAACTATGTTTATAGCTACTCAATTCATAATAGCTAAGAACTGGATTCAACCTAGGTTCCCATCAGTGGACAAATGGATAACAAAATTGTGGTACATTTACACAGTGAAAGTCTACTCAGAACTGAGAAAAAAAGAATAAACAACATTTGTAGGGAAACTGATGGACTTAGAATAGATCATACTCAGTAAACACAATCACAGAAAGACAAACAGTGCAGGTTCTCACTCATCTGCAGTTCCTCCCCTGGATCAGCTTGAGATGCTGACATGCTGGATAAACAACTTGATGCCCAGACAATAGGGATAGAAGGGGAATAAAGACAAAACTAAACCTCAAATGGACTGGTACTATAGGAACCTTTCTCTTTGAAGGTAGACTAAAAGATATAAACCTCAATATGAGTATAGGGGGAATGCCCAAAAAGAAGGGCCCTGGAGAGGGTGGCATGAAGCTCTGACCTGTAACTCACACTACCAAAAGTCATTGAGCTGTTGATAAGAGAGACCTACAAGGTCCCCAAAACAAGAAAGGCTTCTGTCAAAGCATTTGATTACCTGCCTGAGGTAAAAGTTAAGACTCTGTTGCTGAATACACCATATGTTGCTGGCAGAGAACATATATAGACCTGGTTGGAATCCAGAAGAGAGTCAGTCCCCAGGCAGTCCACCTAATTCTGGAAAGCACTACATAAGCTACTAGGGGAAAGTGGCCAACAATGATATGACCAAGCAGGGGTCTAAGCATGTCAGAAACAACCAACCTGATAAGAAGTACACACCAGTGCAATGTAGTCACACAGCCTCAGTGGGTAACCAATGGCTTTCTGATTGGCCAAAGAGACCTTCTCAGTTAAAAGGAACCCCTATCTGGAACTGGGAACCAGATCTGAATCTTACAGAGAAAAGCTTTTGCTCTCCAACATCAAGCACCCACTAGCCTTTGACTAAAAGAGGGGCTACATCCATCTAATTCTCCCCAAGTTAATAACAGTTATTCAATTTAACCTATGGTGACTTCACTCTCCATTGGAAAATCTGTTTCTCTTGTAGAGCATCCCAAGGAGATAAACCATCACTTGTATCTTGGTCAAGGCCCAGGAAAAACCACAGAGGAAGTGGGGAGACTAGAAAGAGTGCAGCTTCCATGGGGAACCTGGCAAGCAGTGCCAGTGTGAAGGAGATAGTTGCTGAGGATACTCAATATATACCAAACCAGGAATCCAGAAGCTCATAAAAGCCCATCACTAAGTGGACTCAAAACACACCCACCAAGGCTCGGGGAATCTTGCAGAAGAGGGAGCAGAAAGAGTTTAAGAGTCACAGGTTGGGATGTCATACCCAGAGGTACTGCCTCTCTCATTAACTGAATGCTGCGCCCCCAGTGCATAACCCACAACCCTGTCTGTAACATCAGCAACCCCAGTGAGGGGGCCTCTTGTGGAATGGATGCAGGGAGGAGGGAAAAGATAATACCAACCCATGATGTATCTAGACAAAATACAAACCATTTGCAGTATTTTTTTCTGTGATATAGTGTCCTGAAATTCCTAATAACTAAATACACATATTCATAAATATGGGAATTTAATTTCTAGAAATATATCATTTTTTATTTTTTAAAAAATCAAATATGCTGGGCTGGAGAGATGGCTTAGCCATTAAGGCGCCTGCCTGCCAAGCCTAAGAACGCCAGTTGGATTCTCCAGGTCCCACATTTAGCCAGCCTCAAGTGATGCAAGGGCACAATGCCACACTTGCACACAAGGGGGTGCACGTATCTGGAGTTTGTTCACAGTGGCTGAGAGATCGCTGGAGTGCCCATTCTCTCTCTCTGTCTCTTTCTGTCTGTCTCACCCAAAAAAATCAAGTATGCTTTTGGAAATTCATTTCTTATTTTAATGTTAAATTTTTAATTTTGTAATTCAGTGTGAAATTTATATATAGCTCATCTAGGATTGACCAAGGCCCCTGGCAGGGTTTGTTGTTCCTAGGAAAGAATATCAATATTCTTTATTTAATTATGATGACCATGTTGTCCTATATATTCTTTGGAATGCTAGGTAAACTATCAGAAAATGAATAATTTAAGCTATTAAACATCATTTCCAAGAATACATTTATTGAAATAATTATAATATTGAATTTATCACTCAGACCCATCATTTCATTCATTTAGTCTACATTTCATTTCAATCTCTGGTTATGGTCAGAAATCTACCTCAAAGGATATAAACTTATAATGGCCTTTTATACAGTTACAGAAAAAAAAAGAGAATGTTTTATAAAAATGGAAATTTAAAATTAAATAGAACTATGGCTTGAATATCAATGTGAGGTAGAAAAAAATAATGTCATACAATAGAGACTTGCAAAACTTCATTTTTCAAAGTATGTCTTCTTTGCCTCAAGAATTGTTGAATAACTGAACTCTATTCTGAATAAGAAGAATGGAAGCTTTAGGTTTGCCTATTTTGATTCTATTATCTATACTATTTTCTCTCCTTTTCTACATTCTTTTTCAGACATTTCCATCATTTTCTACAAAGATGGAATTTAGCTCATTTTTGTACCTGGTTTTGACTTATTTCCCAGTTCCAGCAATGAGTTCCATTCCACTGAGTGGATCTATTAGCCAAATCAAGATACCACCAAATGTGGGCTAGAAGAGAGCCAACGCATATAAAATTCCCTCCAAAACATATATGGTCATCCCTTCTATTTAGTACTAACTTCTCTCTCCATTGGAGAATTTGCTTATCTTTTTTTCAGATGGACAACGAACCTGAAGGGAGGATCAGCTAATCACTCCTCACCAGGGCCCCAGCTGAAACCATAGAGTATTGCGGGGGAAGGACAAGAATACAGCATGCATGGCAATTACCACACCAGAAAAAGGCTGAAGGAGATAAACACAGAGAACATCCAACTCCAACTCCAACTCCAACTAAGCCAGATATCCAGAGACACAGAGGCTCCCAAAACCTCATCACTGAAGCAGAACTAAAATGACCTCAATGTGGCTCAGGGAAACTTGCGAAGAGGGGTTGGAAAGATTGTTAGAGTCATAAGTTGGGGTATTATGCACAGAGACTGGGGCCTATCCCCAGAACTCTTGACAAACCTCACAATGCATGACCCACATTGCCCATTGACGAGGGTCCCTTTGAAAGAGGGAGGAGGACAATGGAACCAATACTATGAATGTAAAATCAGAATAATATAAATAAAAATATATATTTAAAAAGAAAGAAAAGAAATGGCCATTATGTGGGCTAGAACCTTAAAAAAAAAAGGATGGAATTTAGTTTAGAAAATTATACAAATGCTCAAAATAATAGCATATTACTTAGCAAGGTCATAAGTTAACTTCAAAATAATATGAACAACCATACAATGAAAATAAAAATTTGAATAACCTTGCAGGGGGAAGTAAAAGAACTGGAGAAGGCTTTGTGTTAAATAAGATGGATAAACTCGCCTTAGAAACTGAACATACACTTCACACACTTGGTAAAGTCTCTGTCAGGCTCTATATTCAATCTCTCTAAGCACTTGAATAGGCAGAATAACTTTAACATACTTCTTAATGAAACTACTGACACACTTTTCAAGGTGGGAAACTATTTTCTTCATATAAACTTACATCTCAACAAACAACTATATTATTTTAAGTTCTCTGGCTCTGTTACTGACTCTCTCCTCATATGCCCCTAACAAATTCTAGAAGCCCTCTGTTCCCAACATATTTAATGCCTTGGCAAGTATGGTGGCTTCCAGGAAGATGTCTGCATGTTTGAAGCCAGCACGGACTATAGTGTTTCAGGACTCTGAATCCATCAATCAGTTAATCAATATTTAAAAAAAAAAAAAAGCAAGATCTTTCACTTCTCACTGTTGCTACATAGCTTCACACTGCTATCTCACTCTCTCCTCTGTCATTTCCCAACCAATCTCTTGAACCCTTTCCTATACTCACCCAGCAGCTGGAGGGATTCTTTAGAAACATGACAGATGACCTAATTCCTTTTCACAAACCAAACATTAATCCTTAATTTACACAGCTATAGAGGACTGCCCAGTGTCCAAGAGCATCTTGTACTGCTGGCCATCTCCACATCCATTCTCTCCAATGCAGTGTCCTATGCCTGCTATCAGCACACTGTCTCTGCAGCTCTTTTCTGTGCCATCAGCTTCTCCCCACCTATCATCACTCTTTCCCTTGCCTCAAGTGTCTTCAAATCCAGATCCATAGAAGAGCTTTTGTCAGTGCCCTATACACATTTTGTCTTATTCTCTATTTCTTCATTTTATACATTCTTCTTTTAACATGAAAATGCTATCATAGAACTTATATTCTCATTTTACTCCCTGATATATACTCTGTTGCTATAAAATTGCATGAGCACACAAAGTACTCATTGAATATATGCTAGTTAATGGATGATTAATATTTTAAACAGAATTAAAGATAATTTAAAGAAAATGATCTAAGATATCTGAAATTTTTTTATTACTCTGCTTTATATTCCAGTTTTCTCACAGCATTTTTATTAATTAGTAGGCATTGATTATGAATGTCTATAGTTGTTTTATGTGATTTTAATAGTAATGTAGATATTGTTGAGAAAAAAATGAAATAAGCTAGATTCCATTAATGTGAAGTGATATAAAATTGCATATAATATAAATAAATTTAAATTTGGGGGGACAATTGTTTTAAAGCATCACATGTTCCTTAATACTATTTTAGGAACCTGAAAGAACATCTACCACTGAGCTGCACACCCACCCATTTATTTTCATTTACAGCCACAGCACCCTACTTATAGCAGCATATTAGCACTAAATCCAACCTAAAGATGTATCTTAGAGAAATATAAAATTTTATAACTGTAATCTGACCTTTCAATAACTATACATTTACTAGTTAATTGAAGAATAACTTATCCCTTAATTGTACTTTTTATTGCATCAGTATTTGAAGATGAATACGTTTCAAAAATAGAACTACATTTCATTAAATAATCAGCAGGTATTGCTATCAAAAATTTTAGTCCATAGTCATGCCACCATGTACTGTGGCAAATCCAAGAAAAGATTTTATACTGCTCATGGCCACTATCAACATCAAATCAAACTCTCTCTGGAGAAGAAAATAATGAAATATAAATTTAAAAAAAAATGAGTCCCCAAGGACCTCCATAAAAGGGAAGAGAGAACAGAAATAGTAATTAAAAGTGAAATGATCAGACAAACTTAAAGTCATCTATACAATATGAATGAACTCAGCTTAAATACTAAAAACCAAACAAATCAGACATGTAGGATGTTGAAAATATAAAACAATTGTTTTAATGTAACTCATAGATATCTTGCAAATATAATTTAGAACTAATTAGCTTTAGTCCAAAGACAAAGAGATGAAGTAGATAAGACAAATACTCTAGAAATTAAATATATAATATTAAAATCATATGTGCTACAGCTGTTTATTTCAAAAATCAGATGAAAATATAGAGAACTTATGTGCCTTAAAGTACTTTCAAAGAAATTATCCAAATGGAAGTAAAGGGAGAAAGTAAGACACATTATGGAAAGTATGATGACTAAGCATACCTGTAACCCCAGTGCTGAAGGGGCCAAGGATTTATGGCTTTCATGGGTCCTGGGGAATTGAACCTGGGTCCTTTGGCTTTGCAGGAAGCACCTTAACCTATAAGTCATCTCTCCAGCCCTGGGGCCAAGGATTTCTAGGACTCACTGTTCAGCCACTATGACTAAAAAACATTAATTCCAGGTTCAATCAGAGATTTGATCTCAAGGAAAGAAAGCAGAAGAGCAATAAAAAGAATACCTGACACTCACAAGGGGAAAGGTGCATCTACATGTGCTACACACACACACACACACACACACACACACACACACACACACACACACTGAATGAGTGGGACCAATATTGTGAAACCATTTGTACCAGTTTGAATGTAAGATAATCCTCATAGCCTCAAGCGTTGAATACTTAATTTCAACTTAGTGGCACTATTTGGGAAGGTTATGGAACCTTTAAGAAGTAGACCCTTCCAGGCTTCCAAGAGGAAGTGTGACACTGACAATGAGCCTTGAGGAGCCTTACTCTTTGGAGAGATGGCTCAGTGGTTAATATGTTTGCTTGCAAAGCCTAACAACCTGGGTTCGATTCCACAGTACCCACATAAAGTCAGATGCACAAAGTGGCACATGCACCTGGAGTTCATTTTGCACTGTCTGCAGGTCCTGGCATGCCCATTTTCTCTTTTGTTTTCTTCTCTCTCTCTCTCTCTCTCTCTCTCTCTCTGCTCACAAATTTTATATATAATTTACAAGCATCAGGTATTGAAACAACATGGTGGCACACTTCATATGCTGTCCTACAAGATATGAAGCATTATTTTGAATTAATGAATTTTGTTATTCATAATAAGAAAATCTGAAAATCAAGACTTCTTCAAATGCCATGAAAAGGAGCTATATAGGTATATACTTCTTTATATATTAGGGATGTAAAGTCCATTATTAAAAATCTTCCACTTCAAATAACCCTACACAAAATTAAAGAAATAGAGTTATAAGAGAATAATTCCAAAAATTGGTAGCATGCTTAAGCAGAAAATGACTGATAATTTATTATAAATTGATATTACCTGTTTTACAACATACTAAAAAGGAAGACATACTTTTACATTAGTTTTTATCCACAGAGGCAATTTTACTAAACACTTGCAAAAAATATAAGGCAAAAAAGTAATAGGACATTTATTCTAGTAAATGTAACTAAAATACTATGAACAATATAGAAAAGTCAATTCAACAGAAAGGAAAGTAAAAAAAAAAATATTAGAACCAAATACTTTCAACTAAGTATCAGGTTTTCATGATTTTTTCCACTGGTCTTTTGGGAAGTCTCAAAGATTATTTTCGTTGTTAATACATCCTGCATATTATTTGTTAATGCATCCTGAATTTAGAGTTAAATCTTGCATAGGCACTTTTGTAAAATAATATTTTGAGTGCTTAAGAAAAAAAGTAGTTACCCATTTAATCAAATTGTAAAATAGCATTAAGAATATATAAAACAATATAATTCTAACAAACATTAGGAATTTTCATGAACGTTAAATGTTTTTCTAATTTTTAAAATAATTAGGCATACAATAATATTTATGTAAGCATAGGACATTAACCCATGTCAAGGCACAATCTTTCATAGTTTATTGATGAGTACACTAATCAGTAAAGTAAGAAAGTAAATCCATCAGAACAGAGCAAATCTCACAAGCATTCTGGTATATTTTCATCTTCTTTACAGGTTCATGAATCAGGTACCAAGAAATACAAATTTCATTTACTAACTTTTATTTTCACCATACTCTCACATTTTCTAACCTACTTGTCACCTTAGCTCAGTAAATTTAAAAACAAAGGGCTGGGGAGATATCTCAATCAATAAAGTGTTTAGGATTGGAGAGATGTCTTAGCAGTTAAGGTGCCTGCCTACTAAGCCAAAGGACCATGGTTTGATTTCTCAGTACCCATGTAAGACAGATGCACAAGGTGGTGCATGCATCTGGAGTTTGTTTGCAGTGGCTGTAGGCCCTGGTGCGCCCATTCTCCCCCCCCCTTTCTCAAATAAATAAATAAAAATGAAATATTTTAAAAATAAATAAATAAGTAAATAAATAAAATGTTTACTTTGTTATCATGAGTTTCTGAGATCCATTAATTTGATGCCCAGAATTCACATAAAGAAAGCTAACAGGGCTGGAAGGATGGCTTAGCAGTTAAAGCATTTGCCTGTGAAGCCAAATGATCCAGGTATGATTCCCAGGACCCACATTAGCCAGATGCACAAGGGGTCTGGAGTTCATTTGCAGTGGCTGGAGGTACTGGCGTGCTCATTCTCTTTCTACCTCTTTCCTCTGTTAGATAGATAGATAGATAGATAGATAGATAGATAGATAGATAGATAGATAGATAGATGGATGGATAGATGGATGGATAGATAGATAGATAGATAGATAGATAGATAGATAGATAGATAGATAGATAGATAGATAGATGATAGATAGATAGATAGATAGATAGATAGATAGATAGATAGATAGATAGATAGATAGATAAAAGCTAATAGTGGATGCCTGTAATCTCAGCACTGGGAAGGTGGAGACAGAATGATCCTAGATGCTAGCTAGCAAGCAAATTTGACAATTAGGCAAGTTCTAGACCAATAAAAGACTTTTCCTGGGCTGGAGAGATGGCTTAGTGGTTAAGGCATTTGCTTGCGAAATCAAAGGACCCAGGTTCGATTCCCCAGGACCCACATGTAAACCAGATGCACAGGGGCACATGCCTCAGGAGTTTGTTTGCAGTATTTACAGGCCCTGAGGTGCCTGTTCTCTCTGTCTGTCTGTCTCTCTTTTCTCTCTCTTCTGGCAAATAAATATTTTTTTTTTAAAAAAAGGCTTTTTCTCAAAAAAAAAAAAAGGGATAGATCCTACATGATACCTGTGGTTGCCCTCTGGTCTCCACACATAACCACACACTCACATATACCAGCGTGCACACACACACACACACGTCTAGTAAAGGGAATCAATTGGATAACCAGAGCTTTCTTCATGAAGTCATATGGACAACAATTTTTCATAAGTGCGTTAAAGACTTACTTGATATTTTGTATTTTATTCCCTCAAAAGTGTAGTATGTTTTGTCTGGAGGCTCATGAGGTGTGACATCATACTGACTATAGACACAGATAGGAAAATCCAGAATCCTCTACTAACATAGGACTCAGGAATGTGAGAAATTGTAAAGCCCATACCATCTTTGCTCTTTTTTGTTTTTAAGATATCGTTTTTTTAAATATAAATTATGTCTGTCAACATACAGTAGGATAATCATTAATTTTATAATGAAAAATTAAAACTTTGGTGTTATAATTTTAATTTTAATTGGAAATATATTTTATTCCTGCAGGGTGATGCTGTAGCATAAGTTTCATGATTGAGTAAACAAAATGAGCTAATGAACAAAACTCTCATCACACACACTTATTTTGTGGTGATAATATTTAATACTATTCATTAGCTCTTTGAAATGTGTTCTACATTACTTTCAATAGTAGTTGTCCTACTGTGCAGAATGTCACAAACCTTATGGCCCCTGTGAGTCTCTGCCTTCTTTGAGCAGCATTTTACTTCTCCACATGCTTTCTTCCTCATCAATAGCCTCACTACCTCCTTCTGTGAGGCAGAGTGTTATAGATTTAATTTATAGAAGACATAATATAAGTTATATTTTCTTTTGCACAGCTTAATTAAGGATAACATACTTAATGTTCATGCACACTGTCACAAATGTTATTTCGTGTGTGTATACCATGTGTGTGTATAATTATTTCTTAAATTGCCTTCAAATTTTGCCTAATGTGACTAATGCAACCATGATCATGTGTGGGCAGATAGTTCTTTCATTTCAGTTTCATATATATTTAATTCCTCTCATTATAAAGCTAGTGTGTGAGTGATACCTCATACTCAAACAAAAGTTCTATTTTTAGGGTCATTAGGAACTGTTTACTATTTTCCAAAATAATTGTACTAGTCTATACTACTACCATAATACAAGGGATTTAGTTACTCCACACCCCCACCAACTCTTATTAATTTAATCTTTCTGGTCATAACCATTCCACATATGCCAAGCTATATAGTTTTGTAGTTTTAGTTTTTATTTCTCTGATTATTAATGATATTGGACATTTTCTTATGATTTTTAAAAACTCATATCTCTGTTTTCAAGAAATATTTAATCCCCTATTTTCCCCAGCATTTAGTCAAGCTCTTATGCTTTCTTGCTGTTGAGTTATGTTCCTAACTATTTGTCTTTTATCAACATTCACTCTAGATTCCAATGACCCTTTCTTTTCCTCAATACATTACACTTTGTTAATAATTTTAACAAAAAACAGAGATAAATTCAAAGACTATAATCTCTACAGTCTCACCCTTCAGAAATAGATCTCTCTCTCTCTCTCTCTGTGTGTGTGTGTGTGTGTGTGTGTGTGTGTTTTATCTATAAGAACCATAAAATACTCAGAACATAAAACCAAATTAACAGTCATTACTATCCCAAAGCAGATTTACTACCTATACATGAAGCAGAGCACATGTTTATAAAATCAGTAAGAAGAATAAAAACTATCAATATGTAATATTGTAAAAGTAAATTTGATGCTTGGCTGGCATCCTTTCTGGGAAACAATTAAACATATTCCCAGACTTACAAGCTCCTGAGCAACTCTTCTTTGACAATGTAGTGTCCATGATAGAAACTTTTAGATAATTAGAGATCCTAAAAATTACCACTTTTGCCTGTTGCCCTTGTCTTGGAAATATAACACTTAAAGTGAGTACTAAGGTAATACAGTGAATGAAAAATCACAAAAAGAACTAGAAAGCTAGCAACTGGTATTAGACAGCCAAGATGGGATGATAAGAAGAATAGAGCTCTGGCAAAAATAACAAAGCCAGTCTTATAGACTCTTCTGCCCACAGGAAGCCACCACTGGCTCTTGGCCTTGATTCTGTATTGTTTCTCCTTTACAAAGCTTAAGATGGGTGAGGAAATACTCCACTCATAGACCCAGTCACTGAGAAAGAATACTAGCAATCCCACTAAGCAGGGCCCTCAGTAGAATGGGGGCAGAGTGGAGGGAAATGATGGTACCAATATGTGATTTGTCCATAAAAAATAAATGAATAAAAAGAAAGAAAGAAAGAATAAATAAATAAATAAATAAATAAATAAGGGGCTTGAGAGATGGTTCAATGGTTAAGGCACTTGTCTGCAAAGCCTAATGACCCAGGTTTGAGTACCCAGAACCCACATAAGCCAGATGCACACAGTGGCACATGTGTCTGGAGTTCATTTGCAATGGCTAGAGGCTCTGGTGTGCCTATTCATTCTCTGTCATAAATAAATAAATAAATAAATAAATAAATAAATAAATAGATAAATAAATAAATAAATAAATGGTTTACACCCATTAACTTCTCTCTAAACTAACAATGGTTTTGATTTCTTTGGAAATGCAAGCCTTTTAGAAAAACTACTTTTCACATTTTTGTTTACAGTGCCATGTTTGTTTCCTACATGGGCTCTGGGACCATGTGATGAATTCTCCCTCTCCCCAGCCACTTTCTTACCCTTCTTCACTTCTTATCCCATGATAATTTTGAATAAAAATGTTGCAGTTTAAAAATCATTCTTTTTTATTTATTGTTAACAACATATTTTGTATGGATGCATCATTGGTTGGTACCCTCTTTTCCTTCATCCCTGACATATTGCACTGGGGACCCTCCTCAGTGGGGTTGCAAGTATTCCCCATGGGGTTTTGGGTTATGCACTGTGGGAGCATCAATCAGTTTTTAGGGGGAGGCTATGCCTCTGGGCATGGCGTCTCAGCCTGTGGCTCTTACAATATTTCTACCCCCTCTTCCATGGTGGTGGTGGGTATGTTTTAAGTCTACTTCAATGGTGAGTTCTTAGGGGCCTCTGGATCTCTGCCTTGGTAGGTGTTGAGTGTCCTGAGCATCTGTCTCCTTCCTTGGTGCGGATTATCAGCTTCAGAATGGCAGCAGCACTCTAGCTCATCTTCCCAATTCCTCTGTAGGTTCAGATGTAGCTTGGCTGAAATATGAGGGGTAGTTTATCCTTTTGGGTCTCCCTACCTTCTTAAAAAGAAAAACATGTTCTCCAATGGAGAGTGAAGTCAGCATAGTTTAAATTCAGTAAGTATTATTAATTTAGGGAGAATTTGATGTATGTAGCCCCTCTTTTAGCAAAAGATTAGTGTGAGCAACTCTTTATGAAGCTAGCAACACCCTAATAGCAAAACCAGACAGAGATGCAACAATAAAAGAAAAAAAATTTAGGAATATATCCCTGATAAACTAATATGCAAAGATCTAAAACAAAATCCTCACAAAACGAATCCAACAACATATCAATAGCATTATCCACCTTGATCAAGTTGGCATCATCCCAGGGATGCAAGGATGGTTCAACATATGGAAGTCAGTCAACACAATGCACCATGTAAGTAAACTTAACCACAAGAACCACATGACCATCTCAGTTGTTGCTGACAAGGCCTTTGACAAAATATAACAGCACTTTATGATCAAAACCCTGGAAAGAATAACCATGGATGGTTTATATCTCAACACAATAAAGGTTAATACAAAGGCCCTAAAACCCAAAAATTACTTAATGGGGAAAACTCAAGGGGTTCCCATTGCGATAGGGAACAAGACAGGGGTGCCCCCTCTCACCACTGATTTTCAACATAGCACTAGAAGTCCCAGAACAAGCAATAAGTCAGAAGAAAGAAATAAAAGGGATGCAAAATGGAAAGGACAAAATCAAGTTAACCCTTTTTGCAGATGACATGCTCCTAAACATAAGTGACCTGAACATCTCCTTCTCAAAATTTCTAAAGGTGTTTAAGTCCTTCAGTAAAGTGTCAGGATACAAAATCAACACACAAAAATCAGTAGCCTTTCTATATGTAAAGGACAAATATAAAGAGAAAGAAATTGGTGAGGTTGTCCCATTTTTCAATAGCAACAACAAAAAAATCATTCTTCTCAGCCTGATTTTATTCAATTCCTTGGTTAAATAACAGGCATGAACTCAGGGTCTGGTATTCAAGGATTATTCTTGAACTCCAGTTTCTCTTAAGAATATGGGACTGCATTTATTGCATGTGTTCAAAGGATAATTATTATGATTATACATATTCTCACTACATACCATGAAATAGAATTGTACCAATGTCCTGGAAGGCCCTTGATTGTCTCTTTCCAGAAACAAACCATTTACATTTTCTTCTTAGTTTTTTACTATTTTTTTATTTGAAATCAGAGAGATGGGGAGAGAAAGAGCATACCAGGGCAAGTCTACAAACCTGAAAATGTATTACAAATGAATGTGCCACTTTGTGCATCTGGATGATTTACATGAGTACTGGAGAATGAATTTCAAGGCCACTGGGTTTTGCAAGCAACCACCTTTAACTGCTGAGCCATCTCAACAACTCTATTTCTTCTTTTTAGAAAGTTTTATTCCATCATCATAAAATGTAACAGAGAGACATGTTTTAAAATGGAAGATTGTAGATTAAGAGAATTTATTTATTTTTAACCTCTCAGCATATATATTCTGGTTAAGAAAAATTATAAAGTTAAGGTAGGGTGTCTAGCTCAGTGGTTAAGAGCTCTTGCTTCTTGAGCATGAGGTCCTGAGATGGATTGACTTTTATTCCCAGAACCAATGTCATACATGCCTGTAACTCTGATCCTGTAGTAGACAAAGAGTGGAGAGTCACAGAGGCTCCCTGGTTAGCGACTTTGTCCAAAAATGGTTTATCCAGGTGTAGTAGACCCGCTGCCTCAAAAAAAAAAAAAAAAAAAAAAAAAAAAAAAAAAAAAAAAAAAAACAAGCAGATGAACAATAGCAGAGGACACTTGATGTTCTCCTATGACCTCTGCATACAACTATGCACATATACATACACACTGGTCACACATCACAACACATTCATGCATGTGTCTGTACACACACACACAAACACACCACCAACAACGAAACATAGAAATTATTGGAAAAAAAGATCAATATGGGAAGAATCTACTTAGCAATATTGCATCTTGAACATATTATGCTTACCAAATTCAGAAGGAAATATCATGTGACAATTATTTCATGTTTTCA
Source organism: Orientallactaga sibirica (assembly GCA_036365145.1). NCBI lineage: Eukaryota > Metazoa > Chordata > Mammalia > Rodentia > Dipodidae > Orientallactaga > Orientallactaga sibirica. The sequence continues at coordinate 4,253,005 of JAEOAD010000240.1, forward strand.
TTATTATGGACTTTTAAAATCTCAATAAAATTCATGGAATTAAAGAAAGTAAATAAAACATTTAGTGCTAAATACCAGGCAATATAATCATATTTTAATGAAATTAGTGACATAATTCAAATTCCAGATGCCCAAGTAAGTTTTGCTGAATTTAAAATAGCTTATGTGAGTTCTATTTAAGGCTTCAACAATTCATGTTATTATTTTTAGTCCAGGATAAATCTCTCAAGTGTGAGGTATTATTTGTTCTACATGGGTAAACAGTTTTTATTTGATGTTTCAGTTAATGTAGTTGTGCTATGATTTCAAATTTATTCTTTGTGCAGAATATTTTAAGAAAATTTAACTTATTTTATAATTTATTAACAGTGACATCTATGGGAGAATTAGGTAATAACTATACAGTTTTGATTATTATGTTTCTGGAACTTTCAAATTCAGGTGTGTTCACATTAAATAGATCATGGTTACACATTACTGCAATTAAGTAAAAGATTTTATGACTAGATGTTTTCACCTGAGAAAATTTAGATCTGAACTTTTGTCCATGGACTTATTGATATTGCTAATAATGCATGAAATGTATTCATTGGACTCATCTTAAATGAGGGAATCACCGTCTACTTTCAATGCTAATCACATGTTCTCCAATAGCAGCTATAAAGGAATCAATAACTTTTTCCCCTTGGAGCCAAACGTCTGTATCCCACTGTATAAAAAGTAAAATATGAGAGATAAATTTATTTGATAAAGAATGGTAAATAAGAAAAAGCCCTGTGACCAAACTGGAATTGTTGAATGTTTTGTTTTGTCTTTAATTGTTTCAAGTGTTTAAATGTAGTTGATAGTGATGCAGCAGAAGAATGAAGTTCTACCCAGGGTATAGACCCTATGCCTCCTAGAGTTTACAATTCCCCACTAGAGTAATTAAAATTCTTGTGAGGAAAGTACTATTTTCTGTGTAAAACATGTCTACTACATATTATTTTTTATCATGACAGAGGAAATTTGGCACATGTTTGTTGAGAGATCTTACTAAAAAGCAAATCACCTTTCCACTTATTAGTCATTCTGGCATTAATTGAATTAGATCATCTAATTTCAATATTGGATTGATATGAATATATATTAAATAATAGAATAAAATTTGGTAAGTGCAATGGTGCTGGTGTTTTGAAGTTTGTTGAATAATGAACTAAGTATGTCCATACATAGTAGTATAAGATTTAACTATGTTCTATGATCCCATGCTGTACTTAAAAGTAGCTAACTATAACACATTGGTTTTTTTCAACCTGTTCATCACATTTCATTTGAGAAGTTGCATACTTCTATACATACATGATTAATCAAAGAATAAATTCTCAGTGTGAGGGGATTTGGCTGTGTCCTTAATCACCTGATAGTCCATCCATCCTTGCCTCTCTTCATCAGAATAATCCCTTCCTAGACATGTTCTTCAGACTCCTTGCTATTTATTTTATCTTATCCAATATTTTCATACAGGAGTAGACAAGGATTTAGTTCTCTTCATGTACCTCAAGGGGGAATAGCATCTCTTTAAGAGACATACCTTGCCAGGCGTGGTGGCACATGCCTTTAATCCCAGCACTCGGGAGGCAGAGGTAGGAGGATTGCCATGAGTTCAAGGCCACCTTGAGACTAGATAGTGAATTCCAGGTCAGCCTGAGATAGAGTGAGACCTTACCTCGGAAAACCAAAAAAAAAAAAAAAAAAAAAAAAAAAAAGACATACCCACCTGAAATCCTTAATATTTCCTGTGCATGAGAACATGATTGTGTCCAGGAAGATCCTATCAATTCTGCCCTATCAATTCTACCTGTACCTATTCAAAAGTTCTACTTTCCAGGAATAAGTTTAAAATTCCCTTACCATTGTCCTTTCTTAAATATGATATATAGATTTTCTTGTATCCTGAGGCTTTACAGTAGTGGATTCAATGAACTTCATATCCAAAGTGCTCAGAAAAAAAATATTGCATGTACTGAACAAAGAGAGACATTTCCTGCCATTATCCTATAAACAAGACTGTATGTATATATATAATATATACTATATATATATATATATATATATATATATATATATATATATATATATATATATATATAATGGTAAATATGCAATGTGATTTTATTACTTTATGAACTACAGAACAGCAGAATCTCCCATTCTAATAGTCTTTTCTATTGCCACTCCATCATACATTAATCCTTAGCAATTCTTTTCTTCCCATCTCTATATTTCCCAATGCCTCAGTTGTGAATAGTTTACATACTCATAGTGCCACCACCATCAATTATTATGGTGTCATTTTTCCTCAATCAAGGGACTGTCTATGAATCAACCCAATACCTTCAAAACTTATTCTCAAAGATCTTTGCCTGGGCACACTCATAGCTCATAGTATGTATTACTATATCAGTCCAGATTCTAGCAATGCATAGATGGCTTACTTAAAGTGAAAATAAGAGTTTAATAAAAAGCTTACATACAAAGGTAGGTATAAGGATTAAGAGAAGTAGCAAGGGAAGACTAGACCCCCAGTAATTACCTTTTGGGCAGATCTGTGAGATTTCTTCCAAGAATTAAATGATGGAGAATGAGACACTTTCTGCCTTCTGGTGGTGGACTGGAAGCTCTGAAAGAATGCAGTCCCCTTCCACATGGAGGCCCTCATTATTCACTGGAACATGCATCAACTCTGTTTTGAATAACCTTTATCCACATTAGAGCCAAGTCTCCTTGGCCTTCCCACATGGACTGAAGACCAGAAGCTCTCCAGGAAACCTCTAAGCCTTCAGTGCCTTGCTGCTCTGCTGAGGCATCCAGCCATGTGGCCTGAGAAGCCACTGGATTCCTCTATGCTCAAGCCTGCAGCTATTGTTGAACTGCCCAAAGGTAATCCAATAAATCTCATTTGTAGTACCAATTAATTCTATGGGTTCTGTTCCTCCAGAGAACTCTGGCTAATGTAATAGGGTTTAATTGGGAAAAGAAGGAAGTCAATGGAAACTGAGTTTCAAATTTGAGGAAGGCATCTTTTAATCACTTATGAACATAGGTAGAAAACTAATGCAAACAGCAGACTAATTCCTTCCATTTTTTTCTTCACCCCATAAATTGCCTAAGAGCACTTTATATATTATTAAATATATACCCTGAGGATAGGTATTCCACAAGATACAATGAAATAGATTAGCCTTGGTCAGCACATATGTGTATAGAGTATTTCTTGAATGATAAACACATTATTAACTTCTAACTCACATAATAGACTCTATTATCCTAATAATTATAGTTTTTGTTCCACTGTTTCCTTTTGGTTTATAAGATTTGTAATTGTTGATTACAGTAACATAATGCTATGCATCTTCCTCACTTCAAATGATCCTAAAAAGAAGAGTCCAGGACCAGATGGCTTCTCAGCTGAATTCTATCAAATCTTCATAGAAGAACTGAAACCCAGTTTTTCTCAAATTGTGACACACAATCAGAGAACAGAGAAAGCTCCCCAACTTCTTCTATGAATACCAAAACCAGGCAGAGATGCCACAAGAAAAGAAAACTACAGACCTATTTCCCTGATGAACTTAGATGCAAAGATCTGGAACAAAATCCTCACAAACTGAATTCAACAGCACATCAAAAGCATTATCCACCTGGATCAAGTAGGCTTCATCCCAGGAATACAGGGATGATTCAACATAAGGAAATCTGTCAATGTAATAAACCACATAAATAAGCTTAAACACAAAAATCACATGATCATTTCCATAGATGCAGTAAAGGCCTTTGACAAAATACAACATCATTCATGATCAAAACATTGAACAGACTAGGCATGGACTGTCTATATTTCAACATAATAAATACTAAATATAAAGAGCCTAAATACCAAATAATACTTAATGGGGAGAGGCAGAAGGGATTTCCACTGAGATCAGGAACAAGACAGGGATATCCACTCTCACCTCTGCTTTTCAACATAGTACTAGAAGTGCTAGCTCAAGCAATAAGATAGGAGAAATAAATAAAAGGGATGCAAATTGGAAAGGAAGATGTTAAGTTAGCCCTATTTGCAGATGACATGATTCTATACATAAGTGACCCGGGACCCTCCATCTCAAAACTCTTAAAGGTTATTAACTCCTTCAGTAAAGTAGCAGGATACAAAGTCAATGCACAAAAATCAGTAGCCTTTCTATATGCAAAAGACAAAGAATAAACAACATTGTCCCATTTTCAATAACATCAGAAAAATACCTTGGAATAGATTAACTAAGGAAATGAAAGACCTTTACAATGAAAACATAAAAGCACTCAAGAAAGAAATTGAGGAGGACTTGAAAAAGTGGAAAGATCTCCCATGGTCCTGGATAGGGAGCATTAACATTTTGAAAATGGCAATCTTACCAAAAGCAATATACAGATTTAATGCAATACCAATAAAAATCCCAACATGTTTCTTCACAGAGATAGAAAAAATGATCTCAAAATTCATATGGATGGCAGAAGGCCTTGGATATCTAAGCAAATCCTCAGCAAAAGAAATACCTCTGGAGGCATCACCATACCTGATCTTAAGCTATACTACAAATCCATAGTAATAAAAACAACATGGTACTGGCATAAAAACAGGATTATAGACCAATGGAAAGAATCGAGGATCCAGACTTTGGGTCAAGTAACTATAACTACTTGATATTTGACAAAGGCCCCAACAATGTAGACTGTAAAAAAGACAGCATCTTCAACAAATGGTGCTGGACAAACTGGATAAACATATGCAAGAAAATGAAAATTTATCCACACATTTTGCCATCCACAAAAATCAAGTGCAAATGGATCAAAGACCTCAATATAAGACCAGAAACACTGCTACTACTGGAAGAAAAAGTAGGAGGAACTTTCCATGATATAGTAGCTCAGGAAAGTAAACAATCACTCAACCATTGGCATCTCATGAAGCTGAAAAGCTTTTTCAATGATAAACATACAAGCAGAGCCAATAGATTACCCACAGAATGGGAGAAAATTTTTTCCGAATACACATCAGACAGAGGTCTAATTTCTAAAATCTACAAAGAACTCAAAAACCTAAACAATAAAAAAATCAAACAATCCACTCACAAAATGGGGCAGAGATCTGCTCAGTGAGTTCTCAGAGGAAGAAATCCAAATGTCAAACACACACTTAAGAAATGCTCAACATCTCTAATCATCAGGGAAATGCAAATTAAAACATCTATGAGATTCTACCTTACCCCTGTAAGGACAGCAAAAATTAAATAATCTAATGATAACAAATGCTGGTGAGGATGTGGAGAAACAGGAAGCCTCAATCACTGTTGGTGGGAATGTAAGCTGGTACAACCACTATGGAAAGCAATATGGAGAACTCCTAAAAAGGATGACTATAAAGGTACCAACAGACCCAGTTATCCCCTTACTGGGCATTTACCCTAAAATCTCCAAGCCTCAGTTCAGAGATATTTGCTCAACCATGTTTATAGCTGCTCAATTCATAATAGCTAAGAGCTGAAATCAACCCAGATGCCATCATTACATGAATGGATAACTAAGATGTGGTATATCTACACAGTGAAATTCTACACAGCACTAAGGAAAAATGACACAAACCAATTTGAAGAAAAATGGTCAAACTTGGAATATATCATTCTTAGTGAACTCACTCAATCACAGAAAGAAAAGCATTGCATGGTCTCACTCATCTATGGCTCCTAATTTATATTTTCCCAAGATTCTGACACATGTATTAAATATTTCAAGGACTGGACAATAGGAATGGTTGGTTGGGAGGGCAGGGAAAGGGTGGTGATGGGGGGGGCAAAAACTGAACCCAAATGTAAATGGTACTATAAAATCCTATAACCTGAAGGAAATACTAAAATGTCAAACCTGCATTAGGTGCTTGGAGAGAACCCCTGAATCACAGGGTCCTGGAGAGGGTATGATAAAGACTAACTTCAATCTTCTCCTGTTTTTCTCTTCTATCACTCCCTCTTCTCCCTCTCTCTTTCTCTTTCATCTTACCTATACTTTTTCTTCCTTCTTTTCCTTTGGCACTGACGTGTAACTCCCAATACCAGCATGTAGTAATCATTCACAATAAGCTGTTGATCAGTGAAACCTACAAGGTTTCCCAAAAGAAGACAGATTTCTGTCAGAGCACTTGATGGCTCATGAAAGGTTATTAGTAAGACCCTACTGCTGAAGACATCATATGCTGTTTAGACAGAACATGGAGAGACCTGGCTGGAATCTGGAAGCGAGTTAGTCCCCAGACAGTTAGATAGTCTAGTGCCAGAAGGCACTACATAAGTGATCATGGGAAAATGGCCACCAACTGTCTAAGCAACTCAATGTCTAAGCTACTCAAGGAGCAAACAACCTGATGTGATGCTCACGCAAGTGCTATAGTGGCACACAGCCATGGTGGATTACCAACTGCTCTAGATTTGGCTAACTCAGTGGAATGGAACCCATACCTGGAAATGGGAAACAAGTCCAAATCATATCCAATAATGAGCCTGCTCTCCAATATCAAGCTCCCACCAATAGTGGGATACAAAAGGGCCTATGTCTATTAAATTCTCTCTAAAATAATAATGGTTTTCCATGTATCTTGTACTGACCTCACTCTCCATTGGAGAATCTCCTTCTCTCTTTCATATGGACACATATCCTGAGGAGACAAACAGCCCATCACACCTAAACAGGGCACCAAATGAAGCCATAGACTCATAGGCACAATGAGCAAGAGTGCTGCTTTATTGGTGAACTTGGTATCAGAACAAGGGTGAAGGAGATAGGCACAAAGAACTCTCAGCCCCTACCAAATCAGAGAAACAGAGACTCACAAAACCTTGTCACTGAAATACAACTAAAATGAACCCAACAAGGCTCAGGGAAATTAGTTGAAGAGGGGACGGAAAGATTGTTAGAGCCATGAGTTGGGCCATTTTACACAGAGTCATTGCCTCTCCCACATAACTGATGGCTACCCCTATAAGGCAAGACCAACATTACCCATGAGGGGGGACAGGGAGAAGGCTAACAATGGTACCATCATGGTTGTACATATATTATACATATTACTAATAAAAATATATTTTAAAAATTACATTAACTTCATTCCTTACTAACATTTTCTTTTTTTATTTTTTAACTTTTTTATTGACAACTTTTATACTTACAGACATTAAGTCATGTTATTTCCCTCCCCTCCCCCCACTCCCCTTCAGAACTCCACACTCCATCATATCCCCTCCCTTTCTCCATTAGTCTCTCTTTTAATTTGATGTCATCATCTTTTTCTCCTATTATGAGGGTCTTGTGAAGGTATTGCTAGGCACTGCAAGGTCATGGATATTGAGGCCAATTTCTGTCTGTATAATTGCATTGTAAGGATTCATACCCTGCCTTTGGCTCTGACATTGTTTCTGTCACCTTTTCCGCAATGGACCCCTGAGCCTTGGAAGGTGTATAGAGATGTTTCAGTGCTGGACACTCCTCTGTCCCTTCTTCTCAGTACTATGTTGCCTTTTGGGTCATCCCAGTGGTCATCACCATCTGAAAAGAGAAGCTTCTCTAACCAGAAGTGAGAGTACCATAAATATGTGAATATGAACATTAGTTGTAGTGTTTTCAGGGCAGTTTGGTGGGAATAATATATACAGTTAGCCAGACAAAAGCCTGCTTTATACCCATAAGGCTCATGACTTCCCCTGCCATTGACTTTTGATTAGTCTTTTTAGTACAGGCATGTATTCCCTCCCATAGAGAGGGCCTTCAATCCAACTAAGGAGCAATTGGTTTCCCCAAGAGCAGACATGTCACTATTGCACCAGTTTGGTCATTTGGCCTCTCTGGTCATATTTGAGGTTTCCAGTGTCCACTGTTTTCACCGTTGATGATTTCTGTCCCCCATATGTCTGCATTCAATGCAGCTTTTCCCAGATTTCAGTTGGCTGGTCTATAGGGAGAAGGTTTTCTGAATAGCACTAGCATGATTTCTCAGTGACCTTGCTGCTCAGGCAACTGAGGTCTTAAGCAATAGGGTCTTACCATCTATTTCTCAATGGAAACCAAGGGCCTTGGCAATAGCCTGTAATGTTTTGGAGGCAAAAGGGACCTCCCTGGTCAACAAATCCCTGGGAGGTATCCCAGGCACTGAAAATTTTCTAGTAAAAATCTATAACTTCTGGATGTGCCATTATTCAAAAGAGTAGGTTTACATAAGTCTTATTCAGAATATCTTGAATTTTGATTGACCCTCCCCAACCTGTTTTATACAAATTCTCTTCCCCTGGCCTCATATAGGCCTTTCCTGCCAATAATCTGTTAGTTGTATAGCTGGTGAAAATTCCCTCCCATTCTGTGGGTAATTGGCTGGCTTTTGTTTGTCAGTGAAAAAGCTTTTCAGCTTCATGAGATCCCACTGATTGAGTGATTGTTTAATTTCCTGAGCTCCTGGGGTTTTGTTCAGGAAGTCTTTTCCCACTCCTATTTCATGGAAGGTTCCTCCTATTTTTTCCTCCAGTAGTAGCAGAGTTTCTGGTTTTATATCTAGGTCTTTGATCCATCTGGACTTGATTTTTGTGCATGGTGAGATGTGTGGATCGAGTTTTATTTTCCTGCATATGGTTGTCCAGTTTGCCCAGCACCATTTGTTGAAGATGCTGTCCTTTTTCCATTCTGCATTGGTAGGACCTTTGTCAAAAAGTAGCTATAGTTATTTGACTTAAAGTCCGGGTCTTCTATTCTGTTCCATTGGTCTATATTCCTGTTTTTATGCCAGTACCATATTGTTTTTATTACAATGGCTTTGTAGTATAGCTTTATATCAGGTATGGTGATGCCTTCAGAGGTGTTTCTTTTGCTGAGGATATGCTTTGATATCAGAAGCCTTCTGCCTTTCCATATGAATTTTGAGATAGTTTTTTCTATCTCAGTGAAGAAAGAAGTTGGGATTTTTATTGGCATTGCATTGCATCTATATAGTGCTTTTGGTAAGATTGCCATTTTCACAATGTTAATTCTACCTATCCAGGAGCATGGGAGGTCTTTCCATTTTTGTAGGACCTCCTCAATTTCTTTCTTGAGTGTTTTTATGTTTTCATTGTATAGGTCTTTCACTTCCTTGGTTAATGTTATTCCAAGGTATTTTCTTTTCTTTGTTGCTATTGAAAATGGGACAATGTTTGTCATTTCTTTTTCTGTATCTTTGTCTTTTGCATACAGAAAGGCTACTGATTTCTGAGCATTGACCTTATATCCTGCTACTTTGCTAAAGGCGCTGATCACCTTTAAGAGTTTTAAGATGGAGATTCTCGGGTCACTTATGTACAGAATCATGTCATCTGCAAATAGAGCTAACTTAACTTCATCCTTTCCAATTTGTATCCCTTTGATTTCTTTCTCCTGTCTTATTGCTTGAGCTAATACTTCTAGCACTATATTAAAGAGCAGAGGTGAGAATGGACACCCCTGCCTTGTTCCTGATCTCAGTGGGAATTCCTTCAGTCTCTACCCATTAAGAATTACTTGGGCTAAATAATTTGTTCTTCTATTTCATATATACAATACCATCCCCTTAAGTCCTTCCTTCTCCTCCCTCCCTTATTGGCCTCTAGCTTACTGGCCTCTGCTACCAATTTTTGGATCCAGCTCACATACAAGTCTATACATTTATAGCTAGGATCCACATATGAGAGAGAACATGTGACATTTGGCTTTCTAAGCCAGGGTTACCTCACTTAGTATAATCCTTTCCAGATCCATGCATTTCCCTGCACATTTCATAATTTAATTTTTCTTTAACACTGAATAGAACTCCATTGTTTAAATGTACCATATCTTTATTATCCATTCATCTGTGGAGGGACACCTAAGCTGTTTCCATTTCCTAGGTATTGTGAATAGAGCAGCAATAAATATGGCTGTGCAAGTATCTCTAAGGTAGTGAGAAGAGTCTTTCAGATATATTCCTAGGAGTGCTATAGCTGGATCATATGGTAAATCTATTTCTAGCTGTCTCAAGAACCTCCACACTTATTTCCACAATGGCTGGACCAGATTATATTCCCACCAACAGTGTAAAAGTGTTCCTCTTTTTCTGCATCCTCACCAACACTTATTGTCATTTGTTTTCTTGATGGTAGCCATTATGACAGGAGTGAGATGGAATCGTAAAGTAGTTTTAATTTGCATTTCCCTCATGGCTAAGGATGTATAACACTTTTTAGATGTTTATATGTCATCTCAATTTCTTCTTCTGAGAACTCTCTATTTAGTTCCATGGCCCATTTTTTAACTGGGTTGTTTGATTTCTTATTGTTCTGTTTTTGGAGTTCTTTGTATATTCTGGATATTAATCAGAATGTATAACTGGAAAAGATTTTATCCCAATCTGTAAGTTGTCTGTGTGCTCTATTCACAGTGTCCTTTCCTGTACAAAAGCTTTGTAATTTCATGAGATCCCAGTGGTTGATTAGTGGTTTTATTTCCTGAGCAATTGGGGTTATATTCTGAAAGTCATTGCCTATGCTAATGTGATGAAGGGTTTCCCTTACCATTTCCTCTAGCAGTTTCAGAGTTGTAGGTCTGATATTAAGGTTTATGATCCACTTGCACATGATTCTTGTGTATCTAGAGACAAGGATCTATTTTCATCCTTCTACACACAGTTATCCAGTTTTGCCAGCACCACTTGTTGAAGAGGCTACCTTTTCTCCAATGAATATTTTTGGCATTTTTGTTAAAAGTTAGATCACTGTAGCTGCCTGGAGTGACATTTGGGCCTTCTATTCTGTTCTATTGATTGGCATGTCTATCCTTATACCATACCATGCTGTTTTTGTTACTGTGGCTTTGTAATATAACTTAAAATCAGGTATGGTGATAAGACTAGCCTGATTTTTGTTGCCCAAAATTGGTTTGGCTATTTCTCCAACAATTTGGATAAATAGCTTTGCAGGAAAGGATAATCTTGGTTGACAGTTTTTATCTATCAGTACTTTAAATGTGTCCTTCCAAGCCCTTCTAGATTTTAAAGTTTGTGTTGAGTAATCTGCTGTGATTCTGATGGCCTTGCCTTTGCAGGTCACTTGCTTTTTCTCTCTAACTGCTTTCAATATATTTTCTTTGGTTTGCATGTTTAGTAGTTCAATTATAACATGGTGAGGAAAGGTTCTTTCTAAGTTTTGTCTGTTTGGTATTCTAAAAGCTTCCTGTATCTGCATTGGCATTTCGTTCCCAATTTGGGGATATTTTTCTTCTATGATTTTGTTGAAAATGCTACTAAGCCTCTGGATTAAAATTCTTCTCCTTATACTATACCCTGAATTCTTATGTTTGATCTTTTCATAGTGTCCTGGATATCTTGGAGTTCCCATTCATACCTTTCTATTAGCTTGTCTTTTTCTTTGTTGGACTGTATTAGGTATGCCACCTAGTTTAGGTATTCTGCTCATGGCATGGAAAGAGAGATTAGCACTTCCAATGCAGGCCTATGTATCTGTTTTGTTTTTGTTTTTGTTGTTGTTGTTTTTGTTGTTTTGTTTGTCAGTCAGCCTCATTACCTTTTGGTGTGGCTTCCAATGTCACCAGTGTTATGTGCCCACCCACATCCCTCAGTGTTGTGCTGTGGAGCTGGAGTTGGGCTCAGGTGTGCTGGAAGCACTGTCACTGGGAGATGAATGCTAGAAGTTCATGGTTCTGATGGTTGGGGGATGGGAGAGTTCAGGAAGCCTGGAGTTGCTCACACAGTCCCACCTGTATATCTTTCAGTACTCTTTAGTTGATCTCAGCTGACTTTCCTTTAGATTTCTTGGCTCTGTAAGGAGGCTGATGAGGCAGGCATGTCCCCTTATTTGGTCTCTGTTGCTTGGTGGGCCTGCCCTGTGATGCTGGGCACAAGAATCAGGCTGCTGCAATTGATCAGAGCATCAAGCTCCTCAGTGGGTTTCTGGCTATTTTCCTTTCTGGTGGATCTTGGTCTCTCCTGCTTCTCCACTGTGTCTAAGAAAAACCTATACTCCTACACTTTCAGAAGAAGAGTGCATTTTGCTATAGTTTTGCTTAAATCCCTCCCTGGGCTGGTTTGGCACAGCTCTTATGCTGCCATCTTACCCAGAAGCCTTATTACCATTTTCTTCAGGTTTTTCTTTGTGTACCTTTGTGACTAGATTCCTGATTTATTGTCTTTATTACTTTATATTCCTCTGTGTAGATCTGTGGGTGTTACAATGGAATAGTCCCTCTCTACATCTGTCTATGATGTGGAATCCATCATTGGTCCTCCTTATTACTCATTTTCAAGTAGAGATTTTCATTTCTTCCCAGATAATGTATACAAAGCAAACTGGGTACAAGTATTCGTCTGTAACCTGAGCTTCTCAAAACAAAGATGACAAATGAAAAACACAATGATATCTGAATTCCCTTTAAAGCTCATCATCCAAATCTGGTCTCTCTGCATTCCCCATCCTGTGAATGTCACTGCTTTACTCCCAGTTCTCATCTGCATATATCTAGGTTAATACTTATTTCTGACTGCCAACCTCTTTAACCTGTTGCTAGTTTCAGTATTTTGATAATTTTGCCATTTAAATAAGTTTTCATCTGTGAATGCTTTTGTTATTTTTAAAAGTAATGTTTTTAAATATCTTTGGTATGATATCAGGTTTATGTTCTTCATAAGGAAGCAGGGGAGTACTCCTTCCTTTATGTGAGACTATAGTTTCTTTAAGATATAATTTATAATTACATAAAATTACATTCCTTATAAATTATTTTAAATGAAAAATAACATGATTTCTTCCTGTCACTCTCCTTTCCCCTTCCCTATCACCCTCCAGTGCACCCCTTCATCTTTCCTAGTATTCACTCTTCTATATGGAGAGTGATTTGGTGAACATATTATATAAACCTAGCAAGCAACACTGATAGCTCCTCTCCTTACCCAACCAGGGCTTATGAACTTCTTCTTCTTCTTCTTTTTTTTTTTTTTTTTTTTTTTTTTTTGGTTTTGCAAGGTAGGGTCTCACTCTGGTCCAGGCTAACCTGGAAGCTTATGAACTTCTTCACCACAGGCTGTTTACTGTTTTTTCAGTATCAGACATGAATTCCCTCCTCTGAGGGAGGACTCAAAACCAATCAGAGAGCTACTGGTTACTTCCAAGACAGACATTTGACTATTGAACTAGTGGGTATATCTTGCCTAGCTTGCAGGTTGTGTAGATTGCAGTGTCCACTTATGGTTATGACTGCCAATGGTTTTTCTCTCTAATCAGGCTGCATAACACTTTCCAGTACTATGACCACTAGTCAACACAGAGGGCCTTTCAGCTCAGCTCTAGCTTGATTTCTGTGCCTTGCAACAGAAGCAGCTGTGGTCTTCAGTTATAGGGTCTTACCATCTAGTTCAAGGCAATCAAGAGCCTTGGCAATAACCTATATTGTTTGAGGGCTCGCAAAAGCCTCCCTGACCAACAACTCACTGGGAGTTATCCCATCCCTGACACTGAATTTTTTGTGCAACAACCTGTGGTTTCTGGGTGCAATATTATTCACTGCAACAGGATACTTCTGCCAAAACTCACTCCTTTTATAAACTTTTAAAATTAGTTAACAAAGAAATAAATTTTCACATGGCTTATTCATAATAACTTTAGGTTTGATTTTCACAAAATATATTAGTGCCAGTGCATGGGCATGGAAGGCATGTGAATTCCGTAGTATCTTCTTCAATTTCTTTCTTCAGTGTCTTCATGTTGTCACTATGGAGATCTTTCACATCATCATTGGTTAGGTGCAATTCTAAGAGTGGTAAATATGGCCACCTTGTTATAGTCCTGATTTAGATACAGTGTTCTCAGGGTTTTTTTTTTTTTTAATTTATTGTAATGTTGGCTATATATTTTTCACTTATAGCCTGTGTTATATTTTTATTTTTAACTTACATAGGAATTTTGTTATGAAGTCATGCTGAAATTTGTAAAATGCCTTTTCTTCATTCATTCAGGTAATCATGTAATTTCTTTCTTAAATTTAATTATATTGTAAATTTCATCCATTCATATGCATACATTGAAACAACCTTGAATCACTAGGATGAAACCAATTTGGTCATGGAATATCATCTTCCTAATGTATACTTTAATTAATTCAGTTTGAACATACTTTGTAGAGAATTTTTGTATCTATGTTCATTAGGAAACTTTGTCTAAAGATTTCTTTTTGTGTGATATCCTTCTCTGGTTTTTAATTGCTTTGTTACTTAAATATTTTATTTCATTGTCAAAATAAATTCAAGAAAGTAATGTTATTGGTTTCACTTTACTGATTAAAAAATAAATGTTTGTATAATTTTTCAATGGTCTTGTGGCAGTTTTCTATTACCACATAACAAATCATGGCGAACATAATAGTTTATAGTATATCAATGTATTAGTTCAGAGTTATGTAATTAAATGGTAAGTATGATATAGTTGTACTCAGGTTTTGGTAAGGCTCAGACCAAGATGTTATTAAAACTATGTGCTATTCTGGAAATTATTGGGTCATATCATTTCTAATTGCATAAGTTTATTATAGGAGATTTGCCTTTCTCAGTAAACAACTGTATTACTGTAAGAGTTTCTTACCTCATTAACCTGGCTATGGACTGTGTTCAAATCCCTCCTCCTGTGAAAGTGAAATTTAAGTAACGTTTTCCAGAACAAAGATATTGTCATAGTAGTATATCTCTACAAATTATCATTTCTTTGCATGACTGCATTATGCTGCTGCACAAGGGTCATTATCATCTAATATATATATATATCACATACTTATGTATGAAGATGCTCACATAACCTTCTTCTATTAGTGACTAAACAATATTGGTAGCTTATTGGGTACCTCTATATCTCCAATGTTCAATGTATTATAAGAACTTCTTAGGAATTTAACTATCTTCAAACAATCCTCTCACCCTTTTTCTCTCTTGTTACTTTATGTCTTCATAACATCTCTGCTTTATAGTATAATATATTAAAATTACCAATTGTGTACTCTAGTGTCTGAATTACTTGTTTGTAGAAATGACCTTATGGTTTTTTGTTTGTTTTGGTTTGGTTTGATTTTAGTTTTTCCAGCTATGGTGTTGCTCTAGCCCAGGCTGACCTGGAATACACTATGTAGTGTCAGGCTGGCCTCAAAATCTTGATAATCTTCCCACCTCTGGCTCCCAAGTGCTGGTATTAAAGCCATGTACCACCAAACCTAGCACTTACTTTTCTTTCTTTCTTTCTTTCTTTCTTTCTTTCTTTCTTTCTTTCTTTCTTTCTTTCTTTCTTTCTTTCTTTCTTCTTTCTTTTCTCTTTCTTTCTTTCTTTCTCTTTCTTTCTTTCTTTCTTTCTTTCTTTCTTTCTTTCTTTCTTTCTTTCTTTCTTCTTCTTTTTTTTTTAAGGTAGGGTCTCTCTCTCTCCAGTTCAGGCTGACCTATAATTCACTATGTAGTCTCAGGTGGCCTCGAACTCACAGCAGTCCTCCTACCTCTACCTCCTGAGTGCTGGGATTAAAGGCATGCACCACCACGCCCAGTTTGTTCTCTTTTATTTTGACATGTTGGTGTTGTGGAGTTATTTCTAGAAGGGAGGCTCATAAAACTCAGGAGTTAAATGAAACTTGCAAGGCTGAAGAAGCTCCCGACACTTACAAGATTCACAAGGTTCAACCATAAGGGTACATATTCAATAAAAATGACTTCTGGGGAGAGGAATGTCCATCCCACTGAGCTGTCTACACATCAGCCAGGATCTCTAGCAAATGCAGTTTTCATGAGTCATCAATTATCCTAGGGTGGGCTTTTCACTGATGCAGCCACCTTTGAATCACCTATGCTCCTTTATGTGACCCACACTCCTGTGGGCAAACAAAATGATCTCCGTGGCTCAACAACGTAGATGCATGGAATTTTGTCAGTGTCACAGTTGTTATTAGTTTGTATCTCTCTGGGAAAAGTCACCAAACCACTAGTCTATAATCAAAAGCCAACACACACTCCTTTCTGTGATTTCTATGTACTGCTCAGCTTTCAACATTTGCTTACTTACAAGTCATGGACTTTGATCATTTTTGTAACAAGATACATTTGTCTGAATTTATTTAAGTTTTTCATTTAATTTTGCGAGAGAAGAAAACCAAACTCTTTTACATATTTTCAATGATTGCAATTCTTTCTTCCCTAAGACACAAGTTTGATTCCACATGAAGTTACTAAAATCTAATCATAACCAACCATTATTCATTGAGATACCACGCAAATATCTGAATGTGATGAAACAAAATGTATAATCACCTAAATAGCTAGCATAAGGGGCTAAAAATATGATTGATTTTCATAACTGTATCTTTTATGTAGTGTGTTAAAGTTTGTTTTAAAAGACAACTGAGAACTTGGCTGGAAAACCTAAAAATATTATCTGTATCTCCTAGTGTTGGACATATTTGGCCCAGTCAACTGATCCTTATATATTCTTTGATTTAGTTCCTACAATAAAATGACCCAGGCTGAAAGGCTACTACAGTTTGGATATAAATGTGCAAAGGGTCTTGTGTATTACAGGCATTTTGCACACTGAAAAGTTATTATATCAAGAGGATATCAGCATCATCAATGGGGTTAACCCATGGATAAATGCACAGGCTAGAAAGTAGGTCTGTTGGAGGAGGTAAATCATAAGGGCAAGGCATGAAAGGTATA
The DNA here is from genome assembly GCA_036365145.1 of Orientallactaga sibirica. Lineage (NCBI taxonomy): Eukaryota > Metazoa > Chordata > Mammalia > Rodentia > Dipodidae > Orientallactaga > Orientallactaga sibirica. The sequence continues at coordinate 4,269,800 of JAEOAD010000240.1, forward strand.
ACTTGTCCCTGTTGCCCTCTTTGCTTCCTGGCTGCCATAAGGTGACTAGCTTTCCTCCACCCTGTCCTTCTGCCTGGTTTTAGATGACTTACCACAGGCTTAAGAACAAAGGAGCTTCCTCAACACTAAATTCTGAAATTGATCCAAAATAAATCCTTCCTCCTTTAATTTGCTTTACTCAGAAACATTGCCTTGACAAGATATTGATTAACATAGATTTAAATAGCAGTAGTTCTTTTCTTAGTCTTGAGCTTCTTGCAGTCAGGTTCACATTGCTGGCAGAAATCACAGGCCAAGGCAGCTTGTGGGAACAAAGGTTTATTTTGACTTAAAGACTCAAGGGGAAGTTCCATGTTGACAGAGGAAAACGATGATGGCATGAGCAGAGCGTGGACATCACCTACTGGCCAATATCAGGTGGCTAACAGCAACAGGAAAGTGTGCTAAGCACTGGCAAGGGGAAACTGGCCATAATACCCATAAGCCCACCCCCAACAATACACATCCTCCAGGACGCATTAATTCCCAAATCGCCATCAGCTGGAAAGCTGGAAACCTAGCATTCAGAACACCTAAGTTTATGGGGGATACCTGAATCAAACAACCACAAGTGTGGAAGTCTTAGATCAAGGAATTGGCTTATCTGGCTTCTGGGAAAAGCTCTGGCAAATAGAACCCTTCTCACTTTGACCTCATAAGATCCCTTCTATACGGGAACATATGATCATGTATGGACCATTTCTCATAGGGACACCAATCTAATCAAATTTCCCACTCTTTCAATTCTTCTTCTTATTATTATTCTTATTATATTATATGTATGTAGAAGAACAGATTACAGGGAGGGGAAAGGCCTATTTGAGGCCATGGGAAGAGAATGCATAAAAGAAGGGCAGGGGGAGGGTCTTTCAATTATTTTGAGTACTTTCCTAAGTGTTCTGGCTCCAGATATAGTCACATTGTAGATTAAGGCTAAAATAGATGAATTTGAAAAAGACATACTTTATCTGATATTATCTTTTTAGCAATTTTCATAATGTAAAACTAGGCCTGATAAATTTTTAATCATAAAAGGAAGCAAGTGTTTCTATAATGGCAAAAGGTTCATTCAAACTTTTAGGGAAAATTTCAGGGATGATGGGATCTAAACCCATAGTGGATCATTAGCAGATCATAATATCCATCATTAAAATCTTTCCTCTACAACCTAAAGTTGAATATACAACATAACAGAAATATACAAGTTGTAAAAAAAAAAAAAACTGTATCACAAAAATCAATCACAAATAATCATGTAGAACTAAATTCCATAAAAATATTTTTTCTCTGCTAACACATATTTTCTACCATTACAAAATTTATTTGTATATTTTTAACTTTTTATTGACAACCTGCATGTATAAATGAATCATACCACCATCATGATTCCCTTCAACCTCCCTCAGTTTCCCCTTCCTGAATCTACCCTCAATTGTATCCCTTCTTTCCAACTAGTCTCTTCTATTTTTATGTAATCATTTTCCCCATACTATTTTGCACATCTTGTGTAGGTAGCATCAGTCACTGTGAGGTTAGGAATGTCCTGGTGACGTTGTGTCTGAAGGACAGTATTGCAAATCACTCTTCTCCCTCACATGGCTCTTATATTCTTTCCACCAATTTGGAGGGTATGACAGTGCTGAACATTCCACTGTCACTTCTTAGCACTTTCATCAGCTTTGAGTCTCCTCAGCAGTCACTGCCATCTAAAAAATACAAAAGCAACCTTCTCTAACTGAAAGTGAAAGTAGCATTAATGCATGGGCATAAACATAACATTTAAATGGCAGTTTGTTGGACACAATATATAAATTTAGCCAGACAACTGTAGTAGTTTCCCCCTAAAGCGCATGATCTCCCCATCCATAGTCTTTTGATTAGGTTTTCAAGATGAGATATAAAATCCAATCAGAGAGCAGTTGGTTTTCCCATAACAGACATGCCCCATTGTACCAGCTGGTACATTTGGCCTGGCTAGACACCTATAAAGCTTGCAGCTCCATTGCTTGTAAGAGCATTGATAACTTTTCTCCACCAGCAGGCTACATATCTGTTTCTAGCATCATGACAGTTTGCCTTGGCTTATGTAGATATAAAATAGGTTTAAATACAACAAAACCTCCATCTTAGTATGAACTCTCCTTAGTTTCTAAAAGAACTTCCTATAATTAGGACTCAGCATAACCAGAGAGTGGTGTGAATAGAAGAATATTCCACCACAAGTACCCTAGACTAGGCCACCAGTTGAGCAGATAGTTCCTGATGTCTAGGCCCAGTAGCTGTCCTGAAGATACATATTTTCCTCTCTGGGAACAGCATGTAAGACAGATTTTGTGGGGAGTTGTGATTCTTAGGCTAAATCACTCCTCTAGGAATCTTATCTGGTAACTCCGTGATATGGGTCCCATCTCTCTAGGAGTATAATTAGCCAAAATTATGATGGCATGAAGAAAAATATTAGTAAAAAAGAAAAATGAATTTCAATAACGCAGAGATAATCATTTCCTTCAAGTGTTCCAAAAATTAAACTCATATTGGAAAATATCAAGAGATACTGAGGCATCAAGCATTTATGTCTAGGCTGAGGAGATGGCTCAAGTTGTAAAGTGTTTGCCTCGCAAGTAAGAGGGCCTGAAATCTATACCCAGGAATTTTAGCACTACCTGTAATTTCAGTTGTACATTTTCAGACAAAAAAAGCTGTCTTTATTTGACTTGTGATTAATATGCTTCTAATTTGTTATGTGACCCATGCTGTTTTTGTCAACATAACCCAAACTAAGTAATATTCAAAGCAGGTGACAGGAGACAGATGAATCTTTATCATTTTAGAAATTCTTTTTGTAAGCAAAAAGATCTGCAGTGTGTGCATATTCATGAGAGTTTTGGAATGGATGGTTACTACAGTGAAAGATCTTTTCTGACCCTTAAATGTAAAGACATAGGAAAGTCAACAGAACACTGTACTAAGAAAAATTTACTGGATAAAGTGATGCTTTGAAAAATTGAACCTAAAGTCAGCACCATGTAAAACAATCATGAGTCATATTTCCAAGGTTGAAATTAACTTTATTTTGACTAGATATTAAATCTTTCCAGTTCTTTCAATGTTATTTACTTCTTAAGTAAATGGCAATTACTAAGTTTCTGTTTTCCTGTTATTGTAGAGCAGAAAATTTGCTAAGTGTACTTGCAAAGCCTATTTGATATGGTCTGATTTAAACCATTTTAATGGGTTCTCTTTCTACATTTTTGCCTTCCTTTCCTATTAGCTTTCTCTGCTAGATCACAAATTTTGGCATACAAACTCTTTGCTGGGGAAATTAGCTCTGTATACTCTCTCCTTGAAGTTTGCTGCTAACTAAAAATATCAGATACCATCTATGAGGTTTATCTTTTTTGCCAGCAAGTACTGAACTTCCCTCATTGCAAGCAAACATGGTTATTAAGTAAACAGTTTCATACAGAGAAAGAGAGGGAGGAGGAGAGAGAGAACGAGAGAGTGAATTAGAAATACATCCAACTTCCAGAGTGTTGTGGCTCTTGTCTACAGTCACTTGGGAGTCAGAGGAAGGAGAATTGCAAGTTGACCTGGTCTAAATCAGGAAACCCTATCTAAAAAATGGAGAAACCAAAATAAAATATATGAACTGTTCTTTAATACTGGGGTGGTGAAAGCATTGTAAAAGTATCCTGCAAATGCTAGCATGAAGTATCCACCTTGAGGTAGTTTGAATAAATGCCCCCATCCAATAAATTCAGGAGTTTATTAAAACGTCTTGGGTTTCCAGACACCTGGCTGGAGGAGATGTCACTGGGTGGTCCAGCCCTCAGGTGTGGTGGTAGATTTCAATGTCAACTTCAATCTAAAGATATGCAAAGTGCCTGGAGTTTCTGAAGGGTGCTTGTTTTGTGGTATGATGGGATTTGATTTGTGGCCGCTATCTCTGCCTGGTCCTTTAAGAGGGGGCCAACTTCTACCATTGTGAAATTTCCCCTGGATCTGTAAACTTCAATAAATTTCTCTTCCTCCATAACTGTGCCTGGTTTGGAAGTTCATCTCAGTGAACCTGAAGCTGTCTATTACAGAAATTATGGTACCAGAAGTGGTTCTAGAGAAATAGAAATGTAAGGATGGATTTCTCTAGTGGACTTGGTGCTCTCTGGAGTTGGCTCTTCAACTTCAGGGGCACTAAAGGCTCTACTGGTAATAAGGAGAGCACTTTTGCTTGTAATAAGGAGGGCACTACTAATCCATGGTGTGAACTATTTAAAGAACTCTGTGAGATAGATGTATTTGGCGATCCCAAGTCATATCTTGTGAAAAGCAAGGAATTTAGTTACTTTGTATATAAAACTTTCAAATATTTATGGAAAAGTAAGATGAATGATGATGCTGTTTGGTTGCTTTTAGCATCTCTGGACAAACTATTAAGGGAAAAGCAGAAGCTCAGAAAGGAAATTTCCAAGTTTAAGACCCACATACATGATCTGAAGGTTGCTAAGGATGCCTTGGAGGAGAGTCTTCTTTCTAGCAAGAACAGAGCTCAAATTGCAGAAAATCAAACACAAGCTATCATTGTAAGATTGGCTAACTTGCAACATAAGTTCAAATCCCAGACTCACAGGCTATCAGAAGTTAAAGTGAGGGCACTGATTGGAAAATAATGGGATCCTATGACTTGGGGTGGTGATGTGAGGGAAGACCTGAAGAAAGAACATTGAGCTCTTAGATTCTGAAGAAGTTGTTTTGCATGAGAATGTGACCTCCCTCCCTTAGCAGCAGTTGCATCCCTACCCCCTCCCCTGAAGTATTGTCCTTCCCACCCTTGCCTGAGGGAATTAATCCTTTTTGTTTGAGGAAGCAGCAATGACCATCCCTGCAGGAAGTGCTGATAATTCTCAATGCCCACTCATTTTCACCTCTAGGCCTATAACCAGACAGAAGGCTAAGTAGTCCCCTAAAGGTGAGATAGAAGTGTGACACAAGAGGAGGTGAGGTACTCCTCTAAAGAACTTCAGGAATTTTCTAACTTGTATAGGTAGAAGCATGGAGAATATGCATGGGAATGGATCTTAAGGGTATGGTATGAGGGATGAAGAAATATAAGGTTAGATCATGCTGAACTTACAGAAGTGAACTTATTGAACAGAGATTTGAGATTTAACACTGCAGCTCATGCAATTGGAGGAGGTGCCAAGGGTTTATTCAATTGGTTGGCTGAAGTTGTATACAAAGATGGCCTACTGTGAGTGTTCTTGAGCTGCCTGCTATCCCTTGGTTTATATTGATGAAGGGATTAAAATGTTCAGAAAACTTGGAATGCTAGAGTGGATTTGCCATGTAAACTCATCTTTGCCCACCCAATGGAAGCATTCAGAATATGTGCCCTTCATCAAGACTGTAAGAAAAAGATTTGTGAAGAGAGCCACAACATACTTAAAGTTGCCAGTAGCTGCCATAATATGTAAAGAAGACATCCCAGTGGGAGCCGCAGTTGCTGCATTAGGTGACTTAGATGCAATGGGTCTAACTGGATCTCTGAGTAACAAAGGCCAAGTGGCAGCAATGAAGCACCAAAGATGAGGTGAGCATGTTTACAGTAATGGACAGCTTAGGTATGACTCCTGTAGACTTTTGTTACTGGTTGCTAAAACATGGTATTCCCAGAAGTGAAATTGATAAGAAACCTACTAAGTTCCTGCTTGATCTGTATAAGAGAAATGTTCCAGGGCAAAGGAACAGAAGGCCACTTTGAATTAAAGCAACAGATAATCAAGGCCTCTTAAGCAGTTTACAGACTTGAGCCCTTTGATTGAAGGGGTGGCTGGGTCACCTTGAGGAAGGATCCATCCACAATTTCCAAGTTTCAATATTAAACTTAGTCCTATCCTTCCATAGAGGGACCTGCAGCCTTTTGCTAGTGTAACTGTACACTGTACACTGGGGAAAAGGAAATAATCAGACCTTTTGGGACTTACTGGACACTGGCTCTAAATTGGCCTTGATTCTAGGAGGCCCTAAACACCATGGTCCTCCAGTTAAAGTACATGTTTATGGAGGTCAGGTGATCAATGGAGTTTTGGCAAATGTTAGACTGACAGTGGGCCCAGTGGGTTCCTGAACTTATCCTGTGGTTATTTCCCCATTTCCCAGAATGCATAATTGGGATATATATGCTTATGAGTTGGCAGAACCACCACATTGGTTCCCTGACTTGTGGAGTGAGGGCTATTATGGTTGGAAAGGCCAAATGGAAGTCATTGGAGTTCCCTCCACCAGGGGAAAATAGTCAACTGAAAATGCCTACATCAAAAGTTATTAGGTTCCTGAATAAGACCTGTTTAAAATAATAAAGGTTATTACATTTTACAATCCAAAATGTAAATTTTCCTATAATGACTTTGCCAAAATCTGTGTTCCAAGGCTATGTTTACTCATATTTGGCTCCATAATTAATTATCTCTTATTCCCTTTGAGGCAAGAGCTGTGTTTTGTGTTAACACCCTCAGTGAACAAAAGTTTAGAGAATACCAAAAATTAAAAAATAGTATATAATGAAAAATTCTCATCAGAAATGATGCAGGTTACAATAAAACAGATTACACATATTGCAAGTACTGAAGAGAACAAGTGTAATCTACAAAAGAATACAGGGTAAAATATTCAAGAATACAGGGGAAATCAAAACAGCCTTAGATCAGTAAAAACAAAGATAATATGCTACTTTATGATAACAAGTAAAGTTTTCTAAGCAAAAAAGGAATTCTGGACCATTAAAAAGTAAGGATGAGGGCTGAAGAAATGGCTTAGTGGTTAAGGTGTGTGCCTGCTAAGCCTAAGGACCTTGGTTCAATTCTCCAGGAGTTGGAGAGGTGGCTTAGAAGTTAAGGTGTTTGGCTGCAGAACCAAAGAATCCCAGATCAATTATCAAGGCCCCACATAAGCATGATGCATAAGGGGGTGCATGCATCTGGAGTTCATTTGCAATGGAGAGAGGCCTCAGTGTGTCCATTCTCTCTCTCTATCTGCCTCTTCCTCTCTCTCTCTCTCAAATAAATTTAAAAAAAAGAAACTTAAAAAAATAAGTAAGGAAGAAGAAACAGGATTACTAGACTAGTAAAGGTCACTTGTTGTGGTAGTTTAGATGTCCCCCAATATATTCAGTGTTTTATTAGTTTGTAGTTTGCATCTGCAGCCACCTTGCTGGAGGCAGTGTCTCTGGGTTGATCTTAAAGTGTGCTGGTGGGTTTGAAATTTCAATGTAAACATATGCAAAGTGTGCCTAGCTGGAGTTCCTGAGGTGTGCTGTGTTGTGTGGTTTTTTGGCTTTTGGCTTTGCTCTCTGTGTTTGGTCTTGTGAAGAGCAGGCCAGCTTCTTTTGCCATTATGGAACTTCCCCTGGATCTGTAAGCTTCAATAAATCCCTTCCTCCATACCTGTGCCTGGTCTGGAAGTTCATCTCAGCAAACTTGAAGCTGTCTGCTACACTTGTTGAAGGACAGAAGAAAGAAAGAAAGAAAGAAAGAAAGAAAGAAAGAAAGAAAGAAAGAAAGAGAGAGAGAGAGAGAAAGAAAGAAAGAAAGAAGAAAGAAAGAAAGAAAGAAAGAAAGAAAGAAAGAAAGGAAGGAAGGAAGGAAGGAAGAAAGAAAGATTGCCAGGCATGGTGGCACATGCCTTTAATCCCAGCACTCAGGAGGCAGAGGCAGGAGGATTACTGTAAATTCAAGGCCACCCTGAGACTACACAGTGAATTCCAGGTCAGCCTAGAGTAGAGTGAAACCCTATCTTAAAATAGAAGAAAGAAAGAAAGAAAGAAAGAAAGAAAGAAAGAAAGAAAGAAAGAAAGAAAGAAAGAGAGAAAGCAAGAAAGACTGCAGGGGGTGAAATGGTGTTGGGGGTTGGTGAAAAGGATTATGGGAGAATTACACAAAACTCATAGCAACTTGAAATACTACCTTAAAAAGCCTTCCTTCTGGGTAGCATTATACAAGGTATAACTCTCAATAAGGGGACTGGGGACCCAGACAGAAGTGTCTATAGAAGGCAAAGAAAGCTTAATCCTTGGGCTGTGGCTGATAAAAAAAAAAAAAAAAACCAACAGGGCTAGAATTGGGTTCCCTCCAAAGTGAGTTGTTGAAGAAGACATATGAGCTCCCCAAAATAATTTGGTCAATTGTCAAAGCACTTGTTATCAACCAGAGCTAAATGTTAAAACCCTATTCCTGAATAACCCTCGGTCTGAATTCACAGTCCATCATGCTGGAAATGAGAGGGAAACCAGCTTCCTCCTGGCTAGCCCTCATGATTCTGTAAAGTGCTATGGGAGCTGCTGAGAGGCATGGGGAATGGTTATCAACCATAAACAAGCAAGAGAGCCTGCAGGATACAAAATAAACTAGCTGGGGCAGAATTACATACCTATGCAATAGTGGCAAATAGCTCATATGGGTAACCATTTGTTCTCTGAGTGGACCTGGTCCTTAGGATAAAGTCATAATCTCATGGAAAGGAAACTCATAGACTCCACAGAGAACCTCCACTGCTCTTTGGCTAAGAAGAATGGGTATACACATCAAAAAGTCTCTCAAATAACGATGTTATCCCCTTTAATCCAAACTGCTCTCACTTTTGCCTCAAGAATCTGTTTTATCTTGCAGATGACAGAGGAGATACAGGATAGCTCATTACAATAAGAAAAGATAGCCTACTGCTTATCACATGGTCAGTCATCTCTACCATATCTACTGGGGCCAAGGAGTTATTGCAGAGAAAGTGGTGTCAATACAAAAGACACAGCTCTGTCCTCAAAGGGGATAAGAGATAGTTTACTCTGGAGCAAAATATGATTGATCATGGCCTGGGAAAGCAGATTTACATTACCCTAAATTCCATGTTCCAATGTGTTAACAATTTTGTGAAGGTTTTGTAATTATAGAACAAAAGAAAGTCATAAACCAAGGCACTTTTAAAATACACTGGTTGACCATCAGATAGGCAGGTTACAGCAAAGCAGGGAAATCTCTGATGTAGGCTTCAGATGCTATATCATGACATTCTTAGCCCTTGGGTTGGTGGAAGCTGATGGTCTGTTCTTGCATTCCAAAAAGGATTACACCTGATCAACTGATAGTCACTAAGATTTTAGTTCAGGCCTGATTTATAACATTACATCTCTCTGTGATAACAGGAGTTTTATCAGTCCATTTTGCTTGCTGGAAGTAGTGCAGAAGATTCAGTGCTTTTCTGGGAACTTTAGTTCACAGCCCCCCCTTTGGGCCAAGCATCACATTTTGTGCATGCAGAGGCCAAATATTCTATTTAATATATCCCACGTAGCTAGAATGGCTCATTTCTAAGATTTAGTACAGATTAGGCTGAATATTATAAAGTAAAGCCATCTTTAGGAAACAAGAGTTTGGGCTAAAGCCATTAAGGCAAAATCACTTGGATCCTGTCAAATCTATTAGCCATCAGGATTCAGGTCTAATTATTATTAATTTTTTTTTGCCCTCTGTGTCTGATATAACATGTACACATGGCATACAATGGGAATGTTATATTTAAAGTTAAATATAATCAAGAATAATACTTAATTAACAAACTTAAGGCAGCAGATGAGGGAAATAAACATTTCAACCAACTAGACATTATATATTTAAAATTAGATTGAACATACATCCCCCAAGTTTATAGTTATTTGTATTTTGTGAAATACTTAATTTGAAGTTTATAATGCTTAAAATAATTTATTATCTTTGAATTCTAGTTTTTCTTTTGGTTAGTGTGTATATGTGTATGTGTGTGTGTGTAGTGTGTGTATATGTATAATGTATATATATATATATATATATATATATATATATATATATATATATATATATATATATATAGAAATATATGAATAAATAAAAGTCACAGAAGAAATCAGATAATAATACATTATCTTATAACATTTGTCTTATTTTTTCAATCAAATATTTTAGTGACTGGAATAGAAATGAAAAGTCAGATATTGTACAAATTTGAATGTGTAGGCTTTGTGGACATAACTACATGTTATTTATTATTTCAGAGCCAGAAAAGGAAGTTGGGACTCTAATAGGACTCACTAATTATCTCAGTTATATTATAGGATTCGCTATTAACTTAAGAAATATCAGCAATCAAGTTATAAAACAATGTTAATATTGTTATTATTAGAAAGTGATATATTTTGTATAATTTGATACAAAGAGTTAACCCAAATCTTTGGGTATCTCTAAGAATAAATGAAATTAAAATTACATTAAAGTTTTCAGAGTTTGAATATATTATAGGGACTCAGACTGCCTTTAGTTTTCTCTTAACATTTGTAAACATAGTTATCCAATTGGTTAGATTCCAACCATATATATTTTATATATGTATATATTTGTTCTAAAAATTTGGATTTAAAAACAGTGGTACCCCAGAATGAGGTTCTTTTCTAAGGTTTAAGTAAATCTTTGTTAACTTAAAGTTATAAGCTTGTTTTGCAACTGAATTATACTAAATAATGAGAGATACTTGAATACCTTTGTAGCAGACAGTTTCAGGTTCGCTGAGATGAACTTCCAGACCAGGCACAGTTATGGAGGAAGGGATATTATTTATTGAAACTTACAGATCCAGGGGAAGTTCCATAAAGGCAGGAAAAACAGCCTGCTCTTCACAGGGCCAAACAGAGAGAGAGAAAGCCAACCAGCCACCACAGCACACAGAGCAAAACTACAGCCAAAAGGTCACACAGCACACTTCAGGAACTCCTGCTAGGCATATTTGCATATCTTTACAATGGAATCTCAAGCCCACCATTAACACCTTAAGACCAGCCCCCAGTGACATTGCCTCTATCAAGGTGATTGCAGATGCAAACTATAACTAATAAAATACTGAATATATTGGGGGACATATATTTAAACTACCACAACCTTTAAATATAAAATCTTGGTTCAAGTAAAGTAGAAGTTTGGATAAGCAAACTGTCATAAAAAAGCATGATCATTGAAAGAACACAATATCATCCTCATTTGTAGCTCTGCTAAAACCAATATTAGCATTATCACTTAAAATATACCAAAGAAAAATTTAAATATCTTAGACAGTTTTTAAAAATGCTGATCCATCTCTCCAGCCCTAAAACTATTTTTTAGGGTTAATCTGTAGAACTCTGTAGGCAACTATATTATTTACTGATGTAAATAATATAACATAATAATAATATAAATAATAATATTATTTACTTATCTACACAAAGAAGCATAAAGCAAAGATAAGTTATTATGTCAATTTTTGGATCTCAGTTCTAGAAGAAACATTCTTCTCTTCAAGTTCCCAATTGGGAGCAATTGTGCTAAGGCAGAGGCTAGGGTCATAAGAGCTAACTAAGCAATAAAGACTTTTGTATAAATTGAATTAAGGCAAGGACTTACCAAATAAAATCTTGATTAGACTGTTTAATCATTTATAACTTTTTGTTTAAATTTTTAATTATATTATTTTTAAAAGGAATTTGGACTGACTTAACAGTCTTTAGCTATATGCCCATTTACTTGTAAGTCAATTTGACATTATATAAAAATTTTAAAATTTAAATATATAGACAACACATATTAACTATGTAGAGATAGACTAAACAAAAATAAAAGATTTTGTAGTTTTTATTTAGACCTATCATTGTTAGTTTCTATTTTAGATATCAGTCTGGCTATTTTTAATCATTAATTTTAAATCTATGCCTTAAAAAGATATGAGTTAATAAAAATAAAGCAGAAATTTTAGATCTTAAAAACAGAGCCTTTAAAATGACTTTCACATTGATAAAAAAATTTAAAAACCTTAAAATAGTCTTTTTGTAGGAGGAGAAACAAACAGACAAAAATTTTTACATCTTAATGTCAACAAGCTAAAATTCATGTAAACATTTTATAAGATACTAGTTTAAGACTTAACAACATGGCCATCATCATTAGACACAAGTAGGTCTAAGCAGATTTTTGAATGCCATTATTTTCTGGGATTGTATTTCCTGTAAGCTCCACTGTGTAAAAGAAATTCAAAGATTCCTAATGACCATATAAAATGAAAGATTTTATATTCAGCACTCGTATACAAATCCTGAAAAAAAAATCCATTATAATCAATCTAAGTAAAGGACCTTTAGTATACAATTTAGAAGCATTTTGATTTCTTATTTGTATTACCTATGACCATCAAAATGGTGATATTGAATTGTAAAACCTGTTTTGGATGGAAATTATCAAAACCTATACATCCAATATTAGTGTCTATAGCATAATATAAACTTCTGTCTTAAGATTTTAATGATCATTACATTATCCAAAACAAATAGCATTTAAGGTTTCATAAAATATTTAGTAAATCTAAAGATACCATTTTAGAGGTTTAAGAAGTTAAAACTACTTAAGTTTATGCATATGTACTCATAAGACCTTTTAGTAGATCATCACATTCATACACATGCACACTTTAAGTTGGTATGCTAAATATATACTAAAAGCAAGTGTAAAAATATTGAAAAATTGAAGTGGCCACAAGTTTTATATATATATTTGGAACGTTATGATTTCACTTTTTTGCACAAAACACACAAAAACAAACATTTAAAAGATCATGGACCGGGCTGGAGAGATGGCTTAGCAGTTAAACACTTGCCTGTGAAGCCTAAGGACCCCGGTTCAAGGCTCTATTCTCCAGGACCCACATAAGCCAGATGCACAAGGGGGCACATGCATCTGGAGTGTTTGCAGTGCCTGGAAGCCCTGGCCCTCCCATTCTCTCCCTCTCTCTCTCTCTCTCTCTCTCTCTCTCTGTGTCTGCCTATTTATGTATCTCGCTCTCAAATAAATAAATAAAAATAAATATTTTTAAAATAAAGATCATGGACCAAACATGACACAAACAGATTCAGTAACGCAGACTATCAAATGTGAAGCTTGTTATGTACAGCTACACTAGATAATTATTCCAGTTTGTTTTTGAGAGCTGGAAAGTCAAGTGGGAGAAGATTTTTCCAGATGTAAATGCCTTATTCTTGTATTAAAATTCTCTATTTTTGTCTTGAAAGTTAGGCAAACCCCTTCCTTCAAAGAACCATTTAGCAATGATGTATATTTAATGACAGATCAGGCTCAAGTCCCAGTTTATTTGTGTGAAGGTCTGGTAGGACAGCATTTAGGGAGAGTCTCTTTGCCTGATGCTCAGTCACTGAGAACAGATAAGATGGGAGCAATGAGACAGGCATCACATAGAGCAGATGAGAAGGGAGCAGTAAGACAGGCTGGGAAAGGTTAAGAGAGAAGTGGCCATTGCCTGTGTTTAGGCTACAGAATGTGCTTCTTTCAGTAGTTTTCTCACTGTGTCTCAGTGCTCTTTTGGGGACAAGAGAGTGATTTAGGACATCTAGGGGATCAGCCTTTATGTGTTGTTCCCAAGAAGAGGGTAGAGGTGTCTAGGGTATGCTTATCTTCAGTGCCTGTGGCACTCATTAAACACTACATGGGTTTTTTTGAAAAAAAAATAGATGAACCCAAAGAAACCAAGATATATACTTTAAGAATATAGTTGAGGAGAAGCAGTAGTTATCAAAACTTACCCATAATGTTTCAGATGTATCTTTTGTGAACCCCCAAAATGTCAGTGGCAAGGGGACTGAAACACAGCTCCACATTGTCATCTTCAACAGCCTGAGGACTTCCCTTAGACTTTAATGATCTCAACTCAGGTTGTATCTAGGATTTAGAGAACTTTAGGAAGACCCAGTATGAAGTATGAAGCAGAGTCGAAGATTTTATTAAAGATGTTTTAGTATGAGCTTAAGCATGAGTGTTAGGGAAAGGAAGAAGGGGCAGTGAGGAAAGTGAAAGCACTCTTGAGAGCGTGGGTGTGGGGTCTTTTAAGACAGTGTCTTTATAAATGAAGATTTTAATCTAGTGTAGAATTCTCTAGGTTTTATCTTACAAGAAATAGCAAACTTTTCTTTGATGTGGGTTTTATTCTGCTTGGAGGGAGCTGGAAAAGACAAGGTCAGTGAAAGGAGAGAGGAAATGAGAATAGTTAAGATTCTGCACAATTTATCTTTAGTTCTGATATAACCTTTCATTTTTTTATTTAATCTTACTTATTTTGAATATCTTCTTTTAACTTATAAGTTGTAGAACTCTTATTGATTAGTTTGTAAGTTACCAGTTTAAACATTATTGGATGTTTTAAAATTTTATTTAAAGCAGGCTTCCCATTGTGATTTTCTTTTTTGTTTTTTTTTTTTTTTTTTTTTTTTTTTTTTACTTTCCTCCATGCATTTCTTTATTTTCATCTCCTCTCCTCAACTTTCTTTTTCTTTCCTCCATCTCTAATGATCTAGGGACAATTCCTCAGGAAGGGTAATGTTTTTCTTATTTTAAAATTTTTTAATTAGTTATCTATATAATGTATATAGAGTCATGGTACCATTGTTAGCCTTCTCTCTGCCCTCCCCCCTTGGGGATTGTGGGTCTTGCATTGTGGGGATAGCCATCAGTTATGGGGGGGAGGCAATGTTTCTGTGCATAATGACCCAACTTATGGCTCTAACAATCATTCCTCCCCCTCTTCTGCAAATTTTCCTAAGCCATGTTGAGTTCATTTTAGGTCTATTTCAGTGATGAGGTCATGGGAGTCTCTGTGTATCTGGATCTCTGGTTTGGTAGGGGTTGAGTGTTCTCTGTGTCTATCTCCCTCATCCCTCTGCTGATACCAGGTTTGCTGAGAAAGCAGCACTCTTGCTCATTTCCCAATTATTCTATGGGTTTAGCTGGTGGCCTGGTGAGATGCGATCTGCTGATTCTCTCCACAGGTTCTACGTCCACCAGAAAAAGAGAAGCAAATTCTCCAAATGAGAGTGAGGTCAGTGCAAGGTACATGGATAGCCATTATTGTTTTAGAGTGAATTTAATGGGTGTAGGCTCTCTTCTATCCCACCGTTGGTGGGAGCTTGATATTGGAGGGTGAACTCATTTTTGGATATGGTTTCTATTTCCTAGGACTTCAGTGAGAGGAGGGTACAGTTAGGATGATTGGACCCCTGAAAGTAAAAAGGGCAGGAAAGTTTGAACTTGCTAGAAATCAAAGATGATCTGATTTCTTATCTCTCTTGCCTAGTTCCCTAGACCGGTTTTTCCACAAACAGCCAGGACCCCTCCTGAGAGGAAGGTCTTCCATAGCATTTAAACATTGTGGTTGGTCAATTTAGCTCCCAGAACATGGTGTCAGGGCTAGCCTCTTCCTGAGACAACCCCTAGCCCTAACCAACCAGCTGGCCCCCTAGTTCACCTGAGCCAGAAGATAGCCCAAGACCTGAAGGTCATAAATACCTTTGCCTAACCCTTACTCTCTACATGGGGTCTTTTATCCCCTCCAGCTCCCAAAATGGCAGGAGCTCCTTGAACTTTCTTCTCTGTTTTCTTTCTACCCTTCTGTTTTCTGTTTTCTTTCCCCAGGCCCTCCATGTGGGATCTTTAACCACATGGGTGCCTTTCATTGGTTCTGCACTTCCCTCAATAACTGTGATAATGTAATAATTGTCCTTCTCAGTATTCTTATTCAATTCTGTGATTAAAATTAATAACAAACCTAGGGTTTGGGGTTCAAGGACTTTCTTGGACCCTTAGCACCCCATTACAATAGCATTTTTTAAAAAGTTAAAAATAAAACTGAATCCCAATTTAGGGTTAAAATTTCCCCACTATGGGAAATGTTAATCTAATTTATTTATTTTTTTTTTTTTTCCCATTGGCAAACTTCTATACTTACATACAAAAATGCATGATTTTCCCTCCCCTCCCCCCATTTTCCTTTAGAACTCGAATCTCCATCATATCCCCTCCCTCTCTCCATTAGTCTCTCTTTTAATTTGATGTCATAATCTTTTTCTTCTATTATGAGAGTCTTGTGAAGGTATTGCTAGGCACTGCAAAGTCATGGATATCAAGGCCAATTTCTGTCTGGGCAGTTGCATTGTAAGGAGTCATTGCCCTTCCTTTGGCTCTTCCATTCTATCCACCCCTTCTTCTGCATTGGTCCCTGAGCCTTGGAGGGTGTGACAGAGATGTTTAACTGCTGGGCACTCCTCCATCCCTTCTTCTCAGCACTATGTTGCCTTTTGGGTCATCCCAGTGGTCATAGCCATCTGAAAACAGAAGCTTCTTTAACCAGAAGTGAGAGTAGCATTAAAATGTGAATATGAACATTAATTGTAGTTCTTTCAGGGCAGATTGGTGGGAATAATGTATACACTTAACCAGACAAGCACAGGCTTTATACCCCTAAGGCTCATGACCTCTCCTGCCATAGACTTTTGTTTAGGTTTTTCAGTACCAGGTATGTATTCCCTCCCGTAGAGAGGACCTTCAGTCCAATTATGGAGCAGTTGGTTACCCCAAGAACAGACATGCCACTATTGCACCCATTCTGTCATTGGGCCTGTATGGCCAAACTTGAATTTTCAGTGTCCACTGTTTTCACTGCTGATGACATCTGTCTCCCATAGGGCTGCATGCAGTGCAGCTTTTTCCAGCTTTCAGTTGGCTGGTCTACAGGGAGAAGGTTTTCTGCTCCACACCAGCTTGCTTTCTCAGTGACCTTGCCTCTCAGGCAAGAGATGTCTTCAGCAATAGGGTCTTATCATCTGTTTCTAAGGGAAACCAAGGGCTTTGGCAATAGCCTTTAATGTTTTGGAGGCTACCAGGACCTCCTTGGCCAACAACTCACTGGAATGTATCCCATCCCAGGCACTGAAAATTTTCTAGTAACAGTCTATTGCTTCTGGATGTGCCATTATTTGAAAATGTAGGTTTATATAAGTCTTATTCAGACTATCTTGAATTTTGATTGACCCTCCTCCTGCCCTCTTTTGACACATTCTCTTCCCATGGCCTCACTTAACTTATTTTTAGGTAAGTTTCCCCATTTTTAAAAATCAAATACTTACATGTTAACACAATTTTCAGACAAGCTGGAGTAACAAATAGCAGTTTCTTTTTTCCAAACATTTACTCATTCTTTGGAAGACCACTAAGAGAAAAAATGCTTAATATTAGCAGAGACAAACTTAACAGTAAGAAATCAAAATGCTCACAGAGATCTGAATGCAAACAAATTGAATGGTCAAAACAAAAACCCTTTCAAAGCAAAGCAAATGAGTACCTGAAAACAAACATTTTGAGAGCGAACTAAAAGAAGTATACAACTACAATAACAAAAACAACCAAAAAGTCCTAAAACCAGGTAAGAATAAACAAGTGGACCATAGACCAAATCAAGGGAGGTCTGAGCCCCAGAATGAACTCACCAACCTGCACTTAAGGAGACAACATCTGACCCCTGGGCACAAGGGGCTCACACAGGTACCTGGCTCTGACAGATTGCATCCTAAGTGAGAAGTGGCTTGTTCTAGAGCCCCATGTTGGCACAGTAACTGTTGATGCAAAACACAGCTTTCACCTCAAAGGAGATAAGAGATAGTTTATTCTGGGGGCAAATATGAGTATCCATTGCCTGGAAACACAGATTTAGATTACCCCAAATTCCATGTTCCCACTTGTTAACAATTTCATGAAGGTTTTATAGTTACAGAACAAAAGAAAGTGATAGACCAGGTACTTTTCAAATACATTGGCTGACCATCAGGTCAGGTTACAGTAAAGTGGGGAAATCTCTGATATAGTCTTTACATGCTATCTGATGTTATTCTATGCCCTTGGGTTGGTGGAATCTGGGGTCTGTTCTTACATTCCAAAAAGGATGACACCTGATCAACTGGTAGTCATCAGGATGTTAGTACAGACACAGAGATGGGCAATAAATGGCTATTAAGGAGCTGAAGGTAGCCCAAGGTAATTTGGCTCTGACTAGCAACATTCCATCTCCCTGTGATCACAGTTTTATCAGTCCATTCAGGCTTGCTGGAAGTAGGTGCAACAGTGCTTTTCTGGTAACCTAAGTTCGCATTGGCAACAACAGTTATGCCCACCCTGCTAGCCTGAAACCCAGTTTAAGGGAAGTAAAGAAAGACACTGTTGTCACTCAAATGTCATCAAAACAGCAATCCAGAAGTTACAGAGAATTTAACGCTAAGTCAGATTTATAACATGCTCACTATGGGTGCATTACAGAAGAAGGGGCTGAAAGACTGTGTGTCATAGATTGCATAGGGTTAGCCTGAGGCATGGTTCCCCTCACAAAGATGGACTGAGGCCTTCAACACCCTACAGTGAATACTAATAAACTCACTGAGGAGGGACCTTTGTGGAATGGGGGCAGGGGAGAGGGGATATAATTGTATAACTTTAAAAAATAAAATTTAATTGTAAGACTTAAGCAAAAAAAAAGAACAGGGTCATAAAACATGGGAAAGTACAATTGACTTTTCTTCTCTTGTTTTTCAGCGATGCTTAACATTTAAAGGGGAAGTTATATTTACTGTGATATTTTCTAATGCACATATTAGAAATATTTAAGATAGTTATGCTCTGAAAGGCAAGGGTAGAAGGTTTATATACTTCATTTGGAATGGTATAAAAATAATATCATTAGAATGTAATAACAGCTGTATAGAATATAATTCTGAAGCTGACCAATAAGCTACACAAGACAGATAAGTCATCTTCAGATTTGCTTAGAAAATTATTGAATGTGAGATATGGAGAAGGTTCAGTGGATAAATCATTTTCTGTGTAAGCTTGAGAAGTAGAAACCAGATTTCCAGCACTCATATAAATGCTAGATTTGCTTAGTGGCTGCCCATAAACTTAAGTGTGGGTCAAGGTGGCTGGCTAAACAACCTAAATAGGCCATCTTCCTACCTCTGTAAAATAGACAGTGACAGAGGAAGACACCGAATGTTAACTTCTGGTCTTCTCACATGAACACACATGTGAACAAACACGTCTAAATATATGTATACAAAAATTTCAAAATATATATTTTAAATAATATTTATTTATTTATTTGAGAGAAAGAAAGAGAGGCAGATAGAGAAAGAAGGAGAGAATGGGCACACCAAAGCCTCCAGCCACTGAAAACAAACTCCAAATGCATGTGCCACTTTGTGCATCTGGCTTTTATGGGTCATGGGGAATTGAACCTATGTCCTTTGTTCTGCAGGCAAGCACCTTAATGACTAAGCCATCTCTCCAGCCCCCCAAAATATAGTTAATATGCAGAAATGGAGAAAAATTGACAATAATAGCAAAATAGAGAAACACACAGAAATGAAAAAAAAATACAATGAAACACATATACCTTAATGTCAATATTATATCAAATATGCCAACAAAAGATTAGTAAATTAAATGAAAAAATAAAACTTTTCCAAATGATATACATTTTCAACATAAGATGGTTGAAAGGAAAAGAAGATAAAAATATATAATACAGAGATATAGAGTGATTATCTTAATATCAGACAAAATAGACTTTAGAACAAAGAAGAATAGTGAGATGAAGAGAAGTGCTATGTGAAGATAAGGACACAACCTGCCCACATGACAGCTACAAAATGTGAAGCAAGCACTAACATCAACAATTTCATATTGGGGACTGGAGAGATGGCTTAGTGGTTAAGGCCTTTGCCTGCAAAATGAAGGACCCATGTACAACTCTTCAGGTCCCATGTAAGCCAGATGCACAAGGTGATGCAAGCACACAAGGTCACACATGCACAAAAGGAGGTATATGCATCTGGAGTCCGATTACAATGACTGAGGCCCTAGCACATCAGTACTTTCTCTTTCTTGCTCTCTCTTTCTCTCTCTCTCTCTCTCTCTCTCTCTCTCTCTCTCTCTCTTAAACAAAGGCCAGTCTGTTGGGCTTGCCTCAAAAACAAAAGTATTCCATTTTGGAGTTAGGAGAGATTGCTCAGTGGCTAAAGCATTTGCCTGCAAAGCCCAAGGATCCCAGTTTGACTCTCCAGAACCCTGACAAGCTTGGTGCACATGGTGGTGCATGCATGTGGAGTTCATTTTCAGTGCCAGAGGCCCTGGTGTGCCCATTCTATCTCTCTTTCTCTTTCTCCCTCTTTCTCTCTCAAATAAATAAATAAAATATTTTTTTTAATGAATTCCATATTGGAGTCAGTTCTGCGAATCCTACCACTGTCAGCTTAATATGAGACAGACTAAAATCAGAGAGGATATAGCTCAACACCAGCATTCTCAATGATGATATGATCCATATTCAGAGAGTCATCAACACAATGGAACTCAACTTCTGTTTTGGGCTCCACACAGCATAATATGGAGACATCATCTCATACTTCACATTAAATTTGAATGCATTTGTTTCTTTGCACATGGTGGCATCAAACTGGAAATAAGTACAAAATGATAATGTCAAAATTTCCAAAAATTGAACTAAACAACCCAATGATTAATGATGAATGGCTAACAAAAGTATGTCATAGGAAATTAGATTTATGATCAACTAAAAAATGATAGCAGAGCATAGAGTACTAAGAGACCAAAAAAAAAAAAAAAAAAAAACAAATACATAAATGCAAAGATGAAAGGTCCTAAATCAGTAATCTAGGTTGCTACATCAAAAAAGATAACAAACTATTTCATCTATGTCCCCCATAGACTCATTTGTTTGAATGCTTAATCTCTAGTTGGTGATTCTGGGAGCAAGTGTATCATGGAGTGAAAGCTTCAGGGATTTTAGCCTGGCCATGCTTTCTATACTCCTGCTACTTCTTCCTTGCTGAGGTGACAGTATAAGCCTACTTTCTATTCATGCCATGCTTTTCCAGCATAGCATAGAATGATCTATGCTCTCTGGAACCATAAGTCAAAAAGTCAAAGTAATTCTTTTCTTCCCTAAGTAGCTTCTGGTTGAGTATTTTGTCCCAGAAATGAGAAATATAAAAGCAGAAATGAATAATACTCAAAATAAAAGCATTAGAATTGATGATATGTAGGGACTCAGGTTTTGAAAAGATTGAGGGAATAGACAATCTTCCAGTTAGATTTGCACTCATAAAAAAGATATAAACTGAGAAAATCAGAATGAAATTAATGTCATTGTAAGCCCTGCAGACATGAAAAGTATACACAGTAAAAACACTCTGTACATAAAATTTTGATAACAATTCATATGGTTTTACTAAACCTATACTATATATGAGTCTAATTTTACCTTTCTGGGATAATATACTGTAACATTTTTACCCTAAATATTCCCCTCAATTATCCATTTTTATGAGGAACTGAGGAACTTTGCCATGTGGTTGTTTTCTGAAAAACCACACTCTCAAGTAGTAGATGTCCAGCTGAAAAGACTCCAGTATCCCAAGAACCAAACAAACATCTGAACTTACTTTCATGGGTATGTGTACAATGGATATCAACTGGGTGGAATAAAGAGATGTAGGACAAGAGTAAATACAAATGTCATGTGATATAACAAGTAAGGGAAAGACCCATGTTTCCTTTCCCTCCAGAGGCAAAGGAGAAGCTGGTCACATGTTAAGGAAGGTCTGTCAGAAAGATGGCATTAACATGACCTTGCCTTACTTTTCATACTACCAGCTAATGGTGCATTGGGATCCCTGGATTGACAGGGAAAAGATTAGAAAATAATAATTATGGCAACAATACAACAATAAATATTTCTCTGATCCTTTGCATGTTTTCACTCAAGAAATCTCTAAGATGTGTTCCAATTCAGAAGGAAGAGGTGTTTAAAGTTAAAAATTATCAATGAATTAACTGTGTTGGTGTGTATGTGTTCATGTGCATGCACATAATTAAAATGTAAGGTGAGAAATTCTTGAACTTCACAATTGTGGAAATTTTCATATTTCTGATGAGTACAAACTTACTTTTCTCTTAAATGTTCTAAAGCAGATGAGTGTGGAAACAAACTGAGTAAGAGGGCCCTTTAGGAAATGAGCAACATATCACTATCATCTTTGCCAATTAGTCTTTATTTAGCAACTGAGTGTTGGCATTTCAGCATCCTCCATGGAGACTGTATTGAGACAGGTTTCTGAGTTCTGTTAATTTATGGGTATCTGTTAAAGGAAAGGACTAACTATATTACACTGTCTGAAATTATTTGCAGGCTTGTTTTCTAAGTGAAATTAAATTTTAAACAAGTTATTCTGTGCATGTTACTAGTAAATTATTGTCATTTGTACTGAGGACAATTATGAACCAGTTCTTACCTATGGTGCCATAGATCCATACGAACTGAATTTTTTTTTTTTTTTGGTCTTGGCATTGGTAAGAATAAAGCACAGGTTGACTCCAACAGAAAGATAACTTTTATGGTAAATATCATTCAACATAAATACACCCTGCTATTATCAGATCTCCCTGTTTTCATACCTCTAATTCAGTGTCATTCTTGATAATTGTACTAATAAAATTAACAAGAAGAAAATATTAAGTAATTTTGTGCTCATATCTGCACAAAAGCTATTCGCACAGTTCCTTTCCAAGTCTCTGACATTTACATCCACAATGAGATCTCCTCTATACATACTTAAGCAGGGATGTTTTGAAGTTTATGTGAAATAAACAGCTGAAGTTGTGTTGGTAATCAGAGATTCACACTCAGTGAGTCTTCATATAATTTACTTATTTGGTACTTGGAGTTACAAGTCACAGCCAAGGAAAGTGAAGGAAGAAAAAGATAGGTTATATAAAAGAGAAAGTGAGCATAGAGAGAGGAGAGGGAGAGAGAGAGAGAGAGAGAGAGAGAGAGAGAGAAAGAAAGAAAAATAGAAAGAAAGAAAGAAAGAAAGAAAGAAAGAAAGAAAGAAAGAAAGAAAGAGATGAAAATATTAAGGTTAGTCTTCATGATGTCCTTTCCAGGTCCCTATGGTTCAGGTGTTCCATCTATGGGCCTCCTGAAGGATCAATGTTTTAGTCTGTTGTTCAGAACATAGGATTTTATGGTACCATTTCCATTTGGGTCCCTATTTGTGTCCCCCCACCTTTACCCTCCCTCCAACCTTTATGCTCCCTCCCACAATTACCCTCCCCTCCTGTCCTACCCTCCCTATTGTCTGGTCCTCAGGGTACTTATTAAGCATGACAGCTTCTCGGGCAGATTCAGGTTAGCAGCCACAGATGAATGAGACCATGTGATGATTATCTTTTTGTGATTGGGGGAGCTCACTGAGAATGATCTGTTCCATGTTCAACCATTTTTCTTCAAATTTCATTTTTCCTTACTGGTTTGTAGAATCCCATAGTGTAGATATACCACATCTTTGTTATCCATTAATCTACTGATGGACATCTGGGTTGATTCCAGTTCTTAGCTATTATGAATTGAGCAGCTATAAACATGGTTGTGCAAATGTCTCTGAGCTGAGACTTGGAGCTTTTAGGGTAAATGCCTACTAAGTGAATAACTGGATCTGTTGGTAGGTCTATAGTCATCCTTTTCAGGAATCTTCATATTGCTTTCCATAATGGTTGTACCATTTTACATTCCCACCAACAGTGAAAGAGTGTTCCTATTTCTCCACAGCCTCACAAGCATTTGTTTTCATTACATTTTTTTAATGTTAGCTATCCTTACTGGAGCAAGGTGGACTCATAGTTGTTTTAATTTGCATTTCCCTGATGATTAGGGATGTTGAACATTTTCTTAAGTGTGTGTTTGCCATTTGTATGTCTTCCTCTGAGAACTCCCTGTGCAGTTCTCTGCCCCATTTTGTGAGTGGGTTGTTTG
Source organism: Orientallactaga sibirica (assembly GCA_036365145.1). Lineage (NCBI taxonomy): Eukaryota > Metazoa > Chordata > Mammalia > Rodentia > Dipodidae > Orientallactaga > Orientallactaga sibirica. The sequence goes on from JAEOAD010000240.1 coordinate 4,293,599, forward strand.
ATGATTTGTTGTTTAGGCTTTGGAGTTTTTTGTAAATTCTAGAAATTAGGCCTCTGTCAGTTGTGTAGCTGGCAAAAATTTTCTCCCATTCTGTGGGTAATCTATTGGCTTTGGTTATTGTATATTTGTCTGTGAAAAATCTTTTCAGCTTCATGAAATCCCAGTGGTTGAGTGATTGTTTAATTTCCTGAGCTGCTGGGGTTTTGTTCAGGAAGTCTTTTTCCACTCCTGTATCATGGAAGGTTCCTCCTATTTTTTCTTCCAGTAGTAGTAGAGTTTTCAGTCTGTCCAAACAACTCTCAGTCTAAGCTACCCAGCAGTAAACAACCTGACGTGATGCTCAAACAAGTGGCATAGTGGCACACAGCCATGGTGGGTAACCAACTGCTCTTGATTTGGCTAATAGATCCACTCAGTGGAATGAAACTCATAGCTGGACCTGGGAAATAAGTCAAAACCATGTACAAAAAATGAGACCATTCTCCAAAATCAGGCTCCCTCCAAATGTGGGCTAGAAGAGGGCTTATACATATAAAATTCTCTCTAAAATACTATGGCCATTCCATCTATCTAGTACTGACTTCTCTCTCTCTCTCTCTCTCTCTCTCTCTCTCTCTCTCTGTTGGAGGATTTGCTTATCTTTTTTCAGATGAACAATGAACCTGAAGGGAGGATCAGCCTATCACACCTCACCAGGGCCCCAGCTGAAACCATAGAGTAATGGGGGAAATGGGCAAGAGTGCAGCTTTTTTGGTGAACCTGATACCAGAATAAGGCTGAAGGAGATAAACACAAAGAAAATTCAACTCCTACTAAGCCAGATATCCAGAGACACAGAGGCTCCCAAGACCTCATCACTGAAGTAGAACTAAAATGAACCCAACATGGCTCAGGGAAATTCGCTGAAGAGGGGGTGGAAAGTTGGGTCATTATGCACAAAGACTTTGCCTCTTCCCCATAACTGTTGGCTACCCCCATAATGCATGACCCACATTCCCCAGTGAGGAGGCACCCTTCAGATGGGGGAGGTCAGGGAGGAGGCAACCAAAGGCACCAACATGAATGTAAAATTAAAATAAATTAAAATTTAGCCAGGCGTGGTGGCCCACACCTTTAATCCCAGCAGTTGGGAGGCAGAAGTAGGAGGATTCCCGAGAGTTCGAGGCCACCCTGAGATTACATAGTGAATTCCAGGTCAGCCTGGGCCAGAGAGAGACCATACCTCGAAAAAAAAAAAAAAAAAAAAAAAAAAATAATAATAATAATAAAAATAAATAAATAAATAAAAATTTTAAAAAAGAAAAAAAAAAAAGAAAGGCATGATCAGTTGACTCCTTCTCTCTTCCTTGAGGCTTCATTTGGAGAGAAGTTCACATGATCTCTGGGCAGGGCAGTTAGGAAGAGGAAAACTGAGTGGGAAACCCTTGGAGGCTTTCTCAGCACTGACATTGATTTAGGGGCCATGAAATCCAAGTAGCAGGTCTGCAATGACATTGCAGTAGGCTTTTGCTTTGCATATTCCATGCGTTAATGAGGAGGTACTTCAAAGCTAAGACAACATGTAAGCATGGACCTTGTTTGAAGCCTGATTTATCCTGGATGAATTATAATTCAGAACACAAGGCCAGCAACATGTTTTTATCAGGAGGCCCAAGGAGGGACTAAGCTAGCCAAACCTAAAATGTATCAATGAAGCCAGTTGGCATTTTGTCACAGAGTTTGGAACAAATCTTGAGAAAATGTACATTAGTTTATCTGGCCAGATGACATTAATTTATAAGGCCAGATAACATTAGCTTATAAGGCCAGATCTTCCTCTCCTGAGAAGAAAGTAGAGCTATGTAAAGGGGATGAGCAATTACTTTACAAGAAATTGAGCATTACATAAAATCATTGTATATATTCTCAGAGTAGACCTTTTTCTTTTCTTTTCTTTTCTTTTCTTTTCTTTTCTTTTCTTTTCTTTTCTTTTCTTTGTTTCTTTCTTTTTGGGGAGTGTATTTTCAAGGTAGAGTTTTGCTCTAGCCCAGGCTGACGTGGAATTCACTATGTAGTCTCATGGTGGCCTCAAACTCATGGTGATCCTCCTACTTCTGCCTCCCAAGTGCTGGGATTAAAGGTGTGCACCACCACAGTTTAGACTTTTTTTTTAAATGAAAATGTACACAACTACTCAACAAGTGTTTCTATTTATAAGACTTAGTGCCTTTTCTGTGAATGTAATCCCAACTAAGTAAGAGATAATCCTCTTGATGCGACTCTTTGGAGATATTCATTCACATGGTAAGTACAAGGAAAGCCATCATTTCATTACTAGGTAGTGTGTACATTCAGATTTCAATGTAAAACTTTAATGAACTATATCATCGAGACTTGCAAAAATATTCATTACCTCATCTTGACCTGCTGCAATGATCTGAAACTATAATTATGGCTCTAATTCACCTTCATGAACTTCCCAAATTCTACTGTTACATAATGGAAACATGACAAAAGTGGTTTGGCACTTGCCTAGAATACACAAGGCTCTGGGTTCTATGCAACCAGAAGGAATAGCACAATTAGAAATGTATCATAAAAAGAATGTGGATGGAAAAAAAAAAAATAAATACAATGAGCAGAAAATTGAGAGCATGAAAAAAGACAGAAGGGAGAGAATTGTCCAATTCCTCAGAGTAACATTGACCCAGGATGGTCAGTTCCTACCTTTTAGCTGGTCCTTAGAGAACCAGTACACAGGGAAAATTTATGGCTCAACTTTCTTTAAGATTTACAGCTGAACAGTAAGAGAAATTTCTGGAACTATACATTTTAAATTTCTGTGAATATGCCACTCCTTTGGGGTGAGTAGTGAAGCACTAATCTTTGAAAGTTCAAAAGATAAAGCTAAAAGGTCTTTAGGGGTGTGATCATACAGGGACAATACTTTGGAATTGAGTTTCAGATCTTTAATGGAGAAAGGCATAAAGCAGATGCTTTATGAAAGAGTGATCTGTAAAGTAAATCAGAAAAGAAAAACACTACCTGAGTACAACCTTCTTCTCATGGGTTCACCATGAGGTGTGATCAATCATGATAAGAGTATCTGTTTCTTTTTGTTATATTCCATATATTGTGACCTCAATTGTTTTGACCTTGAAGAATTCATAGAACAAAATACATGCAATATAGCTCAGCTTATATGAGAACACATTGTAGCGTTTTCTTTCAACTCAACCTTGAAATACAAATGACTTGACACTAGGAATGGCATTTTTTCTGGCATACCTCAAATTATGAAAAGTTAATCACTATGTTCACCCCAACATGGTTAGAGCTACTTATAATGATCGGTTTGTTTTCTAGTGCAACACTATGCATACAGTAGGCAGTCTCCTTACTTTTAAGTAAACTGTCTAGGAGGCAAGTCCTTGAGGTAAGTTTCAAAGAAAGAAATTCTGTAACTTTCCCAAATCATTTTTATTTAACATTAGGATGTCACAAAATGTTTTCTTAAGTAAGTTTTATAATTAACATTGAACATAAGTGCTTTTTCCTAAGTAGAAAAAAAATGAGTTATTAGGTCAAGAATACTTTCCAATAGACTCTTTTACTGTGTTTAAAATATATATACTTTCTTAGCCTTTCCTTGCATTTTGAATTGCTGAATTTCCACCTGATAGATCTCCTTCAATATCTACAGTTATTTTAGGGTATTTTCTGACTTCTCATTCTCATTCAAGCTTCTTAGTTCTTGATCAATGAGGACAGCAAATGAGGCTACCTTTATGATACCCTTTATGACACTAGATGCATGTTATTCAAAGTTTTACAACTATGGGGTGACCCTATAATGTTAAATTAACTTATTTTATACATCTTGCAAAGTTCTAAGTAAAAGTGACCAGATTTCCTTTCACAGTCTCTTAAACATACTAAATATATAAAATTTGCAGAGATAAGGTTGACAGATTGTTGATCCTCTTTTAATAGTGTTATAATTCACTTAAAAGATTTCAGTGACAGAAAGACCCTCGCTCATTACCAAAGCCAGATTTCTATGTAGGGGAGCCAGAGGTTGATTCAATTGCTCATATAGCTATGGACTTGGAATGTGGAGATTTGCAAAGGGTAAGACAATTCTCTTCAATATTCTAGCAGATTCAAAATATATATTGTATATTTTCACAGGGAGAACTTATTTGTATTTCTGCGTTTTCCAAAAAAAAAAAAAAAAAAAAAAAAAGGTCAATAATTGTTCTTCTAAACACTGTAGATGAATTGGTAAACTTTGACTTTTGCCAAAACCACCGATAGAACTGGATGAGGCACCAAGCAGGAGTTAGCAAAGGGCTGTACTATGATCATTGAGTGAGAGGAAACTCATGAAGCAAAAGTCAGAACCATGCTAGCTTTTTGCCAAGAGGCACAATCTACTTTGACAGATGGTCATGAAACTGAATACATCAGCACTCCTGCCAAATTAACAAGTCAAAGGTCTGAGCCCCAGGGCTGCTGAAGTGACTATAGTTAAAGAAGGGTGTAGAAGTTGGTATCTCAATGTTCATGTGTCCTTGGCTGATTGAAAATAAAATATGTGTAGATAAGCAAAAGCTGAGAAAGAAACCACCAGCATATCTGCCATACAGCAAGTGTTAAGGAAATCCCCATGGTTAATAGGAAATAAGACCAAATGTTACTCATATTCATAGGAAGGAAATAAAACTGCAAGAGAGAGTGCATTTCTGGATTTAAAAAAAAAAAAAAAAAAAAAAAACAAAGAAACATAGGATTGTAAGTACATGAAGTCCATTTACTTTCCAAGGCATTTCTTAGTGTCTAAGTCTGCACTCCTTGTAAACACACTATTACTAACTTCAAAGAGCTTGTGCCACAGCTCTATAGCTATTTGTCTGTCTTTCAACTTCCACATCCCTTGTTCTCCAGATACTTCCATGGTATTCCAACTAACCCAATATATTTTGGTAGAAATAGGACTGAAAATTTTTCAAAATTTTAAGCATAAATTGGGAACGTATCTCAAGGCTTAGTGTGGGTGGAATAGACATATGTAAGCTTCATGGGCTCATAGTGTACTTTCAATTGAGATTTCCATGTTATGTTGTTTGATCACTATTATATTTTGTTTTTAAGACAATCATAGAAGAGTGACAATCTCTTTTAGTTCCTGCTACACTTCATTCTACACTTAAACTTAACTTACAGAATGAAAACAAAAAGTCTTTAAAGAGAAGGGATGCTGTTTGAGGATTGCAAAGCAGTTGTTATCTCAAATAATGCATATTAACTTGATGTTTCAATGCTCAGGGAACTTATCCTCTCATTTCTACACACACACAAAAAAATGCTATCTTTCTTATATTCTTGGCTTATTCTTATTTATAAAGGTCCAGAGTGAGCACCTACTCTGTACCTAATCAAATATGCAGTTGTTCCTTGCTGTTAAATTTTCTTTATTCATTTTTTTGGAAGGGGAAGGGCAGAGAAGAGTAACTGGTGATAAGAATGGCGTCTGGAGTCAGGAGGGGGCGCTGTGCGCAGGCGCGTGGTGACACCGCGGCGAAGCGGGAAGGAGAGCCCAAACGGCCTCAGTCGCGTGGGCAGCTGCCACGGTGCTTTGGCAGTTGCCGCAGGTGACGGAGCCTACCGCCTCGTCGATCCCGCCCGCTCGCTCTCTCGCTCTCGAGTCCGGATGGTGGCGTGGCCGAGCCTTTGGAGGCTGATGGTCATCATGGCTAGGTATTAGCAGTCACATATATGTGCAAATCTGCATTTGAAAGTGGAAGAGGGACACAACAATGAAGAGGTCATTCACTTAAACAACTTTCACTGCCACCGAGGTCAAGTTACTTTGTAAAGCCAGCTACACAGAGGGTGCATGCATTTGGAGTGTCTTTGCAGCAGCAAGGGGCTGGATAGGTCTCAGAGATGGGCCCATCACCTTATCTGATTCCTCTGATGAGGAAGGAATACTGATGCTGGTCACCCCAGCCACTGAGCAACATGAAGATGACCTGGATGATGATTCATCCTGACAGAGACACATAGACCTCAGACATCCCGACCCAATCTCGTCAAACCAGCTGCCCAGTGGCAGGATCTGAAAAGATTGCAAGAAGAAAGGCCTAAAAAGTCTAGAGCAGACTATGAAGCAGATATGCGCAGATATTTTTCCTTGTGTAACAACTCATTGATTGGTTCTGGGGCACAGGATGATTCTGAGGATGAATATGGTGAATTTCTGGATCTTAAACCTCCTGGACTCTCTGAATTTGCTTAGCCAAGCAGACGAACAGACAGAGAGCCCAAACCTGGGCCAAGTCATGACCAGATAGCAGATGACATGGTCAATTCCAGATCTGAGCAGAAAGTTATTATATTGGGAGAAAGTGGCCTTCTTTTCCCAGAAAGTGATCCTTTGGAAACTCAGAATCAATTATCTGAAGACTCAGAGGCAGAGGTCTTGTCAAATATTCCAGAACCAGTTGCATCAGTAGACCAGGTAATTGTAGAAGAATACTGGCTTGATCATCCATACTTCTGGGCTCTCAACCAACAATCCCAAGAGAGAACAAACCAGGTTGTCCCTCAAGAGCGGCATTCTGAATCAAAAATGGGCCCTTTTTACTTTCAGCATGAATTTCCAGAGCCAGCTTTTCCAAGGCCAGAACCCCAGCAGGAGGGGATTCCAGGCCCTGCTTCTCCTCAGCCAGCTGATCGAGGAAATCCAGAAGGAGGCTGAAGAAGAACAGAAAAGGAAGAATGGAGAGGACACCTTCAAACGTATTGCGCCCCCCTCCCCCCACTGGAGAAGCCGCCTGAGAAGGTGCAACGTGTGGAAGCCCTGCCGCGGCCTGTCCCACAGAACCTGCACCCGCAAATGCCACCATATGCCTTCATGCACCCACCCTTCCCCCTGCCACCTCTAAGGCCTGTGTTCAATAACTTCCCATTCAACCTGGGCCCTGTTTCTGCCCCCTACGTGGCCCCTCTGCCCAACATGCGCATCAACTATGACTTTGGACACATTCACGTGCCCCTGGAGCACAACCTGCCCACGCACTTCGGCCCCCAGCCCAGGCATCGCTTCTGACGCCTGTAGCCCTGGCCTTCTGAATGGGGTGGATGGCAGTTGCTTGCTTCCCTCTCAAGGATGGGACTGTGTTCCTTCTGCTCCTTTCTTGACAAGGGCCACTACTCCAAGGCTAGTGCCCACTGGGTCCCCAAAGGGGATCCATCTGGCTCTCTCCACTTACACTATCTGAGTGGCCTTAGCCATGAAGTGGGCCCTGAGAATATTTGCCTCGCTTCCTCCCCTGGCAGATTATGGAAAACCAATAGGGGTTGTAGACCACCCCCATCCTGGATACATTGCCATGAGGCTCCCCTTCCCCTGGCCAGGGCATTCTTCCCTTCCTGCCCTAGGTCCACTCAGGTCAAAGGGCCTCAGAGAATGGTCCATGTTGCAGGTTATGTTGTTTTCTGAAGTAATTGCTCCTGTTCGTGTACGTTTAAATTAAAATTTTCTGTGGCTTAAAAAAAAAAAAAAAAAAAAAAGAATGGCATCTGAAGTAGAGAGTGATAGATGGTACATTATGTACCTGTTGGTTTCATCTCACTGAGTATGGGATTTTAATCATTTTTTGCTTAGGTCCAGTAGCATGTAACATAATTCCCTTATACTAAATGAAACACTGTTGTGAATCAATCCCACTATAACATGGCAATAAACAGCTTTAAAAGCAATTTAAGGGGCTCTAGCCTCTCCTGTCTTCTCATGGGCAGAGCTCTCTGTACTTTCTCCTCTTTCTTTTTCTTAATCTCATAGTTTCTTTTCACTGTAAAATGATCCTAATTTAAGATGGTGCATTAAAGCCACATATAGAATTTTTTAAAGTAATAAGTAAAAAAATAGTATGCTAAAACCACAGCAGAAAAAAATGAAATGAGATAAAAATTATGTAGAATAACACAAATAAACATACAGTTTAATAATTATAAACATGTTAACATTTTGTTCTATAAACTGGGAAAAATATGCCTTAACTAATTCAGATTATACCCATTACTCTACATTTTTTTACTACTTCACTACTGTAAATATCATTGAAATATTCTTTCAGTAATATCTGTTTTTTTATGTAATATGCTAAGGTCTAATTTTCTTTCCTTTCTTCTAATTGTGCTTTTCACTTTCATTTCCTCTTACAGTCAATCTGTGTGAGTGTATTTTTCCTTTTTCTTTTCTTTAGAGGATGATGACCTTAGAAAATGGATTAAATGTACTCAGGAGAAGACTCAGTGGGTAAAACTTTTGTAGCACAAACTTGAGGAACTAACTTTGGATTCCTAGAACCCAAGTGAGTGCTTGGTGTGTGTGGCAGATCATATGTAATTCCAATGATTGGGAGGTTGAGACAGGGAATGTCTGAGGTAAACTGGGTAGCTAGACTAGTTGAATTTTAAGCTTTGGGTTCAAATTTTTGACTGTGTCTCAACAAATTATGTAGAGAGTAATTAGGGAAGATACTGCTTAAAACTCTGGCCTCCACACTCATGAAAACACAGTTGTACATATACATGCACACACATGAAAATCTGTATGCACATGCACAATATGAAAACTTTAAAAATTATACTAGAATTTCACAGAGAAATTATGCATACCTCTAATTCTAGCACTTGGGAGGCTCAGACAAGAGAATGATTCCTTTTTGTTATTATTTTTTTAGAGACAGAGAGAGAGAGGATTGAGAGGGAGAGAAAGAATTGATACACGAGGGCCTTAGGCACTGCAATCAAACTCCAGATGCTTGCATCACCTAGTGGGCATGTGAAACCTTGCACTTGCCTCACCTTTGTGCATCTGGCTTATGTGGGATCTGGAGAGTCTGAACATAGGTCCTTAGGCTTGGCAGACAAGTGTCTTAAACACTAAGCCATTGCTCCAGCAAAAGAGAATGATTCTTTTTGCATGTGTATTTATGATGTGAAGAGATGTATATATGTGTGTTCACATGAGTGTAGGTACTTGTGTGTAGAGGTGAGTATCTTCCTTGATTGTTCTATACCTTATTGACTGGTCCAGAGCTCACTGATTCATGTAGTCAGCTTGTCCCTGGGATCCTGTCCCTGCCACCCAAGGGGCAGGATTACAGGCACTTTTCATGCTCACTCAGCATTTTCATGTGAGCGAAGGGTCTGAACACAAGTCCTTGTGCTAAGGAGCATTGCTGACTAAGCGAGCTCTCCCACCCCAAGGAAGGAGGACTGGAGGCCAGTCTAAGCTGCACAGTTAGACATTGTCTCAAGAAGAGAGAAGTAGATGGGGAGGAAGAGGAGGAGAAATTGTGCTAGAGGTGAGGAACTGTGTTATATCATAGAGTGTTTCAATGTACAAGACTCAAAGGCTCAAGCCATCATTACAGTAATGAATTCTAGACAAATCTATTTGTGAATTAGCATTACTGAAATGATCTCCCCAAATTCTGTGGAATACAAGGAGGCATTTTGTTTACCCCAATTAGAATATCATTGTTGATTACAGAGCAACTAACAGATCACTAAGACTTTTTTATATAAACTGTAGGACACTCACCACAAACAATTTGATTTTTGCTCAAAAAGCATTTAATAGATGTTTGCTAACCCTAATATTAAGACTCATAATTCATTCTAATTTGAGCTGTGTGACTAAAAATTATTTTCCTAGCAGAAATCTAACATCAACAGGGTGAAAGTAGAGAGTAAACAATGCTGCTGCTTTTCCTACTGAGAAAACTTCACAGTGGTGACACACACAGCTAGCATTAATAGTGAGGATAATTATTCCTTTTTCTGCAGAGAGGATTGAAATAAAATTAGCATTTTTTGATAGTTTATAGGTATTTTGATGGTAATTGCTTATCCATGGAATCACAAAAACATCCTAATTGTGAAAATAGGCAAATATCTGAGCTTGGTGGTGCACACCTTTAATTCCAGCACTTGAGAGGGAGAGGTAGGAGATCAATGTGAGTTCAAGGACAGCCTGAGACTATATAATGAATTCCAGGTCAGCCTGGGCTAGAGTGAGAGCCTACCTCAAGGAAAAAAAAAAAAAAACAGAAAGAAAGAAAATAGACAAATATTTTGGAACAAAATTTCTATCTTTTATAACTACTTTGACAATTTTATACATATTTATAATGAATTGTGATCCTAATCCTCTCCCATTTCCTTCCATTGACCCATTCCCAGTCCCTACTCTTCCAACTAGTTCATCTTCTACTTTGATGTCTTTTTTTAATCTTGTGTGTATAAATGACCCACTGAGTTTAATTAGAGTTGCTTTTATGAACACAGGTGAGGATTTATCTACCAGAGGACAAAAATTAAACCACTGGCTATGCCACTACAGGCAATTTCTCCCTGTCCCTCAGCAACCACTGACTACCAATAACTCCCCAAGAAGAGATAGGGGCCTCATGCCTTCTTCTATCATCCATGATGGAATGCTAGTGGCCAAATACTGTGACAGCCTTGGGGGTTACAAAAGTCACTATGAAGTCCTGAATGCAGTGGCATATCATGCTTGGAAGACAGCAAGCCACCACACTCCTCACCACCCTCAGGTTCTTACATTCTTTTGTCCCCTCTTCATATTTCACTGAGCCTCACAGGGGTGATTTAGGGGTCTTATTTAATGTTGAGAGCTTTATACTCACTTAATCCTGGCACTAGGATTAATTTTGAATCACATAACCACCAATGTGTAAAAAGCTTCTCTTTTAAAAGGAGCAAACAGGGCTGGAGAGATGGCTTAGCAGTTAAGGAACATGCCTGCGAAACCTAAGGACTCACTATTCAATTTTCCAGGTTCCAGGTTCCATGTAAGCCAGATGCACATGGTGGCACATGCATCTGGAGTTCACTTGCAGTGGCTAGAGGTCCTGGTGCACCTATTCTCACTCTTTCTCTCCCCCCCGCCCCATCTTTAATAACTGTTGGGCATTGCTAAACATGGGCTGGGACTGTGAGGAAGCTGGCCTGGGCTGTTGGACATGGCCGAGGACATTGGGCTGTGGGATTGCAGCTGGCCTTATCATCAGGAACCCACTCTGGTGACATAGACTGGCCCTTCCTGTCCTCGGGCAAGTAGTGTGCCCTGTCTTTGCCCAGAGTGGGCAGAACTGGAGAGGCCCTTTCCCCTTGATCCCAAAAGTATCTGATCATTCCATAGTCAGGCTTTTCCCACCCCCCGCCCCACAGTTCCTGACCTTGTGGCTAGCTGCCCAAGAGACCCTTATGTGGCTGAAGTCACATAGCTTTTCCTGCCACTATCTCCCTTGCTATTCTGCCTTTCAGCCAATTAGATAACAACCCATAAAACTATGTATCCAATCACCATATAGTCTGTATGTGCTTTCTCAACCTTTCTCAAGTGTTTATAAGCCCACTCCCCTTGTGAATAAATGAGAGAGTGCTATCCATCGGACGGCCTCCTGGTTCATTGCCCATCGCACTCACCCACTCCAGGACCCTGCTTTCCCCCCAACTCCTCCTGCCCCCAGAACATTGGTGGCCTATGACCCCTGGGAACAGCGAGGACCCACAAATAACTCAATAAATAAAAATAAAATCATTTAAAAAGGGAGAGATTAGCACTAATTAGTATGCATAAATATATATAATTAAAAAGTAATTTATTGGACATACAACATATCCAATTAACCAAACAGCAGTAGTGAATTCACTCTTAGGGTCTGTCACCAACCCAGACAGACTTTTAACTAGGTTTTCATCACTGGAAATGAAATTATTCCTATAAAGAGGTACTCAAATACAAACAAGTAGCATTTTGTTACCCATTTAGCAGTCATGTTACTTTTGCACTAGTGGGCACATCCTTGCATGGCTGATCGTGCAGTTGTAAGCCCAATGCTGGGTAGGTTTGTTTAATCCTTTTCTCCCCATTCCTTAGCTATTTTAAACACAACAGCAATAAACACAGATGAGCAATTATCTCTATAGCAGAGCATACATTCCTTAGGGTATATTTCCAGGGATAGTATAGCTGAGTCACAGAGTAGTTCTATTTGTAGCTTTTTGAAAAATAGCTGCATGGATTTCCATGATGGCTTCACCAATTTACACTTCTAGCAACAATGAATGAGGGTTCCTCTTTCCTCACACTCTAAATAGCATTTATGGCCACTTGACTTTTTGATAATGGACATTCTGACCAGAGTGAGGTGGAATTACCAAGTACTTTTAACTTACATTTCTCTGATAGCAAAAGATATTGAAAAATTTAAAAATATTACTAATGGCCATTTGCAGTTATTTTGAGAAACTTCTGTTCTGTTTAATAGCCCAGTTTTTATTAGATTGTTTGAATTTTTATTGATTAGTTTTTGAGTTATTTGTAGATTCTAAATTTTAATCTTCTGCCAGATGTATACCTGGCAAAGATTTATCCTATTCTGTAGATTGCCTCTTAATTTGGTTGATAGTTTCCTTAGCTGTAAAATAGCATTTTAGATTTATGAATTCCCATTTTCTGATTGTCTGCCTAATCTCCTACGCCACTAGGCTCCTAGTCAGAAATTTCTTCTCTACACCTAGACCTTGAAGTTGTCTCCCTAGTTTTCTCTCTAGTTTTTAATCAAAAAGATTAGAGATGAAAAAGGAAACATTATAACAGATACCAATAAAAGTAATGAAAACATACTTCAAAAACCTATGTTCCAAGTTGGATGAATCAACCATTATATGACACTTACTATGTAACATAAAGGCCTAAGGAGGCCTCAGAGACCACTGAAGTCAGATATTCAGAGAATGGTTAAGCACATCTGTGACCCCAGTTGCATTGGAGAGTGGAGACTTGAGAAAAAATGACAAGCTCTGGGATCATTCCCAATTAGAATAGGCACACAAAACATTAACTCTTTTGGGATATCCCTAACAAAGGAAATAAAACACCTATTCAATGAAAACATTAAACCACTAAAGAAAGAAATTGAGGAGGACCTGAGAAAAATGGAAAGACCCCCCCCCACTTAATCAGAAGAATTAAAATAATGAAAATTACCATCCTACCAAAAACAATATACTGATTCAATGCAATTACAATAAAAATTCTGCCATCATTCAACAGAAATAGAAAAATAGTCTGCAAATTCCTATGGAAGCACAAAGGGCTTCTGATAACCAAAGAGTGTCTTCAGCAAAAAGAATACTAATGGTCATATCACCACACCTGATTTCAAGATAGATTACAAAGGCACAGAAATCAAAACAGTACAGTACTGACACAAAAATAGAGACACTGATTAATGGGATAGAACTGAAGATGCAAGTACAAGTTTTCACCACATAGACTTTGGAAAAGTTGAAGATACAAGTACAGAACAGCAACCTAATCTTTGAAAACCTGACCAAAAATGCACACTGGACAGCATTTCCAACAAATAGTTCTGGAGAAAGTTGATAACCACATGTGAAAGAATAGATATAGGCCTTATTCTGTCACCTTGCACAAAAATCAACTCCAAGTGCACCAAAGACTTCAAAATAAGACCTAATTTGTGACATGCCTAGAAGAAAAAGTAGGGAGAGCAGACTAAAATACAGGAATAAGCAAAGATTTTCTGAAAAAGTCTCCAGTAGCCCAGGGAATTACACAAACACTCTGGTATCTCATGAAACTTAAAATCTATTGTACAGTTATGCAAACAATCTACAGAATCAATAGACAACTTACAGAATGGGAGAAAAGCTTTGTCAGCTATATATGTGACAGAGGATCAATAACTAGAATATACAAAGACTGAAAAAGAAAAAAGTTAAACAACTCAGTCAAAAAATGGGCCACAACATGGCTCAGGGAAAGTTGTGGATTGTTAGAGCCATAAATTGGATCAACAGAGACATTGCCTCTCCCCCATAACTGATGGCTACCCCCATAATGCAGTACCCACAACCACCATGGGGGGAGGACAGGGAGAAGGCTAACGATGGTACCATCATGGCTGTATACACACTATATACATAACTTATAAAAACAAAACAAAAAACCCACCATTGTTAGTTATAACAATTACTCATTCTGCAATATTTTCCTCCAATTGAATACAAAAATAATTTTGTACCTCTGTAAAAAAAAGTTATAAGCATCTCTCTCTTAAGCTGTAGCCCTTATGGAAACATTGACTTTTTATTACAGCCTGAACTTCTCTCCTCTGATTAGCAAAAAGAGACTTCCCAAGGATGAGAGCTGCCAGAGGAGTGATTTGTTTTTTTCATTTTTCTTAAAGAGGCCAGGAAGGAGAGGGAGGAGGAAGGCAGAAGAGGGGTGAGTAAAATGTTCAGAAAAAGCTTATCCACAGAAGGTCTAAGAAAGCTGGAAGTGTGGGGCTGAAAGAGGTCGAGCAGGAGGTATGCTCAAGGGGACACATGGAGATGATTTAGGAGAGAAGCAGTTCCTGGGAAAGTGGTGCTAAGTCACAAACAGGTTCTCAAAGGACAGTCTCCCTGGAAAGCCAAGGCCTGTGTTCCAGAAAGAACCGGTGAGCTGGACTGCTCTCACAGCAGTCAATGATGCAAGCTTCAACCACTCACAAGACACTGGCCATCTTAACATTTTTCCTGCTTTGTGAAAAGAAAGTCATTGCTGAGCATGCTGGTGGATGTACATAGTCCCAACTTCTCAAGAGGCTGAGGTGGGAGGACCACATTAGTTCATGAGTCCAAGACTAGCTTAGAGAACATAATGACTTCCCACCTTAACAAACAACAAAAATAAGTAAATAAAACTCATTTTTAAAATGGGCCAATGCCAGGCATGGTGGTGCATGCCTTTAATCCCAGCACTTGGGAGGCAGAGGTAGAAGGATTGCAGTGAGCTCAAGGCTACTCTGAGACTACATAGTTAATTCCAGGTCAGAGGTAGGAGGATTGTGGTGAGTTCGAGGCCACTCTGAGATTGCATAGTTAATTCCAGGTCAGCCTGGTCCAGAGTGAGACCCTACATTGAAAAACAAAAACAAACAAACAAACAAAAAATAAATGGACTATAGAAATGAACAGAGTTCTCAAAGACTACAAATGGCCAATAAACATCTAAGAACATATTTGACATCTTTACCTATTAGGGAAATAAAAAGTGAAGCTACCTTGAGATTCCATCTCACTCTGGTCAGAATGGCCATCATCAAAAAATCAAATGAGAACAAATGCTGGTGGTGATGCCAAGAAAGTGGAACCCTCATCCACTGCTAGTGGGAGTACAAATTTGTACAGCCATCATGGAAATCAGTATGTAAAAATAGAGCACCGTTTGATTCAACTATACCACTCTTGGGCATATACCTTAAAGACTCTGTACTTTACCTGCTCAGCTATGTTTTCTATTTATTCCATTCATAGTTCTTAGTAAATGGAGTAAGCCCAGATGCACATCAGTAGATGACTGGATTATGAGTATATGGTATATACATACCCTCTACTAAGCAAAAGGAAAAAAGGAAATCTTGAAAATTGCAGAAAAATGGATGAATTTAGGAAAAATTATATTAATTATTTACCCAGGATCAGAAAGACAAATGCTGTCTGAGGCTTTCATATGTGGATTATAATATGGAATAGTTTGATTTATTTATAATTTATAGTATTAGTAGTAGTATTGTTTAGGAAGGTTGAATGAGGCTTTGAGCAAGGAGTAGCAGGAAGTGATTAGAGGAGGGAATAGTAGAC
This sequence comes from Orientallactaga sibirica, assembly GCA_036365145.1. NCBI lineage: Eukaryota > Metazoa > Chordata > Mammalia > Rodentia > Dipodidae > Orientallactaga > Orientallactaga sibirica. Next base: position 4,309,337 of record JAEOAD010000240.1, read on the forward strand.
AGGCAAGTGGAGGGACAGAACATGGTGGGTGGAAAGATCTGTGGGAGACTGGCAAAGGGAGGTAGTGTTGTAAGCCGATATACAAAACTAAAGATGTCATGAAGTTGTACCATTAAAACCTACTAATTTTTAACAATTAAAAGATAAAACACTTAACAAGAGAGAGATTGAGAAAGACAGGAGCAGTTGCAGCAGAAATATTCTGCAGGAGTAATGAAAGCTTCACCCTAAAGCCGTACGCTGTTGCTGGTAAATAACCAATGCTGGCAAAGTGCATCCTGCCCCCTAAGTGAGTGACTGATCATTGAGAGCCATGATCCCCCCCGCCCCCAAACAAATCATGCCATTGCTGACTTATTTGGTTTCTTCATCAGGAATAGACATTAAGACCCTATTGCTGAAGACACCTCACGTTGCAGTAGCAGGACACTGGGAAATCGAGTCAGCTCCCTGACGACAAGCTGTCATAGCTCTGGAAGGCACAATGACAGCTTCTGGGAAACAAAGTCACCAACAGTGTGAACAAGCAGTGGATCAACAAAGTTACATAATCTACTAACTAGGCAAGATGTATCCACCAGTGCAATAATGGCATGTAAGTTAAGGTTAACCTTTATGGCTCTGTAATTAGATATGAGGCCATGCAATGAGAGGGAATTCATGCCTGGTACTAGCAGAGAACCAAATCAGGCTCCTTTGGCTAGGAAGATCATAGGGCCTCTAAGGAAGCTTCCACTGTTCTTTGGCCAAAATGAGAGGTTATGCTCATTAATAAATCTTTTAAGTGTCTATGTTTATGTTGTGATCTGTGCTGCTTTCATTCTTGGCTACATGATCTGCTTGTTACAGATGGCAGAAAATACCTGGCAGACCCAAGGCTCACCAAAATTATAAGAAAAGAACACAGAATGTCTAACCTGAAGGGAATCATCTTAATAAAATTTGCAAGGATACAGGCAACATTGCAGAGGATTTGGTGGATGAAACATGAGTGCTGCTCTCACTGGCAGTAGACAGTAAGGAGAATCAAAACTCATCAACGCAGAAACTGAGAGGCTACACAGAAGGCACATAAGGTATACAGATAGGAATATGACCAATTTGCAATATGTCCATATAATAAAGTTCTCAATATGAAAATAGTAACATATTGAAAACACACAAGGAAGTTAAGGTAGTATAGAAAAGGTATTTAATTTAAGTGTGTGTCACAAAATAAGGATAATTAAAAGTTAATGAGTTTCAGGCTGGAGAGATGGCTTAGAGGTTAAGGTGCCTGCCTGCTAAGCCTAAGAACCGGGTTCCAATCTCCAGGTCCCACATTCAGCCAGATGCAGTGACACAAGGGCACGATGCCAAACTTGGCCACAAGGGGCACACATCTGGATTTCGTCCACAGCAGCTGAGAGACAGCTAGCCACCCATCTCTATCTGTCTCCCTCTCCCTCTCTGTCTGTCTCTCTCTCTCCAAAAATAAATAAAATAATTTTTAAAAAATTTTAAAAAGTTAATGAGTTTCAATGTTCCAGTAAAGATAGACAAGAAACAACTTGAGATAGGATAAATCAAAGGGAAATGATTATGTTGTTTGGTTGTGAAACATCCCCCATTGCCTGTGTGGTTTGGATGTGAAGAGTCTTCCATAGCCTCGTGTGGTTTGGATGTGAAGAGTCTTTGATAGCCTCGTGTGGTTTGGATGTGAAGTGTCCTCCATAGCCTCATGCATTTTGTATTCTTGGTCTCAGGCTAGTGGCAATTTTGTAGAGCCTTTGGGAAGTAGAACTTTGCTGTGGAGGAGATTACTACAGCAGATTGATTGTAGAGGTTTATTAATAGTTCAGCCTAATGGGTGCTTAGTGTCAGCTCACTCACTCTACTGCTTCTCCATGACTGATGATGTATAAAAGTGTGAGGCAGCTCTCTACTTTGCCATGCTTTCCCTATCATGATGAAACTTCCCCTCAGAACTAAATGGAAGTAAACCCTTTCTTTCCATCAAAAAATTAAACTTCAGAAAAAAATCCCAATTAGTAAATGAACAAATGAACTGAATAAACATTCTAAAGGAAGAAATAAAAATGGTCAATACAGGGCTGGAGAGATGGCTTAGCAGTCAAAGCACGTGCCTGCAAAACCAAAGGACCCAGGTTTGATTTCCCTAGACCCAGGTAAGCCAGAGACAAAAGGTGGCACATGCATCTGGAGTTTGTTTGCAGCAGCTGGAGGCCCTGGCATCTCACTTCTCTCTCTTTCTCCCTTTTGTCGCTCTCAAATAAATTATAAAAATAAAATATATATTTTAAATTTTTGTTTATTTCTATTTATTTATTTGAGAGTGATAGAGAAAGAGGCAGAGAGAAAGAGAAAGAATGGAGAATGGGTGCTCCAGGGCCTCCAGCCACTGCAAATGAACTCCAGATGCATGTGCTACCTTGTGCATATGGCTTATGTGGGTATTGGGGAATGGAGCCTTGAACCAGGGTTCTTAAGGTTCACAGGCAAACACTTAACTGCTGAGCCATCATTGACCATTAAAAAATGGTCAATACATATTTGAAAAAGTATTCAGAGCATTTTATTTATCCTGAAAGTGCAAATGAAAACTTCTTTGAGAGTCCTCCCCACTGTAGCCAGTACAGCTACCATTAAGAAAACAAATGACAACAAATGCTGGTGAAGTGTTCGGGAAAGGAATGCTTGCATATTGCTGCTGGGAATGTGAACTAGTGCGGCCACTATAGAAATCACTGGGGAGGCTCTTCAAAGAACTAAAAACATAGAGCTACTGTATGAGCAGTTCTAACATTGCCAAATGTATGCCTTTAGGACTCTAAATCAGCATAGCTCAAAGATACTTACATATTCATGCTTACTGAGCGATATTCATAATACTGAGAAAATGGAAACAGCATGGATGTCTAGCAACAGATGACAGGATAAGGAAACTATGGTACATTTACATAATGGAATTTTATTCAGCTACACAGATAAATGAAATCATGGTATATGCAGAAAAATGGATCATTATTGTGAATAAAAGAAGGCAAACATAGAAAGATAAATGCCACACTTTATCTGATGTGCAGATTCTAAATTTAAATCTATATGTGTGCACTAATTCTGGAGCTTACAAGGCTCTGACAGTTTCTAGGGTCTCTGCTTCCCTGAAGGATTGGAGTTGCAGGAACCTGTGGCCACACTCAACTTTTTATGTGTGGTCACCTCAGGCCCTCATGCTTGTGCAGGAAGTGCCCTTAATCACTGAACAATCTCTCCAGCCTCATTTTTTTGTAACATCTACTTTTCAACTGTCTTCTATTCATTAAAATTTATCATTGATGGACAGTTGTTCTAAATAGTGAAAGAAACTGGATTTGTTTTAGCCAATCAGTTCTTGAGTGTGTGTGTGTGTGTGTGTGTGTGTGTGTGTGTGTGTAAAATGTTCTTTTGTATGTAGTCTACTATTCCTTTTCATGGCCAATAAATTTTCCTAGTCTTCCATTTTAATATTGTTTTAAATCTTTTTATTTTTATTTTTATTTTTTTTTGAAGAGAGAGAAAGAGAGAGAATGGACATGCCAGGGCATGTGCAAATGAGCTCCAGATGCATTTGCACGCTTATGCACATGTGTGACATTGCACACTTGTGTCACTGTGCATCTGGCTTTGTGGGACTTGGAGATCCAAACATGAAGTCTTAGGCTTCACAAGCAAGCGCCTTAACTGCTAAGCCACCTCTCTAGCCCTTTTATGCTATATTTTAATTTCATAATTATTATCCTACACATCATTAGCATCTTAAAGCAACCAAGTTCACATTAATTTAAATTTAGTTTAAAAAGAGTAAAATCTTCCCTCCAATATAATTTCATTAATCACTTCCCTTTTTGTTATGATTTTCAAACAAATTAGATCTTAATATAAGCATACCAATCCTTTTATAACTTCTTTATAATTCGTATGGAATTGTCTTTTAAATCATAAAGGAAATGAAATCCTAACAACATAATGCATTGAAATTTCTATATTCATTTGCATAATTACATTTATTTTCTTTATTTCTTTGTGTATGTTCATGTTATTGATGAGTATTCCCTTCATTTCATATTATAATAATTTTATTGTTTTCTCTTTTTGGAAAGAAAGCATTTTTGACAACTTAAGCAATTAAGCAAGATTTTATTTTAGAAAAAAAGTGAAGCAGGAAGCTCCTAAATTGGGAAGGGTTCCTAGTTGATAACTTAGCAAACTTGTTTTTGTTTTTATTTTTAATCTGAGAATATTTCAGGCTTTCCTTCTTTTTGAAAGATTGTCTTACAGAATGTAAAATTATTGATTGAGAGTTTTCCCTACCCCAACATTTTGGAAACTACTTTCCTAATATTTTCTGCATGTCACAATTTTCGATGTAAAACTTTTATTTATCTTACTGGAGTTTCCTGAACACAGTTACTGTCCTCTTGCTGCTTTCAGGAGTTTCTCTGTTTTTCACTCAACAATTTGACCAAGGTGTTGAGGTGTAGATCTCCTTAGACTGATCCTAATTGTACAAATAAATCTACTAATAATGAATCTCAAGGAAGGTAACAGAGTTCAGTTCAAACACATCTGCTCACTGGTCCTGCGCTCATGGCCAACAAGACAAATGAAAACTTACTGAAGTCATTCTTCAAGTTAATTCCTTTATCTTCTGCCAATTTATATCTTTTGCACCTCTAAAAAAAAAAACTATTTTCATTCTGTTTTTTGCAGCCTTAGAATTTGTACTATTTCCATTCTTTCCCTTGGGTTGGAGAGCACCATCATAAGCAATCTTTATTGTGTGTGTGTGTGTGTGTGTGTGTGTGTGTGTGTGTGTGCGCACGCGCACATGGGTATACATGTTAGTATGTATGTGGATATACATGGGGATGCACATGTGTGTGTTGTGGTTGTGCCTGAGTATACATGTTAGCATGTCTGTGGGTATATGTTGGTGTATACATGTGTGTTGTATGTGTGCATGAGTATACATGTTAGTATGCATATGTTGGGGTGCACACATGTGTGTTGTGTGTATGCATGAGTATACATGTTAGTATGTGTGGTAGTATATGTAGGGGTGTACACATGTGTGCTTGCATGCAGAGGCCAGAATTTACATAGAATATCTTTTTCAATCACTCTTCACTTTATTTCCTGGATAGCCTATCTTACTGAATTGAGAACCCAGGGGTCAGCTACTGAATCTAGACAGACAACACTGGTCAGTCTCCTGCCTCAGCCTCCCAAGTACTGGGATGACAGACACATGCCATTATTCTTAGCTTTAATGTGAGGTTTCCCAATAAACATGGGTATTCTGAATGCTAGTCTCCCCAGCTGATGGCAATTGGAAATTAAAGCCTCATGGAGGAAGTGTATTTTGGGGAGTGGGTTTATGAGTATTAGATCCAGTTTCCCCATGCAAGTGTTTTGCACAATCTCCTGTTCCTGTTGCCCACCTGATGTTGACCAAGGGTGATGCCCACCCTCTGCTCATGCTATCTATTCCCCTGACATCATGGAGCTTCTTCCTCGAGCCTGTAAACCAAATAAACTTTTTTTTTTTTTTTTTGCCCCACAATATGCTCTTGGTTGGGGGATTCCTACCAGCAATGCAAACCTGACTGCAACACCAATACACGTACCACTTTATGTATCTGGATTTACGTTGGTACTGGGGAATCCAACTCAACCTGTCATTTCTTTCTTAAACAAAAATTAAAGAAAGTAAGAGTAAAATGTTTCAAAGAAATGACTTTGTTTTTCCAGTTTGGTACCCTATTCTTTAAAGGCAAAATAGGAAGAGTAAAAAAAAAAGTGTGCATAATACTCTGTTGTAAATTTTTTCTTACTCAATATGTCAATTTTTAAAAAATATATCATGTAAAAATATTACTGAAAATCCATTCTTAGCATTTAATTTTAAAAGGTCCTTCATATTTTTCACCTCATATATTTATCCATTCTAGTTAAAGCTATTATGGTGGAGTCTGGCTGGAACCCTTTTCTGATTCCCTGCTGATCCAGAATTTATCAAATGTTAAAGAGGAAAAATTGGCTGAATGTCCATATTGAAAAAAGCAAAAGGGAACAGGGAATTTTCCTTGAGAATTGCCTTCTTAAGAGCCAATCAGAAGGAAATGCCAAACTTGATTGTTTGGAAATCTCAGCTGTGCATATTTCCATTAAAATCCTGCCCAAGTCCATTTAATTTGCTCAAAGATAAACAAAATGCCCTTTATTGCATTGCATGCAGTTTTGACAGATGGCTCTAGGCATTTCTGTCCAGGTGTAAAGAGACAAAGATAAATGAATCTGTTCTTTTGAATTCACACACTTTGTGACTTTCATCTCCATCTCCTTCCACCTTATCATCATAGCACCTTTCATCTGCTTCATGTTCCCAATGAGCAACAGCCGGGTCTGACTAGAGCTTGCTTCCTTGTACTTTTAAAGAGAAGTTTCCCTTGCTAGGTATTCTCCATACCATTCATCTCGCCAACGCTTCAAAATACACTATAGTATTGTTTACTGAAATAGTTTTAAATATATGTAAACCCATCAGACTTACCTTTTCTAGATTACTTATAAAGATTAGGAAACTTAAGGCTATAAGATGTTCACTATATTGAAATTACTTAGCAAATGACCATAATATGATATGAAACAAAATGAAAGTAAGCTAAATAACTGAAATTATTCTTAAAATCATATGTGTGTGTTTGTGTGTGTGTGTTTGTTGTGATGACATAGGGTCTTACTCTAGCCCACGCTGATCATAACATTAGTTCAGGAAAGCTATACTAATTTTTGGAAGAGTTCAGAAATGTTTTATAAGTGTTTCAAATAACTCAGTATGTAAAATTTAATTGGTAATTTATTACTATATTTTATTTATAATAGAACAAGCACAGATGTTCAGCATAATATGAAGAACTGCATCAAAATATTAGATTAAATTTATGTACAAAAATATACACAACTAAATCTGAACTTAAATCTGCATCCACATTCATATGATCTCTTGCAAAAAGTAATTCTTTTACTTTGAAAACTTATTATTTTGTTAGTAGAAACAAATTTATTATTACTTAATTTTTAGTGCCAATAAAAACCAATCTGTCCTTATAAAAGTCAGCTGTTGCCTGGAGAGATGGCTTAGCCGTTAAGGCTCCTGCCTTCTAAGCCTAAGAATGCTGGTTCCAATTGCCAGCGGTTCCAATCTCCAGGTCCCACGTTTAGCCAAATGCAAAGTGACACAAGGGCGCAATGCTGCATTTGACCACAATGGGGCACACGCATCTGGATTTTGTTCGCAGCAGTTGAGAGGCTGCTGGTGCGCCCATCTCTATCTGTCTTCCTCTCTCTCTCTCTGTCTTTTTCTGTCTCTCTCAAAAAAAAAAAAAAAAAAAAAAAAAAAAAAAAAAAAGTCAGCTGTCATTTGCTTTCTGATAACATTTACTTTATCCCTACCCCACAGTTTGTGTGGAACCCCATTTTGCTGGTTTGAAGTGACTTAAAATACTTTCTATATTTGCCCTTTTCATTGTATTACTATTCACATTGATTGTCAAAGAACTGATAGTGAATAAAGCTACAGGCTGACCTAGTAGGGTCTAAGGTGGTGACATCAGTGCATTAGTGTGGATCATTTCAGACATGATCCTTAAATGGTGATCCATTTATGTCAGTCCTCAGTATGATGAATAGACTAAAATCCACTGCATTTTATGCTCAAAAGAAATCAGATTTTTTTTTTTTAATTTTAGAGAGAGAGAGAGGGAATTGGTGTGCCAGGGCCTCAGCCACTGCAATCGAACTCCAGATGCTTGCACCAGCTAGTAGGCATGTGTGACCTTGTGCTTGCCTCACCTTTGTCTGGCTGGCTTACCTTAAATCTGGAGAGTTAAACATGGGTCCTTGGGCTTCACAGGCAAGTGCTTAATGGCTAAGCCATCTCTCCAGCCCCAATTTTTTCTTTTTTTAATTAGTAGGTTTCTTCTATTTTATCTTTCTTAGTATATAGTTGGGCATAAAAGCAAGAACCATAAAAGGGGCTCAGAAGATGGCTTAGTGATTACCAGTCACTTGTTTAGAAAGCCTGACCTCCTGTGTTTAATTCCCTAACATTCACATAAAGCTGGATGCAAATTGTACCTTTATTTGTGATCCTAAAGTGCCAAAGATAATGGGAGTGAAGTCAGGATGAAAGTCCATGATTGCAATAGCAAGAAGTCCATGAATGTGGAGCACAATCACCTTCAAGTTGTCCTCTCACTTCCACATGTGCCCTGTCATATGCACATCTCCTTCCCCACTCATATGTTTATGCCTGCATACAAAAATAATGAAAACATAAATAACAAATGTAAATATAAAACCAAAACAGCAAAAAAGTTTTAAAAATGAGCATAACAAGCCAGGTGTGGTGGTGCACGCCTTTAATCCCAGCACTTGGGAGGCAGAGGTAGGAGGATGGCTGAGAGTTTGAGGCCACCCTGAGACTACATAGTTAACTCCAGGTCAGCCTGGACCAGAGTGAGACCCTACCTCGAAAAACCAAAAAAAAAAAAAAAAAAAAAAAAAAAAAAAAATGAGCATAACAAATAAAACTTAAAAAGGTAGTTTCAAGTGATCTTTCTCAAACTTTGTATATTAAACAAAGAATTTGTTTTCACTGTGTATATTTATTTATTGTGGCAATGCCTCATCAGGGATATTTTTATACAAGTATATATGTACAGTGAGCAAGGTACAGCAGTATTGGACACAAGTATATGTATATATATATATATATATATATATATATATATATATATATATATATATATATATATATTGAGGTACCATGTCCCTCTAGCCCAGGCTGACCTGCAAGTCACAGTGATCCACATACCTCTTCCTTCTGAGTGCTGGGTTTAAAAGCATGCACCACCATGCCAGGATGTAATATTTTTCAAAGACAACAAATATGTACTCTTTTCTTTTAGTTCATCATTGCTACTTCCTTAAATTGTAAAATGTTTCTACTAGTTTTATACCTGTTAACTGATGGGCTCAAAATACGATTGAAAACTCCTATGTCAAAAACACACAACAGCTGTCTAATGAATATTTCTACATCATGTGTCATAATGGATGAGAAGACAATGTTTTATTTTGAAAATTAGGAGCAAATAATGACGATAGAAAATGTTTGGAAACATTTTTTGGAGCTATGAAAGACATGTAGTTTGTGAGAGAGCAGGTATATGTGGGGGCGGGGAGGGTTGGGAAAATGGCTTAGCGAACAGAATTCAACTGAAAAGCTGGATGCAAGAAATAGGCACAAGTGCCTGGCTTTCCTTTGAACCAGCAACACCCATGCACACACACACGTAAATAAATGAGTAAATGTAAAAGCAAAAAAGAAAAAAGAAGTACAAGAAGATATACCAATGGAGGACATTGACAGGAAGAAGCAATATGGCCATCTAGTCCCTTGAATAGAGAACAGTCAAGCCTGAGTAAGCAGAGATGGGAAGAGAAGTACATGCATACAGAAGCCAGCATATTTCCCCATGCCTTGAGCTGCTGGCCTCACACACTCATAGAGTTCAAGTCATCTCAGTCAATCCACAGGTAGTTCAAAGAGCTCAAGGTTCACTTTTCACATGTGGAAAATTATTTTAAATTGGAGCAAAACTCTTTGCTCTATCTGAAAAACCCCAACAAGTTTAAAGAACAAAATCCTTTTTTTTTGTTTTTGTTTTTGTTTTTGTTTTTTTGAGGCAGGGTCTCACTCTATCCCAGGCTGACCTGGAATTCACTCTGTGGTCTCAGGGTGGCCTCAAACTGATGGCGATCCTCCTACCTCTGCCTCCCAAATGCTGGGATTAAAAGCATGTGTGTGCTACCATGACCTGCTTCAAAATCTTGACCTATTCCCAGAAACTCAGTGACATTATTCTAATTTTTCATTATTTAAAATCAGCTTTTCTGAGAAATAATTAATAGATCATAAAATTCACAGTCATTAGCAATTCCTTTACTCCCTCAGCCTCGAGCAAGTGTAAACCACCTTTCACTTTTAAAAGTGATGTCTTCCAGTTAGCATCAGGTTTGCAAGACTCTCCCATGTTTCAGGCAGTGTTTTATTCCTCCCTAAACCTGGAATACTAATAGAAGTAATTGTTAATGAATACACATTTATAATAAATAGAGATTCCTGAACATGGTATCAACTTTCCTTTAATAGTGACATTTTACCAATTCAGTATAATGCCAAACTAAGCTATTAACATTAGTCAAATCCATTGACCTTATTTGGGCTTTTCTTCTTTTGCTTGGAATCCATTTTATATACATAACTATATATCCATGTAAAATGTGTTTACTGACAATTCTGGAGAATGTGTCATTAGACAATTCCATTACTCTGAAAAATCATAGATTGTATTTACTTAAACATAAGTTGTGTTAGTCACTAGCTAGTACCTCTTTACACTATCAAGAGCCAAAAATGCCAGGCATGGTGGCGCATGCCTTTAATCCCAATATTTGGGAGGCAAAAGTAGGAGGATCGCCATGAGTTTGAGGCCACCCTGAGATTACATAGTGAATTCCAGGTCAGCTTGGGCTAAAGTGAGACCCTACCTTGAAAAACTGAAAAATGAAAAAAAAAAAAAAATGAGAGAGACAAAAAAAAAATATTCAGGAGATAGATGTTGTTGCCTGTGCAACCAGATGATATTTTAGAGCGAATTTTTCATAAGGAGGAGTATACTGCAACATAACAATAAAATAATATACATGTTTATCATTAAGTATTATATAGTGTACCTGGTTGTATTGTTAGGTATTTATATATTTCCTACAGTTCAGTAGGTGAGTTTGCATCAAAAAACATGACAGGCTGTTTGTACAAACATACATGTGGTGCACACACACACACACACACACAATCACACAGATAACAAACCCAAAATTCCTGGAAAACGTGGACAAGATTTCTATGCTATATCATGAGGCAGAATTTCCCTTCTCCTGGAATTTTACCCATTTTTACAACTAACACCTTTAATCAAAATGGTCCACCCAAATTATGGATGGTAATCTGCTTTACTTAAAAATCAACTGATTACAAATATTAATCACACCTCAAAATACATTGCTAAATTATATTACTGTGTTTTGCACAACAAAAGTCTGCAGAGCCTAGTCAAATTGCCAAATGAACTATCCATCACAGCACAGTTGTGGCATACTTTCTGACCCATGACCTGTTAATGGATGTCTCTGCTTTTTGTACTTTGGGGCTATTATGAAAAATGTTCTATAAACTATAAACATTTGCATGCATTTTTTATTTTATTTATTTTTGGAAAGAGACACAGAGAGAGACAGACAGACAGAGAGAGGGAGAGGGAGACAGATAAAGAATGGGGACGCCAGCAGTCTCTTAGCTGCTGTGAATGAAATCCAGATGTGTGCTCCCCCTTGTGGGCAAGTGCGGCATTGCGCCCTTGCGTCACTTTGCATCTGGCTAAACGTGGGACCTGGAGATTGGAACCAGCATTCTTAGGCATAGCAGACAGGTGCCTTAACCACTAAGCCATCTCTCCAGCCCAGCATGCATTTTTTAAAAAGTAGTATTTTATTTATTAGTGACAGGAGGCAGACATAATGAATATGGACATATCAGGACTTCCAGTCACTGCAGACAAACTCCAGACACATGTGCCACTTAGTACAGATGGCATTATGTGGGAACTGAGGAATCAAAACTTGTACCATCAGGCTTTTCAAGCAAGCAAGCCATCTCATCCCTCTAGATCCTGCATATGTTTTTAAAAAAGATAATGGATTTTATATTATCTTTTTATTTATTAGAGAAAGAAGAGTGAGGGAGAGAGAGTGAGAAAGAGAGAAATGCAGAATGGGCATGCCAGGGCTTATAGCCACTGAAAATGAGCTCCAGATGCATGTGCCACCTTGTGCTTCTGATATGGGTACTAGGGAATCAAACCTGGGTACTTAGGCTTTGCAGGCTAAGCCTTCTCCAGTCCTTTGCATAAACATAACATTGATGTGTTTTCATGTTTCTTGAGATGAAATTCCTAGGAGATGAATGGCTGGATCTTTTGGTAATTCTGTCTAACATTTTGTGCCAATAAAACAATTTACATTCCTTCTTATGATATGGGAGAGCTATAATTTTTAAATCCCTCCTCTAGTATTCCTTATTCCATGACTTTTTTTTTTTTTTTTTACAGTCATCCTACTGGTTATGTAGTGATTTTTCATATTGTGATTTACATTGTCTTGCTAACTAATAATGTCACTGTTCCTCTGATATATTGGGGCTATTCATTTATCTTTACAAGGGTGTCATGATTCTACTCGTTTTTTTCTTTTTCTATTCTTTTCGCAGAAATATTTGGGAAGAAAAGCAGATACCCGAAAACTCATCTGAGTTGTTTAATTTCCTAAGTCACCAGAAAGGTCTGAGCAAGAGGTAGATCAAGGATGGAGAAATGGCTTAGCAGTTCAGGTGCTTGCCTGCAAAACCTATGGACCCAAGTTCAATTCCCCAGTATTCATGTCAGCCAGAAACACAAGGCGGCACATGCATCTGGAGTTCATTTACAGTGGCTAGAGGCCCTGGTGTGCTCATTCTCTCTCTATCTCTCATAAATAAATAAAATTTTTAAAAGAGGTATATCATAGTGGAATGGCTTACTATTTTTACAGTGTAATCTAGAAACAAGAATTACTGGAGAAAAAAAGGATTGGGTTGGCCACAGGCAGTCATCCCAAATGTGTGCATTGAGTTCTGCATTAGAAAGCTTGGGAAGGCTTCTCCAGAGATCAGATTGCCATAGTCTTAGGAGCTTTGCCTGGTTCAGGCCTTACATATATCAATTCCAAGTGAGTGATGTTATAGGTGTTCAACTTCTGCATCTTTGTTTCTTCTTTAAAGTTAGGAATCATTTTATAAACTGTCTATATCAAATAACTGTTATACAACAATTTATCAAACATGATAAACTCAGTAGTATTTTATTATTGCACAATGGAATGGCCTTGACATCATCCTAAGCACTGATAGTTGATAGATAAAAACTTGATTTATTCTCATTAGATGATTTAATGTCATAGGCTACAAGGACATTATTGCAGTGCTTTAATGTGCTTACATTATGTTTCAGTATGGAATGTGCATTTACATAGCGTGCTATTGTGACTTATGGGAGATACATTATAAGGAAATATGGAAGCAGATTGCTGCAGTTGAAGCAGCACTAGTCTCAAAGTACAGGGTGATTTACCCCATGGAAATCACATATAGCCTTGAACTTTACTTTCTCATATGTAAAATAAGGATGTTTGAATAGAAAATCTCCAGGGCGCTTTAAATCTCTGCAGTCATGGTTGTGAGCAGAGTTTCCATATTTAAAGCATCTTGTTTGAATTGCTGTCTCCTGATTCTAATGATATAGTCATGCAAAGCATGTCTTCTTTTGTTGCTCTGAGCTCTGTCAGAATGCCTGTCAGGGATCCAGGCCAGAGACAAGAACTGACATTAATAATGAGTTGATGGAACAGTGAGTACATGTAACAGTGCTTGAGCTCCATTTTATTACAGTGGTATATTTTCAATGATCTTACTTATTCTGAATCAAGCAAAATGTACCCCCATGATGGACAGTTCAATAAGGTTAACAACAATGCCCTACACCTGAAATCCATATGTGGACACTGGGATCTAATAGGAAACTCCACTGTTCTTCAGTAGTGTCCTTATAAAAATTATCTAAAAATAAAACAATACAGCAGTGACCACTTAGAAAAACAATTAAATAGAAATACAAAAATGAAATCAAGTTTAATGAACAGTTCATTAATCAAGGCATTTATCATTGCATTTGGTGATGAAGTGATAATGCCACCTGGAAATCACGATGAAGCTAGGCCACAAAGCCAAACGTATTCTTGTTTTCAATTTAATTTCTTCCATCTGCAAGGCTTTAAATGGCTATTAAAATTACGCATTATGTGTTGATTCCAATTATCATTGGAAAGAGAAACTTACAACCCATTGTTTATTGGGTCATTATTTATGCAAACATTACTCAGCAAGCAACCTCTGTTAATCCTAATGTATGCCCTGTAAAACCATTTGTGTATATCATACTTAATAAGTCCTGTAAATATCATATTTTATTTATCAGTTTTTAATTTTTTTCTTCTCATACTGAGAAATTTCTTCTTTTGCTTTATCATTCTTCAAGAACTAATTATTTTTGTAACATTTGTTTAAAAAATATTTTTCTGCCTCCATTTTTGGCATAGAGCACATGAGTTAGTTTAGTAGTAACACACACAAGTAACACACACACACACACACACACACACACACACACACACACACACCCCTTTGCTACCCCTCAGTGGTAGATGCCTTAGTTTTATTTTATTTCAATTTTTTTAATCATAAATCTTTTGATGAAATGATGGTCTTTTAGGGAAGAAATTGGATTTTTTTTTTTCACTGTATCTGTGATAGCTGGTATACAAAGTGGTAGCAACTGAGGAAATGTCACCAATATGAGTAACTGCTCAGCTCTTCTCAGTAGATAACAATGGATAATTATGAGCTTGAGATTTTCTAGACTAATGAAAATTTTCTGTGAAAACATACATTCAGTCAGTATATGGCACTGCTGAAGTGGTACTCAGAATGGAGACAGTTGAGCTACAGCAACTAAACCAGGGTTTAGTCTCAGGTTGTGGCCCCAGTTTCACAATTTTTCTAGGTTTGTCTACTTTTCACCCTAAGTGATCATCACTAGTTTTAATCTATGTGCTGATACCTAATAGCCAAACAGGGTAAACACTAAATTAGCATGAATTAAATCCACCTAAAATATACCATTCATATCTTACATAGGAGAAAACCGAAAATCTACACAATTTACAAATGCTCCACAGCTTCTAATGAAGAGCACATGTAAAGTGTGTTTACTCTCTGTCCTGCATCCACACTTCCATCAATTATGAACTGGGACATCCAACCAATGTCCCAGTTGTGTGCACTAGGTTATGTTTCTTATAGTTTATCCACCTATTTAAATAACAATCTGGATAAACTTCTCAAGGTCTTGCACATTAGTCAATATTATTATACATAATTTATTTAAATAAAAGTTATGTGCTAGATTATATGAATATTTACAGAACACAGGTCAATGACTTTTCAGTGAAATATATACTACTGCCATGACTAATAAAAAAGGAAAATTTCCAAATTGCTTTTACTGAAAATGCGGTTGATAGCTTTGCATATGGTTTTTACTTAAAAGATGAAGAATATTGTGCAAAATTGCAATGTAATCATACTCTATGGACTTTACTCCCTCCTGCCTTCTTATGCTCAGGAGCTCTTTTATTATTATTATTATTATTATTATTATTATTATTATTATTATTTAGAAACTTTGCATGGACACCTCATGTGTTGGTATCATCATTTCCCTCCTCCCTGCCCCCATTCCACTGAGGGTTCTCCCAGTGGGATTACTGGA
Source organism: Orientallactaga sibirica (assembly GCA_036365145.1). Taxonomy (NCBI): domain Eukaryota; kingdom Metazoa; phylum Chordata; class Mammalia; order Rodentia; family Dipodidae; genus Orientallactaga; species Orientallactaga sibirica. Next base: position 4,324,927 of record JAEOAD010000240.1, read on the forward strand.
GGTTGTGGGCTAGAAGTTGTGAAAGCAGCAGTCAGTCATTGTGGGGGCTCTTACAATCATTCTGCCCCCTCTTCCATAAAATTCCCTGAGCTTTGGTAGGTATATTTTGATTCCACTTTATTGTTGAGCTTTCAGCAGCTTTTGGTTTTCTGCTTTGATACATTTTGAGTATGCTCAGTGTCTATCTCCATTACCCTGGCACAGGTTGTCAAGCTTGCCATGGAAGCAGCACTCTTGTTTATTTTGCCAATTCTTCTATTGTCTCACCTGGGCCCTAGCTGATGTGGGAGAGTGGTTAATATCCTGCCAGGGAGGCAGCTATCTTTTCTTCTCTTGTTGATAGAGTTTGTCCTAGGTTCTCACTGTGTTCTGAAAAAGGAAAATAGATTCTCCAATGGAGAGTGAGATCAGCATAGTATAAAGGGGATAAGCATTGTTAATTTAGAGAGATTTTGATTGGTGTAGCCACTCTTTTGGCCAAAAACTAGTGAGGAATCCACATTGAAGTCTATAATCTTTGTCTTTATAGGATTCGGACTTGATTGCCAGTTCCAGTTATGAGTTCCTTTCCACTGAGAGGATCTCTTAGTGAAAAATTGGTTACCCACCTAGGCTGAGTGCTACTATTGCACAGGTTTGTACGTTTTGTCAGGATGGTTGCTTTTATAGCAGTGTCCCTTCCTTGCTCACAACATTGTTGGACATTTTCCTCTAGTAGTTCATGTAGTAGTTCCCATCATGTAGAAACATGAAACTAGAACCAATCCCCTCACCATGCACAAAAATCAGTTCCAAATAGATTAAAGACCTCAATATAAGACCTGAAATACTTAAATGACTGGAAGGAAGAATATAGGGAACTCTGCACAATATAGGGGTGGGGAAAGGTTATCTGAACAATACCCCAGTAGCCTGGGAAATTAACCAATCACTCAACCAGGGGGATCTCATGAAGTAAAAAGCTTTTGTGCAGACAAATATACTATAAACAGAGCCAACAGACTAGCCAAAATGGGAGAAATTCTTTGGCAGCTATATGACCAACAGAGGCCTAATATCTAGAATCTACAAAGAACTCAAAAATTAAGCAAAAAAAAAAAAATCAAACAATCCACTTAAATAATGTGTCAGAGAACTGAAAAGGGAATTCTTAAAGGAAAGAAATACAAATGGCTAACACTCACTTAAGAAAATGTTCAACATCCCTAATCATCAGGGAAATGCAAATTAAAACAACTATGATATTCCACCTTACCCCAGTAAGGATGGACATTAAAAAAAAAAAAAAAAAAAAAACTAATGGAAACAAATGTTGACAAGGCTGTGGAGAAATAGGAACCCTCATTCACTGTTGGTGGGAATGTAAGCTGGTACAACCACTATAGAAAGCAATATGGAGATTCCTAAAAAGGATGACAATAGAGGTACCCACAGACCCAGTTATCCCCTTACTTGGCATTTACCCTAAAAGCTCCAAGCTTCAGTTCAGAGATATTTGCTCAACCATGTTTAGAGCTGCTCAACTCATAATAGCTAAGAGCTGGAATCAACCCAGATGTCCATCATTAGATGACTAGATAACCAAAATGTGGTATATCTACACAATGGAATTCTACTCAACAGTAAGGAAAAATGATGCAATGAAATTTGAAGAAAAATGGTCAAACTTGGAACAGATCATTATCAGCAAGCTCACCCAATCACAGAAAGACAATAGTCTCATGGTCTCACTAATCTGTGGCTCCTAACCTGCATCTGCCTGAGATGCTGACATACCTAATAAGTATCTTGAGGACCAAACAATAGGGAGGGGGTGAGATAGAAAAGAAAGGTAATGGGGGAGGGACATAAAATGGGACCCAAATGGAAATGGTACCATAAAAACCTATATCCTGAAAGACAGACTGAAAGATTGAACATCTATCAGGTCCTTAGAGGGAATACCTGAATCACAGGGCCATGGAGAGGGTATGACAAAGACTAACCTTAATCTACTCCTGTTTCTCTCTCCCCCTCTTCTCTCTGTGCTCTCTTTCTTTTTTATCTTACCGATCTTTTTTCTTCCTTCTTTTTCTTTGGTGCTGACCTGTAACTCCCAGTACCAGCATTAGTTAACTACTACCATGAGCTGATGATCAGAGAGAACTACAAGATTTCCCAAAAGAAGACAGATTTCTGTTTGAGTACTTGATGACCCACCAAAGGTTACTGGTAAGACCTTACTGCCAAAGACACCATATGCTATTGTTGAATAACATGGAGTGACCTGGCTGGAATCTGGAAGAGAGTGAGTCCCTAGACAGTTATCTTGTATAGTACCAGAAGGTGCTACACAAGTGACTGAGGGAAAATGACCAACATCTGTCCAAGCAACTCATAGTCTAAGCTACTCAGCAGCAGACAACCGGACATGATGCTCACACAAGTGCAATAGTGGCACAAAGCCATGGAGGGTAACCAACTGCTCTTGATTTGGCTAACAGATCCACTCAGTGGAATGGAACTCATAGCTGGAACTGGAAAACAAGTCAGAACCATATTCAAAAAATGAGCCCACTGTCCAATATCAAGCTCCCACCAATCGCTGGCTACAAAAGCATCTACACCTATAAAATTATCTCTAAAATAATAATGGTTATCCCATTTATCTGGTTTTGACTTCTCTCTCCATTGAAGAATTTGCTTCTCTTTTTCAGATGGATACCAAACCTGAGGAGAGGATGAGCCTATTGAACCCCACCAGGGCCCCAGCTGAAACCATAGAGTAATTGGGGAAATGGGCAAGAGTGCAGCTTTCTTAGTGAACCTGACATCAGCACAAGGCAAAAGTAGATAGACACAGAGAACAGCAACTCCTACTAAACTGATATCCAGAGACACAGAGGCTCCCAAGACCGCATCACAGAAGTAGGACTAAAACGAATGCAACATGTCTCAGAGAAATTCATGGAATAGGGGATGAAAAGATTGTTAGAACTACAAGTTGGGTCATTATGCACAGAGACATTGGCTCTTTCACATACCTGATGGCTACCCCCAAAATGCATGACCCACATTCCCCAATGAGGAGGGTCCCTTCGGAGAGGGGAGGACAGAGAGGAGGTTATCGATGGCACCAACATGAATGTATTCACATTATTACCATAACTAATAAAATAAATAAGTTGATTAAAAAAAGAAAATGTCCAACATCACTAATTATAAGGGAATTAAATCAAATTAAACAGATTAGAACAACTGTGATATTCCACCTTCTTCCTGACATGATGGCAATCATTAGAAAACAAACAAACAAAAAAAAACAATAAATGGTAAGAATGTGGGGAAAGAGGAACCTTCATTCATTGCTGATGGGAGTGCAAACTTGTACAACCACTATAGAAATCAATATGGGGACTCCTGAAAAAGATGAAAATAGAACTACCAACTGACCCAGCTTTTCCTCTCCTGGGCATCTACCCTAAAAGTTCCATTCTTAACTACACAGATATTTTCTCAGCAATGTTTATAGCTGTCCAATCCACAATAACTAAGAATTGGAGTTAGACCAGATATCCATTGTTTGACTAATGGATAATGGAGATGCGGTATATTTACATGATGGAATTCTATTTAGCAGTAAGGAAAAATGATATATTGAAATTCGTAGGAAAATGGATGGACTTGGAACAGATCATACTAAGTGAATTCACACAAGCACAGAAAGACAAATGCTGTACCTTCTCCCTCATCTACTGTTCCTATCTTGGAACAGCTTGAGCTGCAGGCTTACCTGTCTGGCATCTTGAGGGACAAATAATAGGGATGAAAGAGTTTGGTGGGAGGGGAATAGGGTGGTAGGGGGTGATACACATAAAACTGAATTCAAAATGAACTGGACCATAGAAACCTTCCTCCTAGATAGCAGACAAAAAGATAAACCTCAATAGGAGTATGGAGGGATCGTCTGTTAAGAAGGGTCCTGGAGAGGTGGGATGAAGCCTAATCCTAAAACATTTAGCTCTGGCTTTTAGCTCCCAGTATGAGTAATCAGTTACAACCCACACTGACCTGTTGATCAGAGAGACCTGCGAGGTCTCCCAAACAAGACATGCTTCTGTCAAAGCACTAGATTACCCACATAAGGGGAAAGGCAAGACCCTATGCTGAGAAGCTCTTTCCTCTCCTCTTTCCTTATCTTAATCTAATAAAGTCTCTCTATACTTCTTTTTTTTTTAAAAAAAAATATTTATTTATTTATTAGAGACAGAGAAAGGGAGAGTGAGAATAGGCACGCCAGGGCCTCTAGCCACTGCAAACAAACTCCAGACACATGCGTCCCCTTATGCCTCTGGCTTACGTGGGGCCTGGAGAATCAAACTGGGGTCCTTGGGCTTCGAAGGCATGTGCCTTAACCGCTAAGCCATCTCTCCAGCCCTCTCTACACTTCTTTTTTAAATGAAAGACTATATTTTTAGGCATCATTAATGTCAATGACTTGATAAAGACCAATAGAGAAATAAATGTGCTCTATTTTAATAGTTATTTATGAGATACCATAAATCTGAATGTAACTTTAAAATTTTTAGCCTGATGGTTAAAACAAAATTACTTCTTATAGCATTGAATCAACTATTTGTGCTATTTAAATTTTATTATATTTTATAAATCTATTATACAACAACAACAATCTGGATCTTGTACTTCTTAAGATCTTGTACATCATTCAATATTAGTATAAGTAATTTATTGAAATATATTTTATGTGCCAGATGATGTGAACATTCACAGAACAAAAGTCAATAACTTTTAGTGAAATATATACTACTGAAACCACTACTAAAAAAAGAGGAAAATTTTCATAACTCCTCCAAAACATCCTTGTGTCCCTTGGCTATCCACTCATCCATCAGATGAATTGGATTCTGTGCATTCTGGATTCATTATGCTTATTTTGTACTACTAAGGTATACAACATGTTTTATATCCAATTGTACAATGAAATGATTTCTATAGTTGAATAGTTTCCATATCTACCACTATGATTCTTCATTTTGATATTACTCATTACTTACCATGTCTTGAATTTTAAGTAACACAAATCATATGGAATATGTAACCTTGAAATTGAGGTTTTTATCAAATATTGGAAACTTCTGACAATTATTTCATCAACTGTTCATTCCTCTAATTTTTACTTATCTTTCCAAGTCCCAACCACAATAATATTGTTGACTTGAAGTAATCCAACATATCTTTGGGGTTCTGGTCATGTCACTTCAATTTCTCTTTTTAGGAAGATCTTTGGTTGATTTTCAAGTGCACTGCTTCATTACACTGTCATCGGTATTCTGTGAACTAAAATTAAAAGCATTCGTGGATTGGCTCTGTAAAGAAAGTAGTTTTTTTTCATCTCTGCCTCCTTTTCTCCCTGGCTCTGTGGCAGTCCCATTTTCATGCTTTGAATGTGGACCTCCTTCATTTGACAATTGTCTAACTGACATTTCTCTAGCATACAGCCAGAAGTTTGGAGGCCCTGAATATTGTTCTGTGGCTCCATTAAATCTGGGAATTTTCCTGTCATCATTTTCTGCAGTCATGGTTTCAGTCATTTGGCAGAATCACTGAACCAGAGTAATATGAGTTTTATTTAAAAATTCATGTAAATTTAGTAATTAAACATTTATGTTCCTAAAAGTCTTAACCCTCCTATTATAAATAATATTTAACTTTTAATAAAGATCACAAAGATAAGAATTATTATAATCACACAAACAAGTCCTTGTTTTTATTTATTTATTTATTTATTTTTATTTATTTATTTATTTATTTATTTTTGGAGAGAGACACAGAGAGAGACAGAGGGAGAGGGAGACAGGGCAAGCCAGCAGTATCTCAGCTGCTGTGCGCCCTTGCATCACTTTGAGTCTGGCTAAACGTGGGACCTTGAGATTGGAACAGGTGTTCTTGGTCTTAGGAGGCAGGCGCCTTAACAGCTAAGCCATCTCTCCAGCTCACAATTCCTTGTTTTAACATTGATGTTATTTTGATGTTTCCTCTTAAATATCATTCTTCTAGTAAGCAAAATTTAAAAGCACAGTTGAAATGAAGTCAATCAAATTTGTTCTTTCTGTATAACCACCATACTTTAACATCACTAATATTCTCACATATTTGATGTACTTGTTAAAAAAGTTGTATAAATCAGTGGCTTTCATCACTCAATATACATTTTTTCTTTATTTATCTGATCACAGGATCTAGTTATCCACTTGAACACTACATAATGTTATAAGAAAGAAGTAGGATATACTTTACATGTCTGACATTATTGGTCATTTAGGTTGATTTGAAAATATTGAAATTGCATACTATATTGCATTAAACTCTGATACATGTTTATAGTGTCATGACTATCTGGAAAATGAGTACAAATGTTTATACATTCAAATATTTATTCTTTATCTGTTATAAAAATTTCACATATATTTAACCTGTGATTAATCATTGTGTTGATTCATATAGCCCAGAATATGTTTTTTCTTTTTATTGCTTGTTTATATTTACTTCAGATGGATGTGTGCTTCATTATTGGCTTCTTGTAATGACACAAGATCATACACAAGTGTTTGCAGACTGGTGTTTAAGAATTTTTATTTATTTATCTTAATTACATAGAAAACTTATATGGACACATCATGTGTGGGTACCATTATTCCACTACTTCCTGCCCCCACTCCACTGAAGGCCCTTCTTAGTGGGATTTCTGGTATTAACCATGGAGTTGTGGGTTATGACTTGTGAGAGCATCAGTCAGTCGCTGTGGGGGGTGTGCAATGCCTCTGGCTATTCCCTCCTGCTCTCTGGTCCTTACATTCTTTCTGCCCCCTTCTGAAAAATTCCCTGACTCTTTGTTGGTGTGCTTTAAATCTACTTTAGTACTGAGCTCTCAGCAGCTTCTGGACTTCTGTTTTGGTATGTTTTTAGTATCCTTGACAACACTTTTGTACTTGTATTTTCTCCTTCTGGCATGGGTTTTATCATTGTTTATCATGCTATCAATATAGTCACAGCCCATGTAGCCAACCCTCTGTCTCCAACCCTCTGCTGTCAACACAGATCTTTCTGGGCAACTTGGAGATTTCTGGAACTTATTAATTTCTGGTAACTAAGTTGTACTTCTGGTAACACAAGAATAGTAGTTACAACTCTGCAAATGCTTCTACATTGATCTTTTTTTTCAACTTACTAATTGGACATGATAAAGTTTTCTTAAGGGACTCTCTTTCTCTCTCACATATATACATATTAATAATGAATAACAAGGTAGAATGGATTATAAGATTTACTCCTTTTGTTATGATAATATAAAAAATACAGACAAAAATACTTCTCTATCTACTCCTCAGAAACAAATGTGCAAAATGTTAAATATTTCTTGAATAATTCATAGAATTTTCTTATAAAGCTAGTTGAGGCTATGATAGTAGGAGTAGGGATTCTTATTATTAAACCAACTCAATATTTTGTTGAAGAAAGTTCAGATTTTCTCATTCTTCTCTCTCTTTTTTAATTTGAAAGAAGCAGAGAGAGAGAGAGAATAGGTGCACCAGCCGCCTCTCAGCCACTGTGAATGAACTCCAGATGCATGTGCCCCTTGTGAGTATGTGTGACAGTGCGTGCTTGTGTCACTTTTGTGTCTGGCTAAGTGTGGGACCTGAAGAATTGAACAGGCATTCTTAGGTTTCCCAGGCAGGTGCCTTAACTACTAACCCATCTCTCCAGCCCTCATTCTTCTCTTTTTGATTTTGATGTTGTCTAATGTTCTAAGAATGCTTTATTTCACTGATTAACAAGTTATTTGTCACTTTTTACTCCTACTTCATTACATACATTGAAGCATACAAAACAACATTTAAACATTGTCACTTTTTCATTCCAGAGGCTAAATTATTTTTGCATTTTTTCTTTTGAAATCCCAAATTATCTATATTATTTTGGTACTATTTTTCTAAATTAGATAGAGAAGATTTAATGCTCAGTTTTCATTATTTTGTAATAAATTAAAAATAAAATAGAAATTAAGATTCTTAATTTCTTATGAAATATAGCTTTATATCCTGCTTTGCATAAATATTGTTATATATTATTACTTATCAAGTATTTTAAATCCTTTCTAATGAAAGTTATTTAATCCATATAATATTGAGGAAAGTAATACCTAGTTTATTTTTTATATTTTATTTACTTATTGGAGAGAGAGAGACAGGAAGATAGAGAGAATGGGCACTAGGGCATCCAGTCACTGCAAACAAACTCCAGACATATGTGCCACTATGTGCATCTGGCTTATAACTGCTCAGCCTTCTCTTCCCCCTCCCTGCCGGGGTTTTTCCCTCCACCACCGGCAGGTAGAGCAGAAGAGAAGTGAACCTGGGTCTTTAAAACACCGGGAGAAAAGGCATTGAGCAGGGAGGAAGTGCCTTAATTGTCTGCTAAGGGCCAGCCTTCTCAGTTTCCCTCCTCCTCTTCAGGCTTTTTGAGAGGCCAAGATTGGTGGGCTAACCACTCGGCTTCAAGCGGGCAGGGCCCAACACCTCAACCACTTTTTTTTGAGATAGGGTCTTACTCTAGCCCAGGTTGACCTGGAACTCACTCTGTAGTCCCAGGCTGGTGTCAGTTTAAACTGAAAGGAATCCTTGTACCCCAAGTGTGGAATTAAAGGTGTGTGTCACCACACCAGAGCTAGCCCTTTTTTAAAAAAATATTTTTTATCTCCTATTGGTCCCTTAGGAAAGATGGGACTGTCAGTGAACTCCTTCTAATTCCTTCCTTAAGTTTGGAACCAACTGTGAATAAACATAGGATGTTGAATTCTTGTGTTCATGTTCATCAAAATCTCACTCCAATGAGATTTATGAATTTGAATATGTCATTTTAATTTCAAAATTCCATTCTGTATCTTCTCTGCTAATTTATTTTAAAATCTTTTTTGTTGTTGTTGTTGTTGTTTGTTTTTTGTTTTTCAAGGTAGGGTTTCACAATAACCCAGGGTGACCCGGATTTTACTTGCAGTCTCAGGGTGGCTCACATTGATCCTCCTACCTCTGCCTCCCAATTGCTGCAACTATAGGTGTGTGCCACCACACCCAACAAGGTCATTGTTTTTGAAGACCATTTTTCATTTTTTATCTTAACCTTTGCTTTTCTCTAACAAAATAAAATTCAATGTAATAAAATCTACATTTCTTTGAAATCAGAATTTCTATTTTCTGTATTATTCAAATGTTCTTTGATAAACATATTCTAGAAATTAGTGTCAATATTTTTCATCTTACTAGCTTATTATATCTCTCATAGTCTGCTACATAGCTTCACACTTTCTATTTTTTTCTCTCTTTATTACAAACCTAAATTTTGTCACACTTCATTATTAAAGTCTGATGAAGGATGCTTTCTCCTAAGCAAAGGAAAGCAAAAATCTTTGTTCATACACTTAGAATTTCATCTCTCATTTACACCACTTAACTCAGTTATACTCTTGTTTCTATTCAGATCATATAATCTTTTTATTTTGCTTTTTTTATTTTTTATATTCTAATGTTTGACTAAAGAAAAGTGGCAGTTAAGTAATGGCTGTATCCATTTTGCTTATACATTATGATATCCTATCAGTAGTATTTAAAATATATAGTAAATAAATTACTGAGTCAATAAAAATTAAAATACAGCCATACGTGGTGAAGTGTGCCTGTAATCTTAGCACTCAGGAGTTTGAGATGGAAAGATTGGGAGTTTGAGGCCAGACTGAACTACATAACATGATGTTATCTCATAATAATTAAACACATAAATACTGACATAGTTACAATGCACAAATAATTACTTCAGTTATTATCATGAAAACATTTTCACCATTGTTAACTTGTACATAATCTTTGATTAGTGATTTCTTTCACTGTTGTATTCCCTGTAATCTTTCCTCATATTTGAGTGGAGGAGAAGCTATGTCAGACCTGTGTTTGGTCTAGGTAGACTTTTCTGTCATCAGCATTCTCAGAGGAAGACAAGTGTCCTTTCTATATTTATGCTAGTAGGGGCTGAATAGATGTAAGGCTGCACCATGTCCTCTTGGGTCTGTAAATAAATGCCAGGTTATTGCATCCCTTTTTGCAACTGGATTTTGTGTGCTACTTGGAATTGAACACAGACCAACAGGTTTTATAAGCATGTGTTTATTTCTAATTGGTATCTTTATATTATATTATATATATACATATATATACATACATATATATATATATATATATTGAACTCTTTCTATCTCAATCACTTGTCTTTCATTTTAATATTTTTCTCTTTATAGCTATTGCTGTCTTCACAATACTGCATTCAGAAGTATTTCCTGCCACCAGTATCCTGTCTTTCTTTTCCTTAGAGATGGTGTTTAAAGTAAAAATGTATTTTGATTATGAAAAAGCAGGAATAAAAACAAATGAATAAAGAACTTCTGAGTTCTGAGAAAAAATTCAGTACATAGTTTACAGAAGCAGAGCCCTTCTGCCCTATTTGTAGATAGTGAATTAGTTTATTACTTACTCTTATAAATCATGTCACAATTGTCAAGAGTGTTTCCTATAAAGTATACTTTACAGTTTGCAATGTAACCTGTACCACAGCCAAAAAGAAAGTAATATTTTCTCCTGATAAACATTTTTAAAAGAGGAGGTGAAATATGCTATTACCATAAGTATCTTTTAATTATTTACTACATTAAGTAGAACAATTTGATTTTCTCAGTGTCAACAAATATGATTTATGTGCATTATAAAAACTGTCATTATAAAAAATGACATTTCCATGCATGTATTTCCTGGACTTTAAGCATATCCTCCATTTTCCTCTCTTGTCACCTCTCTCTCTTTTTCCTGTTCTTTACAAATGAGTCTCTCTTATATTGTCATGCTTTACTTTTACTTATTTGTTTGAGAGAGAAAGAGAATGGGTGTGCCAGAGCCTCTTGGCACTACAAAGGAACTCCAGACACATATGCATTTGGTTTTTCATGGGTACTAGTGAATTGATCCAAGGCTGGCAGGCTTTGCAAGAAAACTTTTAACTACTGACCCATCTCCCTGACCAATTATGCCTTATTTTTTTAAATATTTTATTTTTATTTATTTGTTTATTTATTAGAGACAGAGAGAGGGAAGAGAGAGAGAGAGAGAAGGAGAATGGGCACACCAGGGCCTCTAGCCACTACAAACAAACTCCAGATGTGGGCACCTCCTTTTGCATCTGGCTTACGTGGGACCTGGAGAATCTAACTGGGGTCCTTAGGCTTTGCAGACATGTGCCTTAACCACTAAGCCATCTCTCCAGCCCAATCATGCCTTATTTTTAATGTAGATTCTATATATAGGAAAAATGTGATACTGAGTTCAGCTTATTTCATTTAATATGATGATCTCTAGTTCATTTGCATCAAATTTCATAATTTCAATGTTTTTTTAACACTTTCCTTAGCCAGGTGCTGTGGTACATGCCTTTGATCCTAACACTTAGGAGGCACGGTTAGGAGGCTCAATGTAAGTTTGAATCCAGCCTGGGACTGCATAGTGAATTCCAGTTGAGCCTGGGCTAGAGTGACCCTACCTCAAAAAATTAAAAAAAAAATTCATGGAGAGAGGGGATGTGGAAAAATGAGAATAATTGGGCCATCCATATACTCTTGCCACTGCAACTAAACTCCAGATGTACGTGCCTCTTTGTGCATCTGGCTTTATGTGGTACTAGGGAATAGGACCTGGGCTATCAGGCTTTGCAAGAAAGTGCCTTTAATGACTGAGCCATCTCTCCAGCCCAATTTCATTGTATTTTTATGGTTGAACAATATTTATCTCATCCAGAAAACACACATTATTGATAGATCTGACTTGTTTGCAACATGACTATTTTGGTGTATATATTCAAAATAGATTTAAAACAAATTAAATAAATAGGAAATACATTAGATGCTAAAAATACATTACCATAGTCTGAATAATGGTTGATAAAGCTACTGATGGTAGCTTTGATCAAAGTGTTGCATTGAAGGGGGTGGAAAGTTGTCAGACTCAAGACATAGTCTGAAGGCAGATTCAATAGGATTAAATTGAGGACTCACATTAGATATAGTCTAAAAGAGAGATGTGAGTGATGGATAAAACAAAGTGAAAAAAATAAAGCAAGCTGTTTATTAAATTAGTAAAGAAAGTAAAGTGCTAGGGTACATAGAAATGCAACTAAGTGGGCTGGGAAGATGGCTTAGTGGTTAAATGCAATTTCTTTTTTTTATTTGGAGAAGATAGTTTATTAAAAGAAAACCTGTTTCTAATTTTTAATTTACATTTTCTTTTTTTTTAATTAGTTATCTATATAATGTGTATACAGCCATGATGGTACTATCGTTAGCCTTCTCCCCATCCTCCCCCCTTGGGACTGTGGGTCTTGCATTGTGGGGATAACCATCAGTTATGGGGTGAGGCAATGTCTCTGTATATAATGACCCAACTTATGGCTCTAACAATCTTTCTACCCCCTCTTCCATGAATTTCCCTAAGCCATGTTGGATTCATTTTAGGTCTATTTTAGTGACATGGTCATGGGAGTCTCTGTGTCTCTGGATGTCTGGTTTGGTAGGAGCTGAGTGTTCTCTGTGTCTATCTCCTTCACTCCTATGCTGATACCAGGTTCACCAAGAAAGCAGCTCTCTTGCTCATTTCCCCAATTATTCTATAGCTTCAGCTGGTACCCTGGTGAAGTGTGATGGGCTGATTCCCTCCTCAGGTTCTGCATCCATCTGAAAGAGAGAAGCAGATTCTCCAGTGGAGAGTGAGATCAGTGCAAGATACATGGATAACCATTATTGTTTTAGAGAGAATTAAATAGCTGTAGGCCCTCTTGTATCCTACTGTTGGTGGGACCTTGATATTGGAGAGTGAACTCATTTTTAGAATATGGTTCTGACTTGTTTCCAAGTTCCAGGTATGGGTTCCATTCCACTGAGCAGATCCATTAGCCAAATCAAGAGCAGTTGGTTACCCACCATGGATGTGTGCCACTATTGCACTTGTGTTAGCATCATGTCAGGTTGATTACTGCTGAGTAGTTTAGACCGCGAGTTGCTTAGACAGATGTTGGTCATTTTCCCCAAGTTGATCATGTAGCACCTTTTGTCACTAGACATGCTGTCTGGGGACTGACTCTATACCAAATTCCAGCCAGGTCACTTCCTGTTCTGACCCAACAGCATATGGTCTCTTTGGCAGTAGGGTCTTATCATTATCCTTTGGTGAGTCATCAAGAACTCTGACAGAAATCTGTCTTATTTTGGGAAACCTTGTAGGTGTCACTGATCAACAGTTCATTTTGGAGATTAACCATATGCTGGTACTGGTAGTTACAGGTCAGTGCCAAGGTAAAAGAAGGAAGAAAAATATAGGTAGTGTGACAGAGAAAGAGAGGGGGAAGAGAAAGAAGAGGGAGTGTGAGTGAGGAATAGTAGAAGGTTGATGTTAGTCTTCATCATATCCTCTCCAGGCCCCTATGATTCAGGTGTTCTCTCTAAGCACCTGATGAAGGGTCAGCCTTTTAGTATGTCTTTCAGGACATAGGATTTTATGGTACCATTTCTAATTGGGTCCAGTTTTTGTCCACACCCTCCCCTGATGCCCTTACCCTCCTTTCCCACCACACCATCCCTATTGTTCAGTCCTAGAAATGTTTATTAGGTGTGTCAGAATCTCAGGAAAATACAAATTAGGAGCCACAGATGAGTGAGAACATGCCATGCTTATCTTTCTGTGATTGGCTGAGTTTGCTGAGAATGATCTGTTCCAAGTTTGACCATTTTTCTTCAAATTGCATTTTGTGTCATTTTTCCTTACTGCTGTGTAGTATTCCATTGTGTAGATATACCACATCTTAGTTATCCATTCATCTAATGATGGAGAACTGGGTTGATTCCTGCTCTTAGCTATTATGAACTAAGCAGTTATAAAGATGGTTGAGCAAATATCTCTGAACTGAGGCTTGAAGCTTTTAGGGTAAATGCCCAGTAAGGGAATAACTGGATCTGTTGGTAGGTCTATAGTCATCCATTTTAGAGTCTCCCTATTGCTTTCCATAGTGGTTGTCCCATCTTACATTCCCACCAATGGTGAAAGAGTGTTCCTATTTCTCTACAACCTCACCAGCATTTGTTGTCATTAGATTTTTTCATGTTTGCTATCCTTACTGGACTAAGGTGGAATCTCATAGTTGTTTTAAGTTGCATTTTCCTGATGATTAGGGATGTTGAACATTTTCTTAAATGTGTGTTTGCCATTTGTATTTCTTCCTCTGAGAACTACCTGTTCAGTTCTCTGCCCCATTTTGTGGGTGGGTTGTTTGACTTTTTATTGTTTAGGTTTTTGAGTTCTTTGTAGATTTTAGAAATTAGGCCTCTGTCCAATGTGTATCTGGCAAAAATTTTCTCTCATTCTGTGTAATCTATTGGCTCTGCTTATTGTACATTTGTCTGTGAAAAAGTTTTTTAGTTTCTTGAGATTCCAATGGTTGAGTTATTTTTTAATTTCCTGAGCTACTGGGGTTTTGATCAGGAAGTCTTTTCCCAGTCCCATATCATGGAAAGTTTCTCCTCCTTTTTCTTCTGGTAGTAGCAGAGTATCCAGTCTTATATTAGGGTCTTTGATCCATTTGGACTTAATTTTTGTTCATGGCAAAATATGTAGATTGAGTTTCATTTTCCTGCATATGATTTTCCAGTTTGTCCAGCACCATTTGTTGAAGATGCTATCTTTGTTCCAGTCTACATTGTTTGAACATTTGTCAAATATCAAGTAGTTGTAGTTAGTTGATCCCAAGTCTGGGTCCTCGATTCTTTTCCATTGGTCTTTAATCCTGTTTTTATGCTAGTACCATGTTGTTTTTATTACTATGGCTTTGTAGTATAGCTTTAAAAGACAAAGATACAGAGAAAGAAATAAGTGACATTTTCCCTTTTTCAATACCATCAAAAATCTAATAAAATACCTTGGAATAACATTAACCAAGGAGGTGAAAGACTCTTACAATGAAAACATAAAAACACTCAAGAAAGAAATTGAGGAGGGGGCTGGAGAGATGGCTTAATGGTTAAGCACTTGCCTGTGAAGCCTAAGGACCCCAGTTCGAGGCTCAATTCCCCAGTACCCACACAAACCAGATGCACAAGGGGGCACATGCATCTGGAGTTTGTTTGCAGTGGCTGGAGGCCCGGATGTGCCCATTCTCTCTCTCTCTCTCTCTCTCTCTCTCTCTCTCAGCCTATCTGTTGCTCTCAAATAAATAAAGAAACATAAAAAAAAAAGGTGTGCACTACCATGCTACCATGCCCAGCAAAAAAGATATATTTAAAAAAAAAAAAAAAAAAAAAGAAATTGAGGAGGACTTGAGAAAATGGAAAGACCTCCAATGTTTCTAGATAGGGAGAATTAACATTGTGAAAATGGCAATCTTACCAAAAGCAATATATAGATTTAATGCAATACATGCAATACCAATGAAAATTCGAACATCTTTCTTCACAGAGATGAAAAAATGATCTCAAAATTCATATGGAAAGGCCAAAGGCCTCTGATATCTAAGCATATTCTCAGCAAAAGAAACAACTCTGAAAGTATCACCATACCTGATATAAATGCATTTTCTTACAAAGCATGCCCATTGACCAGGATTCAGTTCTACAGCATAAAGTCAGAGGCAAAAAGTGGCACATTCATCTGGGGTTCATTTTCCAGGGCAATAGATCTGGGTGTGCTCACACATGAACACACACACACACACACACACACACACACACACACACACACGTGAAAATTAATAAACAGAAAAAGGTTAGTGAATTTCACAGTGGTTACATATCTATACACTTACTGAGCTTACCAAACAGGCTCAGCCCTGAGGTGTCTAGGACTGACAGTGCTCACTCACCTTAAAATGGAATAAGGATGCTGACTCTCACTTCATAGTTGTAGCCCATTCAACTTGTTTTGCTGCATATTATTATTTTGGATGAATATGTGCCAACTTATTTAACCAATATAATGTTAATGTACATATGAATTATTTCAAATTCAGGTGAGTATGTTAAGATTTGTATGTGAATATTAGCCTGGAAAAGAACAGTATGGGACTATATCACTAAGTGCTTTTATGTTTTATGTAAGTGCTCAGTTCCAAAGTATTTCCATGTCAAACTGACTTAATTTCTGAAACTCTAACATAAAACTTAAAAACAGGTAGTCATATATTCTGACTCTGCTCTTTTCAAAGCAAGCATTCATATACAAATTTTAAAATCAGGTCAATATTAAAAGTAACAATTTTCTGCTGCCACTGTCATGGGATTTACAGTAACTCCCTCCACTTATGCATATACTCAGCCCTGCACCTTCCCTATAGTATACCCCACAGTTATTACTAGAACACCTTTCCCTTCCATCTCAGGTGTGGAGCAGGACCTGAGGAAAACCACCTTTATCATTGTCCCACACTTCAACAATGCCAAGCTCTTTTCACAGTGACTACTGGAGTTTTGTAGATTGTGTGGCAATATCACTGGCACCTGGAAGCATTGACTTTGTTCTGTATTGTTTGAGTCAATATAAGCTATGCGATTTCCACAGTGCCCCTATTCCAACATTTCAGTCAAGCCATCATTAGCAGTGACACTTTATTCTAATGGTTGTATCTTCATGTAAGTAATACTAGATCATGACCTTTGTAAGTGGAGGGATAGGTGGATTATTATGTGGATATTGATAATTTTCCTCCTTGGGTGTACATCTATACATTTAGGAAAACCTGCCATGAATTGGGCCTGACAAAAGCATCAATTAAGGAACTCAAGAACTCAGAGATATATTATGGAATTGGATAATAATCAGACATATTGCAGAATTTTGAAAGTCTGTTGAGGGAGAGAACTCCTCTTAAAGAAAAGCACATGCAGTTGAATTTTAGACAACAATTATGGAACTCACTCTTATTATTGTGTGTGCTGTATGTATGTAGTGTGGTATGTGTGATGTCATGCATGCAGAGGCCAGAGGAGATGTCAGGTGTTCTTCTCTTCTCTCTTTTTTTGTTTGTATTTATTTATTTATTTATTTATTTATTTATTTATTTATTTATTTAAGAGAGGGGGGAGGCAGATAGAGAAAAAGAGAACAGGTGCACCAGGATCTCCAGTCACTGAAAACAAATTCTAGATGCATATGCCATTTGTGCATCTGGCTTATGTGGGTATTGGGGAACTGAACATGGGTTCTTGGCTTCACAGGCAAGTGCCTCAACTGCTAAGCCATCTTTCCAGACCAGGTGTCCTTCTCTTATTGCTCATCTGCATGTGCTTTTCTTTTAAAAGGAGGTCTCTCCCTCAACCCAGAGCTGCTGTCCATCAAGTCACTTGCCCCCATAACTGGGGTTATGGTTACAGTTATGCTTGATGTTGCTCAGTTTTTTACTCAAGTTTTGGTGAGTCAAGCTTACTCTGGCCCAAGAGGCCATCACGCTTAAGTTGAAAGTGCTCTTAACCATTAAGCTATTTTCCCAGCCTGGGAATTCTGTATTTTACTTATTTTTATATAAATTAGAATGCAAAACAAAAGCCATATATGCCAAGAGTAAAAATAAACGTTTCATACAGAGAATAATAAAAGTTATTCTGTTTAAATATAATGTTTAATGAAAGTCATCCTCAAAATAAGCTCAAAGTGTAAAGATGTTAAAAACAGTCCTCATTTTTATATTTTGGATAAAAATTCTACAACTCGAATCACTAATTTTTAAAATACAATGTTTAGGAGCTGGAGAGATGGCTTAGCAGTTAAGGTTTTGTCTGCAAAGCCAAAGGATCCTGGTTCATTTATCCAGAACCCATGTAAGCCAGATGCACAAGGGTCACATGTATTTGGCATTCGTTTACAGTAGCTGGTGGCCCTGGCATATCCATTCTCTCTCTCTCTCCTTCTTTCTCTCTCTCAAATAAATAAATAATATTTTAAAAATACAATGCTTAACTATATCAACACCTTTTGTATTTAAGATAGAAATATTAATATATGCATATATAATAACACATAATTACTCAAATTCAGCATTACAAATTTGTTCAAAAATATGAATTGTAAACAATTAAAGTTTCCTTTTTCAACAACTTTTTAAAGGCTCAATTTGTATCAGCATATCTACAGTATTCACACATCACATTTTAATTATAGGGATCAGAATACATTAGCTCTAAACAATCTATTTATCATAATACACTCATCCAATTTTTCTTTACATAAGCAATGACACCACTATAATTAAGATTTTCTTTAAAAATCAGCAATGAACATGAGTGTCGTGAAAACCACTAACTGAAGCCAAAATGGGAAAGGAAAAGACTCATATATATTTAAGATTCAATACTGGCCATCTGATCTACAAAAACAAAAAAGAACCATTGAGAAATTTGAATTTATTTAATGGATATCACTATTGACATCTCCCTTTTTGAGACCTTATGACTATAATTGATGCTCCAGGACATTTAAAAAAAAACAGGCACTTCTCAGGCTGACTGTGCTGTCCTGATTGTTGCTGTTTTGGTGAATTTGAAGCTGGTATTTACTGGATTATATTGTTTTTCAACAAAATGAAATCAGCCATCTCAAAGGAAGTCAGTACCTACATTAAGAAAATTGGCTATAATCCTAGCATTTGTGCCAATTTCTGGCTGGAATGGTGACAACATGCTGGAGCCAAGTGCAAATATGCCATGGTTTAGGGATGGAAAGTCACCCGCAAGGATGCAGTGCCAGTGGATTACACTGTTGGAAGCTTTGGATTGCATCCAGTCCAACTGACAATCTGTCTGCCCCTTCAGGATGTCTATAAAATTGAGGTATTGGAACTGTCCCTGTGGGTCGAGTGGAGACTGGTGTTCTCAAGCCTGGCATGGTGGTTGCCTTTGCTCCAGTCAATGTCACTACTGAAGTCAAGTCTGTTGAAATGCACCACGAGGCTCTTGAGACTTTCAATGTGAAGAATGTGTCTGTCAAAGATGGCGCGGCAATTGTACCAATGGAGGCAGCAGGCTTTACTGCTCAATTATCCTGAACCACCCAGGCCAAATTAGTGCTGGCTATGCTCCTGTGCTGGATTGTCACACAAATAGCTTGCAAGTTTGCTGAGCTTGATTGATCGTTCTGGTAAGAAGAACAATGAAATCTTGATGCCGCCATTGTTGACATGGTTTGCAAGCCCAATGATACTGACTACCCTCCTGAAACCGTGATATGAAACAGTTGCTTGGGTGTCATCAAAGCTGTGGACAAGAAGGCTGCTGGAGCTGTGTAGTCTAAGCTCAGAAGGCTAAATGAATATTACCCTAACACCTGCCACCCCAGTCTTAATCAGTGGTGGAAGAACGGTCTCAGAACTGTTTGTCTCAATTGGCCATTTAAGTTGTAAAAGATGTTAATGATAACAAATCTTTCAGAAGGAAAGGAGAATGTTTTGTGGCTTTTTTTTATGGCAGTTTTAAGTTATTAGTTTTTAAAATCAGTAATTTTAATGGAAACAATAAAATTTTGAGACCCATTAAAACAAAGTTTAATGAGAAAAAAAAAAAAAAATCAGAATTTATTTAATGGATGTGAAATCTATTTTTCTTATCCCAACATTTAAGAAAAATATGGGTTTTGAATTACTGGATTATAGTTTTAAATGAAATCATATCTCAAATGAATTCTTAGGAAGGAAAGCTACCTCTTAAACTGCATCATTAATTTTGCACACAGTAATATCTGTAAGGCTACAAATGTGGGTAGCATGAACATCAAGTTTCTTGTATAGGTTGTATATATACAAATATAATTTTAATGAAGAAATTATTGTGATGATCCTAGGAAAACAATAAAATTTATCTCCAGTTTGTAAATGATACACATGAAACCAAAAAGTTATTTCACTTGTGTACTAACTTTTGTATATAAAGCTTAGTATAGTCTCTGGATGTCAAACTTTGAGCTATATGCTTTATTTTATCCATGTAAATTTTAGGAAATAATAAAATTGTAAGATTATATATCCCTTTATATACATGCTTAAAATAGTAAATTTGGAAGTATAATCATATATATATATATATATATGTGTATAATTTTAATGGACGTTAACTGACATTTGTTTTTTACCATTGCTACTAGATTACTAGATTGGGTAGATTAATATTTTTTTAGTGTAATCATTTCTCAAGCAAAAATTATTACAGTAATAATTTAAATAAGATTAAATTTTCATAATGTGCTAAATATTGGAGCATCAATAAAACATTTTGAAATTCTTTCTGCTACCAGTTAAGTCAATCATATTATATCTTATATATTGAAACTGTCCATTTTTGTTAGCAAGGTTTGCTTAAATGAGAGTGCTTTCTAGTAACTTCTGAGGAAATATTGCAATATTTGGCTGCAATTATGAAATAAAAGTGTTTAAAACTATGCATATAAAGCCAGGCATGGTGGTGCATGCCTTCAATCCCAGCATTTGCCCTAATCTGGGATATCCCAAATACCCCTTGTTGACAACTGGGCCTCTAAGTGATTTTAGGGTTGAGGTTGCAGCGTGGTAACTGTAAGGAAAGTGTAAGAGAAAAGCAAAGAGCCCACCGAACTTGATCTCTACAGACAGACCATTTCTTGAAATAGTAAGGGGCCTCAACTATCCCACAGGATGAAGGCTGAAGCACTGAGCCAGGCTAGGGTGTAAGTTTTTAAGGAGAGCAAAACAAACTGTACCAGCTGCAGTTGATAAGAAAATTGTAGCTGTTTTTGTCATTGTTCAGAATAGGCTTCCTCAGCCAGGAACATCTAAGGGAGGATTCTCAGATGGTCTCTGTTCCTTCAAGGCCATCTAGGCAAAAGGGAGTACATCAATCAGGGAAGGGTGCCAAACTTCTTTATTGCCCACAAGCTTTAGGGATAGCTATTAACTCTTTAGTTCCCTTTAGTTTTCAGGGAAGGCTAGTAACTCTTCAGTAATACTCAATGGGTCTGACCCTTCCATTTGGGTCTGACCCTGTATTTTTTTCAGGAGTTGCCCTAGGCTTGTCTCCTTTAGCTTTAGGCTCCTGTCATAATGAGGCTATATGGGACACCTGATCATTACAAACCAAAAAGGAAAAGAAAACTAAAACTTAAAGACGGTATATGCATGACAATGCAAGGTTGTTAAACCTCTCCTTCTCTGCTATCTCCTTAGTTCTGCCTAAAGACCATATTTTGTTTTTTATCTCACTGTTTACATCTTCACACCTTTTTGCACTTGTATTGACCATTTAATTCTCTCTCCCTCCCTCTCTGTCTCTAATAAATAAATAAAATTTTAATAAACAAAGTTTTATCTAGTGGGAAAACATATAAGCAGTATATGTTAGAAATCTCTTGTTATAAGCAAAGAAGCAGATGCTTTTTCAAATGAAATGAAGACTTTATTCATTGGAAAACAAGTAAACTTAATATTTGGATATAATTTAATCATAAGTTTTAATTATCTCATTTAATATAAATTTTTTATTTATAAACTATTTTGTGAACATTAGTATAAAAGTACCATAATATGTAGGAGAACTATTGTTATAGATGATCAGGCATTTTGTAAACATTAAGAGCAGAATTATATGTAAGAAAATTCTGAATTTTTCACCTGTGAAATTAAAAAAAATTAATAATATACATATGTCATCGTTTTTGTTTGATCTTTAAATATATTTTAATCAGGAACTTAACTTTTGTACCTAACTATTGTTATAGATGATCTGCTTTTATTTTTGATTAATAATTTTTCATCGTTTCCTTGATCTTTGGTTAATTTTATAAATAGACTGCTTTTCTGGTTTTTACTGATTTTCTGTCTTTCCATTTTTCTTTCCATTTGGGTCAGCAGTCCCCCACCCCTTTTTTGAATATGCAGAAGGTCAGTTATATTAATTTCACATTTTGATTTTTATTTTACATTTAGATAAAGTTTAAATAAACAAACAAAAACTCACTAAAATGAATCTTGATTTTGTTAAACACTCAGTTTTTTTAGTAGTCAGAGTTGCAACAGGAAATATAGGTATAGCTCAATTTTAATTTTGATTTGAGACATGGCAACATCAATAAATTTATCAACTTATAATAAAAAGTCTAAATAACATGAACAATTAAGGTGGGAAAAAATATGGAAAATGAGAACTTTTAAGTTAACCCATTTTACCACAGGCAACTTAAACCTCTGTTAGTTTAAATCCCACAACCTTTTATGATCACTTTCATATTCTTTTAATAACATACCTTATAATAATCTATTATCTTATAAAGTCTTTTCTGATCTATAAATATGCTCTTTCTGTAGAAGCAGGATTAGAATTTGGTATACAAACATATGTACTCTTGTAGTAAGTATGAACAAACATGTTGTCAAAAACATAGAGGTTACTTATTTTAAATATATAAACCTGGTAAAATAATTTAAAATATTAAATCATCTTAAAATATATGAGCATCCAAACATTTAATGACCATAAGCATTAAAACAATAAATGATCATGAATTGATCACTGATGAATTGATAAAGACAGATTACATGAAACATACAACACATGACATGATATGGTTGGCCAACATTAGACATGACAACATAAAACATGGAGATACATGCCTTTTTAAGATTTTAGTTATGTTTTAAATTGGCAAAGATTTAATCTTAACAGGGCAACAGCCAGTGGTTTGAATTTAAAGTTGACATTTTTTTTGTGGCCATTAATCCTATGTAAGGAGATTGGGGTTTCAGGATTTCTCTTGGTGTTTCTCTTTGTTTATTCTCTCTAGCTATGTATGTAGCAGGCACTGCTTTTTTCTAGTCATTTAAGGGTGAAGGTTTTGTGTACTATGATTGCTCCACCTTTGTTGTTTGATTTTCTTTGGTGGCTTGTAATGAAAATAAGAGGAAAGGGGAAAAGAAAGAAAAAAAAAAAAAAAAACCTAGAAGCTTTATAGTGATTTTAACTTTTAGAAAGGAGAGAAAAATTAGATAGCCAATGTAGAAATTAAAGAAATTCAGTAAAGATAGGAGTTTCTTTAAGAAGGCAGAGTTTGTGTTTGATTTAGTGGGATGTCTCAAATTTGGTGTGAGATGGAGAGATGCTGGCAAGTCATGGCCAGCTGACAGAAGTGTGTGTGAGAGACAGAGTTTTAGAAGGGGCAGGAGAGGGAACCTTGTTCCATTTGCCAAGTTATGTCATCAAAGAAAGTTACCAATGAGAATGTACCAAATTCAGGCCAGCACTGACCATTTTCTAGAGAATATTGTGGCCAAATTTGAATAGAGAGTTGGAGAAATTTGGTAGGTAGGAGCTCAGAGTCCAAGTTCTTTTAAATCAGCTTTGAGACATGCCAATGGAGTATCATTTTGGAACAGATCATTTAGAGCCCATTTTGGAGGACAAGGACTAATGAAGTGGCTGATCCCACCACCAGGGACATCTCCCAGGCTGAGAAAGGGCAAATGAAACTCAAGGATTAGGAAGGAGAGTCCCTGCACTCATAATACTTGGGGTGTCCAGTGGAACAATATGTGGGGGCTCCTGAAGCCTTTGATCATCCATGGACCAAAAAGTGATAAACTCCTGGAGTTTTAAAAGTCTGAGTCAGGGTACCTCCACCACAGACCAAGAGTGAATACCTTGTCTTGAAGCTGTAATTTGGTGAACATGTGGGTGGAGGTCATCACACAGCAATATCCTCTCATCTGGAGTTAAAAAGGCCAGTGGGAAAGGGTGAAAAGAAGAAAAGGAAGAAGTCCCAGATATCAAGCTGGAAAGAATGCAGGTCTCAGGTCACAATGAGTTTTTGTGCTCCTGAGGGAGTGAAACATTGTCAGGGAAGTATGGAGGAGGAGAGAGAAAAAGAAAGGGAGGGCATAGCCCCAAAAGCCCTGGAGGGCTCCGATCTGGGTCACGGCATCAAATGTAAGAAAAGTGTAAGAGAAATAAGAGAAAAGTGAAAGAGAACACTGAACTTGATCTCTACAGACAGAATGTTTATTGAGAGCTACAGTGATGGGCATCAGCCTTTCTGTGGGATGAAGGCTGAAGCACTGAGCTAGACTGTATTTCAAGCTTATAAGGAGGATACTAAGAAAAATCGACTGTACCAGGTACAGTACATAAGGAACTTGTAGCTGTTTGTGTCCTTCTTCAGAATAAGCTTCTTTAGCCAGGATTGTCTAAGACAGAATATTCCAGACAGTTTCTGTACCTTCAAGCCATCTGAGCTAAGGAGAGTACATCAATCAGGGGAGGTGTCAGTCTTGTCTGGGGCGAATGCCTCTGCTGTTTCTTTATGGCTTTCTAGTCTTAGGGGTAGTTATTAACTCTTTAGAACCCTCAGATTTTTAGGAAAAGCTATTAACACTTCATAGGCCATTACGGAAGGTGTGAGTATGTAATCAGATAGCTGGAATTGCCTCTTTTGCTAATTTTAAATGGCCAGTGATTAACCATGGGAGCGGACAGCATTTCAGTCATCCCCAAAACCAAGTTCATCAAAATCACTGCGTAGTTGATATCTTTATAATAGGACAAGTGGGTACCCACCTGGTCCTGAGATAAGAATGCTACATCTATGCTAGTCAATCACTTAATACATTATGCAGCTACAAGGCTAATAGATTCAAGAGAGGGATGGCACTTCCAATGAGGCTCAAGGGACTGACTTTCCTGGTTATTGCCTCTCCTGGAGCTGTTCACTGATGTACTCTTTCTCTCTTCTTTTTGATCTTTGCTTGCTTAACCTTCTAGTATGATTGATATCTCCTAGATAGCAGGGCTTTAAGCTCTACATGGTATTGGCTGTGGGAGATTAGCCATCACTATCAATATCAGCACCTGTCTCCTAAAGACCTCTCAGTTTTCATCAGTTCTTTCAGTCTGGATTGTGATTTCTTACCATAGCCACTACTTTCACTCTCCAAAATACTTCACAAGCTTCTATACTGTATGGTCCTTGATCCTATAAGCCTGTGGTTGGTCAATAACACTAACTATTCCACACAATACCCCTTACCTAGCTCTGAAGTAGTTCTAGAAGGTACGTATTCATCCCTTGGGAAGGTTTGATCTTGCTGATCTATTGGGTGTGTGGGGGGAGAGTAGCATAATAAAAGCCCAAAACTGAAAGCAAAATTCACACACTGTAACAAGCAGGCCATGATTTCTTTGGAGCTTGACTTATGAGGTTTTATGTGGCTAGGCTCATGAAATACAAACAAAAAAAAATTATGCTTTAAAAATCTTCAGCAATTCAGTGTTCTCCCTGGGATCTTCCCTCCTACACTTACCTCTTAAAATATTTCAATAACTTGTCTCTTTGCCTAATTTGTGATTTGGTAAATTATTTTTTAACAGAAGCATCAATGGTCTTTTTACTGTTTTTCATTAGACACATTATTTTCAGGGCTAGGTTTGGCTCAGTGGCAGAGGTATTGTCCAGCATATGTGAGGTACTAGGTTCATTCTCTAATAACACACACACACACACACACACACACACACACACACACATTTCTTGTTACCTGACCACGGGTTGAGTGTAGTAGTCTAAAAACTACTTCATGATCATATAAGACAAAGTTCAATCATGAGACCAGTAAATATAGTGCATAGAGGAGATTCAATACAAACATTACTTATCCAAGTTAAGAACTAGTAAGTGATCAATGGAAATATCCTCTGCTAATAGATGAGAAAATCATATACAGCCCTGTTATTTGTTTGTCATTATTTTTTGCTATATAATTTGATCACCAGACATATAAGTCCCATATTTTATGCTCTGCTTTATTCAGAGCTATTCCACATTGCACACTCATCCTTCAGAGTCTCTGCTATGTCTTCTTTTCTAGTATAGTAATGTTCTCCATACTCTGAACAACAAAATGCTGACAGAATTGAAACAACCAGTACTACATAGTAAAATGTGTTCTTAATGTTCCAAAGGCCTTCAGTGATGCCAGTGCTTGTGGTATGCATGCAATGTGGTATCCATGCTGCAGCCAGCAGGCAGAGTCAAAGTTATAGAGCATTCAGAGGGCAACTAGTAAAACCTGGAACTAGATGAGAAACCAATATTCAGACAATTATTTATAAACTCCTTCCACACTAGACTAGTTTTTGTGGGTTAGTGAGTAGATGAAATAAGTAAGTCAAAAACCAAAATAGAAATTAAAAATCATATGCTCATTGATATGATTATTATTATCTGGATTGATATAATAAACTACAGACTTTCACTGGAAAATTAAAATAGAGATGCATGAAGAACGCTAATCTTATAAAAAGAAGTTCATGAACATTAGTATAAAACAGGAAATATGTCTTCTGTCAGAAACATAGATGTACATGTTTATATCTTTCTACATGTCTGAATTTATTGTGTAACAATAATTTCTGAAGATAAATTATTTTGGTGGGCAAAAAACTTGCTAAGTAATCCCAATTTCCCTTGATAGCCAGCCATGGCAAGCACAGGTTTTTTTATTCCAAACTTAGTTACAAATATTAACTCAGCACACATTCCACAGAAAATATATCTATATCTATATGATCTTTCTGGCTCATAGAATGGCCTCCAAGGGTTAAAGAAGCTGCAGGAGAACATAACTATAGAAAATGTAGATAAGATAAATGGCAGCAATAAAACTGATAATAGAACGTTGGGAGAAATCAAATCATGTCAGAGATTTTTGCTTAAAACAAGAATACAGAAAAATCATTACAGCCATAATTTTTTCTCTATATGATGAATATAACTTAATTATTTGAAACTGCCACTACCAAAGTCAGGAAATTAGTACAATACACAAAGCTTCCTACTTGGATATAACACAAAACTGCCAAAATGATTTTCCTCTCACATCAGTTCATGATGGTTTTCTACAAATGTGTATTTCATCTAATATAGGACAGAGCATAGGAAAAGCCCATATGATTCCCAGTATACAAGCAAGAACTGTGGTTCAAATTTCCAAACTTCACATTATGATTGGAACACAGGTCTTTATCATGGATGTTTAAATGTGTGAGTTAATTAAAATCAAGGCAATAACATGGTAACCATCATTCTTAGTGACCTTATAGAACTAACTGTTTAGTGACAATTGAAGAGCAACTTTAGTATCAAATTTATTTAAGTATAACTTGTAATGGAGAAAAGATAGAGCAGATATCTCTTCAGGAAGTTCTGGTGGTCAGTCAGTATAAAAACAAGTGCTTCTTTCAAATTATTCTCTTAGTCCTCCAGTGTTTGTTAATGCAATATTTTCATGGTACTTAGTGTCCAAAGAAACTATTGTTAACTTTCAAATGTTATCTAATCGCTACAACCATCTGAATTGTTTTTTTCCTAGTCAGTGTAAAGCAAAATGCCTCTGAGTCCCACAATGTAAGCCTTTTATTTAATTATTATCTATGGAAGTAGGCTTTAGAATCAATTTATTTTGAATTGGTAAGAAAGGAGTGAGAAAGACCTAGAAAGAAAGAGTGATGTGTCAAATACATAGCCTTCAAATAAAATTTAATGGGCTAGGCAAATACTTTGGTCAATAAAGTATTTGACTTGCAAATATGAGAACCTGAACTTTATTCCCAGTATCCACTTAAAAATTGCAAGGTGTGGTAGCATTGCCTGTAATCCCAGTGCTGGCAAGGCAAAAGGAGTAGGATAACTACAGCTCACTGTTTAGCCATTTTAGCTCAGGGCAATTGACAGTTTCTGTCTTAAAAGATGTGTATGGTGTACTGGAAGGATGACACTTGAGATTACTCTTGGGCTTTTAAATGCACCAATACACAGATGAATGTTACCTGCATACACACCAATACATACACATTAAATAAATGAAATTTTAAAAAAATTAAAAATCAAGTATAGGTGCATGGTAGAAGTCTTCTTGGTTTGTTTTATTGTTTAAAGAAAGAAATGCACCAATCCAAATTTAATTATACCCTTGCAATTTTCCTTTTGGAAATTCTAAAGATCATAATCCATAACCATGCAAGAAAAATATCAACTGACAAACTATTAAGTCAATCTACTATGATTTTCTTCTTTTGTATTCTTAGTTCTGAACTTCACAAGTCACTTTAAAAAATATTTGTTGATAAGTCAATTTATCTTTTCCATTTCCTTAAGTACTTTATCCCTCTAAATGTCATTTTTATCTAAATATGAAACAGTAAGCTACCTGAACAGAGTTATATTTTCTTCCATTTTTTTTTTTAATTTGAAACATGTCAGAAGTAACTTTAGTAATGACTTACCAAAAACAGTGATTACTACATAGTTCATTTAACAGAAGACTATGATGGATTATTTAAGACATTTTGTAGATCCCTTTGAAAAGCTAACTTGGTGCATATATTATGAAGTTATTTTGTTTATAAGTTTAATGGCATTCAGTATGAAAGCCCTGTGAATCAAGGAACAGGTGGCTTTATTTCTTCCTTATGTGTGACCATGTGAATTCTATTTGCATACTAAATGAACAAACAATTGTCTTCAAACAGTGCAAGCAAAAGAGTCAGAAGGAAGCAAATGAATAATGCAATTTCCAAAACTTCATCATCTTCTTATGATTCAAAACTATTACTCTGGGCTGGAGAGATGGCTTAGTGGTTAAGGCGCCTGCCTCTTAAGCCTAAGAACGCTGGTTCCAATCACCAGGTCCCATGTTTAGCTAGCTGCAAGGTGACTCAAGGGCGCAATGTCGCACTTCACCACAAGGGGGCACACACATCTGGATTTTGTTTGCAGCAGCTGAGAGACTGCTGGTGTGTCCATCTCTATCTGTCTTCCTCACCCTCTCTTTCTGTCTCTCAAAAAAAAAAAAAAAAAAAAAAAAAAAAAAAAAAAAAAAAAAAAACTATTACTCTGATTCCACATCCACAAGTTAACAAATACTGGCTTAAAATATCTGAGAGAAAATAGAATCTGTCCCCTATCTTCTTCAAACAAACCTATTTCCACTTTATCATATTGGTTTTACATGAAAAACTAGTACTGATGAGTGATATAGATGGACAAATTCAGTTTACTTACAAACTTCCAGGTGTGTATTACAAATGGTCTCTCTCTCTCTTTCCATAAAATGTGTCCTTTCTTCACTCTGAAAGATTAAAATTATAGGAAACTATCTTGTTCCAAGTCACAGAATCAGTAGGACATCATATCATCCACATTCTTCTAAAGTTAGTGGACTAGTAATGCTAAAAACTGATTCATTTGATTTTGCATTTCAAGTTAATGACACCTAAGGAGGGCCACATAAATACAATTTTACAAAAGTTACTTTCAAAAGTTGAGCACTGTATAATTTTCCCTTCTCAACACAATCATGAATATTCATGCACTATATTCATTTAACTGCCTGGCACTGTGATAAAGATTTTGAATTAGCATGCCTGAAAGAGTGCAGTGCATTACTGGAAGTTGAAATGAATGCTGGACTTCTTTAATCTTTGTTCAATCTGTTTTTGAGTTCTTGCCTATTCCTTTTACCTCCCATAACAGTAGCCAAACCATAAACTCAGTGAAAACAATGAGAAAATTAAGTCAGCAGATACAAAGAATCACTAGAAATGATTGCCAGGAAGAGTAATGAGAATTTTCCAACACATTATTCAACTCTGTTCCCAGAATACCAAAGGCGAAAAGGCAACTGTAGTATATAATTGCCTTTGTGTAAAATGAGTCAAATTTATCATTTTTGGTCTTCAACTAGGATGAAGAATTAAAACATTTGACTTTTACATAAATTATAGAACTTTGATGAAAATTATTAATGTAATTATGAATTACAAATAAAAGTGAGAGAAATAAAGCATAGAGGAAAAAGAAAAGCAATTTGTTTTACTTTTTAAAAGACATAGCTAATTAAGCTCAATTCAACCAATAGTTATTGAGTATAAGGTAGAGCAAAATAACTTAATTATTGAGTACAAATAACAGTTGAATACTTTCTGAAAAGATATCAGACTTAAGAAATAAAAAACTGCTGGGCATGGTGTTACATGCCTTTAATCCCAGCACTCAGGAGGCAGAGGTAGGAGGACTGCCATGAGTTCAAGGCCACCCTGAGACGACATGCTGAATTCCAGGTCAGCAGGGGCTAGAGCAAGACCGTACCTTGAAAAAAAAAAAAAAAAAGAATAAGAAAAAAGAAATAAAATGTAAGCATGCTTCCTAAAACCTTATTATATTTTAAGTTTGCCAAAATAGATCTAAATTAATTTTAAAGGTTAATAGAAACTGTTTGGCACCATATAAAGTATGCATTTTCCTTTGCTATTAAAAAAAAAACAAAGATTAATATAAACATGAAGATTTATTCTTTGAAAATAAGACATCACTTTTTCATTCAAGCCTGATTTTTATCTTTAATATCTGCTTATTTTGCAAAGGCTTTCTATATAATCTATTTTGCATGTTAAAGGGAATAATTGTTATGAAGAAGTAAAAATATAACATTATTCATAAGACTGAGAGGAAATGTCAAGTCATGTTTAAATAAATGAAATACGTGCGAAGTATTCTAAGATACTAGGAAAGTAATGATAGTGGGTCATGAAAGATACTTACAACATGCTTGAAAATTTAAAACAATGATTATATAAGCTAATTTTTTCACAGAAAATAAACTTACTATTTTCTCTCTTTGAAGAATAGAAATATTTTAAAAGTTCATAATTAATGTAATAGGAGAAGTTAATAC
Organism: Orientallactaga sibirica; assembly: GCA_036365145.1. Lineage (NCBI taxonomy): Eukaryota > Metazoa > Chordata > Mammalia > Rodentia > Dipodidae > Orientallactaga > Orientallactaga sibirica. The sequence continues at coordinate 4,355,791 of JAEOAD010000240.1, forward strand.
AGTCTTTTTTCTTTGTTTTTGAGTTAATGTCTCACTCAAGCACAGGCTGACCTGTAACTTACTCTAAAGGCCCAGACTGGCATCAGACTCACAGCAATCCTTTTACCTTCTGCCTCCCAAGTACTGAGAGGGTTTAAATGCACCCTGGATTAGAGTGGCTGGATTCTAGATTAAATAAAAATTTCTAGTCATCAGGGAAATGCAGATAAAAACTAAGTTGAGATTCCATCTCACTCCTGTCAGATTGGCTACCATCATGAAAACAAATGACCATAAATGCTGTTGAGGATGTGGAAAAAGAACTCTTCCACACTGTTGGCAATCTGGCCCAGCCATTGTGGAAATCAGGGTGGAGGTTCTTGAGACAGCTAAAAATAGATTTATCATATGATCCAGCTATACCACTCCTAGGCATATATCCCAAGGACTCATCTCACTACCCTAGAGATACTTGCTTGACCATGTTTATTGCCACTGTATTTATAATAGCTAGGAAATGGTACCAGGATAGATATCCCTCAACTGATGAGTGGATAATGAAGATGTGGCATATTTACACAATGGAGTTTTACTCAGTGGTAAAGAAAAATGAAGTTATGAAATTTGCAGGAAAATGGATGGATCTGGAAAGAATTATACCTAGTGAGGTAACTCAGGCAAACATCACATGTTCTCACTCATATGTGGATCCTAGCTACAAATTATTGGACTTCTATGTGAGTAGGAATAAAACTCAGAAGCAGAAGCAAGTAAGCTAGAAAGGGGATATAAAGGGAATAGAAAGGGAGGGAGGGGGGACTTAATAGGATGGTATTGTATATATATAAGTAGAAGCACAGATTAATGGGGGGTGAAAAGGCCTAAGTGAGGTCAGGGAAGAGATTGAGTAAAGGAAAGGTTGAAGGAGGGCTAATCAAAATCTAAGAGGATATAAAAAAATCATTTGGAAACTTACTTTTCTGGACAATGGAACACTCAGTAGCAATAGATTGTTACTAGAAAGTTTTTAGTGCCAGGGATGGGATACCTTCCAGTGAGTTGTTGGCTAGGGAGGTCACTGATACCCTCAAAACATTATAGGCCATTGCTGAGGCCCTTCGTTTCCAATCAGGAATAGATGGTAAGACCCTATTGCTGAAGATTCCACATACTTGGGATGCAAGGTCACTGAGAAATCCTGCTGGAGCTGAACTGAAAGCCTCCTCCATGTGGACCAGCTGACAGAAAGCTGGAGAAAGCTGTGCTACATGCAGATCAATGGGAGAGAGAAAACACCAGTGAAGATACTCAACAGGGAACACTGCAAGCTTTAAATTTGGCCAGCCAGGCCAAATGAGCCAACAGGTGCAATAGAGGCATGTCTGTTATGGGGGAACCAACCACTCTCTAATTGGACTGGCAGCCTGCTCCATGGAAGGGAACATATCCCTGATACTGAGAATCTACAACAGGGGTAGTCATGAGCCCTAGGGGTATAACATCTACTGGTACTTGGATAAATGTATATATTATGCTCAACAAACTGCCCAGTAAGCACTTCTCTTAATGTCCACACCCATATTAATGCTATACTCACTTTTGGTTAGAGAGGCTTCTCTTTTCATATGGTGGTGACCTTGGGATGACTCAGAAGGCACCATGGTGCTGAGAAGAAGTGACAGAGGAGTGCTCAGCACTGAAACATCTCTAATACACCTTCCAAGGCTCAGTGTCCATTGTGGAAAGAATGTAAGAGCCAAAGAAAGGGTAGGACTCCTTACAATGTGCTCCTCCAGATATAAAATGGCCTGGGTATCCATGACCTTGCAGTGCCTAATATTACCTACATGAGACCATCATAACATGAGGAAAAGATCATGACATCAAAATGAAAAGAGAGACTGATTGAGAGGAGGAGGGGATATGATAGAGAGTGGAGTTTCAAAGGGGAATGTGGGGGTAGTGAGGGAAGTACCAGGGGATATTGTCTACAATTAAGGAAGTTGTCAATAAATAAAAAAATAAAAATTTAAAAATATTGAGCATTATCATTCATCTCTTTCTGCTTCTTGATTGGGTGAGCAGCATGACCAGGCACCTTGCACTCCTGCTCCTGTGCCTTCCACACCACAATGGGTTGTATCCTCAACTGTCAGACAAGAGAAAGCCCTTTTTTCTTTATTTTTTTGTCAAGTATTTTGTCAAATCAATGTATTATGTACATTTTATATTATATTTGATTATATTATATTTATATGTAATTAATATACTAATATAATTTCAGATAGTTCTACAAATCATTATGTTCTTGGGTAGTTCCCAAAATGGGCACCATTTATGAAATAATGAGTTTATGATGAGATTGCCCTGGCATCAATAAAAATCAAGGATAACTTTTCTTTACAGGTTATGACTGCTAAAAGTTTATTTTACTGACGGTCAGAGAAATGATAATACTCCAAAACATAGAGGCAGGTGGCATACTGAACCAGTAGGTCATGTGTGGCAATTCCTATGATAACAGGAAATGTCAGTATGTACATTAAGTGAGTCTTACCTAAAAAGTGTTGTGAAGGAAATTTTTAGAAGTATTTCAGAAGACATAATAGAATGCCATTAGGCTTATACAAATAATGAATCAAGGATGGATTACAAAATTGAAGTTAAATTCCTCTACAGAAGTTAGTTTCTTGTTGCTGAGGACTAAGCAACTTTGAATATCCAGTGGGCTGAACTAGTAAACTTCAATATCAGTCCTAAATGACCCTCAACTTTCCCAAATTTCTGCAAGTTGGGGGCCATGTATTCGAAGCACATGAGGCTATGGGATAGATTTCATTCTAACCACTACATAATGTCTCTGGCTTGCAAAGACTTATGACCATATCATGATGGAAAATGTATTCAGATATTAAAAGTCTCTGTGGTCTTTACTAATTCCAACACTGTTCAAAAGTCCATGTTCAAAGCATCATCTGAGAATCAAGACAGTCTCTTAACTGTGAGGCATGTAAAAGCAAAACACAAGCTAAATACTTTCCACTATAATGGCATATAGTAAACATTCACATTCCAAAAAGGAAGAATGGGAGCATAGCAAGGAAAGAGTGGACCAATGTAAAATTGAGCAAACAGGGCTAATATCAAACCCTGTCTCTCCATGTCTGGCACGAGAGACTGATGATTATATCATCTGATATATGAAAGGTTTCTCAGAAACTGCCCCCTAGCTGTGTACTGTTTGCAACCTGAGCAAAATCTACCCCAAGCCAGCAGCGTTATTTAATGACTATCCAATAGCTCAGGCATCTCTCAAATCCTGAGATCCCCATTGCAACCCACAGTTCATCTTCACAAGTCTGTATAATGGCCTAACAGAGCCTCTTTTTTATGTTCAGAACCATGTGTATATCAATGACCTTCCATTTCCTGCATTCATCATACTTTTAAACCAGTACCAGGTAGACAACACTGTCAAATTTATTAAGCCAGGAGGGATGCAAATTTGAAGAGCAGGAGAACCATCAGTTTTCTCCTTCAGGCCCCTCCTCCCAAACAAGTCAGGATTACTCCAATTTTCCCAATGCATAGGAGCTGGCCCATCCTCAGGGGTATAATCTCTCAAACAATTTTAGGTCAAGCAGTCTAAAACCAGTCCATACTTCCTTCCATGCAATATTTTACATCTTTCATATGCTTTTGTTCTCTATTTTCCACTGCCAAACATACCCAGTCTATTGCTTTTAAATTCATCTTGGCTCAAGTTGTCAAGACATGGGCAGAACACAGCCAGAATATCATGCAAATTTCATACACTCTAATACTGACAAAGTCTTTTATCCCCCTCTGAAAACTCAAAATCCAAGCCTTCAAGATCCACATTTCTTTCTGCATTTTGGTAAGGCTTCTCTAATCCATGTTCCAAACACTTCCATATACCTCCCACAAACTATTTCCAGAAACCAAAAACCACATGGTCAGGCTCACTGCAACAATGGTCCCACATCTCAGTACCAATTTTCTTAGCAATTGTCTTCTCATTGCTGGGAAGAAACATCTGACTAGAAGGAGATGAAGGAAACAAGGGTCTATTTCTGCTTCAAGTGTTGATGAGAACTTTCATGATCATAGGGAAAGTATGGCAGAGCAGGTAACCTAGCATATCTTGTCACATCATCTTGGAGGAAACAGCAAGAGGGAAGTAACTCTGAACATGCAATGGGCTGGAATAATGAATCTCAAGTTGTGCCGCAGCAGTAAATCTCCTCCAGGTTCGCAAAGGCCCCACAGCTTTCTCAAATTTCCACCAGTAGATGACCAAGTATTCTAAACAAATGAGGCTATTAGGAACATTTCATCCAAACTGCTTCAGCCCTATTCACATATGGTAGTGATTGTCTTAATACTTCCCCCAAAGAGACTGTTATTTATTTACAATACAATGAGCTAGAAAGAAGCAAAGAGACATTTTGAGGATAACTCAACTAAAATTCTGATTTGACATTGAAACACCTAGACCATGTGCCTCTGTCAGAGTATTAGGCTAGTGAGCAGTGTTCTGGCCAAAGTTTTCAAATATAATAGGTCATCTGATCCACACACCCACCTGGTGGGCTTTTTCTGGTCTTTAACTGAGAAGGTGGAATGACATACTTATGCATTGATTAAACTTCTACATTACATTGTGAGTCTGTTGGGTAAGAGTCCACACTAAGGGAAGTCATATGCAAGTCTCTGAAAGTGTTCTATCATGCTTCACAACTTCAGTAAATCAGGAACAATACCATGTTCTCCTGTGTGTCCTAGAGTTGGTGAGTTGTGGAGTGAGGCACTGATAAATATTAGTCATAGCATGATGGATGCAAGTTTGGTGGATCCCATTGTATTTCAATTTTACCATTTTGGTCCACGCACAAACCAGAGAAGTCCTGGAGGATGACAGCCGACCAAAAGTCTCCTATTTCTGACAGAACAAAGCACAAATTCAGTCTGTGTCACCCTGATCCAAGACAATTCATATGGATCACCAACTCCAGGTATTTCCAAGTAGTTTGATGGTTTTTAGACCTTCCTTCCTGCTAACTATTTATTGTCACCCTGATTTTGTTGTTGATGCTGAAAACACTGTTATCTTGATCAGTTCATCTCAGTTTCCCCTTCAGCAGACAATAAAATGTGACTCTTTATTTCCTCCCTGGTTGAGTGTTCTTTCACTAGTATATACACAACCCAAATGTGTGTGTGTCCCCAGCACAATGCCTTTGTTGAGATTTTAACTACCCAAAATCAAGTGTATTAAAGGGGATCCTCTTGGGAGGTGATTAGGTCATGAATGTGGTACATACATGTGTGTTCTTGATCACCCCTCCTAGCATGAGCATAGGAGTGCTAGATAGCACTGCATTTGAAAAAGAAAGTGAGGCAATGTCCAAGAATCTGTCAGTGCTTGGATTTTGGACTTTTTGGGTTTAGGACTGTGATAAATAAACTTCTATTGTTTATAAAATACCCTGTTTATAGTATTCAGTTACAGCAACTCAGACAGATGAGAAGAGTAGAAACAACAGCAACAATATTCCCTGAATAATTTTTGCACTTCTGTATGACTGGCCTTGAGTAGAGTCTTGTTAATTGTGGATAAGTTTGTTCTCTGTCCCGGATCTGCAGCAAATCATAACAGTGTTGTTAGTGCTCAAGTGTTCTTTGTCATGTCATGCATATTTCATGGACAGGCAGGATGGATAGAAGCCCTTGGGTCATACCTTCTTTTGGGAGATGTTATAAATATTATTCCTTTTCTACTGAAAAATGATAGTGTTGAAGGGATCTGAAACCACTTGGAATTCATGTCACTTCAAATGATAATCCTTTGGTGGGTTACCCTTTTCTTCTCCTTAGAAATGCTGTAACTTCAGGAGCCAGGGTCTCCTAGTTGACACCTTTATATTTTCTTTGTCTTATGAGGAACATAATGCAGTTTTCAATGTTGAAATTTTTCTTCTTCCTTTTATGTCACATTATATTTTAAAGTAATGTAATTCTACCTTTGTCTTTTCATGTTATATGATGTCAATTATGCATATGTTGGGTTTCTTTGGATTATTATTCTGTGGTATATGTAGAACCTTTAATCTTTTAAAGCACTTTTTTTTTTTAAAAAAAAAAAAATCTTACACTGCCCTTACTTCTGTGTACTTTTCTGGGATTGTGTGGTGAATGGATATTCTCAGTCTTATTTCTCAGTATTTTCTTCAATTCTATGATGCTGTTTTGTGTTTAAATTTCTTCACCTTTGGTTTTTTTTATTATTATTATTTTAAGCATTGCAGACTGAACCCTGATCATGACACATACTAGAAAATGCTCTGCCACTGAGCTCTGTCACCAAGTTTCTTTTTACTTTCTATTTTGAGACAGTATATCACTAAGCAATCCAGACTGACCTTGCACTCTCTGTATAACCCAGACAGGCTTGGACCTTGCCTTCCTCCTGCCTTAGCTTTCCCAGTGGCTGGGATTACAGATCTATACCACCAGGTCCAGTGTTTTTAATCAGCATCTTTCAACTGATTAAAGGACATGCTAGCAGCATTCCATGAAGTTTGAATGCTCAGCTCTTATCTTTAGATGAGAATGATAAGTGATTGTTTCAAGGCCTGTAAAGGAAGTTGGTTTGCACACTAAGTTGTAATACTGGCCTTGAACTAGCTCAGAACCTCCTCCAGGCAGGGACTGAATTCTTGGTCCTTCTGCTGCAGCCTCCTGAATATCTGTTGCTAAGCTCTGTCCATCAGTCCTTCTGTTCTTTCACTTCTTTTTTTCTAAATTTTTTTATTGACAACTTCTGTACTTACATACAAAAAAACGCATATTTCCCTCCCCTCCCCCTATTCCCCTTTAGCACTTCAGTCTCCGTCATATCCCCTCCCTCTCTCCATTAGTCTCTCTTTTAATTTGATATCATCATCTTTTTCTTCTATTATGAGGGTCTTGCTAAGCACTGCAAGGTCATGGATATCAAGGCCAATTTCTGTCTGGACAGTTGCATTGTAAGGAGTCGTATCCTTCCTTTGGCTCTTCCATTCTATCCACCCCCACTTCCACAATGGGCCTTGAGCCTTGGAGGGTGTGACAGAGATGTTTCAGTGCTGGGCACTCCTCCATCCCTTCTTCTCAGCACTATGTTGCCTTTTGGGTCATCCCAGTGGTCATCGCCATCTGAAAAGAGAAGCTTCTCTAACCAGAAGTGAGAGTAGTGTTAATATGTGAATATGAACATTAAGTGTAGCTTTCAGGGCAGCTTGGTGGGAATAATATGTACATTTAGCCAGACAAGAGCAGGCTTTATACCCCTAAGGCTCATGACCTCCCCTGCCATAGACTTTTGCTTAGGTTCTTCAGTACCAGGTATGTATTCCCTCCCGTAGAGAGGGCCTTCAGAACAATTATGGAGCAGATGGTTACCTCAAGAGCAGACATTCTTTCACTTCTTGAGCACCTACCCTTCTTCCATCTCCTTGTCTCAGTCCAAAATCCTTACAGTTTCCTTTGTGGTTGATTTCATTGGAGGTAATACAATACTTGCAATGAGATTAGTGCTTCTATGAAAACGGAGCTCATTCGGACCTCCCCCCCCCACATGTAAGTAATGAAGTCCTTTCCCAGACCCTGTTTCCAACAGTGTCTTGATCTTGGATTCTCTAGTCTCAGAACTGTTAGGAAAAAAAAAAAAAAAAAGACTGTTAGTTTATGGTGTACCTAAATTATGGTATTTTGTTACAGGCATGTGAAAAGGTTTTTTTTAGATTTTTTAAAATATATTTTATTTATTTGAGAGAGAAATTGAGAAAGAGAAAGAGAGAGAAAGAGAGAGAGAGAGAGAGAGAGAGACACTGAGAATGGGCATGCCAGGGCCTCTAGTAACTGCAAACAAGCTCTAGACATATGCAATACCTTGTGCATCCGTAGGTATGGGGGAATCGACTGTGGGTCCTTTGGCTTTGCCAACAAGTGCCTTAACTGCTAAGTCATCTCTACAGTCCCAGAAATTTTTGGAGATTATGATAATCAATTATTTAAATTCATTACAAATTATTAAATTATACATTTATAACTTTCACTGATGTTCTATACATACTTGTACACATCTGTGTTGAAATGATGAGAAAAGAGCTCACAAATAAAATCATTCACGCAATCTGCAGACAAATCAGGAAACAGCATCAGTATCTGTGGTGGTTTGATTCAGGTGCCCCCCATAAACTTAGGTGTTTTTAATGCTAGGTCACCTATTGATGGAGATTTGGGAATTAACGCCCTTGGAGGCAGAGTATTGTTGAGGGTGGGCTTAAGGGTATTGTTGCAGTCAAGTTCACATTGCTTGGAGAAATCACCCAACCAAGAGCAGCTTGTGGGAAAAAAAAAAAAAGGTTTATTTTGAGTTACAGACTCAAGGGGAAGCTCTATCATGGCAGGACAAAATAGTGGCATGAGCTGAGGGTGGACATCACTCCCTGGCTAACATGAGGTGGACAACAGGAACAGGAGAGTGTGCCAAACATTGGCAAAGGGACACTGACCATAATACCCATAAGCCTGCCCCCAACATTACACTGCCTCCAACAGGCATTAATTCCCAAATCTCCATCAGCTGAGAATGTAGCATTCAGAACACCTAAGTTTATGGGGGACCCCTGAGTCAAACAGGTATTATAGCCAGTTTCCCCTTGCTAGTGTTTGGCACACTCTTCTGTTGCTGTTGTCCTTCTGATGTTGTCCAGAAGGTGATGTCCACCATTTTCCCATGCCATTGTTTCCCCCTGCCATCACGCAGCTTCCCCTTGAGTCTGTAAGCCAAAATAACGCCCTCCCCCCACAAGCTGCTCTTGGTTGAGTGACTTCTGCCAGCAATGTGAACCTGACTGCAACAGTATCAATCCTGTAAAATGGCACTTTTTGTTTTCATATCTTTAACCCATTATATTGTACTAGAAGTATGAACTAGTTTCATGTACTTTTGAGATTCAATAAAGAGAGTCTGTTATGTGTTTTATGAAAATCAGGTTTATTTAATTTAATATTTTAGGAAGCTTATTATTATTATTGTCTCTATCATAACTTCTTATGGCTTTGTAGTTTTCTACTGACACCATTATTTTATTTTCTCCTCTATTATTAAATGACACATGGATATTTCCCAATAGCAGACTCTAAAATTGTACACCAAAATATCTGGACATTTCTGCTTAATATATTATGGTTAATGGCTGGAGACATGACTTAGTGGTTAAGAACGTTGCTTACAAAGCCTAAGGACCCATGCTCAACTCTCCAGATCCTACATAAGCCAGATGTACAAGATGTGCAATCACACAAGGTCACAAAGGTACACAGGGTGGCGCATGTGTCTGGAGCGCAATTGCAGTGGATGGAGGCCCTGGCACACCAATTCTCTCTCTCTCTCTCTAAAAAAAATTAAAAAGTATTATGATGCAAATATTGTTACATTTCTATTAAATATACTCTTAAATGTGAATTTTTAAGTTAATACTTTAAGTGAATTTTAAGTTAAATGTCACACACATTTAGCTTTAGCTATTATTTTCTTTAAATAATTTATTAATATACGTTTTGTTCCTGTGAAAAGTTTTATTGAATATAATGACTAGTATTTATTCTGTAACTTGGTCTATATAATATTTCCTTTATAATTAAGTACACTGACTTCCCTGAACAAATTATCTGCAGATTTTTCACATGAGTTCATATTATAGGAAAGTGCCTTAGCATTGAAAAACATTCTACCTTCCCATTTTCAAAATTAAAACTTTCCTAGTGATATTGCTATATTAGTTACTTTATTCATTGCAGCTCAAAGAAGTAAAGGGCTTTTTAGCTTACAGTTTAGAAGTATAGTCCATCCTGGAACCAGAAGCATGACATCCAGACCAGGAGGCCAGGAGGTCACACCATGTCCAGTCAGGAATCGGAAGATTAACAGGCAGTTGGGATGGGGATAAAACCTCAAGGCCCAGACCCAATGACCCACTTCCTCCAAGAAAGCACCACTTCCTAAAGGTTCCGCAAACTTCCCAGACAGTGCCACCAGCTGTGGATCAAAACTTAAAACACAAATGATGGGTGACTTCACATGCAAAGCACAATTGTGAAGAAAGTTTCATTATTCCACGTACTGTCATCAGTATGACACTTTGAAGGATCATGGAAGATCTTCTATCTTTGATTTTCTGAGGAAAACAGGCTTCTTTCAACTATTCCAAGCCTAGGTTCCAGATTCCTCATTTTCAGCTGTGCACCTAAAGATGGTATCAGTAATGAACTTTTGTTGACACATTCTGAGCCCTTCTGTCATTAGGCTCTCTTACTGTTGAGATTTTCCATAGTTCTTTCTGTACTGATTTTATGTTTTGCTTAAGCACCTTTATGTACATTTTGGCTGCTGAAGTTTACACGTGTAATTTTAGCAAAATTGGGATCTCTAAGGATTCTTTCATTATTTTTTTTTTTTTGCTTTTCAATTATTTTCAGGAAAAGAGGTGACCTTCTCCTGAGAAGAGCTGTTATTCAGAAATAGTTTTATCATTTTTTTAACATTATATTTCATCAGAGTACACATACCACATATTACCTGCCCAATATCCATCTATTGACTGTATTCAAATGTTAGATGATTGTTTTAGTCTCTTTTCAGATTTGTAATCAATATGAAATTAGTCAGCATTCAATACTAGTGTGTGACCAGTTGCATAAAGGAGAATATGGTATGGCTATGAAAATATTCTTTCAGGAAGAATGTTATATGTGGGATAAGAAATGTCCTCCAAGATACATATGTTAGTTTGGTTGGCAGCTAATGGGTTTTGGGGAAGTGATTATATCCTGTAGGCTCTGACCTAATAAAAAATGAATCCTCTTATAGATTCATGATACAATGTCATTATTGAGAGGTGTTACAAACTAAGAAGTAGCCTAGTTGTAAGAAATATATTCCTGGCCCAGTCTTCCCAGAAAAGTACACATTCTAATTCTCTTTCTTTCCTCCTTTCCCTTTTCCTTTTTTGCCTCTGCCTCTCCTTATCGTTCTTATTTGGCTACCACAAGGTGAGCAATCCCTTCTACTGTGTATAGCCATGATGATGCTATCTGTCCTCTCTGGCCTAATGTGAGTGGAATATACCCTCCATATCTATTCAACAAGACCCTGAGGTTGCCAAAACAATACAAAAGATTGTCACTGTTTGCTCTTGGTTATCCAACAAAACTTGATGGATGCTAAGACCCTGTAGCTGAAGATACCACACACTTGAGTTAGTGTGAAATAAAGCTGGAACTGAGCTGGAAACTCCTTCCTGATAGCTAGCTTCAATAGTATCAGAAGGTGTTACACAGGCTATTTGTGGAGAAAAACAGCAGTATGCCTTTCTTGCTCTGAACCCTGTGAGCTATATAACCAACCTACCAGACAAAATGTGCTCACTGGTATAATAGTGGCATTATTGTTATGGGGGTAACTGACATCTTTCTGATTGGATATAAGGCTTACTTCACAGGAGAAAATTATGTGGGTTTATGTAAACTTGCTCAGAAGCATATGGCTGGGGAGGTCCTTGGTTGTGGGGGAATATACTATTATGTTTTTACTAAATGTACATGTTTTCTCTGTCAAACTACCCTCTAAGTATTTATGTTTATGCACATAGATTACTGCTAATCTCAGCTTTGGTCAAAGAAGGTTCTTTACCCCATGGAGGCAATTTCTGCTGAGACATATAACTGGTCAAAGTGATAAGAAAAAGTGACCATTGAGTGCTCAAACCCTAAATGATATATTGATATCACACAGAATATCATTGAAGAGGAAGTAAAATGAATGTCAGAGCTAGAAGATGGAGAGAAGTCATGAGGAGCATGGTCTTCTGAACATGACATACCTTTGTACTCATGACCCTAAGTTATGCAATAGTTGCTTAGATCTATCATCAAAAGCACAAGTAAGGAAAATGCTAATCTTAATTTCAGCAAACTGAAAACATTCATACTTCAAATAATATAGTGGAGAAGGTAAAAAAACATTAACATGTAAACTGTTTGATGTTATTTTAAAATCATATGCAGTAATGAATTCAAGCCTGAAATATAATACATCTAGAACTCAAGAACAAGACAAACTTTGGTGTTGTGATTTGCATGTGAAATGTCCCTCACTGGCTCATCTGTTTGAACCCATTTTGAGACAGCAAAGGCTGGGGTACCTGTAGAGAGATGGCTGATTTAGCCCACTTAGAGGTGGGTCTTTAACACTATCTGCATCTGCTTCCTGAGCAACCCACTAAAAGAACCTGCTGCTGCAAACTCCCACCTCCAATGTCCAAACCATTCAAGCACCAGACTTCTCCCCTGTGTTGAACTGTATTTGTGAAACTCAATTAAAATAAATCTGTCCTGTCTTATGTTGCTTGTCAGGTATTTTGTCACAGTGACCAAAGAAATAACAAATAGAATGGCCAGACTTTAAATAGGCAATTTTCAAAATAATTTAATTCAAATTGGAAACAAATATATAAAAGAATGATTACTATAAATATTCATTAAGGAAATGTGAATCAAATGTACTTTATAACTGTTAGAATCATTATAATTAGTAAGCCCAAATAATTAAATTGACTGTAATAAACTGGTGAACATAATGTGTTGGTAAGATTGCATAGAAATTTGAACCCTCACATATTCTCATTGAAATATATAATGGTGCAAGTACTTCAGAAAAAAAAGTTCTTCAGTATATTAACATATATTTTAATCATGTGGTTTTATACTTTTAATTTTATTTATTTGCATGTGTGTAGTTACAGGAGCACCAGGCTCTCTTTGTTGCTGTAAATGAATGTCTGTCCAGCTTTATGTGGGTGGCTGAGGAATTGAACCCCAGGCAAGCACTTTTAACCACTAAGTCACCCAACCCAGCACCGAGTTAACATATTACTGAGTAATTCCACTCTAAATTATATCTAAGAAAAAAGAAATATATGTTCACGCAAAAACTGTTGTGAAAGCATTCATTTCAATTAATATTCATAACAGCAAGAAGTTGAAACAATTTGTCTGCCATTTGAAAATTGGTAAATAAGTTCGGGTGTGTCCACAACACAGAATATTATTTGGCAAATGAATGAAGTGCAGTGCATGTAATGCAGAGAGACAGCAGTCTAATACTACATAATATCTAGGCAAATCTATCTAGATAGTAAGATGCTGCCTAGTACTTACATGCCTATTGAGAGAATCTGAGAATGAATGCTAATTGTTATACAGATTCTTTTAGGTTAACAACGATTATTTTAACATTAGAGCATTATGATGGCTACACAGTTTTGTATATCTCCTATGACATTTAATCGTATATAAGTTATTATGAAATATAAAATTATGGTAATTATGACTCTAAACATACAATAATTTTAGAAGCAGTTTCTTTAGTTCTTATAGCTTTCTGGCAAATGTAATTGTCTGCAAACAACAGATAATTAAAAATAAAGCAAGCACATAACCATTCAGGGAGTCCTTTAGGCCACAGCCCTAGCACTGCGGATACTAGAAGGCAAGTCTCCCTGGTTCAGTCATAATGTTCTTGGACTTAATGAATGTACAAAAGATTTTCTATATCAGAATACCCTAAGAATGTATAAAATATTACTTCTAAACATTTTTAAATAAAATCTTACTAGTTTCTGGGATTGGTGCTCTGGGACACAGTTTCTACTTGGAATTCATGTTTTGGTAAATGGCAACAAAAATATGATCACCCAAATGATTCAGACACACATATGAACACCTACATCTGTGAAACAAAAAAGGTGAAGTACAGATCAAGCAGGAAGCAAATCTTCCCCTACCCCAAAATTTACCTGTTAGAGAACACACAGTGTATCTTTTTAAAGTCAAAATTTTATCATCTGAAGGCTGTGTTAAAGAATAGCCAAGCCAGATGTGGTGACACATGCCTTTAATCCCAGCACTTGGGAGGCAGAGGTAGGAGGCTCACTGTGAGTTCAAGGCTACTCTGAGACTATAGAGTGAATTTCAAGTCAGCCTGGGCTAGAGCAAGACCCTACCTTGTTGGATAGATGATTCAGCAGTAAGCCTGCTGGCCTGGGTTAAATTCCCCAGCCATCCAAGTAAAGCCAGAAAATCATTTGTTGGCAGCCACAAGAGACACTGAAATGCACGGGCAATTGTGTGTGTGTGTGTGTGTGTGTGTGTGTGTGTGTGTGTGTGTATTTACATACACACACAAACATGAACAATTTTTTTTAAAAAAGAATAGCTAATAAAATGTGCAGTCTCTATGAGATAATTAAAATTTGATTTCTACATGGCAAACATACTTTTTAAGAAATATAGAAAAGTCCCTTTCTTTTAAACCTTGAGGATCTTGAGAACAGAACTAGGTTTCAGGAAAAACACAGGGACAGTGGGAAACTCTCCATATTATACCTTCTTAGAACTAGGGCAAAAGCAGCTTTTCACAACCTCTCAGAAGCAAATGCATCCACATTTTGAAACACCTTTTAAACAGGTTTTCATAAATACTTCTGGCTGGCGATATGTTGAAATGACTGTGTTTCCAACATGCAGTTGTGTTTTGACTTTATTACAGGCTTGGAATCTATCACTTACATTAAAAACAGTGAATTTTTTCAGTGAACTTCAAGCTAACAACTCATAAATGTGCTTATTTTGTGCAGAATACTTCACAAACTGTTGCTCTCAAATTCATATGCCAACAAATTTTGTTTCATTACTTTTATACATCCAAACCTTTTGGGAAAGATATTATCAGAGATTTTACAGAGTATCAGAGTTATGTACATCTGCATATGGTATATATTGGATTCAAACACATTTTTTTAAATTTTTTTATTATTTTTTTGGAGAAAGTTAGAGAGAGACAGAGAGAGAGAGGGAGAGGAAGACAGATGGGCGCACCAGCAATGTCTCAGCTGCTGCGAATGAAATCCAGATGTGTGCGCCCCCTTATGGTCAATTTCAGCATTGCGCCCTTGCGTCACTGCATCTGGCTAAATGTGGGACCTGGAGATTGGAACCAGTGTTCTTAGGCTTAGGAGGCAGGTGCCTTAACCCCTAAGCCATCTCTCCAGCCCTCAAACACATTTTTAAAAGAGATATGATACAAACATGTAGGTAACAAAATTCTAGTTTTGAAAACCTTCCATCTCCTTCCCTTCACTTATTTAGACATTATTTTTGAAAACTCAATTTTATATACCTCATAAGATTATCCAGAAAAGATTTCCTGAACAAAACCTCAGCAGCTCAGGAAATTAAACAATCACTCAACCATTGGGATCTCATGAAGCTGAAAAGCTTTTTCACTGACAAAAATATAATAACCAAAGCCAGCAGAATACCCACAGAATGGGAGAAAATTTTCACCAGCTATACAACTGACAAAGGCCTAATTTCTAGAATCTACAAAGAACTCCAAAACCTAAACAATAAATCACCAAACAACCCACTCACAAAGTGGGGCAGAGAACTGCACAGGGAGTTCTCAGAGGAAGAAATACAAATAGCAAACACACATTTAAGAAAATGTTCAACATCCCTAATCATCAGGGAAATGCAAATTAAAACAACTATGAGATTCCACCTTACCCCAGTAAGGATGACTAACATTAAAAAAAACAATGAAACAAATGCTGGCGAGGCTGTGGAGAAATAGGAACAAGTCTTCACTGTTGGTGGGAATGTAAAATGGTTCAACCACTATGGACAGCTATATGGAGACTATTGAAAAGGATGACCATAGACTTACCAATGGATCCAGTTATTCCCTTATTGGGCATTTACCCTAAAGGCCCCAAGCCTCAGATCAGAAACATTTGCTCAACCATGTTTATAGCTGCTCAATTCATAATAGCAAAGAGCTGGAATCAACCCAGGTGTCCATCATTAGATGAATGGATAACAAAGATGTGGTATATCTATACTATGGAATTCTACGTAGCAGTAAGGAAAGATGAAATAAGGAAATTTGAAAAAAAATGGTCAAACATGGAACAGATCATCCTCAGTGAGCTCACCCAAGCACAAAAAGATAATCGTCTCATGGTCTCATTTATCTGTCGCCCCTAACCGGATTCCACGTGACATGTGGCCAAACCTAATAAACACTCTGAGGACGAGACAAGAAGGAGGGTGGGATGGCAGGAGGGTAATGGTGGGAGGGAATCAGAGGGTGGGGGAGGACAAACGGGGGATACAAATTGGGACCCAAAAGGGAAAAATACTACAAAACCCTTTACTCTGAACAACAGGCTAAAACAGTGATCCTTCAGCAGGCCTACGGAGGGAATACTCGAACCACAGGAACCTGGAGAGAACATGATGAAGACCAACTTTAATCTTGTCCCTTCTTCTCTTTCTCTTCTCTCTCTCTCTCTCTCCCTCTCCCCTCTCCCTATACTCACTTTCTCTTTTACATTATATATCTTTTTCCTCCTCACCTTCCTAGGTGCAGACTTATAACTCCCAGTGCCAGCAAGGGGTTAACTTCCACAATGAGCTGTTGATCTGAAACACCTACAAGGTTTCCCAAAAAAGGCAGACTTCTGTCAGAGTACTTGGTGACCCACCAAAGGTTAATGGTAAGACCCTACTGTCGAAGACAGCATACGTGTGTGAGACCAAACACAGAGAGACCTGGCCAGAATCTGGAAGAAGGTCAGTCCCCAGACAGTTAGCTAGTCTAGTACCAGAGGGTGCTACACGAGCAACTGGGGGAAAATGTCTGACATTGGTCCAAACAACTTGCAGTCTAAGATACCCAGCAGGAGACAATCTGACATAATGCTCATACAAGTGCAGTAGTGGCAAACAGCCATGGTGGGTAACCAACTGCTCTTGATTTGGCTAATAAATCCATTCAGTGGAATGGAACTCATTGCTGGAACTGGGAAATAAGTCAAAGCCATGTACAAAAAATGAGCTCAGTCTCCAAGATCTAGTGGCCACCAAATGTGGGCTAGAAGAGAGCCAATGCATATATGGTTATCCCTTCTATCTAGTACTAACTTCTCTCTCCATTGGAGAATTTGCTTATCTCTTTTCAGGTGGACAACGAACCTGAAGGGAGGATCAGCTAACCACACCTCACCAGCTGAAACCATAGAACAATGCAGGGGAAGGGTAAGAAATACAGCTCAAGGCGATCACAACACCAGAAAAAGGCTGAAGGAGATAAACACAGAGAACATCCAACTCCAATCATAAGCCAGATATCCAGAGACACAGAGGCTCCCAAAACCTCATCAAGGAAGCAGAACTAAAATGACCCCAATGTGGCTCAGGGAAACTCGCGGAAGAGGGGGCGGAAAGATTGTTAGAGTCACAAGTTGGGGCATTATGCACAGAGACTGGGGCCTATCCACCAGAACTCTTGAGCAAACTCACAATGCATGATACACATTCCCCATTGATGAGGGCCCCTTTGAAAGTGGGAGGAAGGGGAGGAGGACAATGGAACCAATACTATGAATGTAAAATCAGAATAATATAAATAAAAAATATATATTGATTAAAAAAAAAAAAGAAAAGATTATAAGAACATTCTATATGTATGAAGCTTATTGCTATACATATTTTCTCATAAAAAATTTAAAGTAAAAAAAAAAAGATTATCCAGAAAAAAAAAAAAAGGTTTCTCAGAGAGGGCACCTTGATGAACAAGAAGACTGAAGGTCTTCAGGACTGGGATAAGTATAGCTTCACCTGCTCAATTATAAATAAGCACTGTGGCATCCTCCTGGGTAGAGCTGGTCTAGTCCAGCAACCAGAGGCTGAGGTGGTGATACTTGTGATCCATCTGTGTAGAGAAAAAATGGAGGTGGCTAATTATTTGACTATCATAACTAAAACTTGAAGTTTAAATTGGTCTTTGTCTCTCACTATGACCTTCACAAGTATATTTATAAGAAGGTAGAGTGGGAAAAACCATTTCCCCAGGTGAAAAAAAGGCATGAAGTTTTATATATATATACTGAAATGTAGCCTCTTGCTTCATAGAATGGCTTGAACATAATTCAAGAGATTTTCCTTCTACCCCACTGGCTACTGTATTCTTTTTAAAATATTTTATTTTTATTTATTTGAGAGACTGAGAAAGAGGAGAGAGAGAGAGAGAGAATGGGTGTGCAAGGGCCTCTAGCCTCTGCAAATGAACTCCAGACACATACACCACCTTGTGCATTTGGCTTATGTGGGTTCTGGGGAATCTAGCCTAGGTTGCTTGGCTTTGTAGGCAACTTAACTGCTAAGCCATCTCTCTGGCCCCAGTTACTGTATTTTTTTAGGCCTCACCTTGAGAATCTGGTGGGTTTTCTCAAGGTGGACTATGGATGTCCACTATCACTTCAGACCTTGGGGAGTACTCAACCTCATCTACTTCATACACAACTCCTAACAGTTAGAAAAGACTAGCAGGTAAGTGTTCTCACCAGTATATGGTTTTTAGTAGCTTGCCATAATAGACATTGAATTTAGGGTATTAATCCCCACATTCACATGTCTCTGCAAAATTCCAGAGGGAAGTTTGCCTTTTAATTTCACGTTTGTGATGGGTCCCTAAATTTGTGGGCTATTATGGTACATTTCTGCTAGAATGAAAAAAAAAAAAATCCAAGAAAATGAACTTCTTGGTTTTAGTGATGCCTTCACATTGTTTTGACAAACATAGCTTTAACTGAATCAAAGGAAAGAATTAGTAATCAATAACCAAACAAATGCATGTTCCAGGGTAGAGGGCTTCATTCTGGAATTCTGGCAAACCTATTTGCCCATAAATTACTCACTTCAGTTCCTCTTCAAGATTATTTTGCTTTTGGTGGTTCCTTGACATTCCAAATTAACTTTAGTGTGAGATTGTTTTATTTCTACAAAACATGCCAATGAGGGGAGACTGGGAGTATATCTCAGTGGTTACAGTGCTTGCTTTGCAAGCATGTTGACCTGAGTCTGATCCCCAGAACCCATGTAAAAATACAGGCATAATGGTTTGCTTGTAATACTCATACTGGCATGGTACAGACAGGAAGATCTCTGAGGCTTACTGGCCAGCTAGTCCAGCCTACTGGGTGATTTACAGGTCACTTAGAGACTCTGTCTCAAAAGATGTGTTGTTGCCAGTCGTGGTGGTGCACGGCTTTAATCCCAGTGCTTGTGAGGCAGAGGTAGGAAGATTGCCATGAGTTCAAAGCCACCCTGAGACTACATAGTGAATTCCAGGTCAGCCTGAGCTAGCTAGAGTGAAACCCTAACCTCACAAAACTAAAAAATAAATAAATAAATAAATAAAAGATGTGCTGTTGACATTCTTGATGAGTGATAACAAGATTTTGTCTGGTTTCCACATGTACACACACACACACACACAAATGTCATCGAATTTTGGGAAGGTAATAAATTGTGTTTATATATTTTTATGTAGCATTAACGTTTTAATTTTCTCATTTTCTTCTCAATCATACCAGAAACATTTCTCAGATCAAAAATAATTTATTTCTAATAAAAACAAGTCTTCTCAAATTTCAGAAAATTGAAATCACAGTTATCACTTTTGAGCACTAAGGATGATCTAGAAATTAAAATCAAAATTAAGAATTATGTTGACATTAAATTCATAAGCAGCCAATAATTGAAAGGGTAAATCATGAGTAAATGACAAGAAACTATCTTGAAACAAATAAAAGTGAGAGCACAGAACACCAAAACACAGAAAAAGTATGGTAAAAGAAGATGTTGATAATTCTAAATTAAATAAGAGCTCTCCAGTAAATAATTACTCTTTATTGAACTAGAAGTCTAGCCTAAGTACAATGTTAGAAAACAGTGGAAACAAAGATTAGAGTAATATAAATGAATTAAAGATCAGGAATAAAATAAGTCAGTGAAATTAAGACTTGATTTTTTTTTCTGTTATAAAATTGATAAACCTTTAGATTGGTTGGCCATCAATTGTAAAGGAATATAAAGAATCAAAAGAGACTACTATGAACAATAGCACAACAAATTACATATTATAGAAAAATAGAAAAACTTGTGAATTCATGTCATCTATGTTATAATCAAGAAATACCAAACCTGAGCATGCTGATAGTGAATGAAGGAATAGAATCAGTGATCAATAACCTCAAAACCATCAGAAGCCCAGGTCCAGATAACCTTGTTAGGAAATTCTGCCAAATATTTAAAGAAGCGTTAATACTTATTTTCTTAATTCCAATAAATTATACAAATAAATATGTGTAGTTCTTTGAATTTTAACTATTATTAAATTATTTGAGTGAAACTATTGGAAATGTACATAATAAGATTTTTCTTCAAAGTTGTTAAGACTATACAAAGAAAATTTCAGATTCAACATAAGACTGTATAAGGAAATATATATAAGAATGAATAGAAAATGTAAAAATAAAATTTAAAGAATAAATTCAAATATGCCAGTATTCACAATGAATATGGATCACTAAAATATACTATCTATTAATATACAAAATATAAAATCTTACAAACAAAGTACATGACCATTATATGTACATACATTATAAAATGACCATTTTATAATAATATATAATAGAATAATACAAATAATATAGAAAATATAAATTAAACTTTACAAAATAAAGTATAACAATGTCAATATTAAATTAAGAGTTATTTAAGCCAAGCATGGTGGCATATGGCTTTAATCCCAGCATTCTGGAGGCAAAGATAGGAGGATTTCCAGGAGTCTGAGGCCAGCCAAGGACTAAAATGTGAGTGCCAGGTCAGCTTGCAATAGAAGGAGACCCTACCTAAATAAAAAAGAAAGAGTTATTTAATACCAAGTTCATTGAAAAACAGAAGAATCATTTTTAAAAAATGGAGAGAAAAAGCTTCCAAAGCCAAAGGTTATTTAATAGCCAATGTTCAGTTTGTTTGCAGTGAAAACAGAAGAATCATTTTTCAAAAAATATATTTTATGGGGCTGTCTCATTTCTGAGAGTTTGTTTTTCTTTATTTGATGGCAGAGTCTAGGACGGTTAAATAAAAAGAAACAGTTATTTTGTTCATTGAAAAACAGAAGAATCATTTTTAAAAAATATATTTTATGGGGCTGGAGAGATGGCTTAGTGGTTAACACATTTGCTTCCAAAGCCAAAGGACTTCGGTTCGATTCCCCAGGACCCACGTTAGCCAGATGCACAAGGGGACAAGGGGGCACATGCATTTGGAGTTTGTTTGCAGTGACTTGGAAGCCCTGGCATGCCCATTCTCTCCCTCCCTCCCTCAAATAAATATGGTTTTTTTCCTGGGCACTCTTGTCTCAAATAAATAAAAATAGTTTGTTTTTCTTTAATGGATTTCCAGGAGTCTTTTTTGCAATAGAAGGAGACCCTACTTAAATAAAAAGAAAGGAGTTATTTAATACCAAGTTCATTGAAAAACAGAAGAATCATTTTTAAAAATATACATGGGGCTGGAGAGATGGCTTAGTGGTTGTCTCATTCCCCTGATCTTAGGGGGAAAATTTAGTTTGTTTTTGCCATTCTTTACTTTGATGTAATATTCAAATAAATAAAAATATATGGTTACTGGGCACTCTTGTCTCATTTCTTATTTGTTTTTCTTTAGGTATGTTTCCATCTGGTCTTTATTATTTTAAGGTATGTTTCATCTATTCTCACTTTCCTCAAGACTTTCATCATGACAGCAATTGGACTTTTCTGCATCAATTAAGATGACTATATGATTTTTTAAAGTTTATTTATATTGTGTATTAAAGTTATTGAGAGTCAGAGGAGATGGCTCAGCAGCTAAAGGAGCCTGCTTACAGTTGTATGCCAGTATGAAGTCCACTTAACTGGAGCCTGTTACAGCAACTCCCTGTTTTTCTCTAATTTTGTGCAGTTTTCTCTTTCCTTTTTATCAGTTTGGCTAAAGTTTTTTCACTATTATTTCTCAAAAAATTAACTCTTCATTTGATTATTTTCATGTATTTTATTAATTTCTACCAACTCTTTATTATTTATTGATATATACTGGGTTTGAGGTTGGCTTCTTTGTATTTTTCTAATGTCTTGAGGTTGCTTGTTAGTTTTTTTGTTTGAGAAATATCTAATTTATTGATACTGATGCCTCTAGCTATAAACTTCCCCCATGAGAATACCTTCACTATATTTCAGAGGACCTAGTGGCTTGCATTATCTTTTTTATATGTAAGTATTTTTAATTTCCCCCTTAATTATTCAGTAGCTTATAGATCATTCAAAAATAAGCCAGGGAGATGGAGATAGACCCTGAGGATATTCAAAATGCACCAAAGCACAAATCCAGAAGCTTCTGAAACCTCAACACTAAAGTAGAATTACAGCATACATACCAAAGCTCAGAGAATTTTGCAGAAGAGGAGGTGGAAAGAATGGAAGAGCCACAGGGTGGGAAGGAATATCCAGAGTCATTGTCTCCTACCCTCCACTCCCCCACCCCTGCCCACAATGACTCACCACTGCTTTCACAATTCTAATGCACAGCTCCATGGTGAATGCCAGCAATTCCTCTGAGGGTCCTCAGTGGAGTGGAGGCAGGGAGGAGGGAAATGAGGATATCAAATATTTCAACAACAACAAAAAATCAAAAAAGTGTGTTATTTAGTTTCCAATAATTTGTGCATTTTCTAAAATGTTTCCTTTCTTGTATGGATTTCTACTTTGATTCTGCTGTGGTGTGATAGGATATAAGAAATTACCTCACCTTATTGCATTTGTTAAGGTGTATTTTGTGGCCCATTATGTGGTCAATTTTAGAGATGCTTCCATGTGCTACTGAGAAGAAATCTGCTGAGTAGAATACTCTACATTATCTCTTAGGTCCAATTTATATATGGTGTAATTTAGTTCTGATATTTCCTGCTGAGTTTTAGTTTGGATGAACTATCTAAGTGATATGGGAATTTGGGGTGTATTTGAGAGTAGCAGGGCCTTATCTTTGCTCTTGGGTGTACAATAACTCAGAAGAAAGAAACACAGATAATTAGTGGTTACACATTAATCAATGGCCACTGAATTCTTTTTCATAGGTTTTGTTGGAAGAAATCTGTGACCTGAGTATAAGAAATATACTGATTATAGTTTAGAGTGTTAAGAGAGACTGCTTTAAGATAAGGATGCTTAAGAAAAGAAATGAATTCAGAACTCTTTCCCAACAGTAAGTCCAGGGGCTTCCCAGAAAATAAGAAGGGCACTGAGAGACCCAGACTGGGATTAGTCTAGTCCAGACATCATATGTCTGGAGCTAAGTCTTTGTCCTCCAGAAAAGGCCTTCTTTGAAGGTAGTGATTATTTCATAGACTGGAAGGATTCCCTCAGGGGTCAGAGATAAGGATGGCTCAGATTTGCTCGTACAGGTCTAAAGATATTTCATGACTTCAGCCACTTTTAGTTTACTTTTGTCCCCTTTTTACTGACAGCTCTATATTTACAGACAATAAACTATGATAATCCCCCATACTTTCCCCTTCACAAATCTACACTCCATTATATCCCTTCCCTGTCTCCATTAGTCTCTCTTTTATTTTGGTGTCATCATCTTTTCTGCCTATTATGACGGTTTTGTGAAGATAGTGCTAGGCACTGCAAGATTATGGATATCAAGGCCAATTTCTGTCAGGTCGATTGTATTTTAAGAAGTTCTACTCTTCCTTCAGCTCTTACATTCTTTCCACCACTTCTTCCACAATGGACCCTGAGCCTTGGAAGGTGTGGTAGAGATGTTTCAGTGCTGAACATTCCTCTGTCACATCTTCTGAGCACCATGGTGACTTTTGGGTTATTCCAGTGGTCACCGCCATCTGAACAGGGAAGCTTCTCTAACCAAAAGTGAGAGTAGCATTAATATATGGGTATGAACATTAATTAAAGTGCTTACAGGGAAGTTTGGTGAGCAAAATATATGCATTTAGCCAGACAAGAGCAGGCATTAAACTCTTAATGTGCATGACCTTCCCCACCATAGGCTTTTGATTAGGTTTTCAGCATCAGGCATGTATTCCCTCCCAGAGAGTGGGTCTCCAGTCCAATGAGAGAGCAGTTGTTTTCCCCATAACAGACATGCTACTATTGGACCTGTTTGGTCATTTGGCCTTGCTGGCCAAATTTTAGGTGGGCAGTGTCCACCGTTTTCACCACTGATGGCTTCTGTCTCCCATAGGGCTACATACAGTGCATCTTTTTCCAGCTTTTTGTCAGCTGGTCTATAAGGGAGAAGGTTTTCATCTCAGCCACAATTTGATTTCTTGGTGACCTTTCAGCCTAGGCATGTGGAGTCTTCAGCAGTCTTATCATATATTCCTGGTGGGAAAACAAGAGCCTTGGCAATAACCTGTAGTGTTTGGGGGCATCAGGGACCTCCCTGGCCAACAACTCACTGGAAGGTATCCCATTGCTGGCACTGACATTTTTTTAGTAACAGTCAACGGCTTCTGGATGTGCCATTATCCAAAGAAATAGGTTATCATGTGGATTATTCACAATATCCTGAAAATTGATTACCCCTCCCTCACACTACTTTTACTCAATCTCTTCCCTGATCTCACTTAGGCCATTCCACCCTCAGTAATCCTTCCATCTACTTACATATATAGAGTACCATCCCCTTAAGTCAACCCCTCTCCTCCCTCCCTTGTATCCCTTTTCTAGATTACTGGCCTCTGCTACCATTGTTTTAAAAAAATTTTAAATTGGGTATGGACACATTTAGTATGCAAACAACACATGTTGGTACCATCCTTTCCATCCTTCTTGCCCCTTTTCTGATGAGGCCTTCCTCCTTTGGTATGCAGGTCAACCCCATGGGGATTGTGGGTCATGCATTATGGGGGGAGCAATGTCTCTGCAAAATGTCCCAACTTGTGTCTCTAATAATCTTTCCTCCCCCGGTTATGTGAAATTCCTTGAGCCATGCTAGGAGCCTTATGAGTCTACTTCAGTGATGGGCACTTATGAGCCTCTAGATCTCTGGTTTGGTAGGTGTTGAGTGTCCTCAGTGTCTATCTCCTTTACCCTTGTGCTGATATCAGATTCACTAAGAAAGCAGCACTCTTGCTCATTTCCCCAATTCCTCTGTGGTTTCAATGGGGGCTGGTGTGGAATGAACTGGGTCATTTATCTCCTCAGGTCCAGCTCCCCTCTGAAAAAGAGAAGTAGATTCTCCAATGGAAAATGAAGTTAGCACCAGGCAAATGGGATAACCATTATTAATTTAGAGAGAATTAAAAGGATGTAGACCCTCTTATCATCTAAGGTTAGTGGGAACTTAACAGTGGAAAGCAGAATCATTATCTGGATATTATTCTGAATTTTTTCCCAGTTCCAGATATGGTTTCATTTCCACTGAGCAGATCTGTTTGGCAGTTGGTTACCCACCATGGCTGTGTGCCACTTGTGTCAGCATCATGTCAAGTTTGCTTCTGAGTCACTTAGACTTTGAGTTGCTTGGACAGATGTTGGCCACTTTCCCCCAGAAGCTCATACAGTGCCTTCCAGCACTAGATGGGCTGATTGGCTAGGACCTGGCTCTCCTTCGGATTCAAGACAAGCCTCTACATCGTCTGTGCCAACAGTGTATGGGGTCTTAAGCAGTGGGGTCTTACCATTAACCTCTGGTGGGTAATCTAGTGCTCTGATATAAGTCTGTCTTGTTTGTTTTGGGAGATCTAGTAGGTCTCTCTGATCAACAGCTCATTGTGGATGTAGACCTCATCCTGGCACAGGGAACTACAGGCCAGCACCAAGGGAAAAAAAAAAAAAAGATAGAGAAGAAAGAGAAACAGAAAATTTGATGTTAGGTTTCCTCTCACCCTCTCCAGGGCCCTTTGATTCAGGTGCTCCCCCTAAGGTCCTCTTGATGGTTCCACCTTTTAGTCTAACTTACAGAATATGGTATTTTACAGAACCAGTACAATTTGGATTCAGTTTTGTGTTCCCCCACCCATTCCCCTTCCCCTAAGCCCTAACTGCCCTATTGTCCAAGCCTTGAGATGCTATTCAGATATGTCAGCAACTTGGGCTGATCTAGATTAAGAATATAGATTAAGTATAGATGAGTGAGGTCATATGAAGGCTGTCTTTCTGTGATTGTGTGAGTTCTCTTAGAATGTTCTGTTCCAAGATTGACCATTTTAATACAAATTTCAATGTATCATCTTTTCTAACAGCTGAGTAGAATTCCATCATTAGATATACCACATTTAGTTATCCATTCATCCATTAATGACCACCAGGGTTGATTCCAGTTTTTAGTTATTATGAATTGAGCAGCTTTAAACATGGTTCAACAAATATCTCTGAACTGAGATGTGGAACTTTTAGGGTAAATGGCCAGTAAGGGAATAACAGGATCTGTTGGTAACTCTATATTCATCCTTTTCAGGTGTCTCCATATTGATTTTTATAGAGGTTGTACCAGCTTACTTCCCAACAACAGTGCATGAGTGTTCCTATTTCTCTGTATCCTCACCAACATTTGTTTTCATTTCACTTTTTAATGTTGATATCCTCACTGGGATAGTTGTTTGAATTTGTATTTCTCTCATGGTAATGGATGTTGAACATTTTCTTTAGTGTGTATGTTAACCATTTGTAATTTTTCCTTTCTTCTGAGAACTCCCAATTCAATTCTCTGCCCCACTTTTGGAGTGGGTTGTTTGGATTTTTTTTTTTACTGTTTAGTTTTTAGTTCTTTGTATATTCTAGATATTAGGCTTCTGTCATTGGTAGAGTTGCCAAAGATTTTCTCCCAGTCAGTGGGTAATCTATTGGCTCTGCTTATGGTATGTTTGTCTGTGCAAAAGCTTTTTAGTTATATGAAATCCCATTAGTTGAGTGCTTGTTTAATTTCCTATGCTACTGGGGATTTGTTCAGGAAGTCCATTCCCAGTCCTATATCATGGAGCATGTCTATTTTTTCCTCCAGTATTTGAAGAGTTTTAGGCCTTATATTAAGGTCTTTGATCCATTTTGACTTGATTTTTGTGTATGGAGAAATGACTGAGTCTATTTTCATTTTTCTACATATGATCATCCAATTTGTCCAACACCATTTGTTGAAGATGCTGTCTTTTCTCCAGTCTACATTATTGGAAGTTTTATCAAAGATCAAGTATCTGAGGTTACTTGACCTAAGGTCTGGGTCTTCATTCTGTTCCATTGGTCTATGTTTCTGTTTCTTATTCCAGTACCATGCCATTTTTGTTACTGTGGCTCTGTAATATAGCTTTAGATTGGGTATGGTTATACCTCCAGATGTGTTTTCTTTGCTGAAAATATGTTTGGATATCTGAGGCCTGCTTCCATTCCAAATGAAATTTGAGAACATTTTTTCAATCTCTTTGAAGAACGATTCTGGTATTTTTATTGGTATTACATTAAATCTGTATATTCAAAAAAAAAAAAAAAATGCCAGGCATGGTGGTGCATGTCTTTAATCCCAGCACTCAGGAGGCAGAGGTAGGAGGATCACAATGAGTCAATTCATGCTGAGGTCAGGTCAGCCTGAGCTAGAGTGAAACCCTACCTCAAACAAAACAAAACAAACAAACAAACAAAAATCTGTATATTGCTTATGGTAGAATTGCCATTTTCAAAATATTAATTCTACCTATCCAGGAGCATGGGAGGTCTTTCATCTCCTCAAGTACTCCTCAATTTCATTCTTGAGGGTTTTTTTTAATGTTTTCTTTATGTAGGTCTTTCACATTCATGGTTAATGATATTCCAAGGTATTTAATTTTTTTGTTACTGTGTTACTGTTGAAAAATTGGACAGCCTCACTGATTTCTTTCTCTGTATATTTGTCCTTTGCCTTTAAAAAAGGTACTGATTTATGTGCATTGATTTTGTATCCTGTCACTTTACTGAATGACTTAATCACATTTAGAAGTTTTGAGATAGAGACTTTCAGGTCACTTATGTACAGGATCATGTCATCTGCAAATAGGGCTAACTTGACTACATCTTTGACAATTGGAATCCCTTTTATTTATTTTCTCCTATCTTATTGCTTGGGCTAGTACAGCTAGTACTATGTTGTACTACTTTTCACCCTGAGAAAGTGTCTGTCTTTACTGGTGAAGTGGGTTTCTTGAAGCAGCAGATAGGAAGGGTCCAGTTTTTTGATCCATCATGATAACCTGTGTCTTTTGAAGGGTGAGTTAAGACCATTAATATTTAAGGTTATTATTGTCAGGTTTGAATTAATCCCTTCTGTGAAGAGGTGTTTTATGGGATTTGGTGCTCTCTTCTTTTATGTACTAATTTGGGCTTGGTTAATTTTGGTTATTGTGATATTCTTCTTGTTGTGTCTTGAGATTGGTTGTTTGACTGTTCAGTGTGGAATATTCCCTCATGTATTCTCTGTAGGTTTGGCTTTGTGTTCATATAATCATAGAGTTGAATTTTTTCATGGAGAGCTTTTCTTTCACCATCTATTATGAGGGACATTTTTGCTGGGTAGAGTAGCTTGGGTTGGAAGCCCTAGTTTTTTAGACTTGAAGTGTTCCATTTCAGGCCCTTATGACTTTCAAGGTTTTCATTGAGAAATCTGATGTAATTCTGATGAGATTGCCTTTGTATGTTGTGAATTGCTGTTCTCTTGCTGGTTTTAACATTCTCTTTGTTTTTGTTGTTAAGAATTTTTAACTATTATGTGCCTTGGAGAGTTTGTTCTTTGGTCCTTTATATTTGGTGTTCTCTGGGCTTCTTGTATCTGGATGGGCCTCTCTTGAGATATTCAGAAAATGTTCTTTCAGTAATTTTGTTGAATATGGTCTCTGCCTCTGGCCTGGATTTCTGCTCCTTCTGGTATAACCATGATCCTTATATTTGGTCATTTTAGGGTGTCCCACAGTTCCCTCATATTCTGTTCACTTGATTTTTTGAACATAGCAAAGTTTTGGGCCTCTTGATCAATTTCTTCTATCTTATCTTCCAGGTCAGAGTTTCAGTCTTTCATATAGTGTCTCTGTTGGTGAGGGGTTCCAGAGACACTATTACAATTTCTATTTGATTTTTGTTCTTTGTTATACAGTTTTGGATCATGTCCATCACTTTTGTGAGGTACAAATTCAAGTTCTGATTTTCTTGATGTTTCCTGGAGTTCATTCTTGCATTTGATCAAATCTTCATTAAGGTTAATCAACTGGTTGTTGAGAACTTCTGTGGTAGTTTGAATATATGTCCCCCAATATATTCAGTGTTTTATTAATTATAGTTTGCATCTGCAATCACCTTGCTAGAGGCAATATCACTGGGGGCTCAAGGTGTTAATGGTGGGTTTGAGATAAAGATATGCAAATGTTAGCAGGAGTTCCTGAAGTGTCCTGTGTGACCTTTTGGCTGTAGTTTTTGCTCTGTGTGCTGTGGTGGCTGGTTGGCTTTTGCTCTCTCTGCTCGGCCTTGTGAAGAGCAGGCTGCTTCTCCTGACTTTATGGAACTTCCCCTGGATCTGTAAGCTTCAATAAATAATACCCCTTCCTCCATAACTGTGCCTGGTCTGGAAGTTCATCTCAGCGAACCTGAAGCTGTCTGCTACAACTTCCATTGCTTGACTTACCTTCAATTCATTCATATGTCTTTGGAGGGTTCTAATGTTTTATTCAATCAAGTTAAGCCTACCATCAAAAGTGGAACACACTAGGAGATGATTCTGTTCAATTTTATTGATACCATTGTTGGTTCTTTGATAGTTTGCTTCTAGTTCAGCATTTTTTTTTTTTTTTTGATCAGTGTCTCATTGGTTGTTGTGTTTTCATTTTGGGGAATGAATTTCTTTTGATTTCTCTCTGATTTCATTGCAGGCTTTCATTGTAGGACTAGGAGGTGGAGATCTCTCAATTTTCTGACTTTCATTGGCTTTTTGGCATTGTTATCTGCCCATTTTAGGAAGACTCTTTATTTTATTGAATAAGAAGGAAGTTTTTGTTCTTTTGTCTGTGCACCCTCTGACTCAGGTGAACAGGGTTGGTGGTACCCAGTGGCTTGTCAGGATATCAGAGCAAAAGGCCTGATTCCACAGCTCACATAGGGAACAAGGCCTCCCCAAGCAAGGCACACTGGACCTATGGGCACCAGGGGCCTGGGAGGAGCAAGGGAAGAGGGATTTGGTATACTTTGTGCCACACCCTCCAGCATATAGATCAGAGCAGGGAGGTGAGAGGTGCCAGGAAACAGGGGTCTGGCTTACTCACTCCTGACCTCTGCACCTTCCCACACACTGTGCAAGGAACTCAGAGCAGGTAGGTGGGAGTATCCCAGAAATAGAGGTCTTGCCTACTGATTCCACACTGCCATGCCCACCTACACACTGTCCAAGCAGGCAACCCAGAAGGGGGGGTTGGGAAGAGCCTGGAAGCAGGTGTCTGGCCTACTCACTCCAGAATAGTGAGCCTGTCCACACACTGTCCATGCAGGAAACCTAGAAATGGGGAGGTGGGAGAATTCTGGAAGCAGGGGTCTGGTCTACTTACTCCAGCACAGCCATCCACATACTATCTGCACAGGAAACCCAGAAGGGGGGAGGTCTCTGCTACCAATTTAACTCCAACTCACACACATCTGAATATTTATAACTAGGTTCTACATATGAGAGAAAAGATGCAATGTTTGACTTTCTGTGCCTGGGTTACCTCATTTAGTATAATCCTTTCCAGATTCATCCATTACCCTACAAATTTCATAATTCCATTTTCTTTTTTCTATTTTAAATATATTTTTATTTATTTATTTATTTATTTATTTATTTATTTATTTGAGAGAGAGAGAGAGAGAGGGAATGGGCACACCAGGGCCTCCAGCCACTGCAAATGAACTCCAGATGCATGCACCCCCCCTTGTGGATCTGGCTTACATGGGTCCTGGAGAATCCTTAGGCTTTGCAAGCACACACCTTAACTACTAAGCTATCTCTCCAGCCCATAATTCCATTTTTCTTTATTGCTGAATAGACCTCTATTGTGTAAATGTACCACATCTTTATTATACATTCATCTCTTGAGGGACATCTAGGCTGGTTCCACTTCCTAGCTATTGTGAATAGAACAACAATAAACATTGTATTGAGAAGAGTTCTTAGGATATATGCCTAGGAGTGCTATAGCTGGGTGATATGGTAAATCTATTTTTAGCTATTTTTTTTTTTAGAGAGAGAGACACAAAGAGAGATAGAGGGAGAGGGAGACAGATAGAGATGGGCATGCCAGCAGCCTCTCAGCTGCTGCAAACGAAATCCGGATGATTTTGCCTCCTTGTGGTCAAGTGCAGCATTGTGCCTTTGTGTCACTTTTGCATCTGGCTAAACGTGGGACCTGGAGATTGAAACCGGTGTTCTTAGGCTTAGGAGGCAGGCACCTTAACCACTAAGCCATCTCTCCAGCCCAATTTGAGGGTTTTTTGTGCTTCCAAATGAATTTTAGGATTTTTTTTTCTATTTCTGTGAAAAAATACCATTGGAATTTTAATGGGGATTTCATTAAATGTGTAGATTGCTTTTGATAAGATTGACATATTCACAAGATAGATTCTTCCACTCCAAGAACATGGGATGCCTTTCCATTTCCTAGTGTTTTCTGCAATCTATCGCTTAAGTGTTTTAAAGTTTTCATTGTGGAGATTCTTCACTTCCTTTGTTACATTTATTCCAAGGTATTTATTTATTTTTGAGATTGTGAGTGGGAGTGATTCCCGGATTGCATCTTCTGCATGCTTGTTGTTAGGATATAGAAAAGCTACTGATTTCTATGTATTTATTTTGTATCTTGTTACATTGCTAAAATTGTTTATCAGCTCTAACAGTTTTCTAGTAGAGTCTTTAGAGTCCTTTATGTATAGAATCTTATCATCTGCAAATAATAATAATTTGATCTCTTCCTTTCCAATCTGTATCCCTTTTATGACCATCTCTTGTCTTATTGCTACAGCTAAGACTTCAAGACTGTATTAAATAAGAATGGGGAGCATTGACACCCTTGTCTTGTTCCTGATTTTAGTGGAAAAGCTTCAAGTTTTTTCATATTTAGTATTATGTTGGCAGTAGGTTTGTCATAAATAGCCTTTTTTATGTTGAGGCATGTTCCTTATAGCCCCAGTTTCTGTAGGCCTTTTACCATGAAGGGATGTTGGATTTTGTCAAATGTCTTTTCTACATCTGATGAGTTGATCATGTGATTTTTTTCCTTCAGCCCACTTATGTAGTGTATTAAATTTATCGATTGGTATATGTTGAACCATTACTGAATCTATGGATGAAGCCTACTTGGTTGGGGTGAATGATCATTTTAATATATTCTCATATTCTGTTTGCCAATATTGTGTTGAGAATTTTTGCATCTATGTTCATGAGGGAGATTGGTCAGTAATTTTTATGTTCTGTCTTTGGTTTTGGTATCAGGATGAGGCTGGCTACATAGAAGGTCTTCAGTAGAATGCCTTCCTTTTCTATTTTATGGAAAAGTTTGAAAAGCAGTGTTGTTACTTCTTCTTCCATGAAGGTCTGATAAAATTCACCAATGAATCCACCTGGGTCTGGAATTTTTTTAGTTGGGAGATTTTATAACTGCTTGGCTCTCTGTACTTGCTATAGATATACTTAAATGGTTTATCTCATCTTGAATTAATTTTGGTAGGTCATAGAAACCAAGAAAATAATCCATTTATTTCAGATTTTCAAACTTAGAGGTGTATATATTCTTAAAGTACGTCCTTAATGATTTTCTGAATTTCTTTGGTATATGTTGTAATGGTGCATTTTCCATCTTTAATTTTATTAACTTTTGTCTCTTCTCTCTTTTTCTGGTCAGATTTGCTAAGGGTTTATCAATCTTATTTATCCTTTCAAAAAATCCACTCTGTTTCATTGACTTTGGCAATTTTTTAGTTTCTATTTCATTAATTTCCACCCTTTATTATTTCTTCCTGTCTGCTGATTTTGGTTTGCCTTGTTCTTCATTTTCCAAGATCTTAAAGTGAAGCATTAAATTGTTTACTTGTGAACTCTATAATTTCTTAATTTAGGCATTTATAGCTATAATTTTCCCTCTTAGGACTACCTTCATGGTGTCACAAAGGTTTTGGTATATTGTATTCTCATCATCATTTGATTCTATGAATTTATTGATTTCCTTTTTGATTTCATCAATGTCTCATTCATCATTCAATAGTGTACTGTTTAGTCTTCATGAATTTGTGTATGGTTTGTAGTTTTTCTTGTTGATGATTTATAGTTTTATTCCATTTATGGACAGATAGAGTACAAGGGATTATTTAAATTTTCCTGTATTTGTTAAGATTTGCTTTGTGTCCTAATATATGGTCCATTTTGGAGAATGTTCCATGTACTCCTGGGAAAATTATATATTCTGCACCCTTTGCATGGAATGTTCTGTAGATATCTGTTAGGTCCATTTGTTCCATGACATCATTTAATTCAGATATCTCTATGTTTATTTTTGCTGGGATGACCTGTCAATTGATGAGAGTGGGGTACTGAAGTCACCCACTACAATTGTGTTTGGTGTTACCTGTGACCTTAAGTCAAATACTATTTGTTCTATGAAATTGGGAACCCCCATGTTATGAGCATATATGTTTAGGATTATAATGTCCTCCTGTTGGCATGTTCCTTTAATCAGTATAAAGTGACCATCTTTATCTTTCCTCACTAATTTTGGCTCAGAGTCTATCCTGTCAGATATTAGGATAGCAATACCTGTTTGGTTCCTAGGCCCTTTTGCTTGAAATACCATTTTCATCCTTTCACCCTAATACAATGTCTATCTTTTATTGAGAAATTAGTTTCCTGGCTGCAAGAAACAGCAGGATCCTGCCTTTTAATCCAGTCTGCAAGTTTCTGTCTTTTGTTTGGGGCATTGAGGCCATTTATTTTAAGGATTATTATTGAAAGGTATGTATTTATTCTCACCATTCTTCTTGTTTTGTAGTGCATCCTGTTTTCCCTTTACTCTATTGTTTTAACTGATATTTGCATATGGTTTATTTGTTCCTCTTTACTCATATGTATACTTTGCTTTCTCTTCAGCATGCAGGTTTCCTTCAAGTATTTTTAGAGCTGGCTTAGTTGTCATAAATTCTTTTAGCCTGTTTTTGTTTTATTGTTTTTTTTTTTTCCCTCGTGGAATGTCCTTATTTCTCCATCAATCTCATTATTTAGCTTTGCAGGATATAGTAATCTTGTTTGACAGTTGTTATCTTTGAGAACTTGGAATACATCATTCCAAGGCCTTCTGGTTGTTAAAGTTTGTTTTGAGCAATCTGCTGTTATCCTGATGGGCTTGCCTTTATAGGTGACTTGTTTTTTCTAACTACTTTCAATATATTTTCTTTGGTTTGTGTAGTTGATGTATAACATGGTGAGGAGAGATTCATTCCAGGTTTTGCTTGTTTGGGGTGCTAAAAGATTTCTATATCTGCATTGGCATTTCTTTCCAAATTTGAGGATAATTTTCTTCTATGATTTTGTTGAAAATGCCTACTATGCCTGTGAAGTGAAATTCTTCTCCTTCTACTATACCCTGAATTCTTTTCTTTTCTTTCTTTTTTTTTTTTTTTGTTTGTTTTTTTGAGGTGGGGTCTCACTCTAGCCCAGGTTGACCTGGAACTCACTCTGTAGTCTCAGGGTGACCATAAACTCATGGTGATCCTCCTATCTCTGCCTCCCAAGTGCTTGGATTAAAGGCGTGTGCCACCACGCCCAGCTTATACCCTGAATTCTTATGTTTGATCTTTTCATAGTGTCCTGAATGTTTGAAAATTCCCATTCATTCCTTCCTTTTAGCTTGTCTTTCTTTTTGTTGGACTATATTAGATCTGTCTGCTGTTCTTCTCATTTAGATATTCTGTTCTCTCCTTCAGCTATTCTACTGGTGAGACTTTCCACAGTTTTTTATTTGACTTACTGTGTTTTTCAGTGCTAGTATTTCTGCCTGGCTTTTCTTCAGTGTTTCTATTTCCTCACTTATATCTTGTAATATCCTCCTTATTTCACTGAAGCAATTTCCTGTGTTCCCTTTCAGGGGTTTGTTTACTACTTTCATTACTGTTTTCTTCTTTGATTCCTTTAAGTATAGATAAAATCTTTTTTTTTTTTTAATCTTCGTCAGGAATTTCATCTAAAACAGTCTCATTGGTGATCATTTCTGATGGACTCATAATTTTTGGTGGGAATGTGTTGTCTTGGTTCTTTATGTTGATTTGATGCTTGGTTTTTCTAATTATCTGCATTGTTCTTAGATGTGGAAATCCAATGTTATATACTTTCAAGGTAGGAGATTAAGGTGCCAAGTACATCTCCTGTACTCCAATCCAACCTCTGAAAAATCCTAGGTGTTGAGTTTGCTGGAGATTCATGTATTCTAGTTGATTCTAAACTTCAACTAAGCATTATACACATTCAATAAAAACAAGCACAGAGTATGCAAGTGTGGGGATTAAAACAAAAAGATAACCTTATAAAGCCAAATTCCCTAAGGGTGTGTATTGCTCTACACCCTTAATCCTGTCAGTTGGGAGGTTGATTTTTCTGTTCTGAAATGGGTCCCAGGTCAGCCTGGGTCTGAATCAGACTCTGCCCCCAATGACAGAAGCAAAAGACAAAGGCCCTATCTATCTGAAAGCATCAAAGGCAACAATATCCCACCCTCAAATACAGCTTAATTGAGAATGGTAAATCCAAGCAAGAATATATAACCCATAACCTGCCCTAACATGGAATGAGAGATTAACACTTCCAATGCAGGCCTATGTATCTGCTTCTTTGTCAGTCCACCTTTTAACCTCTTGGGGTGTCTTCCAATCTCACCAATAGTGAGTGCCCACCTCAATCCCTCCTTGTGCTGTGAATCTGGGGTTCTGATCAGCTGTGCTGGATGCCCTGCTGCCAGCTGTTGAATGAGTTTTCCAGAGGTTTGCAGTTCTGATGGTTGGGGGATGGGAGAGTGCAGGAAGCCTGGAGTTGTATTGGAACTGCTCAGCTGGTCCTGCCTATATCCCTTTCAACAGCTCCTCAGTTGTCCCCCATTTAGGTTTCTTGACTTTGCATGGAGGCTGATGAGGTTGGAAAATCTCTCTTTTGGTCTCTGCTCCTGCAGCTTGATCCCGGGCCAGTCAGGTCAGCTGATCTGCATGGATGGGGCTACAAGTGCCTGGGTGGGATGCTCATGGTTTCTTCCTCTCTGGTAGATCTTGGTCTCTCCTGCTTTTCCACTGTGGCCAATAATAACCTGTACACCTTCACTTTTTGGAATAACAGTGGATTTTGCTTAAATCCATCGCTAGGCTGGTTTGGCATGCTTCCTATGCCACCATCTTATCTGGAAGTCTAGTTTACTTTAATGATTGTTTCACCACTAAGCTGCCTCCCAATGTGAGAGTGGGGTTTTGAAGTCTCCCCCTATGGTGTCATATGTGAACTATGATGCCTTTTAGTGTTTTTTTTTTTTTTTCATGAACTTAGAAGCCCTAATATTTGGTGTGTAAATGCTTATAAATTAATCTTTTTGATGGATTTTTCCCTTTATGGATACATAGTGCTCATTTTTCTAATTAGTTTTGGTTTGAAGTATACTTTGATGTAAGGATAGCCACTCCTGCTTATTTATAGCTTTCATTTGCTTGATAGTTAGATTGCTCAGATTTTGAAGGTCTTTTCTGGCTAGATGTGTAGAAGCAGCAGAATGTTGGACCTTGTTTTTAATTCAGCCATTTTGCCTGTGTCTTCTTCTTGGGGAGTTGAGCTCATCAACATTTTGGATTATTATAGAGAGAGGCTTCCTATTCCCTAATATTTTCTGGATGGTGTTTGTTGGCTATATTATTGCTGTATTAGTTACTTTTTTTTTTATTTTCCTTCAAGAGTTTACAGATTTATTGTGCAAGCCATAACTGACTTTTTTGTCATATCTTCTTTGTTTTGTTTTTTGAGGTGGAGATTATTGTGTGTTGTCACAGATGGTGCTCTTTTTATTCTTCCCAATATAGTATTCCATTCAGAATTTTCTGTCAGGATGGTTTGGTTGAGATGAATTGTCTCAGTTTGTGATTGTCTTGAAATATCCTTACTTCTTCATTAAATTTGAAAGAAAAATTTGCTTGGTGAAACATTCTTGGTTGAAAATTATTTACATTCAAAATTTTGAATATGTATTACCATTCCTTTCTGTTTTTTAGGGTTACATATGAAAGTTCTGAAGTTATTCTGATATTCCTACCTGTGTATGTGAATTGGCATTTTTTTTATAACTTCCAATATTTTTTCTTTATTTGTATTTTTGATATTGTTCTATACAGTTTCATGCAGAGGAACATCTCTGGATGTGTCTATTTGAAGATCTTATGTCTCTTGGTTTTGGATGTACACTGCTTTCTCTAGGTTTATTTAATATTTTGATATGATTTTATTAAATAGTAGGCTGTTTCCTTTTGCATTTATCTCAGCTCCTTCTTCTACCCTTTGTATTCAAATGTTTAGCCTCTTTAACTAAGCTCAGGATTCTTGGATGCTAGTTTCATTGCATGATTTAATATTAGTATTATACTTGTAGTTTAATTTTTTTATGCATCTGTATATGTTATGGTCTCCACTTTGTCTATCTCTGAAATTCCTTCTTCATGTCTTTGAGTACTGCATTCAGATGTGGGTTTTATTTGATTGTTCATTGATTGCATTGACATAATTTATTTGATTATTTCAGCATTTCAATTTCCTTCCTGAAGTTTTCCTCCATATTTATGGCTTTTTTACACCAATTTACCTAGTGTTGAGCTCTGCATGTTTGTTGGTGGTTCTGTTATCTCAAATGTATTTAAATCTTTGTGTCACCATTCTTATCCTTTGGTCTATATCTATTAATAGGGTGTTGTTTGAAGAAGGTGTTGAATATAGATATTTGAGGAGTTAAAGACAACTGTATTATAGTAGCAAAGTGAGGAAGGGGTAGAAGGAGGGAAGTTTGGATCAGAAGATATGTATATGGGCTGAAGGTATGCAAAGAGGGATGGAGACTGTTGTGTTTATTAAAAAGCAGTACTGTGGAATTCTGCAGGTATAGAAGTGTGAGGGACAGTCTTAAAAGACTGTTTTGGTGGACTAAAGGTTTTAGGTGCAATAGCTTAACACTTAGTGTATTCCCTCTTAGGTATTGACACAATATGCAACTAGAGTGGCTAGACTGTTGGAGCAGTGAGATCCAGTATCAAGGACACCATCAATGGTAAAAATGAACAAAGAAACTGTAATAGTAAACCAGCAATCCTAGAAAAAAAGTGAGAATGAAGAATAAGGAGAAAAAGAAAAATAAAACAATCAAAAGAAAAATATACCTGAGGACAGGACTCTGTGGTTAAAAGCACCTGCTTGTAAAACCTGCCTGTCCCTCTTCCCCAGTACCCACATAAAGCCAGTCACCCAAAGTGGAGCATACATTAGGATTTCATTTATATGGGCAAGAGGCTCTAGTGCACCTATTCTCTCTCTCTCTCTCTCTCTCTCTCTCTCTCTCTCTTTCTCTCTCTCTCTCTGTCTCTAATAAATAAACAAAATATGTTTTTATAAAAACAAGAACCAAGTCAGTCAACAATAACAACCACAACCACCACCACCACCACCACAGGGGAAATGGGTGAGGTCCTGGTAACATATGTGTATTAATGTCCTTTCTTCCTCCTCTTGGATAATAGTTTGTAATTGTAGCACCTTAGATCAGCCAGATCAACCCTGTGAGTGGGTCCTTCAGGTGAGAGAATTCTGTAGTCAATTTCTTGTCAGTTCTCTGGGCAGGAGATGCTCTGTCCCCTAGGCTGGTACCTACTGGTAGCCTTGGGGTATGGGAGCAAAGCTTCCCAAGTCAAGCCTTTGTATGCAGTAGAGGATGTGAAAGTCTTGTCTACCTGAGAACCTTACTGTTAGCTAGGGGAATTGAGCTTCCCTTCAGACAGTGTGTGCTCTCCACGGTGGGAGTGGCCCTTCTGGCTGCTGGGAAGTCTCCTGTTTTCTAATTACCCAAACCTTGGGTCTGGCGTTTGCTCACAGTCTTCTGGATCTTTCAGCTTCAGATTTCCTTTTCAAGAGCCTGGGGTACCTGAGTCCCCAGTAGGTTCCTTTGTAGTGGAGACTGGTCACTGCTGAGGATCTGTCCCATGACTGCATGTCACAGACTCCATTGTCTGTGTTCTGGTCCCATTCTTTCCACTATCACTTCTTAATGGTTTTATGAGGTTCTTCTTCAGTTTCTCTTTTAGGGAAAGGGTCTTTTAGGTGATAATTTGATTGCTTCTTTCACCAGCACCCTTTGAGGCTGTTTCTAATTTGCCATCTTACTTGGAAGAAGTCTCTCATTTCTTGATTTAATATTGGTATTATACTTGTAGTTTCATCTGCTCTGCCTTAAACTCATGACAAAGGCATGTGTTTTAGTATGTAGTAAGATGTTATATGTGAAAAGACTGCTATTAGTTAGGCATCATTGTTCTCAGAGACTTTTAAGTCCTTTCTATCTCCCACCCTCTAAAACCACTCCCTAAGATAAATTTTGAGTAGTGTGTTTCCTCTGAAAACAGTGGAAATTAGAAAACATGACCTTCCACTCTAGTTACCTGTATTTGAAGGAAGATAGCCACCCATTCAGACATAATTTTAACAATTTTGGAAAGAAAAACAGTGCCTTTACTCTTAGAGACCTCTATTTTAACCAAAAATTACCTTCACTGGTATTTTTTCACATCATTGAATAATATGGAACTTGGTGAAATAAAAACTTTAATAAAGTAATATCAAGATATATAATGCAGGTATTAGTATTGACAATATTGAAAATCAAGTTTATGAAGTCTTACAGTTTGTGTAGTAAACATTTTCAGTCCTTTTCATTATCAGAATGAAAGATAATATTATCAAAGAAGTAGGTGCTTTATTTATGATGATGAATATTACAATAAAGGCCATAGGCTGGTTTTCTATCTGTTCACAAAAGTTAAGTTACTTCAATTGTAAGTTCTTAAAATGTGAGAGTTTTATTTTTGTAATTCTACCATAATACCCAGAGCCATTGCTGTGCTAATATTTCTTGAATTTAGTCAGTGGACAAAAGCAG
Source organism: Orientallactaga sibirica (assembly GCA_036365145.1). Classification (NCBI taxonomy): domain Eukaryota; kingdom Metazoa; phylum Chordata; class Mammalia; order Rodentia; family Dipodidae; genus Orientallactaga; species Orientallactaga sibirica. Next base: position 4,396,001 of record JAEOAD010000240.1, read on the forward strand.
TCATATCAGAAGAATCATTATTATATTTCTTCTAGTTTCAAAGAAAGACTTTGAATGATATATTTATATTATAATATATATTATATACATATATGTATTTGGGCTACCTTAAGTAATACATTTAATGTGATTTATTTTTACATTTCAGTGCTCTTGTTTTGGTTTCCATCATAAAATCAATAATAAATAATAAATCTAATTATTTCAATCTGAACATAATTTTCATTGAAAAATCACATGTAGACTGTAGCATTGAAAAGCATGGATATGACTTTGGATGGAGTCACACACTAATATCAGTAAAAATGGTGTGGCATTCCAGGAGACACAATTCAGGTGTGTAAGGTCCACGGGGTGAAGATGTGGAAGAGAAGTCTGGATAATAATTGTGAGATGATGAAATCTTTACTTTCTGCTCTAGCACTGTGGCTGTGAAAGGAGGTTACAAGGTGTCTACTGCTACATAAATGTAAAGTGAAATCATGATGATTACTCCTCACTCCTTTACTCCCCACCCAGGTGTAATTTGAACTCAGCAATGTGCAATTTATGTGCCAGTTCCAATTAAAGATGAATCTTCCTGGTGCTGGAAATGGGATGAGATGTTGAAAGTCTTTATAGCCCCATTTGTCTATCACGTGTTGGCATTACCTTTTTATGATCTGATGATGTGCAAGTTTAGTGGCATATTCATTTAAAATGACTGTAGGCTTCTTATGATTGAATTATTTCTTCTGGAAGACTGACCTGTCACCTGTTCAATGCCAATTAGCTTTATTACTGAATGGTTAATTCCCTGTTAAAATGACAGATATTTTCTTTTTTATCACACTGTGGAAAACCTTTCATTATGTGTCAATAAGAGAAAATGGGAGGGTAACTTTCCCTCTTCAGTTCCTCACAAAGCATTTACTTGACATCACCCTAACCTTTCCTGGGCATACAAAATGAATGAGTATGATGCCATCAGAGAGTTCTGCATTCTTATAACCAAAACATACAAAAGTTTAGGGTGTTGAGTAACATGAATTATCACCTTTCATATGGTAAAAAAAAATGCTCAAATATGTCTTGTCAACTTAGAAAAGCTTTTGTCATATGACTTTTCTGAACATTCATTCCAAAACAGTATTATTTATTCTAACCATTTTCCTTTACTAAGTCTCCAAATACATTACACTCTATGAATATTGAACTCAATATGCATCGAGAATAAATACAGATGATTTGCCTAACACATTAATATATGTTCTCATGTTTTAGAATTTTCCATAAACCAGAAAGAAATGAACCTTTTATAGTCTTTTTCTATAAAATGTTCATTTTTGTGGGGAAGAACAATGTCCAATCATTTTCAATTATATTTAATTACCTTATCTAATTGTAATTAATTTAAATTATATAACTAAATATAGCAACACACTCAAAATATTTCTCAACCAAAATAATTGTACCTAGCTTTAAAAAATCTTAAATTTCTAATATGCATGCATGAATATAAATATACTATATTGTTACCTAGAGGGAAAAGACCTTTCTATACTGTGGTTTTATTTTTCAGTAAGACATTAACTATGTAAAGAAAAGTAATTTTAGGAGTCTGACAACACAAAGGGTGGCATTTCCAATCATGTCAGGGTTGAGTAGGAAAGCATGATCAGGATCAGGTTCAGAGCTCTGACAAGCACTGTGTCAAGCAGAAAAGGACATCAGTTACCAAGGCATATCATGTAAAATATGGCTTCCTATGACTCCTGTCAAGTTAGAGCATAATGCAAAGAAAGTCAACATCGTTTAAGGTTGCAATGACCTTCAAAGGGCTTATTTCTGACAGCAGAGTTTAGATGGCAGTATGAGTCACTTGCATTGTACAAGTATCATAGTATTTCATTCTCTTAAACTCCACTTGTGGAGTCAGTGACATAAATACACAAACACACACACACACACACACACACACACACACACACAGAGAGAAAATAAGAGATGTCTATTAAAATGCCTATAAACTTTTAGTTGTGATTTATTGTCTTATATTAATAAAGACATATGAACATGAAAGCTATTAAATTGACAGCTTAAACATGATGGAGACATTATGAATAAGCTAATATAACCATGATACTCTATGTTGATACTTATCTCATTCTTTGAAACAAATTTGTGCTCACTAGCATAATAAGAACTGATGGGGAAGATATTTGATGCATGAAGACAGGGCAATAATTCATAGAGACCTTCACAAACTAGGTGATATGCGCAGGATTTGAAAAGACTAATCCGAAGTAGGGACATCCTAAATCAAAGCTACAGTTTATTTTAAACATCAGCTAGAGCCTCTAATCAAGATAGGAGTAACAGAACATATGCATTGTTTTTCTAGAGAAAGGAAACTCAAGGGTTTGAAAGAGGTTATTCTTGTGCAAAATAAATAGTAGACTTGCAAACAATCCTAAAGAAAAATTAATTACAAGAATTTAGACATCAAGATTTAGCAGAGAGCATGGCAAAGAGAAGTCAACTGATGTCAAGTTCTGAAAACTGCAAGGACACCAAAGAAGGACAGATGGAGAATCTTCAGTGTTGCCTAAGTATAATTTCATGGGTAGGATCTAAGGATAACCAAGAAAAAGAAATTCTCAGAAACATGCTTAAGATATTTTTATATATACTTTAAGAATTCAAGAACAGAATTTAACTTTATTTTGAAAAACTCATCAATAATGAGCCTGACTTTTAAAAATCACATTTTGACAAACCATCATTAATGAAAACCCTGATACTTGTAAGTAGAAACCTAGTAAGCCTCCTCTTTGCATAATCTATGTCCTTTGTCATTTTCTATACAAACATTAATAATTCATGTCTGTACACTGAACATATATTTAAAAAAATATATTCTGGCCCTTTACTTTCATACCATGAACTCATTTCAACTTTGTATTGTGTTTAAAATACCCTCTTAATCTTCATAGGAAAGAGTGGTTGTCCTTCATAGTAACCCCCACACCTCTTAAGTTTTTCTTATATTATTAACTTATACAAAAATTGGTCTTATGTTAACAACCTCCATGATTTTTGCCATATTAGTATGTTCATCATAAATCCTCAGTAATATTTTTTTACATTAAGGAGTAAATAAATGAACCCAAATAAAGGTGTTCAATTATTTTTTAGCCAAATAAATATTCCTGTTTTATATATTTGCTTATTGGAAGGCTTAACATACTGTTGATTCTCTCCTAGTTGTGGTAAAGTTTGCTTAGTTACAAAAACCACAAAAATGGTAACTGTATTAGGTAATTAAGATAAGGATTGACAAGCAAAATTTTCTTCATACTTTGTAATTTAAATATAGGAAAGAACATTTGGTTATTAGCATGAATAGAACTTTTTCTGAAATATCAAAATATAAAAATGCATAAATTCAAATGAACTATGTTTATGCAATCTTTTCTTATACTACAGGTTGATGGAGGTTAAAAATAGAACTGTTACCACAGTGTCCTTGTAATAAATATGTGGATAAAGTCTGAAAAGCATCAGCCTTGAATTGTTCTGGCTAACCTTAAGGGCCTAGGTAGGCTTTTTCTGACTTTCCAGTTGCTCTGTGCATTCATTAAAAAGTGTGACCCCTCTATTTTGTTCCTTCTGTTCAGTTGGTGACATGTCACATTTCTCTGTTGTCAATGTGAATCAGCTTTGAATACACAAATGTATTCACTTTCCTATCTTTACACTAGTGGTAATTTCTTAAAAGCAACTTAAAAGAAACAGGAAAGTAGAAAATTATAGAACTCAAGCATATGATGGATGGTTGAATGGATATATGAGATATTGATGTGAATGTTTTCTCTGGAAGGGTTGGGTGAGATACAGGATGTTGAAAACTGAGTATTCTAAATACCAAGATTATTTACAAACTGCACATGGAAAGACTTGTTTCCAAACAAATAATATAAAGATAATATTTAGCTGACAAATTATATGGTAATAACAAATGGACTTAAGAGGAATTTATGATGTGTATTCTTTATGAAGATAAAAAAAAAAAAAAAGCCCCAGGCTGGAGGGATGCTTAGTGGTTAAGGCATTTCCCTGAAAAACCAAAGGACCCAGGTTTGATTCCCCAGGATCCATGCTAGCCAGATGCACATGGAGGTACATGCATCTGGAGTTTGTTTGCAGTGGTTGGAGCCCTGGCATGTCCATTATTTCTCTCTCTCTCTCTCTCTCTCTCTCTCCTCTCTTTCTATGAAATAAATAAAAATAAAATATTTTTTAAAGGAGCTCCATAGAAAAGGTAAAATAAATATACATTAAAATGAAAACAAAATACATGAATTTTGACTTTTAAAGACAAGGGAAATATAAAATCTACCATTTTTCAGGTCAATGTGACTGAACTAGAGAATGCTATTGCAGAATCAGACTGAGCCATTCTATGGTAATTAAATCATATTTCCATTATACTGGCAGATTTAAGACTTTCAGGAAATATCTCAAAAAATAAGGTCAATAAACTTCTGGGTAAGATGGCGGCATAGGAGCCATGCCAAACCAGCCAGAGGAGTGATTTAAGCAAAACCACAGCAAAATACACTCTTCTTCTGAAAGGTGCAGGAGTATAGGTTTTTCTTAGACAGTGAAGAAGCAGGAGAGACCAAGATCCACCAGAAAGGAGGAAAATGGCCAGAATCCCACTGAGGAGCTTGCAGACACAATCCCCTCATTCTTGTACCAACCAGGAACTGCCCACCAGACACACCAAGCAGCAGCAGCAGAGACCAAACAAGGGGACTTTCCAACCTCATTAGCCTCCTTGCAGAGTCAAAAAATCTGAAGCAAAGACAGCTGAGATCAACTAAGGAGCTACTGAAAGAGATCCAGATGAGACTGTGTAAGCAATGCCAGGCTTCCTGAACTCTCCCATCCCCCAACCATCAGAACCTTGTACCTCCAGCATTTAGCCCCCGGGGGAAGTGCATCCAGCACAGCTGAACAGAATTCCAGCTTCAGCTCCACAGAACAACATGGAGAGATCAAGGTGGGCATTCAGCAGTGGTGAGATTGGAAGCTATACCAAAAGGTAATGAGGCCAACTCATAGGCCTGCACTGGAAGTGCTAATCTCTTTCCATGTCAAGGCAGGTTATGGGTTACATATGCTTGGGTAGGCTTTACCATTTTCAAATAAGCTGGAATTGGGGTTTGAATATTGCTGCCTTTAATGCTTTCAGATGTATAAGGCCTTTGTCTTTTGCTTCTGTCATTATTGGGGGCAAGGTCTGATCCAGATCCAGTCTGACCCAGTGCCCAAATCAGAACAGAATTCTCTACCTCCTAGCTGAAAGGATTAAGGGTGTAGAGCAGCAGACATCCTTAGGGATTTTGGCTTTATAAGACTATCTGTTTTTTTTTTAATCCCCACACTTGCATACTCTGTGCTGGCCTTTATTTAATGTGTATAAGGCTCAGTTGAAGTTTAGTATTTGCCAGTAATTTGTCCCACCCAGTCTACTAGAATACCAGCTTAGCAAGCAAACTCAACACCTAGAATTACTTATGGGGTTGGATTGGAGTACAAGAGCTACACTTTGCACCTTCAACACATATCCTGAAAGTACATAGAAGTGGATCACCACATCTAAGAAAACTGCAGATAAGTAGAAAACCCAAGCATCAAATCAATTCAGGATGCAAAAGTCACTACATCATAATACCAGAAACACAAAGAATCAAGAAATGCAATCCCATGAAATTATAAATGAATCATAAATGATCACCAATGAGACTATTTTAGATGAAATGTCTGACAAAGATTTCAAAAGAATGATTATAACTATACTCAATGAAATGAAAGGATTCAAAGAAGAAACAAATTTCTAAAAGAGAACACAGGAAACCAACTTAATGAAATAAAAAGGTCATTACAAGGCATGAGTAAGGAAATAGAAATACTGAAGTAAAACCAGGCTGAAGATCTAGCTATGAAGAACACAGTCAGTCAAATAAAAAACTCTGTCTCACAAGAAAGTCTCACCAGTAGAATGGATGAAGGAGAGAACAGAATATCTAATGTAGAAGACCAGGTAGCAGACCTAATACAGTCCAACAAAGAGAAAGACAAGCCAATAGGAAGGTATGAGTGGGAATTCCAATACATCAAGGACACTATGAAAAGATCAAACATAAGAATTCAGGGTGTAGTAGAAGGAGAAGAATTTCAATCCAGAGGCTTAGTAGGCATTTTCAACAAAATTATATAAGAAAATATTCCCTAAATTGGGAAAGAAATGCCAACGCAGATACAGGAAGCTTTTAGAACATAAAATAAAACCTGCAAATAACCTCTCCTTGCCATGTTATAATTAAATTAGTAAATATGCAAACCAAATAAAATATATTGAAGGCAGTTAGAGAGAAAAAGCAACTGACCTACAAAGGCAAGCCTATCAGGATCACAGCAGATTACTCAACACAAACTTTAAAAGCCAGAAGGACTTGGAATGATATATTCCAAGTTCTGAAAGATAAAAACTGTCAACCAAGATTACTTTAGGCTGCAATGCTATCAATCCAAATTGATAGAGGAAATAAAGACATTCTACAACCAAAACAGGCTAAAGAATTTATGACAACTAAACCAGCTCTACAGAAAATATTGAAGGAATCCTTCATGCTGACGAGAAAGCAAAAAATACACAGGAGGAAATAGGAAAAAATAAACCATACTCAAATAACAGTTAAAACAAGTGAGTAAAGGGAAAATAGGAAGCTCTACAAAACAAGAAGAATGGCAAGAATACATACCTTTCAATAATAACGCTTAATATCTATGGCCTCAGTGCCCAACCAAAAGACACAGGCTTGCAGACTGGATTAAAAGGCAGGATCCTGCCATCTGTTGCCTCCAGGAAATTCATCTCTCAATAAAAGATAGACACCATCTTAGAGTGAGAGGATGGAAAATGTTATTTCAAGCCAATGGGCCTAGGAAACAAGAAGGGGTTGCTATCCTAATATCTGAAAGGATAGACTTCAAACCAACAATAGTGAGGAAAGATAAAGAAGGTCATTTTATACTGATTAAAGGAATATGAACATTAAGTGTAGTGCTTTCAGGGAAGTTTGGTGTGAATAATATATGTACATTTAGTCAGACAAGAGCAGGCTTTATATTTCTAAGGCTCATGACCTCCCCTGCCATAGACTTTTGATTAGATTTTTCAGTACCAGGCATGTATTCCCTCCCATAGAGCAGGCCTTCAGTCCAATTAGGGAGCAGTTGGTTTCCCAAAGAGCAGATATGCCACTATTGTACCCGTTTGGTCATTGGGCCTGACTGGCCAAACTTGAGGTTTCCAGTGTCCACTTTTTTTCACTGCTGATGATTTATGTCTCCCATATGGCTGCATGCAGTGCAGCTTTTTCCAGCTTTCAGTTGGCTGGTCTACAGGGAGAAGGTTTTCTGCTCAGCCTTTTTCCAGCTTACTGTCCTCTGCTACCAAATTTTGGTTCCAGCTCACACAAAAGTCTATACATTTGCAGCTAGGATCCACATATAAGAGGGAACATGTGATGTTTGGCTCTCTGGGTCTGGGTTACCTCACTTAATATAATCCTTTCCTGATCCATCCATTTAGCTGCAAATTTCATAATTTCATTTTTCCTTACCACTGAATAGAACTTCATTGTATAAATACACCACATCTTTATTAACCATTCATCTGTGGAGGGACATCTAGGCTCGTTCCATTTCCTAGCTATTGTGAATAGAGCATCAATAAACATGGTTGTGCAAGTATCTCTAAGGTAGTGAGAAGAGTCATTCAGATATATGCCTAGGAGTGCTATAGCTGGATCATATCGTAAATCTATATATATATATATATATATATTTTTGGTTTTTCGAGGTAGGGTCTCACCCTTGCCCAGGCTGACCTGGAATTCACTATGTAGTCTCAGGTGGCCTTGAACTCATGGCAATTCTCCTACCTCTGCTTCCCCAGGGCTGGGATTAAAGGCGTACTGCCACCACACCTGGCTCGTAAATCTATTTTTAGCTGTCTCAAGAACCTCCACACTGATTTCCACAAAGGCTGGACCAGATTACATTCACATCAACAGTGTAGAAGGGTTCCTCTTTTTCCACATCCTTGCCAACATTTATTTTTATTTGTTTTCTTGATGATATCCATTCTGACAGGAGTGAGATGGAATCTCAAAGTAGTTTAAATTGCATTTCCCTGATGGCTAAGGATGTAGAACACTTTTTTAGACGTTTATATGCCATCTATATTTCTTCTTCTGAGAACTCTCTAATTAGTTCCATGGCCCACTTTTTAACTGGGTTGTTTGATTTCTTATTGTTCTGTTTTTTGAGTTCTTTGTATATTCTGGATATTAATCTTCTGTCAAATGTATAGCTGGCAAACATTCTCTCCCATTCTGTAGGCTGTCTCTTTGCTCTATTCAAAGTGTCATTTGCTGTACAAAAGCTTTGTAATTTCATGAGATCCCAGTGGTTGATTAGTGGTTTTATTTCCTGAGCAATTGGGGCTATATTCAGAAAGTCATTGCCTATGCCAATATGTTGAAAGTTTGTGTTGAAATATATTTTTATAACTTTTCTTCTAGCAGTTTCAGAGTTGCAGGTCTCATATTAAGGTCTCTGATCCATGTGGGCTTGATTCTTGTGTATGAAGAGAGACAAGGATCTATTTTCATCCTTCTACATATAAATATCCAGTTTTCCCAGCACTACTTGTTGAAGAGGCTACCTTTTCTCCAATGAATATTTTTGGCATTTTTGTCATAAATCAGATGGCTGTATCTGCCTGGTTTAGTATTTGGGTCTTCTATTCTGTTCCATTAATCTCTATGTCTGCCCTTGTGCCAATACTATGCTGTTTTTGTTACTATGGCTTTGTAATATAACTTAAAATCCGGTGTGGTGATACCACCAACCTGATTTTTGTTGCCCAAAATTGTTTTGGCTATTCGAGGTTTTTTGTGCTTCCAGATGAATTTTAGGATTGTTTTTTCTATTTCTGTGAAGAATGCTATTGGAATTTTAATGGGTGTTGCATTAAATGTGTAGACTGCTTTTGGTAAGATTGACATTTTCACAATATTGATTCTTCCAATGCAAGAATATTGGATGTCTTTCCATTTCCTTGTGTCTTCTGCAATTTCTCACTTGAGGGTTTTAAAGTTCTCATTGTAGAGATCTTTCACTTCCTTGGTTAAGGTTATTCCACAATACTTTATTTATTTATTTTTTTGGAGGCAATTGTGAATAGGAGAGATTCCCTGATTTTATCCTCTGCGTGTTTGTTGTTAATATATAGAAAAACTATTGATTTCTGTATGTTTATTTTGTGCCCTGCTACATTGCTAAAAGTGTTTATCAGCTCTTTTGCTGATAGAGTCTTTAGGGCCTTTTATGTATAGAATCATATCATCTGCAAATAATGATAATTTGATATCTTCCCTTCCAATTTGTATCCCTTTTATGAGTGTCTCTTGCCTTATTGCTATAGCTAAGACTTCCAGTACTATATTAAATAAAAATGGGGAAAGTGGACACCCTTGTCTTGTTCCTGAATTTAGTGAAAAAGTTCAAATTTTTCCCCATTTAGTATTATGTTGGCTGTAGGTTTGTCATAAGTTGCTTTTATTATGTTGAGATATATTCCTTCTATTCCCAGTTTCTGAAATACTATTACCATGAAGGGATGCTGGATTTTGTTGCATGCCTTTTCTGCATCTATTAAGATGGTCATGTGATTTTTGTCCATTAGACCATTGATATGTTGTATTACATTTACTGATTTGCATATTTTAAACCATCTCTGCATCGAGGAGATAAAGCCTACTTGGTTGGGGTGAATGATCTTTCTGATATATTCTTGTATTCTGTTTGCAAATATTTTTCTGAGAATTTTTGCATCTATGTTCATGAGGGAGATTGGCCTGTAATTTTCTTTTTTTTCTTTTCTTTTCTTTCTTTTCTTTTCTTTTCTTTTCTTTTCTTTTCTTTTCTTTTCATTCTGTCTTTGCCTGGTTTTGGTATTAGGGTGAGGCTGGCTTCATAGAAGGAGTTCAATAGAATTCATTCCCTTTTTATTTTATGGAAAAGATTGAGAAGCAGTGGTGTTAGTTCTTCCATGAAGGTCTGGTAAAATTCACCAGTGAATCCATCTGGGCCTGGACTTTTTTTAGTTGGGAGACTTTTTATAACTTTTTATAAATTCTTGGATCTCCATACTTGTTGTAGGTTTATTTAAATGACTTATCTCATCTTGATTTAAATCTGGTAGGTCATATGAATCAAGGAAATCATCCATTTCTTTCAGATTTTCAAACTTAGAGGCACATATATTCTTAAAGCATGTCTGTATGATTTCTGAATTTCTTGGTATCTGTTGTAATGGTGACTTTTTCATCTCTAATTTTATTAATTTTTGTTTCTTCTCTCTTTCTTTTGGTCAGATTTGCTAAGGGTTTATCAATCTTGTGAATGGGTATACCAGGGCCTCCAGCCACTGCAAATGAACTCCAGACACATGTGCCACCTTGTGTGTTTGGCTTATGTCGGTACTGGGAAATCAAGCTTCAAACTAGGGTCCTTAGGCAAGCACTTAACTGCTCAGCCATCTCTCCAGCCCCTTCCTGAGTAATTTTGATTTCCATCATAGTTTGTATAATCACAAATATATATATATATATATATATATATATATATACACACATATATATATCTCCATACATACATATATATGGTGTGTGTGTGTATAATTTCCCATTGGTAAAGGATTCTTAGTATTTACATTTCTGTAGCTTAGTTTCAATCAATCATCCCTTTTCCTTAATTCTACTAATTTCAAGGTATTTCCCCAAGTATGTGATGTATTTCATTCAACTTCCACTCTGATCTAGTTATCATATATTTTATTTTAAAAAGTAGAAAATAGAATAAGTTTTATTCCAGGAGTAATTGTTAGAAAATAGCTTGAGTAAACAGCTTTCCTTTTTGTTATTTTGGGCATACTTAGTATGGATACATCATGTGTTGGTATCATCTTTTCCCTTGTCCCTGCCCTGTTCCACTAAAGGCCCTCCTTAATGAGGTTGCAGGTATTCCCCATGGGGTTGTGTGTGATGAGTTGTGGGAGCAGAATTCAGTTACTGGGGGGAGGTAATGCCTCTGGTCATGATGGCCCAACCTGTGGTTCTTATAATCCTTCTACCCCTTCTTTAAAAAATTCCCTGAGCCATGTTGGGTGTGTTTTAAGTCTACTTCAGTGATGACCTCTTAGGAGGCTCTGGATATCTGCTTTGGAAAGTGTTGAGTATCCTCAGTGTCTGTCTCTTTCATCCTTGTGCTACTTGTTAAACTCACCATGAAAGCAGCCCTCATGCTCATCTCCCCATCTCTCTGTGCTTTCAGCTGGGGCTTGGCTGAAGGGAAAGGGAGTTTATCTCCTCAGGTCTCACTACCTTCTGAAAAAGAAAAACAGATTCTCCAATGGAGAGTGAAGTCAGCATAGGTTAAATGCTATAAGCATTATTAATTTGGGGAGAATTAGATGGATGTAGTCCCTCTGCCTTGTTTGGAGGACCTCTCAGTTCTCTCTGATCAACAGCTTACTTTGGGTAGCAACCAATTTCTGGTACTGGGAGTATCAGGCCAGAGTCCCCAACACAAAAAAAAAATTAAGGTTAAGCTTCATCCCACATTCTTCAGGGACTTTCTTTTCAGATGCTCTTCCCCACCATACTCCTGGTGAGGGCTAAAGTTTTTCATCTATCTTTAAGAATAAAGGTTTCTAAAGTACCAGTTCATTTTGGGTTTAATTTTGTGTTTGTTTTCCCCCACCTTTTCCTTCCCTGCCCCCCAAACCCTTCCATCCCTATTGTCTGGGCCTTGCATTGCCTGTCAGGTATGTCAGCAACTTGGGCTGATCCAGTTTAGGAAACAGATGAGTGAGACCATGCAGCAGTTTTTCTTTCTGTGATTGGGTGAATTCACTGAGTGTGATCTTTTCCAAATCTGTCCATTTTTCTATAAATTTCATTGTATTTTTTTTCTTACTGCTGAATATAATTCCATGTAATTCTACATGTAAATGTACCACAATGTCATTATCCATTCATCCAATGATGGGCACCTGGGTTGATTCCAGTTCTTAGTTATTATGAATTGAGCAGCTATAAACATGGTTGAGAAAATATTTCTGTAGTGAAGCACGGAACATTTAGGGTAAATGCCCAACAAGGGAATAATTGGTTCTGTTGGTAGCTCTATTATTCACCCGTTTCAGGAATCTCCATACTGATTTCCATATTTGTTGTACAAGTTTACATTCCCACCAACAGTGAATGAAGGTTCCTCATTCCTCACATCCTCACCAACATTTGCTGTTTTTTTTTTTTTTTTTTTTTTTAAATTATTGCCATTCTGACTGGAGTAAGGTGGGATTTCAAAGTTGTTCTAATTTGCACTTCCCTGGTGGTTAGGGATGTTGAACATTTTGTTAAGTGTGTGTTACCATTTGTATTTCTTCCTCTAAGAACTCCCTATTCAGTTGTCTGCCCCATTTTTTTTTGAGTGGATTGTTTGATTTTTTATTTAGTTTTTTGAGTGCTTTGTAGATTCTAGATATTAGGCCTCTATAAAGGACACAAAACCCTTGTCCTCATGAATGAGCTAGAAATCAGAAAGGTGTTCTTATCTGAACTTTAACCAAAGTAATTGTTTTTCCTGTGGGGTTGGTTAGCCTGGTAAATGTAATATTTATTTTCTAGTAATTTTCCTTTGGAAAAATAAAGTTATTATCATATTTGGATGAATTTTTGACCAGAATATTAACAGTCACCTGACTTTAATTATTTCTGTCCACAAGAATTTTTATCTACACTACTCTCAGGAAGTGAGAAGTATGACTTTATAGAAACAGCTTGATCTGAGGAAATATGTTTCCAAAATTACTTTTAAAAAAAACACATCTAGATATTATTTTTTTATTTAAGTGGCTAAATGAATGCCAACATATTTCTAAATAAGCATCAATGGGGATACAACATAGACCTATGTGAATTAGTGTCCTCCTGAGAATGAAGGGAACATTCAACTTCTATTTCTTTGTGGAAAAAATATATGCCCTATAGTTTGCCTGAAGAAAAAAATAAAATAAAAAACACATGAAATTAAAACATTTTGCACAGCAAAGAAAAGCAGCAAAGATAACAATTTATATTTTATTTATTTATTTATTTATGAGAGAGAAAGAGAGGCCAATAGAGTGCAGGGTGGAGAATAGGCATGCCAGGGCCTCTAGCCACTGGAAACAAACTCCAGAAGCATGCATCACCTCTACCATCTGGCTTAAGTGGACATTGGGGAATCAAACCTGGGCCCATGCTTTGACAAGAAATGCCTTAACCACTAAGCCATCTCTCCAGTCTGCAAAACAGTTTGTAGAAATGAGAAAATCTATGTCACCTATCTGTACTTTAGGCTGGGGTTCAACGTCCAAAATTTAAAAAGAACTGCAAATGTTAAATATCAGAAAAACCCCAGCCAATCACCTAATGGGCTGATAAGATGACCAGACAGTTCACAAAAGAAACACAAATGGCTAATAAGTATATTTAAAAGTGTTCAGGGCTGGAGAGATGGCTTAGCAGTTAAGGCGACTGCCTGCTAAGCCTAAGAACCCAGTTCCAATCTCCAGGTCCCACATTTAGCCAGATGGAAAGTGATGCAAGGACGCAATGCCACACTTGACCACAAGGGAGCTCACACATCTGGATTTCATTCACAGCAGCTGAGAGACTGCTGGCGCACCCATCTCTATCTGTCTCCCTTTCCCTCTCTGTCTGTCTCTCTCTGTGTCTCTCTCCAAAAATAAATAAAATAATAATAAAAAAATATTTTAACTGTTCAATATATCTATCCATCAGGGAAATGAAAGCTAAAACCACTTTGAAATCTTACCCCAGTCAGAATAGCTATTATTAAAAAATAAATAAATAAATAAATAAATAAATAAATAAATAAATAAACTGACAAATGCTATCCAGGATTTGGAGAAAGAATTCTTATACACTACTTGTAGGGGTGCATATTAGGACAGCCATGATGGAAATCAGTATGGAAATACATTAAAAATTTAGAAATATAATTTTCATAGAACCCTGGTACTACCCTCAGATCACTGATGTAGGAGATGGAGTCCAAGGAGGGATTCTATGTCCATAAAGATGCAAGAGACCCCAGGCCCATGGATTTTAACTTTAGGTCCTTGTCCTAAATATTAGAAAATTGAAAATGTAGAGTCAGAGAAGGGTGATGAGATTTATTTTAGAGAGAGTTAGGGTCAACAGGGAAGGTAAACAGGAAATACCAAGCTAAAGAAATTCTCCCCCTTTCCTGGCTGGGAAGGAAAAAGGGAGACAGAAAATTTCCCTCAAATCTCCAGGGCATTAACCTCTAGGGAAGATGCACATAAACATGCATGCATGCATGCATTCACACATGCAGCAAAGCAAAGCAGGAAAGCCCAGGCCAAAAGATCCTCCTTGCATAGGGGTTAAAAAGAAAGTAAGGGCTCAGAGCCTGCTGAGAGCTCATACAGTAAGAAAAGCAGGAAAGCACCCAAAAAGGGAGTTCTGGACAAAGAGAGAGAGAGAAAAGAGAGAAAAAGAGACAAAAGAGAGGAAAAAGTTAGTCCAAAGGTCACTGGAGCCAAGGTCTTCAAAAAGGAGCAGCAAAATACCAAGAGGGACAAAAAGGGCTAAGGGCCAAGAGGGACCAAGGGAGACTAAGAGTGGATCACACACATGGTTAGGCCCATTTATATTTGTCAAACATCCAGCTAGGATGAGCCTCATCATCAAACTTGGGTGTGTAAGGGAGAGACGTGATTGGTGGGTGGGAACAAGAGGCTGACTCAGGAAGGTCCTGCCCACATGTGTGCTGAGCAGAGGCTTAGGAAGCTGCTGCTGAGGAGCTGTTTGCAGCCCTCTCAAGATGAGACAGCATTACATGATGGTTCTGGTCTTGCCAGAGCAGGCAAGGTGGTCGCCACTTTTCCTTGGGCCAGTCCCATAACTATCTACCAGAAAAAAATAAAAAGAGCATATCTTGCTCCTAACTCCTTTCATCTTCACTGTCTACTTGCACAAACATGTTTATTGTTTCTCTATTCACAATAGCTAGGAAATGGAATCAGCTAACTCAGCAACAGAAAAATTAAATTTGCAGGGAAATGAATAGATATGTGTAGAATTATATTAAGCAAAATAACCCAAACTTAGAAAGCCCAAAACTGCATATTGTCTCAAATATGCAGATCCTAGTTCATGAAACATATATCTATGTCTATGAAAGCATACATATATAAAATGTATTTTATTATATTTTATTTTTTAGCTAGCATACAAGACTTAAGCATTATTATGGTATTTTCTTTCTTAAAATTTATTTTTTAATTATTATATTATATTTATTTACTTAAGAGAAAGAGGCAGATAGAGAGAGAGAGAGAAAGAGAGAGAGAGAGAGAAAATGGGTGCACTAGGGCCTCTAGCCACTGCAAAGGAACTCCAGATGAATGCACCACCTTGTACATCTGGCTTACACAGGTACTGGAGAATTGAACCTGGGTCTTTAGGCTTCACAGGCAAACATCTTAACTGCTAAGCCACTTCTCCAGCCCTTCATTTTTTATTATTAATTATGACCTTTATTGTAAGAACATATTGCATGGCATTCATTATGGTATTTTCAAATGCAAAATGTTTTATTCTCCTTCCCTCTTCATTTACATGATTCCCTTACACTCCATTGAATTCTCCCCACTTCTGTCCACATGTTAACTGTCTCATTTTGCATTTCCTCCACTCTCTTCCTTATCATCTCTTATTGCCTACTCTTGGTCACCATTCTAGCATTTGTTGTAATATCTGCACACTTTGTGGGGCAGAATATTGGGGTGATATGATCTAAGTAGGATCAGGGAAAGGGATGAAAGACAGAGCAAGATGGGAGGAGTATTAGTCAAAATTTTAGATGTTATGATGAATAAGCCATATGGAAAACTACTTATTTGCTAGATAAATATATATGGATACATAATAGAAAGGTAAGTAGATAAATAGTGAGCTTGGGAATAAGTGTCCTGTTGAGGGGGATATTGTTGCCCAGAAGACATAGTTGGTTATTGGGAAAATTTTAGTCCCAGAGATGTGATACATTCCAGTGAGTTGTTGGCCATTGATGTCCCTGATGCCCCCAAAACATTACAGGCTATTGTCAAGGTACCCTTTTGCTGATGACGCCACAAGTCAATCTGAAGCTGAGCTGAATGCCCCCCCACTGTTAACTAATGGCCATGATGTTGGAAACAGCTAAACTGCCTGTTGGGAAAGAAAAGTCATCCTTTATGTTAATCAGCAGTGAATGCTGCAAGGTCTTTGGCTGGCCATCCAGGCAAAATGTACCAACTGGTGCAACAGTGGCATATCTGTTATAGGGCAACCAACTGCTCTTTTATTGGCCTTGAGGCCCACTCCATGGGGAAAAATTCCTGCCTGGTACTGAAAACCTAATCACCAGCCTATGACTGGGAAAGTCATAAGCTCTAGCAGAAAACTACTACTGTTGTCTGGCTAAATGGATACATTATTCACACACATTGCCCTCTAAATACTTAAGGCTATGACCACATATTAATGCTATTATCATGTTTGGGTAGAGAAGCTTCTCTTTTAAGATGGTGGTGACTACTGGGGTGACCTAAAACTCAGAAGTGCTGAGAAAAAAATGACAGTGGAGTGTCATATGTCACGAAGAAATGGAATTTATCTCTGGGCTGCAAGGATAGTTCAACCTATGCAAATCAGTGTTTAATTCAGCACATTAATACAATGAATCGAAAAATAATATAATCATGCTAATGGATGCAAAAATATGCCTCTGGCAAAAATTGATGCCTGTTAATTATACAGAATGAAGATGCAAGATTAAGTTAGTTGCTAATGGATGAATGAATAAAGAAAACTATACATTTGTATATGTGTGTATACCTACCTAAATTATAAATGCAAATGGTACATACATTATTCATCCTTAGGATGAATTTCTGATAACATGAATGAAGTACATCATGATAAGTGAAATAAACCAGACCCAGAAGAACAAATATGATCTGACATAAATCTGGAATTTAAAAATTGTAAAGTAGAAAATAGAATTATCATCATATTTGGTGCACAGGTAGGTAAAAGGGTACAAAGTTGTAGTGATAAGAGGAAATTTTTCTGGAGACCTATGGTACAATATGGTGACTACAGTAAGAATGTAGTATATATTTGAACTTTCCAAACCAGTGAATCTTTACATTCTTCACATACTGACATGTATAACTGGATGAGATAGAAATGTCTATCATTATTGATTTTAATAATTTTCTTACAATGTTGAATGGACACAAACTTTATTTTTCCATAATACTTCACTAAAGTGAAATGAAGGAAGTGAGCTAAAAAGGGAGAAGAGAATAAGGAGATATAAAAGAACTGAGTTTGGGGAAAAGGGAAAGCAGGAGAGAAAGAAGAAAGAGTGAGGAACTTATATGAAATCCTTTATGTTAAGACCTCAGGATTAAAAAACCTTTATCATTTCAGTTACAGAGCTAAAGTTGGAAGTAGCTCCTCTGAGTTTCATCCTAGTGACTACTCATAGCAACATAAAGAGGGTGAATTTAGCATTGATGATGTAATACTATCAGCCTTGGCTGTACTATTTACCTTCAGAAACTACTGAACAAAGACCACTGGAACTTCCAACATTACCATGCATGCTATTTGCTTACACTATATCTTTTTCCTTTGTTTTTGATGGTATTATTGATTTTATTTTAGTATTTTATTGTCAAGGAAAACTATATGGATGGCAGTTATTATTCTGAGAGATTGTAACACTGTATTGAATTTGCTGAGTTATCTTGAGAAATTCAATTAACCCCTTAGTGTTCTCTATCTCTCTGCTTCCTCTTTCTGTATTATTTTATCTCTCTATCAATAAATATAATGATGCGTCACCTAACAATTTATTTCTATACTGGAATTCTGAAGTCTTAGAAACCCCTAGTGATTTCAAAGATGGATTATGCTAGTTAATCTGTACATGTGTAACTCAACTGTCTTTATCTAATATTTAAATATTATAATTAACCAAGCTAAAGATTCAGTAACCACAGTATGGTTGAGGAGCACTCCACTTTACTCATGGGAACATTTTCAGTAAAATCCCGTCATCTCTTGTCACAAGGAATGCCTTGTTCTCAGCTTTTATCCAAGCAGCTTGGAGCAGGATTCACAAACACACTACAACCTTTACTTTCCTTTCACCCTATACATTTTACTCAATCTCTTGAACTTGACAAGTCTCAGGAACTGATCTTTGTTTGACAGGATGTCATATGAGGGACAATGCAGCTGAGTGTTGTCATCTGCCAAAGGGTGATGCTTGAAGTCGCATGATTTGGTAAGAATTTGTCACATTCTAACTACCTCCTTTTTTTTGTTTGTTTGTTTTTGGAGGTAGGGTCTCACTCTAGCCCAGGCTGACCTGGAATTCACTATGTAGTCTCAGGGTGGCCTCGAACTCACGGCGATCTTCCTACCTCTGTCTCCCAAATTCTGGGATTAAAGGCGTGCGCTACCATGCCCGTCTGAACTTGTCACATTCTAGATTGTGTTTCATTCTGATTCTAACTGTATCTCTTCACATATATGACTCTCCTTTCACCAATCCCAAATCATTTGGCATCATAAAGTTAATATCTTGAAGGTTCATTCAGGAATAGCTTCTAGTGGTAGCTTATGTTTTCATCAATGGTCTCAAAAAGTCATAAACGTGAGAATGGCATAAATGACTAGATGTATTTTGATGAGTTTTACATCAATGCCATTTACTAGAAACTGCTCAAAAGTTACCCAATAGGGTCATGCAATAAAATTTATAATAAGAACAGTAGTGGTACTAATTGGAGGGGAGGAAGGGGCCAGAGGAAGGAACAGAGGAGTTAGGGAAAATATAGAGGGAGGTGAGGCAACTATGATCAAAATATATTTTGTTCCCATGTCAAAATTTTCAATAAAAATGGAAGAGGGACTAGCTAGAAAGAAGGGACTTAGAGGTGGGAGCATATGAAAGGGGAAAGGCAGGGTGGTAGGAGGGGACAGTGATTATGATATATGTATGGATGGATATTGTCAATAAACAGTTAAAAAATAAAATTTCAAATCTGATACAAATAAATGCATTAGAATGAAAACAAAAGAGGAGTGAAAGCCAGTATTTACATTAGCTTAGTGTTAAATATAAATCACAACTTTAATTCATAAAATATGATCTTCTTTATGAAGCGAGCATACTGATTTTAATATTTTAATAGAAAAAATTCTCAAGATCATTTGAAAAACAGAATTTTTGTACAGACAATGCTTGCATATGGTTAACTACTTAAGAAAACTTTGAAGGCAAGGAGGATTTTACTTTTGAAATACCAGCTTCCATAAAAACAGAACTCATAGTGATTCTCTTATCTATGTCTCCCAAGTGCTGGGATTAAAGGCGTGAGCCACCACACCTGGTTAAGCAATGCTATTTTTTAAGCAATAATTTGTTATCTAATTCATAAACACTACAGATGCATATGAATTTCTATTTCATTTAATGGTAAAATGAATTTGATAAAAAATAAATGAGGAAATCATTTTTAGATTATCTGATTATTATTGGTAACTTTTTAATTCACATTTTCTATACTCTAATTCAGTTTTATACTAATACTTTCTTAATTCCTAAGTCTTCAATCAGCAATCATGTACAATCATAGCTTGTAGAGGGCAGATTCTTAGACATGGGCAGGGCTAAACAGTCATCCAATATATCTTTCAATATTTTTTTTGGTTAATCTTTTTCCACATTTTTATTTTTGTTTGCTTCTGTATGGATTAAATATGCATTCATTCATCAAAATGTTATAAATACTCACTAAATTCAGGAAAATACAGAAGCATTAGAGACATTCTGGAAATATGCTTTTTCACGCCCCCTTTTGTGTACAACTGTTGGAATTTCTGGGCACTTTTTATTCTCTTCCTTCTTTTCTTGTACCATCCCCTACCTTAGCTAACTATATCAAAAGAAACAGGGATCCATTGAACAAATAATTATAGAACTATATTTATCATAAGTCAGTCTACTTTAAGCAACATGATTCCATAGATGGACAGACATCAGGGTTTCATCTCTCTTTCTCCCTTTCATTCATACATTACTATCACCTGATGGTAAGTGGAAGTTATTCTAGAAAGTTCTAACACAATCACTTCCCAGGTTGAGAGTGCCAAGACAAACCCCTGTTTTTTGCTGATTTACTAGAAGGACTTTGGAGATTTTCAGGTGGTTTTACTTGAAAGTATGGACTCATAAAAAGAACCTGCCTGCAAGGGAAAAGCTTGTTTGTGTTCAGAGGAATCCTTCATAAATTCTCTGTGCTCCTTAGAGGAATGCTCAGTGTCTCCTTTTCCCGCCAGCAGGTTGTGTACTATGTGGACACAGGAAGCAGATCTGAGACTCAGAATTCAAGGCTTCTATTAATAGCTGCCACACAGGTACCACAATCAAAATTAAAGCTCTGGGAAAGAAAGCATATTAGGTGAAAAAAAAAAAAGACCTGATTTATACAGACATATGCAAGTATTTATTACTATTTAAAATTTAGATAAATTTTCTGACTTGATCCATATTTTCTATGCCTGAAAATCTGTGTTGCACAATCCAATTGTGCATTTTTAAAATATAACTTATTTTTGTTTATTTATTTGACAGAAAAAGAGGCAGAGAGAGAAAGAGAAAGAGGGAGAGAATGGGGTGCCAGGGCCTCCAGCTGCTGAAAAGGAACTCCAGATGCATGCGCCACCTTGTGCATCTGGTTTATGTGGGTTCTGGGGAATTGAACCTTGGTCCTTTGGCTTTGCAGGCAAGCACCTTAACCACCAAGCCATCCCTTCAGCCCCAATTGTGCATTTAAAAACTCTCATTTTAATGCCCAACACTCTAAGAGTGATTGGAAAGCTGCTTGAAATTTTGGAGACATATAAAGCTCAAAACAAATGCAAATCACTTTTAGAAGCCAGGTCATTTCAGCAGAAAAGCTTCCTTACACTGTGTTCCTCAGCAGTGAATATTAATCCAGTACAAAGTAATCTGTTCTCATACTCATTAACACAGAACCAATAACATAATGACATGTGGCAAGCTTGAACTTCATGGTTCCAAAGAAACTAACTTATTCAGTCAGGGCTACTGTGTGTTTTCATTGTATGATTAAGTTCTGACATTTATGCATATAATATAGAGAAAAATATCCTATCAGGGTAAATGCAATAATTAATATAATTTGACAAGAACTGAGGTATTTTGAAATATGATGCACAAAATAATTTCCTTTATGACTTTTGAAATAGCCAAAAATATTTCTCTAAAAAATATTTCTTAGCAAAGATGAGAAGTGGAAATTCCAACATCATACGTGCTTTAAGCATCTCCTTTAAATGATTTAAAAATGATTAAGAATGTACAACACACTTAGATATGGAGGCAGGAGGAGCAAGAATTAAAGGCTAGCCTGGGGTACACGAGAACTTGTCACAAAGTCTTCAACATACTAACCTACTAGGCCTGATGGTACAGGTCTATAATCTTAGCTACTAAGAAGGCTGAGGCAGGAGTATCACAAGTTCAAGACCTGATTGGACTATCAAGGAGTTCAATGTCTGCCTGAGTAAATCAGCCTAGCCTACTTGACAAGCTCCAGGAGAATGGGAGATTATTTCTCAGAGAAAATGGATGTTGATCCTGTGGATGACACTGAAGATTGTCTTCTGGCTTACACACCCACCCACACATACTACATTTAAAAAATAATAAAAAATCTATTTGTCTATCTGTAGAGAAGTACAATGGAACTCCTGTGAAAAGAAAAGGTCAGCTTTGAATCCCCGAGTTAGCTAAACAAATTCTCTGTCCTGTCTTTGTTCTTAGTATTGGAGTGAGTGGAAATCCCATCACGGTCTTTTCTCCTCATCTTCCTCTTTGGTCCTCTAAGCTTCCTATAATTCTTAGCTATTAAACGTGCCAAAATTCATTTTAGACATTGATCATTTCTCTGACCCTCTCTTGCTGTTTCCCATTACTGAGTGGAGAAAACAGGAAAACTTAACTCCTGAGATGAAATGGGAAACCAAAGTTGCCAGTTCTTCACTCTGCTTGCAGTTGTGTTAATTATTATGGAATAATAAAAAAAAAAAACACAGTTCATCATACCAGTTACCCAAAGAGGATACTTCTGACAGTTCTGTTTACCTCTTGCTAAGGTAATATTGATCTTATTCCTCAAAAGAGCAATTGACTTATCTATAAATTGCCACATTATAATGCCATAGTTTTAACTTCATGTTAGCTGTCTTTCTGATCCTGTATTTCAGCAGAGGCAAAAGCAGCCGTAGCCCATGTGTTCTAGTGACCTGACAATTCTACATCAATATAAGCTCATCAGTTTCATGTAAACCTCAATCAGTTTTTTTTTAAATCATTTATTTATTTATTTATTTATTTATTTATTTATTTATTTATTTATTTATTTATGAGAGAGAGAGTGAGAGGACATACCAGGGCCTCTAGTCACTGCAAACAAATGCCTGTGCCACCTTGTGCATCTGGCTTATGTAGGTTCTGGGAAATCAAACCTGGGTGTTAGGCTTCACAGGAAAATCCTTTAATCACTAAGCTATCTCTCCAGCCCCTCAATCAATTTTTAATATTTTCTTAATAGCCCCCAAAAGGAGAATAGGTCTTACAAAATAAGTAATATTTTAAAATCTGTCTGGGACTATATGTACATTAAAATGACTCCAAATTTCCATATAAATACCCTCTGTAGTATAGAGAAGAGCTTGTCACCCTTGTCTTTTTATTCATTTATTCATTGCACACAAAGAAACCTGCCCCATAACTCTTTCCTTTCCCTTTCACATCAAAATACGAATGTGCTACCATTAACCAAAAAGGACAGAAGACAAGACTGAAAAGGCACTGTCATTAGATCAAATCCAAAGGTTATGCTCGTACATGTGGGGTTCAGTGTCCGTGCTAAGAGTCTTCGTACAGTTGACACCTTCTCAGCATCAAGTTTATTGTCACCATCAAGTTTGAGAAAACATGATTTTTATGAAAAATTCCCCAAATATTTTGCTCTGAATTATAAAAGCAATCATGTTAACCACATATTTTACCTGTTGTAAGTGCATCAGAATATTTTAATAAAGGCTAAATAAAGTATCTCTATGTGAAGAATTGAATAGTAGACTTCTTAGCAATTTTTAATCAAATGATATTTTTCCCAGACAGTAGTAAACAAATTTTTAATGAATTTGGAAATTTAATCTTATTTTCCTCCCCATAAAGCAATGAGTTATGGTAGAACCCAGGCAAGAGAGACAAATCTCTTAGGTTGATGCCTGGTTTATAAAAAAACTTTGTAAATTGAATGTTCATGTTACCAAAAGTTATTTTAGGCATGAATGATGTATATTAACATCCATAATTCATTTTTCCTATGTTCACTGCATTTCTGCTATATTCCATTCTTTTTCTTTCATTTTTATATACTTGATTTACAATTTTATGAGATGGAAAATAATACTTTAATACATAAGGCATGTATGTCTGTTGTGTGCATGCATGTGATGTCTTAGTAGCTGATTAGATTTTGACTGGAACGCAGCAGGATTAATATTTGAGCTGAGGACATAAACACTTAAAATATAACAAACTTTAAATGAGCAAGTGAATCATAGAAAAGCTCACATGTTGGGCTGGAGATGTAGTTCAGTCGGTAGAGTGCTTTCCTGGCATGTACAAAGCCCTGAGTTCAATCCCAGCAAAACATAAACTGGAAGAGGTAGATAATGCATGCAATCCCAAAACTTGGGAGGTGAGACAGAAAGATTACCTGAAGGTCATTCGCAACTGCATAGCAAGTTTGAGGCCAGCCTGTAATACGTGAGAGCCTGACTTAAAAAAAAAAAAAAAAAGGAAAATCAATCAATTTATAAACATGCTCTTTTATATTTCAGCAGTAAAGTGTCTCCTTAATATTCTTCACTGTATATGATTTTTTGTAATATTTTATTTATTTACAAGCATATTTTAAAACAATAGCTCTATGTGTAGGGATTTTCTAATTTTTTCCAAATTATGCTTATATTACATGGAAATGGTGGATATCTCTTGAGGTCCCATTAAAACTGATTTGAATAAAAGTAGCAAAGGACAATTATTTACTATTCTGAATAAATATTTTGAGAGTATGCACCTCATTCTGAAAGACTTTCACATTTAAGATGTCTTTGCCTCTAGAGGGAAAGTGCTAAATAAAAACACGCTGAAACTTTTAAAAAGCAAGGTTTTTATGATTACCATGTGTGTATTTATAGATATGGGTATTATAATGATTTTTTCCTGGCTTTGTGCAATGGTTTCAAAATAAAACTACAATAATCATCCGGTTATTTATTCATTTCCAGATTCAACTGAAGCATGGAACTTCATTAACCTTGTTGGAAACACAGAAATATAATAAAACTGTCTTTGAATGCTCCCTTTTACCTATAATTTATATGGAACTGAAATGCAGATCCAAACAGAATTGAAACTAGACAACACATGCATTGGTGGAATTAAGGACATTATGCAATTTGATACCATGGTGACTTTCTCAGACTCTCAATAGCACAATATTCTTGGAACAATCACAAAGCTTCTCAAGTAATTACATTCATATCAATGGTGGAATATCACAGTAGTTTTGATGTTATACTCCTGGAAACTTAGTCTTTTCTTCCAGTGGAAGGCACCTCACTACATCATCTGGTAGTGGTCAAAGAGCGTGAAAGAGTTTGTTCTTCTGCTTCAGTTCATGGTGTTTCATTACCTTTATTCCCACAGAAGTACCCATCTCCTGATATGTGACTGGTCAATTAACGGTAGAATAGTCTCAGACATAGCTGCTTGCTAGGTCATGCAAGGACTTCAAGCTTGGAAGCATCCATTATAAGTAGATTTGGGGAGTTTTAGTGATAGGTAACAGAATGATAGTAAGGTCACTGGGGTAAGAAGTGTTGTGCTATTCAAGGAGAGTTAATTTCAAGTGTGAATCTGAATGGTTGAAAGGGCACCTAGACACTTGGGGCATGTTCTTTCCTAGCACATCTGGGAGGGGTTTCCAGGAGAGCTTGGCATAATAGTTGGTGGACTGAGGTGGGGAACATTTGTCCTCAGTGTGGATGGACACCATCTGAGCATCAGAACACTGGATAGATAAAAAGCAGAGAAAAAACAAGTTCTCACTTTCTCTCCTTGGACTGGAACATGTTGCTCATGCCTTTGGACCTTAGATGGTCAGGGCTTTGGCTTTGGGACTCTGAAAGAATCAGCACTGGCAGGGACCTCTAAGCCCCAGAATCCTCATGTTACCAACTTCTGAAGCAATGTTATATCATCAGTGTTAGGTCTGACAGGCCCCAATATGGAGTCAGCAAGGACAGCAGGATGGCAACAGAGACATAAGGAAGTGGATTATCCACATTCCACAAGAAACTGCCCAGCCATTATCACCTCCTTGCTTGCAATGCCACCAGGTCATGGTTTCCTGCCCCTTTATCTTGTAAATTACCCAGTCTCTATTCTGGTGTCACACCTTGGCTTAGATCTCCCTTCAGCTCTCCCTTTACTTCCCCAGCTGAAAGCCCTATAAAGCCCACTACCTGAGGAACTCAGGTGGCCTGTGCTCCTCTCTTGTGAGCCAGCCCTGGCAGCTCATGTTTTTCCTGAATAAAGCTTTCATCTTTGCCTCAGGGTGGTGTGCGTGGTTGTGGTCACTCCCAAACCTTATAATCAGTTTCCCAGGTTTGAAGGTTGTGTGACTTAAACTGAGTCAGGCTACTACTACCCCTGTTCTCCAGGTACATTTTCCTGAGAACTTTACCCCCATAAGTACACATGCCCCTTAGTACACTACTAAGTCCCCCCCCCAGTTTCTCTATTATCTATCATCTATCTATCTATCTATCTATCTATCTATCTATCTATCTATCTATCTATCTAATCTATCTATCTTATCTATCTATCTATCTATCTATCTATCTATCTATCTATCATCTATCTATCTATCATCTATCAAACATCTATCTACCCATATATCTCTAATCTATGTATCTGCTATCAGTCTACCTACTTTACTGTCTTTCTAGTATTTTTCTGTATTCCTTTTGGAGTTTACTAAAAATAATAGTTTCTGGTTTAAACAGAAATAATGGAGAGGTCTTTGGTGGAGAAGAAACTTGTTTCCCTCTTAAGATCAATCTTAGTTTGAATAAAAGAATAAGAAATGAGTGCAGGCCATTAACAACTAGGTGCTATAAGCAGTGCTTTTGATGATGACAGTCTGATATTAAACACTACTACAGAACAGAATTTGTTAAAATAAATCAGTATAATAAAGTCTTAATGAAATGACTTCTGTTTCATGCAATTCTTCATATGTTAAATCAGATATATTTGCCCATCATACATCTCTACCATATTTCTACTTCAGTTCATTCCTACTACCTTGATATATGTAATATTGTAATTACATGTCTATAAAAAGTGATGTATCTATATTGATGATGTAGATTTATGATTAAATTATTATTTGAACTTATTTTTGTAGGAAACATATGAAGCAACTGATATGCAATTATCTCTGGGTTAAATGTCATCTACAGTTTCAGAGCCTAGAACACAAAGTGCATAATGGATAATAATGCTTGCTCCAATCTGAAATCAGAGAAGGAATTAAGGTATAAATGATGCAGTTACACTTATTAGACCTGGTCCAATAGCAGAACCTTCATTCTCATTAAAAGCCTGATCACATTTTTAACGGTCAATACTAAGCATATTTTGTTTCCTTTATCATCTATAAGAAAATATCTTTATTAGAACAATGTACACTCTTCCTGGAGTTTGTAAATAATTGGAAACAATTTTGTATAACTATTGCATATATTCTTCTTGACCAAATTTATACTCAAACTGGCCAAGCTTGGTCCTCTTCACACACAAGTTTAATAAGTATGACATCATTATAAATTATACATTAATCTTTTCAGGTATTTCTATTTTTAAAATATTTTATTTATTTCTTTGAGAGAGAGGGAGAGAAAGAAGGAGAGAGAGGGAGAAAGAGAGAGAGAGAGCGAGAGAGTGAATGGGTGTGTCTAGGCCCCTAGCCACTGCAAACTCCAGATGCATGTGCCACCTTGTACATGTGGCTTATGTGGATACTGGCGAATCAAACCTGACTCCTTAGCCTTCACAGGCCAGCTCCTTAACTGGCAAGCCACATCTCCATCCTCTTTTCATGTATTTATACATCAACATATTTATTCAGGCTAACTTTCAGGAGATAGCTTAAAAATATCATAACAGCAGCCAATATAAAATTCAATGTCATTAGAAATTATACAACAGTGAGAGGGTAAATAAAAAATTTGTTTTCATACTTTGAACAATCTATATTTGTTCTATATGTGTTTCTAGTCTCTGAACTGCTTAAAAAAACATTTTATTGATAACTTCCATATATGTAGGTAATATGCCACAATCATAATCTACTACCACCACTCTCCTTTTCCTCCCTCCTTAATTCCCCCTCTACTGGAATCCTTCTTTCCAACCAGTCCCTCCTGTATTTTGATGTTACCATTTTTTCTCTGCTATTGTTCAGGTCTGTGTAGACAGCATCAGCCACTATGAGGCCATGAATATGATGATGTCTACTTTGTGTCTGGAAGACAGTGTTGTAAGCATACCTCCCCTACCTTTGGCTTTGTATACTTTCTGCCACCTCTTCTGCAGTGCTACTATCTCATATCCTCAGCAATTCAGTGAGTTTTGAGTCATCCCAGTAGTCATGATCATCTGGAGAAGCTTCTCTAACCAGAAGCAAGAACAGCATTAATATATGGACATAAACATAAGTATTTAGAGGGCATTTTGGTAGCATAATATATCCATTTAGAAAGATGACAGTATTAGTTGTTCCCCCTAGGGCTTATGACTGCCCCAGCCCCAGGCATTTGATTAGGTTTTCAGTATAGGAATTCCCTCCTATGAAACAGGCCTCAAACCCAGAGAGCAGGTGGTTTTCCCATTTGCCCTGGGTTGCCAGCCATGAAGGTTTCAAGGTCCATGGCTGATTTTAAGACTGTTGATGGCTTTTCTCCAACAGGCTGCATTGTTTGTTGTTGTTGTTGTTTGTTTGTTTCTCCTAGCATCCTGACAGCTAGCCAAAGGGAGGAGGTTTCCAACTCAGCTCCAGCTCAATTTCTCAGTGACCTGAAGCCCAAGCATGTGGTTTCTTGAACAACAGTCTTAACAACTAGTTCTGGTGGGCAATGAAGAGACTTGGCAAAAAAAAAAAAAAAAGCCTGTAATGTTTTGAAGTCAACAATTTGCTGGAAAATATCCCACTCCTGACACTTATTATTATTTGGGAACAAAATTATCCCCCTCCAGGGTATTTCTGTCTAACCTCTGTTTTTAACATATATATCATTAGTTACCAAAGAAGTAGTTTATGAATATGGCTTGTTCACAGCATTGTTAATTTTGGTTAGTGCTCCTCCCATCCGTGTCTCTCCTCCCTTCCCTAAGCTTCTGCTTATAAGGAAGTTTCAAAAAGCCTCATTAGCACACTCGGTGGCATGCCATTCTCATAAAAGGGAAAGTTTGAATTGCATATGTGACCAAAGGGCCTAAAGCAGGAGGTATAATGGTGGCGAATGCAGAAGAATGAACAGTTCTGGGCTCCAGGGACCTTACATTCTTCACTCTTATTTAGATATTTTCTATAAGATTTTTTTCACTATTGAGCATTTATTTTTTTTCCCAAGGAGAAGACAAAAATTCACTTGTTCTGCTTCATTATGTTTAGATATTAGAGATGTCTTCAAAACAGCTCAAGGATGTTTGCTTTTTATGACTTCTAATGCACACTTTTGTCAAAAGTTTAGGGAATTTTGTTTCGTTTTAATAAATTTTGGAACATACATACAGATAAATATAATAGTATGCTCTTAAAATATTTAAGATAAATGCCTTTTAATAGATGCCTTTTATTGTTGCATTTTTTAAAACATGAACTATTTCAGATAGGACTTGGTGAAAGTTTGAGTGTGTTTCTGTAGATCATACACATATATAGCAGTACCACTTTACAAATTACCAAGATTATTAATATTTTATCATTAGCAAGAAAAATTTTTAATTTTTTTAGTTAATTATGTATTTTCTAGACACATATTTATCTTATTTCCACCATTCAGGATCTTCCATGATTTACCAATGAAATTCATATATGCTCACAGTCCAGTTTTATAGTTTCATTTCTATCAATTTGAGGAATACTTAATTAACTTAAGAGTTTGAAAATGCTAATACATTTTCTATAAATATTAAAATAATTTATTATCTCAAAAGAAAAAAGTATTATTTGATGCTTAATACTTCTTTCATTCTTAATAATATTCATCATACTTGTGGCTACTTTTGGACGAGGAGATGAGAATGTTTCAGCAATGGCTCTTAAAATAAGAAGAAGTCTGGAAAAAGACTGTTTGCAACATAACATAGTAAAATCAGACCTCTTCTTTCCATGACAGTTTCATGAAGATCTCAAAGCCTTTCACAGTAAAGGTATAAGCTGTTGGACATGCCTGTTTTTCTTATGTCATATAAGATTTTAGTTCACAATTAAAGCCTAGCTTCTCATTTCACAAACTATGGTTGTCAGCTATTCTCCCATTTCATTTTGTCAGATATTCTCTTTTTTTCCTTGCACTGAGTTTTTACCATATATATATATATATATATATATATATATATATATATATATGAGAGAGAGAGAGAGAGAGAGAGAGAGGGAATATATATTACCATATATATATATACAGAATGATGAACAAGTACTCATATTTCATTTTCAACACTTGTAAAATATCTCTCATAACTTTTATCTGTTCATCATCATTTTCTTTTTCTTTTCTTTTCTTTTATTTATTTATTTATTTTTTTGAGGTGGAGTGTCATTCTAGCACAGGCAGACCTGACACTCAATCTGCACTATAGGCTGGCCTCTTAACTCATGGTGATCCTTCTACCTCTGCCTCCAAAGTGCTGGGATTAAAGGTATGTTTTATCATGCTCAGCATTCATCATCAGATTTTGCCTTTCATGGAAATAAAAATAAAATTCAAAAATTAATATAGACACACAGAAGGCCACAAACAAATTTTTTAAAAAAGCGGTCCTAGCCAGGCGTGGTGGCGCACGCCTTTAATCCCAGCACTCGGGAGGCAGAGGTAGGAGGATCACCGAGAGTTCGAGGCCACCCTGAGACTACATAGTTAATTCCAGGTCAGCCTGGACTAGAGTGAGACCCTACCTTAAAAAAACAAAAAATAAAAATAAAAAATAAAAATAAAAAAATAAAAAAGCGGTCCTAAGGAGAAAGAGCAATGTTGGAACTATCACAGTATCTGACCTCAAGTTATAGTGACAACAACAACAAGATTCTAGACTCAAAACAAGCATTTCGACCAAGGTACAGAACAGAGGTATCAAAAATAACACCCATACAAATATGGTCTCCTAATTTTTGACAAAGGTGCCAAAGAAATTGTGGTGGCAAAGAAATTGTCTATTTGACAAAGAATGCTGACAAAACTGGATATCCGTCCTCCAGAGAATAAAAGGCAAAAACCCATTTTAGGTATGTGTTGAGTATCCTCTGCATCTGTCTGCACCTTGGTGCTGATCGCCAGGCTTGTCATGGAAGCAGCACTCTTGCTCATCTCCTCAATTCCTCTGTGGTTTCACCTAGGCCTTGGTTGAATTGTGAGGGGTGGTTTATCTCCTCAGGTCTCATTACGTCCTAGAAAAAGAAGAAAGATTCTTCAATGGAGAATGAAGTCAGCATAGGTTAAATGGGATAAGCATTGTTAATTTAGGAGGATTCTGAAGGATGTACCTCCTCTGTTGGCCAAAGACTAGTGGGAGCTTGTCTTGGGAGACAATAATCTTGGTCTCCAGTGGATTTCGACCTGGTTCATAGTTCTAGCTATGGGTTCATTTCCACTGAGTGGATCTCTTAGCCAATCGGAAAGCTACTGGTTACCAAACAAGGCTGTGTACCACCATTGAACTGGTGTGTACATCTTGCGAGGCTTCTTGCTTCTGAATATCTTTGACCCCTCCTTGCCCACAGCATTGTTAGCTATATTTTTAAAAGTGCTCACAGGCTAGGGAGGGCACCCAGAAAACCAAGAGCATTTGTTGCACAAGCATGAAAAACATGACACTACATTCAGTTCCCCATCACCTCAGTAAATAGCTGGCTGTAGCCACACAACTGTAACCCTAGTCCCATAGGGAGCAAATTAACCAGAAAATAGCTGGAGCGCTCTGGTCCACTACTCTGACTGAAAAATATCAGCTCAAGGTTCAGTGAGAGACTGCTCAAGAAAATATATGGGAGATCTTCACATGTGTGCATAGGGTGCACACGTCTGTGTGTACTTGTGAGCATGCGTGCACATGCATGCAGACACATACATATGCAACACACACAAAATGCAGAGATAAATATTATTTTGAAGTAGTGTTAAACATTGTTTTAAAAATTTATTATTAGATATGGATATATTCACTATGTAAAGAACACATGTTGGTACCATAATTTCCCTCATCATTGGGGATGCAGGTCAACCCCATGGGGATTGTGGGTCATGTATTGTGGAGGCAACAGTCATTTATGGGGAAAGGCAATGTCTCTGTGCATAATGTCCCAACTTGTGGATCTAACAATCTTTCTGTCCTCTCTTCCCTGAGCCATATTGGGTAGATTTTAATACTACCTCAGTGATGGACTCTTAGGAGCCTCTGGAGGTCTGCTTTGATAGGTGTTTACTGTCCTCAGTGTCTATCTCCTTCATCCTAGTGCTGATATCAGATTCACTGAAGAAACAGCACTGTTGCCCATTTCCCCAATTCCTCTGTGATTTCAGCTGGGCCAGGGGTGAAATTCACTGGGTCATTTATCTCATCTGGTACCATTCCCATCTGAAAAAGAGAAGCAGAATTTTCAACAGAGAGTGAAGTCAGCACCAGTTAAATGGGATAACCATTATTAATTTAGAGAAAGTTTAAAGGGTGCAGACTTTCTTATAGCACAAGATCAGTGGGAACTTGACATTGGAGAGCAAAATCATTATCTGGATGTGATTCTGACTTGTGTCCCAGTTCCAAATATGGGTTCCTTTCCAATGAGCAGATCTGTTAGCCAGTCCAAGTGCAGTTGGTTTCCCACCTGGCCATGTGCCACTATTGCACTTGTGTGAGCATCACATCAAGTTGTTTGCTTCTGAGTAGCTTAGACTTTGAATTGCTTGAACAGATATTGGCCACTTTCCACCTGTAGCTCATGTTAGTGTTTTCCAATACTAGATGGGCTGTCTGGGGACTGACTCTCTTCTGGATTCCAACCAGGTCTCTCCATGGTCCATGCTGATAGCATATGGTGTTTTCAGCAGTAGGGTCTTACCATTAACCTCTGGTGTGTAATCAAGTGTGCTGCCATAAGTCTGTCTTGTTTGCCGGGGACAGCATGCTCCAAAAAGCCTCAGTCAAGACCCTGTGCATTTCTTGACAAGAATCTGACCCAGTGGTCTCCTCTGGCTCATTCAACTTAAACAGAAAGGGGGTGATGCCGGGGACAGCATGCTCCAAAAAGCCTGAGTCAAGACCCTGTGTGTCGCTTGACACGGATCCGACCCCGTGGTCTCCTCTGGCTCATTTAGCATGGCAAGGACATCTACTTCTTTCAGCCGTACAGCTCATGTTTGTTGCCATGATCTTTCTGGTTTCTCTCCTTATCTTGGCTTGTTCTTTCTCTTCTGTGAATGATCTGCAGGCAAGCCATGAAGCCTGGGAGTTAGATGTACTGCCAGCTTCTGATGAGGCAATTTTGTGGAATAGCATTATGCAGGCAATAGGAGATGCGTTCCCAGATCAAACAAAAAATGGAATGGAAAACAATGGGTTTATTACAACAACAATAAATGGTAGGAGCCCCCTCAGGCTATTTGTGGGGGGCATAGATTTGATCCTAAAAGCTCACTTCCTCCAGGTGGTCAATATCAGTGTGACCCTAAGAGTGGGAGAGTGAGACTTAGGATCTGGGAAGGGAGAGACTACAGAGGAAAATGGGCTGATGAGTTAGGTTTTATTATTTAGCTGTTAGGGATTTGAGACCCTATGACTGTTTATCCAAAAGATGAGAAAATACAACTTCATAAAGATTTAATTCAGGCGTATGCTTAGCAAATGCAATTTGGATGTAATGATTAAGTTATAAAGTATTGCTTGTAGAAAGGAAAAGAAAGACTTACTGAGTTAACTGTAATTGAATAATAGGCACCTGTTGAAGCCAATCTGTCTCTCACCTTTGCTAACTTGCAACTGAAAATAGAATCAACATTTAACAAAGAATGAAAAAGAAACTACAAGGAGCTACTGCCCCATTATTCAAAAAAGAATTGGTCAAGGTGTTTTTCAAAGGTTTTTCACAGTTAATGGTTAACAGTGCTTGCTCATAAAGATTGTAAGGGTTGGAGTTAACTTTCCTGGAAATATTATGTAATTATAATTTCAAAGATTATGCATGCATGTCAAATTTGGATGCAGTTTTGTTTTTGTCTTTTTCCTTCTGAATCCTATTTCCTTGTATGAGAAAAATAAAAGACTGAGGTTTTGTGGCAAGAAGCAGTGAGCAAGCAAGACAGAGAGAGAGAGAGAGAGAGAGAGAAGGCACAGAGAGCCAGAGTGAGAGAGAGAGAGAGAGAGAGAGTCAAATGGCTTGCTGCTGAAGCCCGACCTGTCAGCTTGTACCAACATGTCCTAAGCTTCATTTCGTTGTCACCGCTCCCATTCATCCCAGCTTCCTGGGCTCACCTCTTGTTGATGCTACGGCTGGATCCCGGCACTTGTTTGTTTTGGGAGACCTTGTAGGTCTCTACATCAACAGCTTGTTGTGGATGTTAACCGTGTCCTGGTAGAGCAAATTAAAGGAAAAAAGAAAAGGACAGAAAAGAAAGATAAACAGGAGAAATTTAAAGTTAGGCTTCATCTCACCCTCTCCAGGGCCCTTTGACTCAGGTGTTCCCCTAAGGCCTTGTTGAGGGTTCAACATGTTAGTCTAACTTCCAGGATATATTATTCAAGTGTATTCTAAGTTAAATTTGGGTTCAGTTTTGTGTCTTCCACCCCCACACCTTTCCCCTTCCCCTAATCCCTACCCTGCCTATTGTCCAAGCCTCAAGATGCCATTCAGGTGTGCCAGCAACTTGGGCTGATCCAGGTTAGAAACCACAGATGAGTGAGACCATGTGATGATTGTCTTTCTGTGATTGTGTGAGGTTCTCTTAACATGATCTGTTCCAAGTTCCACCATTTTCCTACAAATTTCATTGTGTCATTTTTTTCTTAGTGATGAGTAGAATTCCATCTTGCAGATATACCACATCTTGGTTAACCATTCATCCAATGATGGGCACCTGGGTTCTTAGCTATTATGAATTGAGCAGCTATAAACATGTATGAGCAAATGTCTCTGAACTGTGGTATGGAGCTTTTAGGGTAAATGCCCAGTAAGGGAATAACAGTATATATTGGTAACTCTATATTCATCCTGTTGAGGAGTCTCCATAATATTTCCATAGTGGTTGAACCAGCTTACATTCTCACCAATAGTGAATGAGTGTTCCTATTTCTCTACATCCTCACCAACATTCATTTTCATTTGAATTTTTAATTTCTGCTACTCTTACTGGGGTAAGGGGGAATCTCAAACTTGTTTTAATTTGCATTTCCATAATGGTTATGGATGTTGAGCATATTCTTAAAGTGTTAGCCATTTGTAATTCTTCCTCTGAGGACTCCTATTCAGTTCCCTGCCCCATTTCTGAGTAGCTTGTTTGATTTTTTTTTTTTTATTATTGTTTAGTCATTGGAGTTCTTTGTAGATTCTAGGTATTAGGCTTCTGTCAGTCATATAGCTAGTGAAGATATTCTTTCATTCACTGGGTAAGCTATTGGCTCTGCTTATGGTATGTTTGAGCAAAAGCTTTTTAGCTTCATGATATCACATTGGTTGAATGCTTTTATCATTGCCAGGGTGAAGGAGATAGACACTGAGGATACTTAACACATACCAAGTGGAAGCCCAGAGGCTCCTAAGAGCTCATCACTGAAGTACACTTAAAACATACCCAATAAGGCTCAGTGAATTTGCAGAAGAGGGGGTGGAAAGAGTGCAGTGGCTACAGGCTGGGACATCATACCCAGAGAAAAATTTGGAGATGTGGGCTAGAGAAGCCCCAGAATGCTTTATAGAGCTGAGTGGCTGACTGGGAGCTCGGATCAGCATGCCACTTTTGTGATCCTGTGGATGCAGAGAGGACAAGTACTCAGGAACTCACTCAGGCACCATTTGTTATATTCTGGCTTATTTTCCACATGTACTAAAAACTTGAGTGCATGAGGAAAGGGCCAAGATTTTTGGTGGATGGAATATTAAGTTAGCATAACATCCAATCTGGGGCATGGTTACTGTTCACAGTGAAAGAAGTCAGAATGTTATGAAAAATCTTCCATTTAGCAAAGAAGGGCACATGAGAAAATTTAAAGTTTCAGACATGGAGCGTGAACAGAAATAAGCTGTAATTGTTGTAGGAGAATACTTGCTCCCTGCATTGGAATAACAGAAAAAAGTACATGAAGACCTGAACTGAGAAAGTCAATACAAGGTTCCTTCCTTAAATCACCTATGGAAGAAACAAGTATTTTTCCCAGTTCATCAACTATGACAGACAAAACCACTGAAGCTGTGGTAGAAGAATCTGTACTACTCAAGCTAGGAGAATTTGGCAACATCATCTAAAGGATGCTAATTTTTTTGCTTTGTTTTTTGATGTAGGGTTTCATTGTAGCTCAGCCTGACCTGGAATTCACTATGCAGTCTCAGAGTGGCCTCACACTCATGGCGATCCTCCTAACTCTGCCTCCCAAATGCTGGGATTACAGGCATGCACCAGCACATCTGGCTTAATTTTTTTTGCAGATATGCAAAATTCAAGCATTAGGCATCAGGAGACTTGCAGGAAGGCTCAAGAAAGCTTGTCAGAAAAATTCATTATGTGACTGTATTGTATTATCCTACAAGGAGGCCCTGAAAGCCCACTGCATGAAGTTTTGAAGGTGGTATCTCATTTGCAATGGAGACTTCAGTATGTAGGTAATATAGGGTCATAGGATGTCCATCAATAAAATATATACACATGGGGCTGGAGAGATGACTTAGTGGTTAAAGCATGTGCCTGTGAAGTCTAAAACCCGAAGCTTGATTCCCCAGTACCCACTAAATCCAGATGCACATGGTGGTGCATGAGTCTAGAATTTGTTTGCAGTGGCTAGAGGCCCTGGTGCACCCATTCTCTCTCTAATAAATAAATAACTTTTAAAAAAATCTATATACATGGAGTAGAGTTAGCCCAAGAGAGAGACTACATGTGCCACATGATGGAGGGTTGATGCTGCCCAAACTTGTTGGAGCCCAGGTGATATCATCATGGGTTCCAGGTGCCCAGCATGAGCTGTGGTATTAAGTGAACACTATGATGTGTTTTGGTCTCACTTTGGTATAATCTTTATTTTTGGAATGAGAATGTTTTGTCATTTTATATTAGAAATATGCAACTTTTATTTTAGTTTGTATCTAGTAAGGGCTCACAGTTAAGATTTTCTTGAATCTTGGATAGAACTTTGGGCTTTGAACAATATTGGAACTGTTAATTACTTTAGAGATGTTTAGTGATGAGCTCAATGCATTTAAATTATTAGATGAACTTGAGATTTGAGGGATCAAAGGTGAACTGTTACAACTTAAAGCAATATGGGGCTGGGGAGATGGTTCAGCAGTAAAACACATTTGCTTGCAATGCCTGCTGGCCTGTATTTGATTCTTCAGTGACTAGGTAAAGCCAAATGCACAAAGTGCTGCATGCATCTGGAGTTTGCTGTGGCAAGAGACCCTGGCATGCTCATATGTTCTCAAAATCTCTCTCTCTCTCTCTCTCTTTCTCACCCTCTCCCCTGTCATTAATAAATAAATTAAATAAGAATAAAAAATTAAAAATAACATGATGTAGGTGGCATCCAGCTGACAAGAGGTGGAGTTGTGATGCTTGCCCTTGACTGTCTACTTGAGTGCATTTGGAATCATTGTAGGAGACCCAGCTGTGAGTATGTCTACAACAGTGTTTCCAGAGAGACTGAAATGAAGAAGAAAGAGCCACCACAACTCTGAACAGTACTATTTCATGGCCTGAGGTGCCAGACTGAATAAGAAATAAAAATGGAGGAAGCAAGCTGAGCACAAACATTCATCACTCTTTGGTCCTTGTTGTAAACTCAGCATGACTAGTACTCCACTACCATGCCCCCTCACTGTGATGGACTATATCTCCCCACAGTATGTGTCAAAATAAATCCTTCCTCCCTCAAATGTCTTTGTCAGGTATTATATCATAGTAATTAGAAAGTAACCAAAGCAAGGACAAGCTAAAAATGATCTGAATATATGAATAATGACACAAAGAAGCCAAATCTCAAGTCAAGCTCTCTGAGAATCACCTCACACTGTTAAGTAGGCATACTATGTGAGAATACTTGATTCTTTGCAATGGAGTATCACATAAAGTCATCTTGGGTGAGAGCAACAGTCCCTTGCTTCAATGAAAATGAGGTGCAAAGGTGCCTATGACCATGACATTCAAAGGTCCTTATAACATTAAAAACCCAGAAGCTTCCAGTCTATTACTGGAACTGATTTTTGAAGTTGCTTGTGCAGTGTTGGCACAGGGACATCACACAAGCACGGGAAGCCATGTCTCAGCTGCAGAGTACACCTGATATGAGGATGTTGACATCTGCTGAATCCATGCTCCAGGATGACACAGAGTCATGGCAATGACTCTAGGCCCAGAAAGAAGAAACTATAACAGCCAGGGTTTTGCAGTGATATTTTAAAAGTCTGTCTCCAGAAGTCACCCTACTAATTTATGTGCATTGTCTATTGAATATTTACTGATTGGTATTTTTCACATGGTTTACTACTTTTACACAACACAGTGGGTTATTAAAAAAGAAAGAAAAGAAACCTCAGAAAGTTCATACATTTCCTCCAGAGAACAAAGTAACTTTATGTATTTGGTTTATTTTAGTATCTGCTGTGTAACTTCATGTATTTTGTGGGTTTAGTACATGTCATGTGAAGGACCAAGTTTGCTGTGCCTGGGATTATTTTTGACCTTTCTATGTTTGCTCATATGTTCTTTTTTATATTATAATTTATTTTTTATTTATATTATTCTGATTTTACATTCATAGTGTTGGCCCCATTATCCTCCTCCCTGTTCTCCCTCTTCCAAAGGGACCCTCATCAATGGGGAATGTGGGTCATGCATTGTGGGGGTAGTCAAGAGTTCTGGGGGATAGGCCCAAGTCTCTGTGCATAATGCCCCACCCCAACTTGTGGCTCTAACATTCTTTCCACCCCCTTTTGGGAACCTCTGTGTCTCTGGATATCTGACTTAGTTGGAGTTGGATGTTCTCTGTGTTTATCTCCTTCAGCCTTTTTCTGGTGTTGTGATCACCATGAACTCTGTATTCTTGCTCTTCCCCAACATTACTCTATGGTTTCAGCTGGGGCCCTGGTGAGGTGTGATTGGCTGATCCTCCCTTCAGGTTCCATTGTCCATCTGAAAAAAATAAGCAAATTCTCCAAGGGAGAGAGAAGTTAATACTAGATAGAAGGGATGGCCATAGATGTTTTGGAGGGAATTTTATATGCGTAGGCTCTCTTCTAGCCCACATTTGGTGGTATCTTCTTTCCCACTAGGGAAGTGTATGCAGTTTACCTGGTATATCCTTAGCAATAATCTAACTCATGCAGTTTTTTTTTTATTCAAAACCTATAATCATATGTTATTACCATGTTCATATAGTAAGAACTCCTAGGTTTAGAACCAAAATATTGAACTAAATGATCTACTTATCCATAAGGCATCTTAACAATTAGAAATTAATAATTATTCATTAATTTCATAAAATCAATTCATGGTATATTAATAACAGGTTGTTAGACAATGCAATAGGATGTATGTAATATGAACAAAGGCACCATGTTTTACCTTTATAAAACTGATCATCTGGGGCTGGGGAAATGTCTTAGTGGGTACAAGTACAAGGACCTGAAAGGGCCCAAGACATCTTGATTTCCATTCCCCAGTACCAGCAAAGAAACTGGGTATGGACATGTACATCTGTAATCCAAGTCCTGAGGAATACCTAAAACTTGCTTACCAAAAACATCAGCTCTGAGTTGAGTGAGAGATTCAGTTCTCAAGCAAACAGGTGAGACAGTAGAAGAAGGACACTTAATATTCTCCTTTGACCTGCACATACATGTGCACAGGGTGAGTATATCTGCACACAAACACACACACACACACACACACACACACACACACACACACACAAGCATACTCACAAACCACACAATATATACTCAAAAAATTGATCAATAATGAGGAAGACAGGCTTTCAGCAAAGTACTTTAGACTATTGCCAGTGCTAGAAGACATTATAGTGTTGACTATGCTCATTTTTATTACCATCCATCAATAGAAATATTTTTGATATTATTAGGTCATGTATATAATGTGTGTGACATATAGTTATATGATTTAATCTAATTTATTATGAAATTTTAAGCATATGACATTTAAACTTCCAAATCATTAGTTCTGTAAAATGTACTTGAAATAAAGAAAATATGCAATGAGTTTTTGCTTTACTGACTTTTCCAAAGTTATTTTTTTTTTTTTTTTTTTTGAGGAGGGGAGAGAGAGACACAGAGAGAGACAGAAAGAGGGGAGAGGAAGAGGAAGACAGATAGAGATGAGTGCGCCAGCAGCCTCTCAGCTGCTGCGAATGAAATCCAGATGCTTGTGCCCCCTTGTGGTCAAGTGTGGCATTGTGCCCCTTTTGCATTTGGCTAAACTTGGGACCTGGAGATTAGAACCGCTGGAGATTGGAACCAGTGTTCTTAGGCTTAGGAGGCAGGCACCCTAACTGCTAAGCCATCTCCCCAGCCCTTTAAAGTTATTTTCAAAAGAAGAAAGCACTATACCTAAAGATGGAAAACGTGAGTTTAATCAAGTAGTAAACCATGTCTGCATTAAGCCAGGCAGTGGATATGCTCAAGCAGGCAGTTTCAGCATGGCTATAATCTCCTTTTGAAAAGAACTTTCTAACAACAAAACAAATCAACTTCATTTTTATATGAGCAATTTTGAAAGAGAATGAAAGAGACTATACTGACCTTTGGAACAATGTGCTTTCTATTCTTTATTTAGCTTTCTCTAGTTTTATTTCTTATTAAGTGACCCAGCAATACAAAGACAATAGAGTAACTTATTATTTTTATTGTACATTTCATATTACATAGAGATATTTGTCATTGAAAAATTTGGCTTGTGCCTCCAAATGCAATAACAAAATGGTAGCTTTTATGATGAAATTCTTACCAAGCTCCTGGGTATGATTCACTAGTCTTTGGGGCAATAATGCTCTGGAAACTATACAATAATATCCACTAGTAATAGTCCTTGTTTATTAGATATTTGTGCTTCTGACTGTATTCCAATCTGCTTGTCAGTCCTAATTGAAACAATTCATTTAGACAAATAATAGCCTGTCACATTTTTTAAATATAGCTTTCACATTAATCCAAGAGATCTGATTCAAATGGCTCAACTGCATAACTGTAAATTACAGTGGAAATTTGAAGTGCTTATGGCTACTGGAAGTCTCATGTTTAACATCAAGCCTACCAATTACATTGTTTTATCTTGAAAATGCCAGATAGTCCCTTTGCATGACATTTTCTGGATTGTGTTTAAAGCATTCTAGAAATTAGGTGATAGATTCACATATTATTAAAAATATTTTATTTATTTAAGAGAAAAGGATGGAGGGAGGGAGAGAGAGAGGAAGAGGCAGATAGCGAGAGAGAATGGGTATGTTAGGGCCTCCATTCACTGAAGATGAATTCCAGACGCACGTGCCACCTTGTACATCTGGCTTACATGGGTCCTGGG
Source organism: Orientallactaga sibirica (assembly GCA_036365145.1). Lineage (NCBI taxonomy): Eukaryota > Metazoa > Chordata > Mammalia > Rodentia > Dipodidae > Orientallactaga > Orientallactaga sibirica. The sequence continues at coordinate 4,437,469 of JAEOAD010000240.1, forward strand.
AAACTGAACCTGGGTCTTCATGCTTTGCAGGAAAGTGCTAAACCATTTCTCCAGCCCACACATTTTTTTAAAAATCCTATCTTGACTGAAACATAATAAACTGAGTCCCTCTTTACTTCACTTAAGATGTGGACACATAGTTTTATGACAGCATTATAAAAGTGAAGTGACTACTATTGTTCTAAATGTATGTGAATCAGGAGAACAGAAGTAATTAGGAATATTACTAGGGATTTTAAATGTGACAAATTTAATGGCCTTCAGCCCTCCACAAAATAATTAATGATAGAAAAAAATCTTTAAAAGACTTGACTTACTGTCAATGTGAATAGTGCCCAATTTGAAAGATTAAAGATACTCCCATGCTTCTACGCTATAAAGCCTATATAAAACTTTACTGCAAGATGCTTAAACTGCAAATACTTTCATTTCATAAGTCTCCTCCAAAAGCCACCTAATTCTAGTTATTTAAGTGCTTAACACTTGTCTAAAGAAATGTTGTTTGATTGAATTCCAATGTTCCTTGTATACATGCCTTGCTCAATTACTTCTAAATAATTTGCATATTTCTCATTTAGTTGAGTGGTTTGTCTCCCCTTTGTTTTGTTTCTCAAGTCCTATAATTGCTACTGACTGAGTGACACATGCCAATTTAACATTGCTACTTATCACTTGAAGAGAAATTGTGTTTCTTCCACAAAGTAATTTTCTGAATGAATGTGACAACCTTAATGAGACCATCTTCATTTTGTGGCTAAAATTATGACTATTTGGGTGGAGAATTTAGCTGAAGACACTTTAAAGCTCTAAAATTTAATATAAATATACCTTGGAGAAATACAGTGGAAAATTTCTTAATTGGAGTGATTAAGGAAATTAGGGACGGGAAATATATTAAAACATCAGGAATTAGTCTAATTATTTTATAATAATTGTGAAAAGAGGGCTCTTTAAAAGCTTGTTTTTATGTGCTCATTTCTCCAAAATTCAAATCCATTTCTACTCTAATAAGCCCCTTTCCAAGACAGTACACCATAAAACACAAGTGAAAATCTTGTATAATTTTTTCCTCTTCGTTTTGATGTTTTTAGACTAGTAAAATCAATTAAAAAATCAGTTTAAGATTCTAATTTTTGTGTGTGTGTGTGTGTGTGTGTGTGTGTGTTGCATACATTTGTGTGTCTGTGTGCACATGTATACCAGGCCATAGATGAATGTCTGTCTATAATTCTTCTGCTTTCTTACTGAAACATTTTCAGTCAGACTGGCTAAACCGTGAGCTCCAGTGATTTTCCTGTCTCTTCTCCCCACAGGACTTGGCCACGTCCAGTTTTTTATGTGGGTACTAGTGATCAAATTCAGGCTCTCTCAGGCCCTCATGCTTGTGTGGCAACTGCTTTCACCCACTGAGCCATTTCCCCACCAATATTGTTACTCTTAATATTCCTTAAAATTGAACTTAACTCCATGATATGTTATTGTTGGCAATGAATATTCCTTTCCAATGACTTTGTCTGAATATAATGCAGATTTTAATTAATTTACTATCATCTAAATGCATAGTTTTGATAGAATTTTATTCAGCACTTCTTTTATAACCCACATTTTTCTTCAAAGCTCAAAAAATTTTTAAATTAATTTATTTTATTATTAGATATGGACATATTTTGTATGTAAACAACACATGTTGGTACCCTGCTTTCCCTCCTCCCTGCCCCTTTTCTGAAGAGGCTTTCTTCCTTTGAGATGCAGGTCAACCCCATAGGGATTGTGGGTCATGCATTATGGCAGAGGGGGAGACAATGTCTTTGTGCAAAATGTCCCAACTTGTGGCTCTAACACTCTTTCCACCCCTCTTCTGCAAATTTCCTGAGCCATGTTGGGAGCATTATAAGTCTACTTCAGTGATGGGCACTTATGAGCCTCTGGATCTGTGGTTTGGTAGGAGTTGAGTGTCCTCAGTGTCTATCTCCTTCACCCTTGTGCTGATATCAGGTTCACTAAGAAAGCAGCACTCTTGCTCATTTCCCCAATTCCTCTGTGGTTTCAGCAAGAACCAGGGTAGAGTGCGCTGGGTTGTTTATCTCTTCAGGTCCAGCTCCCCTCTGAAAAAGAGAAGCAGAATCTCCAACAGAGAATGAAGTCAGCACCAGTAAAATGGGATAACCATTCTTAATTCAGAGAGACTTAAAAGGATTTACACCCTCTTATAGTCTAAGGTTAGTCTTTGTGAAGAATGGTGCTTCTATTTTTATTGGTATTCTCTTAAATCTGTATATTGCTTTGGTTAAAATTCCCATTTTTCACAATATTTATTCTACCTATCCAGGAACATAGATGGTCTTTCCATCTTCTTGCATCTTCCTCTACTTCTTTCTTGAGTTTACTTTTTGTTATTTGTTTTCATTATGAAGGTCTTTCACATCCTTGTTTAGTGTTATTCCAAGGTATTTAAATTTTTTGTTGCTATTAAAAATAGGACAGCCATATGTGTCCTTTGCATATAGAAAAGCTACTGATTTTTGTGCATTGACTTTCTATCCTGCCACTTTGCTAAAGGAATGCATCACTTTTAGAAGTTTTGAGATGGAGATTTTTGGGTCATGTATATATAGGATCATATAATCTGTGAATATAGCTAACTTAACTTCTTCCTTTCCAATTTGAATCCTTTTTATTTCTTTCTGATTTATTATTGCTTGGGCTAGTACTTCTAGCCCTATGTTGAAGAGCAGTGGTGAGAGTGGGCACCCCTGTCTTGTTCCTGATCTCAGTGGCAGTTTTTTTCCCATTAAGTATTATTTGGGCTTTAGGAGCTTTATATATAGCCTTTATTATGTTGAGATATAAACCCTCCATTCCTATTCTTTCTAGTGTTTTGATCATGAAGTGGTATTTTCAAAGGCCTTCTCTGCATCAATTGAGATGATCATATGATTCTTATGGTTCAGTTTATTTATGTGGTGTATTATGTTTACTGATTTCCATATGTTAAACCATCCTTGCATTGGCTCCTTGCATCAAAGTTCATTATGGATATAGGCCTATAGTTTTCTTTTCTTGTTCCATCTTTGTCTGCTTTTGGTATTAGGGTGATGCTCACTTCATAAAGGATTCAAAGAGGATTCCCTGATCTCTGATTATGTGGAATAGTTTGAGAAAAATTGGTTTCAGTTCTTCAATGAAGGTTTGATAGAATTCTCAGCTGACAAGCCATCCAGTCCCAGACTTTTCTTTTTGGGGAAGTTTTTGATTACCAATCTCCATGGATGTGTTAGGTTCACTTAGGAGATTAATAGGTTCTGAGTTTAGTTTTTGTAGGTGGTATGTGTTTAGGAATTCATCCATTTCTTCCAGATTATTTAATTTTGTGGAGTACAGATTTTGGAAATATGCCCTGATGATTCTTCTAATTTCATTGATGTCTGTTCTGATATCCCCTTTTTAATTTCTGATTTTGTTTATTTGAGATTTCTCATTTCTTTGCTTGATCAATTTGGCCAGAGGTTTGTCAATCTTGTTTATTTTTTCAAAGAACCAGCTCTTCACTTCATTGATTTTCTTAATTGTTTTATTAATTTCCAATTCATTAATTTCTGCTCTAATCTTGACTTTTTTGATCCATCTGGAGCTCTTTGAGTTGGATTCTTCTTGTTTTTCCAGTACCTTTAGGTGGACAGTTAGGTGATTGGTTTTTGTTGTCTCATTTAGGGCTATGAATTTTCCCCTTAGGACTGCCTTCTTTGTGTCCCATGAGTTTTGGTAGGTCGTGTTTTCATTATAATTCAATTTTAGGAATTTCACAATTTCTTTTTTGATTTCTTCCATGACCCATCCATTGTTTAAAAGTGTGTTGTTTTGTCTCCAGGAGCTGGTGGAGTTCTTGATGTATCTTTTGTTAATTTCTACCTTTAAAGTATTGTGATCTGACTTGATGTAGAAGTTACTTCAATTATCTTCACTTCTTTTTGTTTATTTATTGCACTTGAAGTACTCTTTGATGACATCCTTTATCTGATATTCCTTGCCATAGTCCTTCACAACTACACAGCTGCAGTCAACCACCTTGTGTGGTCCCCTCTCGATCAATTTTGCAGAGACCTACTGTAGAAGACAGCTTCAGGTTCACTGAGATGAACTTCCAGACCAGGCACAGTTATGGAGGAAGGGATATTATTTATTGAAGCTTACAGATCCAGGAGAAGTTCCATAAGGGCAGGAGAAGCGGCCTGCTCTCACAGGACCAGTCAAGAGAGTAAAGCCCCCAGCCACACAGCACACAGAGCAAAACTACAGCCAAAAAAGTCACACAGCACACTTCAGAAACTCCTGCTAGGCACACTTTGCATATCTTTACAATGGAATCTCAAACCATCACCACACTTTAAGATTGGCCCCCAGTGACATTGCCTCTAGCAAGGTGATTGCAGATGCAAACTATAACTAATAAAACACTGAATATATTGGGGGACATGTATTCAAACTACCACACCTACCCATTCCCATAGTTTCTTCTTGTCATTAACCTTGATTAGGTTGATTTGGTGCTCAGCACAAAGGGTCTCCACCAACTTGACATACATTGACTTGTTGGCAAGGAAAGAGAATTATCCTGACTTTATGAAGGCATGCTTTATGGCCTAATACATGGTAAATTTTGGAGAAAATTCCATGGGCTGCTGAGAAGAATGTATATTCTGTAGATTTGGGGTGGAATGTTCAGTATATATTCGTTAGGCCTAGTTGATCTATGAAATTATTGAGCTTTATTATTTCTCTTTTGATTTTCTACTTGGATGATCTGTCTATTGATGATAGTGGAGTACTGAAGTCTCCAACTATGATGGTCTTGGTGTTTATTTCTGTTTTGTTGTTGGGTAGATTTTGTTTTATAAACTTTGGTGCACCTGAGTTTGGTGCATATATAGTTATGCTTGTAATGTGCTCATGTTGGATCATTCCCATGATGAGTAAGACATGGCCTTCTTTTGTCCTTTGTGATGACTTTTGGTTTGAAGTATATTTTATCAGATATTAATATAACAACACCCACTAGTCTTTTATTTCCATTTGCATGGAATATTATTTTCCAATCTTTTTGAATTTAGCAAAGTTTTTAGCCTCCGGATCAATTTCTTTTGTCTTATCTTCCAGGTCAGAGGTTCTGTCTTCCACATGAGTAAGTCTGTTGATGAGGGGTTCTAGAGAGGTTTTTATAATTTCTATTTGATTTTTGTTTTCTGTTATGTTATTTTGCAAGGTGTCCATCTCTTTTTTTGAGGTACAATTTCAATTTGAATTCTGATATTCTTGATGCTTCCTGTAGTTCCATTTTTTTTTGTATTTGATCAAGTCTTCATTAAGCTTAATAAACCATTTATTGACTTATCTTCAATTTATTCATATCTCCTTGGAGAGTTCTAACATTTTCTTTAATCAACTTACTGTCAAAAGCTGAATTATCTAGGAGATTATTCTGATTAATTTCATTGATACAGTTGTTGGTTCTTTGATAGTTTGCTTCTAGTTCAGCAATGTTTTTTTTATCAGTGTTTCATTGGTTGTTGTGTTTTCATTTTGGAAATGAATTACTGTTGATTTCTCTATGATTTCATTGGAGGCTTCCATTGTTGGACTAGGCATCCTTGGTGGATATCTCTGAGTTTTTTGACTTTTGTTGACTTTTTTTGCATTGTTGTCTACCCATTTTAGGAAGACTTTTTATTTTATTGAGGAGGAAGCAAGTTTTTGTCCTTTGGTCTGTGCACCCTCTGACTCAGGTGAACAAGGATGTTGCTGTCCAGTGGCCTGTCAGGATACCAGAGATAAAGGCCTGATTCAACAGCTCACATAGCGACTAGTCCTCCCCAAGCAAGGCACAAAGAGGCCTATCAGGAGGGAACTGGGAGGAGCATGGGGACAGTGATCTGGTCTGCTTTGTGCTGTGCCCTCCCACACACAGACAAGAGCAGGGAGCCCAGACCAAGGGGGTATGAGGATCCAGGAAACAGGGGTTTGGCCTACTCACTCCTGACTCCTGCACTTACCCATGCAGTGTGTGCTCAGGGAACTCAGTCTGAGGAGATGGGAAGAACCCATAAATAGGGTTCTGGCCTACTCACTCCAGACTGCCTGCCTGCCCACACACTGTCTGTGCAGGCAAACCAGAAGGGGGGAGGTGGAAGAAGCCTGGAAGCAGGGTCTGACATACTCACTCCAGACCTCTGTGCCTGCCCTCACACTGTCAGTACAGGCAGACCAGAAGGAGGAAGGTGGGAGGAGCCCCTAAAACTCAAAAATGTTTAAATATCACTCTTATTTATCTTCATCTGTCTCTTTACAAGTCTTGGTCTCAAATTGAGGTCTTATATTTTGAGTCAATTTCTATATATGCTATGAATAACATATGCTGGAAGTTTTTTTTTTTTATTTTGCAGAAGGCCTTCTAAGTTTTTCAATATCACCTAAATTATTATTGTTTCTGCTGAAGAAATATGAAAATAAAAAATCATATATATATATATATATATATATGTGTGTGTGTGTGTGTGTGTGTGTGTATAATATGTACACATACACAGCTACATTTGTATGTAGGTGTGCATAAGCATGCATGTACTTCCATACTCTATCTGTTCTACTGATATATATTTTATATATGACCTATACAATTTTTATTACAGTGTATTACTAATGGATCCCCTCCTTGAGAACCACAGGTAAAGCACCACTCACTACCCTTTCCCCTACTAAACTTCTGAACTTTATAGGTACTTAAACATTTATAGTATTACCACATATAATGCATCTAATGGTAACACACTGGATTGTCTTGGTCTTCCAAGAAAGCATCTATCTATTCCAGGTAAAGGACCATCTCTGAACTCCCCAAGGGAGGGAAAAGAGAATACAAATGGTAGACCTTTACTTGTAGGTTTAGATAGTAGAGGCCGGCCTTAGGCTATCTTCCCTCAGCTCAATCTGCCCTCCACTCAAAGGGAGTACTTTCTGCCACCATTTTTTTACCTGCTAAATTTGCCACTGTGTGAACTGTCCTTCAGTAGTACAAGAAATGAGATTGCTGCTGCATTCACAAATGGAGGGAAACTGGGAGGATGCACCTCCTTCATCCATGCAGAATGTCACCAATACATTTTTTTAGACTTATGAAGTAGCTCGGGCATCTTTACCAATTTTTTTGGCATATTGAAATTTTTGTGATATCTAAACTTTTCAGTATATAGCTATGGGACACCTTGAGTCACATTTGTTTTCCTGTATATTTCCTGTATATACATTTATCTTTACAACAGACAAAATTTTATAGATTATTGCTAGAATATAGAGATACAGTCCTTTTATTCTATATACTCATCTCATATCCTGAAGTCTTGTCAGTCTCAACTTATTCTGGTAGCTACCGTTGTTGCCAATAGGATCTTTCTTCCCTCTTGTTATTTTCAGGTTCTTGGCATCTTACTCAAAAAACTAAAGAAAGGTACACAAAAATAGTTAAGCAGCAATAAGCTTTATTAAGGGTAAAGGAAAGAGTAAAGGTTTGAATAACTTCCAAAGTGGAAATAGGCCACTCCAGTGGAGAGTACTCCAGGGCCCAAGGAAGTGCTCCTGGATTTCTCTTTATAGGATTTTATAGGAGGATGTAGCTATGGCAATGAATGTACTTTAGTTGTTACTTTGGTTTGATTGACAGACACACAGTATTTAACATTTTTTCTATTGTGTATTTTCCTTCCCATGATGCATCTGGTTTTAATCATATGTATTTCTAGGTCTACATAGGCATAAGAAGGTAAATTACATTTTCTCTTTAAAAGTTCACTTATAAAACACAGTTTGCCTGACTGTACACACACACAAAACTAGTCTAGTCAAGAGGGTGCCTGATGTTCAGATAGTAAGTCTACCTAAGAATATCTTTGAAGTACTGACCTAGTTGCAAGTTGGGAGAAAACTCATTTATTCTTTAAAGGGAGGTATATATTCAACTTCATATAGGTGGGGTCTGAGGTTCCTAACCGGGTACTGGGTGTGTTACATGGGAGAAGAGTGTATTTATTGCTGAGGGTAAGTGGTCTCTGAGGAAGCTAAACTAGTTTCAATGCTTTCCTGGATTAGTCAATACTCTGTCCCTTTTCCTCTTGATTAGTTTGAATGCTTTGCTTGAGATCCTTTGTTCTGGATTTCCATTCTCAGGCCACAGCCTGAAAACCCTTCCACAACAAAAGATTCAACAGTATAGCTACCACAGAGCTACCACATTTATTGTTGCTCTACCAGGAATCAGTGTTCTTTATTGAACATTCAGTGCTTTGTAACCCATGGTCTCATGACTTTTGATCATTTTCTTATTTAGGACAGGAACATGAACATGATCCCTATATGATCTGTTTTGAAGCACTAATCTACAAAATATACATGTGTTGTGATTACTCATTGGGATTTGTCTGTCATCATATGTAGAAAGATTATCTCCAGAAATATGTTTACTATTTCACAAAATAATTCACTGTCTTTAATAACTTTCTACAATCTTTTAGATTACATGAGTGGTTTTTAGTGATTTCATTCTATTTTAATGATTTGTTCATGATGACTGTTTTGTTTTGTTTTGGTGATATTTCTTGTAGTGGTCAGAAAGCCTTTACTTTAAAAGGTCAAATAATAATTATATTGTTTGTTCAGTTATACAGTCATAGCCACTATTTCACTATGCTTTTATAGCATGAAATACATAATTAATAAAAAATAAGTATCTTGGTATTTTTATTTTTACTTTTTATTGACAACTTCTATACTTACAGAAAATAAATCATGATATTTCCCTCTTCTCCACCCATTCCACTTCAGAACTCCACTCTCCATCCTATCCCCTCCCTTTCTCTTTTTTAATTTGAAGCCATCATATTTTTCTCCTATTATGAGGGTTTTGTGAAGGTATTGCTAGGCACTGCAAGGTCAGAGATATCAAGACCAATTTCTGTCTGGACAGTTGCTTTGTAAGGAGTCATACCCTTCCTTTGGCTCCTACATTCTTTTCTACATTTCTCTTTCTTCTGGTCACATTTTCTAAGGGTTTATCAATCTTGTTTATCCTTTCAAAGAACCAACTCTTTGTTTCATTGATTCTTTGGATAATTTTTTATTTCTATTTCATTAGTTTCTGCCCTAGTCTTTATTATTTCTTCCCATCTACTGATTTTTTGTTTGCCTTGTTCTTCTTTTTTCCAAGGCTTTAAGGTGAAACATTAAGTTGTTTACTTGTAATGCTCTAATTTCTTAATATAGGCACTTAGAGCTATAAATTTCCCTCTTATGACTGCCTTCATGTTGTCCCAAAGGTTTTGGTATGTTATATGCTCATCATCATTTGATTCTATGAATTATTTGATTTCTTTTTTGATTTCTTCAATGACACATTCATCATTCAATAGTGTACTGTTGATTCTCCATGAATTTCTATATGCTCTATAGTTTTTCTTGTTGCTGATTTCCAGTTTAATCCCATTGTGGTCAGATAGAGTCCAAGGGATTATTTAAATTTTCCTGTAGTTGTTAAGATTTGCTTTGTGTCCTAATATGTTGTCTATTTTAAAGAATGTTCTAAAGCCGGGCGTGGTGGCGCACGCCTTTAATCCCAGCACTCAGGAGGCAGAGGTAGGAGGATCGCCGAGAGTTCGAGGCCACCCTGAGACTACATAGTTAATTCCAGGTCAGCCTGGACCAGAGTGAGACCCTACCTTGCAAAAAACCAAAAAAAAAAAAAAAAAAAAAAAAAGAAAAAAAGAATGTTCTATGTGCTGCCAAAAAAAATGTGTATTCTGTAGTATTTTGATGGAATATTCTGTATATATCTGTTAGGTCCATTTGTTCCATGACATCATTTAATCCAGAGGTCACTCTGTTCATTTTTTATGTATATTGAACATATTTGAACTTTATTTTTGTCATTCCTGAAACAACACTACTTATATAGCATTTTGACTATACTAGGTATTATAAGTGATCTAGAGATAATTTAAAGTATAGGGGAAACTGTGTAGGTGGTAAAAAATATTATATTGTTTCATGGGAGGAATTTAAACATCCATGGATTTTGATGTGGAGGCTGCAAGTATTGTCCTGGTGCTTGGTGTGGTGGTGTACTTGGGAGGCAGAGATAGGAGGATTGCCATGAGTTCAAAGGCCACCCTGAGACTACATAGTGAATTCCAGGTAAGCCTGGGATAGAATGACACCCTACCTCAAAAAACCAAAACCAAAAACTAAAACAAAAGCAAAAAAAGAAAGAAAGAAAGAAAGAAAGAAAGAAAGAAAGAAAGAAAGAAAGAATAATAATTATCCTGGAGTCAACTGCCCCTGTGGATATCTAGGCACTGAACCCCATCTGTACAGAGTGAAGGATTGTCTGGAGCATGTCATAAGACCACTTTTTGTTTTTTTTTTTTTTTTTTTTTTGTGGTTTTTCGAGGTAGAGTCTCACTCTAGCTCCAGGCTGACCTGGAATTCACTATGTCATGTCAGGGTGGACTCAGACTCACAGCGATCCTCCTACCTCTGCCTCCCTGAGTGCTGGGATTAAAGGTGTGTGCCCCCACGCCCGGCTCAAGACCAGTGGATCTAAATTAATTTAGGTCAGCCTCCTAATAGCTAGTTGAGACTGGGAGAAAAAAATGCTAGAAAGTAGACTCCACCAGGGTGAATTTTCATGTTTACTCCTGATACCCAGAAAAATGTCTGGTGCATGTGTTCAGAAAACACTTGACAAGGCTACACGGAAAACAGGAAAGGGAGAGAAATTGATCAGAACTTGTGATCTGAACCTGAAGTGTAACAGGAATTTTGGGGTTACTTGCCAATACACCAATTTAAAGTACCTCAGATTCTTGTCTTATGAATTTAAAGAATTACAATCCATGACCAGAGGGTAAGGTTTATAGAGACTTACTAGATTAAGAGAAGGAAAGAGAAGAAAGTGTAGGGAGCTCCTGCCACTTGAGGGGCAGGAGTGGGTAGAGAGCCCATGTGGGAGTAAGGGTGTCAGGGGTCACCCGTTTATTAGGTCCAACCAGGCCCAGCCCAGGGAAGCTTAGCAAAACCGTGAAGTTCAGGAGCCAGTGAAGAGCCTTTTTTTTTTGGGGGGGGTCAGGATGACCTGTTAATTGATGAGAGTGGGGTATTGAAGTCACCCATTACAAAAGTATAGCTCTTGTGCCCCAATCCAACCACAGAAGTAATCCTAGGTGTTGAGTTTTCTTGCTAAGCAAGTATTCTAGTGGATTGGGTGGAACAATTTCCTGGAAAATTTTTAACTTCAACTAAGCAATATACACACTCAATAAAAAACAGCACAAAGCATACAAGTGTGGGGATTAAAGCAAACAGTCTTATAAAGCCAAAATCCCTAAGGGTGTGTGCTGCTCTACACCCTTAACCTGTTAGTGAGGAGGTAGAGAATTCTGTTTTGAATCCAGTTCCAGGTTTGCCTGGATATGAATCACACCCTGCTCCCAATGACAGAAGGAAAAGACAAAGGCCCTATAAATGTGAAACCATTAAAGGCAACAATATTCAAACCCCAAATACAGCTGTTTTGAAAATGGTAAAGCCAAGCAAAAATATGTAACTCTTAACCTTCCCTGTCATAGAAAGAAAGTCTAGCCCATCCAATGTACCTTTTTTTTTTTTTTCACTCATCCTCTTTACTTTTTGGGATGGCTTTCAAGCTCACCAGTGCTAAATGCCCACCTCCATCTCTCCCTATTGTGCTGTGGAACTAGAATTCTGTTCAGCTGTGCTGGAAGCCCTGAGCTGGGGGTGAATGCTGGAGTCTGAATGCTAGAGGTTCCCAGTTCTGATAGTTGGGGGATGGGAGAGTGCAGGAAGCCTGGAGTTGCTCACTCAGCCCCCTGTATCTCTTTCAGTAGCTCCTTAGTTGATCTCAGCTGTCTTTCCTTCAGATTTCTTGACTTTTCAAGGTGGCTCACAAGGTTGGAAAATACCCTTGGTTGGTCTCTGCTGCTGCTGCTCAGTGCACCTGGCAGGCCAGGCACATGGACTGCGTGGACTGGGGCTGCAATCTCCTCAGTGGGATTCTGGGTGTTTTCCTCATTTCTGGATCTTGGTCTCTCCTGCTTCTCCACAGTGTCTAAGAATAACCTATACTCCTGCACTTTTCAGAAGAAGAGTGTATTTTGCTGTGGTTTTGCTTAAATCCCTCCCTAGGCTGGTTTGGCATGGCCCCCTTCTGCCATCTTACCTGGAAGTTCCCCAGTATCTTGGTATTTTAATAAACTTGGATTATTAAAACAAGTGAAGGACTGCAGATGGCCTTTTATAACCTATATTATACTTTTCCATAGGCAACCCTCAAATGACAATATATCACTATAAATGAAATGATATACTCTCATTCATTAGGTGGGATAAGACACAAGACTACTTCTATCAACTAACTGCCAAAATCATCTTATCATTCTACTAAGTATCAGATATCTCATGAAATTCATTCAGTATGACTAATATCCAGGTGTGTTTGATCACCATTAGAGAGCTCTTTCTACAGGCTCAGCTCACACCTCTAAGAGGACTTTCTACTGATTTCTAAGTTCTCTGTTTACCTATCTCCTCTCCTGTACTGCCCATGCATTCTTGTGACATTTATCTCCAGGAAAAGTAAAGAATTGAGGAGTTTGTAATATTCACTTCATTGCTTCCTTTTTCTCCTCAATCACAGTCCTTAGCTGGTACTGCTCCAAACCTCATACAATCAGAACTCACGATTTCGGTGATGAAAATCATGAAGTGTCTATATTAGTTTCTTTGTATGTTGTTGTTACTTTGTCAAAATACCTGATAACACAAACTTAAGGAAGGAAAGATTATTTTGCCTCACAATTTCACAGGTTTTAGTTAATGGTTGTCTGGGATCATTGCTTCTAGGCCTGGGTCAAGGGAGAAGTATCATGGCAGAAAAACATAGATGATAGTCAATGGGGGGGGGGCGATTATTCTGGATGGTCCTTCAAAGGCATACTGCTTGTGACCTACTTCTTTTCTCAGTCTTACCTCTTCATAAGCTACTCAGCATGAACTCATCAGATTTACTCAATGACCTATTGATGAATTCTACCATTAGCAAGTCATTTCCTGCAATGCAACAGTTCTTTGGGGAGACACTACACCGTTCACAGCATTGACACCTGCTTCATAAACTTCTGAGGTTATATACTGAGGATTTTTTTTTTCTTGACTGCTAAAATGTTCCTCGCTCCTCAGTATATCATCTCATAAATAATGAATCATAATCCTGGACCCTAAACCAATTATTTTTACATGCAATAGATAAATGTAGCATCTACCCTAAAGCTCAGGTGCACAAATTTTTGTTCATGTTTTATGTCACATCCTATAGGACCCCAGGGTAATTGAACTACTTATAATGTTTTTTTTTTTTTTTTTGCATATGATAGATTGATTTTATATTCTTCCCCATTTCAGTTCCATGTTTGGCCTCAAGATTTTCATAAAATTGCCTCTAACACATTTTGTTTTGCATATTATATTCTTCAATGAGGTAATTTAACTGTATTAATGACTTTTCTCATTGTTGTGAGCAAATACCTGATCACAATCAGTTTAAAAGGAAAGGATTTATTTTGGCTTAACCTGTAAGAAGAGATCCATCCCACCATGGCAAGAATGCCAGGGCAGCAGGAGCATGAGTTGGGTAATTACATTGAATCAGCAGTCAGGAAGGAAAGCCAGACTATGAAACCTCAATGTTTGCTTCAGGTGACTCACTTGCTGAAGTTATGCTCCACCCACTGGAGGTTCGGCTGACTTCCTATACAGGGTCATCTGCTGGGAATCAAGTGTTCAGGTACATGTGCCTGTGAAGGACATTTCACACTCAAACACATGAGCCAGTGGGGAACATTTCACATTCAAATCCATGAGTCTATTGGGGACATTTCAAACACAAACTCATGAGTCTGTGGGGGACAGTTTACATACAAACCATAAAATCCAAATCCAATAAATCCTCATGTCTTTTAACCTTAGAAATAATCATTTCCATCAGTTATTACATGTTTACGTTTGTTGTTAGTGTATTATTTTGCATACCTTTCACTGGTCTTTATTCTCATATTGCTTTCTTCCTCCACTTTTTCATCCAATACATTATTTAGATGTTTCATGACCTACGTTCTGTTTGTATTAAACTTTTTGAGTATTTAGAAAAAATTCCTAAGAAGTTTTGTTTATTTATAAAATTATAAGCTGAGTTGTTTCCTCACCCTCTGAAGCATTTGAAAAACTTTGAAGCTTTCATTATGCTCCTTGCTGCTCAACAGTGGTGGTTAAACTTCATTGTAACCTGAAGTGGATTTAGAATCACCTAAGGGATACATCTCTGTGTACTTCTGAGGACATTTCCAAGTATATTTAACTGTGGAGGCCACCAAAAATGTGGGTGGCATGAATCCATGGACTGGATCCCAGAATAAATACAAAAAGGGAAAAAGAGGAAAGCCAGCAGACCATGAACATTTCCTTTCTCTGCTTCTTTATCTGTGGAGATATGAGAGCCTTTGCTACACACTCTGGTTATGATGCTTTCCTCACCATGATAGACCACATCCTCTAAACTGTGAGCCAAAATAAAGTTGTTTGATCAGATCTTTTGTCATAAGCAGTAGAGTGACTAGTACAGAAAAGTGCTACCAAGACTAGAGGGTTGTTGCTGTAGTAATTCTGACCATACACTTCTTTTATAACGTGTGTGTGTGTGTGTGTGTGTGTGTGTGTGTGTGTGTGGTGTTTGTGTGCCCTTGAAGCACCCCATGTATTTGCCTGTGGGTTGGGGACACTTGCCTGTGGTGGCCAGAGCAGAATGTCAGGTGTCTTTTGTTGCTCTTCCACCTGGTCTCATTTTGAATCTTAGTCTCTTTACTGATTCTGGAGCTTATGGGGCTCCAACAATTCCCAGGTTTCTGCTCCCTTGTAAGACTAAGGAAACAGGCACATATGACTACAAACAGGTAATTTGTGGACCCTCAAATCCTATATGCAGAGATTAGTGAGCCAATCTGATAGGGTGGAAATGCTGATAAAAATGTGAGTTGTATATTGTGCTTCTGAGGTTTCAGAGGAGAGAAAATCCTCTTTCAGGAAATGGACTAGGGCCTATTCAGACTGAAAAGAGAATCTACCTACTGTTTGCCTCTATCCTGAAATTTTTAATGAGGCAAAGGTAATAAATAATAGACTTTATTTGGTGTAGCAAAACATGCAGGCTAATGTACGTTAACTTCTTTAAACCAGATTTCCTGATAATCCAGCACAAAAAGTGTGTTAGTAAAATTAGAAAAATGTGCAGTTTGATGAGGAAATGAGCTTAAGCATACTTAAAGGCACAGATAAGATAAGCAGGAACAAAGTTGTTGTGATTTTTAAAGAGATTAGTTTCATCACATAAAAACTGAGCATTTTTCATCCAGAAAAATTAGGAATGATGTCTTCAGCTGCCATTGAAGTCTATTGGGTGTCAACATTCAAATCTATTTGAACACATTCATTTGAAAAAGCAATTTCTGGGAGGATACACTCTGCTTCAGCAGGGTCAACTAAAGAAGTATTTTACTCAGTTGAGCCAGAGGAACTTGGAGGCTTTCTGTATTTATAGTCCAAGGCAGGTGGTCGCATCTTGACCTGGCAGCTGAACTTAGTGTTGTCCTTGTGATGGTTTTGTAAGTTATTAAAACTCTGAGAGGGGGCTGGGGAAATGGCTTAGCAGTTAAGGCATTTGCCTGAGAAGCCTAAGGACCCTGGTTTGATTCCCCGGGACCCACACACATAAGGCAGATGCACAAAGGGGGCAATGTGTCTGGAGTTCATTTGCAGTGGCTAGAGGACCTGGCTTGCCCATTCTCTCTTTCTCTCTATCTGTCTCCTTCTCTCTCTCTCAAATAAATAAATAAAATACTTTAAAAAAGGAAATAGCTCCTGATAGACACCAGGCTAAGAGAGATACCAAAGAAAGAGTTTCTATCATTCTTCTCATTCTAATAAAAGCTTGGCTCAAAAAAAAAAAAAAAAAAAAAAAAAAAAAAAAACTTTGAGAGGTATGGGACCATGAGGGCTAGCACCATAGCTTCTGGAAAAAAAAATAAGTATATGAGTCCAGGCAAGGTGTGACTGGTTTGGATTCCATATATGGAATGGAATTCCGTATATGGTATGGAGCACCCTGTGTGAATTCTCTGCATGGATTCCATTACCATGTGTTGATTTACTGTATAGATTTCCTTTGTGGGTTCCCTGAGTGGATTATCTATGAATTCTATGTGTTGATTTCATGTATAGATTCCCTTTGTGGATTCACTGTATTAATTTTCTGTATGGATTCCTTGTATACATTCCCTGTGTAGGTTCTGTGCATGAAATTCCTTGTTTGTATTCTCTGAGTACATTCCTTTTGTGGATTCCCAGAGTGAGTTCCCTTTGTGGATTCCTTTTGGATTCCCTTTGAGAATTCCCTGTGCAGATTCCTCATGTGGAGCTCCCTGTAGGGATTGCATTTGTGGATTCCATGTGTTAATTTCCTGTGTGTATTGCCTATGTGGAAATCCCCATGTGGTTTCCCTTTGTGGATTCCTTCTGTGGAAGCCCTGTATGGATTTCTTCATGTTCCTGAGTGGATTTTCTGTGTGTATTCCTCATGTGGATCTCCATGTGTTGAGTTGCTAATGGAGCTGTGAAAGTGGGAGTCCCAAAGTGTTAGATATACAAGAAAAAAAAAAAAAAAAAAAAAAACCAGAGCTGGGCGTGGTGGCACACACCTTTAATCCCAGCATTTGGGAGGAGGCAGAGGTAGGAGGATTGCCATCAGTTCAAGGCCACCCTGAGACTACATAGTTAATTCCAGGTCAGCCTGGACCAGAGTGAAACCCTACCTTGAAACCCCCCCCCCAAAAAAAAAAAATCAATATGGTTGTGGAAGATAGCAACAGGTATAAATTACAGCCAGCCCAAGAAAGAGCCCATATGTGTTGAAGTGGGGTTTAGATATTACACTATTCATGCTCTCTCTTTGGATATAGAGCTGCAAGGCTTATGGTTTGTCTTGCTGTGTCTGTTTTGCTTTGGTTGGTCCAACCTTTCTTTGTTATTCTCCTATTATTCCCTTTTGGAAATATTTTTTTCTAAACTGTGGTATTGTATATTGCTTTGATAAAATCAATAAAATAGGGACAACTAAGAGTTTTTCTTGAGTCTCAGAAGAGACTTTGGACTTTTGTACAATGTTGGGACTGTTAAGACCCTGCAAGTTAAAGCTGACTAAATGCATTTTTCACTGTGAGGTACCCATGATGCCAAACAGTTCAGAGGCAGAATATCATGGCTTGAATATAATGTTCCACACAGGTTCATGTGCTTGGTCCTCTGTTGGGAGCACTGTTTTAGGAGGTTGTGAAACTTTTGGGATTGTGGCCTGATTAGCAAAGGTGGGTTGCTAGGATGGGTCTTAAAGGTGATATGTAATTCTGTTTCTGAGTTAGAGTTGTTAAAGAGATTGGTGTCACTGAGGAAAAATAATTACTTTTTATACAGAACAATA
Organism: Orientallactaga sibirica; assembly: GCA_036365145.1. Classification (NCBI taxonomy): domain Eukaryota; kingdom Metazoa; phylum Chordata; class Mammalia; order Rodentia; family Dipodidae; genus Orientallactaga; species Orientallactaga sibirica. Next base: position 4,455,110 of record JAEOAD010000240.1, read on the forward strand.
GGAATGATGGCTTGAGGGATAGTCTCTTAAATGGCCAACATAAACAGTATCTGCCACACACTTCTATCACCTTCTTCACCACCTTGATGGGAAACATCCTCTAAAGTGTGAGCTAAAAAAAAAAAAAAAAAAAAAAAAAAAAAATTATCCTCCCTGAGTTGTTCCTGTCAGGTATTTTGTGACAATGATCATAAAAGTAGATAATAGATATCTGTAGCCTTACTTTTGCAGATTCCATAATCCACAATGTAGATTGTTAATGATTTTATTTAAGGAAGCTCACAAGGTCAGGGTCATTTGTTTCTTTCTAGCATGTTCTGCTAGATTTGCAGCAAGCAAAGGGCACATGGACAAGCCCTATTATTTTTTTTTTTTTTTATAGGGAAAGATGAGAGCAATCTTATTGGTTAATAGATACCTTCAAAGTTTCCACATCTAGAAGTTTAGATTCAAATGTCAGCATTTACTGGAAAATGGCTGGAATATCAGGTACTCACCATCAGGAAGACTTTAATGCCAGTGAGAAATTGTAGAGCCATCTAAAATGCAAAGTCACTGATCTCATTGAAAACTCTAATTTTGATACACACCTTTGTTCTGAGAAAAAATAAAGAATCCCACTGTGTTCATACTATAAGGAATTAAACAGGAAATATCTCACATTTATTCAATCCTATATGTTCTTCTGTCCACTCATACTTTCATGGCATTTTGCATCAAAGTTCATCATATTTTAATACATTTTAAACATGGCCATTTTCTATGCTTCACTGTAACATGCTTCTCTTTAACTAAATTGTATTTATAAATTGAATTGATTTTTCAATTCAGATAAGGCTCTAAATATTAACAAATTTCCCTTGTCTTGAAATTGCTAGATAATTATTAATAGTATACAATTGATTAAAACCTGAAAAATAAAGTTCTTAATGAGTTGGACAGATGTAAAACCTAGTTCACATACTTATAGTGAATATGATGTATGCCCAGAATAAGGCATTATTCATGGAAAATTAGTAGCAAATATAGAGAGAATATATGAATAACCAAAAATTTCAAAGGTTACAAATTTAAAATTAATACTAATTGTGAAATTCATTATGTAATGGGACCCCCTTCAGCATACTTCAACTAAATTAATGTAACAAGTAATATATCTAACAAAGAGTTAGATAACTATGTGAGTGGGTAGTGAAAACACACCTATGCCCAAAAGCAAATATGGATAATACTTACATCTTGCCAACTTTAATGAAAATATATGTGCTTTACTCTTGAACAAATGGATAAATCAGAGATTTTTAACTTTTTTGAAACAATACAAAATAAATCACTTGAAACAGTCCTTTGTTTAAAGAAACTATATGAATATGATCAGGTTGGATTGTTAATATTTGTTTTGGATCTTTCTTTACTTTTTTCTTCTGTTTCTTTTTTTAATATATCAGAAGTTTTGTTTATACCATTTAATGATGAAATGCAACAAAATTCAAGTGGATTTTTCCCCTCTTGGAAAGTGGGAAAGTACTGGAAATAAATAAGTATACTACACCCTCAAGGAGTGTAATTTCTACAAAGTAAAAGAGCTGGAGGCAGATATATTATTCATCAAATCTGGGAAAATCCTATGGATTTGGTTTTGTTGGCACTTGCTTTCGTTTAATAATTAAAAAGAGTCCTTAACTTATATCACATGTTTTGTTTTGTCACAAAAAAATTAAAATTCTCAGTTCTTATAAGATTTTATGCTGTATGAATAATGGTACCTAAAGTCCTATATACTATTGTGAAGAATTTTGAAAGTGGAGAGAACTCATTCTGTTTATGTAGAGTCTGCCCCCTAGTCTATGGTACCTTTCTGCTTCCTATGAAATGGTATATCCTACATTGATCAATCAGAAAATTACACAAATCACTTAAGGATGTTTGTATTGACAGAGGAAAAGAACTGCTCCCATATGTAGCCCACATGATAAGATTTAGAAACCAATAGTCATTCCTAAACAAGAGAGTGAGATGATTGGAAGGCTTTTGAGGGATAGTGGCAAGAAAATGGACAAGTTGCACTGAATAATCAGACAGATTAAAGTAAAAAAAAAAAAAGACTTTGCTATAATAGAGCATGACTAAGAATGGACAGTGAGAGAGAAAAACACCTTGCAGATAAAATGTGTGAGAATTAATCATGAACTGACTTTACCTAATAAAGAAAAATGAGAAGGAAAATCCCAAAGGAAAAGATTAAATTGTATAGAATGGGCACCGGAAAGGATTTGAGGAGAAATTACAGTTCAACTGGATCCACTTCTTACAATTTAAGAAGTTCTTACCAAGTACCTACTTCATAAAAGCTACATGTCCAGGCTATAGCAATAATTAGATGAACAGAACACAAAGACCTTACTTTCATGAGGCTTAAGGAACAGAAAGTAGACAGATGGCCCTAAACAAATCAGATGGTTATAAATAACGTATATTAGAAGGAAGAGGAATGAGAGAAAAATATAAGTACCTCCAAAATGGTTTCTTGAAAATATATTATTTATTTCTAAATAAACTCACTTAAAATCTGAATGTAAGTAGCACTTGAGGAAATGAAGAAAAATTGAAGGCAATGAAAACCAGCAATTTTTAATGAATTAACCTGAAAAATAAGTCTAACAATGGTACTGCAGCTATGGATGTTATGTCTGCTTCTTTGCACACTAAGTATAATACTGTGTCTTAGAAATTTGTGTTTTCTATCTAATATGTTCTAGCACCTTCAATTATGTTTGAGCTTAATGCCTTGAAGCAATTTTGATTTACATCATATACAAGCCAATGATTCTAAAATTCTTTGTTTCCCTTTATATCTCAAATGCTGGACATTTGTGAAATCTATGTAAAAGTTAGTGATTATAATTCCTGGAAGTTTTTTCCACCATTTATATACTTGGAACTATGGAGAAATCCCTAAAACTGTAAGAATCTATTTTATCTTTCATAAAACAGGTCTGATGATAACTTCAAACAATAGCAATGTGAAGAATGAAATGAGATCCTACGTAGAAAAGTGTAAAATGAAAACTTCAATGCAAGTAGACAAGATAATTTTTTTCATGCTATGTGTGGGTTTGCAAGCTCTCCTTAACAATCATGTAACTTCACTATATTCCACCACATCCATAGACCTGCTTTCTTGCACATATTTTAGTATTTAAATTATAGGAAGTTCCATATATTATATATATATGCTCATTTATCAGTATCTCTGTGGATATCTACACTTGTATATAAGTGTACATGTCCATAACTTATATTAGCAGTTCAATCCAATAATCTACTTTTATAATATCAGTTTTGAAGTTTCTATCCCCTCCTATTAAACTACTTTTACCTCACGGGAATCCAGGACTTTATTTATATATGTGGGTCACTTTCATTTCATATATGATTTTCAAATGCTCTTGTACTGTAAGTGGCTGACTTTGCAGTCTTATTATTTTGCCAGTTTTTAATATCTCTTCCACATTCTTTCCACTAGCAGCACATGGCTTTGCATGGTCTACTCAGTAAGTACTTGTAATTATTTCACTGAGCTTTGGTGACAACAAATGTGTGTGTTATTGGAGATAACTTGTGCAATCTGCAAAGAAAACAAAGATGAGATTTTTTTTTTTTCTGCTTGGATATTTCCCCTCACTTTGCAGTGGAGGCAGGGCAGCACCCGAGGAGAGAATCCTCAGGGAAGCCAACCTTTACTTCTTCCTTTATCTGTCCTCATGGCTGATCCACATGCCTCCCACAGACTTCTCATGGACAGGGGCAGCTTTTTCTTTTCAAGGTTATAAGACTAAGTTAATCAATGAAATGTGTTTTACTCCCAAAGCAAAAACTAAACCAAGCCTGAATATAAATACCACAGGAAACAAGCTATAAATATTTCAATACTCCTTGGTTGAATATCAGAGTTTGATTTCTTTTAGGTCTAACAAAATGGGCATTTATCCTGACAAAGGAAATAGCTGTAGGTGTAGCAGCAAACAGCAATAGGGGTTAGGCTTTGGTTTGTTTTCATTTACGGGCAGGGCTCTTTTCTATTTTATTTTTATTTTTTCCTCTAGTGATCGCTATTCTGAGAATTAATAGACAAAAGCCTTACTAAATTCTCCTTTCTAAATTACTGTGGAATGAAATAATCCACAGCTAGGTAGAATTACTACTGTCAAAGAAAATCTCATGTACAATTATCACTACTCTATTTCCAAACACAAGGAAATATGGAGTATGATCCAAATTCATATCAGAGCTGGAAATATACCAGGATTTCCTTTACCACAATGTAACAATTCTTTTTTACAAAAAGAATAGAACAGATTTAACATGTATTTCCTACTGCCTTTGTCCTTGTATTAGTCAGGGTTCTGAATTGTATTAAAAGGGAACTTATTGGATTAGTTTACAACAATCCAGCAATAGCAGGTTGCAGGCCTGAGAGTCAAGGGACCTGGTAGCTGCTCAGTCGATGAGGCTGGATGCCTCGGCAGTCCCAATCCACACTGAAGGCCTGGAGGCATCCTGGAGAGACACTGCTCTTCATTCCACACTGGTCTTCAGTCCACACTGGGAAGCAGCAAGCAGCGAACAGCAGGCAGCACAGGCAGCAAGGTGGGAGGAGGGGGTACTTTCCTTCCCAGAGCTTCTTTTTTTTCTTGATCCTTCACATTTTAATTTTTTAAATTTTTTTATTGACAACTTCTATACTTACATACAAAAAAACTGTATTTCCCTCCCATTCCCCCATTCCCCTTTTGAACTCTATTCTATATCATATCCCCTCCCTCTCTCCATTAATCTCTCTTTTAATTTGATGTCATCATCTTTTCTATTATAAGGGTCTTGTAAAGGTATTGCTAGGCACTGCAAGGTCATGTATACTGAGGCCAATTTCTGTCTGGACAGTTGCATTGTAAGGAGTCGTATCCTTCCTTTGGCTCTTAGATTCTTTCCACCCCCTCTTCAGCAATAGACCCCGAGACTTGGAGGGTGTGACAGAGATGTTTCAGTGCTGGACATTCCTCCACCCCTTCTTCTCAGCACTATGTTGCCTTTTGGGTCATCCCAGTGGTCATCACCATCTGAAAAGAGAAGCTTCTCTAACCAGAAGTGAATGGCTATCATCAAGAAAACAAATAACAATAAGTATTGGCTTGGATGTAGAAAAAGAGGAATACTTCTGCACTGTTGGTGGGAATGTAATCTTGTCCAGCCATTGTGGAAATCAGTGTGGAGGTTCTTGAGACAGCTAAAAATAGATTTACTATATGATCCAGCTATAGCACTCCTAGGCATATATCCAAAGGAATATTCTCACTACCTTAGAGATACTTGCACAACCATGTTTATTTCTCCTCTATTCACAATAGCTAGGATATGGAACCAGCCTAGATGTCCCTCAATAGATGAATGGATAATAAAGATGGGGTATATTTACACAATGGAGTTCTATTCAATGGTAAAGAGAAATGAAATTATGAAATTTGCAGGGCAGTGGATGGATCTGGAAAGGATTATACTAAGTGAGGTAACCCAGGCTCAGAAAGCCAAACATCACATGTTCTCTCATATGTGGATACTAGCTACAAATGTATAGACATGTGTGAACTGGAACCAAAAATTGGTAAAAAAAAAAAAAAAAAAAAAAAAAAAAAAAAAAAAAAAAAAAAAAAAAAAAAAAAAAAAAAAAAAAAAAAAAAGAAAAAAAAAAAAAAAAAAAAAAAAGAAAGAAAGAAAGAAAGAAAAAAGCCAGTAAGCTGGTCAAAGGCTATAAGGGAGGGAGGAGAGGGAAGGACTTAAGTTGATGGTATTATACATATATAAGTAGAAGAACAGATTACAGGAAAGGGAAAGGCCTAAGTGAGGCCATGGGAAGAGAATGTGTAAAAGAAGGGTAGGGGGAAGGTCAATCAAAATTCAGAGCTTCTTTTTATAAAGTCCCCCCTTCTGAGAGGGGCCACCCATTCTGAGGGAAGGGCTCATCCTGGGGGAAGGATTCTTCCTTTAGTTAATCCTTCCTAGAAGCAACACAGAGACCCACTTATGAGGAATGTCTGTGGATTCCTAAACAGATCAAGTTGGCACAAACTTAACCATCACAGTCCTCCTAACTAAACCTTCTTATTGACTTTTGAATCAGAAAGAAACCATCAAGTCAGAAAAGCAATGACAAGCTTTTATAGAAGCATAATATCTGATATTAATAGAAATGTGTTTTACTAATGCTATGCAAAGTAACAGAAGGCCTGTGTCATCTGATTTTCAGGTTCATGTGAAGCTACTAAAGCTAGAGGAAAAGGATAAGTGCATTTTGAAAAGCATTCTTTGAACTCTGGCCATACTCCTCATAAACATCAAGAGATTATTTAAGAACATCATGAGAATACCTCATCTTTATGACTTGCTTTGGTTTATAAGAACTCCCGGCAATCCCACATTGCCCCTAAAACTTCCAGAATATTGTAAATTTCTGCCTTATTTTAGTACTACCCACCTACCACCTAAATGTTGATATATCAGTTATAAAATGCATATTTTGAGGGGATGAAGAGAGAAAATTCTAAACTAAATACTTCATGTCAAAAGCCCCATATACTTATCTTGTTTTGTAAATGTCTTTAAACATAACAACAAACCACTGGCCAGAGCAAGATCTTAGTCTACTTTTGGTATCTCATTTACAAGGTCAAATGGAGGGAACTGAGCTTCTTAGAGTATAGAAAGGCCTTGTTGAAATGTTGAGGAAGTAGCAGTGCTTCACCTACTGGTCATGGCCTTGACCATCTAGCAGCTTTCACTTGAGGCTACCCTAGGATATTTCCAGAGTCTCTAGACATCCTCAGCTGACTTCTCAGGGCCTCCTGAACCTCTGTTTAGGTGAACTAGAGATGGCTGTGAGCCACAGCAATACCATTAGCAATACCCTTTTTCTGATTTCTTTGACATTCCCTGTGTGCTGTATGTCCATTGAAAAATAAAGCACCCTTACCAGAGGCACCAAAGATACTTCCAGTTCACTGATGAGGTAATGCAGGCTCCTTTGCACTTAGGGAATTTAGTTGCTTGCTGAAAAAAACTCACAGATGATTTAAGTTTGCGTCCTTTTTATAGACATGCAAGTGAAGAAAGCCACTTTGGTTGAGGTGCAATAGTACAAGGTATTCCCTTAGATCTGGAGAAAATATCTGGAGATATTTGGCTTGTTGGAGAATCAGAGCTTGAATAGTCCATGAAAAATACTGTCTGAATAGATAGTTTGTAAGAGCAGAAATATTTATTGATATAAATTGAATTTTTTTCCCTTTATTCATAATTGCTGATTTTCTTTCAAATTGATTGAAGCTAATTTTCTTCTTTTTTCATTTTTTATTAATTAAAACCTTTGTTGTATGGACAAATCGTGTATTGGTCTCATTTTCCTCCTCCCAATCCCCATTCCACTGAGGGCCTTCCTCAGTGGGGATATCCTCAGTGGAGTTATGAGTTATGAGAGCAGCAGTCAGTAATTGGTTAGGGGGATGCCTCTGGATATTATCTTCGACTCTGTGGCCCTTATAATCTTTCCACCCCTTCTGTTACAATATTCCCTGAGCCTTGGTGGGTGTGATATAAGTCTATTTTAGTGTTAAGCTCTTGGAAACTTCTGGAGTTTTGCTTTGATATGTTTTGAGTGTCCTCAGTGTGTATCATCATCTCCCTGGCACAGATTGTCAGGTTCCAAGTGAGAGTAGCACTCATGCTTAACTTGCCAACTCCTCTGTGGTTTCACCTGTGCCCTGGCTGATATGCAAGAGCTGGCTCCTCTCATGACAGGGAGTCAGTGATCTTTTCTTTTCATGTTGATGAATTTTGGATCTCCCTGGGTTTTAATTCCTTTTGTAAAAAAGAAAAAAGATATTCTTTAAAGGAGGATGAGAGCAGCACAGGCTAACGGGAGTGGCCATAGTTAATTACAAGATATTTTGATGGGTTTATAGTCTATTTTGACCAAAACTAGTGGGAGCTTCTCATTTGAGCTATGATTTGGATTATGACTTTGTTCCCAGTACTATGAGTTCCTACCTATTTACCAGGTCCCTTATCCAATCAGAGTCATTGGTTACCTGCCTCGGCTGAATGCAACTATTACATCTTGTCTGGCTGGTTCATTTCATCTCCATCAGAATCCCTTGCTTGTTGACAATGTTGGTGGCCATTTTTCCTCACTAGCTCGTGGAACACTTTCCAGCACCATGAAGGGTGGCCATCAGGGAGCTGCTTTCCTTCCAAATTCCAGCATCATCTCTCAGTTTTCTGTCTTGGCAGCTTGTGGTGTCTTCAGCAATAGGGTCTGATCTTTAAGTTCAGGTGGGTAATCAAGTGTTTTGATAGAAGCCTGCCTTGTTTACAAGACCTCATAGGCATCTCCAAGCAACATTTCTGGTTTTACGAGTAGGCTTCCTACTGCTCTGTCCACCAAGACAATCCCCATAACTCCTTTTGAGCATTATATCTATTAGTTTACTCTCCAGAGGATGTGTTTGTATGGTACAACTCATTTTGGCTCTAGTTTTTTGTTTTTTTTTTTCCTGGGGAGGGGGTTGGCTCTAGTTTTGTGTGTATTGTCACCTTCCTTTTCTCCTCCCTCCAAATCCTTTTCTCCTATTATCTGTCCATCTAGCTACATTTTAGGTATGTCCATACCTCAAGCTGTTCCAGGTTAGGAACCAAAAATAAGAGAGAACATGTGGCATTTGTCTTTCCATGTTTGTGTGGATTGGCTTAGTATGATTTTTCCAAGTCCATCCATCCATCTTCTGCAAATTTCATTATTTCATTTTTCCTTACCACAGAGTAGAATTCCATTGTGTATATGTACAACATCTTTATTAACCATTCATATGTTGATGGACATCTGGGCTGATTCCAAATCCTACTTATTATGACTAGAGCAGTTAAAAACATGGATGAGCAAGTGTCTTTGAAGTAGAGTGGAGTGTTTAGGGTATGTTCCCAGGAGCAGTATAACTACATCTAATGGTAGATCTATTCAAGTTAAATAAAGAAATAATAAAGAACTCATATAAAATGGTGTGTGTCATGTGTAGAGATTATTATATTCTGAGATAAACACTCAGGAAAAAGTAATGTTTTCAAGTGTGCATTCAACATAAAGAGTAAAGGTGAAGGATTTGAGAATTTAGGATAAAAAGCTCACTAAATATAATATAAAGTAAGGCCTAGAATTCTGTATAAATATCTCTTCCTTAACTTCTTATTATTCTTCTTAATGGAATTTACAAAGAACACACATTTGTAGATCAACTTGCATACCAAACTCAAATTATAGATAATATATCTCAAACAACAGTGTCAGTACATGGCCACTGAAAATTTTCAGGAAAAAATAGGAAGAATTACAACCATATGTATTTTCTAAAAGTAGCTTCTCTAAGTTCATTAATACTCTCCTCTAAAATTTAGACTCTGTTTTTAGGAGTATCTAGAAGACAGTGTCCCATGGTTTGCTACAGCAAGTCAGTCCCTTTTGTCTAAAGGTTTGTTGTTGCCACTTTGCCTGATAGTCTTTTGCAGTTTCTTCCAGTAACCCTAATCTATAGGAAGAACTCACAATGAACTTCTTTAACATGACTGTGCCTATCTCTCTCAATCATAACATTCCTTAAAACTTTAGTGAAGATAGATCCCCTTCTCTGGAGGATGCATACATGGAGTGTGTAGGCCAGATCTCCCTGTCTCCCCTCCCTAGTTCCCTGATCCCAGTAGGTTCTCCAGCAGCTGGCTCTGGGCTTTCTGGACCTTGCAAGCTTGCTGTGGAAGCAGACTCCTTGCTTGGCTTTCCTGACTGAAGTGCTCCTGGATCCCCAATTCCTAGATACCCTGTTCCAGAGGGTGTACACATGAATTCCCTGTTTCTGGTTGGTTCCCATATTGCAGGATTGTGGCTGCCTAGACCAGCGAGGTTACTGCAGAAGCAGGCCCCTTGTTCTGCCTTCCCAATTGAAGGGCCACAGGCTCCCCAATTCCCAAATCCCCTGCTCCAGACAGTGCACATAAGGTGTGAATAGGCCAAAATTCCAAGTCCCCTACCTCTCAGTTTCCCGGGTACCTTTGATGTTCTTGCTATCTCCACAATCTGCTCATCTATGGTTATATAACCCCATTGTACACCAACCCAGTTCACATTTAAAACAAAACAGACTCTGAAGATGTTATAAGGACAAATACTTTCTTCCCCCATAATAAAATAAAATGTTTTCCCAAGATAGATAGACCACAATGCAAAAAATCTAGTGAAAGTCAGAAAACTGAGAGATATCCACCAAGAATGCCTAGTCCAACAATGGAAGCCTCCAATGAAATAGTAGAGAAATCAACAAAAAAATCATTCCCAAAATGAAAACACTACAACCAATGTGACCCTGATCAAAAGAATTGCTGAACTGGAAGCAAACCATCAAAAAACCCAAAAATCTTATTGATGAAATTGTGCAGAATCATCTCTTAGAGTACTGAGGGTTTGACAGTAGGCTTAACTTAATTAAAGAAAACATTAGAAGTCTCTCAAAAGAGATATAAATGAATTGAAGGTGAGTCAACAGATGGAAGATTTCAATAACCAATTGATTAAGCTTAATGAAGACTTGATCAGATGCAAGAATAAATTTCAGGAAGCATCAAAAAAATCAGAAATTGAACTGAAATCATACCTCAAAAAAGACATGGATCTGATGCAAAATAAAACAACAGAAAAAATCAAATAGAGCATTCAAAAACCTCTCTAAAGCTCCTCAATTACAGAGTTACTCATGCGGAAGACAGAACCTATGACTTTGAAGACCAGACAGAAGGAATTGATTCAAGGCCAAAAACTTTGCTAAGTTCAAAAAATCATGTGACCATAATATGAAGAAACTGTGGGATACCCTAACACAACCAAACATCCAGACCATGGGTATATCAAGAGAGGAAATCAAGGCCAGAAGCATAGAGAACATATTCGACAAAATTATTGAAGAAAATTTTCCCAATTTCTCAAAAGAGGGGGCCATCCAGATAAAAGAGAAACACAGAACACCAAATAGATAGGACCAAAGAAAGAAGTCTACAAGGCACATCATAGTTAAAACTCTTAACAATGAAAAAAAGAGAGAGTGCTAAAAGCAGAAAAAGAGAAACAACTCACTACATACAAAGGCAATTCCATCAGAATTACCTCAGATTTCTCAATGGAAACACTGAAAAATAGAAGGGACTGGAATGAAACATTTCAAAGTCTAAAAATCTATGGCTTCCAACCCAATGTACTCTACTCAGCAAAAATATCCCTCATAACAGATGGTGGAAGGAAAACTTTCCATGAAAAAAGTCAACTTTATGATTATATGAACACAAAGCCAAACCTACAAGAAAATACTTCAGGGAATACTCCACACAGAAGTGTCAAACAACCAATATCAAGAGCCAACAAGAAGATAACAATAACCAAAACTACAGCAGGCTCAAAAAGTACAGTAATGTTGGAACAGAAGAGAGGTGTTAATTGCTGCTAGACACCTGACTGTGTGGCTTTGGCCTTTTGGAGTTGATGTTCAAAAGGAATGTGGAAGGATTTGAAACCTTGGCCTCAGAAATGCCTTGCAGTGTTGTAAGTACAGTTTGAGGGACTATTCTGGTCAAAGTTGAAAGACCTGAATGCAGTAAGAACTATGGACTGTGAAGTTTGGCTGATGAAGGTGAGAAAGAGCTTTGCTTGGACTGGGATAGAAGCAGTTTGTTTGAGAGGGTTACTGTTATGCTCATGTCCTGAGAACTTGTGCAGGGTTGCTTTGTGTAGAAATGGACTGGTGTGTGCAAACGGATATGGCACAGAATAAATGAAATGTTTGGGCCAAAACTTCTGCCTGTTCAGTTGCAATTGTATGAGAGATCACAACAATTAGATTGGGCCAGCTAACATGCATTGGCATGACAGAAAAATGTAGAGTCTTTTGAAAGAGCCTGAATGCTGAAGTAGTGTCCTATTCTTAAAAATCTGCTTTATTCCTCCCTGGATTAACAAACTGGCATCCCACCTGATATTATGGAGTATAAGAATGAAGGAAAGAGAGGATCATTGAATTTGCAACACAGTCTTACGTTTTAGAAAAGGCCATGGGCAGTGTGAAGCAGGTTTGCTGGACTGCCTACATAGAGACCAAATGGAGCTGTGAGGATGTACTATGAATTGCAGTGGAAGATGCCAGGACCACAAGATGGCTTCTAAATAAAGCTGCTAGCCCTGGATGAAGTTTTCCAGGAATGGAGTAGCTTAGCTGGAGGGGTAGAATTGGAACTCCAGAGATTTGTTGCTTGTTAGAATTATTGGACTTGGAGATTTGTCACTGACTAGAGTTGTTGGACTTGGAGTTACAGAGTTTGATGTTTTCCCTGTTTAAATCTTGTATTAGCTGAATATTTCTTTGCTATACCCAATGTCATCATTTGCAGTGTGAATGTGTATGTGACCTTATGTTTTTTTTGGTGCTTTCATGCTGAACCTGATAATCAGTGCCAGGGAATAGGAGATAGATCCTGAGGATACTCAACACCTACCAAAGCAGAGATCCAGAGGTTCCTAAGAGCTCATCACTGAAATAAATTTAATACTCACCTACCACAGTTCAGGGAATTTTGTGGAATAGGGGTGGCAAGATTTTAAGAGCCACAGGTTGAGACATCATGTCCAGAGGCATTTCCTCCCACCAAAAACAACTGACTACTGCTCTCACAATACATAAACCACCAACCTATAGGGAATATCTGGAATCCCACTGAGGACCACCCCCAATGGAATGGGGGAAGGGACAAGGGAAAAGAAGATGCTAACCCATGGTATATTCATACAAAATATATTGAAATATATTGTTAATAACAATAATAAATCTATAGGAACTAAAAAATAACTTAGTGAAGATAATGTCTTTTGAGCCATAGAAGAGATAAAGGCAATTAGGGAAGGAGGCTATATTAGTTTGGTTATCATAAGTGCTCATTCTAGAACATTCTCCACTCTTAGGCCACTTTTCTGTCTGAACCACAACATGTTCAAGTTTCTGGAACCACTCCACATGACATGAGCCTCCACTTTGTCTGATCTTTGAAGGGTCATCTTAAGAGAATATGATCAAATCAAAATTTTCGCAGATATGTTGGTAGTAAATGTAGCCTAACCACAGAAAGAACTAAAGTTGGGGCTGGAGAGATGGCTTAATGGTTAAGGCATTTGCCTGCAGAGCCAAAGGATCCAGTTCGACTCTCCAGGACCCATGTGAGCCAGATGCACAAGGGATGCATGCATCTGGAGTTTGTTTACAGTGGCTGGAGGCCCTGACACACCCATTCTCTCTCTTCCTCGTTTTCTCTCAAATAAATAAATAAATAAAATATATTTTAAAAATGAACTAAAGTCGCAGCCTCAGCAATTTTCTCTGTTAAGGCCACATTTCAGATAGGAAAGGTGCACAATTCTGTCCAGAGTAGCTAGGTGGAGTCACTGATGTCTATTGAACCATGAGGTCATCAGCTATGGAACATGTGTGCAAACTGGTAATTTCTTTTTCACAATTTGACACCTGAGCTTTAATCCACTAAGTAAGTCAAGTGAGCAGGACTATTTGGGAATTATGGGTCTTACTAAAGGAGTGTAGTAAGTACGGATAGAGAAGTCAGAGGACCTGCCTAATATAGCAGAAAAATGGGAGAATGCCCAGGAATAGGTCTAAAGGGAGTTTTATATACAGAGGAGTAAGGGAAGAAGCCTAGGAAGGGAAGGATGGTGCAAATGGGTATATTATCAAGTAAAGTTTATCAACTAAAGTTAACTTTGGGTCATTTCAATAGAGGAGATGTGGATTCATTACATATTACACCTCTAAATTCAGAATGGGGCAAGTTCCCACTAAATATTGAAGGAGATGAAAATAGAAATAATGAATGCACTGTTGATTGGTTCTGGAGGTGAGAGTTGTTACCTCTTTTCATCAGAATATGAGCTCTGGCAGTTGTTCTTAGGCTTCATATTAACATTAAGCCATTTATGATTTAGAAACAAAAGTGTGGGTGATTAGCACAAATATCTGGGTGTTAATATGTAAACTGTGATCTGAGGATTTAATTTTGTTCTTTATACAACTGCAGCCTCATTAATTCTATTCAGTATGCACTGAGAAAGTACTTTTCAGAGAAATCTACATGAGTGATGAAGGTAAGAAAAACCAAGGGAACTTTTCTCCAAGAGTAAAAGGTCAATAAACAAATTGGAACAAATGAGATCTTACAGACTTCTTGTTAAATAAGGAAAAAAAAAACATATATTTAGTAGAAACTTAAAATGTTCTTTCAATGATATAGAAACATTTTATGGATATCCTAATATTTAAATTAAATAATTTTTCTTTCAGTACCCAAAATGATGCCCATTTATTTCTTAAAATTGCATTATAGGCATAACATTAAAATATACCCATAAGAGAGGGAAAATAACTATATGAATGAAATAGGAGGAACAGTAGTAAACAGAGGAAAATGATTAAATGCCCAGGCGAAAGAAAAGTTTTCATTATTATATCAGTATTAAGAGTTAATTTCAAATAACAAACAGATTATAAAAGGCAGAATTAAAGTAAATCAATTATGTATGCATGCCTACTCCCTTTGGCCACTTTATTTATTTTAGCCAGTGGAATGTGGGCAAAGGTAAGACTTCTACTCCTTCATCCTTCATGCTCCTACAATCTGCTACAAGCAGAACTTGTACCTGGTGGCTTCTGGTCTAGAAAGATGAAAAAACACACTAAAAGGATGAGAATACTTCTTTAATCACAGCTGGGCCACATACAAGAGTAGCCTGGCCACATACAAAATGAGCCTATCCCCAAGGGACCTACACAAAAAATATGAAAATAAATGCTTGTGGCAGTTCATGAATATTGGAGATGGTGTATAGATGAATATCTGACCAGTACAACAAGCCATTCCTTTAAATGTGAATGCTTTACCTCTTGCTATGTGTTCTGATACACGCAAAAATATTCTTCCTAGAAGAGGTTTTAGGATCTCAAAGGCAAATATGTGAAGTCCATGATGTTTGGAGGGGATGGTTTCAATACTATTTTTAATGAAACCGAATCAGTCTTGGCTTTGTATATCATTCTGCATCTTAGTGCCCTAAGGGAAGTTCTTAAGAACATGATATCTAACCCCCCCTCCATTGCAGTGTGCTATATGTGCTTATCTTACAGTTTTGTTAAGACCCATAGTCTAAGTGTGACTAATAAAAAATGCAAGTCCAAGGCAGGATGTTAGTTAGCTACAAGAGCTCCAATACTGTCATCACTAACTTTGTCACTTCAATTTTTCATTAGCAATACATACATGTGTTTGTTACATGACATATATACATATATATATATATATATATATATATATTACTCAGCAGACATTTTTTCTCTTTGCAGAAGTCCGTAGTATAGTTCTTCAGAATAACACAAGCAAACTGATAAGAATGCAATAGTACATATATATATTAGAGAGAGAGAGAAAGAGAGAGACAGTTAATTTATGGAATATGCTCTTCTGAACTCTACATAATAAATCATATGAAGGATGAGTGCCACCAAGATTCCTTTGAACATCATGTTCCTCTAGAGCTGAGCCCTACTAACTAACTTGGAATCAACAGGAAAAAAGAGGGCTGGGAAGATGGCTCAGTGTGTAAGAGTGCTTGCCTTGTAAGCATAAAGGCCTGAGAGGGCTTGAGTCCCTGAGTTCAATTACTTAGTGCTTATATAAACATCTAGGTGTGATTTCTGTAAACACAGTCCTTTGAGGAGCAGGAATTGGAGAACAGTAAGACTCCCAAAGAAAACAGCAAATTCTGGAATGAATAGGAGATTCTGTTTTAAGGTAGTTCATAGATGAACAACAACCAACATGCTCTGATCTTCACAAATGTGCACATAGTGCATGTACAGTTGCGAGTATATGTGCCTACACCATACCACACAGAGACATCATAAAACACATACTATGCATGCAAATGTATATACCCTTGTCTATACCCCAATGTTAATATTTTACTCCTCAACTGTTATCATCAACATTCAATGTTTTTCTCTATTTTTTCAACTGCAGTACAACTTGAAGAATATCAAAAACTAACGTTGTACAATTGTTTCACAATAGTTCAAAAAAGAGCTCAAATATTTGCCTTAGTCCTATCTCCAACATTTTTTTATTTATTTTTGTCTCTTTATTAATCATAACACACTTCATTTTTTGATTTTTTTATTTAAAAAGTCATTAGGGCTGGAGAGATGGTTTGGCAGTTAAGGCGCCTACCTGCCAAGCCTAAGAATGCCGGTTCCAATCTCCAGGTACCACTTTTAGCCAGATGCAAAAAGTGACACAAGGGCACAATGCTGCACATGACCACAAGGGGGCTCATGCATGTCAGTTCCTTCACAGCAGGTGAGAGGCCTCTGGGCATGCCCATTCTCTCTCTCTATCACTCTATCTCGGTCTCTCAAAAAAAAAAATGTCATTATATAAGTTATGCAAGAATGTTCTATAACACATTGATAAAAGAGAAAAGAAATAAAAAGCATCTTTTTCACCAGTGGCTTAGTAATTTTCCATCTGAATATATTTTTTCAAAGCAAATCTGGATCTTGGTGTTTTAAACTAGGTTTTATCATTTACTTCAGCTTCTTGAACTGCCACATCAAATGTGCTGTTTACTTGTTCATCAGTAGCTTTCCAGGATCTTTGGAACATTCTCTTTACTTTTAATGCAGAATTCATAATTCTAAGTAGAATTGCAGTTGGTGTTTTTGAGCTTACAGTTTCTTTAGCATCTAGGTGAGGTTATGTGGGAGGCAGACTCAGAGAAGACACCATCCACATATAATGAATATATGATTAGGACATATATCTCCTTGGAAGATGTTGTCCATGAAACATATGGCAATTGTGAATATCGGAGAGAGTCCCTGATTTCATCCTCTGCACATTTGTTGTTATTGTATAGACAAGCTACTGATTTCTGTGTGCTTATTTTGTATGCTGATACATTGCTAACAGTGTTTATCAGCTCTAACAGTTTGCTGGTAGAGTCTTTAGGGTCTTTTATGTATATAGAATCATATCATCTGCAAATAATGATAATTTGATCTCTTCCCTTCCAATTTGTATCCCTTTTATGAGTGTCTTTTGCCTTATTGCTATAGCTAAGACATCCAGTACTATATTAAATAAAAGTGGGAACAGTGGACACCCTTGTTTTGTTCCTAAATTTAGTGGAAAACCTTCGACTTTTCCCCCATCTAGTATTATGTTGGCTGTAGGTTTGTCATAAATAGCTTTTATTATGTTGAGATATCTTCCTTCTATTCCCAGTTTCTGTAATACTTTTACCATGAAGGGATGTTGGATTTTGTTGAATGCCTTTTCTGCATCTACTGAGATGATCATGTGATTTTTGTCCTTAAGACCATTTATATGGTGTATTACATTTATCAACTTGCATATGTTGAACCATCCCTGCATCTCTGGGAAAAAGCCTATTTCATCGGGGTGAATAATCTTTCTGATATATTCTTGTATTCTGGTTGCCAACATTTTGTTCAGAATTTTTGCATCTATGTTCATGAGGGAGATTGATCTGTAATTTTCTTTTATTGTTCTGTCTTTGTCTGGTTTTGGTATCAGGATGATGCTATCCTCATAAAATGAGTTTGGTAGAATTCCTTCCTTTTCTATTTTATGGAAAAGTTTGAGAAGCAGTGGTGTTAGCTCTTCCATGAATGTCTGGTAAAATTCAACAGTGAATCCATCTGGGCCTGGACTTTTTTTAGTTGGGAGACTTTTTATAACTACTTGGATCTTTGTAGTTGTTATAGGTCTATTTAAATGGTTTATCTCATCTTGATTTAATTTTGGTAGGTCATATGAATCAAGGAAATCATCCATTTCTTTCAGGTTTCCAAACTTAAAAGCATATATATTATTAAAGTATGTCCATATGATTTTCTGAATTTCTTTGGTATCTAGTGTAATGGTGCCTTTTTCGTCTCTAATTTTATTAATTTTTGTCTCTTCTGGTCAGATTTGCTAAGGGTTTACCAATCTTGTTCATCCTTTCAAAGAACAAACTCTTTGTTTCATTGATTTTTTGGATCATTTTTTCCCTTTGGTTTCTATTTCATTAATTTCTGCCCTAATCTTTATTACTTCTTCCCATCTACTGATTTTTTTTTGTTTGCCTTGTTCTTCTCTTTCCAAGGCCTTAAGGTGAAGCATTAAATTGTTTGCTTGTGAACTCTCTAATTTTTAATATAGGCACTTACAGCTATGAATTTCCCTCCTAGGATTACCTTCATTGTGTCCCAAAGGTTTTGGTATGTTGTATTCTCATCATAATTTGATTTTATGAATTTGTTGGTTTCCTTTTTAATTTCTTCAGTGACCCATTTATCATTCAATAGTGGACGGTTTAGTCTCCATGAATTTCTGTATGCTCTGCAGTTTTTGTTGTTGCTGATTTGCAGTTTAATCCCATTGTGGTCAGATAGAGTACAAGGGATTATTTCAATTTTGCTGCATTTGTTAAGATTTGATTTGTGTATGAATATATGATCTATTTTAGAGAATGTTCCATATGCTGCTGAGAAAAATGTATATTCTGCAGCATTTGGATGGAATGTTCTGCATATATTCTGTTAGGTCCATTTGTTCCATGACATCATTTAATGCAGATATCTCTCTATTTTTTCCTGGGATGACCTGTCAAGTGATGAGAGTGGGGCATGGAAGTCACCCACTACAATTGTGTTTGGTGTTATCTCTGACCTTAAGTCTAATAGTGTTTGTTTGATGAAATTGGGAGTCCCCATGTTAGGTGAATATATGTTTAGGACTGTAATGTCCTCCTGTTGGAGAGCTCCTTTAATCAGTATAAAGTGACGTTCTTTATCTTTCCTCGCTAATGTTGGTTTGAAGTCTATCCTGTCAGATATTAGGATAGCAACCCCTGCTTGTTTCCTAGGCCCATTGGCTTGAAATACCAATTTTCATCCTTTCACCCTAAGAAAGTTTCTATCTTTAATTGAGAGGTGAGTTTCCTGGAGGCAACAGATGTCAGGATCTTGCCTTTTAATCCAGTTGGCAAGCCTGTGTCTTTTGGTTGGGGCCCTGAGGCCATTGATATTAACAGTTATTATTGAAAGATATGTATTTATTCTCGCCATTCTTCTTGTTTTTTATTGCTCCCTGTTTTCCCTTTACTCACTTATTTTAACTGTTATTTGAGTATGGTTAGATTTTCCTAATTCCTCCTGCGTGTGTTTTGCTTTCTCTCCAGCATGAAGGATTCCTTTAAGTATTTTTTGTAGAGCTGGCTTAGTTTTCATAAATTTAGCCTGTTTTTATTGTGGAATGTCCTTATTTCTCCATCAATTTGGATAGATAGCTTTGCAGGATAAAGTAATCTTGGTTGACAGTTTTTATCTTTCAGAACTTGGAATACATCATTCCAAGCCCTTCTGGCCTTTAAACTTTGTGTTGAGTAATCTCATGTGATGCTGATGGGCTTGCCTTTAAAGGTCACTGGCTTTTTGTTTCTATCTGCTTTAAATATATTTTCCTTAGTTTGCGTGTTTACTAGTTGAATTATAATATGGGAAGGAGAGGTTCTTTCTAGGTTTTATCTGTTTGGTGTACTAAAAGCTTCTTGTATCTGCATTGGAATTTCTTTCCCAATTTGGGAAAAATTTTCTCCTGTGATTTTGTGGAAAATGCCTACTCAGCCTCTAGATTGAAATTCTTCTCCTTCTACTATACCCTGAATTCTTATGTTTGATCTTTTCATCGTGTTCTGGTTATCTTGGAATTCCCATTCATACCTTTCTATAAGCTTGTCTTTCTCTTTGTTGGACTGTATTAGGTCTGTCTAGTTTAGATATTCTGTTCTCTCCTTCATCCATTCTACTGGTGAGACTTTCCACAGAGTTTTTTATTTCACTGACTGTGTTCTCAAAGTTAGGATTTCAGCCTGGTTTTTCTTCAGTATTTCTATTTCCTTACTCATGTCCTGTAATGACCTCTTTATTTCATTAAGCTGTGTTCTCTTTCAGGAGTTTGTTTTCTTCTTTAATTCCTTTGTTTTCTTCTCTGATTCCTTTCATTTCTTCTTTCATTTATTTGAGCATAGATAATATCATTTTTTAAAAATTTTTGTCAGGAATTTCATCTAAAACAGTCTCATTGGTGAACATTTCTGATAGATTTGTAATTTTAGTGGGATTGCATTGTCTTGATTCTTTGTGTTTCTTGTATTATAATGTATTGACTTTTGCATCCTGGATTGATGATTAGGTTTTCTACTTATCTGCAGTGTTCTTAGATGTGGTGATCCACCTTTATATACATTCAGGATATGATTTTAAGGTGCCAAGTGTAGCTCTTATACCACAATCCAAATACAGAAGTAATCCTAGGTGTTGATTTTGCTTGCTAAGGAGGTATTCTAGTGGACTGGGTGGAACAATATACTGGCAACTTCAACTGAGCAATATACACATTCAATAAAAACAAGCACAGAGTATAGAAGTATGGGGATTAAAACAAACAGATAATCTTATAAGGCCAAAATCCCTAAGGGTGTGTGTTGCTCTACACCGTTAATACTCTCAGCTAAGAGGTAGAGAATTCTGTTCTGAATTGGGTTGCAGGTCAGCCTGGACCTGTATCAGACCCTGCCCCCAATAATGACAGAAGTAAAAGACAAAGGCCCTATAAATCTGTAATCATTAAAGGCAGCAATATTCACCCTCCCCCCAGTATAGCTTCTTAGAAAATGGTAAAGCCAACCAAAAATATGTAACCCATAACCTGCCCTGACATGGAAAGTGAGGTTAGCACGTCCAATGCAGACCTTTTTTTTTGGGGGGGGGTCAGTTGGCTTTGTTACCTTTTGGTGTTGCTTCCAATCTCAGCAATGCTGAAATGCTGAGTGCCCAACTTGATCCCTCTGTGTTGTGCTGTGGAGCTGGAG
Source organism: Orientallactaga sibirica (assembly GCA_036365145.1). Taxonomy (NCBI): domain Eukaryota; kingdom Metazoa; phylum Chordata; class Mammalia; order Rodentia; family Dipodidae; genus Orientallactaga; species Orientallactaga sibirica. The sequence goes on from JAEOAD010000240.1 coordinate 4,476,240, forward strand.
CTCTATTCAGCTGTGCTGGATACACTGCTTCCTGACGCTGAATGCTGGAGGTTAGTGTTCTGATGGTTGGGGGATAGGAGAGTTCAGGAAGCCTGGAGTTGCTCACACTGTCCCTCTGTAGCTCTTTCTGTAGCTCCTGAGTTGATCTCAGCTGACTTTTCCTTAGATTCCTGGATTCTGCAAGGAGGCCGATGAGGTTGGAAAATCCCCTTGTTTGGTCTCTGCTGCTGCTGCTTGGCATTCCTGGCGGGTGGTGCCAGGCACCCATATCACGCAGATCAGGGCCACTGTGGATTGAGGCCACAAGCTCCTCAATGGGATTCTGGACGTTTTCCTCCTTTCTGGTGGATCTTGGTCTCTCCTGCTTCTCTGCTGTGTCTAAGAAAAACCTATACTCCTGCACTTTTCAGAAGAAGAGTGTATTTTGCTGTGGTTTTGCTTGAATCCCTCCCTGGGCTGGTTTGGCATGGCTCCTATGCCACCATCTTACCCAGAAGTTCAAAGATTTTTTATAAATCCCTTCTGGAAGAATTGTTAAGGTTTGAATGTAAAAATGTTCCCAAAGGCTCATGAGTTTCAACACTTGGTCTTCAATTGGTGCTTTAAGAGGATGGGGAGTCTTTAAGAGGTGGGAGGAGGTCACTGAATGTGGGCTGTATGGGTTAGAACCCTGCCTGTATTCTAAGCATAGTTCTGCTTCCTGCCTACTTGATGTAACATGCCACCTAATGCACCTACTCCCATCCCTTTCATGATAAACTACTCTCTCAAACCATGAGCCAAAATCAATCCTTCTGTCAGACGTATTTTCACAGCAATAAGGAAAGTGATGTAGATATTATTGTATTTGTTTTAGATTTGGGGGATTAATGGGGATAAGTTCTCATATATACTCTTAATCTTTAGAGTCCTTTTTTTACCTTTGTCCAAAGAAATGTAATTGAGCTCTGGTGAACATAATGAATAAAATCAGTTGTTTCCCTTCACATAACTCTTATTTTTCCTGTTCATATTCTGTCACTTTTCATATCTAAACACCTTCATATATGTGTTAATTCTGGATTCAAATCATACATATATGCAGATATATGTATTTTCTCTATTATGTACAAAACTGTGTTCAGATAATTTGTATTCAACAAAGCATGATATGTTGGGTTAGTTAGAAGAAGAAAATAAAGCCAATAAAGGGAAAGTAAAATAATATAATGTTAGAGTGAGAAAAGAGATATGTTGGAGCAAGTGGCATTTGAATAAAAGATTTAAGACTTGACAGGAGGTGGGCTATATGATTTTTTAAGAGTACAACATCTTAGGCAAAATTAACAAATCACAGACTCTGAGGCAACCCCCAGCCTTCTGTTCTTATAGTTCAGGATGAAGTAAGCACATGAAAGAACACCAGGGGATGAGACCAGGGAGATTAGGTGACTGGATGATACAAGACCTTTTAGGACATGGTGAAGAATTGCTTTTTGCTCCAAATACAAAGTCTTGGGGATGATTAAGCCCTCCCCCATCAGAAAAAAGATAAAATTTGATCCATATTCTTACATAGCCATTCTGTGTACTATACTGATAATAACCTATAGGCGAAAGGACAGATGGTAATGAAGTTAAAGTCTATTACAGTAATCCAAGTGAGAAATAATGCCAGTAACAGCTGAGTTATGAAAATTTGTCAAAATCCACATAGACTTTGAAGCTAAATACAAGTGTTCTGCCACACTGGACATGACTTCTGAAAAAATTGTGATGGTAAGAGTTGTTGGCCTTAACAACTGGAAGGATGCAATTTCCGTAAACTGAGATGAGAAAACAATGAGTATATTAGGTATAAAGGGAAGTATATAGAACTCAGATTTAAATGTTACATTTGAGATGTCCATTAGACCCTCAATTTAGACTATAGAATAGGAAGTTAATATAAAAATCTATTATTTGATATAAAATCCAAGCTCTAGCTATGAATTTGTGAGCTGTAGCATGTAACAGCATAAATAATTACACAAAGGCAGGCTGGATGAGATCACCAAATGATGGAGTATGAAGGAGAGATGTTGAACTAAAACAAATGCTACTGAATGAGCAAAAAAATTAGGAGTGGTTAGTACCTGCTAGAACTAAGAAACAGTAGATCATCAGTAAACTTAGAGTTTAGGTGGAGCAGTGAGGTCTAAGTTATTTTAGTAAGCTGTAAACACAAAGGAATGAGTCTAGACAGGAAAAGCAATGGCAACATTTTAAAGGAATTTTTCTTCAAACAAAAGAGGAGAATATGAAGGAATTTAAGGTTAAGGCATGCATTTTGATTTCATTTTTCATAAAGATGGGAAATAATATGTATGTGCTTACTAAATTGTTATTCATTTTAGAAATAAATATGATGGTGTAGCAAAGACAGTAAAAATTAAAAGAGTGATGTCCTGAAGATGGGATAAGAAAAAGTGAAAGGTCTGACCATGGCTAACACTCAGTTCACAGTGATGGGAAACAAAGTAGAGTTAGATCTGAAATTTAGGCAGGGAGGGCATGTAGTATTTCCTATAATGTGGGAAATCTCTTCTATGCTTTCTTAGAACAGAACAAACCTTTGTTTGCATTGACTATTGGGGACCATTAGTTTGATGAGAGAGTAAGGATATGGAATAAGATAAGATGCATCAATCTTAGAAATTGGGCTCTTCTGGGTGGCATGAATGATCCATATGACATGATATCTCATGAATGTTTACTGCAATCAGTCACTATGATTATCTATTCTCACTTGTCATAATTTGAGTCTGTAATGATTGCAAAGGCTCATTTGTAGAATGAAGTTTTGGTGGTAACACTTTGGAGAAGGACTGGAAACCTTAGGAGGTAGATCTTACTTTGTGGAAGTAAGTTCTAGGGACATACCTTTGAAGGGTATAATGGCATTCTCACCTTTATCTCTCTGGTTTCTAGCCACCATTAGTAAACAGCTTTGGTTTTCCACATGTTCTTAACTATGTTGTAATGTTTTACTGTGACCCCAAATCAATAGAACCAAGTTATATTGGCTTGAATCCTGAAACTATAAGCTAACATAAACCTTTCCTCTGTGGTGGTTTTTCTCAGGTATTTTGTCACAGAGAGAAAGCAGACTGCACAGAAAATTGCCCCTGTAATCCCAGTGCTTGGGTCTGGGGGAACATGTTCATCCCTGGCACTTTCTAACTAACTAGAAAGTCTAACCCACTAGGTTCCAGGCCAGTGAGAGCACTTGTCTCATAAAGCAGTGGGTACATGACTTAATGTCATGATTAGTGTTCAGATCCACAGCATACACATGAATGTTAGGTGGGCATGGTAGCCCACTTGTAATCCCAGTACTCAGGAGGCAGAGACAGAAGATTCTCCAGGCCAAATTATTGAGCCCTGGGTTTAAGTGAGAGACTCTGCCATAGAAAATCAGGTAAAGGACAATCAAGGAAGACACCTAATGTCAACCTTTGGTGTTCAAATGCACACATATAGACACGCATACATCTTGACACAATCATCCCTTCAAAAATGTGAACATTAATACACACACATGCATACACAGTACATACATACATATACATGCAAAATAATTAAATGGTGGGCATACCAACTAAGAAACATCTATGTTGACTTTTACACGCAAGTACATGTATACCCCACACACGTGTGCAGCCTCCCACATAGGACCATGCATACACACATGAGCCAAAGTAAGAGGAAATCTTATAATTCTTCTTTGAGTCAGGACCTCATGTGCCATAGAATGCCTTTCAGGTCACTGTATTTGAGGATAATCTTGATTCTGCCCCTCTTACCTCCCAAGTTTTGGGATTATAGGCAAACACCTCCATACCCAATTTCTCTGGTGCTAAAAACAAAATACATGTATTAATCCATGCTATGCAACCACTCTGCCAACAGAGCCACAGTTTCAACTCAACATCTTATCATTCTGCAAGCAGAGCTTAATGAATGCTTTTAGTAGGAGCTCAGAAGACCAGCATGCTAGAAAAAATGTCTATCATAAAGAGTGTATTGAAAAGAATTAGATAAACATGAGGACCATATTAATAATTGCACAAAGGTTGGAGAGATGGCTTAGCAGTTAAGCGCTTGCTGTGAAGACCAAGGACCCTGGTTCGAGGCTCGATTCCCCAGTACCCACTTAAGCCTGATGCACAAAGTGTCACATGCATCCAGAGTTTGTTTGCAGTGGCTAGAGGCCCTGATGTACCCATTCTTTCTTTCTCTCTCTTTCTCTCTATCACTCTCAAATTAATAAATAAAAATAAACAAAAATTTTAAAAATAATAATTGTATTAGAGTTTATCTATGTTACATCCTGGAGAAGAACTTGCTTTCATTCTATCTTCCCTGACACTTTGTGGGAGACTGAGCTTAACCAGGACAGTTTATCTTGTCAAGGACATGTCAAAGCAAGTCATATGCAGGAAGTGGCCTGGGTCAAATTTTAGTCAAATTTCCAGTGAAATCAGGAGCAGAGTGTAAGTATTTGAAATACTTGTGGTTTGGCTGGCAAGTAAATTTTTAAAAGAATAAGGCACATATAAACTTATCCAGTGAAAGTATTATTGCTATAGAGATAAGTACTATTAAAGACAACCTTTTCAGAAAGACAATTGTAAGGATGTTGAGGCCATCTTAAGAATCAAGCAGGTATGAAATTGGAAATATTTCATTTTAAAATAGAATCCCTGGACAATAAGCTTCCACAAGGTGACCAACAAAGTTGTTTGCCTAAGATTCTTCACCACATAAGCATGTAGGCTACTATAGGCCCCTGAATCCATGGTCTAAGTTGGCCCAAGTACTGCTTGAGCTGGTGGCAGACCTTGGTGTTCATCATCATTTGGAACAGATTTTGCAGACATGCTGAAGCCACAGAAGCTTATACTCAAATTTCAGAAGAAGGTCTAGACATCTCAAAAGAGACAATGGCCTTTGGAGCAATGATGAGACGTGAGTTTTGGAATGACAAAGGGGGTCTGGGTTCACTCATATTGTACCCATTGATGATACCTTTCTATTGCTTGGACAAAACACCTGAGTAGAAGCAGCTACTGTGAAAAAAGGGTTTGTTTTGGCTTATAGTTTTGAGTGGAAATTTAATCACAGCAGAAAAGTAGAGGCTGAACATCATTTCTTGTCACAATAATTGGAAGATAGCACCCAGAGTGAGGCAGCTCTGGTAATGGAGATACCTCAAGTATAAAACCCTAAAACACACTCCCAGCAACACACTTCCTTCATCAAGGCTCTGCCTCACAAATTGCCAACAGTTAGGGACCAAGTATTCAAAACACATGAGGGTATGGGAGTCATTTCACTTTCAAATTATCACAACCATAATTCCTCACAGTAATTTGTACCCTTAGAGTTATTAAAGGCATTAAAAATGGATCATTCCTTAGTCTAAACCTTTTGTTTTATTTTAAAAAGAAGTTGAAATATCAGGGATGATAAGTGCACCATTCTGGTGAGGAATGCATGTGTGGATATAGCCTTATTTGGAAATCACTGTATAGTCTGCTTAAGTTAGCTATGAACTAAAGATTTCTATAAAAAGTAGCCTATTAAAAATAAAAGGAGTCTGAAGCCCAGAGACAGAACAAGAACATATCTTCCTTTTTTTTCTTCTGTAACCTGATGCATTGGTGCATCTTTTTAAATATATTTTTAATTTTTATTTACTTATTTTCAAGCAGAGAGAGAGAGAGAGAGAAAGAAAAAAGAGAAACAGAGATAGAATGGGCATGTCAGGACCTGTAACCACTGCAAATGAACTCCAGATGTATGTGTCCCTTTTGCATCTGGGTTACATGACTCCTAGGGAATTGAACCTGGGTCCTTTGGCTTTGCAGGCAAAAGCCTTAACTGCTTAGCCATCTCTCTGGCCCAGCATCTTTATAGACACTTCAACCAACACCTATTAAGTAACCTGTTGCACTCATGCAGCTTTATAGACACTTCAACCAACACCTACTCATTAATCTCAGCCATTTCTGTTTTCCATGAGTAATCTGATGCAATTGTGCATCTTTATAGAGACTTCAACCAACATCCATTCATTAATCTCAGCAATTTCCATCTCATAGATATGTAATTGTCCCCTCATATTGCACTGAACACATTCCTTCTTCACTCTTCATTGTACAAGATATTCTTACATGAGAAATAATAAACTTATTGAACTGAAAACTGTGTATTTTTCTTCACTGAAATCCCCGCAGTGTTTGACCCAACACCTTGTAATTTGAGTAAGATATGTGGACTCATTGAATATGATTATGTATAAGTGTAAAATGAGCCAAGAAAGGGAGCATGACCATTTTATTTAAAAGGGTTGAGGGGGGCTGGAGAGATGGCTTAGAAGTTAAGGTGTATGCCTGCAAAGGCAAAGGAACCTGTTTTAGTTCCCCAGGACCCATGTAAGCCAGATGCACAAGGAGGCCCATGCATCTAGAGTTTTTTTTTTGCAGTGGTTGGAGGCCCTGGTGCGCCCATTCTCTCTCTTTCTCTCTCGCTTTCTCTCTACCTCTTTCTCTCTCTCTTTCAAATAAATATATATATATATATATATATATATATATATATATATATATATATATTAGAAAAAGGTTTGAGGGAAATAGTCTTGCACAGTATATTGTAAAGGATAGTTGGTAAGAAAACAAGGATGACCTCATTTGGACTTTGGGAAAGCAAGAGAAAATGAAACCACTAATAACAGGGAAAAAGAATGTGACTAAGTTGTGAAACAAAAAGTAAAGAATCACCTAAAATATTAGTCAAAGAATGTCACAAATGTCACTTTACTAACTAAACTAACCTCAAAGTTTATGTTAATTTCCAGAAGAATACATTTCCTTAAACAACTAAGCCTGCCTGCAAAGTAAAAACATTTACACCCATCAAGCTCTCCTGAAAATGATGTAACAATTCATGTTTTACTTCAAAAACTATGAAAAAATTATTTAGCTTCTAATTCTGCTTCTATATTATGCATAAACATTACATAGTGTTTGTTTTCATCTTAATTACTATAATGATAAATTACTACAATATATAAACACACAAGTATACTATATGGTAATATAAATTAAAATCATATATTTTTAAGTATTTTTATTTATTTAAGAGGGAAAAAAGAAAGAGAGAACTGCATGCTAGAGTCTCTAGCTGTTGCAAAAGAAATATAAATGCATGTGCCACTTTATGTGTCTGGCTTCAAGTAGGTAGTGGAGAACTGAATCTGGACTGGCAGGCTTTGCAAGTAAGTGCCTTTAACCACTGTACCACTTCCCCATCCCCTAAAATCATATATTCTTTTAAAATTAACTTATTTTATGTGTGTGTGTGTTCATGTGTATGTTTTGTATATGGGTTAAAGTATGGCTCCAGATGTTTGCCATGGCATGCATTTGGAGAATAGAAGACTATTTTTAGGTCAGTCATCAGATGTCCACAGTATTTCAGGCAATATTTCTCTGTGCATCTCACTCTGCTACTGAGATTCCATTGGACTATTGTAATTTGTGTACTGTGAACTTCTGGAAAATTCTCCTGTCTCATCTCCCATCTCACTGTCCGTGAGACGGGATGACAGAAGCCTTACCTGGTGTTGTAGCTCTACATTGCTGGGATGAACATCCAAGCCAGACACAGTTTATGGGAGAAAGGTATCTATTTCAGGATGATAGAGCCAGTGGATGTTCTATCAATGGTGAAATAAGTAGGCCCCCCTTCACAGATCCAAGCAGAGAGACACAACCACAGAGCCAGCAGCACCACAAGCAAGCAAGCACAAACCTGAGTATCCCATGCAGAGCTCAAACTACTCTGCATACCTTTGGCAGGGAATTCAGATCCACCTCCAGTAACACCTTAGGACTGAACCTTAGGATCTGCTCACAGTGACATGTCTTGCAGCCAAGCAGCTGAAAAATCCAAGTTACAACCTGTAATAAAGCCCCTTAGTCTATTGGGGGGGCATGCATTCAAACTAGCACACCTGTGGTATAAGGAGGATGAAACTTGGGCACTTAGGCTTATGCAGCCAGCATTTTACCATTTTTCAGCCCAATGTTTTAAAATGTATGTATTTCATAAATCTGGTATGTGACTATAATGTATGTATATCAGTGAGTATATGTGAGGAAATATAACCATCATTAAAAATTGTTTTTTCTAGGTGAAGAAATTAATTTTTGTTATTCTTTTAGTTTTAAAGAGAAGAGATATAGAACTTCTGGATTCACTATAGTGGGTATATTTTACTCTTAAATCAGACAAATAAGCTTATAAAATTAACATCCTAAAAAATCTGTTACCTTAAATGGAAAATATTTGTTTCCAAGTAAGCAACTCTCTAGGACCGATTAGTTTTGATATTTGTTAGCAAATGATAGATTTTTCAGGACAAAATAGACTTACATAAATATCCCTGGTGAAGCTGAGTTTGGTGGCTATACTGGTAATACCAGCACTAAGAAGGCACAAACAGAAAGATTATTGTGATTTCAAAGTCAGCTTGAACTACAGGGTACAACTGTCTCAAAAGAATGAAACAATCACCAATGAATTATATAATTTCCTTCTCTAAGTATTTTATTAGTAATATTGTGAGTATATTTTATGTTATTTTCTATAGAAATGATTTCCATGATGTTGGAGGAGCAACTAAGGTTCAGAGAAAGAAGAATCAAGCAGCATGTAGAAACTTCTGGCACGTGGACAGCATTTTGTCCTTATTTCTCTAGATCATAGAAAACTGGAAACTAAAGTACAGTTTGCAAGTTGAGAGGCAAGAATAAAAGGAGGATCAGTTGGAATAGGAAGGTTTTCTTATTTCCTTCTTGTTCTCTCTCTCTCTCTCTCTTTTTTATTCCTTTGAATATCCCTGTACCTAAAGTGCATCTCCCAATCAAAGAGCAGTTGGCTGAGGTCAGATTTTAATCAATATGAAAATATTAGAGGGCATCAGTATCTGAGATGAAAAGGACTTTACCATATAAAAGATTCCTGCTTGTTATAGCTTATGAATATTTCTTCTCTAATTCCTTGGAGACATGCAAATTGTAACTATGTTTCTTAAAGAAAGCAACAAAAAGAGACTAAAGTTTAATTATACTGTTTTATTTCCTTTGCAGCTGTGTTCCATTAGCTGCTTAGTAGTGGGAAAGTTCTTGGCAATCTTTGACCTTCTACCAATACAACCCTGTGCAAACTGGTAATTATAATAAATTATAGGCCACTGGCTGGTGAAAGAGACACTTGTAGTATTTTTTCTCTTTCAGAGGCCAGTGAATTAACTTTATGATTGAACTGTAATCCTTAATTTTTGCATATGAAGCTACTGAAATGTTCATGATACATTGTTGTCTTTCATCTTATAATAAGCTACTGAGAATCATATTTTTTCCTACCTCAATCTTGTACTCAGAGCTTTTATTATTAAATAAAAGCAGGCATGGCTCCTGAAATCTATAACATGACTAGGATAATGCTAAGGGAAAGTAAAGCCTAATAGACAATTTTGTCATGCATATAGTGCATGAACACATTTAAACCACACAATAAACTCATACAATATGTACTGATATGTACTCACATTATCTGAAGTCATAGAACCACAGAGAAAGGAGTTAAATGCTGGGTGCATTTATTCATTTATTCATTTATTCATTCTCCAGCTTAAGCTGGAAGTCATTCTTTTAACCATTAAGCTATCCTGCCTCATTGCATTTTGGAATCTTTATGGAACCATGAAACATTCACAGGAAAAAGGGCCATAGTAAAAAGAAGTAGAAACAGTGTGCTACTGAACAGTCCATGGAGATCAATAAATTCTCATTGAATGCCTCTTCTCTCATTTCACTTTGAAGGAATATGACTTTCCACTGAGGGTGTTGTAATCTATCAGATTCTTATCACATACTCACTGCAGCATGATAAACAGAAAGGTAAAGGCTTAGAGTCTGTGGTGTAACTCTAAATGCTGAAAGATTTTATCTTGCAGTGTATCTTAGCCAGTACTGGAGTTCTGGGTGAAGTATGAGGGAATGAGTCCTAAAGAAGTGTTTTGGCCACATTCTTCCAATTTTTTTGTGACCAATAAATAGCCTTTGTTTGACAGGAGGAAGGAAAGGCCTATTAGACAGTCAAGGATGCTTAGGATCTGTCAAGTCAACAAAGGCCGATACTTCTTCCACATAGAACCTGCTTCATTGTTCACAGAACCAGGAACAAAACAAAAGGGCAAAGCCCAGTAAGTCAGAAAGTATTGAGATGCCCAGGACATAGCATTTTATTAAGGTGAGTCCTAGCTCACCTTCCTTACTCACCCTTAGTATTTCTTTTCCTTTCTTTTACATTTGATTTATTTTTTTAATTTTAAATTTTTATTTATTTATTTGCAAGAAGAGGGAGAAGAGAGACAGAGGGAATGGGCACAGCAGGACCTTCAGCTCCTGCAAATGAACTCCAGATATATGAGCCACTTTTTGCATCTGGCTTTTTTACATGAGTATTGGGAGAATCAAACTCGGGTCATTGGGCTTTGCAGGCAAATGCCTTAACCACTGAACCATCACTCCAGCCCTTCATTTATTTTTAAATTAGCTTCTGAAACTAATAGATGTTCTTATAGCATGTTCATAAATACTTAGTTTTGATTGATTCCACCCCACAGCTTTGACATTTCTTCATGCTAGTTTTCCCTTATCTGGGCATGGTGGTCTAATATCATCCACTCAGCATCAATATAACTTTATCCTGTTTGTCTTTTCATTACAGTAACTGGATACATTCATCTTTCTAAGACTTGAGACCAGAGAAATGCTCATCTCATCATCAAAAGCTTTGGCCCATCCGAGTGTTCTAAGCCTGTATACAGATAAGATGAGGTAGTAGTCCATTTCTTCCCTATGCTCAGATCCAGCCTGTCCAGGGGTGCTAAAAGAGCCCCCACCTGACCCACTCCCTAATTGTTCCCTATAGTCTCATAAAACCATGTTTTCCAAACAGAAATAGAAGAAAACTGTCCTCGTTATTCAATCCCTCACAAAAGATGGAAGGATTAAGATAGCTTTATCAGTGGTCTTTTATTCATCTCTGCCAGAAAATAGAACTAAACTTTATAAAGGTCAGTTCTAGGAAACACATTTTTAAAAGCAAAGAATTGCATGATAGTTTAACCTATCTTTATTATAATCTTTTCTCTATTCTATGAAAAGAGAGTTTGTCCAAGTTTTCTTTCTTGGGGCTGTTTTTTAGTCACTTTTTCATATTTGCTTCTTTTCTTTTTTCTTTTTGACAGCTCTTCTGTAGAAAGTTTATCATTTATTAGCATTGGGCCTGCAGTCATCAGTGCTACCAGAACTCTTGGGGCACAGTGAACTTTCACTCATGTGCACTCTTTCTCTCCTGAAGTCAGATCACTATCATTTCTGTGAAAGGCTATCCCCAGCTTAATATTTGAAGGTTACTCTCACATAAAACCTTTTAATCACACCAGCAGAGAACTCAACTAGCAGTATTACCATTTTTGTCTCATATTTATAGCTTTAATTAACTTCTTTAGTTATATAGCAAAGAAACTTTGCCCATTAAGGAGAATTTGTTGATAATTACTGAAATTCTTTTTTTACTTTTCAGTAATGTACCTGGACATTCTTATAATTAAATAATGAAATTTGTTGCTGATAAAACAATTTTAAATTTTTATTTATTTGCAAGCAGTGAGAGGAAGGAAGAGAAAGAATATATGAATGGGCATGGCACCTTGTGCATCTGGGTTTATATGGGTACTGATGCCATCAGGCTTGCAAGCAAGCACCTTCACCACTAGGCCATCTCTCCAGCCCAGATCTTTTTTTAAAACTTTTGTTTATTTTTATTTATTTATTTCAGAGCAACAGACAGACAGAGAGAAAAAGAGGTATACATAGATAGATAGATAGATAGATAGATAGATAGATAGATAGATAGAGAGATAATGGGCACATCAGGGCCTCCAGCCACTGCAAATGAACTCCAGATGCATTGTACCACGTTGTACATGTGGCTTACATGGGTACTGGGGATAAAGCCTCGAACCAGGGTCCTTAGGCTTCACAAGCAAGTGCTTAACAGCTAAGCCATATCTCCAGCCCCAGAACAATTTTTTACAAACTACTTTTGATTATTTTTACAGATAAAGCATGTATTTATATACACTATTATATCTCTACAACTTTACAACAGATTTCTACTGAGGAACTAATTTTCAATATCATATTGTATATTTTCCTTACTGGATGAGTGCTACTTAGATAAAAAAAAATCTTTGAAAAATGTCATTAAAATCACTTATGTGATTACATGTGTCATGCAGAATTTAAATTTTATTTTAATTTAACAGTTGAATTAATAACATAAACCAAACATTTACATTATTGCCCTGAGAGAAGTGCTAGTCTTTGAAGCTTATTAGCAGGGAACAACCTAAACTGGAAATATATAAAGGGAGGTTTATTTTCTTTGCTAGTCTCCAACTAATTTCTGTAAACTTGGTAATTTTGCCAGCTTTCACTCTCATGGAAGAGTGAGCAATCCAAACTCCAGTCATTTGATGTGGTCACATATCTCTTGCCAACTTTCTTTTTAAGTTCCCCATATAAACATGCATGCCAATTAAACAAAATAAATAAGGGAGGAACTTGCTATGCCCTCATGCCATTTTCTCATTAATTCTAGGAAATGACTCTAGGATATCTTCCCATTATTATCCAGTAGATTAAATGGCATCTTCCCCCAAATGACTCAGGAAAAAGTGCAAGGCTTACTTTCATCTTGACTCTATTCTTTTTGAATGAAGACCAGACCAAACAGTGCCCTTTGAGGCAGAAGATGCCTTTACTCATAATGCCATCCATTAAAGAAAGGTTTCACTAAAGGTCAGCTTTACCCCAGTGTGAAAGAAAATGCTGGAGGCTCATGTAAAGCCTCTCCGTGCTTATTAGAAGTAGCCTTGATTCGAGATTTATTGCAACAATTTCTTCATTAAATAGATTTGAGATATCAAATAGGAAGATAATGATTATGCTTGCATTCTAATGATATGATTCATTTTAAAATAAGATTATTTTGAAGTATGATAGAGAAAATCACAAAGATGAATAAATATGGATGCCTTCTACTCTTGTTTATATCAGCCCAAATATATAGCTTAGCAATATATTTGAATGAGTAAGTAAAGAGAATGAAATGAAGGACTTCATTTTAAGTTATGATCAGTAAGAGAACTAATAACATGGTGTCTGACGATACAGTAATTAAGAACAGAAAGAGGTCATGAGAACTACAGTTTGTATATGGACAAAAGGATGGAATTGTAAAACCAGACAGCATAAAGGTGGAAGACTTGTGGGAGGGGGTCTCACAGTAGGGGTTTTAAAAGCAAGGAAGTGACAGGCTGGGGAAATGGCTTAAGGGTTAAGGCATTTGCCTACAAAGCCTATGGACCCCAGTTCAATTCCCGAGGACCCACGCAAGCCAGATGCACAAGGGGGCGCATGTGTCTGGAGTTCATTTGCAGTGGCTAGAGTCCCTGGCCCACCAGGAGCAGCAGTACACAGCACCACTATGACAGTAGACTGTGCCTATGTCAGGACAGTGAATGAAAGCTGCACCAAGACAGTGTCCACAAACAAACCAAGATATGGCTACTCATGACAATGGACCACAGATCTACCACGATCATGGACTACAGTAGTACAGTAACAGTAGAATTGAATAAAGCCCATATGTTTTTTTCCTTTCACCCTAGGATCTCCTATTGGTTGCGTCCACCAAATAGACCAAATGAAAAGGCAGAATATTCAACCACAGCATTAGATATTATGATTTCTTGTCTCAAAAGTTGCTACTAAAGAGTCCTATATGATAAAATGAAGTAAAAATAGCAAACAGGTATAATTTATACTTTATAAAACTGGTCATTATGTTATCACATTCAATAAGTTTTCTCTGTGTCTTTGACAGGATCATTGAACAGATGTTATCTATCACCTTTATTTACTTACAATAAAATTGTTGCCATTTATAAGGAATGGGATTATGCTATTGAAAATAGCAATATATTATATCACTCCTATTTTAAAGTTAATTAAAATTAAGATAAGAAGCAAGACCATTGAGTAATCAATAAATACAAAATAAAACCAGCTCACATTTGAAATTCTTACATGTCTCACCATCTCTAAATGATGCTAATATAACATGCATCTTTTGAGAGAAGAATAAGCCAATTTGTTTCATGGCCTTAGGAAGAAGTATTCTCTAGCTACAAAAGAAGTGAAATCAAATTGCCAAACCAATGGAAAATGCATGGATAAGTCAGCTTAGAAGTCCAATCAGTACAGAGGAGGGAAAGATATTTAAAGAACAGTAAATTCAGAATTGCCTTTTCTGAAGTTGAACAGATAATAGTATTGATTTTCACATTCCAATTTGAGACTTATCTGCAGTAATTTCTATAAGAACCATGTACCATTTGTCAACTATGTGAAACAATAGATAATAACTTATTTTATTTCTACCTGATATCCAAATAAACCTAAAATTATTTAAAGGTAAATGTACTTTGTGTTCTCTTTTCAAAAAAAAAAAAAAAAAAAACTCCTGTGTTTCCTTCATATTTATTATAGGGATATATTATCTCTTATGTTTACATATTTATTCACATCATAAAGTCTACTTTTTAATCACATTTCAAAATTGGATAACAAACAGCTACATAACCCCTAAACATTATCTTTTATTATCTGCTTTTGATCATAAACTTCTCTATATCATTATAGTTTTCTATAATGGAAAACAAATCAAAGCAAAGCACATACTATGTTAACATTTGAAATTGACTTTTCTGATTATCATAAGGTCTTTAGTATTTTTTCCAAAAATGTTACATCTAGAAATAATATATTGGCTTTGATATTTGTGGGAGTTTGAATTAGATGCCTCTCATAAAATCCTGTATTTTGAATGGTTGGTCCCCAGCTGGTGGCAATTTGGGAGATAGAGCCTGATGAGTTGTGTTACTAGGCTTAGGAATATTATAGCAAGCTCACCCTTGCCAGAGCTAATCTCACTCTCTTGCAGAAGATGTGATGTCCAGCCTCTGCTCTACCATTAGTTTCCTGCCATCATGAAGCTTTCTCTGGAGAGTGTAAACCAAAATAAACCTTTTCCTTTCATCATTTGTTTTTTGGTCAGGTATTTTGTCCCAGCAATTGTAGGAGGACAGAAAAGAAAATTGGTACCAGAGGAGTGGAGTTTATTGCTGAATAGACCTAGCCATGTGATTTTTGATCTTTTGGAACTGATTTGTGGAAGGAATGTGGAAAAATTCTTAGATCATTGGTCTAAGATATGTCTTTACACATTGGAAATAGAGCTCTGAATCAGTCTAGTGTGAATTAAAAGATCTAAATGCAATTGTGGAAGAGGGGGTGGTTAGAATGGAAGAGCAAAGGAAGGGTATGACCTCTTACAATGCAACTGCCCAGACAGAAATTGGCCTTGATATCCATGACCTTGCAGTGCCTAGCAATATGCCGCAAGACCCTCAAAATAGAAGAAAAAGATGACGTCATCAAATTGAAAGAGAGACTAATGGAGAGAGGGAGGGGATATGGTGGAGACTGGAGTTCTAAAGTGGAATGGGGGAGGGGAGGGAAATATCAGGTGGGTTTTTTGATATTTAAGTATAATAGTCAATAAAAAACAATAATTAAAAAAAGATCTAAATTCAGAAAAATCTTTGAAGTCTTAGTTTATGAGAGGAAGAAGAACTTTGTAGAAGAACTGCTAGAGGCAGTTTCTATAAGGAGCTAGCAGTATTCTTCTTATGTTCTGAAAACTTTCACAAAGCTAAATACTTAAGAAATGGACTGGTGTGATTGATGGAGTGTAGAGCAGAAGGACATGAAAGAGGTAAGTTAACACAGAAATAAATGAAAGTTTTAGGATGGAGACTGTGGTAGTTTGAATAGATGGCCCCCAACATATTGAGTATTTTATTAGTTTGTTGTTTGCATCTGTAGCCACCTGGCTGGAGGCAGTGTCACTGGGCAGATCTTAAGATGTGGTGGTGGGTTTAGGATTTCAATCTAAAGATATGCAAAGTGTACCTAGCTAGAGTTCCTGGGGTATGCTGTGCTTTTGGCTTTTAGCTTGTGGCTTGGGTCTCTGTGTTTGGTCCTGTGAAGAGCAGGCCAGCTTCTTCTGCCGTTATGGAACTTCCCCTGAACCTGTAAGCTCCAATAAACATCTCTTCCTCCATAACTGTGCCTGGTCTGGAAGTTCATCTCAGCAAACCTAAAGCTGTCTGTTACAGAGACTGTACCTTGGCTCAGCTGCAATTCTTGGAACAATTACCACTATTGAGATAACTGTTCTACATTGTAACAGTAGGAGGAATGATGACTCATTTGAATGGAAGGGGCCTGAATACAGGAATTAACAGGTCTCCACAGTCAGCTTTAATCCCTTCAGAATTAACAAATTCACAATGACTGTTTTTGGAATTAGAGCAAATGCAGGAAAGAGAGGGTCATTGGATTTGCAACATGGCTTTTTGAAGATGGTCCCTAGATGATGTAGAGCAGTGTCATAATCCCTGATTAGAGGCCATAGAGAACATGGCATTGAACCCTGCATTGTAGTGTAGACTACAGGATTTTGGAGATTCCAGGATTATAGAATGGTCTCCAAGGAGAGCTTTTGACTTGGGATATATTTTTCCTTAGACTGTAGTCAGCCCAAGTGGAGGTGTGGAATTTGGACCCTAGAGATTTCATCTAATTTCTCAGATGCCAGACTTGGAGCTATAGGATTTGATCCTTGCCCTGCTTGTTGCAGATCTTGCATTGGTTCAATATTTCCTCCCAAAGCATTCCCAAAGTGGGAATGTTTACTGTGTGCCATTATGTGTATGAAAATTGTGTTTTGGTCTTATATGCTCATAGTTAAGAGACTGTTTCAGATGATACTTTGAGTATTGATAAAAACTGTGGGCACTTTTAAAGTTGGACTAAATGAATTTTACATCATGAGATAGTCATGAATCCTTGAGAATCAGGGCCTAATATAATGGTTTGAATCAGATGTCTCCTATAAACTCTTGTTTTGAGTACTTGGTATCCAGCTGGTGATGATTTGGGCATCAGGGGAAGTGGTGTGTTTCTGAGGGCTGGTTTAAAGATGGTGTTATAGCCATCTCTCCTTTACCAGAATTCAGCCCAGTCTCTTGCTGCTCTTTTTTGCCAGTTCCTGTAGCAATAAGTGATGTTCAGTCTCTGCTCTACCATCTTTTCACTGCCATCATGAAGCTTCCCCTTAAAGACAATAAGCTGAAATAAAACATTTACTCACATAACCTGTTTTTGTTCAGGTGGTTTGTCTCAGGACCACAAAGGTAGCTATAACAATGTTTATGATGTTTAACTTGCTGAAATGTATTCCCTTATACAACTGTACCTCATTTTGTATAGAGACATTAGAGTTTTTGTCTTAGTTAAGTATGACTATGAATGTAGCTTTTATAAATATTTATCATTAGGTTTGTGTGTGTGCGTGCACACGCGTGCATGTACACGCGCGCACACGCACACAAACATGGACATATGCACATGTGTATATGTGTGTGAACATAAGATTTTATTCCTGTGCAATAAATGCTTATGAATGCTACATAACTGGGTCAAATAAATGCACTGCTTTCCAGAATGACTACACCACACTGCATTCTCACAATCAATGATACATGTATTTACCAGCATCCCTCCCAGGATTGGCAGATGAGATTGGGCACATTCAGGGTGGTATGGCCATCAAACCACAGGATCTTCTTTTTTAATTTTTAAAATCATTTTAATGTTTATTATTATTAATAATAATAATAATAATAATTAATTATTAACAAGATGTTTCATATGGATACAGCATATGTTGGCATCCTCTTTCCCCTCATTCCTGCCTCTATTCACTTCCCTCATTCTTGCCTCCATTCACTTGGGGACACTCTTCAGTGAGGTTGCAGATATTCCTCATAGGGTTGTAGTTTATGCATTGAGGGAGCAGTAGTCAGTTATTTTTGGTGGGGAGGGAATGCCTCTGGGCATGATGTCTCAACCTGTGGCTCTTACATTCTTTCTGGCCCAACTTCCACAAAATTCCCTGAGCCAAGGTGGGTGAATTTTAAGTCTCTTCAGTGATGAGCTTTTAGGAGCCTTTGGATATCTGCTTTGGTAGGTGTTGAGTATCCTCAGGGTCTGTCTCCTACACCCTGGCATTGATTATTAGGTTCATCATGGAAGCAGCACTCTTGCTTGTCTCTCCAATCCCTCTGTGGATTCAGCTGTGGCTTGGCTGAAGTGGGAGGGGTAGTTTATCTCCTCTAGTCTTGCTACCTTCTGAAAAACAAAAGAACAGATTCTCCAATGGAGAGTGAAGTCAAGCATAGATTAAATGGGATAAGCATTATTAATTTAGGGAGAATTTTATGTGTGTAACCCCTCTTTTAGCCAAAGACTACTGAGAGTTTAACACTGGAGAGCATAATCTTTGTCTCCATAGGATTCTGATCTGGTTCCCAATTCCAGATATTGGTTCCTTTCACTGAGCAGATCTCTTTGCCAGTTAGAAAGCTATTAGTTACCCAATGAAGCTCTGTGTCACTATTGCACTGGAGTGTACATCCTATCAGGATGTTTGCTTCCAAGTAGCTTAGATATCTGGTTGCTCAGACCTTTGTTGGCCATTTTCCCCAAGTAGCTCATATAGCACTTTCCAGCACTAGACAGGCTAACTGTCATTCCTAGGATTTTCAATGGCAGGAATTTTTATTTCATGCATTGTAAAACATGAGCAGTATAGTTCATCCTGGTTTAAATTTACAGTATGATTGATTATATTGTGTAGAAATGACCTTATAGTTTCTTGAAGAAAACATGAATGATTATTTTATCAGTGAATAATTTGTGCTGATGATTTATTTGGAGGAATAGTTATGATTAAATTTATATAATGATTAAATAGAAAGAAAGAGAGAGAGAGAAACAACCATAGCCTCCTGCCACTGTTAATGAACTCCAAATGCATGTGCCATTTTGTGCATCTGGCTTTATGTGGGTATTGGGAAATCAAAGATGGCTGTCTGTCTGTGTAAGCAAGCACCTTTAGCCTCTGAGCCAAGAAAGTGATTTAAACCAACTCCATAGTGTTCTGAGATTTTGGATAAATTTGTTTCATAATTTCCAACCTAAATCAACATTCTTATATTTGTCATGTTTGACTATTATGTTTAAAAAGCAGTTCAAAATGCTACTCAATACTTACCACTCGATCTTTTAATGTATAATTTGAATAATCCCAGAAATTCACAAGTTCACAAGAAATTCAATAGTTTAAATAAGCCAAACAATTTTATTGTCATTTTTTTTCATTCCCCATCTTTCTCTCTTCTACTGAAGAAAGCTCATAGAAATATGCAAGAGAGCAAGTGAGATTATTATGTGGTGCATCTTCAAAGTACTCTAAACTAAAAGTTTATATTGTTCAAGAATTTGTCATTATTACATTAATTCATCAAGCTCACAATGGAATGTCACATAATAGAAGCTATATTGTGCCACAGAATTTTAAAGTCTTATGCTAATCATTCCTCCTGTCAATATTGTTTATTGATGCTATATGAATAACTATACAAGTATAACTCTTATTTTACTGTGCCCTGTTTAGGCAAAACCACTAGGACTCTATCTGGTAAAAAGTGTCATCTTCCAGGACAAGACTTGCTTTCCTCACAGTTACAACATGGTCTCTCAGTGTCTGTGACTGTAGCCTTTGGTACCTTCAGCAAGTAGGGACTTAATTTTTAAGTGTGGTGGGTGACAAAGTGCTTTGGCAATGGTGTGCATTGTTTTCGGTACCTCTTGGATTTCCCTGATTAACATCTCACTGTGAGGGGTAACCCTGTCCTGATCTTGAACTTCACCAGCCTGAGCCAATGAATTTAGGATTAAACCTTCTCCACTCCTTTTTTTTACTGGGCACTTCTGTCTAGACCATCCAACCCCTTTCATTAGGGGTTATATGCTGTATCTGGTATCCTGGCAGATTCTCATGGCATAGGAAAGTACTATGGGAGCTGCTGGGGATAATGATCACCAATAGCATAAATAAGTATGGTGCCCTAACAGCTATACAATCAACCAGCTGAGCAAGAAGAATGCAACTTGTACAATAGTGGAAAGCAGCTTGTGCAGGTAACCAACTGCCCTCTGATTTGGATATGAGACTGATACCTATATGGGAGAGAATTCATACCTATTACTAGGAACCAAGACAGAAATCCATGGCCAGAAGACTCACAAATCTGAAAGAGAAGCCGCCATGGCTCTCTAGATAATTAGAGTGAACATACACATCAAGAAGTTTCTCAAATCACTATACATATCCCTCTTAATTAAAGCTGCTGTTACTCTTGGTTGGATAATCTGTTTTATCCTACAGATAACAGAGAATACTGGGGACATCCAAGATCCATCTGGAGGCAAAGGTAGAAGGATTGCAATGGGTTTGAGGCCAGCCTGGAACTACAGAATTTGTTCCAGGTCAGTCTAGGCTAGAGTAAGACCCTACCTCAAAACAAAACAAATAAACAAATAACACAAAATAGACAGCACTGATGTGCAGGCAGCTGGACATCTATCTGCCCACCTTGACCAGACACTGACAACATGTGGCTCCTTTTAGGGTATTTATAGTTTCCTGTCTCCTTCCTAGCATTTGTGCGCTCCTGGGTGTTTGTAATGACTGCTGAATTTGGTGGCAGGGAAGAAGGGTATAACTGTGGGGACCTTGTTGGGGGAAGGGTGGGTAGCTCTTTGTACACTTGAGGTGTGTTGCTTTAGGGAAACAATGGCTACCAACTGCTTTGCTTCCCCTTCAACCTATTCTTGCATCACAGGAATAAAACTGTATAAAGCATAATTCTTACTACAGCAATTTTCAGCAAATTGTTCTGCTAAATAGAAATATATTACCTGAAGGTGGAAAAGTGATGATAAACCTAACCCTTCAGCTCTGTTTTAAAGGTCATTTTGGTTAAATATAGACAAATTGTGGTGCAAAGTACCTTTGTTTGATGTTTCTTACTCTCTCTTCCTGTACCTCATTATGTTAATGTAATGACTTATTTGACAGAGGAGTTTCATCTATAATCTTGAAAATATATAATGGATTTAATTTTCAAGGTTATATTTTCAGAAAACTATTAATGTCCCTTTCAAAGTCATTGAGACTGAATTATGTTTTAGCAAAATATTAAGTACATTAAGGGTCTCTTAGATCTGAGTAAAGCCAATCAGCAGTCCAGGAGCACTTATTTAACAGCTTTGGGCCCTGCATTGTTAAACGTATTATGAATTATCCATGCTCACCATTATCTTGAAAAATTAAACCTCTCTGCTTCATTCAAATTCCATCAGAGGCTGTCACAAAATAGCTTTTTTTTTTTTCTTTAACCATCAGAGCTTTTGTATTTTTAAATGTTCATTAGATAATGATCCTTAAATATTCAGGAATTTTTTGTACCTGAATTAAATGAAATTGTCTCTTGTTAAAAAGTGAAATTTTAGGGTTAGAGAGATGGCTTAGTGGTTAAGGCACTTCCTGGAAAGCCAAAGGACCCATGTTCAACTCCCCAGGAGCCACGTAAGCCATATGCACAAGGTGGCACATACATCTGGAGTTTGTTTGCAGTGGCTGAATGGGCTGACATGCCCATTCTCTATCTGCCTTTTTCTCTCTCTCTCTCTCCCCTCTCAAAATAAATAAGTTCAAAAAATTATGAAGGTGAAATTTTCTTCCATGGAGCACAAGAATTTGCCTATACTATCTCCTCTATCTGTGTGAGAATGAGCAGAACCACTGTAAGTTTATGTAGACAGTATTACAAAAACACAGGCATTAGATTATGTCAATAACTATTTGCCTCATGATCAAAACTGTCTTCCACCTAGGAATAATTTTCATCAGAAATATGGCCAGAATCTTAGCACAGAGCACATGTCACTGAGGGAAACATCTGCCATTGTCCCCGAGACAGGCTCAGTGACTTCTAAGTAATAGACAATTGATTAAAATCATCAGTTGTCCCCATCCAGTCTTTACACAGATGTATGTGTTCCTCTTATTGTAATTATTTGAACTGAAATTATTTGAATTGAAATACTTGCAATATTGAAAACTATAGTTGATATGACTTATAGAAAGATGCATATTTATTTGTGACACTTTTGCCATCCCTGGTTACTAGCTTACAAATCTTAGACCACTTTCATTTAGATAACAATCCTCTAAGAAGCAGATGTTGCAGCACTAAATAAAAATGCATAGGCAGGTGCATAATAATGCTATGAGGATAAGAGTTATGTGGAGAACTGCAAAGAAAATAAGCTTTCAGATATTCTGTATGATTTGAAAGCCAAGCAGAAGTCAAAACAAGTACACAGGGGTAGAGATAAGATAGGAACTTCAGTCCAATATGAAGGAAAACAAAATTATTTGGAGAACAAGTGCATTTTTTAAATAAAGCAAGTATGCAATGTTTTTCAAGCAGTAGGAATGTCAAATGTGAGTATCAAAAAAAAATATACAGTGAAAAACAGAAGAGAAGGATGTATGTAGACTGTCATGTTCAGACAAAAGGGGGCAGAAGTTCCATAATGGCAGAAAAATTTGGCCTGCCTTCACAGGTCCAAGCAGAGAGAAAGAAGCCAAAAGCCAAAAGCCCACACAGAGCAGCACACCTCAGGAACTCCAGCTTGGCACACTTTGCATATCTTTCCAATGGAATCTCAAACCTACCACCACACTTTAAGATCTACCCAGTGACACTGTCTCCAGTCAGGTGGCTGCAGATGCAAACTACAACTAATAAAACACAGAGTATATTGGGGGACATCTATTCAAACTACCACATTCTGCTCCTGTCCCCCAATAGATTTATAACTATCACACATTGTAAATTGTATTCAGTCCAGTTTCAAAGGTCCCCACAGTCTTGACCAACTTAAGATAGTGAGTCCTGTAAAATCAAACAAGTTAAATACTTTCAACATATAAAGGCACAGAATAAACATTTTCAACTGGTATAAGGCATAGCAAGGAGAGACTAGAACAATACAAACTTAATCACCATCAGCAGTCATCAAACTTCTGCAGTTCAAGTTCAATATAACCCAAGACTGACAGTCTCCAGGTTTTCCAATTCCACCCCTCCAGCTGGGCAGAGTAGCCAGGGAAAACTTCATCCCAGGCCAATGGTGCACTCCATGGTAGCCCTTTTGCACAGTCCTGGTATATCCAAAACGCCTTCAGGTCTCCAGGCAAATCATGGTCCATCTTCCAAAGGCTCTTATAGCCTATAAAGGCATCACACCATGCCTCATGCCGCATCTCATCAGCAGCTCCTGGAACCATGTGCAATTCATGACCACACCATGCATTTTTCATGCTTCCAAAACTAATACCAGGTGTGCAGGACACAGCCATATTCTTAATTCAGAGATAAAATAAATTGTAACCTTGAAAAGCAGGTTCCTTCTCCAGTCAACTCTTTCCAAAACAGTTTGCATTTCTAACAGTATTTTCTCAGGCATCTTCTCCATTGTTTTAATGTAAAGCAGTCAGGCCACCTTCCTTAAGATTGCTAATGTGTTGATAATAGCAGCTCCAGCAACCTAAAACCAGTCTTGGTGCCTTTAATTTTAACTTGCTTGAGGTTTTCCAACTTAAAATCTTAAATCTCTCAGTCCAATATCTTTAGCCAAGCACATCAGTCCACTACAAAGTTAACCTTGATCAAACTCTCTGGGCCTGAGCAGCAGAACACAGCCATCCCTTATGCCAGTAGCCCAGTTCCAACAAAGTCTTCTGCAATCTTTCCTTCCCCATAGAAAGCTCATAAGCCAAGCCTTGAAGTTCAATACTGTCTGCACTTAGCATTCTCAAACTCTCATCAGAATAGTCCATAAAACTTGGCTTACCACTCCAAAAGGGAACTTCAGTTGCAAGCACCAAGTCCATGCCCATTCCTCCAAAACAAAGGTTCCAAAAGGTGAAAATCCATATGGTTATGTTTATCTCAGCCCACTCCTCAGTACCTCTTTCTGTAACAGCTTCAGGTTTGCTGAGATGAACTTCCAGACCAGTCATGGTTATGGAGGAAAGGATATTTATTAAAGCTTACAGATACAGGGGAAGTTCCATAATGGCAGAAAAATTTGGCCTGCCTTCACAGGCCCAAGCAGAGAGAGAGAGAGAAGCCAAAAGCCAAAAAATCACACAGAATAGCACACCTCAGGAACTCCAGCTAGGCACACTTTGCATATCTTTACAATGGAATATCAAACCCACCACCACACCTTAAGATCCGCCCAGTGACACTGCCTCCTGCCAGGTGGCTGCAGATGCAAACAACAAACTAATAAAACACTAACTATATTGGAGGGCATCTATTCAAACTACACACAATCACTTTTACTCACATCTCATTGGGCACATCTTATTTACATCACCATTCATAGGTGTAATGGAAACAAAAAACTCTAGTCATTATTGAGCATATTGAATACTGGACAGAAACATTATGCTTCTACAGCTAAGAGAAAGAAGTTAAAAAAAAAAAAAAACAGAACAGGCAATTTTATTAAAACATCTGACAGAGGCAATTAAAATAGAACTAAACTAAAAATAAGCATAAAGCTAAAGTGAGGCAGCCAATCCAAGGAAGGATGAAGAAACCTACAGAAGGTTGTTTAGAAACATAAGTAGCAGAGTCACAGGAATACTTGCCACAGTTTCTAAGTGGAAAACAATGCAAAAAAAATCTGGTTATGCAAATAAAAATGCACCTATTATAAAGTGTGGGAAAATTCACAGAACAGAATTCTTAAAAAAAAAAATGACCAGGAGTTCAGAAAAGCTGAAGAGGTCAGCATGTGCCAGTATACACTGAGGACCACTGCATTATAAAGCCATAAGCACTTTTACCAGCATGTACAGGCTGTCAGGCTCGTGGTTCCAGCTTCTTGAGCCACTACTATATCCCAAATCCCTTAAGGTAGATTACTGTTAGTATTTCTCTCAGTATGAGCATACAGCTGGCTAAGCATCCAAGTATATTGAGCATGTGATCATGCTGTACATGTCAAGGTGAAGGGGATTCCCCACATCCTTTCAGATTACTTGACTGTGCTTCTTTGAACCACATGCATAAACACATTTGCAAAATTACTAGAAATGAGAACTTCCTTCTTTTAATATCAAAAGTGCACTGAGAGAAATTATATACCCCCTATCTTTATTAGGAAATGTTTCATCATAATTCATTATTTGGTAACAGTTAAATAAGCATGCAGAATTATAGCAAAGATGATTGTGCTTTCCTTAATACTTCTTATATAAAAGAAAATGTCATTTAATAACAATAATCCATAAATTTCTCTTAAGTAACTCCCAAAAACAACTTTCTCTACACCATTAAGCCAGAGTAGGACATTATTAACCAATTTCTCAAATAGTTTCTAGATTTTGAAATGATTCTATTAGCACACAAGGATAGAAAACCCTTTGGGAGCACATTGTGAAACAGACACAGGAAGGATGGCTTAGTCAGAAACTCACTTCTGGAATTAGTCTGTCAAATCCCCCACAGGGAATGATGGCTGAAGCTGGAGTGCAGGAAAAGTCAGTGAAGTAGAAAAATGGAGTTGAGTCATTTGACCAGCTGACAGCATTGTGATTAAATGTGACATACAATCATCTAGAAGTAAAACTGCAAACTAGTTAAGGACCAAAACAAATCTTAGAGCTTTAGAACGATCAACCTTGAAGATAAGTAATGTCAACTGTTGATGAATGGAGCATATCCATTGAAAAGAATAAAAGTTGCTTCAATTTAAAAGGAAAGTGGATTACTTAAATCAGAGGTTATAGGGCAAAGTGTAACCCTTCCTCCATAAATGTCACAATGTGGGGTGTTTGCTATAGATTTTGGATCAACTGGGAAAGTAGAAAAAAATGAAATTAAAATGAGTTATATTTTATTTTGTAGTCTTTGTAATTTTATGGGAGGGAAAGAGGGAGAGAGAATTGATCCACCAGGGCTTCCAGCCACTGAAATAAAACTCCAGACACATGTGCCATCTTGTGCATATGTGCAACCCTGTGTGCTTGCATCACCTTGTATGTCTGGCTTACATGGGACCTGGAGTGTAGAAATGAGTCCTTAGGCTTCACAGGCAAGCACCTTAACTGCTAAGCCATGTCTCCAGCCTTATTTTTTTAATTGTGCTGTGTGTTGTATGTGTGTTCATTTGCATGTGGGCACATGTGTGGGGGTACACATGTGTGTGGGGTATGCATAGGCCAGAGGTCAAGGCAACATGTCATCTTTCAATATCCACCTTGTTTTCTTGAGATAGGATCTCTCACTAAAACTGGAGCTCACTGAGTCAGCCAGACAATCTAGCCAGCAAGCCCCAGGGACGTTTCTTTCTCTGCCTCCCCAGCAGTTCAATTATAGTCGTGTGCCACCATACCTAGAATTTTACATGGTTACTAGGGTTTTGAATTCAGGTTCCCATGATTACATGACAAGCACTTTACCAATTGAGCCATCTTTCTTCAGCCCACAGTTTAAAACTATAAATAGGTAATAAGCAGCCTATGAAATACATAAAACCTATATCCAAGTGATGTTAAATCCATTTTCTTTAAGAACCAAGATCAATGAGAAAAGAAATCATTCTAAGCAGGAGTGGAAAATTATATTGCTGAGGGTGGCAAATGAGAGTAGATGATGCAGTACTACTTTCATTATCTTTGGGAAAAAGTAGTATCATTAATGCAGTTTTGTATTTCAGGAATCTATGATGACTGGAAAGAATTTCTAGTGAGGTAGAAGTTATTTTCTAAAATGCTCTATACATGCTCTACCTAATAAATTATCAAAACATGATAAAACATGTTTTTCAAAACATCATGCTGTTTAAGTGGAAGAAGAAATTTATGGAAAAGAATGAGAAGTATTTTTAACAGGAAGTAGAAATTGTATTTTCATTTATCTTCAAAAACATATGGCTCTAATTTAATTAGTAAAAATCCAATAATGATCTCACCTCATGATCTTTTGGAATAAAGTATATAAACACTGTCCCTATTACATGAAAAGGATCCATGCATATAATAATAATAATGCAGACATGAATACATGACAGCAGCAATAGTGAAAGCAGCACTGAAGCTGAAAAGATGACAGCCATTGTGATGTCAAGGATGAAAGACGAAGAAAGTAAGTGTAACTTCTTGTGTCCCAACTATATAATCTGAAGTATGCAAGTAAATCACTTATCTTCAAACAATAGACTTATCATTTCTTAAATGTGAGGTTCAGCAGCTATAGTCATAGCAGTACAGTTGTGAAAGGGCCCCAGAACTATTTCATTGATAAATGTACTGGTATCAAGACTTAAACTAGGTGGTGTTCAGTCTTTCAGTGACTTAGAAGCTGTGAAAAATTTTAGCTCATGCTGCAACCTGAGATTCTGGCTCATGTAGAAATAATGAAAATTCCTACAAAATCCACATGATAATGAAGATATCCATCACTAGTAGATTTATATATTAATTCTGGAGAGGTTATATCATGAAAGAATGAACAATCTATCAATAGACACAAATTCATAGGTCAATATAATATACATAATATTTAGATACAAAAAGTCATATTTCATGGCTGTTTTTCTCTAACAGCAAACCAAGCAAAAATGACATGATGTTTAGTTATAACAATGGTTAACCCCAGGGAGTAGGATAAGTTGTTTATGAAATAGAAGGGGTAGGGGAAATATGCTATCTAGAGTGCATTTAAATGATGTCTTAGATTGTTTTCTGACACTATAGCAGACTACCATAGACTGGATCTTTTATAAAGATAAATTTATTTCTCAGTGTTCTGCAATCTGAAAAGCCTAACAATCAAAGAGTGAGCATCTGGAAAAGTTATTTGCCACATTAAACCAAGACAGGGGGTGAAAGACTGTACAAGGGAGGCAAGGCAGGAATAAGAGAAAGTCACAGAAGATGAAGCTGTTTATATATAATAATAGAGTCATGATAATTGTCTCACTTCTAAATTAATGGTCTCAATACAACTTCAGGGAATAGCTTCATGATCTAAATGTGTCTAAATGGGTTTATCTCTCAAAACTGATACATTTATAGTTAAAATTCAACATGTGTTTCGTAGAGGGCATTTACACCATAACAGAAGTATACTCAATTTGTAAGAAACCATTAAGTAGAATGTCAGTGCATAATGTATAAAATGAATGTAATTGTGAATTCATGTGAGTCCAGCCTCAATGTATATCCAAACATTCAAGTAATTCTACCAAAAAATGAATGTTTCCTCCTTGAAAACATAGAAATGGTGGGTGTTTGTGAGTGCAGGGGACTTCAGAAAAAAGAAAATAATAGATGATGCAACAATTGGAAATCCAGTTATGTATGTGTTTTAACACAATTGCATGTGATTATCTATGCATATACATATATACATACATACATACATACATACATACATACATACATACATACATGGTATTATTCTCTTGGCAGATAACTGATATTTTTAAATGCTATACTAATATGAATGAAATAAATGCATCTAATTTAAATTCAAATCTTTAAGTTAATTATTAATATAGACTTTTTTAGTAGAGGAATTCAGATACTTCTGAAAAATTCTATTATACATTCTTTCCAACACAGAAAGAAGCTAGGAGTATTATTCATATTTTTACTCACCAGGAATTGGAAAGTATAGAAAATGGACCCTTAACCTGCTAGATTTGTAATGTTTGTTTTCTTTTATTCTGGAGGTATTTATTCATAAAAGAGTTCAGTGATATTTTGTGACAGACTTTGCCAAGCATAAAATTTCCTTGCATATTACACTATTGTGGTTTATATGTCTAATTTGAATGATGGACTGAGACAAATACAATAGCATTAACCATATGGGGAAATTCTCCTCTTTTAAATTGTTATGTATCTGGAAATCTCTTAATTAATTTGGCTTGTATAAAACTATTCCCCTAAAATTACTTCAAGTAAAAGGTTAAATATGTTTTTAAATCTCTGGACTAAAACTTTAATAAGAAAATTGGGTGTAAGGAAACAGCTGTGTGGTTCAGTTTTCATTCTCCATTCCCTTCTGGGATCTTGCAATAGATAATCTCTGGTTGTCAAATTGACAAGATTTAAAAGACCACAGAAACAAGTCTTTTGGCTTTAGGGATTTTCTAGATTAAGACCGATTCTAATTGTGGTGACACATTCCCATAGTCTGGGATACTGAACTGTACAAAAAGGAGAGAGAAGCCTTCATTGGTCACTAGTGTGACAGTGTGAACCAATTTTTGTTCCTGCCAAGCTTTTCTTGCCATGATAGACTTCTCCTTGAAGTTATAAGCCAAAAACAAAACTTTCCTTTTTAATGCTGCTTCTAGTTGTGAATTTTGTACCAGAAAAAGAAATTGACTAATAAAGTTCCAATAATGTTGCTTTTCTATCCCACTCTGCTCTTTATATCAGCTTTTTCCATGATAAGTCTTTATTCTCTAACCACTCCCCCATAAAATCTGTG
This sequence comes from Orientallactaga sibirica, assembly GCA_036365145.1. Classification (NCBI taxonomy): domain Eukaryota; kingdom Metazoa; phylum Chordata; class Mammalia; order Rodentia; family Dipodidae; genus Orientallactaga; species Orientallactaga sibirica. The sequence continues at coordinate 4,506,031 of JAEOAD010000240.1, forward strand.
TTGTATGTATGAGGAACTTTTGATGACACGCAGCAAAAGACAACTGCAGACACCTTAAATTTAACTGGACATGGACATTAAGATAAATATAAGACCCCCAAAGGAAGATACTCAACTGGTATTAGGTAAGATAATGAGGGGCTGGAGAGGTTGCTTAAGTTAATGTGCTTGTCTGCAAAGCCTAACCACCTGGATTTAAATCCTTTGCACCCACATAAATCCAGATGCATCTGGGAGTTCTTTTGTAATGGCTGGAGGTTCTGGCATTCTCTCCCCCCTCTCTCTCTCTCTCTCTCTCTCTGTCTCTGTCTCTTGTTTCTCCTTGAAAATAAAATTTTCTTTTATAAAAAAGAAGAGAATTCAGAGTGTTTCATCTTGAACACTCATTTTTTTTCTCATTTTTTTGTTGTTGTTTCTTCCCACTCTGTGGACCAGTATTCTATGTCTCTTGTCTGCACAAAGAAATGATCCTAGAGTTCCCATACTCAGTTCAAAGCCCAATACCATGAAGAGTCTACTTTTGAGTTCTAATTCCAATTTGGAGGAGATTAACCATGACTAAGCGAAGGTACTTCCACATCCTGCACAGCTGCTAGGGAAGGAAAGCAGAGAGGTACTGAGCAAAGAAGCCTGCACTTGTGGACTAGCGTGTAATAGCCCCAATGAATGTCATGCTTTCTCAAAGAAGCTTCAGTTTTTAATTGTATAACTACTGAATTGAAGCTTTATAGTTGAAATTCAATGAAAAAATGGGTGGCATCTTTCACTAATGAGGTGACCCTGATGCCAATGTCTTAAGGCACCATGTATTAGTGCTTAAGTGTCAGATGATGGAATCTGACTTTTCCCAACAGAAATGAGAAGTGTCCTTTACCTTGGCCTGTCCAGTGCTGAAGAATAGCTCTCACTATGTCAAAGGGAAATGTTGCAAATACATTTTTTATATAAAAATGTTAACAGAAACCAATACAAGCACCTTTGTTCCTTTGTAGATGTTCTTCAAATGGGAAAATAAAATTCTAAACACAATTATGCTCAGAATAAACCACAAGACAAATCTTCCTTTTCAGGTTGATATAATTCTGAGAGCATTTCCAGATTAATATAGCCCACACTCTTACCTTCATTGCACCATGAAGACTGAATTCCAACTTTGCAATAGCAAAGGAACCAATTGTTCAAGTCATATTATATAGAAAAATAAGGAAAAATGTAACTAATTTTCACATATTAAGTAGGAGCAAGGAAACTAAAGCTCTTAGTAATTTAGGGAATTTTCTTTCACATGTTACCTGTATTATTACCCAGAATAATGGCCTAGTTCTCTCTCATATAGAGTGACTCGGTCCTCAATCACTACAACATAAGTTTACTCCATCCATGGATATCATGGATATTTTAGAGTTTTCCTCCAAAGAAAGTTCAAATTTAACTCCAATTATCTTTTTATTTATTGTATTTGATAGAAAAGAGACTTCATCGTAGTAAAAGTAAGGATGAAACTGGGCAATTGTAAAATCACTCATATCACTGCAAGGGTGTACATGAAAAAAGATGAGGACATAAACTTCAGGCAAAAGGGAGGCCCACTAATTCCCTGAGCAGAGAGATGGAGAGATGGCTTAGTGGTTAAGGCACCTGCCTGCCAAGTCTAAGAACACTGGTTCCAATCTCCAGGTCCCACATTTAGCCAGATGCAAAAAGTGACACAAGGGTGCAATGCCACACTTGCCCACAAGGGGGCACACGCATCTGGAGTTCATTCACAGTGGCTGAGAGGCCACTGGAGCACCCATTCTCTCTTTCTGTCTCTCTCAAATAAAATTTAAAAAGTGTTAACACCAGTTACAATTAGGAGAATCTGAATTACAGAACTGAAACTGTGCTAAGTAACCTCTCCTTATTCAATTTACCTAAAAAGAAGTCACATGTTATTATTGTTACTGAGATTAGAATATTAAGGTGAAAAAGCTTACATTATTTTACTAAAAAAATTGAGGCTAAGTTTTGAATGATAAACCCTATAGGAAACAAATGTAAACCAAATCAGGGTTTTTTTAAAGGTTAGAAGTAAAACAAAGTACAGATGTCATTGGTCAGCCTTGCACATGCAAAAAAATACCTTCAAATTTTACATATTACAGGAAATTATTTCACTTTATACAAATGTGTATAGCATTTATTTTTCTGATTATAAATGGTTGATCTCATGTTTCTTGTATCAGTTTCGACTTCCTTTTAGAAATTTCAACTTATGATTTGACACCTTTTCATACTTACATGAAAGATTCAGCTAAGGTATACATTCAAGCTTTTTCACCCATTATCTTAATTGTGGGTGGAGAGCAACGTTGCATATAAAATAACAGAACTGCTTTTCATTATATGTGGAGATGTGACTGGTGAGCTTTGATAGTCAAAAACCTAATAAAATAAATTTACTTCACTGTATTTTTTAAAGCCAATTAAGTTTTGTGACTTAGTTAAATTTGTATTCTCATATTCTTTATTCTAAAGAACCACACACTATTTTAATTTTATCAGAGCTTAGGCGGCCAGGGTAGAGCAAGAAAGTAATTTTCCCGAGGAGCTGAGGAGTAAAACCCTACTGAGTACAGAAAAGAGTTCACTGTTTACAGCGCTTTCAGTCTGATTACTACCAGAGGTGGGCAAAATTCTAATGGGAATGCCCTTCAGTAACCAAACACTCTTGAAAAAATCATTTTAGCAAAAGTCCACAGAATGTCTCTATCATATTTTAAATAAAACTTCCAATAAACTAAGGATGTGTAAGAATATGGAAAGCTGCTAAAACAAGACAAGATGTGATCTCAGGAATTTTTCATGAAATGCCACTACTTAACCCATTTTTTTGAGAAAGACAGAGAGGGAGAGGAAGACAAATAGAGATGGGCATGCCAGCAGCCTCTCAGCTGCTGCAAACTAAATCCAGATGTGTGCACCCCCTTGTGGTCAAGTGCAGCATTGCACCCTTGCATCACTTTGCATCTGGCTAAATGTGGGACCTGGAGATTGGAACTGCTGGAGATTTGAACCAGCGTTCTTAGACTTAGGAGGCAGGCATCTTAACTGCTAAGCCATCTCTCTTGCCCTTCAACCCATTTTTTAAAGTGTTAATTTTGGTATAAGTTGACTGATTGAATTAATTATGTTGGGGAAAAATCAGAATTATTCCTCTACTATTCAGTCAGCAACAGACCAATAACAAAAGGAAACAACTCCTGTCATGACACAGAGTTCAGTTTAAGAGAAAGGAAAATAATGCCCCTCAGGAATTCTTAAAACAATGTTTCAGGAGAGGGATCTGTTGGCAGTGTGAAAAGTAGAGAGAATCCAGAGTCATTGAATGAAGTGTGAAATGTTCATGAAACATCAGAACTTGAATGAAAGCTGTTTCAAAGGAATTAGAAAAATGAGGAACAGATTTTTGAAATACAAGATTTTTTAAGTTTATAAAAGAATTATATACATTTCTAAGTACACACACACACACACACACACACACACACACACACACACACATATATATATATATATATATATATATATATATATATATATATATATATATATATGTATATATACATACTAAGTCCCTCAATAGTTAGATAATAAGTTAGAGCTACAAATAATATACAAATATTATAGAATTATATAGAAAGTTAAAGAATAGGTCATATTGGAAGTTGGTACAGCACTGGCTTAGCCCTGGGTTTGATTTCAGCACCACATAAAACTATGTGTGTTTGTGTACACCTGGAATCTCAGTTCCGAGGAGGAGGAGACATAATTTGGAGTTCATAGTTGTCCTTTCTTACATAGTCAGCCTGGACATTTAAACTGTCATTCATGTTGAGAAGGAGCTGTACAAAGAAAGAACAGAATTTGAAGAACAATTAGATTGGAATGACAACAAAAAATGCAATTATCCACATTATATTTGACTACTAAAAGTTAGGGGGAAAAAAAGATCTTCTAAGTCCTTAAAATAATTAAAAATCTGTAATCAAACTGTAGCATTTCTAATCTCTTACATGCAAACGTTTCTATGATTCTATAATATGATTAATGAGAACTAAGTATTTCATGGACCAAAAAAGTTAATTGAGCCGGGCGGTGGCACACACCTTTAATCCCAGCACTCGGGAGGCAGAGGTAGGAGGATCGCTGTGAGTCTGAGGCCACCCTGAGACTACAAAGTTAATCCAGGTCAGCCTGGGTCAGAGTGGTGAGACCCTACCTCGAAAAACCAAAAAAAAGTTAATTATAGGGGGCTGGAGAGATGGCTTAGTGGTTAAGGCACCTGCCTCCTAAGCCTAAGAAAGCGGGTTCTAATCTCCAGCGGTTCCAATCTTCAGGTCCTACTTTTAGCCAGATGCAGTGACTCAAGGGCACAATGTCACACTTGACCACAAGGGGGCACACACATCTGGATTTTGTTCGCAGTAGTTGAGAGGCTGCTGGCACGCCCATCTCTATCTGTCTTCCTCTCCCTCTCTTTCTGTCTCTCTCTGTGTGTCTCCAAAAAAAAAAAAATAGTTAATTATAGGAATGTGGAAAGCAATTATCTGGTTTTGAAGTATATTTTATTTTTGTGGCAGCATTGTTATCATTCATTTATTTACAAAACATCAATTACAACACAACTACTTATGTACCCACTGTCCGAAAATTCCACTCTGACAGATGATCCAATATTACTGCAATTGTCTAATGAGAAAAATATTCTGGCATAAGCAAGTTAAATAAATGAAGGAAAATATCTTGTGATACCATTAGTGGTAATCACAGATATATTCTCATTCTAAACTTCAGAATTTTATATGAAAAATGTAAAACTAATTTGTATTTCCATTGACATCATTGGCATTTTTGAATAGTTTAAACTCAAGTCAGTAAAAATAATAATTTAAAAAGCCGAAAAATATAAGTTTCAGAATTTTCAGCTTATATTATTTCATTTTGTAAATGGATGCTAAATAATTGTTTGGAAATCTCATCTTTATAACTAAAAGATCACTCTCACTTGAAAATGAATAGTCCCCTGTTTTAATCAAAACATTTGACAAAATTTGTATGAACTTTATTTTCTAGATAAACAAAATATTTTCTCTCTTTTGTTATACTTAGTTCTCTCCTTCCAAACTCTATGTATACATCAGACATTAGAAAATCATAAGTATTAAGCCTTATGAACATTTGTTTTCATTTTGCATGTTCTTATGGCCATATGCAGTTATTGAATCTGATGAATGATAATTATCAAAGAAAGCCATGTGAAATGGAAATGGAAAACTAACATTTCCCAGTAAGAGTTTGAAGGTATTTTTGAAAGTAGAGTGAAATTAAAATGTATGTATGTTGTGTGTATCATGTATAGTGTGTATATATATATATATATATATATATATATATATATATATATATATATATATGGAGAGAGAGGGAGAATATATGTACATTCACATATATATGTAGAGAATATATATATGTAGAGAGAGAGAGAAAGTAAATTCTACTTAATTTACTACTAGCTTGGTTTCTACTAGCTACTATACCAGAGTTCTATAATAAAAATCATACAAAATATAAAATACATAAACATTTCCCAATTTATTTGTATTACACATGTGATATAATAAGATTCTCTAGCAGGGCTGATGAAATAATCATTTGTGTTCAAAAAATTATATTCAAATTAAAGATTAACTTTGTCTTAATTTGAAAAGTACTACATGGACCTTTTTATTTGTGATAAAATATAACTATTAAATATATGACTTTTATTTAAGTATCTCTATGGCTATAACTTGTTTTCAGAGAAAAAATGTGGAGTACTGGTATAATTAACTGAGATATGATAGCTGACTATAAGTTTTTCTATATTTACTAAATAGACCTGGAAAAATCATGTAACATATTTCTATTTTGTCTTCTAGGATGATTTGATAAGTAGACTGGAGAAGATGATATGAAGTGTTTCTAGGAGATGGGGAGATGGCTCAGTGAATAAAAGCTTTTCCAGTTCAAACTTGATGAACTACCTTAGATCCTCAGAACTAATTTAAGAGAAGATGTAGTCTTTAATCACAGCACTCCTACAGTGAGAATGGAGGCAAAGACAGGAGAATCCTAGGAAGCTAACAGACCAGCTAGCCTAGCGGACTCAGGAGCGAACACTAGGTAATCCTATTTCAAACAAGATCCAGGTTGAAGACTGACAAGAGGGTTTGCTCTAACCTCCTCACATGCACTTATCTGCATTCACACACATGAACACAAATACACATCCATCCATCTATACACACACACAGAGAGAGAGAGAGAGAGAGAGAGAGAGAGGGATGATACATACACAGATGCACAATGACTTAAAAACTAAATGAAATAAAAAAAATAAAGTGTTTATAGTACCTAAAACTTTATCTAAAATTATCTGGTATAAAGAGTAAATCTGGGATTGTAGGTCCTTCAAACCTTTTGTTGGTTTAGAACATCTCACTGTAGTTTTGTTTGGTATGATGACACAAGTCATTTTCTTGTCTGAATACTTAGATTTCATGATGACAAATTGGAGGATTATTTTTTTTAAGAATTGATAAAAGAGTATTAACTCTCCATCATAAAATCTACATATAATTTGTATTAATCACCATTAATAATACATTGATAATACACATTTAAAATGCCTTCTGTACACTTGAAGCCTTGCATCGGAACACAGGGTTTATGCTGAGAAAGGAAATGGATGATTTTAACTCCCCAGTGTGCTGAGCCCTGTCTGGAGCACAGACACCCCTTTCTTTCTGTCTCAGAAAGCAATGTGGTCAGGTTCTTCACCCCTGGAGTTGTCCATGTACTCCTGTTCACTACAAATCCAAGCCAGACCAGCTGGAATAGCAGATTACTTGCTTTAATTCTGTCATTGCTTATCTTCATAGAGAACTACATACTGTAGCAAGTCTCTAGTGTAGCCAAAATGTAATCCACCATTTTACATGTATGGTGATTGGGCATTAGAAATTGAAAGTCATCAAATTCTAATAGATCTGACTTTATTCAAGGTGGAATTGTAAAATAATATACAGATATACAAAGAAAAGGCAAAATTACATATTTTTTTCTATAAGAAATGGTTGAATATTTGAATGGATAGTTGAGAAATTTAGTGCTGGTTTACTAGGTAGACAAAAGTTTTAAACAACAAATGGGGCTTAATTAAGTGAAAAGTCTGAAATACAAAGACAAAAAATACTTTTTGAAAAAACAAAGATGAAAAATCTAAGAAAATCTAGAATGAAAAAGCAAAATAAAAATATTCATGGTAGTAAGGTCCAGGCTTAATTCTATAAAACTGCATAAAAAGGGCTGGAGAGATGGCTTAGCGGTTAAGGTGCCTGCCTCCTAAGCCTAAGAATGCCGGTTCCAATCTCCAGGTCCCATGTTTAGCCTGATGCAAAGTGACACAAGGGCTCAATGCCGCACTTGACCACAAGGGGGTGCATGCATCTGGATTTGATTCGCAGCAGCAGAGAGGCTGCTGGCATGCCCATCTCTATCTGTCTTCATCTCCCTCTCTCTCTGTCTCTCTGTCTCTCTCCAAAAAAAAAAAAGCATAAAAAGAGGTAGAAAGATAGGTTAATGGTAAGAACACTAAGTTCTTATGCTTAAGATCCTCTCATTCATAAAGTTCAAGCTCCCAAGAAAAAGCCAGACATAGACACACATTCTGGTAACCCCAATCCATAGATGGTTGAGACAGGAAAAAATCCATGAGTTGCTGACGAATGGCAGATCCAGGTCGAAGGAGAGACTCTGGCTCAAGAAGTACCCAGATGAGTGAGAAGAGAAAGACACCAGACATCCTATTTTGACTTCCCCCACCTTGTACGTGAGTTATGCACAGAGTGCACACATCTATGCATATAAGTACATACAATACACAACACCTATATACTCCACAAACACAAAGATTTAAAAAATAAAATAAATTCCTATTGGGCACAGTCATAGGCCCCAGGCCACTAGAGGCTAAAGTAGGCCTGAGCTGTCAGGCAGAGCTAAGGGCCTCAGGCCTAAGGAGGTTGCAGCAGGCCTAGACCCCAATAATCTTGCCTTGAGACAGGGAGGAATGAGCCCACTCCCTCCCTTCACCTAGGGCACCTGGACATCCTGATAAGAGTTAGGTTTCAGTTTCCCTGTGGCCATGTGACCTTTTCCTGCTCACCTGGCAGGTCTTTATATCTTAATGAGGTATCAGCCAGCAGCCTTCACACAGCCAATCCCCTGTGACCCATACCCCATACCTTTTCCCACCACTACACAAATGCTTATAAGCCCATTCCCCCAACAAATAAACAAGCTGTCCTCTGACATAGTCTCCTGGGTGTTTCTTCCCGTTGCACTCTCAGCCACTCAAGACCCTGATCCCCTGCTGCCTGGATGTCTCTGGGGTGCCAGTGTGCAATGGCCCCTGAGCAGACAGGGACCAACAGCTGGCACCTGAACAGGGACCCTCTGAGACTAGCTGGGACAGGTGAGTGCTCCCCATGAGGGACATCAGGCCCTGTGGCATTTCCTCCATGCTTGAGGGCTGGCAGGTTTCTCTTTTTCCTCCTTTATTTTGTTTCATGCCATCACGAGGGACTGATTAAAGTGAATGGCCAACTGATGTTTCTTTGGTCAAGGCATTTACTGAATGCCCCTAGCCTGCTGCTCAGACCCTGACAGTCCACCCTGGTGTTGGCAACAATCCCCTGTCTAGTTCTCTCACACACACACACACACACACACACACACACACACACACACACACAAAACAGTAACATAATGACCTCTTAAAATCCTGTAGGGTGGTAACTGGTCTCTTAAACTTGTGGACAGGCTTGCATCTGGACATTTGGGGAATCCCCCCTGGTGCTATCTAGCCCTCAGGAATGTTGCTTTCTGGACTTGGCATCTCCACTCTTTTTATATCATGGGTAATATCACCTCTCACCAAAAGGAGTCACAAATTCGAGGTTTATGAGTACTGCTCAAGGCTAGAGTCATTAAGCTTTCCAAGAAGGAATCCATCTCTTTTGTCTCTCATTATCTCCCTCCACCAACCTTCATATCTCTAGACAGCTTATTCCTACCCCCTGTCCACTTCTTACTCACCACCACATTCTTTTGTAGGAAAAACAAGTCACAGAAAAGATACAAGCCACCATAACCTGGGCACAATACCTCCAATATGTGGCCAACCTTCTCCCCTTTACTAACCACTCAAGTGCTTCTAATTGCTTCTTTTCTGGTCCATCACCCACCCCCTGCTAACTGTGGTCCCTATTAATGCCACCCTTGAGTACCCGACATTACCATGAATTATTCCCAACCCTGCCTTACTGATATTCCCCTCTTTGATGCCAGTCAAGGTGTACCCCTTTGCCTGTCCACCTCTAAGATGACCAGAGCTGAAATGTTTTCTCAATATTTCCATAAGCAGAACCACTTGTGTCAAGACACCCACTCTCTTATGGTGTAAAGGGTTAATCACCACATGCATAAATGTTTCCTCTCCCACTTATTGTTCCCATCTTGATTGTTCCACAGGTATATCTCTACGAGGAAGAAGAAGCATCCTACAAACTGCCTGCATCAACTGAGAGAGATTTTCATTCTACCACTAGTGGGTCTTGGCATGACCCTGTTCCTGAGCACCTCCAGTACTGCAGGAGCCATTCTTGTCCAATCCAACCACCTTGCAAGGAATTTCCAAGACAAACTTGCCCAGGCTATGGTATCCACTACCAACAGCCTCAAGTCTCTTTAGAGGCAATTAACCTCTCTCATGGGTGTAGTACTCCAAAACCATACAGCCTTGGACCTCATCACTGTTGAACATGGGGGGACATATGGTCTTGGGAGAAGAATGTTGTTTTATTTCAATGAATCAAATGTCATTGAAGAAAATGTTAAATCAATAACCTAATCATACACCTAAAGGCATTGGGAAAACAAGGGGAATCCAACCCAAAAAAGCTCCAGATGGAAAGAAATAGTTAAGATCATAGCAGAAATTAATGGATTGGAAACTAAGAAAACAATTAAGAAAATTGATGAAACAAAGAGCTAGTTCTTTGAAAAAATAACAAGATTGATAAATCCCTGGCCACTTTGATCAAGCAACAAAAAAGAGACACTTTAAATTAACAAAATTAGAAATGAAAATCAAGAGATCACAACAGACATAAGTGAAATTGGAAGAATCATCAGGACTTATTTCCAAAACCTCTACTCCACAAAACAGGACAATATGGAGGAAATGGATGAATTCCTGGACACATACCAACTAAACACAGAGCAAATTAATCTCCTAAACAAACCTACCACACCCATTAAAAATTGAAAAGGTAATCAAAAACCTCCCCGAAAAGAAGAGTCCAGGACTAGATGTCTTCTCAGTTGAATTTTATCAAATCTTCATGGAAGAACTGAAACCAATTTTTCTCAAACTGTGCAATGTAATCAGAGAATAGGAAAAGCTCTCCAACTCCTGTTGTGAAATTAGTATCATCCTAATACCAAATCCAGGCATAAATGCTACAAGAAAAGAAAACTATAGTCTTATTTCCCTGATGAACTTAGATGCAATTTCCTTGCATGCTGAATTCAACAATACATCAAAAGTATTATCCACCTTGATCAAGTAGAATTTATCCCAGGAACACAGGGTTGGTTCAACATATGGAAATCTGTCTATGTAATACACCTCATAAATAAGCTAAAACACAAAAATGACATGATCATTTCAATAGATGCATAAAAGGACTTTGAAAAAATACAACAGCACATCATGATCAAAACATTGGAGAGAATAGGCATGGGTGGTTTATATCTCAACATAATGAAGGCTATATATAAAGCTCCTAAAGGCCCAAATAATACTTAATGGGGAGAGACTGAAGGAATTTCCATTGAGATCATGAACAAGACAGAGGTGTCCACTCTCACCTCTGCTTTTCAACATAGATGTGGTATACCTTCATGATGGAATTCTACACAGAAATAAGGAAAAACAACACAATGAAATTTGAAGAAAAATGGTCAAACTTGGAACAGATCATTCTCAGAGAGCTTACCCAATCACAGAAAGATAATCACCACATAGTCTCACTCATCTGTGAATCCTAACCTGGATCTGCCCAAGATGCTGACATATCTAATAGGCATCTTGAGGATAAGACAGTAGGGAGGGTGGGGCAGGAGGATGGGTAAAGGTGGAGGGGTGTCACAAAATTGGACCCAAATGTAACTGGTGTGATAAAATACTATGTCCTGAAAAACAGACTAAAAGTTTGAACCTTCATCAGGTCCTTAGAGAGAACACCTGAATCAAAGTGTCCTGGAGAGGGTATGATGAAGAATAATCCTAATCTTCTCCTGTTTCTCTCTTTCTTTTTTTTATTACCTACATTTTTCTTCCTTCCTTTTCCTTGGTGCTGGCCTGTAACTCCCAGTACTAGGATGTGGTTAGAATCCACAATCAGCTGTTGATCAGAGAGACCTGCAAGGTTTCCCATAAGAAGACTTCTGTCAGAGCACTTGCTGACCCACAAATTTCAATGGTAAGACCCTACTGCTAAAGACACCATATGCTTTTCATACGGAACATGTAGAGACCAGACTGCAATCTGGAAGAGAGTCAGTCCACAGACAGTTAACTTGTTTAGTGCCAGAAGGTGCTACATTAACTACTGGGGGAAAATGACCAACATCTGTCCAAGCAACTCATAGGCTAAGCTACTCAGCAGCAAACAACCTGACATGACACCACCCAAGTGCAATAGTGGCAAACAGCCATGGTGGGCACCCAACTGCTCTTGAATTGGCTAACTTATTTGCTCAGTGGAACAGAACCCATGGCTAGAACTGGGAAACAAGTCAGAATCATATCCAAAACATGAGTTTGCTCTTCAATATCAAGCTCCCATTAATCTTGGGCTGCAAGAGGGCCTATGCCTATTAAGTCCTCTCTAAACTAATAATGGTTATCCCATTTATCTGGAGCTGACTTCACTCTTCATTGGAGAATTTCCTTCTCTTTTTCAGATGGATGCAGAACCTGATGAGAGAATGAGCCCATTGCACCTCACCAGGGCTCCAGATGAAATCATAGAGTAATTGGGGAAATGAACAAGAGTGCTGCTTTCTTGGTGAACCTGGCATCAGCACAAGGGTGAAGGAAGTACACACAAAGAAAACTAAACTCCTACCAAACCAGAGATCCAGAGACACTGAGGCTCCCATGACTGCATCATTTAAGTGGACCTAAAACAAACCCAACATGGCTCGGGGAAATGCATAAAAGAGGAGGTGCAAAGATTTTTAGAGCCACAAGTTGGGACATTATGCACAGAAACATTGCTTCTTCCCCATAACTGATACCTACCCCCCACAATGCACAGTCCACATACCCCATGGGGATAACTGGCATCCCTAATGAGGAAGGTAACCTTTGGAGATGGGAGGAGAGAGAGGAGGCTAAGGATGTTGCCAACATGGGCTGTTTATACACTGAGTATGCTCATAACTAATAAAGAAAAAATGTCATATCACATATAAAATATCTTACAACTGTTGTAAGTAAAGTTTAATAATAAATAAGAATAATCCAGCAAATAAGAGTTATTTCTTCTGCAATTTAAATATTAAAAGAAGATCCACACAGCATTACTTATAAAAATATGTTAATTCAAGAATGATGCATTTTTTTACTCATTGATGTGTAAAGCAGCAAAGAATTCCCCCAAAATGAAAAATGGATGTGTAAAATTTCTAATTTTTAATACTTCTAGTCAAAGCAATTTATCTATGCCAGCAGTGAGTCTAAAGTATAAATTCTGAGCAGCAAGGTTAATCTTAAAAGCACAGAGGTGTGCAGTCATGTCCATGGACTGCAAACTCTGTGAGAGTGCTGGCCTCTTCCTTGTGTGTAAAGTCCCTCCCTATGGACCCAATGCTGAGCAGGTAGTAGGCTCATATCTGAACAAATATAGGATATTTAAGTAATCTTGAGTTTGGCTGCAAAATATATTCAACATGAATTATTCAAAATCAAATATTTATTTTTAAATAATGTGCAAAATAGTCTACATTTATCAACAAACACTGTTTTGTAAAATACAGGAGATGCTGGTGAAGATGTGCAATGGAGCCTCCCCCATCACTACATTCACTTGATTTATCTCCTATAATGGTAAAAGCGAGACATATAAATATAAATTTTATATACTTAATGACAATTATTGGCAGAAGTACAATAGATTTTGACATCTCTAACCTCACACAGGATGAAGAGATAAACTGTTGCATAATCAGCAGCAGAAACCCAAAATCAAACAAAATAAGGAAAGATCACTAGACAAAAATATCAACTATGATGTAAGTATGTGGTACACAGTCAAAAATCAAATCCAGATATCTTCTGGTCAAGATGGCATCTGCCTAACATCACCTCACCTCTTGGGAAAGGAAAGGCAAGACCCTTAAGAGTCAAGAGGTTTTTTAGGGGGTTGCTGATTCATTCTAATAGGCTCCCAGTTAGAAGGTGTGGAGGAGCAAAATAGGGAATCTACTGATTCCCGAGCTCTAGTGTAGCCCCCCAGTTCCCCAATTCCCTCAAGCAGGCATGGGTCCCAGCTGGAAGTCCCTCCTGCACTAACTGCAGGCCAAGTGGACACAACTAGCAGGCTAAGACCTCCACCCCAGCCCTTCCCAACATCACACAGAGCTCCACTGGTGTGATCCCAGCCTTTCTGAGCCCTGAGCCGGAACCTGGTCCCACTCTGCTGCCCTGCCCCCAAACAGGGATACAGCCCAGCAGGCCAGTGTCCTCACCCTAGCCTTTCTGAGCCTATGTGCAACCGGGGTCCAATTTCATGGTCCAACCTCCAAACAGGGATACAGCACAGCGGGCCAGGGTCTCCGCCCTAGCCTTTCTGAGCCCCATGCGTGTCCCTAGTTCCACTCCTTGGTCCCAGCGCCTGAACAAGGATACAGCCCAGCAGGCCAGTGTCCCTGCCTCTCTGAGCCCCGTGCAGGTCCTCAGTCCCACTCAACGGTCCTTCCCCCCATGCAGGATAGAGCCCAGCAGGCCAGTGTCTCTCCAAATCTTTCTGAGCCCACTGCACGACCCAGGTCCCACTCCGTGGTCCGCCTTTCAGCAGGGATCCAGGCCAGCAAGCCAATGTCCCTGCCCTAGCCTTTCTGAGCCCTGTGTGGGACCACAAGTCACAATACCTGATCCCACCCTGCAACAGGGACCCAGGCCAGCAGACCAGTGTCCCTACCCTAGCCTGTCAGACCCCGCAAGTGGTACCTGCCTACTCCTCCCACCCACTTACAGGGACTCAGGCCAGCAGGCCAGTGTCCCCACCCTAGCCTTTCTGAGCCCTGTGTGTGCACACTTGATTGCTGGTACCTGCCGCTGACTCCTCACACCCACAAACAGGGACCCAGGCTAACAGGCCAGTGCCCTGCCCTAGCCTTCCTGAGAACTGCGCTTGCAATCACCTGTACTGCCTGCAACTCCTCCCACCCACGAACAGGGACCCAAGCCAGCAGGCCAGTGTCCCCATCCTTGCCTTTCTAAGACCCGTGCGTACATGCACAATCGCAGGTACACACGCTGACTCCTAACACCCATAAACAGGGACCCAGACCAGCAGGCCAGTGGCCCCGCCCCATCTTTTCTGAGCTCTGCATGCCAGTGATCACTGGTACTCACCATAGACTCCTCACACCTATGAAGAGAGTCCCAGGCAAGCAGGCCAGTGACCCCCACCCCCAGCCTTTCTGAGCCCTGTGTGCACAATCGTCCGTATGAGCTGCCAACTCATCCCACCCACTAGCAGAGATCCAGGCCAGCAGGCTATTATCCCCTCCCTAGCCTTTCTCAGCCCTGCACACTGGTACCTGCCACTGACTCCTCCCACCCACTAACAGGGACTGAGGCCAGCAGATCACTGTCTCTGCCCTAGCCTTTGAGTCTCATGCACACTCACTGTTGATCCCTCCTACCCCCAAACAGGGACCCAGGCCCCAACCCCAGCCTCTGTGAAATTCTCAGGCAATCACCCTCAGATTCATAACTGCCCTTCCACCCCAGGGCAGCAGGCTAGTGTCCCACACCCTAGGCTTTATGTACCATTATGATAGGGAGACCACAACAAAAAAGGAATAGAATGAAAAATCAAATGCAAGTAAATCCAGCTAGATTACCCAGTTCCACAATGGATGTCACCAATGAAAACATAGAAGAGACAATAGGATCAGACTTCTCAATAGAAACCCTAAAAGCCAGAAAAGCCTGGAATGGAACACTGTAACTCTAAGAACTTAGGGCTTCCAACCCAAACTACTCTATCCAGCAAAAGAATCCCTCATAATAAATGGTAAAAGAAAAATCTTCCATGATAAAAGACAGCTATGCAACTATATGAATGCAAAGCCAAACCTACAGAAAGTACTTCAGGGAGTTCTCCACAACAAGAACCAAATGACCACCTGCAAGTGCCTGTGAGAAGTAGATGACAATAACCAAACCACAAGAAGGTATAAAAACTACAAAGACCAAGAAAACACCAAACCACACAAACCATCACAATATGTCAGATATTAAATCAAACCTCAGAGTTATTGACCTAAATATTAGTGGCTTTAATTCACCCATCAAGAGACATAGCTAACAGGATGGATCATAAAATTAGAGCCCCCCCAATCTGCTGTCTTCAAGAAACCCAACTCACCACTAAAGACAGACACCTCTTCAAGGTGAAAGGGTAGAAAATAATATTCCAAGCAAAGGGAAACAAGAAACAGGCAGGTGTAGCTATACTTATATTGGATAAAATAGACTTCAAACAAAAAGTAATCAAAAAAGACAAAGAAGGCCACTTCATGCTCATCAAGGGAACAATCCAACAAGAGGATGTTACAATCATCAATCTTTATGTACCAAACACAGGTGCACCACAATTCATAAAAAAATTCTACTTGACAACAAAACAGAAATAACCACCAACACCATCATAGTTCAGGACTTCAATACTCCACTATTGGCAATAGACAGATCATCCAAACAGAAAATTAACAGGGAAGTAAGAGAGCTCAACAACACTGTAGATCAATTAGACCTAATGGATATCTCTAGAACATTCTAACCAAAAACCACAGATTACACATTCTTCTCAGAAGCCCATGGAACCTTCTCTAACATAGATAATATACTGGGTCACAAAACCTGCCTTAACATATTTAGGAGGATCAACATAATCTCCTGCATGATATCATATCACAATGCTGTATTGCTAGAACTTAACAACAAAAGTTGAGTCAGGAAACCTGCTCCTGGAAACTGAAGAACACACTCCTAAATAATAAATGGACAGCAGATGAAATAAAAAATGAAATTGCAAAATTTCTAGAAATGAATGACAAGGAGAACACAATGTACCAAAACTTATGGGACACAATGAAGGCAGTCCTCAGGGGAAAATTCATTGTGCTAAATCCTTCATAACAAAGACAGAGAGGTCCCAAATCAATAAACTAACCATCCACCTAAAGGTATAAAAACAAGAGGTATCCAACCCCAAAAGCTCCAGACAGAAAGAAATAATTAAGATCAGTGCAGAAATTAATGAATTGGAAACTGAGAAGACAATTAAGAGAATTGATCAAACAAAGAGCTGGTTGTTTGAAAAAATAAACAAAATTGATAAACCCCTGGCCAATTTGATCAAGTGGAAAAAAGAGACAACTCAAATTAACAAAATTAGAAATGAAAAAGGAGAGATGACAACAGACATAAGTGAAATTGGGAGAATCATCAAAATCTCTACTCCAAAAAACTGGATAATATGGAGGAAATGGATGAATTCCTGGACACATACCACCTACCAAAGCTAAACTCAGAGCAGAGTAATCTCCTAAACAAACCTATCACAACCACCGAGATTGAAAGGGTAATCAAAAACCTCCCAAAAAAGAAGAATCCAGGACCAGATGGCTTCTCAGCTAAATTCTATCAAGCCTTCATGGAAGACCTGAAACCAATTTTTCTCAAATTATGCCACACAATTGGAGAACAGAAAACCTCCCCCACTCCTTTTATGAAGCTTGTATCACCCTAATACCAAGACCAGGCAGAGAAGCCACAAGAAAAGAAAACTACAGGCCTACTTCCCTGATGAACTTAGATACAAAGATCCTGAACAAAATCATCACAAACTGAATTCAACAGCACACCAAAAGCATTATCCACCTGGATCAAGTAGGCTTCATCCAGGAACACAGGGATGATTCAACATAAGGAAATTGTCAGTGTAATCAACCACATAAATAAGCATAAACACAAAAACCACATGATAATTTCAATAGATGCAGAAAAGGCCTTTGACAAAATACAACACCATTTCATGATGAAAACATTGGCGAACTGAGGCATGGATGGTCTATATCTCAACATAATAAAGGCTATAGTTAAAGATCCTAGAGCCCAAATAATATTTAATGGGGAGAGACTGAAGGAGTTCCCATTGAGATTAGGAACAAGAGGGGTGTCCATTCTCACCTCTGCTCTTCAGCATAGTGCTGGAAGTCCTAGCTCAAGCAATAAGACAGGGGAAATAAATGAAGGGATACAAATTGGAAAGGCAGAAGTTAAGTTAGCCCTATTTGCAGATGACATGATTCTATATATAAGTGACCCAGAAACCTCCATCTCAAAACTCTGGAAAGTGATTACCTCCTTCAGTAAAGTAGCAGGATACAAGGTCAATGCACAAAAGTCAGTAGACTTTCTATATGGAAAAGACAAAGATACAGAGAAAGAAATAAGCAACATTATCCCATTTTCAATAGCATCAAAAAATACCTTGGAATAACATTAACCAATGAGGCGAAAGACTTTTACAATGAAAACATAAAAACACTCAAGGAAGAAATTGAAGATGACCTGAGAAAATGGAAAGACCTCCCATGCTCCTGGCATGGCAGGATTAACATTGTGAAAATGGTAATCTTACCAAAAGCAATATATGGATTTAATGCAATACCAATAAAAATCCCAACATCTTTCTTCACAGAGATAGCAAAAATGATCTCAAAATTCATATGGAATGACAGCAGGCCTCAGATATCCAAGCGTACCCTCAGCAAAAGAAATACCTCTGGAGGCATCACCATACCTGATCTAAAGCTATACTACAAAGCCATAGTAATGAAAACAACATGGTACTGGCACAAAAACAGGAATATAGACCAATGGAACAGATTAGAAGACCTGGACTTTGGGTCAAGTAACTACAGTTACTTGATAATTGACAAAGGCCCCAAAAATATAGAGTGGAAAAAAGACAGCATCTTTAACAAATGGTCCTGGACAAACTGGATAATCATATGGAGGAAAATGAAACTCGATCCACACATTTTGTCATGCACAAAAATCAAGTCCAAATTGATCAAAGACCTCAATATAAGACTGGATACTCTGCTACTATTGGAAGAAAAAGTAGGAGGAACTTTCCATGATATAGGAGTGGAAAAGACTTCCTGAACAAAACTCCAGTAGCTCAGGAAATTAAACAATAACTCAACCATTGGGATGTCATGAAGCTGAAAAGCTTTTTCACTGACAAACATACAATAAGCAGATCCAATAGATTACCCACAGAATGGGAGAAAAATTTTTGCCCGATACACATCAGACAGAGGCCTAATTTCTAAAATCAATGAAGAACTCAAAAACCTAAACAATAAAAAGTCAAACAGCCCACTCACAAATGGGGCAGAGAACTGCAGAGGGAGTTCTCAGAGGAAGAAATACAAATGTCAAACACATACTTAAAATGTTCAACATCCCTAATCATCAGGGAAATGCAAATTGAAACACCTGTGAGATTCTACTTTACCCCAGTAAGGATAGCAAACATTAAAAAATATAATGACAACAAATGCTGGTGAGGTTATGGAGAAATAGGAACCCTCATTCACTGTTGGTGGGAATGCAAGCTGGTACAACCACTATGGAAAACAATATGGAGACCCCTAAAAAGAATGACTACAGAGATAACAAAAGTCCCAGTTATCCCCTTACTGGGCATTTACCCTAAAAGCTCCAAGCCTCAGTTCAGAGGTATTTGCTCAACCATGTTGATAGCTGCTCAGTTCCTAGTAGGAATCAACCTGGATGTCCATCATTAGATGAATGGATAACTAAGATGTGGTATATCTAAACAATTGAATTCTACATAGCACTAAGGAAAAATGACACAAAGCAATTTGAAGAAAAGTGGTCAAACTTGGAACAGATCATTCTTAGCAAACTCACCCAATCCCAGAAAGTTAAGCATCACGTGGTCTCACTCATCTGTGCCTCCTAATTTGCATTTTCCCAAGATGCTGACACACCTAATAAACAGCTAGGGGACTGGACGTTAGAGTTGGTGGGGTGTGAGGGCAGAGCAAGGGGGGGGTGCAAAAAACTGGACCCAAATGGAAATTCTACAATAAAATCCTAAAATCCTATATTCTGAAAGACAAACTAAAAGTTTGAACCTGCATCAAGTGCTTAGAGAGAACACTTGAATCACAGGCGCCTGGAGAGTATATGATGAAGACTGACCTCAATCTTCTCCTGTTTCTCTCTCTATCACTCCCTCTTCTCTTCTCTTTTTCTCTTTCATATTACCTATACTTTTCTTCCTTCTTTTCCCTTGGCACTGACCTGTAACTCCCAATACCAGCATGTTGTTAACATCCACAATGAACTGTTGATCAGTGAGACCTATAAGGTTTCCCAAAAGAAGACAGATTTCTGTCAGTGTACTTAATGACCCACCAAAGGTTACTGGTAAGACCCTACTGCTGAAGACACCTTATGCTGTTCGGATGGAACATGGAGAGACCTGGCTGGAATCTGGAAGAGTCAGTCCCCAGACAGTTAGCTTGCCTAGTGCCAGAAGGCGCTACATAAGTGACTGGGGGAAAATGACCAACATCTGTCTAAGCAATTCATGTTCTAAGCTACTCAGCAGCAAACAACTTGACATGATAATCACACAAGTTCAGTAGTGGCACACAGCCACGGTGGGTTCCCAACTACTCTAGAGTTGTGTAATGGATCCACTCCACGGAATGGAACCCATACCTGGAAATGGAAAACAATTCAGAACCATATCCAAAATGAGCCTGCTATCCAATATCAAGCTCCTACCAATAGTGGGATACAAGAGGGCCTACACCTATTCAATTCTCTATAAAATAATAAAGGTTATCTATGTATCTTGCACTGACCTCACTCTCCGTTGGAGAATCTGCTTCTCTCTTTCAGATGGATGCATATCCTGAGGAGAGAATCAGCCCAGTCGCACCTCAACAGGGCACCAGCTGAAGCCATAGAGTTATAGGGGAAATGAGCAAGAGTGCTGCTTTATCAGTGAACCTGGTACCAGCACAATGGTGAAGGAGATAAACACAAAGTACACTCAACCCCTACCAAATCAGATTTCCAGAGACACAGAGACTCACAAAACCTCATCACTGAAATAGACCTAAAATGAACCCAACATGGCTCAAGGAAATTCACAGAAGAGGGGGCAGAAAGATTGTTAGAGCCATGAGTTGGGTCATTATGCACAAAGTCCTTGCTTCTCCTGCATAACTGATAGTTACCCACATAAGGCAAGACCCACATATACCTATGGGAGGAGGACAGGAGAAGGCTAACAATGGTAACATCATGGCTGTATATATACTATATACAAAATTAATTAAAAAATCAAATCCTACCCATATTGATCCTGCTGTTGAAATATTGGTCTCCACCAAAATAAATTTAAATCTCTCTATCTCTCTCTCTCTCTCTCTCTCTCTCTCTATACACACACACACACACACACACACACACACGAAAGGGGCCTGAGGAGATAGTGTGTTAAGTGCTTCCTATGAATTCAATACCTGAGTTTGGATCTTCTGGGAAGCTGTAATCCCATTGTGCCTAACACAAGAATGCAGAGACAGAATAATTTCCTACAATCTTCTGAAGGCAGCATGAACAAGAGAAATTACTGCAGAATGAGGTATAAGGTGAGATCCCACCTCCATGTGTACAATGTGGACAGCCAACACCTAGCTTCACAAACATCAAACTTTTACGTAAACATACAGACTCACACACTAAATAAACATAGAAGCAGAAAACTATGCCAACAAATATATTGATTGATGAGTCAAGCTGAAGTTTTTTTAAACATATTTTATTTATTTGAGAGAGAGAAAATGAGCACTCCAGGGCCTGCAGCCACTGCAAATGAATTCCAGACACATGGGCCCCCTTGTTCATCTGGCTTATGTGGGTCTTGGAGTATCAAACCAGGAACCTTTGGCTTTGCTGGTAAACACCTTAACCACTAAGCCATCTCTCCAGCTCAAGCTGAAGTTTTAATATGCAAAAAATGTAAATTTAAAAATACAAGGGAAATTGTACTCATAGGTATACTTCCTACTAATATGAGTAAAAGGAGTGTCAAAATGCCAATTCCATAAAGTATGGAATCTGCTGATTTTGTTCTGACCATCCCAAATATATAAAAGAATTCTGGAAGTACTTGAGGTTTTTAAAAATCAGAGTTCAGATGCCAGAGTACCACACGAGAACAAAGTTCTCATGCCCCTCTGCTAGTGGTGTAGGAAGTATTTCTTCTTTCAGGAATAGCCCTTGGCTTTGAGAAGTCCCAGATCAATTACTAGATAAGGCCAGGATCTAAAGGTCCTTATTATCTCAATTTAAATCAGCCCTGAGATATCACTCAGCTCCACAGAGGTCAGGTCAGGCCATTGCCATAACTGTTTCGTGGTGTACTTCCCTGGACCCAGTCTGGCTTTCTTCCTTCCTCCACATTTTCTAAACCTGATATGACTCAATTCTTTGATAACTGACTACACACAATCTTTACCTTTGAGTCTTATTCCAAGGCTTGTAATCCAAAACAGAACTAAAAATTCTTACTAATGAAAACATGATATAAAATAATAATCATTATATAAGATCCTTTAGTTTCAAATCTGTAGCTAAATAAAGAACATAATTTGTAAAGACAAAAGCATCTATAATTAGAGTGGGTGATATTCATTTACATCCTTTTCAGATCAGGAATATTAAAAGTAACAATATAAAATAAAAATGAATCCAGGTGCAGTTGTGCATGCATATAATTCCAGCACTAGGAAGGCTAAGAGACAGAAACACTATGAGTTCAAGCCCATTCTGAACACATAGCAAAGTGAATTTTCAAGTCCCCCAAAAGGAATGAAGATTCTACTTCTTTCAATATTCTATACTTTTCAAATTATTATTGCTTATTATGCTTATAACACCTAATTATATATTTTATTTTCTGTTCAATATATCTATGCATGCAAGATCAGTTTTGCTTACATTTTGAAAACCCACTGTCCAGAAGCCTTGTCTTGTTCATTTTCTGGATTTTGAAATTTTTCATTTCTTCATGGTTTAGAACAAAATGCATTTTGCTAAATATTCCTAGATGGTAGAATAGAAATAACATGTACCATGTGTGAACAATGGAAAACATTACAACAGATGACTTTTCTATACATATCAGCTCATGCAATACCACTATGCCCATTTATGTAGCAAATATTAACAGGAGCAGGAAATATTTAGAATGACCTCCAGTTAAGCACAACTAGTGCGTTAAAAATGTACTTCTTCTTTATATCTTTGTACAAATTTCAAGTTTTAATTGTCATGCAATAAAGAAAGGAATTGTAGAAATCATATTTGAGGATATTAGCTGAGCAGTGGGGAAAAAAAACCAGAAATTTCCTGGAATTAATGTACAGGCCTTCTTCCCCTGGAGAGCTGCTGTGTACTGTTCTTGGAGCCACCATATTAGACCTCACCAGGCAGTGGGATTGACACTGCACTCTACTTGTATTCTATTGTGCCTTTGTCTTCTTTACATAATACATGCTTTTTACCTGTTTCAATCCATTTTATGTGCTATGGGTCCTCGCCATTCCCGGGGGTCATTGGTCACTGATGTCATGGGCACAGGAGGAGTTGGGGAGAAGCAGGGTCCTGGAGTTAGTGAGTGCGATGGGCAATGAACCACCCAGGAGGCAGTGTGATGGATAACACACTCTTGTTTATTCAACAGGGGACTGGGTTTATAAACACTTGAGAAAGGTTGAGAAGGCACATACAGACTATGTGGCGATTGGATACATAGTTTTATGGGTTGCTATCTAATTGGTTGAAAGGCAGAAGTGAAAGGGATATAGTGGCAGGAAAAGCTATGTGACTTCAGAGTTGCGAAGCAGGAGCTGCAAGGGAGATAACAGAAGTGGTAGGATAAGCTATGTGACTTCAGCCACAAAAGGGTCTCTTGGGCAGCTAGCCTCAAGGTCAGGCACTGTGGGGGGCGGGCAAAGTCTGACTATGGAATGGTCAGATGCTTTTGGGATCAAGGGGGGAGGGCCTCCTCAGTTCTGCCCACTCTGGGCGATGACAGGGCACACTACAACCTTGCCCGAGGGCAGGGAGGGCCAGTCTCTGTTGCCAGAGTGGGTTCCTGACAATAAGGCCAGCTGCAACTCCCACAGCCCAAGGTCCCCGGCCATGTCCACCAGCCCAGGCCAGCTTCCTCACAGTCCCAGCCCATGTTTAGTAATGCCCAACAATATGCTTTATGAACTGCACACAGTTATTGTTATGTAATTCAAGTACTGTATATTAGACAGATAATCTGAACATGCGTAATGTAATGAAAGCAAACTGTATTACCTTTGTATTCTGGGTGAGAGGAGCACATCTGCACTCTGAGTGTAGAGAAGAAACACAAGGATGGAGCCAGGAATAGTCATTGCAATGGATGCTTTTCCCTAACCAACAACAGAGCTCATTGTGAATAAAACATTGCAGACTTACTGCATTTGTCATATTCCTGTCATTGCTTTGTACTGTATCATCGGGATATGAATCTCCTTTCTGGCAGAACATGTCATCGGGATGTTAAGATTATTTTCTAGGTTTACATGCCACTCTTTCTTATGTGTTCAGGGAGTCATTTCAGTGATTAGGCACTTTCTCATATACTCTGAATAGATATAGCAGGTGGCCAAATATTTCCAGTTCTTGCCTCTCTTACCTGTTGCTTTTTCAGGGCTTGTCGGAGTTTACAGTCTCCTTTCCAATATTCGTTGATCACATGACACAGATTGGGTCTAAAGAACTTCCCAGGTGTCACTACTCCTTTCCCCTTTCTTCCAGCCTAGAAAGCAGTTGAGGCCTAAAAACGGTAAGCTTGTGATGATGAGGCCATCAGCAAGAGCAAAGAGGAAGCCTGCCAAGGATAATAAAGCAGACGGCTAGAGAAGATTGAACCTCTAATGGCATGGCTGAGCTCCAGTCCTCCTTATCTCCAGGCACATCACATGAAAAAAAAAATATTTCTCTTAGAAACAGTTGGTCAGATTTTCTGTTATTTTCAGACAAAAATCTCCTCATATACTATGCTCCTTCCCCTTTCTCTGCACATTTCATCCACAACTCCTGTTCATACTTCATCTTCAGGAGTAAATATAGATAACATTAGTGTCATTTTAACCTATGTGTTATAGAAGGAACTAATGCCCACAGAGAGGGCATGCCTTACATAGTACAATAGAATTAAATTAAAACCAGAGTAATAATTTTACTTTTGAATATTTTCACTATTATATAAAAAGCTCTCTAAATCCTACAAAGTAACATGCAAAACACTTAAATTAATGTGTCATAGAAGCATTCATTTTTGTTATAAATGTTACTAAATGTTTGATACTTAATAATGCAATACTCTAATACAACCAATGTATGGAAAGCTTTATGCTTAAAGCATCCAGTTTTGAATTTTTTAATCTTATTGGTGGAAATGAAAACCATATAGGGTTGCTATTCAATTATATAGTATTTTGGATGATGAAAATATATTTTTAGCATCCTGATATTCTCCTTTACTGATAAGAAAATTGATATTCAAAATTTTATCAGTATAAAAGTAGAATTCTATAAAATCTCTGTCTAGATCATAGAAATGGCCTTTCCTGAGACCTCCCTGCTTCACTGTCCATCCTAGATATCAGCCAGAGGGAATTTATACATATATGTATTATTCATTCTTGTATTAGGTTATTTGGTGACAATCTGTAACAGCAGTTTTAGGAGTTCTTGACAATACACCAATGCAATGTACAATCAAATTTAAAGAATTAATGTCCATAGATC
The DNA here is from genome assembly GCA_036365145.1 of Orientallactaga sibirica. Taxonomy (NCBI): domain Eukaryota; kingdom Metazoa; phylum Chordata; class Mammalia; order Rodentia; family Dipodidae; genus Orientallactaga; species Orientallactaga sibirica. Next base: position 4,531,391 of record JAEOAD010000240.1, read on the forward strand.
AGAGTATCAGACTTAAAAAGACTTTATTAGACTAACAGAAGAAATGAGAAGGAAGTACAGACAGCCTCTGCCATGTGAAAGGCAGGAGGGGGTAGAAAGAACATGTGGGAGTAGGGGTCCCTCCCCTCCAGGGGCTTACCAATGCAAAGACTTGGAAGTTCAGAAAAGCGAAAAGCAGAAACAAGCCTTGCTCACCTGGTAAGGACCTATTTATAATCTTATTGTGGTGGGCTTTATCCTTAGGCTCCATTGAGTCTGAGAGAGAAAGCTCATTGGGCTGGGCTTTGTGCTGGCTCAGGAGTAAGAAGTGAAAGAGCTGCTTGGATGGCTGAATCAGATGCTGGATTCTGGTTCTGCTGAAGCAGGCAGGCACTGTGTTCCCTTTTGGGGCCTTCTTTCCTGACTGGCTACATAATAATAAAGCTACCTGACTAGTTTCCCTCAAATCCCTCTAATAATTCTTCATTTACTCAAGGTGAATGTCAGAATTTTACAAAGTCTAAAATGGTCATAAAAGATCTGACAATAGGCTACTTTCGGAAGACATCAGTTTTAACTAGGGGATCTCGTTGGTGTTGAATGTACTTGACACATGCCACTTAAAGCCCACTGACTGGTAAGTACCTTTCTTTCAAAACCCTTCACATGAGGGCCTCATGACAATGCCCTAAGTCTTCATAGAGTTTCCTCAAATGGAACAGAATTGAAGACCCAGCCCTAAGTTTAACTTACTATAGCTACTTGATCTGTTACAAAGAAGCCAACAATGTGCAATGGAGAAAAGACTGCATTTTCAACAAATTGTGATGGAGAAATTGGATAATCACATGTAGAAAAATGAAATTAGACACACTCCTCTCACCATGCAAAAATCAACTCCAAATGGATTAAAGACTTCAATATAAGGTTTGAAACTCTTAAATGACTGGAAGCAAAAATACAGAGAAACTTATATAACATAGGAGTGGGGGAAGACTTCCTGAACAATACTACAGTAGCCAAGGAAATTAAACAATCACTCAACCAGTGGGGTTTCATGAAGCTAAAAAGTTTTGTACAGAAAAATATACCATAAACAGAGCCAATAGACTACCCACAGAATGGGAGAAAATTCTTGCCAGCTATACCACTAACAGAAGCCTAATATCCAGAATCAACAAATAACTCAAAAAACTAAGCAATAAAAATAGCAAACAACCCACTCAAAAATGGGGGCAGGGAACTGAATAGAGAATTCTCAAAGGAAGAAATACAACTGGCCAATAATCAAAGAAATGTTCAACGTCTTTTGCCATCAGGGAAACGTAAATTAAAACAATTATGAGATTGCATCTTAACTCTAGTCAAGATGACAATCATTAAAAATTCAAATGACAATAAATGTTGGCAAGGATGTGGGAAAAGAGGACCCTCATTCACTGCTGGTAGGAGTGCAAACTTGCACAACTACTATGGAAATCAATAAACTCCTGAAATGATGAAAATAGAGCTACCCACTTATACAGCTATTCCTCTATTGTGCATCTACTCTAAAGGCTCCAGTCTTCACTGTACAACAGATACATGCTCAGTCTTGTTTACAGCTGCTCTATTCACAAAAACTAAGAATTAGAATCAACCCATATGCCTATCATTTGAAGAATGGATAATGAAGATGTACATTTACACAATGGAATTTCTAGCAGTAAGGAAAATTGAAATAATGAAATTTGTAGGAAAATAGACAGACTTGGAACAGATCATCGTATGCAAAATCACACAAGCACATAATGACAAATGCTGCATGTTATCCCTCATATGTGATTCCTAACATGGAACAGCTTGAGATGTAGTCATACCTCACAGACATACCTCACAGGGATGGAAGTGTTTGTGGAAGGGAAATGGGAGCGCATAGAAGGGAGATATATATGCAAAACTAAAATCAAAATGAAGTAGTACTATAGAAAACTTCTTCCTGGATAGCAAACTAAAGGATAAGAGTATGGCACGGGACGTGTGGTAAGAAAGGCCCTGGACAGGGTGCAATGAAGTATAATCCTAAACAAATGGCTCTGGCTTATAACTCCTAGTCTCAGGAATTGGTTACAACCCACATTGAGTTATTGGTCAGAGAGATAGCTGTAGATCTCCTCAAAATACAGGCTGTCAAAGCACTTGATTACTCATCTGAGGTAAAAGTTAAGTTTCTATAGCTGAGGACACCACAAACTTCCAACACAGAACATTGAAGATCTGGCTATACTATGGAAAGAATCCAGTTCCCAGATCATTGTCCGGAATACAGCTGGAAAGTGCTACATGTGCTGCTAGGAAAAAATGGCCAACAATATAGTGAGTAATCAGGAGACACTGCTATAAAAAAATCAACCAGCCAGACAAGATGTACACACCTGTGCAATAGTGGCAGACAGCCTAGATGAGTAACCAATGGCTCTCTGATTGGCTAATATACCTGCTTGGTGGAAAAGAACCCATAGCCAGTACTGAGAATTGAGTAAAAATCCTATGGAGATGAGAAACATGGACTCCAACAAAAAGCTCCCACCAGTCATTCAAAAGATAGGCTACATGCATCAAAATCTCTCTTAATTAACTATGTTTATCCCTTTTAACCTATGCTGACCTCATTCTCCATTGGAGAATTTGTTTTTCTTTTTATAGAAGGCAGCTAAAACCAAGAAAAAACAAAATCTGTGAACAAAACAAGAAAAGATAGCTGACTCCCTATCATGAGATGAGCCACCACTCACAGAGCAGCTAGGTTTGGGTGAAACCTCAAGGGAAATGGCAAGATGAGTGAGTCTGACAACCTGCACCAGGGTAATGATGATAGACAAACAGGACATTCAGAATGTACCTGTAAGTTCTGGGAGTGACCAAGACCATGCAAACCACTCTGAGGTAAAGATGAAAGCTTTTATTTAGGAAAAGCACGAGCTGCCAGGGCTGACTCTCAAGAGCAGGAGCACAGCCCACCTGAGTTTTCAGATAATGAGTTTTATAGGGCTTCTTTAGTTGGGGGAAGGTGAGGAAGGGAAAAGTTGAATAAAAAAGGTTCCTTTAGGGGAGATCTAAGATAGCCAGGGTGTGAGACAAGAACAGTGACCAGGAGACTTACAAGACAAAGGGACAAGAAACCATGACCTTTGGCATTGTTAGGCAAGGAAGGGATAATGGATGAGTGGTTTCTTGTGGAAAGTGGATAATTCACTTCCTTATGTCTCTGTAGCCATTGTGCAGTCCTTGGTGACTCCACCTTGGGAGCCTGTCCCAACCTAACACTTCAAAAGCAGAAATCCAGAAGTTGCTGACAGCCCAAATCTAAAGTAGACTTAAAACAGACCTGCTAAGTCTCAGGGACCTTGTGGAAGAAGGGGCAGAAAAATTTTAAGAATCACAAGGTGGGAGAAAGTACACTTTATCCCCCCTCCTTAAATGACTGATTACTACTGTCACAACTCATAACTCGCATCCTCATGGTCAATATCAGCATTTTCACTGAAGAGAGCCCTCACATGGAATGGGAGTCAGGAAGGAAGGAAATGGTATCAACACATGATGTAGCCATACGAAATTTCTACTTAATTAAAAATCAGGATAGTACTAACAGGAAAGTAAAATCTTAAACTCAAAATAAATTATTAAATTAACATAAACTGTAAGCACAAAGTATATATTTTCATTGCAAAAGTTAATCTAACAATATTGGGACCTATATTTTTCATTACTTTTGACAGTTTTAAATAGTTTTTCCACTCACATTTCTAGTGAGTGTTTTCAAGAGTCTAGTCAAACTGTTTGCTGAGCCAGGAGTGAGCACCATCTAATAGCGCCTAAGCCGTTCAGGGTCTTGTTTGCAACTCACACCATCTCAACAATAAGTTGCATATGAAGGACAGGCAATATGTACACACATTAAAGTTGAGTAGCACCAACCTCAATCAATTAGAGCTTGAATGTTGAAAAGCAAGTGTAACTCAATATTTTGTGTACTGCTTTAGCAGAAGCCTTTCAGGAGTAGGGTAGACAGTACAAACAGACTGAGTGTAGCTGATTGTTAGAATATGGATGACCAGCAACTCTGGAAGTATTGAGAGAGAGGAGGATTTTATTGCTGTTACAGTTTGAAATCATTGTTACATGTCAATATACTGTAGTTACTAAACTCTATTGTTTTTAAATCCCAGGCATGAAATCCATCCCTCACCACTTGACCTGTGGCAGAACAGTCTACTTCCTAAGTCACATCACAGTGTTGACAGAACATTTACTTGGATAAGGTTTTGTGTGATTTTATTTTAAAATATTATTTAAAATATATTATTTGCTATTGGTAGAAAATTGCTATTAGCATACAGAATATCTTCTTCAAAAATGACCTAACATCATGATTAGAATGCCGAGCAAGCCTGAAAAGTGCAGGGTATGTTACCAAGTCTCATTTTCATGTAAATATCCATAAAAATTTGTCACATAAAAATGTCAATTTCTAGAGCCATATGTAAGATTGGGTAGTGACAAGCAAGAAATTAGAGAGGTCAGTTTGCACATGTCATTTGCAACTGAGACCTTTATTTGACATCCCTAACAGCTCCCTCAGTGTCCCCAGGTGTGCATGTACAACAGAAAAGGTAAATGGAGACACAGAAGTCATAATAACTCCCACATGCTTTGCCTCTGTTGCAATAGGCCTTCATGTTTATGCTTTTTTAAAAAAAATGACAGAAAACAGCTGTTTTGAAGTTATTATTATTATTATTATTATTATTTTGGAGTGAGACACAGAGAGAGACAGAGAGAGAGAGAGAGAGAGAGAGAGATTGGGAGAGGAAGACTGAGATGGGCGTAGCCATCAGTGTCTCAGCTGCTGCGAACGAAATCCAGATGTGTGCGCCCCCTTGTGGTCAAGTGCGGCATTGCGCCCTTGCGTCACTTTGCATCTGGCTAAAGGTGGGACCTGGAGATTGGACCCGCTGGAGATTGGAACGCAGGCGCCCTAACCCCTAAGCCATCTCTCCAGCCCTGTTTTGAAGTTTTTAAAACAGCATCCACCCTTGACAAACAAAATAGATTTCCAAAGCACTTTTATTTTTTAAGCAAGTAAAAAGGTCGTTTGAAATCAGAAAGAGCTAGTTAGTTTTACTGAATTCTTTTTCAGTACTCATGCATTTTTAGCCACTCATATTTTCTGTAAAAATCAATCAAGGGAATTCATTGCTCATGAAGAGTGAAATGAATAGTACATTCAAGAACACACAGAAAGCACCCAGTGCACATGCTTTTCAACCCAGCAAGAGCAGTGTTCTCCAGCTCTGGCTGGAAAGAGAAGGTGGTGCACTTTAGAGGAACGTCTCCGCATGTGAACTCTGCATGGGGAAATTATCTAGGACAAAACTGGTCAGTACTGTCCCTGTAGTCTTTGTTCTTTCTCTCACTGGAAGTGTCTCCATCATGCTATTGCTTTACACCATGAGATGTCTTTGGGATAGAATTTCAAATTTGCTTTTGGCTCTGTATCTACTATAGAGGATATAGGTGTTACAAATCCTTCCATTGCAAGAAATATCCTTAACTCTCTTTTAAATTCACCATTCATCTTGTAACTGAAAGTGAATATCTTTTGTGCATCATTAAAGTGCAGATCTGAAAGGAAAGGTAGGACAAGCTGCTCCAACAAAGTTTTGAAGGAGTTCTATGAAGACCCATGTGTTGAAGTAATCAATGAGGAGTGTTGTCTATAATGTGAAGAGTTCCGGTTATCATTATGAGGAGGAAACTAGTCAGTTAGCCAGTTAGGGGTAAACACTAGGTCTAACACCGCCTGCCTGTTCCAGCAGAAGTTATGTGAAGTCCTAACATAACACCACAGTTATGTTAGGCATGGGCTGATTAGTCATTAACCCATTGAGATGTTTGATTTAAGATCACAGCCTAAAATAGCTCTGAAGTAAGAATGAGATAAATTGTAAAGATCAGGAAGAGTCATTTTACATAGGAGTGGATGAGAAATGGAGGAAAAATGCTGAAATATTTGTGCAGGGTGACTGAGCATTAGAGAGCACAGCAATTTCAACACAAGAAGTTGGTGGAGCTTCCTTATAAGCCATGCATAGAGTGATGTACCATTCCCTGCCTAAGTGTCGTGTTTATTCAACACCATTGAACAGATATCACTATAGGATTACTACAAACAGGAGTCTAGTAAAGAAATGAAAGACAAGCAGTCGACCAAAGAAGTAATGCACTTGCCTCATGGCACTTACATTTGGTGAAAAGCCATAAAATAAATTTTAAAAATTTATATCATCCCACAAGATAATATGATGTTTAGTAATGCTTATGGCAAGATAGGAATAAAGCTGGAAAAGCAGAGTTCAATGCAGTACATAAGACTTTCAGGAAAGCTTTTCAGCTGAGATGACTTGTAAACAGATATGAGTTAAAGACAAATGGAAAACAGGAAATGAGAAAATAATGATGGGGCAGAGAGAGAAGCTTTGCTGTTTATGCTTGAGGGAGAACAAGGAGAGCAGAAGTTTGGATATGACACAATCAGTGAGCTGCAGAAAGAGAGGGATGCAGTCAGACAAAAGGATGGAGTGTGCATAAAGCAGATCATGTGTATTTGAGAATAATTTCACTTGGCTCCAACTCAGTTGACAGAAATTTTGTATCCATTTCATACTAGGAGATAGGAAATTGGATGAGAGGTATAAATGTCTTGGCCTTCCTAGCACTCTGTGGATTGAAAAATGAAAGAAACTAAAGTGTCAGTGTAAAATAAAGTTTGCCTTTCTTCTACATTTTAGCTCAGGTTCCAAGGCACACTGGGAAAATGTGTGGTTTTCTGGGGCCATCTTAGGAGGTTAATTAGTGCCCATGAAACATAGTCTGTACTTGGAAAGAAATCAGAGTTCTTGAGGTACCATTGGGATAGAAAATATTCCATTGTGCCTGAATGACTTGTTTAAAAGGCAGAGGAAAGCACTGTGAATTGATCTGGAAGTATAGTGGAAAAACAAAAGGCAAAGGAGTCAGTCAATGGGCTGAATGTTATTTAATATTCTTTTAGAAGGGGGTTATTAATGCCTACTTATAGAACCAATGTCATGAGCTGTGACCCAGATATAAAGTGTCCGGTTTCTATCCCATGGTCAGTGAGGCTTAGTATTGTTTTCACCTAGAAAACTCCAGTCTTTACAATGGACATAGGACTGCTTTTCTTCTCTTATTATCAGAATTTGTGCAGAATCAGAAACAGAGGAGGTACTCAGTGAACAGTTGCTATTTACCTGAGTGAATTGGACCAGGTACTGTTTCCTCTCAATTGTAGTAATCCTTGTGAGATACAAAAAAGAACGAGATCAAGATAATAGTGTTGGGAATGAGAAAAAAGAGATAATTCAGAGATACTTGAGTCATGAAGAGTGAAGAATTTGTTGCTTGTTGCATATGAGGGAGGAGGAGTCACGGATAGCTTCCAGGTGAACATAACTAACCAAACAAATTTTGGCAATATTTGCTGAAAAACGATAACCAAAAGGAAAAGGAGCTGGGTTTGATTGCATGAGCAGAATGAAGTCAATTTGGTAATTATGTGAGATGTAGAGTACAAAACAATCAGAAAGAAGATAAGTAAAGCAAGATTCTATAGCATTAATTGAAACTAGTATGTGTGGATGAAATGGTTGAGCTGGCAGGACAGAGTAAAGAGAGACAGGAATATATATAGACCATTTTAGCATTTAAGAGGCAAACAGAAGGTCACTAAAAAGAGTTTCATAGCATCATAAGAAAATCAAGAGTTGTGAGAGACTTGAAATGCTTGAAACACTTTATAATATACTTTTCAAGGTATTTGTAGAAAAATAGTACAAATCATAGTTTTTGTTTGTTTGATAGCTTGAGTAGTCTCTTATTGAAGTTCTTTCCAACTTAAGTCACTTTACTCTTCCCGCCTCTAAGATCTCATAATGGTATGTGCAAGATGACCAAAATTATTAGAACCTCATAATTCAAAAATAACATATATATAACATGAGGTCTATGGTCTTCATTTTCATATAGGGAATTTAACTAATTCTTTAGTAACAATCTGCAGATGAATTAAAGACAATGTTGAGGGAAAACTTTCCAGATAATTTGTATTTCTATCATCTGGTCATTTTCAACATTTATTCAGTTAGATAACATTTAAAGCTTTTCATTATAGTCTCAATAAGTTTAAATATTATGTATGATACTTATCAAGATATAATGATCACTAACACATTGAAAAAATACTTGGAAAATCTGTGGCTTAACTGAGCTGAACACTGCCGTCCTTGTCAGAGCATTCATTCAGTAATTATCGGAACATTTCCTCAGTTGCTTAAAGACTAGTTTCATTTTCAAAATGCATATCTCCCATTTTTAGTTTATTATAATTTGATGTTTCAGTGAATCAGAACTAAATACATTAAATGGTATTGTATGTGAGCAAAAACAGACTTTTACCTCTCAATTGGAAATCACAATGCTGAAATAATCTTCATAAATTGGTCCCAATATTTCTCAGCATGGTTTTGTAAAAGCATAATCTTGCAAAGTTCAGATATCAATTAAAGCAAATGTCAGCACTTGATGCAAACACTTCATTCCTGGGCTAGCATTTGTTTTGGCATCAAAGTACAGGCATGAGTACTATATGTTCAAATGTCATGAACTTCTGACTATTCTAATCCAGAATAACATGTCCTATAAATAAAATGTGTTTATTTTTCTAGGGAAAACACAATTCCCCAATTATTATTATTTTTTCCTCCAGATATGTCCTAACTGCAGATATGTACAGAAAATAATTTTTGATTGTCCAGTCCCAAAAAGAAATGAAATAAAGCATTAGTAAGATAAAGAAAGAATGAAAAGTAGATAATGAAGCATGAAGTGAGATTAGAGAAAAAAAATCTTTGAAAGGAAAATTACATGAATAGGAGCTGAAAATAAAATTATGTACCAAATAGTTAAATGTTCCCAATAATTTTACCCAAACTGGATATTTCAAACTAAGAATTATACAATTATTAGTAATCTTTATCATGGAGATAAGATTAGGATGGTTTATTTATATTCCAAAGAAAATAAAAGTTTTCAATATTGCATCTTTCCCTGAGAATAGAGGCATTTAGGCCAGGTGTAAGTACTGTGGAATGAATTATTAAAATCTATGAGATTATGCCATAAAATGTAAAGCATAAAAATTAGAGGTAATCTTACTTCAGAGTAGTTTGATGAATAATTGGTAACAGTAATGAAGGAATAGAATCTGACAGACTTATATGAAGTTAATGGAAGTTTACAAGTTTAATCCATATAAAAACTACCTAACTACCTATCACATTTCCAATTACTAAAGAAATATGTATAAACACATGCATATTTGGACATCATTTTTAATACAAATACAGATAAAAATATATCTGATGCATTGTATGATTTTAATAAATGGAGCCCATAACTCAAAAATAAGAAAGGAAAAGATGAATGGAGACAGAGAGACTGTGAGGTAGAGGCACTGGAATACATGTCTGTGGGGTTGCAATAGTTAAATATAATATCTGTGATAGCTAAAACTTAAGAAAGGAAGAGAGGGAAGAGGATTTAGATACTTTAGATAGATAGGTGATATATACATAGATGATGATAGGTAGATAGATGATATATAGATGATAGATATCTGAGCTAGAGGCACTGGAATAAATGTCTATTGTGTATGGATGGTAGAAAATAACATCGTGAAAATGGCAATCTTACCAAAAGCACTATATAGATTCAATGCAATGCCAATAAAAATTCCAACTTCTTTCTTCACTGAGATAGAAAAACTATCTCAAAATTCATATGGAAAGGCAGAACACCTCAGATATCCAAGCATATCCTCAGCAAAAGAAACACCTCTGGAGGCATCACCATACCTGATCTAAAGCTATACTACAAAGCCATTGTAATAAAAACAACATGGTACTGGCATAAAAACAGGAATATAGACCAATGGAACAGAATAGAAGACCCGGATTTTGGGTCAAGTAACTACAGCTACTTGATATTTGACAAAGGCCCTACCAACACACAATGGAAAAAAGACAGCATCTTCAACAAATGGTGTTGGACAAACTGGACAACTATATGTAGGAAAATGAAACTTGACCCACACTTCTCTCCATGCATAAAAATCAAGTCCAAATGGATCCAAGACCTTAATATAAAACCAGAAACCCTGCTACTACTGGAAGAAAAAATAGGAGTAACCTTCCATGACATAGGAGTGGGAAAAGACTTCCTGAACAAAACCCCAGCAGCCCAAGAAATTAAACAATCACTCAACCATTTGGATCTCATGAAGTTGAAAAGCTTTTTCACTGACAAATATACTATAACCAAAGCCAGCAGATTGCCCCCAGAATGGGAGAAAATTTTCACCAGCTATACAACTGACAGAGGCCTAATTTCTAGAATCTACAAAGAACTCCAAAGCCTAAACAATAAATCATCAAACAACCCACTCACAAAATGGGGCAGAGAACTTCACAGGGAGTTCTCAGAGTAAGAAATACAAATAGCAAACACATATTTAAGAAAATGTTCAACATCCCTAATCATCAGGGAAATGCAAATTAAAACAACTATGAGATTCCACCTTACCCCAGTAAGGTTGGCTAACATTAAAAAAAAAAAAAAAAAAAAAAAAAACAATGAAAACAAATGCTGGTGAGGCAGTGTAGGAAAAGTAGGAACAAGCTTTCACTGCTGGTGGGAATGTAAAATGGTTCAACCATTATGGAAAGCTATATGGAGACTCTGAAAAGGATGACCATAGACCTACCAATGGATGCAGCTATTCCCTTACTGGGCATATACCCTAAAGGCTCCAAGCCTCAGATCAGAAACATTTGCTCAACCATGTTCATAGCTGCTCAATTCATAATAGCAAAGAGCTGGAATAAACCCAGGTGTCCTTCATTAGATGAGTGGATAACCAAGATGTGATATATCTATACTATGGAATTCTATGTAGCAGTAAGGAAAGGATGAAATAAGGAAATTTGAAAAAAAAATGGTCAAACATGGAATAGATCATCCTCAGTGAGCTCACCCAATCACAAAAAGATAATCATCACATGGTCTCATTTATCTGTCGCTCCTAACCTGAATCTACCTAAGATGCTGCCAAACCTAATAAGCACTCTGAGGACCAGACAATATGGAGAGTGGGATGGAGGGTGGATAAGGGTTGGAGGGAACGAGAGGGTGGGAGGTTAGGACAGGGTGGGGGGATACAAATAGGGACCCAAAAGGAAATGATATTATAAAACCCTTTATGCTGAAAAACAGGCTAAAACATTGATCCTTCAGCAGGCACACAGAGGGAACACCCGAACCACAGGAAACTGGAGAGAACAGCATGAAGACCAACCTTAATCTTTTTCCTTGCTCTTCTCTCTCTCTCTCTCTCTCTCTCTCTCTCTCTCTCTCTCTCCATCTCCACTCTATACTCACTTTCTCTTATATATTACCTATCTTTTTCTTCCCTCACCTTCCTAGGTCCTGACTTATAACTCCCAGTGCCAGCACGGGGTTAACTTCCACAATGAGCTGTTGATCCAAGACTCCTACAAGGTTTCCCAAAAAAGACAGATTTCTGTCAGAGTTCTTGATTACCCACCAAAGGTTAATGGTAAGACCCTACTGTCGAAGACAGCATACACGTGTGAGACCAAACATGAAGAGACCTGGCCAGAATCTAGAAGAGGATCAGTCCCCAGACAGTTAGCTAGTCTAGTGCCAGCGGGTGCTACATGAGCAACTGGGGGATAATGGCCCACATCTATCCAAACACAGTGCAGTATAAGATACCCAGCAGGAAACAACCTGATGTAATGCTCAAACAAGTCCAGTAGTGGCACACAGCCATGGTAGGTAACCAACTGCTCTTGATTTGGCTAATAGATCCACTCAGTGGAATGGAACTCATTGCTGGAACTGGGAAATAAGTCAAAACCAAGTACAAAAATGAGCTCAGTCTCCAAGATCAAGATATCACCAAATATGGGCTAGAAGAGAGCCTACACATATAAAATTCCCTCCAAAATATCTATGGCCATCCCTCCTATCTAGTACTAACTTCTCTCTCTGTGTTGGAGAATTTGCTTATCTTTTTCAGATGGACAATGAACCTGAAGGGAGGGTCTGCCAATCACACCTCAGGGCCCCAAGAACGCTGTATTCTTGCCTGTCCCCCACATTACTCTATGGTTTCAGCTGGGGCCCACATTCCCCATTGATGAGGGTCCCTTTGGAAGAGGGAGGACAGGGAGGAGGATAAGGGAGCCAACACTATGAATGTAAAATTAGAATAATATAAATAAAAATAAATTATGGGGAAAAAAAAGAAGGAGCATTGGAAAGTGGAGACGGTCAAGTGTTAGTGATGTAACATATTCACTGTCACATGAGCAACCAGATTTAGGTATCCTGGACACAACCAAATACCAACTTGATCGATCCTCTTCAAGGTGGTAATAAAGAGCAGTATCACTGTCTACTAAAAATTAGGTGGAAAGTAACAACAAAATGTAAAATTAATTAACAATAAGACACAGATAAAGCTAGACAATGGTGGTGCATGCCTTTCATCCCAGCACTGGGGAGGCAGAGGTAGGAGAATCACCAAGAGTTTGAGGCCACCCTGAGACTACATAGTGAATTCCAGGTCAGCCTGGGCTAAAGAGATCCCTTACCTCAGAAAACCAAATAATAATTAAAAAATGACACAGATAGATGTGCACACACATGGGACCAAACCAAGAAGGCAGGGTTTGCATAAGTGCTAACTGCTGGGACTTCCAAGAAACACAGGTTGACCTTCTAACTTTTTGCTTTGCAATTTTTTCCTGAGAGAAGATGGAGTAGCTAAGTAGCTAAGAAGATGGTGCAAAGTATTGAAAGGTGAGATAAAAGTATTTCACTTCAGAACAGGTGGCCTGGAAGGATGGCCTTGTGTCTGTTGAGTTTCACATTTATTTTTCCTGTATTACAGACTTTTGCTTGCACAATTTCACATTTTTTTTCCTTTTCTGTCACTAGGAACTTATAGTTTTAGATTTTAAATTTAGAGCCCAACATATATATGTCTGTTTGTATCTGTATGTATACACATGTGTAAATTCCATATACTTCTATATAACATCTAAAATTTTAAATTTCTATACTCTGAACTACTTTAAATCTAAAATATCTCAAGGAAAATCCAAATTCTGAGAAAAAGTACATGTAATCACACCACAAAAAATACATAATTTAAAATAACCTGGATTTAAAATGATATTATAGCAATGGGATTATAAAATTATATGTGTATATATAGTATTATACATATGTATATGTATGTATGTATGTATATATGTATATATACATATATATATATATATATATATATATATATATATATATATATATAAAATATGACACCATTGTTTTACTATAAAACACTATGACATTATTCATAATATAAAACTTCAGAAGAAAGAAACAGAAGAGTCTAAAAGTAGTTTACATTCAGATATATATAATAAATTAATTTTCCACAAAACAACAGGAAATTTAGTGAGAAGGAAAGTTGTAGAAATGATGCTACAATGGATGGATATTCAACAAATAGATATCAATGTAACTCTCACATCAAACACAATAATGACTGAAAGTTTATAATAACCCTAAATATAAAATCTAACACTATAAATTTCCTAGAAAAAAGTAATTGAGAAAATTATTTGTGAAACTAAACCAAAGAACTCCCATTCAACACACAAAAGCATGATGATAGTAAACCTAATAAATTCACACTTATCAAATTTAAAAGTGTCTTTTATTTTATTATACTGTTTTTTTATTTATTTATTTATCTAAGAGAGAAGTAGATAGAAAATGGGCATGCCAAGGTCTCTAGCCAGTGCAAACAAACTCCAGAGGCATGTGCCAGTTTGTGCATCTGGCTTTACTTGGGCACTGGGGAATCAAATTTAGGTCCTTTGGCTTAGCAGGCAGGCACCTTCACCACTAAGCAATCTCTCTAGGCCCATATGTGTCTTTTCAAAACACCAATAAACATATAAAAAGCAAAACATGGAATATGATAAAATATTCACAATGTATGTACCTGACAAAGAACTTGTATTTATATGTAAATTGTATATAAAACTAGAAATATGAAAAAACAATAAAGAATAAAAGAAAAATTGTACATTCCACCCAAATGTACAAATGGCTAATGTATGAAATGCTCAACATTATTCCTCATGGTAATGTGAGTTAATGTCACAAAGAAATACTTCTTATACAACAACATTAAAAAATAGCTATTCCAAATGAATGAATTTAAAAGTTCAGAATCCTACTAATAAGATTGGTAAGTGGTTTAATCACTGTGAAAAAATTTTAGCACTTTTTTTCATAGGTCAACATCCATCATTCATAAATCCAACTACATAATCACAGTTACTTGCCCAAGAGAAATGTATATAGGTTCACAGCCAATGTCTACATGTTTTTGGTAACTAAGTATACTTCATCTTGGCAGTAATGACTAAATGATCTGGAATTGTATGTAACCATACAACTTAACACTACATATCAATAAAAATAATTGAACCCTTGATATACTTAATGTTTTCATGTTTCCAAGTTCCTCTAAATTAAACAGTCACAAAGAATGCATGCATATGTAAAGTTACAAATAAAGTGCCATTGATTCTAAATACTATATTAGAGATACAAAAATAATTGATTTGAAAATTATAATATCAAAATATCTCATCACAGAATTAAAAAAAGAATTATTATTAAAATAAGTTCAGATATGGAGAAATAATCAAGCAATAATGTATATGTAGCTTTCAAGAATAAATATTTAAAATTTTATAATATTTATAACCTATGGTATTTAATTATAATACAACATTTCTTATCATTAATCATTAATTCACTTAAAATAATACAATTTTTATTCAGTGTTCTTACCAATAATCTGAGCAAAAATATTACATATGTAACTTCCAAAAGTAAGAATTTATGTACCTTTGGAACAATATTTATCATTTTGATGTAAAAATGTTTATGATGCAACTTTAACCATTTTCCAGTCAAAATTTTGAGTCAAGTCAGATTTTTAAAAAATTTGAATAGACCACATGATGTGCATTTACCTTCTTGTTGCTGGGAAAAACAAAACAAAACAAAACAAAACAAAAAACAGCAACCAGAAGCAGCTTATGCAAGTAAAGGATTTATTTCTGGCTTGCAGTTTCTAGGGAAATTTCAGTATTATTGATAAATCATGACAAGAGTAGACAGCAGGGCATCACATCTTGTCACATCAGCTTGGAAGAATCATTGTCAAGGGGGATGAATTATAAAATCCCAAGACTCACCCCACTAAAACACCTCTTCCACCAAGGCTCTACCTCCCAAAGGCTCCACCAAATTTGAGGCATACTCATAAGCACATAATAGTATGGAGGATGTTTTATATTCACACTAGCACATTCTGGCGCTGGCCCCCATAGACTCATGACCACTTCATAATGAAGTGCAGTTAATCCATAAAACAAAATATTATTAAAAACACTTTGAAATTAATTGTAGACATTCATGTGACTGAAAGTTTGCTGTCCAAGTTGGTTCTATATGGACAGTCTGTGGATCCTTGAAGAAAAAAGGCCTGATGGTGTTCTTTAGATTATGCAGGAATATGCTTGTGGAAGGCAGAATCTCTAAGCTGGAAGACAAGATGGAAAAAATTGATCAGGAGGCCAAAACTGCTAAGTTCAAAAAATTGCACAAACAGAATATGAGGAAACTGGGGAATATCTTAAAAGGACCAAATATTCAGATCATGGCTATATCAGACAGGGTGGAAATCCAGGCCAGAGGGATAGAGAACATAGTTAACAAATTATTGAAGAAAATTTTACCAATCTCTCAAAAGAGAGGCCCATCCAGATACAAGAAGCTCACAGAATACCAAACAGACAGGACCAAAGAAGAAACTCTCCAAGGCATCTCATAGTTAAAACTCTTCACTATGAAAACAAAGGGAGAGTGCTTAAAGGCAACAAAAGAGAAACAACTTACTATATAAAGGCAATCCCATGAAAATTACCTGAGATCTTTCAATGGAACCCACAAAAGCCAGAAGGGCCTGGAATGGAACACTTCTAAGTCCAAAAATACAACTGCTTCCAACCAAACCTACTGTATTCAGAAAAAGTATCCTTCATAACTGATTGTGAAAGGAAATATTTCTATGAAAAATGTCACCTTTATGATTATATGAACACAAAGCCAATCTACAGAGAATACTGCAGGGAATACTCCACACAGAAAAGTCAAACAACCAATCTCAAGAGCCTACAAGAAAAAGATCACAATAACCAAAATTAGACCAGGCTCAAAAAAGTTCAAAACACAAAAATGTACCAAACCCCATAAAGCTCCCCAACATGACAGGGATTAAATCAAACTTCACAGATATAACCTCAAACAGAAATGGCCTTAACTCATCCACAACAAGACACAAGTTAAGATGGTGGATCAAAATGGACCCTTCTATCTGCTTTCTTCAAGAAACCAACCACATCACTAAAGATGGGGTGAGAGGATGGAAAATGATATTCCAAGAAAATGTAAATAAGAAAGAAACAGGTGATGCTATATCTGGTAAAAGAGAATTCAAACCAAAAGTTATCAAAAGGACAAAGAAGGCCACTTCTTGTTAGTTGAGGGAATAATTCAACATGAGGACATAATAATTGTTAATCTATATGCACTGAGCAAAGGTGCAACACAGTTTACTTGCCAGCAAAACAAAATTAAACACAATCGTAGTTGGAGACTTCAATACTCCACTATCATCAATAGACAGTTCATCCAAGCAGAAAATCAACTGGGAAATAATAAAGGTCAACAACACAATAGATTGACTAGAACTAATTTTACATCTACAGACTTTTCCACCCCAATTCTACAGAGTACACATTATTATCAGCAGGCCATGGAACCTTCTCCAAAATAGACCATATATTAGGCCATAAAACATAAAACCATAAATTCAGGAAAATTGAAGTAACTTCCTGCATCATATCAGATCACAATGCTTTAAAGCTATACATTAACAAGATACACTTGAGGAACTCCAACAGCTACTGGAGAATGAATAAAACACTTTGAAACAATGAGTGGGTTGTGTAAGAAACCAAAAAATAAATTGTAAAATTCCTAGAATTGAATGATAATGAAAACACAACTTAAAAAACTTATGGTGCACAATGAAGGTGGTCCTGAAGGGAAAACTCATAGAGCTAAATGCTTTCAAAAGAAAGACAGAGAGCTCCCAAATTAACAACCTAACTATCCACCTAAAGGCATTATAAAAACAAGAAGAATCTAACCCTAAGAACTTGAGAAGGAAAGAAATAATCAAGAACAGAGCAGAAATAAATTGGAAACTAAGAAAATAATTTTTAAAATCAATGAAATAAAAAGCTAGTTCTTTGAAAAAATAAACAAGATTGAGAATCTCATGGCCAATTTGTTCAACCAAAAAAAAGAGAAGTCTCAAATTATGAAAATCAGAAATGAAAAAGGAGAGGTTACTGAAAACATCAATGAAATTGGAAGAATCATGAGGACATACTTCTGAAACCTCTACTCCACAAAACTGGATAAAGGAATGGTTGAATTCCTAGTCACATTCTTAGCTACTAAAACTAAACTCAGAGCAGATTAAATTCCTAAACAAACCTATCATATCAATGGAGATTGAAAAAGTAATCAAAAACCTCCTCACACAGAAAAGTCCAGGACTGGATGGATTCTCAGCCAAATTCTATCAAACCTTCATTGAAGAACTGAAACCAATTTTTCTCAAACTGTTTCACATAATTAGAAACCATGGAATCCTCTTCAACTCTTTTTATGAATCTAGTATTACCCTAATTGTAAAACCAGACAGAGATACAACAAGAAAAGGAAACTATAGACCTATATCCTTGATGAATTTAGATGCAAAGATCCTGACAAAATCTTCACAAACCAAATTCAACAACATGTCAAAAGCATTATCCACCTTGATCAAGTACCCTTCAAGTAGGCTTCATCCCAGAGATGCAGTGTTGTTTCAACATACAGAAATCAGTCAATGTAATATACCACATAAATAAACTTAATCATAAGAACTACATGATCATCTCAGTTGATGAAGATAATGCCTTTCACTACAAAAAAGTACCACTTCATGATTAAAACACTGGAAAGAATAGGCATGGAAGATTTATATCTCCACACAACAAATGCTTTATATAAAGTACCTAAAGCCCAAATAATACTTAATGAGAAAAGACTCAAAGAGTTCCAGTTGAGATCAGGAACAAAACAGGGTGCCTGCTCTCACCACTGCTCTTCAACATAGTACTAGAAGTACTAGTTCAAGCAATAAGATATAAGAAAGATATAAAAGAGATATAAATTGTAAAGGAAGAAGTCAAGTTAGCCCTATTTGCAGATGACATAGTCCTATACATAAGTGGCTCCAAATTCTCCATTTCAAAATGTCTAAAGGTGATTAATTCAGTAAAACAGCACAATACAAAAATCAGGGAGACAGACCAGATGGCATCCATGTAAACACACCTCACCTGGTATGGAAGGAAAAGCAAGACCTTTAGGGCTAATGAGGGTTTGGCAGAAGGGCACTGACCACCAAAGCAGGGAATCCTCAAGTTATCATGCTCTTGGGGGATGCACCAGTCTCCCCAATTCCCCATTCAAACAGCCATCTTAGCCACAGTCCCAGCTGCTGGTTCCACCTGCACTAGCTAAGTGGACCTAGGCCAACAGGCTTATGTTCCCTTTCCTTAGGTTTCCTCCACTGTGGAGCTCCACAAGCAAGCTCCATCACCCTGCCACCCCACAGCCACCCACCCCCCACCCACCCCACCCTCCATGCCAGTGGGGAACCTCACCCACTGGGTCCTTGTGCCACCCTGTGCCCCACCCTCCACTATGGCAGGAACCTCCACCCACCAGGTCCCCGGGCCACCCCATTCTCCACTCTTCATGCTGACAGGGAACCCCTGCCCACTGGGTACCTGTATGACCCCGCCCCCTACCCTCCATGCCAGCAGGGAACCACTGCCCACCTGGTTCTCATTCCACCCTGCCCCCCCCCCATGCCAGTGGGGAACCCCTGCCCACTGGGTCCCCACACCACCCCATGCTGGCAGGGAACCTCACCCTCAGAATCTGGGATCTGCTTTGACCCATTGCCCTCTGCCCCCTGCCCCTCAGGCCACCTGACCATACACTCCCATACCCTGAACCACCAAAGAACAAACCCCTCCATCAGACCTTCAGACCCTCACCAGAACCTCACAGGCTCCTGCTCTCTGAGCAGGCAGACCCCACTGCCAGCAGAAACCTAATTGAAATAAACATAAAAGGGAATAATCACTGAAGACACTTCAAGGTAAACTACAGCTCCTTGCTACATTTAACAAGAATCCTTCACTGTTATGGACAGATCAAAGTGCAAAAGAAATAACATGAAAAATCAAATGCAAGTAAATCCAACAAGACTGCCCAGTCCCACAATGGATGTCTCTAACCAAAACATATAAGAGGTAATAGGATCAGAACCCCAAAATGAAGACATAAGCAATGCAACCCTAGCCAAGAAAATAGCAGAACTTGCAGAAAATCAACAAAGGGCCAATAATTGTATGAATGCTGTTCTCGTGAGATTAAACCTAATGGAAAAGAACCAGGAAGGGCTCCAAAAACAGTTACATGACCTGAAGGAGAGTGAAAAAGGAGAGGACCTCAATAATCAGCTGGCTAAGCTCAATGAAGACATAAATAAATGCAAGGATGAATTCCAAGAAGCACTAAAAAAATCAGAAAATGAGGTGAAAAGGGAACTTAACAAAGGATTGGAAACTATCCATTAAAAAGCAGTAGAAAATACAAACCAAATTGAACAAACCCAAAACTCTATACAAGTTCTCAAGAATAGAGTCAGCCATGTGGAAGATAGAAACTCAGAACTGGAAGACAGAACAGAAGAAACAGCACGTGAATCCAAAAGTTTCACTAAGTTCAAAAACTTTTGTGAACAGAACATGTTGGAAATGTGGGATAGCCTTAAACAATCCAACATTAGGATAATGGAATACCAGAAGGGAAGAAATTCAGAACAAAGGAATCAAGAACTTATTCAACAAAATTATTGAAGAGAACTTTCCCAAACTCTCAAAAGAAAGTCACAACAAGGTACAAGAAGCTAATAGAACTCCAAACAGACTGGACTAAAGGAGAAATTCTCCAAGAGATATTATCATAAAAACCCTGAATATTGATAACAAGGAGAAAGTCCTAAAAGCAGCTAGGGAGAAACAACACATTACATATAAAGGTAACCCCATCAGAATTACTTCAGACTTCTCAATGGAAACACTCAAAGCCAGAAGGGCCTGGAATGGAACACTGCACAGTCTAAGAACTTATGGTTTCCAAATCAAACTACTCTACCCAGCAAAAATATCCCTCATAATAGATGGTGAAAGAAAGCCTTTCCATGATAAAACCCAGCTATACAACTTTATGAACACAAAGCCAAATCTACAGAGAGTATTTCAGGGAGTTCTCCAAACAGAAGAATCAAATAACCAACCTCAAGAACCTACAAGAAGCAGATCACAATAACCAAACTCAGAGAAGGCATTTAAAACAACCCTTCAAAGTCAAAAAAAACAAAACAAAACAAAACAAAAAAAAACAATAAACCACCACAACATGGCAGGAATTAAATCAAACCTCACAGTTCTCACTCTTAACATTAATGGCCTTAATTCACCCATCAACAGACATAAGCTGACAGGATGGATTAGAAAATTAGACCCCTCAATCTGCTGTCTTCAAGAAACCCGTCTCACCACCTTCTCAGGGTGGAAAGATAGACACCTTCTTGGGGTAAAAGGGTGGAAAATGATATTCCAAGCATACAGAAATAAGAAACAAGTAGTTGTCACTATACTAATATCAGATAAAATAGACTTCAATCCAAAAGTAATCAAAAAGACAGAGCAGGCCACTCCTTACTTATCAAGGGAACAATCCAACAAGAGGATATCACAATCATCAATCTTTATGCACCAAACACAGGTGCACCACAAGTCATAAAACAAAAACTACTTGAGAACAAAATAGAAATAACCACCAACACCATCATTGCTGGATACTTCAATACTCCACTATCAGCAACAGATAGATCATCCAAACAGAAAATTAATATGGAAATAGGAGGCTCAACATCACCATAGAGCAAGTACACCTAACAGACATCTACAGAACATTCTACCCAAAATCTACAGATTACAAATTCTTCTCAGCAGCCCATGGAACCTTCTCTAAAATAGATCATATACTGGGCCACAAAGCCTGCCTCCATATTTTCAGGAAAATCAATATAATTTCCTGCATGATATCAGATCACAATGCTGTAATGCTAAAAATTAACAACAAAAGGTATGCCAGGAATCCCTCCAGCTCCTGGAAACTGAACAACACACTTTTAAACAATAAATGGGTTGTGGATGAAATAAAAAAATGAAATTGCAAAATTTCTAGAATTGAATGACAATGAGAAAACATCATACCAAACTTATGGGACACAATGAAGGCACTACTTAGGGAAAAAAAATCATAGCACTAACTGCCTTCATAACAAAGACAGAGAGATCCCAAATCAATAACATAACCATCCACCTAAAGGCATTGGAAAAACAAGAAGAAACCAACCCAAAAAGCTCCAGGTGGAAAGAAATAATTAAGATCAGAGCAGAAATTAATGGATTAGAAACTAAGAAGAAAATTAAGAAAATTGATGAAAGAAAGAGCTGGTTCTTTGAAAAAAAATTAACAAGATTGATAAACCCCTGGCCAATCTGATCAAGTGAAAAGAAGAGATACTTCAAATTAACAAAATTGGAAATGAAAAAGGAGAGATCACAAGAGACATGAGTGAAAATGGGAGAATCATCAGGACTTATTTCAAAAACCTCTACTCCACAAAACAGGAGAATATGGAGGAAATGGATGAATTCCTGGATCCATACTACCTACCAAAGCTAAACCCAGAGCATATTAATTTCCTAAATAATTTCCTATCACACTCTTTGAGATTGAAGAGGTAATCAAACACTTCCCCAAAAAGAAGAGTCCAGGACCAGATGGCTTCTCAGCTGAATTCTATCAAACCTTCATGGAAAAACTGAAACCAATTTTTCTCAAACTGTGCCACACAATTGGAGAACAGGGCAAGATCCCCAACTCCTTCTATGAGGCCTAGTATCACCCTAATTCTAAAACCAGGCAGAGATGTCACATGAAAAGAAAAAAATTATAGGCCTGTTTCCCTGATGAACATAGACACAAAGATCCTGAACAAAATCCTTGCAAAATGAATTCAACAGTACATCAAAAGCATTATCCACCTTGATCAAGTAGGCTTCATCCCTGGAATGCAGGGGTGGTTTATATATGGAAATCTGTCAATATAATACATCATATAAACAAGCTTAAACACAAAAACCACATGATCATTTCAATAGATACAGAAAAGGCCTTTGACAAAATACAACATCACTTCCTGATCAAAACATTGGAGAGAATAGGCATGGATGGCTCCTATCTCAACATAATAAAGGCTATATATAAAGCTCCTAGAGCCCAAATAATACTTAATGAGGAGAGACTGAAGGAATTCCCATTGAGACCATGAACAAGGCAGGGGTGTCCACTCTCTCCTCTGCTCTTCAACATAGTAGTGGAAGTCCTAGCTCAAGCAATAAGACAGGAGAAAGAAATCAAAGAGATACAAAACAGAGAGAAAGAAGTTAAATTAGCCCTATTTGCAGAAGACATGATTCTATACATAAGTGACCCAAGAACCTCCATCTCAAAAGTCTTAAAGGTGCTTAACTCCTTCAGCAAAGTAGCAGGATACAAGATCAATGCACAAAAATCAGTAGCCTTTCTGTATGCAAATGACAAAGATACAGAAAAAGAAATTAGCAACATTGTACCATTTTCAATAGCAACAAAAAATAATAATAAAATAAATATACCTTGGAATAACATTTAACCAAGGAAGTAAAGGACCTATACAGTGAAAACACTCAAGAACAAAATTGAGGAAGACCTGCAAAAATGGAAAGACCACCCATGCTCCTGGATAGGCAGAATTAACATTGTGAAAATGGCAATCTTACCAAAAGCATTATATAGATTCAACACAATACCAATAAAAATCCCAACTTCTTTCTTCACAGAGATAGAAAAAATGATCTCAAAATTCCTATGGAAAGGCAGAAGGATGCATCACCATGCCTGATCTAAAGCTATACTAAAAAGCCATTGTAATAAAAACAACATGGTACTGGCATGAAAACAGGAATATAGACCAATGGAACAGAATAGATGACCCAGACTTTGGGTCAAGTAACTACAACTACTTGATATTTGACAAAGGCCCTACCAATGTAGAAAAAAGACGGCATCTTCATCAAATGGTGCTAGAAAAACTGGACAACCATATGTAGGAAAATGAAACTCGATCCATACATCTCGCCATGCACAAAAATGAAGTCCAAATGGATCAAAGACCTTACTATAAAACTGGAAACTCTGAGCAGGGTGTGGTGGCGCATGCCTTTATTCCCAGCACTCAGGAGGCAGAGGTTGGAGGATCGCTGAGAGTTTGAGGCCACCCTGAGACTACATAGTTAATTCCAGGTCAGCCTGGACCAATGAGACCCTACCTTACAAAACCAAAAAAAAAAAAAAAAAAAAAAAAACTGGAAACTCTGCTACTACTGGAAGGAAAACTAGGAGAAACCTTCCATGATATAGGAGTGGGAAAAAATTTTCTGAACAAAACCCCAGCAGCTCAGGAAATTAAACAATCATTTAACCATTGGGATCTCATGAAGCTGAAAAGTTTTTTCAGACAAATATACAATAACCAAAGCCAACAGATTACCCATAGAATGGGAGAAAAATTTTGCCAGATATATAATTGACAGAAGCCTAATTTCTAGAATTTACAAAGAACTCCAAAGCCTTATCAATAAATTGACAAACAACTGATTCCCAAAATTGGGCAGAGAACTACACAGGGAGTTTTCAGAGGAAGAAATACAAATGACAAACACACACTTAAGAAAATGTTCAAAATTCCTAATCATCAGGTCATCAGGGAAATGCAAATTAAAACATTTAAGAAATTCCATCTTACCCCAGTAAGGATAGCTAACATTAAAAATACTAAGGAAAACAAATGCTGGTGAGGCTGCAGAGAAATAGGAACACTCTTTCACTGTTGGTGGGAATGTAAAATGGTACAACCATTATGGAAAGCTATATGGAGACTCCTGAAAAGCATGACTATAGACCTACCAACAGATCCAGGTATTCCCTTGCTGGGCATTTACCCTAAAAGCTCCAAGCCCCAGATCAGAGAGGTTTGCTCAACCATGTTTATAGTTGCTCAATTCATAATAGCTAAGAGCTGGAATCAACCCAGATGTCCATCATTAGATGAATGGATAACAAAGATGTGGTATATGTACACTATGGAATTCTATGCAGCAGTAAGGAAAAATGAAACAATAAAATTTGAATAAAAATGGTCAAACATGGAACAGATCATTTTCAGTGAGCTCACCCAATATCAGAAAGATAATCGTCACATGGTCTCACTCATCTGTGGCTGCTCACCTAAATCTGCCCGAGATGCTGTCATACCTAATAAGTACCTTGAGGACCAGACAATAGGGAGGGTGTCACAGAAGGGGAGGGTAAGTATGGGGGGAATGTAAGGGTGGGAAGAAGAGTAAAGGTTGGGGGACACAAATAGGTACCCAAATGGAAATGGTACCATAAAATCCTATATTCCATACAACAGGCTAAACCATTGATCCTTCAGCAAGCCCGTAGGGGGAACACCTAAACCACAGGGACCTGGAGAGGACATCATGAAGACTATCCTTAATCTTTTCCTCTCTCTCTCTCCCTCCCTCCCTCCCTCTCTTCTCTATGCTCTCTTTCTCTTTTATATTACCTATCTTTTTCTTCCTTCATATTCCTTGGCACTGACTTATAACTCCCAGTACCAGCATGGGGTTAACTTTCACAATGAGCTGTTGATCAGAGAGACCTACATGGTTTCCCAAAAGAAGACATATGTTGCTGGGATGAAACATGGAGTGACCTGGTTGGAATCTGGAAGAGGGTCAGTCCCCAGACAGTAAGCTTATCTAGTCCCAGAGGGTGCTACATGAGCAACTGGGGGAAAGTGACTGACATCTATCCAAACAACTAGCAGTCTAAGCTACTCCGTAGTAAACAACCTGATGTGATGCCAAACAAGTACAATAGTGGCACACAGCCACGGTGGGTAACCAACTGCTCTTGATTTGGCTAATAGATCCACTCAGTGGAATGGAACTCATAGCTTGAACTGGGAATGAAGTCAAAACCATGTCCAAAAAATTGTGGGCTAGAAGACAGACTATACATATAAAATTATTTCTAAAATAACAATGGCCATCTTATCTATCCGGTAATGACTTCTCTCTCCATTGGAGAATTTGCTTCTCTTTTCCAGATGGATGATGAACCTGAAGGGAGGCTCAGCCTAATGAACCTCACCAGGGCCCCAGCTGAAACCATAGAGTAATGGGGGAATTGGGCAAGAGTGCAGCTTTCTTGATGAACCTGACACCAGAACAAGGCAGAAGGAGATAAACACAGAGAACATTCAACTCCCACTAAGCCAAATATCCACAGACATAGAGGCTCCCAAGACCTCATCACTGAAGTAAAACTGAAATGAACCCAATGTGGATCAGGAAAATTTACAGAAGAGGGGATGGAAAGAGTGTTAGAGCCACAAGTTGGGTCATTATGCACAGAGACTTTTCCTCTTCTCCATAACTGTTGGCTATCCCCATAATACATGACCCACATTCCCCAGTGAGGAGGGTCCCTTCAGAGTGGGAAGGACAGGGAGGAGGCTACTACTGGAGGCACCAACATGAATGTAAAATTAAAATAAATTTTAAAAAATTTAAAAATCAACACACATAAATCTGTCACCTTTCTATATGAAAAGAACAAAGATACAGAGAAACCAGTGAGATGTGCCATTTTAATAGCATCAAAAATTATCATTGGATAATTATACCTTGGAATTACACTAAACAAAGATATGAAAGACCTGCATAATGAAAAATTTAAAAAAAAAAAAACCTCAAGAAAAAAAAAAAATCGAGGAGGACTTGCGAAGATGGAAAAGACCTCCTATGCTCCTGGATAGCCATAATTAATATTGTGAAAATGGCAATTCTACAAAAGCAATATATAGATTTAATGCAGGATGAATGAAAACTCCAGCATCATTCTTTGCAGAGATAGAAAAACTTATCTCAAAATTCATATGGAATGGCAGTAAGCCTCAGATATCCAAACATATTCTCATCAAAACAAGCACCTCTGGAAATATCACTGTACACAACCTAAGCTATATTACAAAACCATAGTAACAAAAACAGCAAGGCACTGGCATAAAAACAGAGACATAGACCAATGGAATAGAACTGAAGACCCAGCTCTTAGGTCAATTTAACTCAACAACATGATCTTTGACAAAGGTGCCAATAAAGTAGATTGGAGAACAGACAACATCTTCAACAAATGGTGCTGGACAAATTGGATAACCATATGTAGTAAAGTGAAAGTAGACCCACTCATCTTACCATACACAAAAATCAGGTCCAAATGTATTAAAAATCTCAATATAAAGCTGGGAATGGTGCTGCATGCCTTTAATCCCAGCACTCAGAGGTAGGAGGTTCTCCATGAGTTCGAGGCCACTCTGAGAATACATAGTGAATTCCAGGTCAGCCTTGGCTAGACTGAGACCCTACTTTGAAACCCGCACCCCCCCAAACAAAAAGAAAAACAAAAAAAAATCCTCAAAATAAGATGTGAAAATCTTCCTGTATTGGAAGAAAAAATAGGAGAAACTCTTCATGATACAGGAGTGGGGAAAGACTTCCTGAACAAAACCCCAGTAAGCCAGCAAATTAAACAATCACTCAACCAGTGGGATTCATGAAACTAAAAAGCTTTTTCACAGACAAATATACCATAAACAGAGCCAATATTTTACCTACCAAATGGGAGAAAATTTTTGCCAGCTATACCACTGACAGAAGCCTAATGTCTGGAATCTACAAAGAACTCAAGAAACTAAACAATAAAAAGTCAAACAACCCACTCCAAAAATGGGGCAGAGAACTGAATAGGGAGTCCTCAGAGAAGAAATACAAATGGCTAACATACATACTTAAGAAAATATTCAATTTCACCCACCATAAAGGAAATGTGAATTAAAACAACTATGATATTCCACCTTACTCCAGCAAGGAAGACAAACATTAAAAACATCTAACAACTACAAATGTTGGCTAGGATCTGGTTAATGAGGAACCCTCATCTACTGTTGGTAGGAATGTAAACTTGCACAACCACTATGGAAATCATTAATAAATTCCTGGAAATGATGAACATATGTTACCAACAGACCCAATTATTCCCTTACTGGGCATTTATCCTAAATACTCCATGCTTCACTACAGAGTCATTTGCTCAACCATGGTTATAGCTGTTGAATTCATCATAGCTAAGAACTGAGTCAACCCAAGTGCCCATTATTGGATGAATGGATATCAATGTTGTGGTACATTTACACAATGGAATTCTACTCAGAAGTAAGAAAAAAAGATACAATAATTTTTTTTTTTTTTTTTAAAAGGAACAGACTTGAAATGGATCATACTCAGTGAAGTCACACAATCACAGAAAGACAACTGCTGTGTGGTCTCACTTATCTGCAATTCCTAACCTGAATCAGCTCAAGTGGTTGGGTGAGGAAAAACAAACACAAAACTAAATTCAAAATGAACTGGCACCATAGAAACCTTTATTCTTGGAGATAAAGTAAAAAATATAATTCTCAACAGGAGTAAATGGGGAGCACTTGAAAAGAAGTGCCCTGGAGAGGGTGGGAAGAAGCCTAAGCTTATTATTATTATTATTATTATTATTATCATTATCATTATCATTATTATTTATTATTATTATTATTATTATTTTGTTCCTGGCCTTTAACTCTGCATTCCAGAAATAGGTTGCTACCCACAATGAGCTGTTGATTGGAGAGACCTATGAGGTCCCCAAAGCAAGAAAGGTTTCTGTCAAAGCACTTGATTACCTGCCTGAGGCAAAAGGTAAGACCCTATTGCTGAAGACACCATATGCTGTGGATGCGGAACACAGAGAGACCTTGCTGGAATCCAGAAGAGATTTAGTACTCAGACAGCTCATCTAGTGCTGGAAAGATCTACATGAGCTACTGGGAGAAAGTGGCCAACAACAGTGTGGGCAACCAGAGGTCTATGCTGCTCAGAAGCAAACACCTTGTGAGGATGTACATGCCAGTGCAACAGTGGCATGCAGCCTTGGTGGGTAAGCAATAACATTCTCACTGGTTAAGAGATCAGAATCCTATGGAGAAAAAGATTTTCTCTTCAGTGTCAAGATTTCACTAGTCTTTGGCAAAAAGAGGAATTATATCCATCAATTTTTTCCTAGATTAATAATGCTTATCCTATTTAAATTATGGTGGCATCACTCTGTGGTGGAGAATCTGTTCTTCCTTTTCAGAAGTTCGTGAGACCAGAGGAGATAAACTACCCTCCGCACTTCAGCCAAGCCACAGCTGAAACCATAGAGGAAATGGGGATCCCAGCAAGAGTGCTGCTTCTATGTTGAACATGATAATCAGCACTAGGGTATAGGGGACAGACCCTGAGGATTCTCAACACCTACCAAAGCAGAGAGCCAGTGGCTCCTAAGGGGTCATCAGTGAAATAGACTTAAACTCACCCACCTAAGCTCAGGGAAATTTTCTGAAGAGGGAGTAGAAAGATTGCGAGCCACAGATTGAGACATCATGCCCAGATGCATGCCCTCCCCCACAAAAATAACTGACTGCTGCTCCCACAATGCATAACCCACAACTCCATGGTGAATACCTGAAACCCCATTGAGGAAGCTCTCCAGCAGAATTGGATAGGCACAAAGGAAAAGTGTGTACTGACACATGATGTATTCATACAAAATATGTAATTAATATTAATATTAATAATAATAATAAAACAGCACTAATGATGTCAAGCATCAATATTTCTCCAACACATGATTTGTTAACTATTTACTGAGGAAGCATAAAAAGAGGTTCTATACTGATGAGTCAAAAATACTGCTAGAAGAAACCAACAGAAGTATATAAATATTTTTAGTAAATATATAGACAAGAATAAACATTTTAAAGCTGTATATGAATATGCCAAAACCAGAAACCACACTAAATGTTACTCAATGATATAATAGCTATGTACACTGTAGTATTTTTATGCAATAAAACACTGTTCAGCAAAATATTTTCTATAATAAGCATAGATAAATCTTAAAAATGCAGTTTTAACCATAAGAAGATAGAGCATAGATCATAAACTCTGTTCTCCGTTAGACACCATAACCTCCATAAACTCCCAGGTTTTCCAATACTCTTTAAAACACAAGCTCACAATGAGCTCCAATGACTGTTCTTTCCCTAGCTTCTTTAATGTCTTCATAGCAAATCCACTTTTCATTTATTTTTAATATGTTATTTATTTATTTATTTATTTATTTATTTATTTATTTATTTATTTATTTATTTATTTAAAGAGGGGTTTTAAAAAACAGATAGAGAATGGATGTGCCAGGGCCTCTGGCCAATGCAAAAATCTCCAGTCACATGTGCCACCTCGTGCATCTGGCTTACATGGGCACTGGAGAATTGAACCTGGGTCTTCAGGCTTTGCAGACAAGTACCTTAACCACTAAACCATTTCTTCAGCCCACAAATCCACCCTTTAATTATCTCTTAGATAAGTCTCAGAAAACTGAAGATACACGAAGTGCTTTTCTGCATTGTTCTCTCCTCTCAGATACACAGGCCCCCAAATCTTGCTATCTTTTCTGACCTAGTCCCTTCAGCTGTGTTTATTTCAGGGAGAGCCCTGGGCAATGCCTGCTTTGCAATCTCTGCTTTGTGGCCTCAGCAATCTTTGCAGGTGTAAGATGTACCCATTATAGGCTCCATTATTTTATTTCTCCACTGTGTATGCTCTCCTATCTTATCTGATTTTCCAAGTCTGAAAACCATTGTTTCAAATATCTTGGTGTGTTTTAGTTGTGTCATGCAGGAAAGTAAATATAGTCTTGCTTATTTCACCTTGGCTAGAGTCTGTTTCTTAACATAGGAAATCTGACTCTACTCTGACATTATGCACTGCCTGTCAGCTTCCATTATTGGAACTGATATTTTCAACTTACTTGATTTTAGCACTAGAAAGATTTTATAGGTAAAGAATAATTCCACTGGACTCATGACAAAGTTACTTTTGTGGACAATCTATAAGGTGAAAATGTAGCTTACACTCTGTAACAATACCTTATTTCACAATCTTTTTACATGTTAATAGACATATTGTGAACACTTGAAATATAATGTTTAAGAAGTTATTGACTCATAGATTCCTCTTATTTTTCCTTTAAAATTTAAATCAACAAATACAGATATTTGGATTATAATATGGTATTTTGATATATGTTTGTAACTAAAGAATAATTATATAAAACATACGAATCTGTAGCTGCACATAGTTTTTCAGTATGCATTTTTACTTTTATTAGCTTTCATTAATTATAAAAATGATGGGTTCATTTTCATAGTCATGTTAACATACATAGAATGAGCCTTGGTCATATTCAGCCCTTCTGATACCCTTGCTTGTCCTCATTCCTCTTTATTTCCACATCCTTCATACTCCTTCATAGTCTCCTTTTACTGTCATGCCTCCACCCCAATTCCATATGTGAGAGAAAATTTGCAATACCTGTCATTATGAAACTGATTTCACTTAATATGATAAATTCTTTTCCCATCCAGTTTCCTGCAAATGGCATAACTCCATTCTCTTTTGGCTAAATAAAACATGATGTTCTATATATTCCACATTTTCTTTGCCCATTCATCCATCAATGGGTATCTACGCTGGTTAAATAACTTGGCTGTTGTGATTAATGCCATGATATACCTAGGGTTGCAGATATCCTTCTAGTAAGGTAATGATTACTTGTTTGAATATATGCCAGATATGGAATATGCAGGTCATGTGTAAGTTCTATTTTTCATGTTTTTTAGAAAAGTCTATACTCATTTCCCTAGTGTCTATACAAATGTGCATTCCCACCAATAGTGTAAGGTTTCCCTGCTTCCCAGACAACATTTGTTTTCTTTAGTTTTCTTGGTCATAGTTAGTCTGACTTGAGTGAGACAGAATCTCAGTGTAGAATTGTACTGATTTCATTTCTCTGTTGGCTTAGGGTGCTAAACAGTTTTTGTGCATTTGTTAGCCATTTGCACTTTCTCATTTGAAAAGTGTCTATTCTGTTAATTCACCCACTTATTGAATGGAGTATTTGTTTTGTGGTATTTAATTTTTTGAGTCCTTTATATAATATAGATATTATTAGCATCATATAAGTAGCTGAAAAGTATTTTATCCCATTCTGTAGATAACCTGCTGATTGTTTCCTTTGGTACTGAGCCTTTGTAGTTTGATGCAATCATCACATTTATGAATTAATATTTCCCGAGCAACTGGAGTCATATTTGATTATTGTCTGTGTCCAGATCTTGAGGTGCTTTGTTGTACTTCTCTAGTAATTTCAAGCTTTCAGGCTTACATTAGAATCTCTCATCCAAGACAGGCATGGTGGTGCATGCCTTTAATCCCAGCACTTGGGAGACAGAGGTAGGAGGATCGCCTTGAGTTCAAGGTCATCCTGAGAAGACTACATAGTGAATTTCAGGTCAGCCTGGGCTAGAGTGAGAACTTACCTAAAAAAAAAAAAAAAAAAAAAAAAAAAACACTCACATCCATTTTGTACTTTGTCCTGTGTGGGTAGTGGTGATGTAGTTTCTTTCTCTTGAGTGACAATCCAATTTCATCAGAATCTCTGTTTCAAAAAGCTGCACACATGCTTTTAGCACCTTTGTTGAAAGCTACAATGCTGTAGCTGCATGCATTTATATTTGGATCTTTTATTCCACTCTGCTTTGTGAGAGATCATGTGTGTGTGTGTGTGTGTATGCACACACAGGAGCACACTAATACAGTGCCATTTTAGTTACTATAGCTGCTGTAGTATAGTTTGAAGTCAGGTATTGTGATATCTCCTGTAGTGCTGTTTATGGTCAGAATTGCTTTGGTAATTCAGGGTCTTTTGGGGTATCATATCAATTTTAGGATTATTTTTTCTATTTCTATGAAACATGTCATTAGACTCACATTGAATTCTATGGGATCACTTGTTAAATTGGTATCAAGATGACTTAAAATCCTAGTATTTAAATGGCATCTACCTAGTAATTAGACAAAAGCTGCTAATAAGCCTTGTTAAAATTGAAGTGACTCCTTTGACTTCTCCATCTTATGATCAAAAGAAAGAAAGGAAATTTTAGCATGAATTGAATTCCATAAATTCCTGATAAAATGTTGTATAAGGTGTACTTTCTGTATAGTATGCTGCAATCTAGCATAAGTACAAACAAATGGCAGCCTAACTTAAGTGTGCACACTGATATCAAAGCAACTGAACTCAAGCAAACCAAGAAGCCAAAGTAGTTTTAGTGATTAAAGTTACCATTTTCATATATGCAATTTATGTAAGACATAACAATGTACTTATTTATTTGCCTTCTTTTAGAATAATAAAAAGTTTTTGAATCTATTAATGATGACCACTATCCTCCCTGATTTTATATTATTATCAATATTTTCATTTTATCCTCTTATGTAGTATTAAGTACTATAATCGTATTATTCCTATATTCCTGTATATATTTACTCACGTTTGCCAGTTTCTTTTCAAGATGTTCCCTTTTTCTTCTCTACTTCCTTTCTGAGTCTTTTTCCTCTCTGTTTTTATTAATTTGACTTCAGTTACTTGACTATCATTTTGTTGATTTAGATAACTTAATGTTATTCTCACATTTGAATAATAATTTGTTATCTAAAACACTAAACTAATTGTTTTCCTATAGTTAATCTATTTTCTTTTAGTTAGTATATTTATTTTCTCCTTTATACTGGATTATGAGATGTTAATTGTGTACTTTACACCAACAATCATATTGGAGGTAGATCTCTTTACTTCTG
The DNA here is from genome assembly GCA_036365145.1 of Orientallactaga sibirica. NCBI lineage: Eukaryota > Metazoa > Chordata > Mammalia > Rodentia > Dipodidae > Orientallactaga > Orientallactaga sibirica. The sequence goes on from JAEOAD010000240.1 coordinate 4,564,882, forward strand.
AGTATGTTTACAACACTCTGTTGCCCAGTCTGTCTTAGAACTGATTATGTAGCTTCGACTTGCCTCAGACTCTCAGGAATCCTCTCATTCTGATTACTGAGATTACAGATATGAACCATGAAACCCAGCTTTCTATATTTATTTTTAATCATGTTAATCTTTAAGAGGTCACCTTAGAGAATATGAAGATTAAAATCTTCCATCAATCCCAGATATTGTTTCATTGAGTTCAAAGCAGAGTAATGAATGAGCATAGTCATCTCTCAAATACATCTATCAGTCTAATAATAAGTAAATTAGGATATTCTACAAAAGCTAAAGTCATATGTCACAGAAAATATATGTAAATTAAACCTTTGCTGGATGGCTCAATAAAATGACATTACAAAGTGTAAGACTATTTTAACTTGTGTGTATTTTGCAACAAAAAGGCAATTATACAATGAATGACATAGGTCAGAGACCTTCAGACAACTGTATAAATGACATTGGTCAGAGGACCCAAGAGGCATATAGGTATTTTAAGGAAACAAAATATTCTTAGATAATAAGCAGCATCTAAATTTAAGGTTATTTTTATTGTCGTTCTGATAAGAATTCAATAAATTTCCCATTCCTTAAAGAAGACAATTAATATTTTTCTGAATGTATACTATTAAATTTTTTTATATTTTTTGAGGCAACCCCAACAGACTAGCCTTTTTTTTTTTTTTTTTTTGGTGCATGTGCACACATGACAAAGAATTGGCATGCCAGGTCCTCTTGCCACTGTAATCAAACTCCAGACATGTGTGTCACCTTTTCTGCATGTGCAACTTTGTGCACTCACATCACCTTGTGTGTCTGGCTTACATGGGATCTGGAGAATTGAAAACAGGTTCTTAGGCTTCAAAGGCAAGCACCCGAACTGTTAAGCCATCTCTCCAGCCCATATACTATTTAATTTTCAACAAATAAGATGACTTGTATTAATTCAAAAGAGCAGTGATTTTGTGAAATATGGTAAAGTAATTGGACTACAAAGTTCACATAATTGAAAATAATAAAGAAGGGGCTCCAAAGCAACTTTCATCATTTGAAGGTTGATGTGCTTTCAGTGCTAATTACTGCATGCTGCATACTAGGGACAGTCCTGTGTTGATCATATCTACAAGTAGCTACTCTGGTCATCAATGGCCAAAGAAAAGTGAATCTTTCATCTTTGCATCAAATTTCCCTAATGTTTGGCATTTAAAGAAAAAAAGATCAAAAATTAAATTTTCTCAGTGGATTAAATTAACAAATATGTGATCAAATTTTCTAAATATGTAAAATAAATACAATTTTTTGTTTAATTCCACTATTATACCCCAGGCAGGCCTGCTGGCCCTGGTCCAACAGTATTATTTAGAGCATATAACTTGGCCTTAGATCCTGTAAGAAAGTCCCATCTGACAAAAGACCACACCCTCCCCCGCCAAAGAGAAGTGCTCCCTGATGAAAGATTCTCTGAGGACATTATTATCTGAGCCACCAAATCAGACCTAGTACTGTGGAGAAACTTTGGATATTGAAGTGGTTCTATGACCACACCTCAGCCCCTCTTCATTGCAGGCCTAGAGCAGTCCTGCACTTAGCAACCTGTAGGGGACATGCTCACTGTGCTTCATAACCTGGAGGGGACATGTTCACTGTGCTATCAGAGGCAGACCTGTTGGCCTTCTTCTCAGATACTTACTCTGGAGCAATTCTGCAGCTCTGGATTTGAACCAAGGCAAGTTTTCCTTTCTCTGAAACACACTTAATGGCTGAAAAGAGCACTCCCAGACATCCAGAGGGAGCACCCATCCCATGCATCTAGTAACAGTCCCACCATGTTCAGATCCAACTCAAAGAGGACCTGTGAGAGACCATTGTACCAACCACATTCTTAATGACCAAGGGCCTGGAGGCAGTCCCTGTGCACACAGAACAGAAGGATACATTCCCACCCAAGTTGCTGATAAGAATGTCCATACAACAAATGTAGTGACAACCATAGAACCTGGCTCTAGCTTCATTGAACTGTGTGTAATTTACACACACACAAAATACACACAGCCCAGGGATGTGGCAGGAGAAAGTCTGTACCCGTTGAAACTAATTTGTAAAGCCTGGAAAATTCTTTGCTCCTAAAAATACATGGTTGTGCATTCAAACCTACATAAATTACAAAGAATCAGGGCAACAGTACAAAACCAAAGCAAACTAAGGAAGCTTCAGCAGGGGAATAAAAAAACCTGGAGATCAGACATTCATAATGAAGAAGTAAAATAATGATCCAACCTTAGTAGCTGAAGTGATAGAAAGGAAAAGATAGCCTGCTTGAAAAAATCCTAAGTCAAAGCTTTCCTGTTAAAAGAAATGTGAACAGGCAGATTGATGAAGCTTAAAGATAGCTAAGGAAGTTCATGCCAAGATGACTCCAAGATGAAATATAATGAAAATGTCAAGTTGAAAGCTTCATAAAAAAGATATTTGGAAGGCAACAAATAATCATAACTTACTAAAGACTTTGTATAGCTATTAGAAGACTCTGTACAAGCCAGTCATGAGTAGTGAAAGAAAATAAAAGGACTTCCAGGGCTGGAGAGATGGCTTAGTGGTTAAGGCGCCTGTCTCCTAAGCCTAAGAACGCTGGTTCCAATCTCCACGGGTTCCAATCTCCAGGTCCCATGTTTAGCCAGATGCAAAGTGACGCAAGGGCGCAATGCCACACTTGACCACAAGGGGGTGCACACATCTGGATTTCATTCACAGCCAGCTAAGAGGCTGCTGGCACGCCCATCTCTATCTGTCTTCCTCTCCCTCTCTCTCTGTATCTCTCTGTGTCTCTCTCCAAAAAAAAAAAAAAGTAAAACTACACAATACTGAGAGGTAAAGATACTTTCCTAGTAACAGAAGCTGAAGGTTTTCATCACATTACATATTTAAATAAATGCATGGTAAATAACAACATGTGAATATATGAAAAGTAGGAGCTGGGGTTAAAGGTGGTTGATTCTCAAGCCTACTGACCAGAGGTCATATCCCAGAACCCGTGTCAAGCTGGATGCAAACTTGTGCACAAAACTGTAGTCACAATGCATTCACAGTGATAAGAGGCCAAACAAAAAGAATTCCAAAGATCATGTTTCAGCCCAGCAACAAACCAACAACAATACAGACCCTATTTCAAACTGGTAAAAGAAGGTTGTCCTCAAATAGACACAGCATATACACCATGGCATGTTGTATGCTCATACACATGTACCACCCCCCCCAACACACCCACAAGTGATAATAAAAGGAAAACATTTATGGAAGCATAAAACTTTCTGGAAAGGATAAATTTACAACCAAATTTAGAATAGTAAAATACTCTAGTGAAGTATAAGTCACCTTTAACTCTGGTGTGAAGGTTAAAATGTTAAAGTATTACAATAGCTGTAGCTATAGTGATTTATTGTGGATAGACAACAAAAAAGACATGAAGTGTGACAGCCAACACATGAAATATGTGGTGGGAAGGAAATGGCATGAAGTTTGTGTGTGATGATGATGGTATCAGTTTAAAATACTTACTTAAAATATATGATATACTTTGTCAATATTATGGCAAATCTACAGAAAACTTAAGTAGCTGTACACAAAATAAAGAGAAGGGAATCTAATGTGACTAAAAGAGTCAACAAGGGAAAGCAACAAGAGGACGATAGAGCAAAGCTAACAAAGTAGCATACCATCTCCTTACCTACACTTAGCCAGTCTCTGAGCTGTTTACACTTACTAACACTAATGCCAATTTACTACCTTCTACACATACTTCAAATATGAATGGATTAAAATACACAATCAAAAGTACAGAGTAGGTAAATGGATTTAAAAACAAAATCCAACAATGTACCCCCCTACCACAAATTAACTTTGCTTTTCAAAGTACATATATAAAATAAACATGAAGGGATAGGAAAAAGTTTGATGCAGACTGTAAACCAAAAAATAGCAAAAGTAGCTCCACCTATTTCAGACTAAACAGATGTTTTGTCAAAATATGTTATGAGATATAAAAAAGGATGCTATAAGGGACAGTGTATTCAATACATAGGAATATATAACAGTTATAATGATATATATACCTAATATCAAAGTCATTAAATATATAAAGTAAATATTAACAAATAGCAAAAGGAAATATACAGCAATGAAGTAATAAGAAGATAATCAATCCAACATTTGAGATGATTTATAGAATATCCAGATTGAAAATCAATTTTCTTAATTGTCTTGTTGGTTTCCAATTCATTAATTTCTGCTCTGATCTTAATTATTTCTTTCCATCTGGAGCTTTTTGAGTTGGCTTCTTCTTGTTTTTCCAATGCATTTAGGTGGATGGTGAGGTTATTGATTTGGGATCTCTCTGTCTTTGTTATGAAGGCAGTTAGTGCTATGATTTTTCCCCTAAGTACTGCCTTCATTGTGTCCCATAAGTTTTGGTATGATGTGTTTTCATTGTCATTGAATTCTAGAAATTTTGCAATTTCATTTTTTTATTTCATCCACAACAATTTATTTTTTAAAAGTGTTCAGTTTCCAGGAGCTGGAAGGATTCCTGGAGTACTTTTTGTTCTTAATTTCTAGCATTACAGCATTGTGGTCTGATATCATGCAGGAAATTATACCAATTTTCCTGAAAATATAGAGGAAGGCTTTGTGGCCCAGTATATGATCTATTTTAGAGAAGGTTCCATGGGCTGCTGAAAATAATGTGTAATCTAGATTTTGGGTAGAATGCTCTGTAGATGAGTGTTAGGTCTAGTTGTTCTATGGTGATGTTGAGTTCTTTTACTTCCCTATTAATTTTCTGTTTGGGTGATCTATCTATTGCTGATAGTGGAGTATTGGAGTCCCTGACAATGATGGCGTTGGTGGTTATTTCTGTTTTGTTATCAAATAGTTTTTGTTTTATGAATTGTTGTACACCTGTGTTTAGTGTGTAAAGACTGATGATTGTGATATCCTGTTGTTGGATTGTTCCCTTGATAAGTAATAAGTGGCCTTCTTTGTCTTTTTTGATTACTTTTCACTTGAAGTCTATTTTATCTGATATTACTATAGAGATGCCTGCTTGATTCTTATTTCCATTTGCTTGGAATATCATTTTCCTTTCTTTCACCATGAGAAGGTATCTATCTTTAGTGGTGAGGTGGGTTTCTTGAAGACAGCAGATTGAGGGGTCTAATTTTTAACATTGTGAAAATGGCAATCTTACCAAAAGCATTTGTGGTAGTTTGAATATATGTCCCCCAATATATTCATTGTTTTATTACTTTATAGTTTGCATCTGCAATCACCTTCCTAGAGGCAAGGTCACTGGGGGCCCGGTCTTAAGATGTTAATGGTGGGTTTGAGATTCCATTGTAAAGATATGCAAATGTGCCTAGCAGGAGTTCCTGAAGTGTGCTGTGTGACCTTTTGGCAGTAGTTTTTGCTCTGTGAGCTGTGTGGCTGTTTGGCACACTCTCCCGTTGCTGTTGTCCACCTTATGTTGATCAGAGGGTGATGATCACCCTCTGCTCATGTCATCGTTTTTGCTGCCATCATGGAGCTTCCCCCTTGAGCCTGTAAGCCAAAATAAACCTCTTTTTTCCCACATGCTGCTTTTAGTCGGGTGATTTCTGCCAGCAATGCGAACCTGACTGCAACAGCATTATAGAGATTTAATGCAATACCAATAAAAATTCCAACTTCTTACTTCACAGAGATAGAAAAAATGATCTCAAAATTCCTATGGAAAGACAGAAGGCCTCAGATATCCAAGCATATCCTCATCAAAAGAAACTCCTCTGGAGGCATTCTATACCTGATCTAAAGCTATATTAAAAAGCCATAGTAATAAAAACAACATGGTACTGACATAAAAACAGGAACATAGACCAATGGAACAGAATAGAGGACGCAGACTTTGATTCAACTAACTACAGCTACTTGATATTTGACAAAGGCCCTACCAATGTAGATTGGAAAAAAGACAGAATCTTCAACAAATGGTGCTGAACAAACTGCACAACTATATGTAGGAAAATGAAACTCGATCCACACATCTTGCCATGCACAAAAATCAAGTCCAAATGAATCAAACACCTCAATTATACAGCTGGAAACTCTGCTAGTACTGGAAGGAAAACTAGGAGGAAACTTCCATGATATAGGAGTGGGAAAAGACTTCCTGAACAAAACCCCAGCAGCTCAGGAAATTAAATAATCATTCAACCATTGGGATCTCATGAAGCTGAGAAGTTTTTTCAGACAAATATACAATAACCAAAGCCAACAGATTACTCAGAGAATAGGAGAAAATTTTTGCCAGCTATACAACTGAGAGGCCTAATTTCTAGAATTTTCAAAGAACCCAAAGCCTAAACAACAAATTGCCAAACAACCCACTCATAAAATGGGGCAGAGAATTGCACAGGAGGTTCTCAGAGGAAGAAATACAAATGGCAAACACACACTTAAGAAAATGTTCAACATCCCTAATCATCAGGGAAATGCAAATTAAAGCAACTATGAGATTCCACCTTACCCCAGTAAGGATAGCTAACATTAAAAATAACTAAGGAAAACAAATGCTGGTGAGGCTGTGGAGAAATAGAAATACTCTTTCACTGTTGGTGGTAATGTAAAAAGCTATATAGAGACTCCTGAAAAGCATGACTATAGACCTACCAACAGATCCAGTGATTTCTTTATTGGGCATTTAGCCTAAAATCTCCAAGCCTCAGATCAGAGAGATTTGCTCAAAAATGTTTATAGCTGCTCAATTCATAATAGCTAAGAGTTGGAATCAACCCAGATGCCCATCATTAGATGAATGGATAACAAAGATGGGGTATATAAACACTATGGAATTCTATGCAGCAGTAAGGAAAAATGAAATAATGAAACTTGAAGAAAAATGGTCAAACATGGAACAGATCATTCTCAGTGAGCTCACCCAATCACAAAAAGATAATCATTGCATGGTCTCACTCATCTGTGGCTCCTCACCTGAATCTGCCTGAGATGCTGTCGTACCTAATAAGTACCCTGAGGACCAGACAATAAGGAGGGTGGGACCAGAGGGGAGGGTAAGGGTGGGAGGGAGCATAAGGGTGGGAGGGAGTGTAAGGGTGGGGAGACACAAAAAGGGACACAAATGGAAATGGTACCAAAAAATCCTATACTCTGAACAACAGCCTAAAACATTGATCCTTCAGCAGGCCCATAGAGGGAACACCTGAACCACAGGGACCTGGAGAGGACATCATTAAGACTAACTTAATCTTTTCATTTTTTTTCTCTCTCTCCTGTCTATCTCTCTTTCTCTTTTATATAACCTATCTTTCCTTTCTTCAACTTCCTTGGCACTGACTTGTAACTCCCAGTACCAGCATGGGGTTAACTTTCACAATGAGCTGTTGATCAGAGAGACCTACAAGGTTTCCCCCAAAAAGACAGATTTCTGTCAGAGTTCTTGATGACCCACCAAAGGTTAATTAAAAGATGCTACTGCTGAAGACACCACATGCTGTTGGAAGGAAACATGGAGTGACCTGGTCGGAATCTGGAAGATTGTGCCAGAGGGTGCTGCACAAGTGACTGGGAGAAAATGACTGACATCTGTCCAAACAACTCACAGTCTAAGATACCCAGCAGGAAACAACCTGATGTGATGCTCAAACAAGTGCAATAGTGGCACACAGCCATGGTGGGTAACCAACTGCTATTGATTGGGCTAATAGATCCACTCAGTGGAATGGAACTCATAGTTGGAACTGGGAAATAAGTCAAAACCATGTACAAAACCTGATCCCATTCTCCAATATCAAGCTCCCACCAAATGTGGGCTAAAAGAGGGCCTACTCATATAAAATTCTCTCTGAAATAACTATGGCCATTCTATCTATCTGGTACTAACTTCTCTCTCCAGATGGATGATGAAACTGAAGGGAGGATCAGCCTATTGCACCTCACCAGGGCCCCAGCTGAAACCATAGAGTAACAGGGGAAATGGGCAAAAGTGCAGCTTTCTTGGTGAACCCGACACCAGAACAAGGCTGAAGGAGATAAACACAGAGAACATTCAACTCCTACTAAGCCAGATATCCAGAGACACAGAGGCTCCCAAATCCTCATCACTGAAGTAGAACTAAAATGAACCCAACATGGCTCAGGGAAATTCGCAGAAGTGGGGGCGGAAAGAGTGTTAGAGCCACAATTTGGGTCATTGTGCACAGAGACTTTGCTTCTCCCCCATAACTGTTGGCTTACCCCCATAATGCACAACCCACATTCCCCAATGAAGAGGGTCCCTTTGGAGGGGGGAGGTCAAGGAGGAGGCTACTGGAAGCACCAACATTAATGTAAAATTAAAATAAGTTTACAAAAATCACAAAAATAATAATGTCAAAAACAACCAATTTCTTACAAAACACATAAAAAAGTACCCTGAGACAAACAAAACATTAAAAAAAAAAAAAAAAAAAAACACTTACAGAATGTGGCAAAAGTATTTCTAGGACAGACGTTTTTATCAATAAATGCTAATATTGAGAATAAAGCGTGACCCAGAATAAACTTTCACCCCAAATTCATAGGAAAAAAAATTGTTAGCGAGTCTAACCAAGATAAAAACAGGAGATGCCATCAGTTATACCATGAAGGAAACCAAGAGCAGTTTGTCTTGTCCACCATTTTTATGGGGTGGATCACCAGCCATGGTGATGATATTCAGTTTCACTCCTGTCATCTGTTCATGTTCCTGGTATTAAGACACTATAGAACTGAAGATTATAACTTTTCTCACAACTTCATTCCCTTTCAAACTGTATATGTATATATATTATCCTAATTATTTTATATATAAATTTATATAGTATGTATATATAATAAGTTATTATATATAATATATAAACAAGTTAGATTGTGTAAACATTCAGAAATTTTTAGGTTATAAAATTAGCAGAAGACTCAGTTGTGTTTGTATAAGTTACCAAACTCTCAGATAAAAAGTTCAGAAAGAACTTTCATGTGTGATAGCAACCAAAAGAATAAAAGGCATAGGAATAGATATGACCAATGAAAATAATTGTATTTCAAAATTAGAGAACACTGACAAAAACAGATTGATACAAAAAGAAGAATGTGTAATATTCTTGGATAAGAATAATTATTACTGTTAAAAATCCCCACCCATACCCAAGGTGATATGATTTGTCTATATAAAAATTTACGTGCCATTTTTAAGAAAAGTACAGAAAAAAGTCTTACAACTTTTATGGAAGCACCAAAGATTCTGAATAAATAAAGCAGTTTTCAGAAAGAATAAAATAGAGAGCAGCAGACTTCTTTTTAATGTTTTATTATTATTATTATTGACAATATATTTGGTATAGATACATCATGTGTTGGTACCCTCTTTTCCCTTGTCCCTGCCCCATTCCACTGGGAACTCTCCTCAGTGGGGCTGCAGGTATTACCTATTGGGTTGTGGTTTATTCATTGTATGAGCAGTAGTCAGTTATTTTTGTTGGGGAGGGAATGCATCTGGGCATGATATCTCAATGATGTCTCAACCTGTGGCTCTTACAATCTTTCTGCCCCCTCTTGCACAAAATTCCCTAAGCCATGGTGGGTGAGTTTTAAGTCTACTTCAGTGATGAACTCTTAGGAGCCTCTGGATCTCTACTTTGGCAGGTGTTGAGTATCCTCAGCGTCTGCCGCCTATACCCTGGTGCTGATTATCAGATTCAGCATGGAAGCTCATCCCCCCAATTCCTCTGTGGTTTCAGCTGTGGCTTGGCTGAAATGAGAAGGGTAGATTATCTCTTCTGATGTCACTACCTTCTGAAAAAGAACAAATTCTCCAATAGAGAATGAAGTCAACATAGGTTAAATGGGATAAGCATTATTAATTTAGGGATAATTTGATATATGTAACCCCTCTTTTAGCCAAAGACTAGTGGAGGCTTGGCATTGGAGAGCATAATCTTTGTCTCCATAGGATTCTGATTTGTTTCCCATTTCCAGATTTGGGTTGCTTTACACTGAGTGGATCTCTTAGCCAATCACAAAGCTATCACTTACCCGCAAAACGCTGTGTGCCACTATTGCACTGGCATGTACATCTTCTCAGGGTGTTTGCTTCTGAATAGCTTAGACCTCTGGTTGCTCACACTGTTGTTGGCCACTTTCCCCCAAGTAGCTCGTGAGTGCTTTCCAGCACTAGGCAGGCTAACTGCCTGGGGATTGGCTTCCTTCTGAATTCCAGCCAGGTCTCTCCATGCTATTTGTCAGCAGCATATAGTGTCTACAGCAATAGGGTCTCAAGCTTTTGCCTCAAGAGGATAATCAAGGGCTGTGACAGAAAGCTGTCATGATTTGGGGACCTTGTAGGTCTCTCTGATCAACAGCTCAATGTGGATAGCAACTGATTTATGGTGCTGGGAGTTACAGGCCAGAGTCAGAAAAAAAAAAAGTTCTTTTAGGCTTCATTCCACCCTGTCCAGGACTCTACTTTTCAGGTGCTCCCCTTACTCCCTTTGAAGTTTATATCTTTTAGGCTATCTCCAAAGATAAAAGTTTCTATAGGGCTGGAGAGATGGCTCAGCGGTTAAGGTGCCTGCCTACTAAGCCTGAGAACGCTGGTTCCAATCTCCAGGTCCCACGTTTAGCTAGATGAAAAGTGACACAAGGGGGCAATGCTGCACTTGCCCACAAGGGGGCGCACACATCTGGATTTCGTTCATAGCAGCTGAGAGACTGCTGGTGCACCCATTCTCTATCTGTCTCCCTCTCCCTCTCCCTCTCTGTCCTCTCTCTGTCTCTCTCTGTGTCTCTCTCTCTCAAAAAAAAAAAAAAAAAAAAAAAAAAAAAAAAACTTTCTCTAGTACCAGATCATTTTGGATTTAGTTTTGTGTTTGTTTTCCCACACCATCCTCTTCCCCTAAGGCCCACGCCCTTCCATCCTTATTCTCTGGGCCTTGAGTTGCCTGTCAGGTATGTCAGCAACCCGAGCAGGTCCAGGTTAGGAACTGTATGTGAATGACACCATGCAGTGTTTGTCTTTCTGTGGCTGTGTGAGTTCACTGAATATGAACTGTTCCAAGTCTGTCCATTCTTCTACAAATTTCATTCTATCCTTTTTTCTCATTGCTTGTGTACCAATTTATCCATTTATGCATTCATCCAATACTGGGCATCTGGGTTGATTCCAGTTCTTAGCTATAATGAATTCAGCAGCTATAAACATGGTTCAGCAAATACCTCTGTAGGGATGCATGGAGCATTTATGATAAATTCCCAGTAAGGGAATAACTGGGTCTCTTGGTAGCTTGATAGTCATCCTTTTCAGGAATCTCTATATTCATTTCCATAGTGGTTGTACAAGTTTACATTCCCACAGAGTGGATGAGGGTTCCTCTTTCCCCACATCGCCATCAACTTTTGTAGTTGTTAGATTTTTTTAAAGAGCTAAGGAAGATTTTGTCCCATTCAGTGGGTAATCTATTGGCTCTGCTTATGGTATGTTTGTCTGTGCAAAAACTTTTTAGCTGTATGAGATCCCATTGGTTGAGTGATTGTTTAATTCCCTGAGCTACTAGGGTTTTGTTCAGGAAGTCTTTCCCCACTCTTATATCATGGAGAGTGCTTCCTATTTTTTCTTCCAGTAGCAGAAGATTTTCAGGTCTTATATTGAGGGCTTTAATCCATTTGGACTTGCCTTTTGTGTATGGAGAGATGAGTGGGTCTATTCTCATTTTTCTACTTATGGTTATCTAATTTGTCCAACACCATTTGTTGAAGATGCTGTCTTTTCTCCAGTGTACATTATTGGCAACTTTGTCAAAGATCAAATAGCTGTAGTTACTTGACCTAAGTTCTGGGTCTTCAATTCTGTTCCATTGGTCAATATTTCTGTTTTTATGCCAGTTCCATGCTTTTTTTGTTACTATTGCTTTGTTATGTAGATTTAGATCAAATATCAAAAACTCCAGAAGTGATTCTTTTGCTGAGGACATATTTGGATATCCAAGGCCTGCAGCCATTATATATGAATTTTGTAATCATTTTTTCTGTCTCTGTAAAGAATGATTTTGGAACTTTTATTAGTATTGTATTAAATCTGTATATTAATTTGGGTAGAATTGCCATTTTCCCAATATTAATTCTACCTATCCAGCATCATGGGAAGTCTTTCATCTTCCCAATTTCTCCTCAGTTTCTTTCTTGAGTTTCTCATGTTTTCATTATATAGGTCTTTCACATCCTTAGTGTTATTCATAGGTATTTAATTTTTTTGTTGCTATTTAAAATGGGAAAGCCTTGCTGATTTCTTTCTCTGTATATTTGGCCTTTGCATGTAGAAAGGTTATTGATTTTTTTTTTTGCTTTGATTTTTATCATGTCACCTACTGCAGGAATTAGTCACATTTAGAAGTTTGAGAGGGAAACTTTCACATCACATATATATAGGATCATGTCTTCTGCAAACATGGCTAACTTGACTTCTTTCCTTTCTAATTGGTATTCCTTTTATTTCTTTCTCCTCTTGTTCCTTGATCAGTAATTCTAGTAGTATGTTGAAGAGCAGTGGTGAAAGTGGGCACCCCTGACTTGTTCCTGATCTCAATGGAATCACCTTGAGTCTTTTACCCATTAGGTATTATTTGGGCCTTAGCTATATATTTGGCTTTTATTTTGTTGAGATATAAACCCTCCATGCCTATTCTTTCCAGTGTTTTGATCATGAAGCGGTGATGTTTTTTGTCAAAGGACTTCACTTCATCAATTGAAATGATCATGTGGTTCTTATGGTTAATTTTATTTATGTTGTGTATTACATTGACCAATTTCCATATGTTGAACCATCCCTGCATCCCTGGGATGAAGTCTACTTGATCAAGGTGGATAATGCTTATAATGTGTTGTTAAATTTGGTTTGTGAGGATTTTGTTCAGGATCTTTGTATCTAAATTCATCATGGATATAGGGCTATAGTTTTCTTTTCTTGTTGTATCACTGTCTAGTTTTTGTATTAGTGCAATGCTAGCTTCATAAAAGGATTCGGGGAGGATTCATTGATATCTGATTATGTGAAAGAGTTTTTAAAAAATGTCTTCAGTTCTTCAAGGAAGGTTTGATAGAATTTGGCTGAGAATCCATCCAGTCCTGGACTTTTGTTTTGGGGGGAGGGTTTTGATTACCTTTTTAATCTTCGTGGATGTCATAGGTTTGTTTGGGAGATTAATCTGCTGAGTTTAGTTTTGGTAGGTGGTATGTTTTTCAGGTTTGCATTGATGGCAGAAATCACCTGACCAAGAGAAGCATGTGGGAACAAAGGTTTATTTTCACTTACAGACTTGAGGGAAGCTCCATGATGGCAGGGGGAAATGAAGGCATGAGCAGAGAGGACAGCAACTCCTTGCCAATATTGGGTGGAAAAGAGCAACAGGAAAGTGTGTCAAGAAATGGCAAGGGGAAACTGGATATAATACCCATAAGCCCACTCCAAGAATACACTGCCTCCAGGATGTGCTAATTTCCAAATCTCCATCACTGGGAACCAAGCATTCACAACACCTGAGTTTATAAGGGACACCTGAATCAAATCACTGCATTTTACCTCTGGCCCACATAAACTGATAACCTTACATGATGTAAAATGAAATGCATTCATCTAACTTTAAAAGTCCCCATAGTTTTTATCACTCCCAATGATGTTCAAATATCTCCATAGTCCAAAGTCTTTTAACTGAGCCAAAATAAATAAAAAATAAACCAAAACAAAAACCATAATGTCACATTCACATTGCAAAAGATGACATTGGGCATAGCAAAGAAATAGTGAACCAATATAAGATTTAAACAGGGTAAACATCAAACTCTGTAACTCCAACTCCAATAACTCTAGTCAGTGACAAGTCTACAAGTATGATCATTCTAACCAGCAACAAGTCTCTGGAGTTCCAATTCTGCCCCTCCAGGTAGGCTACTCACAGTCTCAGAAATCTTCATTGGGGCCAACAGCTCCCTTACCAGCCATTTACTGGTCCTGGCATCTCCACTGGGACTCCACTGCAACCCACAGTCTATCCTCACAGCTCCTTTCGGTCTCCATACAGGCATTCAGCAAACCTGCTTCACACTGCCCATGGCCATTTCCAAAAACAAGATTGTGTTCCAAATTCAATGACCCTCTCTTTCCTGAATTTCTTATACTCCATAATACCAGGTAGGGTACCAATTTGTTAATCTAGGGGGGGATAAAGCAAATTTTGAAGAACAGAACACTCCTTCAGCATTCAGGTCCCTTCAAAAGACTGCATTCTTCCTATTGCCCCAATGCAGGTCTGCTGGCCCAGTCTCAATGGTTATAATCTCATACATTTGTAGTTGAATGGGCAGCAGTTTCAGACCAAAGTTTTATTTTTTTCTGTGTCATATCCCCTCTGCTCATACCAGTCCATTTCTATGCAAAGCAACCCTGAACAAGTTCTTAGGACATGGGCATAACAGCAAGCCTCTAAAATAAACTTCTTCCAGCCCAGTCAAGGCAAAGCTTTTGCTCAACCTCATAAGAAAAACTTCACAGTCCATAGTTCTTACTGCATTCAGGTCTTTCCACTCTGACCATAATAGCCCATCAAGCTGTATTACAGCACTACAAGGAGTCTCTTAGGCCAAGGTTTCAAGTCCTTCCACATTCCTGAATTCTTGAAATTCAGTTCCAAAAAGCCAAAGCCACACTGTCAGGTGTCTAGCAGCAATCCCATTCTTCTGGTAAAAACTTTACTGTTGCACTCAGGTTCGCATTCCTGGCAGAAATCACCTGGGGGGGAAAAAGTTTATTTTGGCTACATGCTTGAGGGGAAGCTCTATGATGGCAGCGAAAAATGATAGCATGAACAGAGGGTGGACATCACAGCCTCTCCAACATTAGGGGCTAAAAGCAATAGGATAGTGTGCCAAACACTGTCAAAGGGATATTATTTATAAATACATATATCTCACATATCTGCCCCTAAACAATACACTGCATCCAGGAGGCTTTAATTTCCAAATTGCTATCAGCTGGAGATCTAGTGTTCAGAAAACCTAAATTTATGGGGAACACCTGAATCTAACCACCACAGTATGTGTATAGGAACTCATCCATTTCTTCCAGATTTTCAATTTTATGGAGTAGAAGTTTTGGAAGCAGGCCCTGATGATTCTTCAAATTTCATTGATGTCTGTTGTGACCTCTCCTTTTTCATTTCTGATTTTGATAAATTGAGATGTCCCCTCCCCCTTTTTTTTCTTGATCAAATTGGCCAGTGTTTATTAATCTTGTTGTTTTTTCAAAGAAAAAGCTCATTTCATAAATTTTTTAAAAATTGTTTTCTTAGTTTCAAATTCATTAATTTCTGCTCTGGTCTTGATTATACCTTCTGTTTGGAGCTCTTAGGGTTGTATTCTTCTTGTTTCTCCAATGCTATTAGGTGGAGAGTTAGGATATTAATTTGGGTTCTCTTTGCCTTGTTATGAAGGTACTTAGCACTATGAATTTTCCTCTTAGGACTGCCTTCATTGTGTCCCATAAGTTGCATAAGTTGTGTTTCATTATCATTCAATTCTAGGAGTTTTACAATTTCTTTTTTGATTTCTTCTATGATGTATTCATTGTTTAAAAGTGTGTTGTTTAGTCTCCAGGAGCTAGTGGAGTTCTTGATGTGTCTCTTGTTAATTTCTAGTTGAAGCATTGTGATCTGGTATGATGCAGGAAGTTACTTCAATTTTCCTGAATTTATGGAAGCACACTTTATGGCCTAATGTGTGGTTTATTTTGGAGAAGGTTCCATGGGCTGCTGAGAGTAATGTGAATTCTGTAGAGTTCGGGTATAAAGTTCTGTAGATGTCCTTTAGGTCTGGTTGATCTATACTGTTGTTGATCTCTATTATTTCCCTATTGATTTTCTGCTTGGATGGTCTGTCCATTGATGATAGTGGAGTATTGAAGTGTCCAACTATGATGGTGTTTATATTTATTTCTGTTTTGGTTTATAAACTGTGTTGTTGTTCCTGTGTTTGGTGTGTATAGATTTATGACTGATGCTCTCATGTTGGATTATTCCATTGATGAGTAAAAAGTGGCCTTCTTTGTCCTTTGTGATTACTTTTGGTTTGAAGACTATTTTATGAGATATTGATAAAGCAACACCTGCTTGCTTTTTTATTTCCATTTGTTTGGAATATCTTTTACATGCCTTCACCCTAAGGAGTTGTTACTCTTTAGTGGTGATGTGGCTTTCTTGAAGACAGCAGACAGAAGGGTCCATTTAAAAAAATATTTATTTATGAGAGAGAAAGAGAGAGAGAGAGAGAGAGGATGGGCATACCAGGACCTCTAGCCACTGCAAAGGAACTCCAGACACATGTGCCCCCATGTGCATCTGGCTTAATGGGACCTGAAGAATTGAACCTGGGTCCTTAGACTTCACAGGTAAGTGCCTTAACTGCTAAGCCATTTCTCCAGCTCTGAAGGATCCTTTTTGGAGCCATCCTGTTAACTTGTGTCTTTTTATAGGTGAGCTAAGACCATTTATGTTTTAGGTTATAACTGTGAGGTTCTATTTAATCCTTGCCATGATGACATGCTTTATGGGGCTTGGTGCTTCCTTATGTTTTGTACTTTTTAGCCTGGTCTATTTTTGGTTATTATTATCTTCTTCTTTTTGGTTCTTGGTACTTGTTTTTTGACTCTTCTCTGTGGGGAGTATTCTCTGTAGGTTCAGCTTTGTGTTCATATAATTTTAGAGTTGAATGTTTTTCATGTAAAGTTTTCCTTTCACCATCAATTATGAGGGATACTTTTCCTGGGTAGAGATTTTTAGACTTTGAAGTGTTCCATTCCAGTTCCTTCTGTCTTTCAGGGTTTCCACTGAGAAATCTGAGTTAATTCTGATGGGATTGCCTTTATTTCTTGTTTTTCTCTTGCTGCTTTTAGGACTCTCTTTGTTTTCATTATTATGAGTTTTAACTATGATGTGTCTTGGAGAGTTTCTTCTTTGGCCTTGTCTGTTTGGTGTTCTGTGGATTTCTTGTATCTGGATGGACCTCTCTTTTGAGAGATTGGGAAAATTTTCATCAATAATTTTGTTAAACATATTCCTCTTCTTCTGATATACCCATGATGTGGATGTTTGGTCATTTTCAGATATTTCACAGTTCCCTCATATTCATTTTACATGATTTTTGAACTTAGCAAAGTTTCTGGCCTCCCCATCAATTTCTCTGTCTTGTCTTCCAGCTTAGAGTTTCTGCTTTCCATGTGAGTAACTCTGTTAGTAAGGGGTTCTATTTGATTTTTGTTTGATGTTGTGTTATTTTGCTTCATGTCCATCCCTTTCTTGAAGTATGATTCCAGTTCATGTTCTGATTTGCTTGATACTTCCTCGAATTTATTCTTGCATTTGATTAAGTTTTTATTAAGCTTAATCAATTGGTTATTGAGATCTTCCATTTGTTGACTCATTTATATCTCTTTTGAGGTTTGTAAGATTTTCTTCAGTTAAGTTAAGCTTACTGTCAAAAGCTGAATACTCTGTGAGATGATTATGCTCAATTTCATTAATACAATTACTGGTTTTTTGATGGTTTGCCTCCAGGTCCACAGTTCTTTTGATCATGGTCACATTGGTTGTTGTGATTTCATTTTGGGATTGAATTTATGTTGATTTCTCAATGATTTCATTGGATGCTTCCATTTTGGGACTAGGCATTCTTGGTGGAGAGCTCTTAGTTTTCTGATTTTTTTTTTTTTGCATTGTGTTTTATCCATCTTGGGGTACATTTTATTCTATTGAGGGGGAAGCAAGTATCTGTCCTTGTAGGATCTTCAGAGGGTATTCTGTTTTAAATGTGAACTGGAATTCGTGTAACATGTGGTTATAATCACAGATGCACAGATTGTGGAAATTGCAAGTACATCAATGTTACCTGGGGAACTGGGGGATCTGGCCTGCTCACTTCACTTCCATGTACTCTTCAGCACAGGGGGATCAGGGGTTGGGGAACCAGGTGACAGGAACCTGGGGAGCCAGGGGAAAGAGGCCAGCTCCTATAATGGCCTATGTACCCTCTGACTCAGGGGAATAGGGACTTGGGTATCCAGGGGCCAATCAGGAATCAGCAAAAGGCCTGCTTCTGTAGCCCACACACAGGGACCTGGCCTTCCTAAGGCGGCAGCACTGGTATCTGGGCCAGGGAAATGGGAGATGGCCTACTCACTTGGGAGGGACTCAGGAGTTGTGGGCTTAGGGGCCATTAAATAAGGAATGCAGAGCAAGGAGCCTGATTCCATAGTTAGCTCACGGGATCCAGGTAGTTCCAAGCCTGCAGCCAGGGAAACAACCAGGAACAGGGAACTGGGAGGAGGAGTGGGGGAATGGGGAGAGCTGGCCTGCTCACTCTATAGGCCCCTCTAGAGCAAGCATTCAGGCATTGGGGGCACAGAGGCTCTTCAATCAGGAAGGCAGAGCAAAAGGCCTACTTTTGCAACAAGCTCGCAGGATCAAGTCAGCCCCAAGCCAGCTGCAGCAGAACTTACCAGGACTGGGAAACTGGAAGGAGGAGACAGAGTAGACTTCTTAATTTCAGATTCTATGACAAAACTAGCAATCAGATATATGCAGACCAGTCAATGTGATAGTATGAGGAGCTCAGAAACAATCCCATGACAGTACAATCAGCTGATCTTACACAAGAGTGTCAAAAAGATACAATGAATGCATGACAGCCATTTTAATAAGCAGTGCTAGACAAACTGGAAATATCTATGCAAAAATTAAAATTAGTTCCCTATTTTATGAATGGACAAATTGTCACAATGAACTACAGGCTTAAATGCAAGACTTAAGAGTTATACAAATGTGCAGAACCTTCATAGAAGAAAGATAGATATCTTGTTTCTTGACATATTGAATGAATTTTGGATATTCCACTCACTGTTTTCAATAAAACAAAAATAAAGAAATAGACCAAATTAAAAATATATATATATTGTGTTATTGCAAAGGTCAGTAAGCACAATGAAATGGAATAGAAGAAAATATGTGAAAAAGATACCTAATAAGTGATAGTAGCCAAAGTATATGCAATCAACTCATGAAGCACAACAACAGAACAGCAGCCTGACTGAAAAGTGGGCAAAGGGCTTCAGTGACTTTTCACACCCAACACTTGAGTGCATTTGAACAAGGGCCTGGAAAAATGTCCAAGTCATACCATATGGGACACAAATCACAGACACTCTGAAGTATGGCCTGACTCTTGTTAGAGTGACTGTTAGTAAAAGCACCAAAGGATATATGGAAAATGTGGAGAAAAGGGAGACTTTTGCATGGTTGGTAGAAAGGTAAATTTAGCAAATATATGAAAAACAGTTTGTAGTTTCTTTAACAATTAACAGAACTTCCATAGGACTCAGCAATCTCACACATTGTTTACATCCAAAGAGAGTGAAATGAGTCTATCAATATGTCTGTATGCCTATGTTTACTGACTACACAGCAGCCAAGATGAAAAAATAATCTAAGGGAATCCCACTATCTGTCAATGAATGTGTGAGTAAAGGAAAATTGAAAATGTGGCAGGAATACACACACACACACACACACACACACACACATTTGCACACACACAGGACACCTAAATATGTAACCAAGAAAAGCAAAAATTTCTAACATTTGAAAGAACACACACATTTGCACACACACAGGACACCTAAATATGTAACCAAGAAAAGCAAAAATTTCTAACATTTGAAATCACATGGATAAGACTACAGAACATGATGGTGAGTGAAATAAACAGATATATTAAGACTTTACTATTTTAAATATATGTTGAAGAAAGTCAAAGTCATGAAAGCAGAGTAGAATATTTACATGTGATTATGATGTGCTTCACTTAAGAGTCCAAAGACAGTCCATAGTTAGGAAGACAGCTAAGAAGAACCAAATTGTGATTTCATAGTTGTAGCAACTTCCTGTTGAGGCACTTCACACACTGACTTACAGACCCTCTTAGTATTGACCCTTCTGCTAGCTGCTAGCCTTGTGGCTACTGGCTTTTAGAAGTGAATCTCTGAGAGAAAGTAATTGATTAAAAAATTTTCATTTATTTGACTGCCTAAGAAGTTTTAAATTTACTATTTGAATATGTAATTCATGCATAATTAATTGATGTGTTTTCCATCACTGAATACATGAAAATTTGGATTGTCGTTTTGTTGGCTTTTTAAGTTTTTAAAATCAAAGTTTCATGTAGCAGGCTGGCCTTGAACTGGCTACATAGCCAAAACTAGCATTGTACTCCATATCTTCCAGTTTCCACCTTCCAGTGCTGAGATTATAAATGTGAGACACAATGCCATATTTTAGTCTTTTTACATTTGAACTTCCCCTATTATTCACAACACTTCACAATTGCTATGCTCCAAGGAAATACTAACATGAGAAACATTAGCTCTTTTTGTCTACATAGAGTTTCTTTTTGAGCTCAAATCCAACTATGTACAATACAAAGAAAAGTGGCATTATACATTTCAACAGATGTGGAGACTGGAACATTGCATGTGGTTCCTCACTGTCCCCAGGGGTCTTTGGCCACAGACATCCCAGGCACAGGAGGAGTTGGGGGGAAGCAGGGTCCTGGAGCCTGTGAGTGTGACAGGCAATGAACCACTTCGGAGGCAGTGTGATGGATAGCGCGCTCTCATTTATTCAAAAGGGGAGTGGGTTTATAAACACTTGAGAAAGGTTGAGAAGGCACATACAGACTATATGGTGATTGGATACATAGTTTATGGGTTGCTATCTAATTGGCTAGTATTGGAAGGCAGAAGTTGCGAGGGAGGAGCTGCAAGGGAGATAACAGAAGTGGTGGGAAAAGCTACATGACTTCAGCCACATAAGGGTCTCTTGGGCAGCTAGCCACAAGGTCAGAACTGTGAAGGGCAAAGCCTGACTATGGAATGGTCAGATGCTTTTTGGGATCAGTGGGGGAGGGCCTCACCAGTTCTGCCCTCTCTGGGCCAAGAGGGCACACTAGAACCTTGCCTGAGGGCAGGGAGGGCAGGTCTCTGCCGCCAGAGTTGTTCCAGATGATAAGGCCAGCTGCAACCCCCACAGCCCAAGGTCCCCAGCCATGTCCAACAGCCCAGACCAGCTTCCTCACAGTCCCAGCCCATGTTTAGCAATGCCCAATAATAGCACATCAGATACAAAATAACATGTCAAGAATGAACCTCCAATTTTTACTCCATGATTCTGAGAACAAGATATTATTTAGAGAATTTTTACTTCAAAGGTGAAGATAAATATTTGAAAAATATTTTAAAAGATATAACCAAAAATACACTTAGCAAGGGAACTTTGGGTGCATTGGGAATATTTCTAGTTAACATCCTCAGTTTTCCATTTAGAAAGGATTGTTTCCCTGTCTTGCTAGAATTAAATTGACAACTTAGAACTGCCTTGACTTCCTCAGCTAGAAGGTGTTAGAGAAATGCAAATTATTGTTGTTGTTATTTATTATTTATTATTCTCTATATGAACTTAGTTCCAACCTCTGTTGGCTTAGCCTTGAGCTGTGGAGGTAAATTAATATTAAATGCTTTGCTGTTCCTTCAGCAAATACTAAAATGGCCTTAACAGGAATCTTTTTCACAAAAATATTTCAAAAGGTATTTTATTTTGTTTACCTATTTTAAAAATCACCAGAAATAATGTTTATAATTTTGCTTCAAAGCAATTTATTGCTATTTACTAATCTTCCTTCACTTTGAAGTACTTAGGATTTTCTTTGCATATAACACTTCATTCTCAGTTAAGACTATGAACTGCCAAATGGTCTCTGCTTAACTTTCTTTCTATTGATATTGCTTACAATTTGTATGTTTAGGCTATTGAAACAAAATTCTACTTTTCAAATTGATTAATTTATAAAAATCATTTCTTTCTTTTTAAAAAATATTGTTTTACTAAGAAAGAGAGAGAGGCAGAGAGAGAAAAGAAGCAGGTAGAGATAATGGACATGCCAGGGCCTCCAGCCACTGCAAATGAACTTCAGGTGCATGTGTCACCTTGTACATCTGGCTCTACATGGGTACTGGGGAACCAAACCTGGGTCCTTTCACTTTGTAGGCAAGCACTTAACTGCTAAGCCATCCAGCCCCAAAGTCAAATTTTAAATGGTTGTATCACTGAACTAAAGAAACAGTTTTTATTAAAAAAAATTAAGCATATGTTCAATTCCTTTTAAGTATTTTTCTCTTTATACATTTTATAATTACAGTTTTAGATGTGTTTCTATTGAATATATACTATGATTTTATTAAAATAGCTACTTTTGCATGCGTATATTGTGTTATATGTGTGCATGTGTTCATGTGTTTGTATATATGTGGATGCACAAATGTGTCGGAATGTGCAAGCCAAAGACTGATATCAAGCAGCTTCCTCAATTATTCTCAACCTTATTGAGACAAGTTCTCTCACTTGAACCCAGAGCTCACTGATTTATATATATATGTATTCATATTTTAAAATATTTAAGTATATGCTTTACATAAATTTATAATATTTTAAATATATATTTAAGTATATGTTTTACATATATTTGTAATATTTTAAATATATGTAAGTATAAAATACATATATATTTTAATATTTTAAAATATATATTTCCAATATGTGTAACTAATTTTGTGCCTTCTACATGTGAATAATAGTACTAAATGTAGAAGTAAATGATAGGAAATACAATCTTGTCATGAAAAGGTTGGAGTCTTTGATATGTGTTATTTATGTAAATATCTGAATAGATACAGAGGACATAAATCTGGTTTTCTTTGCATCAACTTGACAGATACGATTTCTTTGGAAAAGTTGTGAGAGGGAAAGGTTAAAGAAAAAGGATGAAGAAAAGGAATAGAAGGGACGAGAGAGATGACTTAATGGTTAAGGTGCTTCTATGCAAAACCAAAGGACCCAGGTTCAGTTTCCCAGGACCCATGTCAGCCAAATGCACAAGGTGGAGCAAGTGTCTGGAGCTTGTTTGCAGTGGCTGAGGGCCCTGGTGTGCCCACTTTCTCTCTCTCTCAAATAAATAAAAAAATATATATTTTTCTTTAAAAAGGAAAGGAGTGTATGTAGCAGATACCTTATTTGGAACTGTCCTGAATCAGGGCACAAGTTCTACAGTACTCAATTCTTTCTCCTGGGAGCTCAGCTTGAACACACTAGCTCAGGAGGCTGCAAGCCCCAGGTCATCTGGAGAGAGCAAGGATAACTGGTGCTTGCCCAAAGTCAGCATGCAGACAGCTCCTTCTCCCAGTTGTATGAGGATCCTTCTGTGTTTCTCTGCTTTCTTCTATGATAGCAATTCTTTAACAGACAAAGGATCCCAGATGTTCTTCTGGGTTTACTAATTTATCAATTATTCGATTTATCCATAAATTAAAAGTACAGGTGAGATTTCTACAATGGCAATGTCTGACTACAGAGTTAGACTCACAAACACAACTTAATTGTGGTTCCTTTGTCACTACTGCAAAAGCTATGGGTTAGAGGTCCCTGGAAAAGCACCTCTCAGACTCTGTTCTAGTCTCTAACCTTCTCAGTCCTCCTTTTCTGTTCTCTGGGATCCCATTTAGATATTTCCTCTGAATTAGTCAGCTGTGTATACCTCCTACATGTGACTTCTATGGATGTTCTGTCTAAAAGACGTCTGTGTCTTTCAAATATAAATGTTGGTGAGCATCTGGATAGGTGCTGTTGACAAGTGCTGACTGACATGACCCTGATGCTGTGGTCAACATCAGTGTAAACACCACCCCTTTCTTATTTGATGCTTTTCGACTTGGGAAAGGGAATGTTTTCCCATAACCTTGATGGGGTTCTCTTAATTCTTTTAATCTTTTTATCAGACTTTAATGAAAAAAGAGAGAGCAAAAAGATAAGAGCATACTGTTTGTGAGATGTTCTGTGCCAAACACTGTGCTTGTGATTTTTGTACAGGTGTACTGCTCATAAATCCCAGCTATGGACCAGGCAGGATGAGTCAATCAATAGAAACATCAGAAATTATCCATAGGGAGAGATGGATGATTTTCCATATACAACATCTATGCCATTTCTAACCACCTCCCACAATCTCTACCATAATTAATAGCTCCAACACAGAGGTCATGCTGGGGGTGGCCTTAGCCTGTCAGACATGCCAAGTGCAATATGTTCTGCCATTTCAGAGATCTCACCATCCTCCAGGACTATACTCTCTACACCTTGTATAAGTGGAAAAATTGGTGAGGAAGGAGAAGGATGGGAGAATGGTGAATGCTGTAGTTTCCATAGACTCCCCATTTGGTAATTCATGTTCAACTTATAGTCAAATACATCATTTTCAAATAAATATGACACAATAAATAGGCAAAAATAAATGATTGTTAATAAATATATTACAAATCAATAATGCTGGAGTTTAATTATTTCTGTGTCATTTTACTGTGTATGCACATGCACCAAAAACTATAGAACCACAATTGCTCACCTGTATGATGGGAATAATGACATCTTATCATGAGGCACTTGTCAAGACCACATGAAATAATGCATGGGAAGAGATCAGAACATTTTAAAGAGTTGTGGAAGTATTGCACAGGGCTAATTGGCATTAGTATTTTCTCATATGTTCCTCTGAAGATATTAAATACCCACAATTAATTTTATTTTTGTAAATTGCTATAATATTTTATCTAGCATGGCACTTCTCCATTTTACTATATTTCATAAATTGGATCCAACACTTATTAGCTTAAATAAGTATTTTCAAGTTCTTTTAACTTCTGAATCAAAATTCAATTTATGTATAAATGCTAGTTAACTATATATGGTTATTTTAACTTCTTGTAATTATATAAGAAAATCTATGAGTAATAGATAGGTATAGATGAAACAGGTTTGTAGACATAGAGATAGATATATAAGACCACAGCAATATTGTATAGTAAGCAAAATCCCAAGAGAGTATTATCAAATTAAATTTGCACAAATCAAAGTTCCTGACCATCAAGCTATCTAATATTAAGGAAACAAATAATCAATTGACTCCAGAGGCAGAGAAGGGTTGGGACTGTGAGCAGCTGTCCAGGATAGATGAAGTCTCTAAACAATGTTTACAAGGTTTCTCAAACCCTGGAGAGCATTTAAGGTATGTAACATTCTGTTTCCTTATCCCTGGAGAGTTGTGCAGCCTAGGTGTCATTTTCCAAGGACCTGTGCCTCTCAGATTTTGTTTCTATTTGCCATGGGCATTTTGGAGACAAGGTATCTTCCTTCTAGCAGATAGCATTAGTTTATTTATTCAGTGGTCCAGTGGATAAGAAAATTGGAGCAAGCTACCTGTCCTCTTTTCTCCTGGGGTATCATGACAAAAAGGCTAATGAATTCACTTCTGTCTGGCTGCTATAACTGTTTCCTTCTTTCCATGACATTTAATCTTCCTTATTGTCTTCATGGAAGGCCACAAGCAAATCTGTAAGGTAAAAGAGTGGATGTTATCATCTCTACATTAAAACAAAGAAACTGAGCTTCTGAGAGCTTGGAGATCAGCATATCAATTTCTAAAGCTAATGGTGCTCTCTAGATGCTCACTTCTGAGCCATCTCTCAGTGAACAGTAAACGAGCAGCACCTTCTTGTGGTGGTTTCTCCCACTGAAGTTCTTTGGTCTTTGTGATCCAAACAAGACCTTCATGTCTATCTATGTTTGCCCATTCTGATAGTTTCTTGTGAGTTAAATGGTCCACCGGAAGATGCTGAACTTTCTGGAGTAACTTAATCAATGAACACAAGGAAATCAATAGTGCTTTTATAAACCACAGGGAAGGATCATTTTTCTTAAGGCAGGCCCAGATCATCTTAGTAGAATGGACATAGTGTTCCTTGTTGCCAAGGAAGGAGCTATTATCAGTTATGCATGAAATAAAGCTTAAAAGTTGGCTGTCTTAAGATAGCTAGACTTCCCTGATTGTCAAGATGATCTTAGGAGCTAGAAAGAGGTGGCCAAGAAAGTTGATGTGGCCTCTTAGCCACTGGCACTCAAAGGCCCATCAAGCTGCTCTGGTTTCAGAGGGTTTGCATCATTTCTGGTTGTTCATGTGCCTGCATGTACACAAGGACAATTGCATCAGAAATATATAGAAGATGCCTGGCAAGTAATGAAACCACGTCTCAGAATGTGGAGCACAAACACAATGAGGTTGTCCAGTGACCTCCATATATTCCCCACCCCCAAACACACTCAAAATAGGAATAAATTATAAATAAATAATTTTTAAAAGAAATGCAACTGTAACAATCTTGCTCCCCCAAATAGCTTCAGCAAAGGTGATACAGAAAGGAAAAGTACATATTTATTTGTGCTTCATTCCTGACAAAACTTCCCTTAGGTAGGGGATACATTGGTTGTCCATAGTATTATAAAGTAACACTGTTTATAATCTGGATGAGATTATTCATTTGATTTAAAAATAAACCCATATATCTGTGATGGTCACCTCTGTATGTGCTTTGCCAGTGATAGTATTATAGGATAGGATATGCATGCTGTTGCTCTCAGAATATCTTTGCCAGCATGAGAATACTGATATTTATGGGAAGTTACTAAAACAAGACTATCCCACAAATTCGGCATTTTATCCAGGAGGGTGTTCACTGTGTGCTAGTTCCTGAAGTGTGAAGAGGCAACTGCAGCATAATGATCAAAATTAAAATTTTTAAAATGGAGATAGTATTTTGAATCATGGGGAAAATAACATCTCAATATTCTGAAGATGTTCAATATTTAAATAAGATCATTTAAGATCTAATGAATTTTTCTTACAATATTTAATTAAATCATAATTTCCTTTAAGAAAAAGGAGAGCACTTTCTAATATATATTATTTTAATTATGTACTAGTTCTGAAGTTAAGGTTTATTTTAAAACAATTTTTAAAAAATTAATTTAAAAAGTTGCACAGGTCTTCAGCCAAAAGAACTGGCATGAATTGCCTGGTGACACAGAATGAAAAACAGCACCTGAGTGTGTGAACATGGTCCTGGCAGATGGCAAATGAGGGTGAGTTACAGCCATGCAAAATAAGCACACGTGGAATTTCCAGTAAATGCTTTCTCCCCTTGCTAGAGACGTTGAGTTGGAAATGTGGTTGAGTGTTTACACTCATTTTCAGTTCCATAATCTGGATAAAATAGCCAATTTTAATAATAAATGCATAAAATACATGTTAAATTAAAGCACATCCATAATTTATTTATTCAGCAAATCACACTGATCATTTACCATGAACCACAGAAAACAGTGTTACCACATTAACAGAAGATACCTTTTAATGAACATATGTGCTATTATAAATGCAATCAGTTTTCTTATAGTTTCAAGATGAATTTCTTAAAGAAAACATGTTTAAGTATTATTTTTGTGAACACATTCTATGAAAATCTCAGTTGTTACCATTGAATCTCATTTTACTAAAATTTTTCTTCTGCACCAAAACTAGTTGTCTAAATAAATTCATGCTTAAGTTTAAAGGTTTCTTGTGAATCAATGGGAAAGTAAGGAAGACTGACAGAGCCTCAGCAGTTGGGAAGCTATTCAGCTTCAAAGTCCAGTGGAAGGAACACTAAGAGCTTTTCTCCCAGACCTTGAGGGTTGTCATCCAGGACCTCTTTGCTCAGTGTGTCTCACCTCTCAGATTTGGGCTGTGGTCAAACTAATTGCTTTGAGGAAGAAAGTAATTATTTTTACAAAAAAAAAAGTGTCACTGTTTTCAGCAGTAAACATTGTCAATAATAAAAGTCATGATTACAGACTGTGATCTCTATGTCATAATAAAGAAACCATGGTGGAAAAAAAAGCTGGACATGATGCACATAATTGTAATCCTTGCCTAGGGAGACACGGAGAAGAATCCCTGGGACTCACTGTCCAGCTAGTCTAGCCTATTCAGAGAGTGCCAAGCCAAAGAAGGACCCTCTCTCATGAAAAGTGGAAAAGACTAGAAGAATCCACTTCTACCCTCCAACATGTGTACTTACATGCACCCACACCCACATATACACATGCAAACCCACACACATGAATATGCAGAGAGACACATATAAAAATATAAGTAATAAGGTATGGTCTCTAATAACAAAATTGTATAATAACAAGCAGGTTTATTTAAATATTAGACCAAATAAATCTTAATGCCTATTTTTTATTCAGTAATCTTTTGTTCTAATTTTATTATTTACTTGTGTGTGTATATAATGTGTGTATGGGCTTGTATGTCCCATAGCATGCCTGTAGAGATCAGAAGTCAACCTCGAGGTATTTCTTACATGCTTCAAACTTCCTATGATACAAGGTCTTAAACACCAAAAGCTATAGGAGGGACTCAGCAGCTAGGGAAGGTCATAAGTCTAAAGAAAGCCACTGAACCAAATCTCACACTTGTCACGATCACAAGGATGGATATTTGGTAGGAGACTAGAGTAAACCTGTATATGCCTACTGCTGTGACTGCACATCAGCTGTTGTTCTCTGCCAGAATCACATGCCCAGTGGTTTTGCCTTCACATAATACCGTCATCTGAATAGTTACTGCAAAGGAGTGAAGACAATGGACACAGATTAAAGATAAAGAGCTTTGGGCATCAGAAATGTAATTTCCTTTTATTTATCTCCTATGCACTGAATAACAGTTTGGTCTAAATACTCCTGGAAATCTTTGAGGAGTTTGATTCTCCAGACAAAAATGTGCTAGGATTAGCACTATATTCTACAACCTTATAAACACTCAAGAGCTGATTTTTAGAAGTGAATTCATTCCTTTCTCTTGCTTTTTCAAATAAATTGTCGTGGGATCACATTAATTCTGCATATTGTGAAGAGAGGCAGGTGTTATCCTGAGCATTAAAAGAGGGAAACTTTCAGAAGCCAAGTATATACTCAAAGCATTTCACGTTAATCCTTCACGCCCGGCTTCTGATTACTGCCAGCTCACATGACAGAAAGCAATTTCCGGCTAAGTGCTTAACTCCGGTACTTTGCTTTGGCATCTAGACCTCCAGGGCCCTGCATACGTATCCCATCATGTAAAGTATCTCCACAATGCTCTGCTTTCTTAGAAGAACATATCCTTGGAGATTTTACAGGGCTTTCCATTTTACTCACTGTGTCACGTCCAAAGCTCTGAACTTGATTCTTTCTTGACATTCCAGACTACTTACTGCTTTTCTATGATGAATGTGGACTCGAGTTTCTTGCATTTTAATTTCTGACACATGAGGTGTGCTGACTTGTTTAATTCAAACCAACTGCAAAATATACATAGCTGCTCAGCTTGCAACAATAAAATGGAATTAAAAATAGATGAGCAAAATATCTGACATAGTCCATATACTTTATTAAGAAAGAAATGTAATGCTGAGTGTGGTGGAGCATGCCTTTAGCCCCAACACTCAGGAGGCAAAGGTAGGAGGATTGCCATGAGTGCAAGGCCACCCTGAGAGTACATAGTAAATTGCAGGTCAGCCTGAGCTAGAGTGAGACCATCCCTCAAAAAAAGCAAGAAAGAAATTTAAAAGCCATGGATGTCTCTGGGGATGATTCATAACTCAGAGTTAATATTAATGAAAATGATAAAGATATCATTTATGACTATTGTATATTGTTATGCATAATTATAACATTAAGAGAATCTTCATAAGATAAGCTATAGTTAACAGAAGGAAATTTGGATATAATGATGAATGGTCATTTTTTAATTTTTTTATTGATAGCTTCCATAATTATAAACAATAAACCATGGTAATTCCCTCCATCCCACTTTGCCTTTGCAACTCCACTCTCCATCATATCCTCTCACTCTCTCAATAAGGCTCTCTTTTATTTTGATGTCACCATATTTTCCCTTATTATGATGATCCTGTGGAGGTAGTGTCAGGCACTGTGAGGTCATGGATATCCCAGCCATTTAGTGTCTGGAAGAGGGCATTGTAAGCAGTCCTAACCTTCCTTTGGCTCTTACATTCTTTCTTCCACCTCTCCTGCAATGGACCCTGAGCCTGGGAAGGTGTGACAGAGATATTTCAGCATTGACCACTTCCTTGAAACACCATTTTCCAACCTTTCACCCTAAGATAGTGTCCATCTTTTGTGGAAAGGTGAGTTTCTTGGAGAAAACAAATTGAAGAATCCTGCTTTTAACCCAGTCTGCAAACCTGTGTCTTGGTTGGAGCATCGAGGCTGTTGATATTAAGAGTTATTATTGAAAGGTGTGTGTTTATTCTTCTATTTTTCTTGTTTTGTAGTTCTTCTAGTTTTACTTTGCTCTCTTATATCAAATAGTATTTGAGTATGGTTTAATTTTTCCAGGTTCCTTATGTGTGGGCTTTTCTTTCTCTTCAGTATGGAGGATCCTTTTAAGTATTTTCTGTAGAGCTGGTTTAGACTCCACATATTCATTTAGCCTGCTTTTGTTGTCAAGTGCCTTATTTCTCCATCTACTTGAATGGCTGGCTTTGCAGTATAAAGTAATCTTGGTTGACATTGGCTATCTTTCAGAACTTGGAATATATCATTCTAAACCCTTCTGACTTTTAAAGTTTGTGTTGAGTAATCTGCTATTGTCCCAATGGACTTGCCTTTGTATATGATTTGCTTTTTCTCTCTATCTGGTTTCATTCTATTTTCTTTGGTTTGTGTGTTTTGTAGTTTGATTATAATATGACAGTGAGAGTTTCTATCCTGATTTTGTCTGCTTGGTGTTCTATAGGCTTTCTGTGTCTGTATTTGCATCACTTTCCCTACTTAAGTGAAGTTTTCTTTTATGATTTTTTGAAAATACCTGTTATGCCTTTGTTGTAAAATTCTTCTCCTAGTATGCACTAAATTCTTATGTTTGATCTCTTCATAGTGTCCTGAATGTCTTTAAATGCCTTCCTATTAATTTGCCTTTCTCTTTGTTGGGCTGTATAAGGTATGCCACCTGATCTTCCAGTTTAGATATTCTGTCCTCTCATTGATCCATTCTACTGGTCAGACTTTATACAGAGTTTTCTATTTGACTTACTCTGTTTTTAATTTCTAGTATTGCTGATTGGTGTGTTTTCATTATTTCAATTTTCTTACTCATGTCTTGTAATGACCTCCTTATTTCACTAAGTTGGTTTTCTGTGTTCTCCTTCATGAGTTTGTCTTCTTCTTTGATTGATTTGATATCTTCTTTGATTTTTTTGAGTATATATAAAATAATTTGTTTTGAAATCTTTGT
Source organism: Orientallactaga sibirica (assembly GCA_036365145.1). NCBI lineage: Eukaryota > Metazoa > Chordata > Mammalia > Rodentia > Dipodidae > Orientallactaga > Orientallactaga sibirica. Next base: position 4,596,286 of record JAEOAD010000240.1, read on the forward strand.
CAGGCATTTCCTCTAAAACAGTCTCACTGGGTTCATTTATGATGGATTTATAATTTTTGGTATAATTGTATTGTCTTGTTTCTTTGTATGTCTTGTATTATAATGTACAGATTTTTGCATCTTGAGTTAATTTGATGCTTGGGTTTTCTAATTATCTGCAGCTCTTAGCTGTGTAGATCCAACATTATATATCATTAGTGTAGAAGTTGCCAGATGTAACTCTTATCCTCCAAGAGAAATAGCAGAGGTGACCCTAGGTGTTGAGTTTGCCTGATATTCAAGTACTGTAATAGACTGGGTAAAACAAATGACTGCAAATTCTAAAATTCAACAGAGCAATGTAGCATCCAATCAAAACCAGCACAGAATATTTACACAAGTGTGGGGATTAAACTAAACAGATAATCTAATAAAGCCCAAGTCCCAGGGTATGTATTGCTCTACACCCTTAATACTGTCAACAGGAGGTTAAGATTTCTAGTCTGAAATTGGTTCCAAGTCAGCATGGGGCCAGTTAATCCCTGCCCCCAATAGTGACTTAAGAAAAAGACAAAGGCCCTATAAATCAGGAAATGTCAAAGGCAACAATAGTCATCAGCAATATACAGGCTTATATGAGATGGGAAATCCAATTTAGAATCTATCATTTAAATGTAATACATAACATTTTGACATGGAAAGAGATTAGCACTTCCAGTGCAGGCCTATATATCTGATTTTATATAAGTAGGCCCTGTTACCTTTTGTGATGACCTCCAATCTCACCAATGCTGAGTGCCCACCTTGATCTCTCTCGGTGTCAGGTGGCCAGGGATGAATGAGTTCTCTGGACATTCACGACCTTGGCGGTTGGGGGATGGGAGGCTATGCAGGGTGCCTGGAGTTGTTCCAGAGCTGCTCCTTTGGTCACATTTGTATCTCCCTCAGCAGCTGTTCAGCTGGCCCCTGCTGTCTTCTCCATCAGGTTTCTTGACTTTGTGAAGAGGATGATGTGAGTGAAAAATATCCTCACCTTTGTTTCTGCTGCTGCAGCTCAGCACCACTGGGCTGGCAGGCTGGTCGGCCTACAAATTGAGCTGCTGGTCACTCAGCAGAATTCTGGCCAGTTTCCTCCTCTCTGGAAGATCTTGGTCCCTCCTGCTTCTCTGTCATGATTTATTATAACTTATTCACCTTCACTTTTTGGTAGAAGAGTATGTTTTGCTGTATTTCTGTTTATTTCCCTCCCTAGGCTACTTTTGTATGGCTAGTATGCCACGATCTTACCCAGAATTCCCTGAGTGGTCATTTTTACTACTATGATATGTATGGTTGTTTCATAGATGTGAAGAAATACAGCATATATATTAGAATGCACCCATGATGGAGAAATCTGAGGATTTCAATGAAAATCTTGAACCAAATTTAACATCAAGATATATGGGTCAAGTTTTAAGAATAGAGTCAATTATGGGCTGGAGAGATGGATTAGCAGTTAAGGTGCCTGTCTCCTAAGCCTAAGAACGTCAGTTCCAATCTCCAGGTCCCATGTTTAGCCAGATGCAAAGTGACACAAGGGCGTAATCCCACACTTGACCACAAGGGAGTGCACACATCTGGATTTCGTTCACAGCAGCTGAGAGGCTGCTGGCACACCCATTCTCTATCTGTCTCCCTCTCCCTCTCTCTTTGTCTCTCTCTAAAAAAAATGAATAGAATAGAATAGAATAGAATAGAATAGAATAGAATAGAATAGAATAGAATAGAATAGAATAGAATAGAATAGGAGAGTCAATTAAACCCAGCAGTATTCAAAATGAGCCTTAAAGGGCTGGAGGTTTAGTAAAGGAGGAGAATGCGTGTATAACATGAATAAAGACCCAAGTTAAATCTCTAGCACATCAAAACAAGAAGAATAAATACTAAGTAATTATGTATTAATAAATCATTATGACAATAAATTTGAAAGAGCACATTTTATATGCAGCTTACATAAAATATTGCTTAAGTGAATCTCAACCATGAAAGAATGTTCATGGTGTTCTTCTAGCTGAGTTCTCACCTCAAGCATTATTAGAGTATGATTGATAAAAATTGTACATATTTATTATGTAAAATGTAATGATATGCTAAACTGTGGAATGATTTCCACAATCAAGCTAATTAACAGTATTTTTCAATACATGCAGTAATTAAATTTTAAATGAAATATGCACTTTTGCTACCAGATTTTCAGTGTAGTAGAATTCTATATCTTATATATCAGGTTTAATTTGTCATTCCACTGCCTCTTCCCTTGGTGACCACCCTTTTATTCTCTGAATGCACCTGTCTAAGATTTCATATATGAGTGAGATTATTCAGGATTTATTTGTGCTGGGTTTATGTCACTTAGGGTGATTCTGGAGTTCACCTATATTGTTACAAATAACTAAATGTCCTTTTAGAATGCTGAATATTATTCCATTGTACATACACATACATTTCTCGATCCATTAATCCATTGATAGATAATTAGTTTTATTTTAAATATTTGGGTGTGAATGTGTCCGTGTGTGTATGTTGGCACACAAATATCATGATGCATATTTGGATGATATAAGATATCCTCAGATTTCTTTGGCCCTTATCGATCACTTTTATTTGAGTCAGGGTCTCTCATTAATTTCATTTTCCAGAATGCCTGGCCCATAAGTTTCTAGGAAATTTTCTTCTCTCCATCTGCTTGATGGAGGGTACAATGGGATTACAGATGATTGCTACAAAATCCAGCTTATTTAAAATCTTTATAGCTATAATTAATTCTTCAATTAACATAAAATTAAATGTAAATTTTTAGAAATAGATTTTAATTTTTATGTAGCCTATAAGTATGTATTACTTTCTAAAGAAAATGGTAGTTCTATTGTTAATATTTTGAGGAACCTCTAAGCTTTTCCACAATGGCTGCATTAATTTGCTTTCTAACAGCATGCAAACATTATCTTTCCCCATATCTTTAAAAAATATCTTGTTGTTTTGAACCCAGTCGTTTTAATAGGTGTGAGGTGATATCTTATTCTGGCTTTATATTGCATTCTTTTGATGGTTTGCTAATAAACATTTTCTTATATGCATTTTGGGCATTTGTATATTTTGTTCTGAAAACTCTCTATTTAGCCATTTTAATTGACTACTTATCTTAGAGCTATTAAGTTATTTTTGTTACTTATGCATTTTATATATTAGTCCTTTTTCAGATTTGTTCTGTGCAAATAATTTTTCCCATTCTTTATGTCACAATTGTCACAATTGGTTGGGAGAATGAGGACCTAGTTTATTCTTGGGCATGTGAATATCAAGCTTTTAAAAACCACCATTTTATCTTAATTTTAAGGCATTTATTTTATTAGAAAATGAAAGACTTAGAAAAGCATTTCAAAGGAGGAACAAAATCATTGTCAAAAAATAAAATCTCAGGCTGGAGAGATAGTTAGGCAGTTAAGATGCCTACCTGCAAATCCTAAGAACCTGGGTTCTATTTCCCAGTACCAATGTAAGCCAGATGCAAAAGGTGGTGGTAAGTCTGGAGTTCGTTTGCAGTGGCTGGCCCTGGTGCACCCATTCTCTCTCTCCCTCTGCCTCTTCCTCTTTCTCTCTGTCAAATAAATAAATAATTTTCTTTTTTTTTCCTTTTTTTTTTCCAAGGTAGGGTCTCACTGTAGCTCAGGCTGTTCTGGAATTCACTATGTAGTCTCAGGGTGGCCTCAAACTCTCAGTGATCCTCCTACCTCTGTCTCCCAAGTGCTGGAATTAAAGGCGTGCACCACCATGCCCAGGTCATAAATATTTTTTTTTACAAGAGAGAGAGAGAGAGAGAGAAAGAGAGAGAGAATGTGCACACCAGTGGCCTCTCAGCTGCTGTGAAGGAACTCCAGATGTGTGTGCCCCCTTGTGGCCAAGTGTGGCATTGCACCCCTGCATCGCTTTTTTTTGTGGCACAAGTTGCATTTATTTAATTTTATTTTTTTATTGACAACTTTTATACTTACATACAAAAAATGCATGATATTTCCCTCCCCTTCCCCCATACCCCTTTAGAACTCCAGTTTCCATCATATCCCTTCCTCCTCTCCATTAGTCTCTCTTTTAATTTGATGTCATCATCTTTTTCTTCCGTTATGAGGGTCTTGCGAAGGTATTGCTGGGCACTGCAAGGTCATGGATATCAAGGCCAAATTTCTGTCTGGACAGTTGCATTTTAAAGAGTCATACCATTCCTTCTAAATGTGGGACCTGGAGAATCAAATGGGTGTTCTTAGGCTTTGCAGGTGGGCACCTTAACCACTAAGCCATCCCTCCAGCCCAAATAAATATTTTTAAAAAACAAAATTTTGAGGTAGATTTATAACAGAAAACTGAAGGCACTTCTGTGATCCATATTTTTCTTATAATGAAAAATTCAATGGATATAAACTAAATTTAGAAAAAGAAAAGAAAAATAATAGGATAGTTCTTCAAAGGAAGGAAAGCCATTCAATACAGGCAAACATTTTTGGATTAATAAAAATAGGTTAGAGCTGGAGGAGCACTTACTACACAAATCTGAGAATCTGAGTTCAATTCTAGCACCCAAATAAAATGCTAAGAAGGGTTACATATGATTATAACCCAAGCACTGAGAAAGACAGAGTCAGGAGAATCAGGGCTCCCTAGCCAGTTTAACTTAAAAAAGGGGCGCCCCAGGTTCAGTGAAAGAGTGTCTCAGCAAAATAAAGAGCAATAGAGGAGGAAATCCTATGTTTTACTGTGGCCTCTGCATGCAGGCACATGGAGCACACAAATTTATGCACATAACACACACACACACACACACACACACACACACACACACACGAATTCTATTTCCTAGTATAACTGATTGAAGCAACCACCTATTGCTAAACTTTACATGTGCATTTAGTGTGAAGATCATTTAAACTTTTGCCTTAATAATGAATGTTAAATCTTTATTATTGGAAATTATCACATAATAGTAATTCATTCACTTTGGCAAGATGAATGCAACTATATAACACCAAATAAAAAACTGAAAATAATAAAAATATGATATGTTGTGTTTGTATTGATATTGATCTGAAATACTAATTAAGCTTATTATGCCTTTTTATGTTGCAGCCATGAGTCCAGGTAAATTTGTAAGTGTAAAGTTTCCCATTTCTCAGGTCTTTATACCTTCATTAATATGCAACCACAGGTAAATGGGGGATTCCATGTATATTCAGATCATTCATAACAAGAGGTGCTTTGTTAGTTCAGGAAACAGCCTTCACCTTAACAACTGCTGGCTATTTCTTGATGAGGAGCTCTCCAGAGAGCTTTTACTTCCAAATGAATAAATTCAGAGCTCAACTTAAACTTTAATATAGTTATAAACCATTAACATAACTGAACATACAGTGCCAAGTCTCGCCATTAATGCATGGCTCACTAGAAACACCTCAGTCTTAAAACTGACAGAGTTTACTATGAAAACGTTAAAGACCATACATTTTCTAAGTGCACTGTTTTGTTTTTTCACAACTTTGGGAAGCTACAGATATGGGCATTGTCACAATAGAGGGTTAACCTTAAAAGAAGTATTATTATGCTTCATTTATAGTCTAATACACAGTTCAAAATTCCTAATGCTTGGTAATCATAGGGAGTGGGCATTCTGACCTATTTCAAACTAGAAGAGTAAAGTACCTTGAGGCTCACGATAAATCACCAGGCTAAGAACAAGAAGTTCACGATGCTATCATCTTCATTTTTCTCTTAATTAGTGTCAAAGTTATGAACTTTGTGGAAATTCTATCACAAAATAACTGATTGTAACAGCTCTAACTGGAACATATTTCTAAATTTAGTGAGTTTTTTTAACCAATATTTCCCTCCTTTTCAGCCTTATAATACTGGCAGGTACAAGAAAAATGAGATGTGTGTTAACAGCGCACACTTGAATCTTCACTACTATATGAATAGAACAATTTCCCTTTTATTCCCATTGGTTATATGAGCTTTCCAAGTTTTAAACTAGGATTAGGATTTAATAACACTTTGACTTTACTTAGATTCACTTTCTTATAGCTACTTCCTGTTGACATCAAGAAATACAGAGCAAGGTCAATGGATCTGTAGGCTTACTCTGTGAGAAAAGCTGTGAAAGGCTACAATTCTTCAGGGGACCAAACACATTCTTCATTTTTATGACAAGGTTTCTTAGAAATAAATCACCATTATAAGACAAGTTTAAAAAAGAAGCATAGGCAAACTAAAGATGAAAGCCTTTCTGTACTGACACAGAGGCTCTGACTGGGGACCCAGACAAGCCAGACTCATTGTGTGTCCTGACTTTCCCAGTGCCCTGAAACACAATGACAAAAGTGTTTGCATTTGTGTTGTTAGTTATTGGTCAATAGGTTTAAAGGTTACTCAAGCTAAGTGAGCCTCCTTCTCAGAATGCAAACATTTAAACACAGGCGTGAAAGATAGGATAAAGAGTCACATTTTGTAACTTTGAAAATTAAAGAATTTATATGGGATTGGATATCAACATTATCAATATCTGTGTTATCCTACTGTATTTTTCCAACATCCAGATATCTGGCATCCCTTTCTTTTGTTTTGCTGGACTGAATTGGGACAAGTGATAGGTCCCTGAAATCCTGGCCTGGAAGAAAGAAGCAAGTCGATCGTAAACACTCTCACTGGTCCCTGCAGAAGTCTGTTCTGGTCCTGCCTCATTCAGGTTGGATTAGTCACTACCCAGGAGACCTGGCCTTTCCTCTGTCATGTCTCTGTGGTCTAATTCATTCATACTCACCAGTGGTAATAACAAGGGTTCTTAGGGGCTCCCGATTGCCACAGCTATCTCAAATGTGACTCAGATAGGAATAAAATATCATCATGGTCATAGTTTGATTTATGATTTTTTTTTAATATTTTATTATTTATTTATTTATTTGAGAGAGATACAGAAATAGGCAGGTAGAGAGAGAGAGAGACAGAGAGACAGAGAGAGAGAGAGAACGGGTGTGTCAGGGCCTCCAGCCACTGCAAACGAACTCCAGATGCATGCACCCCTTTGTGCATCTGGCTTACGTGGGTCCTGGAGAATCGAGCCTCGAACCGGGGTCCTTAGGCTTCATAGGCAAGCGTTTAACCGCTAAGCCATCCCTCCAGCCCTTGATTTATGATTTTTAAGTATTAGACATAGGACACAGTACAATAAATTCATCTATGTGTACAGATGAATTTATTCTGTATTCTTCCTGCATATTCAAGCATATTCTTCAGTTTATATTGGTCAAAACTGTTGTGGCCTTCATCCATCCTAATTTCTCAAAGATTAATGAATGATCTTCTTGATTTCAACAACTGATGCTAAACTATCTTGAAAATGTTATTATAAAAAAAATGCCTTTCAACTGCATCCTTGGCAGTGTCTCTTGCTATGTGACAGGCATTGGTTTCTGGAAGTGACTTTGAATCATCAGAGCCACTGAGGAAAGTCAGCATGATGTGATTAAGCTGCTTAGACTACACTACCCTGGAGCTACTAACCTGGCTTGGAATTTCTCAGGCAAGGGTTCTTCATGGGCAGAAAAGTAAAAGATGGTGGCCTCATTTTCACAAACAGGATCTTACTGGGCACTTGAAGAAACCTTAGAGGCAATTATAGTTACCTCTTTAGAACACCATGCTGTGTCAGATGATGCACTTTAATTCATAACATGTCACCAGCTTATCCTCTCATCCTTCCCATGACCTTGTACATATTTACTAGTGACCTTGCACATGCTTACTGCATTTCTAGTTACTCTCATGTTGTACTAGTAAAATGGCAAGAAAGAAATTACATGAAAACCACTGTAATTGTGAGGATATACTAGTGTACTGGAATCTTAACTAAACAGGAATTCTCTAAGAATTCCTATTAAAATCATGTTGAAAAGAAGAAATAATTATCATTTATCCAAGGAGGCCAGATAGGTGGCTGTGAGACATTCTCCATCAAACTGTAGTAAACATATGAAGTGCCTGGAGCTCATTAACTTAATTCTATTAAGTAAAAAAAAAAAAAAAAATCCTCTTATGGGAAGAATTTTAAACCTATGCCCCATGTAGAAAGCTTCCAAATTTTAGTCTGTTTTCTCCAAATATGCCCATAAAGGAGTGCAGTTTCCTGACAAAATCCCATCAGAATTCCTAGTCTTCCTTTGTTTTACCTTCTAGGAATCTTAGAAAAATGGCTTAAGAGTTTCTCATAATATTAACTTAGATGTGAATGAATTTACTTTTCTCTCCATATGATTAGCATGTTTATTGATTTTAAATGGTTTTATATTATCTATGTAATTTTATTGATAAAAGAACAGATCACATTTGCAGGCATGTGAAACATACATATTTAAATTATAAAAAATAATACATTTATTAAAGCTATGCCTTATGTTTTCTTTCCATAAATTTTTGTAGCATTCAAAATAAACCTGTCAGGAAAATAGTTTCATAGCCAAAGACAGTCTCAGTATGTTTAAATGCATACTCTAAATAACTCAATAATATAAGATAGTAAAAGCTGTAACATATAGTTTTAAAAAAACTTATATATTAATAATGATAAAATAAATATTATGTCAACTAATGATAAAATAAATATATAATAAAATAAATATTATAATAAATAGCATATCAAAATAATAAAAATAGAATGACTGATTTTAGAATAAAATATATTATGTAGCAATAACAAAATTTCTAAAAGGTCAGCATTTCTCAGTTTTCTTAAAGCTTTTGTAGACTACTAAAACTCCCAATTCAATTAGTGTATTACTGTTTAATTTCCTATATAGGCCAACTAAATAAATAAAATTAATAAAGTTTATTATATAATTATTGTATCTAGCTAATAAAAATAAATATTTCATACTAATTGTCACGAAGTTTCTAGAAGGCATAGTTTCATAAAGTGAAAAACTTAAAATTTTGACTTTTGCCGGGCGTGGTGGCGCATGCCTTTAATCCCTGCACTCGGGAGGCAGAGGTAGGAGGATCTCCGTGAGTTCAAGGCTACCCTGAGACTACATAGTTAATTCCAGGTCAGCCTGGGCCAGAGTGAGACCCTACCTCGAAAAAACAAAAAAAAATTTTTTTTTTACTTTTATAAAAAAAAAAGACTAATTAATTACATAAAAAAGCATACACTTTTCCTTATATATACTATGGTAAATAGAAAGAATTATGCTATATGACGATCTGTTTCTAAGTATTTGTTTAGAAATGATCAAGGAATGACAATTATTCTCTCATAAAATACATGATGCTCATGTTGTTGCATGTGTTGTCAAGTCCTGAGAAGTGACAGAGGGCAGTCTCACTGGCTGAGAAAGGTTACGAGACTTTCTCCCCCATATAAGCACATCTACCTTTCCATAGTATGTAATAATAAATATAAGGATTTATATTTTTGTCATCTTTTAGTGAAAACATATTTTCAGTTCATTAAATCTTACTTGTGGGCTGGAGAGATGGCTTAACAGTTAAGCACTTGCCTGTGAAGCCTAAAGACCCCTGTTCAAGGCTCGATTCCCCAGCACCCACTTAAGCAAATGCACAAGGCACATGCATCTGGAATTCTTCTGCAGTGGCTGGAGGGCCTGGTGAGCCCATTCTCTCTCCTCTGCCTCTTTCTCTCTGTGTTGCTCTCACATAAATAAATAAATAAAAATAAACAAAAAAAATTTCAAAAATCTTATTTGAGCCAGGCGTAGTGGCACACACCTTTAATCCCAGCACTCGGGAGGCAGAGGTAGGAGGATTGCCATGAGTTCAAGGCCACCCTGAGACTACATAGTGATTTTCAGTATGAGCTAGAGTGAGATCCTACTTCGAAACCCGCCCCCCCCCAAAATATTTTTGTGCATCCTTGCTAGTGTATATTTGTGAGTATAGCAGATTTGTTGAAGTTTTGGTAGTGAACTAAAAACATTACTGAATTTAATACAGTTTTTTTCTACCATAGCATTAGCACAGTTAGAATGTTTCAAATGTTTTAGTTACAGAGAACATATCAGATAATGAAAGTGAACATGTCAGATGGTTTTATTTAGCTTAGTAGTATAATCCAAGAAGCTCCACAGGACTAATTAAAAATGACTAAATGATGTCAAAATCCAACATTTACTTCTCTGATACATGTGATTCCCTTTTGGCATGGTTGTAAGGGCAAGCCCAGGGGAAAAAGCAAAGTATTGTTGTTGTTTTTTTTTTCCCGTTATTGATGACTACATATTCAGTGTGTAAACAGCACATGTTGGTACCATCCTTAACATCCTTACTGTCCTCCCCCCCTCCAAAGGGACCCTCCTCGTTGGGGATGCCAGTTATCCCAATGTGGATTGTGGATTGTTCATAGTGGGGGTATCTATCACTTCTGGGGAAGAGGCAATGTCTTTGTGCATAGTGTCCCAACTTGTGGCTCTAACAATCTCCTCCCCCTCCTTCTGTGAATTTTCCTGATCCATGTTGGGTTTGTTTTAGGTCTGCTTCTGTGATGAGGTCTTGGGATCCTCTGTGTCTCTAGATCTCAGAGCTGGAACTGGGAAATAAGTCAGAATCATATCCAAAAGACGAGCCCACTCTGCAGTATCAAGCTACAAGAGGGCCTACATGTATTAAATTCTCTCTAAACTAATAATGGTTATCCCATTTATCGGGTACTGACTTCACTGTCCATTGAAGAATTAGCTTCTCTTTTTCAGATGGACGCAGAACCTGAGGAGAGAATCAGCCCATTGCAACTCACTAGGGCCCCAGCTGAAATCATAGAGTAATGGGGGAAATGAGCAAGAGTGCTTCTTTCTTAGTGAAGCTGGTATCAGCACAAAGATAAAGGAGATAGACACAGAGAACACTCAACTCCTACCAAACCAGAGATCCAGAGACAAAGTGGTACTTTTTCATGTCATTTGGCATATCACATATCCTCCCTGACTCCTCCATTATCTCAATCCCGCCACAGCAAGTCTCTCTCTGGCCTGCTCACATCCATGGAAAGTTGTTATGCCTGCATCACACACTGCAGGACTAATAACTCAGCCTGTGGATTAGCACAATCCATTAAATTTCATTGTAAAATGTAGAGAAACATTCTCATGATTGTCACATATATGAGTAACACATTTTATTTTTACTTTGTCTCATCAAGATGCTGTCACCATAATTAATACTGAGTGACAGCTAAAGATTTGAACAACTTTAAAGAGAGTTTGATCTTGGGTCTTAAAATGGGAGCTCAGCTGTGCTAGTTTCTCTTAGTCTTTTCTTTGCAAAAGCTCCTCTTGAAGTTAGCAAATTCTGAAGTAAATTTATTTAAATATAGATATAGATATGCAAGTGTTTGACAATATACTCACCAGAGTACCTACAGGTTTAATTTATGTTCATTACATGGATAAAATTGATTGATCCATTGTCCTTGTGTTCAGATTCAATCTCTGGCATTTGTCCAGAAGGTTGAACTTATATCAATGAACACATCAAAGCTAGAAACACATGGTTGATCCTTCGAGCAAAGCCATCACCCAAACATAAATTACTGAGGATGCCTGGTCCACTCTATTTCAGATTTGCATTAAACTATCAGGTATGTTCTCCTCATTAATAAGGGAGATTTTAGTATCCCCTGGGAAATTAAAGCTTTTAAGAATTTACCTCCTGAGAAATTGAAAACAAAAAATAAGCTTTCCCTTTGCACTCAGCCAAATTCTTTACTGCACATCACCATATATTATTTATATAAAATCCAAACCATTTACATTCCACAATCTGCCCAATCTAGTATCTATTTAAAATATCTCACTAAATCATCTATATGCCTACATGAGTTTTATGATAATCCTCTTATTTCTTCAAACTACCCTCGAATGCAGGTGTTTACAGATTGAGAATATTACAAGACCAAAATTTGGATTGTGTGGGATTTAGAATCCCATGAAAATGAGTACTGAGCCTTATATGTAAGACATAAAGAAGCAACCTTCTTCTTATAATGATTACTCTATAAAGATAATACAGAATAACATTTTACCCTTAACAAGTAATATAGTTAATTTTAATATTTCAAATTTTTCTAAGCAATAAAATGAAGAAGGAAACATATTACATCACAGTACATGAATATATGTAATAAGTTTCCTTCCCTATTTTATTAATTGGGCAAACTATATTTGATTATGTTATTATTATCACATCCACAAAGAACAAAAGTATTGAAGTTTAGAATTGCACAGTAAATTCAAAGATATCTGGCCAAGCCATTTACAGAATCATTCATACCATGTAATTTTAAAATACTTTGTTCATGAATTTCTTCAAGGTATGATTTTCTGGTTTTACCTTCTCTTATCAAATGCTCCTACAGGAAATGAAATGACTTGCTTTCTATTTCTATGGGTTCCACACATTAAGCATATGAGTCTTGTACACATAACTGGAATGAGTTTGAAATGAATTTTGGGCACTTAGTCTCTAGATGACTTCTTTCCAGTCTTATTGACTTCTACCACTAGAACTATTTGTGTCTCAAAAAAAAATCATTTCTCTCATCTATTTTTATCTGTACTTTATGTGATGTAGCATGCATACTCAGGACAATTCCTATCATAAAAGTCATACTTTTACAATATATAGGGAAGATGAATACCTTTAAAAGAAAGGCAATTCCAGGACTTGTCCTGGACTAGCACATTGTCATTTATAAGATGCTTTCTCCTATCCCCTAAATCATATTCATTGTACTTTTCTCAAACCTTTGTAGGATCAGAAAAAATTAAATGCTGTTCTTTTATTTTAATATTTTTGGTATATCTATGCTGCCATATTAGCATATAATTTGGTTTTCAAATTTCTATTCTTCTAATGATTGATCTACTCCCAAGGCAACTCATCTGTATATCTAAGTATTTCCACCTTGAATTAGCAATTGAGCAAAAATTAAAATGTATTAACTTGGTGCTTATTCTTAGATTTTGACCCTTATTTTGTACTATACAAATGGATTTAATCATAAATCTAAATTCTTTTAGAAAATTTACAAAGTAAATCACTAACAGAAGAAAATTGGAAGATAAAATTATCCTTATAGAAAATTTGAAAATATGGTGTTAAGATTTATGACAGCATTTTACCATGTAAAATATTGAGTATGTTCTAAATTACCTGATCTTGTGCCAGTCAATCCAATGCCACAAGCATACCTGCATCATTTCTTTTTTCTTCCTCTTCCTTTCTCTCCTCTACTCTTCATGGCAAGCACTCACACAAATGGCATTCACCAGTCAAGGAGATGTAGCTCCTTAGTCACTAGCTACACTTAAAATAGTAGTTTACATTATATGTCAGCGGCCTAGTTCCTACTTCTACAGACTGCACACACTAAGAAAATAAGCTGAATACATATAAGTAGAATGTGTTATTGTAGCTTGCATTTAGTTTTTTAGCTCCAGGAATCCACCTGTCATCTCCATCATCCCCCTGGCACTAGTATTCCAAGACATTTTCTAATTTATTTTCTACACAACCATTTTAATTGTTTTTCTTCATGGTATGTATGATAATTTTATAAATAACATCTTAGAATTAAAAAATGAAGAAACATCTTCAATGAAGGAAACCCAAAGAAATAAGAGAACCAATAAATAAGAGTAAGGGCAGATTTTTGAGGCCACATTGAAATGCAAGAGACAACGTTACTTGCATTAAAGAAATAATATTAACTTCTGTTCCTTGTTTGCTATGAGTCATAGTGTCAAAGTGGTTGTGATATTTGTTGAAATCTTCCTGCATATGGAAGTATGGAACATATCACACAACTCTAGCCCTAGCTATGTTATCACAGGTATCAAGTGGATTTTGTAATGACAGATGAAATAGGTTTTAGGAATTAAATAAATATACACATTGCCTAGAAAGATGGCTCAGTGGTTAAAAATGCTTGCTTGCCAGGTTTGACAACTAGCGTTCTGTTCCTCAGTACACACATAAAGCAAGATGCACAAAGTGGCACATGTGTCTGGAGTTTATTTGCAGTGGCTGGAGGCCCTGGTTTGCCCATACTTTCTCACTGTGTCTTTCGTGTCTATCTGTCTGTCTGTCTGTCTGTCTGTCTGTCTGTCTCTCTCTCTCTCCATTTCTCTCCCTGTCTCTCTCTCACACACAAACAAATAAATAAAAAGGAAAGAAATATACTCACAAGATTCATAAATATGTAGATCACAAAACCCACAGAAAATAAGAAGAAATTAGTACCAACTGAATCCCTGGTAAGTGCTTGAAAACAACTGCTAAAAGGTTAGAACAAACAAAAAGAAATATTGACAAGAAATTCCAATTTTCCCTTATGTTGGGATACTTTTTCTCAGATTCTTTGGTGGTTAAAAGAGGGAGAGATGTGACTTTGGAGGAAGTGGGACTGAGAGCTTGAACTGTATGATGTCTTCTCAATGAATTACTCAGGGCCAGACACCCACACATAATTAGGCTTTACTGACAGTGTGACATAGAAGGAGTATGCTTGCCAATAACGTTTAATTTATACTGGTTTCCAGTGGAAGACTCTCCCAATAAAAATCTCAGCAGGCTTTTGCTAGAAATCATTAAATTCACTCTGAAATTCCTCTGTAAATGTAATGGACTCAAGATAGTAAAACAATCTTTAAAACAAAGAGTAAGTAATGGCATCCTAATGCCTGATTATGAATGTTGTTGATACTGCTTGCTTCAAGGAATTACATACTGAGTTCAACTGTAAGAACTAGTTCAACTGGGAACTGAGTCTAGCACTAATTCATATTGGATATTGTGTCTACCAAGAAACCCATGCCTGTATGGATAATATAATTTCTTAAAATGCTGTGAAAATTACTAACTGAAAAAATGTCTTTTTTATAAATGGTGATAAAATTATTATACATGTACAAAAATAGTGTCAAAACAATTTAAGTATAACCACTTTTTTTCACACCATCTCCATTTTTTGTTTGTTTATTTTGGGTTAGGGTCTTGCTCCAGCCCAAGTAGACCTGGCTATCTTCCTGTCTCAATGTCCCAAGTTCTGGGGTTAAAGGCATATTCCTCCACACATGGTAACTACAATTTAAATATAACTATAAGTAGATTACACCTTTAAAACTACTGGAAGAAGAAATATGAGATAAACTTTGTGAATTTGGATTCCAGCAAGATTTCATAAACATGGCTAAAACCACACTGTTAAAATTAAAAAAGAAAGATAAATAGAATTTTCTCAAAATTCAAAAACATGAACCTGAGAAGAAATTGTTAAAGGAATTGTTAAAAATAGAGAGAAAAGCCAGATGTGGTGGCATACACCTTGGTAGGAGGATCATCATGAGTTCAAGGCCACACTGAGACTACATAGTGAATTCCAGGTCAGCCTGAGCTAGAGTGAGACCCTATCTCGAAAAACCAAAAAACAAAAAAAAAAAAAAAAAAAAAAAAAAAAAGAAGAAGAAGAAAGAGAGAGAAATATTTAAAAGACTGTGCTGTTAAATTTATACCCAGAACACATAAAAATCCTCAAGGCTCAATAACATGAACTCAAGCAACACAATTAAAACAGACAAGGTTGAAGGTGAGGCTGAGTGTAGCTTTCTAAAATCACAAGGATGGTGTAATTAAATCCCACCTCCCAAAGGTTAGCTTGTCTTCAATATAAAAGGATCAACTTTGCTCACCTGGCACCTATAGCCTTTGATAATTTTCCATTTGTCCTTGTAATACCTCACCTCCCTTACACATACCAGGCCTCTACCATTCCCCGAGCATCCCCTCTTCTTCCTTATCTTTGTTAGCTAACTAAATTACTTGTTTCTTTAATCAGTTACTTCAAAAGTTCCAGCTCTTATTCTCCAGTGAACCCTGTCACATTTCCTCTGTTGAAACATATAGTATAGTAGCATAATGCTATATTAGAGGGGTCTTAAGGTATCTCATTCATATCAAGTTGTGAATTCCAAGAATGTGGAATCCTTGTTATTTGAATCTACTTATCCACCAAATACCTGCAGGCATGAAACTAAGTAAATGAGTCACTAAAAATATGATCAGTAAATATAATGACAAAAATCTTAACTCTGGGTGGTATGACACATGCATATAATCCCAACAACTGTGAGGTTGAGGCAGGAGGATTATTGTGAATATGAGAGTTCAAGGCCAGCATTGCCTGTAGAATGATATCTTGTTTCAGAAAAATAAAGAAATTATAAGATGAAATCATAATGAAAGTTCTATTTTTGCCCACCAGTTGTTCTCAGATTATAATAGCAAGACAGCTTGTAAGTACCTAGAACAAAAGGGCAGTGTGCACTCATTCATTCACTCGATACTTCAAAAGCTCTAATTCTAGCTTTAATTAAATAATATTTACAATGTCTATGATAGCATTAGTGATTTTATTACATTTTTAGAAAGGTAAGAAAATATATATTTAAAATATTTGATTTATTTATTTGAGAGATAGAGAGAAAAAGGCAGATAGAGAGAGCAAGCATGGGCATGCCAGGGCCTCTATCCTCTGCAAATGAACTCCAGACACATGCACCACCTTGTGCATCTGGCTTAAATGAGTACTGGGGAATTGAACCTGGGTCCTTAGGCTTCACAATCAAGTGTCTTAATGGCTAAGCCATCTCCCCAGCCCAGATTTTTACATTTATTTATTTAGTTAGTTAGTTGGTTAGCTGGTTAGTTAGTTAGTTATTTTTATGTAGAGTCTTGCTGACCTGGATTTCACTATTTACTTTCAGGGTGACCTCTAACTCACAATGATTCTCTTACCTCTGCCTCTCAAGTGCTGGAATCAAAGGCATGCACCACCTTGCCTGGCTAAAAATATTTTAGGAAAGAATATTTTTACTACTCAGTTTTTATAGTAATGATATTGTATGAAAGTAAATCTCACTTTTCTTAAAGCACATTAATCTAAAGTTATAATTCTTCCTAATTATATGACTTTTTGCTTGAAGAATCACAACTTTGCATGCAATGTCTTCCGAGTTGACCAGCACTACACCTGAGGCGATAGGGAAGTCCAGAATGGTTACTAGACACTCTCTGGCAGAACTTTGAGAAGATTACACCTTGGTCTAGCAGCCTGTGGAGGTGGGCATGAATTTTCAGTGCAGGCACCTACCATAATGAAAACATATTCAATTTCTTGTTCCCTGACTCACAACTCAAAACACTCACACAGGATTTTTCAGCACAGTCACCAAATGCATACAGATGGATGAGGGGAGCATGTCAGAGATTATGTCTTTAGGAGAAAATGGCTGAAGATTAATATGTATACATGACTGTTCTCTCTATTATGGCTTTATTGTGCCCTGACTATACAGCCCACAGTTTATACAAATAGGTATAATCATTTTTGAAAAGGCAGAAGCATTTTCATCCACTTGCAAATTGAAATGTTCAAACTACCTTGCTCTGGATCATCTCTTTAATCAGTTGACTTCAATCTTCTCTCTGAGGCCCTCACAGCAACAGGATGAAAATTACTGTGTTCTGGTGCTACTAGGAATTTCTCTAAAGAGAAGTGAGAGACTGTGGAGGAGAAAATTGAATAACACATTTTTGGGGGGGGGGGTGGAGTTACAATTAAATTGGCGTCAAAGCTCTGTACAAACAAATTATACCATAAGGTTTCATATATTGAAGAGAGGTTATCATCCTTATGATAGAAATTACCAGTTAAACAACAGTAAAAAATTATTAGATTTAAAGATACGTTGTTTTATTTTCATGCAATAAATCCCTTGCATCAAAGGGCTTGATAACTCTGACTTTGATTCCTAAGACCTTATAGACAACTGGGTGTGTCATACACATTTGTAACCCAGTGCAATTGGAAGCAGAGACCACAGAATCATTGGGGCTTGACACTGTGGCATTTATGAGTATACTGAGAAACTCTAGTTCCAGGAAGTATGTAGATGAGTAATAGGGATGGACACTCATGTTTTCTGCTAGCCTCCGCAAGTGCACACACAGGGCATGTGCATGTATGTACATGTGCATACACCCCATATACTACACATGCACACTCAAAAATGTAATTTAAAAGTACCTAGAAATATGTTTTCTAAAAAAGTTTTTTCTTATTTCATCTAGTTTTCAGTTTACTTTTTAAAGATGAAATGTATATGGCATAATTATGTTCTAAGCAAAAGGTATGCATAATTACCAGTGTAGTTGTACATTGTGAAGTAAATTCACACAATTTCCTAGAAATATTGCCAAATACAAATCATCAGGTCTACTGGAACAGTACTTATATGTCTCTGTCTCCGTGGATAATAACTGCATAATTCTAGTGAAATCTATAAAAAAAAATTGGGGAGTCAAATTACCTGATTTTTGAGCTGGAAGATCCTATCCTCAGTCCTTTTCCATCTGTACATTGTAAAGTGAAAATATCAGGTTCCCATGAGACCAGAAGTGCACATCAGAGAGGCAGAGCAATCTATTTCAGAAAAACATAAGAGAAGAAATACAACACGATCAGATAGATAGAATTTTAGTGTGAATAATTTTGCTGAACATGCAGCAGTTTTGATCAGTCACATCCTAGCGACAAAGGATTCCCTGTGGGATACTGAGTGTTTCACAGTCTAAAAGCTCTAATGTACATTTGATCAATTTCAGTTAATCACCAGGAGAAAAGCTGTCAAACTGGCATTAAGTCAGGTTTCTCTAAACTCTGAGGTACAAAAGCAATGCTATTTTCTTTTAAATCAGATGAAATAAATCCACTCAAAACATGAAAATTATGTGAAGTAAGTATTGCTAAGAAGAGGTAATGTTACCAAGGAAGAAGAGAAATGTAGATATTTTATTTACTTTTCAAAATGATATGGGGTGTGAAAGTTCCGTGTACATATCCATGTGTATGTGTAGTATGTGTGTACATATCTGTATATGTGTATGCATGCGTGTATATGTGTGTTTGTATGTGAGGCTGTATATTTATGGGTGTGAATGTGTGTGTTTGCTTATCATCATCACATCATGAAAGAAGAAATTTTTCTGAACATATTTAAGACTAGCAGTTTTACAAAGGCGAATTTTTTTTTTGGCATTCATTTTATTATCAGTTTGAATTTCGATAATTTCTATTTTTTCTTTTGTCAGTTGCCAATTCATATCTTGGCCATTTCTCTATTAATACATTCTTTAGTTCCATATTGATTTTGTTGTCATTTTCTTTACTTACTTCTCTTGTAAAATTTTCAACATATGTTCTTCCCTAACCATTAGGGAAATACAAATTAAAACAACTATGAGATTCTACCTTACCCTGGTAAGAAAAGCAAACATTAAAAAATCAAATGAAACCAAATGTTGGTGAGGATGAGGAGAAATAGGAACACTCATTCACTGTTGGTGGGAAGTAAGCTGGTACAGCCACTATGGAAATTAATATGGAGACTCCTGGAAAGGATGAATATAGAATCACCAACAGACCCTGTTATTTGCTTATTGAGCATTTACCCTAAAAGCTCCACATCTCATTTCAGAGATATTTGCTCAACCATGTTTATAGATGCTCAATTCATAATTGCTAAGAACTGGAATCAAGCCAGGTGCCTATCATTGGACAAATGAATAACAAAAATGTGGTATATCTACATGATACTCAGCAGTAATTAAAAATGATACGATGAAATTTGTAGAAAAATGGTCAAACTTGGAACAGATCATACAAAGTGAACTCACACAATCACAAAAAGACAATAGTCCCATGGGCTCATCATCTGTGTTTCCTTACTTGTATCAGCCTGAGTTGCTGACAAATCTTTTCCAAATGCCATCATTTGTCAAGGCTATCCTCTAGATGTTGATGGTACCAGTTGGATAAAGATCAATGATAAGTATGTTCCTATGCAAACACATCATACCAAAAGGAATAAACAAGAAATGCCAAAAACTGATGAAGGTGATGAACTTTGACCTTCAGCAAGGTTCTCATGAAAAGGCTTCTGGGATCAAAAACAAGAGTAACCAGAGGTTTCCACATAAGTGTCTGTATGAGACTGTTCCAGGTGGAATGCAAGAAAAGCAAAGGATGTGGACAATTATGAATTGGGTAAATGTGAAGAACAGAAAAATATGTCTATAAAAGCATAAGATGGATGGAGGATGATTAGAAATAGAGAGCATGCAAAGGGATGGGGTCTGATTCTATACAGCTTTGAAACGTGATGTGAGCCTTAGGTTTTATGTGAATGGTAGTGACAAACTAGTACAGAGTTTAAGCAGAAAAGCCAAGTAATGTTATTTCTGATATTAGAAGATTATTATAGCTACTAAACATAACCAAACAATACTATGGGAAAAAATGGAAGCAACTAATCCAACTAAGGAGCTATTGCTTATATTATACTATATTTCTCAGTATATATGCATCAATGAAAAACATTCTTCTTGGTTTGGGGTGGTGGCTCAGTAAATAAATAGTTTGCCACACAAAGATGAGTGTCAGGCAGGCATAGCATCGCACTTATAATCCAAACTTTCAAGAAAGCATGGTAGCCCCAGAGCAAGCTTGTTTGATAGAATGGCCTAATCAGTGATGTCTGGATGAGGTGAGAGACCTTGTCTCAATAAGTGAGATGGAAAGTGATAGAAGGAGGTATCAGAAATCAAACTCTGCTCTCCACATACAATGCACACATGTGCACACAAACCAATACACACAAATGTGCACATGAGAACACACAACACACACACAAATATATATACAAGTATCATAGGATGCAACTCAGAGAGCTAAGTATAGAGTGAAATGTTTTCTCTCATTTACAGATTCTATATTTTGTGTGTGTGATGAAAGTTGAAGGATGAGTTTTTGGAGGGAGGATGGGATTAATTGGACCTGTTGGAAGAAACAAGGAAGAGAAAAGAAACCATGATTTATCTTATATATGCAGATTCTATAGTGTGTATCTGTGTGTGCATGTGTGTGTGTGTGTGTGTGTAAGTTAAGGGACCAGTGGCCTTAAAGGGGTGGTGGGGAGGAATAAACAAGCATAATGGAGAGTGAATATGAGCAAAGTACAATGACATACATGTATGAAAATATTCCAGCAACTTATTTTGTAGATTTTGGTATTTAGTAGCCTAAAATTTAATTTTAAACAATTCTAAAAAAAAAAAAAAAAAAAAAAAAGGTGGGCTGGAGAGATGGCTTAGCTGTTGAGGCACTTGCCTGTGAAGCCTAAGAATTCTGGTTCAATTTCCCGCCCAGTATCCCCAAAAGCCAGACGCACAAGGTGGCACATGTGTCTGGAGTTTACTTGCAGTGGCTGAAAGCCCTGGCATATCCATATTCTCTCTCTATTTCTGCTTCTTTCAATCAAATAAATAAATAAAATATAAAAAATAAAAAAACTGTTATGTCAGAACAAGAAATAATATTTTAGGTAGGAAGACATTAGGAGCAACACTTTAATCAAGCTAAATACATACGTTGGAAACTTTACAATAAACTGTAAGAAATGAGGATCTTAACCAAAGAACAAAATAATACCATACAATTAAAATGCAATGTTTAGGCTTGAAGACTGGCTATCAAGGTATATATGCTACTATACATTACAAGATATATATTTTACTATACAATGAGATGGTAAGGACCCATTCCTGGTAATTGTGAACTCATTTCTATCACGTCAATGTTCTCCACTATATTATAGACATAAAACGTGATTTTTTTTAAAACACGTTTCTGAAAGTACTGGAAAATAAACAAACTCAGAAAGAAACTACACTAGGTAGAAAATTGAGGAAATAATACAGAATGTTTTCCAACTTGATGGCTTTTTGTATAACAATCTTTCAAAATGCATACCTTCTGGGGACACAAGAGCTCAGAAAGAAGACTGACAGTGTTTCTTTGTCGGGAATCTGAGGCAGAGCTGGAGGAACACACTGCAGCTGGGAATTGGTAAATCTTCAAAGCAAGGTGAGAGTCAAGAAGATAGAAGTCAATATTCTGCTCATAAATTCTAAACAGATAAATAGAAAATCTTGAATTATATATGAATCAAGTGACTTCAAATCACTCCACTAACAATGAAGACACAAAACAAGTTTCATTATGGGCACAGAATTTAGAATTTGAAATAACTAAATTAATTGATAACCATGTTAAAAAATAACATAAGCTAGAACAATATTTGCAAGAACATTCCAGAATTGATTCACTACATGTATAATTACTAATACCTAGGACACAATCCAAAATAAAGTAGGAACATTTTTAAGAGAGAACATATAAATGCAAGATGAAAAATGACTGATGGAGACTTTCCCTTTGATGACCAAGATGAAATGTTTTGCAACGCTAACATGGTATTCAACATATGCACAGGAGCCTGAAGGGATACTGCTCAGTGGTAGAGTGCTATGCTTCTATATATATAAGTTCAATACAAATGCCCTACCAAAATAGTAAAGAGGACATGCTCATGTCAAATAAATAATGACAGAGGAGAATGAAAATGGGCAAGCATCACAAAGTAAGAATTATAGCATTAATTAAAATTATTTAGTTATTAAAATACAACAAGACTTAATGAAACATCTGGAAGGGTTTTCCAGATAAAAAAATAGATGTTTTGGGCATATTGATGATAAATCATCAGAAACTTTAAAGTATGCAAAGGAATAGAGAAATACAGAACAAAGAACAGCGTTTTAACACCAGTGGAAATTAATAAGTATTTTAGCTTACGTTATTTAGAGTTCTGGGATAAAGTGAAGAAGAAAATGGGGCACATAATGTTTGTTTTCTTATAATTTATTTTTTATTTATATTATTCTAATTTTACATTCATATTGGTGACTCCATTATCCTCCTCCCTGT
Organism: Orientallactaga sibirica; assembly: GCA_036365145.1. Classification (NCBI taxonomy): domain Eukaryota; kingdom Metazoa; phylum Chordata; class Mammalia; order Rodentia; family Dipodidae; genus Orientallactaga; species Orientallactaga sibirica. Next base: position 4,619,240 of record JAEOAD010000240.1, read on the forward strand.
CCTCCCTCTTCCAAAGGGACCCTCATCAATGGGGAATGTTGGTCATGCATTGTGGGGGTAGTCAAGAGTTCTGGGGGATAGGCCAAGTCTCTGTGCATATTGTCCCAACTTGTGGCTCTAACATTCTTTCCTCCCCCTCTTCCATGAATTTCCCTGAGCCACATGGGGATCATTTTGGTTCTACTTCAGTGATGAGGTTTTGGAAGCCTCTGTGTCTCTGGATATCTGGCTTAGTAGGAGTTAGATGTTCTCTGTGTTTACCTCCTTCAGCCTTTTTCTGGTGTGGTTATTCCAAAGAACACTGTACTCTTGCCCTTCCCCCACATTACTCTATGGTTTCAGCTGGGGCCCTGGAGAGGTATGATTGAGCTCAGTTTTTGTACATGGTTTTGACTTATTTCCCAGTTCCAGCAATGAGTTCCATCCCACTGAGTGGATCTATTAGCCAAATCAAGAACAGTTGGATACCCACCATGGCTGTGTGCCACTATTGCACTTGTTTTAGCATTATGTCAGGTTGTTTCCTGCTGGGTATCTTAGACTGCAAGTTGTTTGGACAGATGTCAGCCATTATCCCCCAGATGCTCGTGTAGCACCCTCTGGCACTAGACTAGCTGACTGTCTGGGAAATGACCCTTTTCCAGATTCTGACCAGGTCTCTCCATGTTTGGTCTCACAAACATATGCTGTCTTCAACCATTAGCCTTTGGTGGATCATCAAGAACTCTGACAGAAATCTGTCTTTTTTGGGAAACCTTGTAGGTGTCTCGGATCAACAGCTCATTATGAAAGTTAACCCTGTGCTTGTACTGGGAGTTATAATTCAGTGGCTAGGAAGGTGAGGGAAGAAAAAGATAGATAATATAAAAGAGAAGGTGAGTATAGAGAGGAGAGGGAGAGGGAGAGGAGAGAGAAGAGAGACAGAAGCAGGGAAAGTTTAAGGTTGGTCTTCATGATGTTCTCTCCAGTTTCCTGTGGTTCAGGTGTTCCCTCTGCAGGCCTGCTGAACAAAAGGAAGTGGTTTCCGAAACTTGGGAAAAGACAGAAACTAAAGATTCATTATCAGGCTGGAGAGATGGCTTAGCGGTTAAAGTGCCTACCTGCTAAGCCTAAGAATGCTAATTTGAATCTCTAGGTCCCATATTTAGCCAGATGCAAAAGTGAAGCAAGCATGCAATGTTGCACGGGTCCACAAGGGGGTGCAAGCATCTGGAGTTCATTCATAATGGCTGAGAGGCCACTGGCACACCCATTCTCTGCCTCTTCCTCTCTATGAAGAAAAACAACACCAAACTGGGGCATGTCATGTCAGTACTCCTAAAAAGCAAAAATAAAGTAAAAAGCTTGAATGGACATAAAAAGTTTCTGTGTTGCAGAGAGCACCATCAATGTTGATATAAATAACCACAGAATATTATAGAAACATGACTTAAAAGCAATGGGGGGCGGCTTGAGAGGGTAAGAGGGAGGGAGGAAAGAGAGGGATTAATTGGTACAGTGACACAAAAATAAATTCAGGCTGGAGAGATGGCTTAGTGGTTAAGGTGCCTGCCTCCTAAGCCTAAGAACGCTGGTTCCAATCTCCAGGTCCCACGTTCAGCCAGATGCAAAGTGACGCAAGGGTGCAATGACACACTTGCCCACAAGGGGGAGCATGCATCTGGATTTCGTTTGCAGCAGTTGGCACCCATCTCTATCTGTCTTCCTCTCTCTCTCTCTCTCTGTCTCTCTCTGTGTCTCTCTCCAATAAAATAAAATAAATTCAAATATAACTGTGAAAATGTAAGTATCACACTGGAGATCTGGCTCAGAGCTTAAAGGAACATGTTTGGAAAGCCTGACAACTCTGGTCCATTCCCCAGGACCCACATAAAGCCAGATGCTCAACGTGGCACATCAGTCTGGATGAGTTGTGTTTGCAGTAGCAGGAGGCCCTGGTGAACTGATTCATTTTCTCTCTCTCGGTCTGTCTTTCTTCTTGCAAATAAATAAGTAAATATAAAATGTTGAAAAGTAAAATATAAAGTAAGATTAAGATAAAAAATTAAGAACAGAAATGAAACACCCAAAGCTATATTCTGGAAAACCTACTTGATTGTCACATATCAGAATTTAGACCCCTACTGCCAAAAATTGCACAAGGCAAAATTCCATGTTGATTCTCATCCAACAAGTCAAGACATATCTTTAGCACACTGTTCTCAAACATAACAGTTCTTGTGTTGAGAATTATTGCATTTTGAAAACAAATGTCTAATTTTAAGTTGATAGCCAAAACAAAAATAATAGAAAACAAAGGGAAAAAAGGCAACTTGAGAGAAGGGAAAAGAAACAAAGAGAGAGAGAAAAAATATACAATGGAAACAATGGAAGGAAAATCCAAGAATTTAGGTACAAATTACATTCAAGGATTTGGAAGAAAAGTTGACAAAACTCTTAGAATTAGAAATAAAGAGATGGAAAATGTATGTATTTGTGTATGTATGTAAGCACAAAAAGGCAAACACCACATGGTCTTCCTCATCTGTGGTTCCTAAACTGGAATATATTGAATTATTGACATAACTTAAGAGCCAGATAAGAGGGATTGGAGGGCTTGGGGCAGAGTAGGGAGATAGACACAAAACTAAGCCCAAAATGAATTGGTGCCATAGAAACCTTCTTCCTGCATAGCAGACTAAAATATTATAACCCTCAATAGGAACATGGGGATCATCTGCTGAGATGGATCCCAGAGGGGATGGGATGAAACCTAACCCTAAAATATTTGGCCCTGGCTGGTACATCCCAATACTAGAAATGGGTTACAACCCACATTGAGCTGTTGATTGGAGATACCTATGAGGACCCCAAAACAAGGCAGGCTTCTGTCAAATCACTTGTAGAGGAAAGATAGGACCATGTTGATGAAGATAATGAATGCTACTGACACAGAACATGAAGACATCAGGATGAATCTGGAAGGAAGTCAGCTCCCAGATGGTTATCCATAACTATGAGAGTGCTGAAAACCACAACATGAGGTGCTGGGCAAAAACAGCCAACAATGCCACAAGCCATCAGAGGACACACTGCTATATGTAAGAAATCATCCTGACAAAATGTGCACACCTGTGTCCTAGTGGTACCCACCCTAGGTAGGTAACCAATGGCTTTCTCTTGGCTAAGACATCCATTCATTGGAAAGGAAATCATAGCTGGAAATGGGAACCAAGTCAGAATCCCAAGGAGACCAAGATTAGGGACTCCAATGAGAATCTTTGTCTAGTCTTTGACCAAAAGTGAGGCTACAGCCATCAAAATCTCTCTAAATTTGCAATGCATATACCCTTAAGCTATCCTGATCTCATTCTTCACTGGAGAATCTGTTTTTCTTTTTCAGAAAGCAGCAATAAACAAGGACAACAAAAATCTATTAACAGTTCAAGGCTAGTTGACTCTGTCAGCAGGTGAACCACCTGTAGCACAGTAGCTAGGGCCCAGGTAAAAGTACAAAGGAACTGTCAAGATCAGCAAGAGTGCTGCTTCCAAGGAAAGCCTGACAACCTGGGCCAGGGTAATGCAGACAGACACCGAGGATACTCAAAATGCACCAAAGCACAAATATAGAAGCTGCTGAGAGCTCAACACTAATGTAGATATATGAACATCCACTACTGGCTTGGGGAATTTTGTCAAAGACAGGGGGTGGGGGTGGGGGTAGAAAGAATGTTAAGAGCCACAGGGTGGGAGGGAATGTCCAGAGGTATTGCCCCTCCCCCTCAGTGACTAACAGCTGTTCTCACAATTCATAACCCATAACTCCACAGTGAATACCAGCAATTCCACAAAGGAGGGACTTCAGTGGAGTTTGGGCGGGGAGGAGGGAAATGATGGTACCAACACATAATGTGTCCATGCAAAGTTTCAACTTAAAAAAATGAATGTAATGAAGAAAAAAAAATCAAGGGAGAACAGTGTTTTAAAATCTGCTAGAGAGAAAGAACAGATTCTGTGAGGGGACCTGGTCATCAGGAAGCATCTGAATCACCACAGAAGCACCAAAATGCAACAAACTCTAATGCTACCCACAAAACAGCAGGTGACCATCAGTCAAGTCAAAAAGTACAACCTCCAGCTATGCAAACACTGGGCACATTTGCTTCTCATGCACCCTTTCTCCAGACAATTTTAGTGAAAAAGGCAAAGGACCATACTGAATGATGATGCCCATGCCTTTCGGTGTGAGTCTGATGCAGAGAGCTTTCTACTGCACAAAGTGTGGAGTCAGAGGTATGAATAGGAAATATCTGAGGAGATGAAAAACAGAAGAGAGAAGAGAAAATAAGAAAAAGGTGAAAGAACTGAGCATGATGCTACACTCCTATAATTCAGTATTCTGGGGGCTGAGGCAAGAGGATTGTCATGAATTTAAGGCAAAGGGCAGCCTAGGAAAACACTGTCTCAAAAATGAGAACATAAGAACAAACCAAAAACAAAGGCAGCGGAAATGGTCTGATATATTTGCCACATAGAAAGAAATAGATTCCATGGGAAAACAGTGTGAATTCATTGATCATACCAGGACCAAAACCAAAAGTACAATAATACAAGTCTATGTACACAATACATGTTGCTCAAAGCAATATTTCATTATATTAGTAATTTAGAGGCTACATTTTGGCTTAGAAAGTGTGTAATTAAATAAGACAGCTTAGTGTGTGTGTTCTAAAAACATATAATAAAGCAAGGCTCTAGTTTCTGACTTAAGATTTGGCATATTATGTTCAAAATTTAAATGTCAAATCAGAACATACTAAAGTGATTTAGAAATGGAAAAAATATACTAGGAAAATAACATAAAATAATGGAGAAAAGTCAGATTTTTTTTTGAGCATTTTTTTAATCAATATATATTTTTTATTTATATTATTCTGATTTTACATTCATAGTATTGGTTCCATTGTCCTCCTCCCCTTCCTCCCACTTTCAAAGGGGCCCTCATCAATGGGGAATGTTTATCATGCATTGTGAGTTTGCTCAAGAGTTCTGGTGGATAGGCCACAGTCTCTGTGCATAATGCCCCAACTTGTGACTCTAACAATCTTTCCGCCCCCTCTTCCGCGAGTTTCCCTGAGCCACATTGGGGTCATTGTAGTTCTGCTTCCTTGATGAGGTTTTGGGAGCCTCTGTGTCTCTGGATATCTGGCTAATGACTGGAGTTGGATGTTCTCTGTATTTATCTCCTTCAGCCTTTTTCTGGTGTTGTGATCGCCTTGAGCGCTGTATTCTTGCCCTTCCCCTGGGTTTTTCTATGGTTTCAGCTGGTGAGGTGTGGTTAGCTGATCCTCCCTTCAGGTTCATTGTGCACCTGAAAAGAGATAAGCAAATTCTCAGATTTTGTCCTGAAAGTTAGGTACAGATAAAAAGAATTTGGGGCAAGAAATTACTATGTTCTATGATGAACTTTAAATTACACATATTTTATATTTGATATTTGAAATGCTCATATTGGTTAAAATGCAAATGTTACTATTATCTTTGATCTATCCTTCTGTTTCTAGGAATTTATCTGAAGTGATTATTACATATTACTTTAAAGGTGGAAGAGTAGGATGGCTTAAATCCCTAACAATAAAATTTCATCTATATGAATTATATGCAGTCCTTAAACATAATGTGAGAAAATAATATTTAATGACTTGGAAAAGACTTATTACTACATCATTTAAAACTACAATAGTCAGGCAGCATCTTGGTACCACCAAGAGTTCACCATCTCAGGTGGGCTCTACAGGACAGCCTCACTACATTCCCTCTTCTTCACTCTTCATGCTGCTCCACTTTCTTCATGAAGAAACTTCTGCCTCTACTTTTTCCATGAGTGTTCATAGACTTGAACTCCCTAGAGTTTGTTTAACTATGAAAAAAAAAAAAGCCATACCACATGACGTACCACCATGTTGGCACATCATTTTGGATGGTATCAATGTTTCTCTTGTATTATAGTGTATGGAACCTTTACCTCTTAACAGAGGCTTAATTTCTCCTGTTTCATTTGGATGTTGTCATTATGAATCTTTATTACCCCTCTATTTGAAATGATGGATTAGTATGTATTAAAATGTATTTTTTTATCTTTAACCAAAATGACACTCACACTTACAAATGCACACTGTTGGTTGTGAACTGAGGTGTGTGGTAGATGTGAGAAGTATGCATATACATGTATCATGTAGATGCATTTGCAGCTTGGTTCGGCTGGACCAAGACATACATTCATCCAATGTTTCTTCTGGAATAAATGTCATAGAAGCAAATGAAAACTGAATGATGTTTAAATTGTTTCTTACTACATCAGTGTTGATGAAATTTATATTTTTCAAACTAACATGAGTTGACTCTGCAAAATTAGCTCTACATTGTCATTTTCCTCTGTGTAATACTATTCAATGTTTAAAACAAGTATTAAATCTGTCAACCAAGCTTAAAAAAAAAAAAAAAAACACTAACATGTCAAGCAAGCTAGATTGATAAAGAGGGACATATTGGTCCAGATTTGCATGAATTCACTAGCTATAGTATGCCTAGGAGTAAGCAAAACCAACCACAAAATATATATGCTGATAAATATCAAATTCAGTGATGCACATTGAGATAACACTGAACCTTTGCTCTGTACTAAAGCAAATGACTTTGAGTCTAATGGAATCACTAAATGTCAAATGTTCATTCATACCCCAGAATCCATCTGTAACCCTTTACTGATGAAAAATCTGATTTCTCATGGACTCATTTTATGCAACATAAATTTAAATTACCCAGAATCCATGCAATAGGAAGTAGGTGGTGTGTGACATGAAGCTCAGTCAGTTAATAATATCAGATAGGACCTTTCAAGGCACATTGTAAATACCTGTTTTGCAAACCACTTCCTTGCTGTACGGTGTAATGTCAATGTTGTTTCTCCATGGTATTATGATCTATATTTATTACCTCATAAAGTTAAACTAACTATGTCTTAGCCATGCTGCTTTGGGAAACTTGCCTTAATGTACTTTAATAGTGATGTTAATTCTGCCAGGTCCCACAGTACAGCAAGATTGGGCAGTGCTGTAGTCATTAATTAAAAGGATAAAATGGAGTTTACATGCATGGCTCAGAGCCCAATTTTAATTACCCTCTGGCTGGAAGGCCTCTAGTGGGGGTCACTTCTGTGAGTGTGTTCTCAGAATGCTGCTAGCACCTTTGGTTCCTGATAGAATCATGAACAAGCGATGGAATGGTCTCACCACTTGCACTATTAAATTCTGTTTAAAATTATGAGTACTTAACTACCTTGTTGGAATATTATTTAAAATTTTATTTACAACTGTATGTGAGGCAGTGGAATTTATAGAAATTGTGAAATCAATTCTGTGTCATTATATTTTTTCTCATATTTAATAACATTAAAGTCTGATTTCCTATGAATAACTTTTAAGACATATCACCTGTACAACCTACAACTAATAAAATTCCAATATTGCAATAATATTACCAGTAAAACTAATAATGCAAATAGATATTTCCTGAGAGCTATCTTGTGCTAGACAATGTTCTATATGATTTTCTGATATTATAACAGTTGTAGCTCTGCCTGTGTCCTGTGGAGCAGGTGGAATAGGAAGCACAGATGTCACATAAAATACAGATAAGCTAACTACGCATGCTTTCATGCTGAATGAGATCAGCAGTTAGCCAGCATTTCCATCTGGTTCTCTCACCATAACTTTACCTAGGATTTTAAACTTCAGAAAAGTTGCAAGAAAGGTACAAAGAACATTTTAATTTATGACACTTGCTTTATCTGACTTTTAAGTCTAACATAGACATGTCACTCCCTAACTCAGCATTCACTCCTAAGACTACTAAAAATAAAGACAACCTCCTCAATGATACACTGTCAATCATTACACCGAGAAGAATTCACTTTAGTCATAATTTTATTGTCTTGCCCAAATTTTAACTTCTCTAGTTATTTCCTCAAAATATCTGTTTTAGACATATTGTCTTAGATTCAGAAATCTGAATTTAGTTGTTATAAAGTCTCTTACTTGTACAACCTAAGTGTTCCTCCATATTTCCCACAATATAGAATTGGTGAAGAATCCAAGTTGCAAGTCTTTGATGATATCTAATATTCTGAATTATTTTCATGAGAGAACACACGTTAGATGCTTACATGCAGTTCTTATCCCTTCATGATGTGAGAAGCATCTGATTCTATTGTGAATATGGTACTAAGCTTCAATGCTTCAACCTGGCTATGGCCACAGGCTATATCCGCAATGAAGTGAACTTCACTGTGACAATTAACACTTAGTATGGCTCATGAGTATTCTCTTTGCTACCCAAAAATGTTAATAAAAAAACTGAAGAAATGGTCCAATAGTTGTTGCTCACGTTGGAGTACCCTACATGCCAAATAAAAAAAGCAAAAGCTGCAGCATGTTTCTGGTATGCAACTTGGGACCTGATCCCAGGCCTGCAGGCTTTGGGGGTAAGTGTTTTTAGTCATAGAGACATCTTCTTGTCCCCATATAAGATTTTTATGTCAATGACAAACTTACTTCAGAAATAATTTAAAATTTCCTTATTGACATATGTCCTGGATCATTTTAATTGACATGTTTTTGTCTGTGTTCTGAAAATTTCATGTCATTGCCCAATGAAAACATCTTGGCTCTTTTGTTAGTGATTTAGCATGTATAGCAGACAGCTTCAGGTTAGCTGAGATGAACTTCTAAACCAGGCACAGTTATGGAGGAAGGGATTTTTATTTAAGCCACACATCCAGGGGAAGTTCCACAATGGCAGAAGAAACTGGCCCTGCTTTCACAGGTCTAAGCAGACAGAGAGAGGTAGAAAAAGAGAGAGAGAGGGAAGACACAAGCCCCCAAAGCAAAACCACACAGCACACTTCAGGAATGCCAGGTGGAACTAGTCATTCTAAATATCTTTAGATTGGACTTTCAAACCCACCACCATACCTGTAATATCTGCCCTGTGACACCTCATCCAGCCAGGTGGCTACATATCCAAACTACATACTAATAAAACACTGATTATATTAGGGGCCATCTATTCAAACTACCACATTCCTCTGCAGGCTCCCAATAGATTCAAAACCATTACATATTGTAAATTGTATTTAGTCCAATTTCAAAGGTCCAAGTCTGATCTGAGGTTTAAGATTTTCTCTTAGCTGTCCTATAAAATCAAACAAGTTATATACTTTCAAAATATAAAGGTACAGAGCAAACATTTCCAACTGGTATAAGGCATAGACTAGAACAATGTAAACTCAACCATCATCAAACAAACATCAAACTTCTTCTGTTCAAATCCAATATAACCAGAGACTGACAGTCTCCAGATTTTCCAATTCTGCCCATCCAGCTGGGCAGAGGAGCCAGGGAAAACTTCCATCCTAGGCCAACAGTGCACTCCATGGTAACCCTTGCACAGCCCTGGTATATCCAAACTATCTTCAAGTCTCCTTGCAAACTATGGTCCATCTTCCAAAGGCTCTTCCACCCTATTCATGAAGGTCATCACACCCTGCCTGTAGGCCACATCTCAGCAGTGGTTCCTAAATCTTGGTGCATTTCATGACCACTAAACGCATTTCTCATGTTTCCAAAACCAATACCAGGTGTGCAGGACACAGCCATATTCTTAATTCAGGGACAAAATAAATTGTAACCCACGCTGGGCATGGTGGCGCATGCCTTTAATCTCAGCATTTGGAAGGCAGAGGTAGGAGGATTGCCAGGAGTTCGAGGCCACCCTGAGATTACATAGTGAATTCCAGGTCAGCCTAGGCTAGAGTGAGACCCTGCCTTGAAAAACCAAAAAATGAAAAAACCAATAATAAAATAAAATAAAATAAAATAAAAAAAATAAAATAAAATAAAATAAAATAAAATAAAATAAAATAAAATAAAATAAATTGTAACCTTGAAAAGCAGGTTCCTTTTTCAGTTAAGGCTTTCCAAAAGAATTTGCATGTCTATCATAGTCTTTCCTCAGGCATCTTCTCCATTGTTTTAATGTAAAGCAGTTGGGCCATGTTCCTTAAGATTGCTAATGTGTTTGACAACAGCAGTTCCAGTAACCTAAAACAAGTCTCAGTGCCTGTAATTTTAACTTGCTTGAGGTTTTTTCAAATTAAACTCTTAAATCTCACTGTCCAATATCTTCAGTCAAGCACATCAGTCCATTACAAATTTAACTTTGATCAACCTCTCTGGGCATGGGCAGCAGAACACAGCCATCCCTTAATGCCAATAGCCCAGTTCCAACAAAGTCCTCTGCAGTCCTTCTTTCCCCTTAGAAAGCTTATAAGCCAAGCCTCCAAATTCACTTCTTGTTGCACTTAGCGTTCTCAAACTCTCATCAGAATATGCATAATTCTTGGCTTACCACTCCAGAAGGCATCTTCAGTTACAAGCACCAAATCTATGCCAGTTGCTCCAAAACAAAAGTTCCAAAAGACCAAAATCCACATGGTCAGTTTCATTTTACCTCACTCCTGTTACCAATTTCTGTAGCAGACAACTTGATGAACTTCCAAACCGGCAGTTATGGAGGAAGGGATATTTACTGAAGCTTACATATCCAGGGGAAGTTGCATACAGGCAGAAGGAGCTGGCCCTGATTTCACAGGTCCAAGCACACAAAGAGAGAGAGAGAAGTCACAAGCCCCAAAAGCAAAACCACACAGCTCACTTCAGGAACTCCAGGTGGAACTATGCACTCTGCATATCTTTAGATTGGAATTTCAAACCTACCACTACACTTTAAGATCTGCACATTGATCTCCTCGAGTCAGGTGGCTACAGATCCAAACTACAAACTAGTAAAATATATTGGGGGCCATCTATTCAAACTACCACAGCATATGCATGTGTGTTTGTCAGAGAGCAGGGTTAAATGCTATTTTTTAGGTATCTAGCTTAATGTACATAATTATTGTTTTACTAGAAATGTAACTTCCTATATATAATTTCAGAATTACTTTGTATTTTATTGCCTAAATTCAAATTTCTCTTCAAGTCTATTCAGCATCCAAAACAAGAGTCCATCAAGAATGTTTTCACATTTGCTTATATTTGACATTATTTTTTAATATTTTATTTTTTTTATTTATTTATTTATTTGACAGAGAGAAAGAGGAAGAGAGAGAATGGGCATACCAGGGCCTCTAGCCACTGCAAACAAACTCTGACACGTGTGCCCCCTTGTGCATCTGACTAACATGGGTCCTGGGGAATCGAACTTGGGTCCTTAATGCCTCAACCACTAAACCATTCCTCCAGCACTGAGGTTATTTTTTTGAATTCTAAAAATGTGTTGGGCTTCTATACAATTTTTTAATTAAATTTTTATTGACAACTTCTATACTTACATACAAAAATGCATAATATTTCCCTCCCCTCCCCCCATTCCCCTTTAGAACTCCAATCCCCTCCCTTTCTCCATTAGTCTCTCTTTTAATTTGATGTCATCATCTTTTTGTTCTATTATGAGGGTCTTGTGAAGGTATTGCTAGGCACTGCAAGGTCATGGATATCAAGGCCAATTTCTGTCTGGACAGTTGCATTGTAAGGAGTCATACCCTTCCTTTGGCTCTCCCATTCTATCCGCCCCCTCTTCCACAATGGGCCCTGAGCCTTGGAGGGTGTGTCAGAGATGTTTCAGTGCTGGGCACTCCTCCATCCCTTCTTCTCAGCACTATGTTGCCTTTTGGATCATCCCTGTGGTCATCACCATCTGAAAAGAGAAGCTTCTCTAAGCAGAAGTGAGAGTATCATTAATATGTGAATATGAACATTAAGTGTAGTACTTTCAGGGCAGCTTGGTGGGAATAATATATACATTTAGTCAGACAAGAGCAGGCTTTATACCCCTAAGATCATGACCTCAATTGCCATAGACTTTTGCTTAGGTTTTTCAGTACCAGGTATATATTCACTCCTGTAGAGAGGGCCTTCAGTCCACTTATGGAGCAGTTGGTTACCCCAAGAGCAGACATGCCACTATTGTACCAGTTTAGTCATTGGGCCTGTAGGGCCAAACTTGAATATTCAGTGTCCACTGTTTTCACTGCTGATGAGTTCTGTCTCCCATATGGCTGCATGCAGTGCAGCTTTTTCCAGCTTTCAGTTGGCTGATCTACAGGGAGAAGGTTTTCTCCTCAGCACCAGCTTGCTTTCTCAGTGTCCTTGCCTCTCAGGCAAGAGATGTCTTCAGCAATAGGGTCTTACCATCTGTTTTTCAAGGGATACCAAAGGCTTTGGCAATAGCCTTTAATGTTTTGGAGGCTACTGGGTAGGTACCTCCTTGGCCAACAACTCACTGGAAAGTTATCCCATCCCAGGCACTGAAAATTTTCTAGTAACAGTCTACAGCTTCTGGATGTGCCATTATTCAAAAAAGTAGGTTTATATAAGTCCTATTCACACTATCTTAAATTTTATTTTTAACTTCCCTTTATCTCTAGAGCTTCAACTCATATCTCTTGTATCCCATGATATTAAGTGCTGTTATGGTTTCCTTCTCAAAGACTTTCTACAGCTCACTATACTAAGATTTACATTGACTTCACATTAAGAATCACTTATACCTCTTTATGTAGCTCTAGCATACAAACAAAACAATGCATAATCATGAGATAATCCAATTACATCTTTACCAAATAAAATTAATTTGATTTCAAAAATGTAATTATTGTTCATGTATATATAATTTTAGACTGTAATTCCTAATATATTCCCTATAAATGGCAGGTGTTTTGCTGATAGCCTTCAAAGGCTGAAGGAAAGTTTTTGCTAAAATTTAAATGTGGATATCAATCAAATTGGTATTAAGACTCATATTTATTTCTATAAAAACTAGTTTGTGAATTATATTTCATAATATTATTTTAACTGGTTTTAATTATTTTACAGCAGAAAATGTCTTCCTTATAGATCAAGCCAAGACCATATTTATGTAAATATATAAAATAAAATAAAATACACATTGGATTTATAATGGACCAGAGAAAATTTTCAAGGATCTTCTGCTAAAATACTGAATGATTATTAAAAGTAGTATGCCTATTATGAAAGAGAATAAAAATAGAAATATTTTGCAATGTGGGTTTATAATTCTAAGCAAATCTCTTGTGTTAGTATCTATGGTGGCCTAATTTACTGAAAATAGAAGCTGTTTATAATTGTGTCATATTAAAACATCTAAATTAGAACTTCTGAAGACACTAATAACAGTTGTGCTGTTTAGATTTTGTTGAGCCATTGAATTTTCTCCAAAGAAATATTTGGTATGGCTGTAACTGTAGGAAGTTCTATAACAGATGACCAAAGAAAGAAGGGAAGCTGATATTTTTAAACTAAGTACTGAATATTTTCAAAGGTATTATTTAATACATGCACCAAGATAATTTTGGAAAATACAGGGACCTTTTCTTTGCATATTAATAGTGTGAGCAGCAGAATATGAATGACTGTAGAGCAACCAAGTTCACATATGTTTGGAAGGAAACTTACATTATGTGTTGCCAGAATAAACAAACTTAAGTTTAAAATCCATGTCTGTGTATTATACTAAAATTTTTAGATAATTTTAATTACACTGTGAAGATTTCTGAAAGCAATTTGCCATTAATGAGATGAGGCATAACCAAGCAGACAGAAGTATCACCTGATACATATCTATGGTCACTAAAATATTGCTTACTTTTTGTTACAAATGTGCTGAATTGAAATTTTATGCCTGTCTACTTAATGTCATTGATGACTTTTCTCCAAAAGCAGCCTGGATAACACCTTCCAGCACTATGAATGCTAGCCAATAATAGATGGATCAAATTTTATGCCTTTTAAAATATTTTTATAACACTAAACTTGCAATAATCTGCTTCTAGTATTTTTTCATATTTGTACAAAGGAATCCATCATAGGTCCAAATATAAATGCTTGAACAAAAATTTTAGGAAACTTATTTATATTAATGAAGGATTAGAACACTGAGAATGATGGTACACCTACAATAGGAGGGCATGGTTATACAGCTACAGTAGGAGGACATGGGGTACATACATACACTGTGAGGATATGGTAACACACCTGCACTAGGTTGACATGGTGACATACCTATATAGAAGGACATGGTGATACACCTACACTATGAGGACATGGTAGTACATCTACAGTAGGAGGACATGGGGTACATTTATACAAAGAGGTCATGGTTGTATACCTACACTACGAGAACATGGTGGTATATCTACAACTGGAGGACATGATGGCACTCATATACTAGGAAGACATGGTGACATACCTGCATGAGGACATGACGGAACATCTTCACTATGAGGATGTAGTGTTGTATCCAAACTAGGAAGACGTGGTGATACATCCACAGTAGGACACAGTGGCACATCTATATTAGGAAAGCATTGTTACATGAACTTGGGAATAATTATGTATACATATAGAGGCAATAAAATAAAATAAATATAAATATAAAAAAATAAAAGTGAAAAGGCAATATCATATAGGGTGGGAAAGATGGCTTAGCAGTTAAGGCACTTTCCTGCGATGCCTAAAGACTTATGTTTGACTCTCCAGATCCCGCACTAGCCAGGCACACAAAAGTGAGGCAAGTGTAAGGTTGCACATGCCCACTAGGTGATGCAAGCATCTGGAGTTCAATTTCAGTGGCTGAGGCCCTGGTGTGCCAATTCTCTCTTATCTCTCTCTCTCTCTCTGTCTCACTGTCTCTCTCTCTCTCTCTCTAAAAAAAGAAACTATCATATACTTCAAACATTAGTAAATTTCAAAAATGTACTTTGCAAAATAATAGACATAGTTAGTATATGATGCTATTATATAATGCTATTCATATGAAATTAGTATGAAACAAAGAAGTTCAAAGTACTGAGTGAAGGCATATGAGAGATGGAAGGTGGTAATAAAGGTGAAAAATTTTAAAAAAAGAGGTGCACACTTACTTATGAAGCCTTAGTATTTCTTATTGAAAGCCTCTCAGCTGAAGGCCCAGTTAACCATTCACTGAAACAAGCAAGACTTCAGGTGGGTGTTATAACATTTAAACCCTCATATTTGCCATTGGGAATATTTATGGTTTCTCTTTCTGAACTGTAATTTCCTTTGTCATTGTGAAATAAAGCTATTATACATTTGCAATAATAAAAGAAAATGAACTTTTAAAATAATTATTGTGTTTTAAAGCTCCAGTTATTGAGTTAAATTCAAAATGAAATTAAACTCTTCAACTATATTATCCCAGATTTGGCTTTTTAACTGGTATTACAGACAAGTGCCTGAGCAGATAATAATCACTACAGTTACTATAGAAGAGAAGGACTTTAATACAGCAAATGAGGTATTTCACTATTTCTGTATTAAAATAAATATCCACCTTCAAGATTAGTGAGGAGACATAAGCACTTATGACATGATATTATCATTGTATACACACACAACACAGAGACAACGTTTGTTTATACTTGCTTTTGGTGCTAGATTTCCAAGCCAGGAAGGAAATTATGTCTTCATAGACTTTAAGAGAGATTTTAGAGGGCTGGAGAGATGGCTTAGTGGTTAAGGCGCCTGCCTGCTAAACCTAAGAATGCAGGTTCCAATCTCCAGGTCCCACGTTTAGCCAGATGCAAAGTGACACAAGGGCACAACACCGCACTTGCCCACAAGCTGAGAGACTGCTGGCGTGCCCATTCTCTATCTGTCTTCCTCTCCATCTCTGTCTGTCTGTCTCTCTCTCTCTCTGTGTCTCTCTCCAAAAATAAAAAAAAAAAAAATAAAAACAAATAAAAAAGAGAGATTTTAGAAATATCAAAAATAAAATGTATCAGTACAATTCTCAGTTTCTAAAGTGTATATTTTACATAATCTTTCTCCTAAAACTAAGTCTCAAGCAAATTTCCTTTGCTTTTGTGTGTGTGTGTGTGTGTGTGTGTGTGTGTGTGTGTATGCATGCATGTGCACGCCATCATCAGTATGCTAGAGAATGTATTTACATTTGAAACCAATGCAAATATAAAAGTTTCTTTTCATTTACTTCACTTCCTCTTTCCTAGCTGAAGAAAAGACTAACAATGTTTGGATTCTGGTGAGATTGAACCTCGAGTAACCCACAGATATTCAGTGTAAAAAGGAATACAAAAGTACATTACAGCAAACATATATGGCAAAATAGCAGTTCTTAAACACTGATGTCTCCCACACTTACATCTTCCCCATTCACAGATCTTCAATGGTAAAGTCTATCAGGCCCACTTGCTGAAGGTTTTTAACCTGAAGGATTCTTTAGATGGAGGACACCAAGGAAGCAGAAGCAACATGAAGCCATCTTTTGGTGAAAGCTTGCCTCTGTGTGTATTCTTTCCACAAATTGGTGAACAATAAAAGTCCCAGGTTAAATGGTGATTCTTGCAGCTCCTCCAGCCTAAGCAGATGTGCTGTACTTTGAGCTAGTTAAAAGGGAAGAAATGTGCTCAAATTTGAACTTGCATTTTGATCCCAAGTAATTTCCTCTTAGTAAAAATTATAGATATTGTAGTAACATGAGTTTGAGTAGTCACTAAATTTATTGCTAAGAATTATACCAAAATAAGAGCTAATCATTTTAGATATAAAATCAGCATCAGTATTAAACAAATAAGTCTAACTTCTATTTTTAAGGTCAGATTAACTTGGAAGGACAGGAAATTGATAAGTAGTATTAATCTGGACTTGAGTAACATTTTGAATATTTCTGTCTTGCTATCTAAGAATTTAAAAATTTGGACTGGAGAGATGGCTTAGCAGTTAAGGCACTTACCTGCAAAGCCAAAGGACTGAAGTTCAATTCCCCAGTACCTACATAAAGCCAGATGCACAAGATGGCACATGCATCTGGAGTTTGTTTGCAGTAGCTTGAGGACCTAGTGTGTCCATATTCTCCTTCTCTCTCTTTCTCTCTCAAGTAAATACATAATAAATAAATAATATTTTGAAAACAGAATCTGAAACTTAAAATAATGTATAACCTAATTTTGAGTGGCATCTTTTTCATTGCAAGTAATAAAATGATTGAAATAACTTAAATATCATGAGTATATTAGTGAATCTTTGGAGATAGTTGGTCCTAGAGATGATCCAATGAGTCAGTGGATTTGTGCTTTATGTTGGTTTCAGTCTCTTCAATCAAGACATTCTAGCTGATATATTTTTTAAACAAGTGATGAACTTATTCTGTTCTGCCTGGAAGTCAAAGTTTTAAGACTAGGCAAGGTAATCTACAAAAGAAAAATTAATCAAGAGGATCTAACACTTGGAGGTATCAAGGCCCATTACGAAAATAATAAGATGCCATTGTGGTATCAATACAAGGGTAAATTAAAAGGCCACACAAATATAATGAAAAGTCCAAAATCAATTCATTAATATGGATCTTGTTATAAGGACCAAAATCACATGGCAGAGGTGCAAAGAATGAAGTTATCTCCAACAAGTAAGTCAAGGTCAAATACATGTAGAGAGACAGAATTCTAGCTTCTTATCTTATGCTAATCCTATTTCTTTTACAAGCTTATATTTACTTAACCTTATTGTTTAATAAATATCAGCTATTTTCTCCCAGAATTGATAAATTATTCTTAAAGCTTACTAGACAAGTTTTGATATTAAACTTTAGAACATGGTCTAGACTATAGACTTAGTGAGTTTTCTATTCAACCTCACATTAGCTTTTTGAATAACTGAGTCAAATAAGTGTGATGTAAACAGAAAAATAGTAAAATTATAGTAAATCATATTTTGTAAATACTATATTTTTTAACATTTAATTTAACTATAAATATTTGATGGCACCAAAATTCATTTTTTATCATATTAACATATTATATCATTTTGAGGTAAATATAAAAACATTTCAATAAATTTTTTGAGTATGTAAATTAATTTCATGAAATATATGTGGCCCTAGCTCTTTCAGAATAAGGTAGTTTCTAGAATATTAATTTGATAACTATAGACTTTCTAAGGAGTGTTTAGATCACTAGAGGGAGCTTATATAGTATTATTAAAGGAACGGAAATATGGTGAGAGACAATATGAAATTAATTTGGGAAAAATGCAGGAAATTTAAATTGTAAAATAAATTAAATTGCATGTATGTTAGAATCCATAGTGGGCAGAAATTTTCATCAAAATCTCTTTTAGTTTATTGAAGCCCATTGGTTTGATTTAAAATATGAAAATTTAGGGCTGGAGAGATAACTTAGTGGTTAAGGCAATTGCCAGCAAAGCCAAAGGACCCAGGTGTGATTCCCCAGAACCCACGTAAGCCAGATGCACAAGGAGTGGGTGCACACATCTGGAGTTCATTTGCAACAGCAGGAGGCCCTGGTGTGTCCATTCTGTCTCTCTCTTTCTTTGTCTCTGCCTATTGCTCTCTCAAATATAAAAGTATAATTTTTGTATATTTACAGAAACATGACTTTACAAAACAACATATCATAAAATATATAAACCAATATACATCATTTGGCATAGAAAAATTTTTAAAAGTTGATAATGGTTCCCAATGGGATTAATCTAATGTCACAAATATAAAGAAATGTGTAAAAATTGTCAAGTTAAAATAATGTGTCCTTTTTAAGGGAAAATAAGGAGAAAGTAGTCACAAAATGAGGGCTAAATGGTAACAATGCTTAACTAGCAGAGAAAGATTCCACTGTCATCCCAGATAGTAGAAGGTGAAGATTATAGGAAGCATGTGGTAATTCTCTAAACATGCCATTCATCTTAAACTTAGCAAGGATGTTTAATATGTAAAAGAATTAGAAAAAAGCTTGTTTAAGCCATAGTAAATAAGCACAAGGTATGCAGCACAGTGAACAGAAAATAGAAGGCAGGTGTGTGTTCTCAGTTACAAGGTCACCAAGGTACCAAAGTTCACAGCCAAGTCACCTCATCCTGCTAAAACTCATGTCCTCATTTGTCCTATGAAAACAATCTCACAATCATCCCTGTAGCTAGCCCTCTTTCACATTCGAATCTTATAGTGAAGGTAACTAGCAACACAGGGGCAGTTAAGAAACTATGGAAACCCACTATAAAGGATTTTACATATGTATAAATGTAGTCTACCAAGCTGTACTAATCACTACATTCATGAATGATGGAACTAGAAAGAGATAAACTTACAGAATCCAGTGACTGCTGCCCCTCCCCTCACAGCCTAAAAATATACTGGCTACTGCTTAGGAAGTAGAGATCTGCAGCCGAGGCCACAGTCTTCTCTTGCAGGTAGTCTGGCATATGTCTATGCATCAATATGTTTTAATAGTCTATCTAGATGTTTCAAATTCTGATCCATGTGTGGAAACCCCTTGATGAGATATAAAATATTACCTGTCCGTGGAAGGTTATAAACAATCCTTTTTGTAATCTATAAAAAGAACATTATATAATCATATCTATAGAGACATTACATAGAAACATTTATTTTTATTTTTACTTATTTATTTGCAAGGAGAGAGAGAGAGAGAGAGAGAGAGAGAGAGAGAGAGAGAGAGAGAGAGAGGCAGGAGACAGACAGAGAAAGAATGGGCACACAAGGGCCTCTAGCCACTGCAAACAAACTCCGGACACATGCGTCCCCTTGTGCATCTGGCTTACATGGGTCCTGAAGAATCCATGGGACCTAGGGGAAACCTAGGTCCTTTTGCTTCACGGGCAAGTGCTTAACCACTAAGCCATCTCTCCAGCCCAGCACAGAAACATTTTCATTGTTATCTTAAATATAGAAATTTAATTGGCACTGTCCCTAATGTTCTGGTAGAATTGGTCATATTTTCTGTGGTGGTTTGAATATATGGCCCCCAATACATTAGTGTTTTATTAGTTTGCATCTGCAGCCATCTGGCTGGAGGCAGTTTCACTGGGTGGATCTTAAGGTGTGGTGATAGATTTAGGATTTCAATCTAAAGATATGAAAAGTGTGCCTACCTGGAGTTCCTGAGGTGTGCTGTTCTGTGTGGCTTTTTGGTTATTTCTCTCAGTGTTTGGTCCTGTGAAAGCAGGACAACTTCCTCTGCCATTATGGAACTTCCCCTGGATCTGTAAGCTTCAATAAATTTCCATTCCTCCATAACTGTGCCTTGTCTGGAAGTTCATCTTAGTGAACCTGAAGCTGTCTGCTACATTTTCCCATTGTTGAGGATAGGTAAATCATCTTTTATTGTGTATGCTAGACAAGTGTTCTACTACAAAGCTACAGCAATATCCCCTTTCACTTGTTTTTATTTTCAGAGTAAGGTTCTCAATAATTTGCCTGGGCTGGCCTTGAATTTACTGTAGCACAAGCAGACCTTGGACTTTCAGTCTTTCTGCATCATTCATGTGGGCAACTGGGATTATTGGCCTGCATCACTAGGCTCAGCAGGAAGACTTCATGAATTAGTGGCTTTGCAAGTACAGTGTGCTCTACTATATATGTTTTTTTTACCTTCTGCTACAGAATTGCATTTCCAGTTTAATACATTCCTGATCTAACTATGGTGAAAAATAAGATGTTAGAAGTATTAGCAATAAAACATCATTAGTCAGTTCTTTGTTTTTGGTTTCATATGTTGTGTTTGTGATGTGCATGTATGTGTATGTGTGTTTATGTTATGTGGGTGGATGCATATGATGTGTGCACACATGCATCTAGACTAGTCAGTGATTCCTTCTCTCTGCCTCTCCTGTTGGGATTACATGAATGCACTACCACCACATCCAGCATTTGACATGGGTGCTGGGAATCCAAGCCTGGTTCCTCATGCTTGAACAGCAAATATTTGATCAACTGTTCCATCTCCCCAGACCACAGTTCTTTTAGTCTACCTCATTTTTTGCAAAGTATAACATTGATATAAAATATCAATTTTATGAATTCAATATAAATATATATATATATGTGTGTGTGTGTGTATGTGTGTGTGCATGAAATGAATGTTTCACTCACATATTAATTCAGCAAATATTTAAAATACTTATCAAATTCCTACTCTGTATCTGATACTATTCTGGATTCTGGTGATGCAGTTCTGAACAATGGACTTTACCACAATCAATCCTACATTTGAGGAAGATGGACACATAACAAAATGGATTTTATAAATATAATGTAACAGGGCTGAAGAGATGGCTTAGCCATTAAGGCACCTGCCTGCTAAGCCTAAGAACCCAGTTCTAATCTCCAGGTCCCACATTTAGCCAGATGCAAAGTGACACAAGGGTGCAATGCTGCACTTGCCCACAAGGGGGCGCACCCATCTGGATTTTGTTCACAGCAGCTGAGACTCTGCTGGCGCTCCCATTCTCTATCTGTCTCCCTCTCCCTCTCTCTCTGTCTGTCTCTCTCTCTCTCCAAAAATAAAATAAACAAAGAAATATAATGAACAGTCAAGAGCTATAAAGACACAGAGTGTGCATGTTTGTACATGGCTAGAAGAGGTTTGAAAAGTAGAATAACATGGTGCACTGGAAGAATAAGGCCTTTTTACAAGGTCATTGATCCCATTCAGGAAGGCCCTACTTTCATATGTAAAACCACATCCCAAAAGGTACCATCTTCTACTACCATTGCTTTTGGAATTAGAATTTCAAAGCAAAATGTCAGAGCTGGGGAGATAGCTTAGTGGGTAAGGCCCTTACTTTCAAACACCTGTCAGCCTGGGTTCAAATCCCCAAGACCCATGTAAAGCCAGATGCACAAAGTGGCACGTGTATCTGGAGTTAATTTGCATTGGCAAGAGATCCTGGCATGGTCATTATCCCTCTTTCCTCTCCAAAAATTAAAACAACAACAACAACAACAAAAAAAAAGAAATCATAAATAAAAACAGAATTTGGTCACTATCTTTCTGAATATCCTGGTTCTTAAACTGTTTCTGGTTCTCCTTTTTCTTAGTAAAGATACATACAATTGGGAAAATAGCAATTGATGTGAGTTCATGTCTTCAACCACTTGCTGGTCAAAAGGGAAATTTACATTATATCTCATAAAGTAAATGATGGAGAGGGTTTCTTAGAGTATGCATTTTATTGTGTTGGATGCAAGCTGTAGTAGCTTGAACTGCCTTCATGGTCCCAGCTGAGTTTATAGCTGCCTTTAACTGTCAAGCTGCTAGCTATGTTGTAGAGTAAATAGATTCAGTGGGTATTTCTTCAAGGAAGTGTACTCTGATTAGTATATCTCAGGCAGTGATTACATATTGATCTTCTGTCTAATATTTTTAATAGGCATAAGCTGTTAGCCAAGGCATAATCTTTTCACAAGACCTTCATGCTAATTAAGGGCTGCCTGGTTTAAATGCCATTCACCTATGAACTCTGCCTAGTGGGGAACTAATGCACCAGAGCAGCTGCTTACAACAGGCACATTTCTCAAGGTTTGTGAGAGCCTTAATTTATGGAATTTTATTTTAAAATTGCATTGTGTGTGCAGACTATAAAGTCTATTCCCAATATCCCAGTGGAAAAATGTAGTCACTGAGGTCTGAAATGTCTTAATCTCGAAGAGTCATAAACTCGCATAGCACTGGGACAGCACCAAACAACACAGGAGTTTCTGTTACAAAGGAAATCAGGATATTGGCTTTATTGGAAAGTTTGAAAAAGAACATTACAACTTTATGTTCTAGTTCCTAGGACACCAAACTCAGTGGAAATCTAACATAATACAGATACAATTAAAACAGAGTTTTTGTGCAGACAAAATATATGTTTAAAGAATTTAATTTGGAGATAAGGACTATAAACCATGTAATATATATATTATAGAGGGAGAAAAAGACAGTGACAGAGAAAGAGAGACATAGCAAAGCAACAGAATTAGCCTAAATAAAGCCTAATCTAATCATTTTTCATTTACCTAGCACATGATATTCTCATACTTTTCAGGGATAGAATGTACTTTAACCATATTCAATCTTCTTTATGTTCCTTCTTCATTATTTACTTATATTTTCCCTTCTATTCTCCTTGTCTTAGTTTTATTTTCTAGATTTCTCACATAAATGTACCTTGCAGTGCTATATTTATGAGTCTAACGATCTCCCATTCCATCCACATTTCTGCCAATAATATGATGTCATCCTTCTTTATAAATCACTCAGTGCTGTTCAGTCTTGGGGGGGAAAGCACAAAAAGGAAGAAGAGTGTACAGCAGTGTTAAAAAGGTGATGAAACAGGTAAAGTTAAACCCATCGCTACACTATTCACTAGGCTAACTTCAACCACTCGACTATGGCAGTGAGGGTAAGTTCATATGTCCTTCTTTCCTCACTACCTCCCTTGGTAAGTGTGAGCCCTGGACTTATCTAAACTAATTTATTTTTCCTTGAATCTATTTAGCAGCAACAGATCTGGACTACTGCTGTATTTTACACACTTTGACCGTTAGCTGCTATTCTTCCAATAATGATCTTGGGGATTTGTTGCTTCTAACTTACCTATTAATAACAATCACTCTTTTAACAGTTCATTTTCTAGATATTTCCTCCAGCTCCACATACTAAGATTCCTATTGCCATGGTTATTACTGTGAGTTGGAAAGCCAACCAATAAAGCAAAATTCCTCTTCCTTTCTATCCAGTGGTACAGTACCATCATTTCTGTCTTTAGAAAGTTCTGTCCAGCTTTAAGGTCCCATCCTATAGGAAGAGGAGAGACAAATCCATGATAATACCAGAACAAAATTTCGGGATATCTAGAGCAAAGAGTCTCTTTGTCTATCCATCTCTCTTTATTATAAATAGAATGTGCTGTCTTCACCATCTCGTACAGAAATTATGACAAGAAGAATATGATTAAATAAATGCTCAGATCTCAAAAGTGGCAACAATGGCATAAGAAAAAATAGACACATGAGTTTAAAAATTGTTTTTCTGTCTTTTTTGTTTTTTTGAGGTAGGGTTTCACTCTAGCTCAGGCTGACCTGGAATTTATTATGTAGTCTCAGGGTGGCCTGGAATCCTCCTGCCTCTGCCTCCTGAGTGCTGGGATTAAGGCATGTGCCACCATGCCCGGCTTGTCATTCTTAATATACACAGACCAAGTGTCTGAATTCTCCAGGATAGAATAAAAGGCCTGTGGAGACATGTACCATAATACATGCTTTATTAAAGGAAGTTATTTAACTACCCAGGTAATCTATAATTATCTAACCCATAAGAGAAATAGTGTTTGTTCATATGTCATTTTCGTATATCACTATAGAATATTGGGTATTAGCTAATCTCTTACTGAATGACAGGAATCTTATGAATAGATATGCTATTTCATTTGCTCCTCATAAAAGAGTTGTCATATACATCATGTTATTATTCTATTTAGAAGATACTTGCTGTAACAGTCCAGATGATTTTTCAAAAATTATACAGCTAACTGGAGAGGCAAGACTTTCACCCACAGTCTGAGTTCCAAGGTCCCTGACATATTCACCAGGCTAGCAAATGGTTTTACAAAAGTGAAATAAAAATAAAACCTCAGTTGCGAAAGAATTGTTTCCACATTCTTGCACTATTTGGGGAATTGTTCCCAAAGCTCTGCATAGTCAACAAACTAAACCAGGCATCTGTACTTCTCCACCTGACATTGAGAAAATGCCTCTGGACTCCACTTATGATCACAGTAAACCCTTCACACATAAGTAGAGATATCCATAATATAATAACCACAATTGTGCCTGCCCCTACCCTGAAACTCTCCAATGGCATCTGAGCACACTTGCATTCATTCCATGAATGTAAGCCTGGCCTGCCTGTGGATCCTCTCTGTTCCCTGGGGTCATTGGCCACTGACTTCCTGGGTGCAGGAGGAACTGGAGGGAAGAAGCAGGGTCCTGGAACGGGTGAGTGTGATGGGCAATGAACACCTGGGAGACTGTCTGATGGACAGTGCTTGTTTATTCAAAAGGGGAGTGGGTTTATAAACACTTGAGATTGGATACATAGTTTTATGGGTTGCTATGTAATTGGTTGAAAGGCAGAAATATAAGGGAGATAGTGGTGGGAAAAGCTATGTGACTTCAGAGTTGTAGGGAAGAGCTATAAGAGAGACAACAGAAATGGCGGGAAAAGCTATGTGACTTCAGCTACATAAGGGTCTCTTGGGCAGCTAGCCACAAAGTCAGGAACTGTTGGGGAAGGGAAAAGCCTGACTATGGAATGGTCAGATGCTTTTGGGATCAAGGGAGGGAGGGCCTCACCAGTTCTGTCCACTCTGGGCAATGACAGGGCACACTACAACCTTGCCCGAGTGCAGGAAGAGCCAGTCACCATCCCCAGTGTGGGTTCCCCACGATAAAGCCAGCTGCAACCCCCACAGCCCAAGGTCCCCAGTCATGTCCAACAGTTCAGGCCAGCTTCCTCATAGTCCCAGCCCATTTTTAGCAATGCCCAACACTTGACCTCACCCTCGCTCCTTCCTTGGCATTTGTTGTGAGCCATTCTTCCTGACAGTGTGTCATTGTCCTTGTCTCTCCCTTTGGGACTGGAAGTTTTCCTTCTATACAGCCTGCACATGATGTTGCATCAGCCAAGAAGTACCTTGGACATAACGTCTTTTCAGAGTGTGCATCTTATGTATTCTAATTCTCCTAATTTCAGCCCAAAAGGCATGTCTTCAGGCCTATCTACAATGCCTGAATAGCTCCTCTCAGGTCTGTGCAAATGCTTTTCTTTTTTCCTCTTTTTTCCTTTACTTTATTATAATTATAATGATTCCTATATATTTTCATTACTTAGATATTATTTTACTTTTTAACCCAACAACTCTGGGTGACTCAATAGTAATTGTGTCCACCAAGGTGCAAAAATATTTTATTAACCCAAAAACTAAAAACTTACCCAACTCTTACCTGAAACTTTTCAACATCATCCAAACACAGGTGACATCCTACAATGACCAGAATGTCAACTCCATGAAGATAGTGACTGTTTCTGTCTCTCATTAATTATTTGATAGGCATATTAAAATTTGAATATGTTCTAACTTATATATCTCATCAGTCAAGTTTCAAAATCCTTTCCAGACACTCTGTTTCATTGTTTTCTCCAAAGTTATTATGAACAGTCTACAATACAGCAAATCTGCACAACTCTGATGTGTTTCCATCTCAACAAATGTATTCACCCCATTCTCTTGTTTCAATGCCCTCAACTTTCCTCAATTATGTAAAATTGAAGTACATTTTCTCTGGCTTTAGGAAGGTTGTTTTTCTTTCCTCATTATTTCCTGGACGTTCCAATTAATAGACTTGAATGAAAGCTTATTTGGGGACTTTTAAATCAATCTTGTGTGTGGTGTGGTATAGTGTGTGTGATTGTGTGTGTGGTGTATGCGTGTGTCTGTATGTGCACATGCTTGCATGCATGCAGACAAGCACATGTTTGAAGAGGTCAGGAGAGAACATCAGATGTCCTCTTATCTCCCACCCCATATTTCAACCTGGCGATGCTTAGAGTCAGCAAATTCCTGACTTCTGAGCCATGTTGCAGGGGTTACATACATGTTGGGCCATGTCCAGCTTTTTTGTATATGCATTCTGTGGAGTTGAAGGTGGTGGCTTCTGCCCAAGAGGCTCTCATTCTTTTAAAATATTTTATTTCTTTATTTGTAAGAAGGAAGGGAGGGAGAGACAGACAGACATACAGATGGAATGAGATAATGGGTGTGTCAGGGCCTCCACCTACTGCAATTGAACTTCATATGATGCACCACTTTGTGCATCTAACTTCATGTGTATAGTGAGGAGTCAAACCCTGGTCATTAGGCATTGAAGGCAAGCAGCTTAATGACTGAGCCATCTCTCCAGCTGAAGGCCCTCATTCTTGTACAGCAAGCACCCTTACCACTGAGCCTTCTACCCCTCCGAGAAGTAACTCTTTCTATAGAGGTGTGCTTCTAAGAATTGAAACATCATTTTGCTATACGCTCTCTTCACTATTTAGGGGTCTTTATTTCTTCACATAATACAATAATAAAATTTTTTCTACTTTGTCTTTTCAATTAAATTTAAAAGATATAATATTCAAGGATCAAGGTCACTAAAGTATACTAAGTACTCAATAAAATGTTTTATTTATAATGATAGCAAAACTTAGTTTATTTTGAATTACATCCATTTAGCCTTGTGCCTTAGAGCTACAAAGATATTGAAAGTTCCTAAAATATGTTCTGATCATTTTCCACAATCTCTTGTGTAAAGAAGATATTCAATTAATATTTGTACACTTGACTGATTGCATTGATTAAGAAACACTTTTTTTTTCAAAATGAAGCTTTGTCTCTAAGTATGCTACTTCCAGAAGCAGGAAAACTATAATTAGCTGTTATTGTGCAGATAAATCATAAGCCTGAATGCTATGCAATTCTTTGTCTTCTACCAGGATGTGTTTTGTATAATGTTTAAAAATAATTGCAAACTCTTTGGAAGTAATCATGTTCCCTTCATATGTCTTCTAGAACAATTTCCAATAATATTTGACTG
The DNA here is from genome assembly GCA_036365145.1 of Orientallactaga sibirica. NCBI lineage: Eukaryota > Metazoa > Chordata > Mammalia > Rodentia > Dipodidae > Orientallactaga > Orientallactaga sibirica. Next base: position 4,646,834 of record JAEOAD010000240.1, read on the forward strand.
AGTTTTGTGGTAAGAACTTTTTCTTCATGTTAGTCCTCAGAGTATACATCTGATGGCTTTGAATTTAGAACAGTGGTTTCTACATGCCACAGGCTGGCTAAATTATAAGCACCTGTGATTATTAACATCACAGCTAGATGGACTCCATGTTCAAACCCACTCATCAGAATCTCTGCAGGTGAAAGCCCTGGAAATGGTACTAACCACCTAGGAGAATCTGATGTGTTAAGCAGCCTTTCCTTATAAAGTAGTTTAATGGAAGCACTATGTACCAAGTAAAGGCTGAAAGACTTTTACCTTAACTCTCATTCTATTATGATATTCTTTGAATTAAGAGAAGAATTAAGAGAAGTTTTAGTCTTAGGACTTTATTTTCAAATAATAGCCTAAAGGTTTCTCAAATATATTTTTGTCCTACTGCAAAATTAATAATAAATTTAAATTGTAGGAAAATTGATGAACCTGTTAAATATCCTCATGGAACAATGAGTTAAAGTGTATAATTAATAGAAGCACAAGCTTGTCACTATAGAATAGATGTTAGTGAAATAAGATAATGCATGAGTATAATGGACATTGTTTACATCAGGGGGATTTCCGGTTAAGATGGGGTCCGCCTAACCATGCCTCACCTCCCAGGAAAGGATAGGAAAGACATTCAGGGTTTCCTGCCCCTGTGGAGCTCCGCTATGCAAAAGCAATCCCACTAGAGGCCACCCTCACCCATGCCTGAATGCAGTCCATCAGGCTAGCATTTGCCCAGCCCTGCCCAATCTAGGCTTTCCCATCCCTGTGGAGGCCCACGCACAAAAGCCACCCCACTCACCACCACCGAATAGGCTACCATTTGCCCTGCTCTGCCCCGATCTAAGCTCCAGGCTTAAAAGCCTTCCCACTCATACCTGCACCCCCTCCCTGCATAGACACAGGGCAACAGGCTAGCATTTGCCCTGCCCGGCACCAACCTAGGATCTCCCACTCCTATGGAGTGCCACTTGGGAAAGCCATTCCACTTGCCATGGCCAAATAGGCTGGTGTTTGCCCAGCTGCACCCAGACCTAGGCTTTCCCTGCAGAGCTCCAGCAGTCCCACTCACTGCCCATGTACCCAGACCAATAGGCTAGCATTCGCCCCACCCCACCCCAACCTAGGCTTCCCACCCCATGGAGCTCCAGGTGAAAAAGCCATCCCACTCACTGCTGCCCCCAACCCCTATGCAGGGACCCAGGTCAACAGTAAACTACAGTTTCCTCCTAAATGTAGTAAGATTCCTTCATTGTGAAGGGCAGACCACAATGCAAAAGGAATAGCATGAAAATTCAAATGCATGTTAATCCAACAAGATTGTCCAGTCCCACAATGAATATCTCTAATCAAAAACATAAAAGAGACCATAAGATCAGAACCCCAAAATGAATACATAAGCAATGCAACCCTGGCCAAGAAAAGCATACCTTATACCATACCATATCATACCAAAGCATATCATATCAACAAAGGGCCAATAAATGTATGAACACTGTTCTCACTAGATTAGACCTCATAGAAAAGAACCAGGAAGGGCTCCAAAGACAGTAAAATGAGCTGAAGGAGAGTGAAAAAAAGAGAGGACATCAATAACCAGCTAGCTAAGCTTAATGAAGATATATATAAATGCAAGGATGAATTCCAAGAAGCATTAAGAAAATCAGAAAACAATGTGAAAAGGGAACTTGCCAGAGGGGTGTAAACTACATATAAAAAAGCAGTAGAAAATAAAAACCAAATTGAAAAGACCTAAAACTCTATAGAAGCTTTCAAAAATAGAGTCAGCCATGTGGAAGATAGAAACTCAGAACTTGAAGACAAAAGAGAAGAAACAGTTGATGATCCAAACATTTAAATAAGTTCAAAAATTTTGTGAACAAAACATGAGGGAACATCCCAACATTCAATCATGGGGATACCAGAAGGGGAGCAAATTCAGACCAAAGGCATGGAGAATTTTTTCAATAAAATTATCAAGGAAAACTTTCCCACTCTCTCAAAAGGAAGCCCCATCAAGTTATAAGAAGCTAAAACAACTCCAAACAGGCTGGACCAAAGGAGAAATTCTCCAAGACATATTATCATTAAGTCTCTAAACATCAATAACGAAAAGAAACTCATAAAAGCAGCTAGGGAGAATCAACACATTACATATAAAGGTAAAACCATCAGAATTTCTTCAGACTTCTCAGTGGAATCCCTTAAAGTGAGAAGGACCTGGAATGGAACACTGAAAAGTCTAAGAACTTATGGCTTCCAACCAAAACTACTCTGCCCAGCAAAACTATCCCTCATAATAGATGATGAAAAAAAAAACCTTCCCATGATAAAATTCAGCTTTACAACTATATGAGCACAAAGCCAAGCCTACAGAGATTACTTCAGGGAATTCTCCACACAGAAGAATCAAACAACCAACCTCAAGTGCCTGCAAGAAGAATATCACAATATCCAAACTCAGAGAAAGAAAAAAAAAAAAAAACTGCAAAGTCCAAGAAAACACCAAACCGCATAAACCACCATAACATAACAGAAATTAAATCAAACTTCACGGCTATTACCATGAACATTAATGGCCTTAATTCACCCATCAAGAGACGTAAGCTAACAGGGTGGATCAGAAAATTAGACCCCTCAGTCACCACTAAAGACAGACACCATTTCAGGGTAAAAGGGTGAAAATGATATTTCAAGAAAACGGAAATAAGAAACAAGGAGGCATTGCTATACTTATATTGGATAAAATAGACTTCAAACCAAAAATAATCAAAAAAGACAAAGAAGGGCTGGAGAGATGGCTTAGGGGTTAAGGTGCCTGCCTCCTAAGCCTAAGAACACTGGTTCCAATCTCCAGTGGTTCCAATCTCCAGGTCCCACATTTAGCCAGATGCAAACTGACACAAGGGCTCAATGGCGCACTTGACCACAAGGGAGCCCACGCTTCTGGATTTTTTTTTTTTTTTAGCAGCTGAGAGGCTGCTGGCACACCCATCTCTATCTGTCTTCCTCTCTCTCTCTTTCTCTCTCAAAAAAAAAAAAAAAAAAAAAGACAAAGAAGGCCTCTTGTTACTTATCAAGGGAATGATCCAACAAGAGGATACCACAAACATCAATCTTCATGTACCAAATGCTGGTGCACCACAATTCACAAAACATAACGTACTTGACAACAAAACAGAAATAACCACCAACACCATCATAGTCAGGGACATCAATACTCCTCTATCAGCAATAACTAGGTCATCCAAACAGAAAATTAATAGGGAAGTAAGAGATCTCAACAAAACCATAGATCAACTAGATCTAAAGGACATCTATAGAACAATCTACCAAAAATCCACAGGTTACACTTTCTTCTCAGCAGCCCATGGAACCTTCTCTAAAGTAGATCATCTACTGGGTCATAAAGCCTGCCTCCATATATTTAGGAAGATTGATATAATCTCCTACATGATATCAGAGCACAATGCAGTATCTCTAAAAATTAACAACAAAAGATGTGACAGGAATCCCACCAGCTCCCAGAAACACAACAACATACATTTAAATAATAAATGGGCAGTGGACAAAATAAAAAATGAAATTGCAAAATTTCTAAAAATGAATGACAATGAGAATACATTGTATAAAAACTTATGGGACACAATGAAGGTGGTCCTTAGGGGAAAATTCATAGTACTAAATGCCTCCATAACAAAGACAGAGAGATCCCAAATTAATAACCTAACCATCCACCTAGACATCAGAAAAAAAAGAACAATCCAATCCAAAGGGCTGCAGATGGAAAGAAATAATAAAGATCAGAACAGAAATTAATGAATTGGAAACTAAGAAAACAATTAAGAAAATTGATGAAGCAAAGAGCAGCTTCTTTGAAAAAAATAACAAGATTGATAAACCCCTGGCCAATTTGATCAAGTGAAAAAAAAGAGATGCCTTGCATTCACAAAATTACAAATGAAAAAGGAGGGCTGGAGAGATTGCTTAGAGATTAAGGCACCTGCTAAGCATAAGAATGTCCGTTCGATTCTCCAGGTCCCATATTTAGCCAGATGCAAAGTGACGCAAGGGCACAAAGCCACACTTGCATACAAGGGGGGTGTATGCATCTGGAGTTCTTTCACAGTGGCTGAGAGGCTGCTGATGTGCCCATTCTGTCTCTCTCTCTGTGTCTTTCTCTGTCTCTCTCTCTCAAAAAAAAAAAAAAAAAAAGAAGAAGAAGAAATGAAAAGGGAGAGATCACAACAGACATAAGTGAAATTGGGAGAATCATCAGAAATTATTTCAAAAATCTCTGTTCCACAAAACTGGATAATTTGGAGGAAATGGATGAATTCCTGTACACATACAAACCTAAAGTCAGAGCATACTAATAAACAAACCTGTCACACCCATTAAACACCTCACCCAAAAAGAAGAGTCTAGGACCAGATGGCTTCTTGGCTAAATTCTATGAAATCTTCATAGAAGAACTCAATCCAATCTTTCTCAAACTGTCCCACACAATGGGAGAACAGGGAAAGCTCCCCAACCCCTTTTATGAAGCTAGTATCACCATAATACCAAAACCAGGCAGAGATGCCACAAGAAAAGAAAACTATAGGCCTATTTCCCTGATGAACATAGATGCAAAGTTCTTGAACAAAAATCCTCACAAACCAAATTCAACAACACATCAAAGGCATTTTCCACCTTGATCAAGCAGGTTTCATCCCAGGAACGCAGGAGTGGTTCAACACATGAAATTCTATCAATGTAATACACCACATATATACGTTTAAACACAAAATCCACATGATCATTTCAATAGATGCAGAAAAGTCCTTTGACAAAATACAACAACACTTCATGATCAAAACATTGGAGAGAATATGCATGGATGGTTTATATCTCAACACAATAAAGGCCATATGTAATGCTCCTAAAGCCTAAATAATACATAATATGGAGAGACTGAAGGAATTCCCAATGAGATCAGAAACAAGACAGGGGTGCCCACTCTCACAACTGCTCATCAACATAGTAAGGCCTATTCAAGCAGTAAGACAGGAGAAAGAGATAAAAAGGATACAAATTGGAAAGGAAAAAGATAAGTTAGCCATATTCACAGACAACATGATTCTATATAAGTGACCCATGAACCTCCATCTCAAAACTCTTAAAGGTGATTAACTCCTTCAACGAAGTAGCAGGATACAAAATCAATGCACAAAACTCAGTAGTCTTTCTATATGCAAAAAACAAAGATACAGAGAAAGAAATAAGCAATGTCTTATTTTCAATAGCAACAAACAATAAAATAAAATACCTTGGAATAATATTAACTGAGGTTGTAAAAGGCCTTTACAATGAAAGCAAAAAAACACTCAAAAAAGAAATTGAGGAGAACTTGACAAAATAGAAAGACCTCCCATGCTCCTGGATAGGCAGAATTAACATTGTGAAAATGGTAATCTTACCAAAAGCAATATATAGATTTAATGCAATCAATACCAATAAAAATTCCAGCATTTTTCTTCACAGAGATAGAAAAAGTGATCTCAAAATCCACATGGAATTTCAGAACACTTCAGATATCCAAGCACATCCTCAGCAAAAGAAACACTTCTGGAGGCATCAACATAACTGATATAAAGCTATATTACAAAGTCATAGTAATAAAAACAACATAGTACTGGCATAAAACAGGATTATAGACCAAAGGAAGAAAATCGATTACCTGGGCTTTGGGTCAAATGACATAACAATGTAGACTGGAAAATAGTTATCATCTTCCACAAATGGTGCTGAAAAACTAGATAACCATTTGCAGGAAAATGAAACTCTATCCACACATCTCACCATGCACAGAAATCAAATCCTAAAGGATCAAAGATCTCAATATAAGACTGGAAACTCTGCTACTACTGGAAGAAAAAAATAGGTGGAACTTTCCATGATATAGCAGTGGGGAAAGACTTCCTGAGCAAAACCCCAGTGGCTCAGGAAATTGAACAATCACTCAACCATTGGGATCTCATAAAGCTGAAAAGTTTTTCATGGGCAAACATACAGTAAACAAAGCCAATAGAATACCCACAGAATGAGGGAAATTTTTTTCTGGCTATACAACTGACAGAGGCCTAATTTCTAGAATTTACAAAGAACTCTAAAACCTAAACAATAAAAAGTCAAAAAATCCACTCACAAAATGGGGCAGAGCACTGAACAGGGAGTTCTCAGAGGAAGAAATACAAATTGCAAGCTCACACTTAAGAAAATGTTCAACATCCCTAATCATGAAAATTAAAACAACTATGAGATTCCACCTTACTCCAGTAAGGACAGCAAATATTAAAAATCTAATGAAAACAAATGCTGGTGAGGTTGTGGAGAAATAGGAACCCTCATTCTCTGTTTGTGGGAATGTAAGATGGTACAACCACTATGGAAAGAAATATGGAGAAGCCTAAAAAGGTTGAGTGTAGAGTTACCAACAGACCCAGTTATTCCCTTATTGGGCATTTACCCTAAAAGCTCCAAGCCTCATTTCAGAGAGATTTGCTCAACCATGTTTATAGCTGCTCAGTTCATAATACCTAAGAACTGGAATCAACCCAGATGTCCATTATTAGACAAGTGAATAACCAAGTTGTGGCATATCAACAAGATGGGATTCTACACAGCAGTAAGGAAAAATGACACAATGAAATTTGAAGAAAAATGGTCAAACCTAGAACATTCTCAGCAAACTCACCCAACCACAGAAAGATAATTGTCACTTGTCGCATGGTCTCATCTTTGGCTCCTATCTTCAAACTGCTTGAGATGCTGACATACCTAATAAACATCTCGAAGACTAGACAATAGGGAGGGTGGGGTGGTAGGCAAATGTAATGGTGAAGGTGGGCACAAAACTAGACCCAAATGGAAATGGCACCATAACATCCTATATCCTGAACAATAGACTAGAAGGTTGAACCCTCATCAAGTCCTTAGAGGCAATACCTGATTCACTGGGCACTGAAGAGGGTATGAAGAAGACTAACCTTAAGCTGCTCCTGCTTCTCTCTCTTTCTCTACATGTTCTCTCTCTTCTCTAATTCTCTTCTGTATTACCTATCTTTTTCTTCATTCTTTTCCCTTGGCACTGGCCCAGTACCAGGATGCCATTAACATCCACAATGAACTGTTGATCAGAGAGACCTACAAGTTTTCCCAAAAGGAGACAGATTTCTGTCAGAGTACTTAATGACCCACCAAAAGGTTGATGGTAAGACCCTACTGCCAAAGACACCATATGCTGTTGATATGGAACATGGAGTGACCTCGCTGGAACTGGAAGATAGTCAGTCCCCAGACAGCTTGTCTAGTGCCAGAAGGTGCTACATGAGTGACTGTTGGAATGTGACCAACTACTGTCCAAACAACACTTGATCTAAGCTTCTCAGCAAGCAAACAACCTGATGCGATGCTCACACAAGGGCAATAGTGGCACACAGACATGGTAGGTAACCAACTGCTCTTGATTTGGCTAACAGATCCACTCTGTGGAACAGATCCCATAGCTGGAACTGGGAAACAAGTCAGAACCATATACAAAAATCAAGCCCACTCCCCAATATCAAGTTCCCACCAATCGTGGGCTACAAGAGAGCCTACACCTATGAAATTCTCTCTAAAATAATAATGGTTAACCCATATTTTCTGGTGCTGACTTCTTTCTCCATTGGAGAATTTGCTTCTCTTTTTCAGATAGATGCAGATCCTGATGAGAAAATCAGCCCACCTCACCTCACCAGGGCCCCAGCTAAAACCATAGAGTAATTGGGGAAAGGAGCAAGAGTGCTGCTTTCTTGGTGAACATGGTACCAACACAAGGGTGAAGGAGATAGACACTGAGAACACTCAACTCCTACCAAATCAGATATCCAGAGACACAGAGGCTCCTTAAACCTCATCACTCAAGTAGACCTAAAATGATCCCAACATGGCTCAGGGAAATTTGCAGAAGAGGGGGTAGAAAGATTGTTAGAGCCACAAGTTGGGACATTATACACAGAGACATTGCCTCTTCCCTATAACTGATGGCTACCCCCATAATGAATGACCCACATTCACCAACAAGGATAATCCCTTTGGAGGGGGAAGGGGAGGCAGGAGGCTAACAATGGTACCAGCATGACTGCATACACACTATCTACATAACTAATAAAAAAGAGAAAAAGTTGTTTACATCAGCAATTTTGGAATATACATCAAATTTACTGCTGAGTTGCATCATCCTTTTGTAAATATATCATGCTGTTTTATGTACTCACTGGTAAAGGGATATTTGGATTAATTTTGCTCTTTGACTACTATGAATAATACTTCTATAAATATTGAAGATTAATACTTTTGTCTGGATATATGTTTTCCTGACTCTGGCAGATACAGTCAAGTAGAATTATTGGTTAATAGAGGAATTTTATGCTTTTAAGACTTTAGAAATCTGACAGAATGGTGTTATACAAAGTGACTTCCTCATTTTATATTCCTACTGTGAATGGAGTCTGGTATTGTTTCTTTACTTTCTTACCCAACACTTATAATTGCATATTACAATATGAATTAATCTCAAATATATAGAAGGAAATGAATGGGACCAAAGAACATAAAACTATGACTATAAAAGTCTTTAAAAAGACAAAACAAATCTAGAGACAGATTATAAATAAATGGTAATCTTGGAGGTAGAATTGAGTTTAGCACAAATGTTATAAGGAATCAGGTATAAAGATAATATCTTAGGGCTGGAGAGATGGCTTAGCCATTAAGGTGCCTGCTAAGCCTAACAACCCTGTTCCAATCTCCAGGTCCCACGTTTAGCCAAATGCAAAGTGAGGCAAGGGTGCAATGCCTCACTTGACAACAAGGGGGTGCACACATCTGGATTTTGTTCACAGCAGCTGAGAGAATGCTGGCAGTGCCCTTCTCTATCTATCTCCCTCTCCCTCTCTGTCTGTCTTCCTCTGTGTCTCTCTCCAAAAATAAATAAAATAATCAAACAAAATTTAGAAAAAAAAACGATAATATCTTAAACAATATATCTTAAAAATAGTTTCCCAACACTGTAAGTCTAATAAAATGTATGATTTTATGATACCTTAATAATATTCAACTACAGAGATATATCTATATCTATACATTTAAATGCAATTTCATAGGTCATTTTCATATATATGAAAATGACCTACTTGCACAAATGTATAGATTTGCATATATATATATGTATGAATACTACTGAACATTACATATAGTATTTTTCTAAAACTTAATTCTAGCCAAAAAGAGTCAGAATTGTATGTAAGATTGAACATAGAAATTTAAAGTAAAAGCTCCTTCAATTATCACTTGAGTAGGTTATGCCAATGATAAATTTGACTTTGGTTTTGAAGTATGTTTTGTTTGTTGAAGAATGTCTACAAAAATAGTGCTATAACTTGAGAAAATGTCTCTCAGGAAAGTAACAAAAACAGTCCACATTTTCTTTCATATATTTTTAATCCACACAATCATTTAGATCTTGACTCATGAATTCTTTTTGTGCTTAGTTGTCATTGGTATTGTCATTTTGTAGTCTTCTCAACATTGCATTTTCAGCATTGCCATTTCATTCTGTCTGATATACATTCTTTAAAATTTATTCACATGTCTGATTGATCTTGTATTAGGTGAAGTCATTTAATTGTTCCCTGATGACTTAAATAGAAAAGATCCAAGCATTTCCAATAAATTGAGTTCACATTAAGCAAATATGAACAAGACCTCTAAAAGCATTTGTAAAAATGTTGTATATAGCAATGCTTTCATTTCTCTCTGGTAAGTGCTTAGAAATTAAAGTGCTGGGTTTTTTAGTATATCAGTGGTTATATTTTTAAATAAGTATTTTCAAAAATAGGATATGTCTTTGATATATTTGTACTAAAATATATATTGTTAAAATAAGCCTCCTCCATAAACAGAATGTTCATCTCTTGGCAGCAACATAATTACCCACTGAAATTAAAGTTCAGATAGATGTTTTCAGCATCTGCGTTAGTAACAGTGTGGGCTCAATCATTCACTGTGTAGGATGGTATGTTCTGAATTATAAGGAAATTAGTAACAATTTTGATCTCTAACTACTCGATACTAGCAGGACCCTGGCAATAGTAAATATCCCTTGAAATGCAAAATTAATCCCTCCTTTAAAGTACTATTTTGAGGGCTGGAGAGATGGCTTAGCGGTTAAGGTGCCTGCCTCCTAAGCCTAAGAACGCTGGTTCCAATCTCCAGTGGTTCCAATCTCCAGGTCCCACGTTTAGCCAGATGCAAAGTGATGCAAGGGTGCAATGCTGCACTTGACCACAAGAGGGCACATGCATCTGGATTTCGTTCACAGCAGATGAGAGGTTGCTGGTGTGCCCATTCTCTACCTGTCTTCCTCTCCCTTTCTCTCTGTCTTTCTCTCTCTCTGTCTCTCTCAAACAATAAAATAAAATAAAATGTTCTGAAGTACTATTTTGGTAATTTTTTCACAATAATCTAAAATAAAGTTAAACAGAAATTTATTATTTATTCACCACTTCAGGCACTGTTCATTTACTGTGTAGATTTAAAACCTATCTGGTATCATATTGTATATGCCTAAAGATCTTTTGACATTTCTTTTTGTACAAGTTACTGATGAGTATTTTATTTTATTACCATTTTGGTGTGCATTGTATGAATGTTAATTCATGCTGCTTGTTAGTATGTAGAGGTGTGTGCAGATGTGCACAGCCCATGCACACTGATAAGGAGGCAAGAGGAGGACTTAGTGTGTCCTCCTCTATCATCCTTCTGTCTTTTTTTCCTGAAGCAGAGTGAATCATTGAAAAGGGAGCTTATGCTGTTGTTCAGTTGGGCTGGCTGACCAGCAAGACCCATAAATGCCTCTGTCTATGCCACCTTCAGTATTGGAGTTGCAGATGTGTGGCCATGACCAGCATTTTATGTGGATGTTGGGGTCTAAATTTGGGTCCTCTCGCTTGCACAGAAGCACCCAATACCATTAAGTAATTCCCATAGAAATGATCTTTCTAGATTTGTCTGTAAAAGTCTTACTACTCTTTAGCTTTGTTTTGAGTTCAGATTCTGAATTGATGGGATTTTCTTCATTTTGTATTGAATTTCTAACAAAGTTACTGCTTTATCTTTGGTTCATATAGGTTATGTGGGCTAATCTACTGTGACTCTTATCCTTTTTATTTTGCAGGTAGTTTTTTATTCACTTGCTGAGTTCATAATTTTAGTATATAATTATATTACACTTAAATATGATATATTAGGAGTGTTGTGTATGTGCAGTAGAGAGAGAAATATGAGGGAGAGGGCAGAAAGGGAAGGAAGGAGAAAAATGGATTGAGATAGAAAGAGAGATCAATTTGATTTTCTTTGCCCAAGGAAAGAGAGGTTGAAAAAAATAGTGTTTGGAAATCTCTTAAATTTGTGCATCTGTGATCCAATTAGTTTTGTCTTGTTCACATTCTTTCTTTTTGAGAATTTCTAGATGTAGATGGGAACATGAGATGGGTTTTAGATGCTCTATATTACCCTACTTGGAGTAGTACTATTAAAAGTCTGACAGAAATCTGTCAAAAGCAGCATTCTTTGCTTCCTTTAACATATAATTTTGTGCTAGAATTTCATTTTGACATCTTAAAATTTCTAGCTCTTTTCTGAAATTAGAACAGATGAATATCTTTGTTCATGTCTTTTGGTTTTGTTCACAAGAACCTTGAAGTTATAGTATTAGCTAACTGTATTCACTGCCTGAATGGCCAACAATGGGCTTGTGTTTTCTCCAGGGCACATGTTGATCTTTCTTTATGAAGTAAGGTATTTTTACATCATTTTTGTGTTGCACACAATTTTGTATTAGTTATGTAAATAGTGTGTATATAGTCATGTTAGTACCATCATTAGTGTCCTCCCTGTCCTCCCCTCTCCGAAGGGACTCTCCTCATTGGGGAATGTGGGTCATGCATTGTGGGGGTAGCCATCAGTTATGGGGAAGAGGAAATGTCTCTGTGAATAATCTCCCAATTTATGCCTCTAACAATCTTTCTATTTATTTCAGAGAAAGAGGCAGACTGAGAGAGAGGCTGCTGCAAACAAACTCCAGATGCATGCATCACAATGTGCATCTGAGGGATTAAACCTGGTTCCTTAGGCTTCACAGGCAAGTGCCTTAAACACTAAACCATCTCTCTAGGCCCTGTTTCACACAATTTCTAATGGAGTATTGAAACCAAATGCTTGGGTAGTAAAAGTGGAAATAAATACTCTTGGTTATGCAAAAGAGTTAGAGATAGCAAAGAGATACTGTTCTTCCTCCATCTTCATTTTTGTGTCCTTTCTGGTTCCTGATTCTCAGGAAGGGATACACATTACGGATTTTTGAGTTCTCTTGTAGTTAGAACAAGGTGAGGGTTTTTCAGCTTTATACATCCTATCTAAAAGCCTGAAGTCAATAATTTGTTCTAGTTTTCTGGTTATTTATTTATGGCTATGCTACGTATTGAGCATGGCCTATGGCATGCTAAATAAATGTGTTCTACTCCTGAGCTATAGCCCTAGCTCCTAACATTATATCTATTCTTTAGAATTTAAAAACATTTTGAGTCATGAGATGATGTTATTTCATCCAGAGAGTACTTTCATTTGACTTTCCAGGTCACTGGAAACATTATCCTTTTACATCACTATTATATTTCTGGAAATGAGACCTTCTGTACCACTCAGATGACATAAAGTTATACTGTTTTTAAATTCAGGACATCATAAAATCATGAAAGACATAATTTTCTTTTGCTGCCTTGTGGGAAGAAACCTAAGTCACAGGACATTCTGGAAAGAGCTCATCTTGGCCACATTCTGAAACTGATCTTCTAATTTTTTCACCCAGTGAGGTGAAGTAGCCACAAAGAATGCACTCACCTTTTCATATTTCTGTATTAAGTTTCATCCACTACCTTATGCACATTGCTTATTCATGTTGTTGGTGTTTCTTATGCTAAGTCAAGTTTTATTCCTTTTGACTTATTTCCCCATTGTCTCGAGACAATGTTGGTTGGTTTTCCTTCTGTTGTTCTCTCATTAATATCTGCTGTGGATTTCAGATAAGGCAGAGTATAAGAAAGATTTATTCTTTATGGATTAAGAGTGAAGGCAATTTTCCTTGCTGGCTCCCTTTGTACAAATTTACTTTTTGTTTCATACTGTCATTACTGTGATATACACATTTCCCCTATGTTGTGTAAGGTTAAGGATTCCTCTGTCTCATATACTCACTCTCAAAATGAAATCTACAGTTTTCAACTTCAGCAGCTTCACTCAGGATAACCCAGACTTAAGAATCCAATCTTTGGAATTTATTTCTTTTGATTTATTTATGGTCTCTAGAACATAATAATGTGTTACTATGTGAATGTAAAAGAAATTTAGAGTGAACATCCATATACCCAGCATTTGTATTCTACTATTAAAAATTTACTAGGCTTAGTATATAATGAATATAATCATTTCTCTATCAACCATTCAAATCATCTTATTTTTATTATATTTATAATGAAATTTTTAACATCTCTACATCGTCCGCTTTTAGTTTGTCAACATGTCTTTCATTAGCTATAGCTCACTATTGATTAAAAATTTATTTTACTGCCAGGTTCTCTGTGCCAGATAGTGTGTGGGCAGGAACGGTATGGGTTGAGTAGGCCAGATCCCTGTTTCCCTGCTCCTCCCATTTCTGTGGTCATGGTTCCCTGAGCTGAAAAGTGTGCAGATGGACAGGTGTGGAGTGAGTAGGTCAGACCCCTGCTTCTCTGCTCCTCCAAGCAGAGTCCACCTATACTATGGTGAGTCTATTTTTGATTATTGTGATCTTCTTGTTGTTGTCTTTTGAGAGTGGTTGTATGACTGTTCTGTGTGGAGTATTGCCCCAAGTATTCTCTGTGCATTTGGCTTTGTGTTCATAAAATCTTTGATTTAATCTATTATGAGGGATACCTTTTCTGGGCAGAATAGGTTGGATTGGAAGCCATAGCTTTTTAGTTTGTTTTTATTATCAAGAGTTTTAACTATGATGTGCCTTGGATAGTTTCTTCTTTAGTCCTGTCTGTTCATGGTTCTGTGGGCTTCTTGTATCTGGATGGGCTCTCTTTAGAGAGATTCAGAAAATTTTCTTCAATAATTTTGTTGAATATGGTCTCTATGCCTATGACCTGTGTTTCCTCTCCTTCTGGTATACCCATGATCTGGATGTTTGGTTGTTTTAATGTGTCTCACAGTTCCCTCGTATTCTGGTCACTTGAGTTTTTTGAATTTAGCAAAGTTTTTAGCCTCCAGATCAATTTCCTTTGTCTTATCTTCCAGGTCAGAAGTTCTGTCTTCCACATGAGTAACTCTGTTCATCAGGGGTTCTAGAGAGGATTTATAATTTCTATTTGATTTTTGTTTTCTATTGTGTTATTTTGCATCATGTCCATATCTTTCTTGAGGTAAGATTTCAATTCAAGAAACTGTGTTGATGCTTCCTTGAGTTCATTCTTGCATTTGATTAAGTCTTCATTAAGCTTAATCAACTGGTGTTGAGATCTTCCATTTGTTTACTCAACTTCAATACACATACATATTTACATATTTGTGGCTTCTAATGTTTTCTTACTTTAAATTAAATGTAGTGTCAAAAGTTGAATGCTCTAAGAGATGATTCTACTCAATTTCATTTATCCAGTTGTTGGTTTTTTGATGGTTTGCTTCTGATTTAGTGATTTTTTTTTTTTTGATCAGGGTCACACTAGATATTGTGTTTTCATTTTGGGAATGAATTTCTCTTAAATTCTCTATGATTTCATTGGAGGTTTCCATTGTAGGACTAGGCATCCTTGGTGTATATCTCTCAGGTTTTTTGACTTTCATTGGCTTTTTCTCATTGTTGTCTATCCATTTTAGGGAGAGTCTTCATTTTATTGAAGAGGAAACAAGGTTTTGTCCTTTGGCCCATGTACTCTCTGACTCAGGTGAACAGGGATGTTGGTACTTAGTAGCCATTCAAGGTACCAGAACAAAAGGCCTGATTCCACAGCCCATGCAGGAACCAGGCATCCACAAACAAGGCACCATGGGATCTACTAGGACCAGGGAACTGGGAACATCCAGCAAACAGGGATTTGGTGTACTCATTCCTTGCCATTCCTGCCAGCACACCCTCCCACAGAGTGTACCTTGACCAGCTGAGCTGGAAGGAGCTGGAAAATGGGATCTGGCCTAGTCACACCATGCCACTGTGCCTGCCTGCACACAGTCTAGCACAGGGAAACCAGTCCAAAAATAGGCTCACCATAGTATAAAACACAAGAAACCACCAAATGCCATAAAACACCTCATCATGGCAAAGATTAATTCCAACCTCACAGTATAACTTTAAATATCATTGGTCTTAACTCACCCATCAAAAGACACAGCTTATCATGGGTAGGGACTTTAATATTCCACTATCATCAATAGACAGATCATCCAAGCAGAAAATCAATGGGGATATAACAGAGCTCAACAACATTATAGGTCAATTAGACCTAAGGGACATCCATAGAACTCTCCACCACAACTCTACAGAATACACATTCTTCTCAGCACCCCACAGAACCTTGTCCAAAATTGACTATACATTAGGCCATATTGCGTGACTTCATAAATTGAAGTAACTCCCTGCATCATGTCCAATCACAATACTTTAAAGCTAGAAATTAACAAGAGATACATCAAGAACCCACCAGCACCTGGAGACTAAACAACACACTTTAAACAATGAATGAGTCATGGAAGAAATCAAAAAAGAAATTGTAAAATTTCTAGAATTGAATAATAATGAAAACATAACCACCAAAACTTATGGGACACTCTCTCTGTGTCATTCTCAAATAAATAAATAAAAATAAGAAAAAATTTTAAAAGGGGGATGAAGAGATGGATTAGTGGTTAAGTGCTTGCTCGATTTCCCAGTACCCAAGTAAGGCAGATTCACAAGGTGGTGCATACATCTAGAGTTCCTTTGCAGTGGCTGGAGGCCCTGGTGTGCCCATTCTCTCTCTCTCTCTCTCTCTCTCTCTCTCTCTCTTTCTCTCTCTCTCTCTGACTCCTTCTCTCTCTGCCTGTCTGTCACTCTCAAATAAATAAATAAAAATAAACAAAATTCAAAACTTATGGGACACAATGAAGGCAGTTCTAAGGGGAAAAAATCAGAGCACTAAATGCCTCCATTATAGAGAAATAGAGATCCCAAATTAACTAACTGGAAAAACAAGAAGAATCCAACTGAAATAGCTCCAGAAGGAATGAAATAATCAATATTAGAGCAGAAATTAATGAATTGGAAACTAAGAAAACAATGTAAAAAAATCAATGAAATGAAGAGTTGGTTCTTTGAAAACATACAAGATTGACAAACCCCTGGACAATTTGATGAAGCAAAATAAAATAAAAAGCAAAGTCTCAAATTAACAAAATCAGAAATGAAAAATGAGAGATCACAACAGTCATCAATGTAATTGGAAGAATCATCAGGGCATACTTCCAAAATCTCTACTCCACAAAGTTGAATAATATAGAAGAAAGGGATGAATTCCTAGATAAATACCACCTACCAAAACTGAACCAGGAGCAGATTATTCTCCTAAACAAACCTATCACATCCATGGAGATTGAAAAGGTAATCAAAAAGAAAAGTCCAGGACCAGATAGTTTCTCAGTTGAATTCTATCAAACCTTCATTGAAGAACTGGAATCAATTTTTCTCAAACTGTTTCTCCTAATCAGAGACCAGTAAATCTTCCCCAACTCCTTTTATGAAGCTAGCATCACCTTAATACCAAAACCAGACAGAAATACAACAAAAAAAGAAAACTATAGGCCTATATCCTTGATGAACTTAGACATAAACATCCTGAACAAAATTCTTGCAAACCGAATTCAACAACACATCAAAAGCATCATCCACCTTGACCAAGTAGGCTTCATCCCAGGGAAGCAAGGATGGTCAACTTATGGAAATTGGTTGATGTAATATACCACATAAATAAACTTAACCATAAGAACCACATGATCATCTCAATTGATGCAGAGAAGACTGTTGACAAAATACAACACCACTTCATAATCAAATGCTAGAAATAATGGACATGCAGGGTTTATATCTCAACAAACTAAAGGCTATATATAAAGCACCTAAAGCCCAAATAATACTTAATGGGGAAATACCCAAGGAGTTCCCACTGAGATCAGGAATAAGACAGGGATGCCCATTCTCACCACTGCTCTTCAACATAATACTGTCTGTACTAGCCCAAGTAATAAGACAGGAGAAAGAAGTAAAAGGGATTCAGATTGGAAAGGAAGAAGTCAAGTTAGCTCTATTTGCAGATGACATGATCCTGTATATAAGTGAACCAAAAGTCTGTATCTCAAAACTTCTAAAGGTGATTAATTCCTTCAGTAAAGTGGCAGGATACTACATCAATGTACAAAAATCAGTAGCTTTTCTATATGCATAGGAAAAACATACAGAGAAAGAAATCAGTGAAGATGTCCCATTTTCAACAGCAATATAAAAAATTAAATACCTTTGACTAACACTAACTATGTGAAAGATATACATAAAGAAAACATAAAAAAAACTCAAAAAAGAAATTGAGAAGGACTTGAGAAGATTAAAGACCTCCCATGCTCCTAGATAGGTAGAATTGATATTGTGAAGATGGCAATTCTGCCAAAAGCAATATACAGATTTAATGCAATACCAATAAAAATACTAGGATTATGCTTCACAGAGATTGAAAACACGATCTCAAAATTCATATGGAATGGCAGAAGGTCTTGGATATCCAAACATATGCTCAACAACAACAAAAACAACAAAAAAAAACCTCTGGAGGGATCACCATACCTGATCTAAAGCTATATTACAAAGCCATAGTAACAAAAATAGCATGATACTGGAATAAAAACAGAAATATAGACCAGTGGAACAAAATTGAAGACCCAGAACTTACGTCAAGTAACTACAGCTACTTGATCTTTTTTTTTTTTAAAGAATAAAATACATTCTTATATTAATATAAAATGTGATTGTTTTATTTAAACTCAGTAGGTACAGCTATATTCAGGAATGAGTAAATTTAATAACAACGTTAAGTTAATGAGTAAATCCTATAGAAGTACCTATAGTCATTTAAGTTAGACCTTACTGCAGAAGACACCATATACTTGATCTTTGATAAAGGTGCCAATAATGTAGACTGGAGAAAAGACAGCATCTTCAACAAATGGTGTTGGACAAATTGGATGACCATATGTAGAAAAATGAAATTAGACCCGCTCATTTTGCCATACACAAAAACCAAGTCCAGATGGATTAAAGACCTCAATGTAAGTCCTGAAACTCTTCAACTACTGTAGGAAAAAAATAGGCATGCTCCATGATGTAGGACTGGGAAAAGACTTCCTGAACAAAACCCCAGTAGCACTGGAAATTAAATAAGCACTCAACAAATGGGATTTCATGAAGCTTTTGCACAGACAAATATACCATAAGTAGAACCAATAGATTACCCACTGACTGGGAGAAAATTTTCACCTGCTATACTACTGACAGAAGTCTAATATCTAGAATCTACAAAGAACTCCAAAAAGTAAATAATAAAAAAAATCAAACAAACCACTCCAAAAGTGGAGCAGAGAACTGAATAGGGAGTTCTCAGAGGAAAAATTACAAATGGCTAACACACACTTAAGAAAACATACAACATCCCTAACCATTAGGGAAATGCAAATTAAAACAACTATGAGATTCCACCTTACCCCAGTAAGGATGACAAACATTAAAAGATCAATGAGAAAAAAAATATTGGCTAGGAACTGAAGAAATAGTATACTTATTTACTGTTGTTGGGAAGTAAGCTGGTACAACCACTATGGAAATCAATATGGAGACTCCTGAAAAGGATGAATATAGAGTTACCAACAGATCCTGTTATTCCCTTACTGGCCATTTACCCTAAAAGCTCCACACCTCATTTCAGAGGTAGTTGCTCAAACATGCTTACAGCTGCTCAATTCATAATAGCTAATAACTGGAATCAACCCAGGTGCCCATTATTGAACAAATGGACAACTAAGATGTGGTATATCTACATGATAGAATTCTACTCAGCAGTAAGAAAAAATGACACAATGAAATTAGTAGAAAAATCATCAAACTTTGAACAGATCATACTAAGTGAACTCACACAATCACCAAAAGACAATTGTCACATGGTCTCACCCATATGCATTTCCTCACCTGGATCAGCCCAAGTTACTGACATACCTGAACAGCATCTTGTGGCTTGGACAAGGGAGGGTAGGGCTTGGGGGAAGGGGAAGGAAGGGAGGTGACTCAAAACTGAACCCAAATTGAACTGGTACCATAGAATCCTATATCCTGGAAGTTAGACTAAAAGGTTGAACCCTCAATAGTACCTTAGGGGAGCACCTGAATTGAAGGGCCCTGGAGAAGGTGAGATGATGCCCAACCTTAAATTTCTCCTATTCCTCTTTTTTTTTTTTTTTTTTTCTTTTTTTTTTTTTTTTTGTCTGTCTTTTTCTTTTCTTTTCTTTTCTCTTGGTACTGGCCTGTAACTAACTCCCTGTACCAGGACATGGTTAACATCCACAAAAGCTGTTGATCAGAGATACCTACAATGTCTCCGAAAACAAACAAGACAGAGTTATATCAGAGCACATGATTACCCACCAGAGATTAATGGTAAAACCCTACTGCTGAAGACACCATGCACTGTTTTCACAGACCATGGAGAGACCTAGTTGGAAACTGGAAGAGAGGCAGTCCCCAGACAATTAGCCATTCTAGTGCTGGAAAGTGCTACATGAGTTACTGGAGGAAAGTAGCTAACATC
This sequence comes from Orientallactaga sibirica, assembly GCA_036365145.1. NCBI lineage: Eukaryota > Metazoa > Chordata > Mammalia > Rodentia > Dipodidae > Orientallactaga > Orientallactaga sibirica. The sequence goes on from JAEOAD010000240.1 coordinate 4,666,861, forward strand.
TGTCTGAGCAACTCAACATAAGCTTCTCAAAAGCAAACAACCTGATATGCTGCTCACACAAGTGCAATAGTGGCACATAGGCATGGTGGGTAATGACTGCTCTTGTTTTGACTAAGGGATCTGCTCAGTGGAAAGAAAATCATATCTGGAATTGGGAAACAAGTCAGAATCATATCCAGATAATGATTTTGCTTTCCAATGTCAAGTCCCCACTAAACTTGGGCTATAAAAGGGATTACACCCTTTAAATCCTCTCTAAATTAATAATAGTTATCCCTTCTAACCAGTGCTGACTTCTCTTTCTACTGGAGATTCTGCTTCTCTTTGTCAGATAGTTGCAGGACCTGAGGAGATACTCAATTCAGCACACTTCACCCCAGCCCCAGCTGAAACCACAGAGGAACTGGGGAAATGTGCAAGAGTTCTGCTTTCTTAGTGAACCCAATGTCAGCACAAAGGTGAAGGAGATAGACACTGAGGGTGCTCAAAACCTTCCAAAGCAGAGATCCAGACACTCCTAGGAGCCCATCACTGAAGTAGACTTAAAATGCACCCAACATGTCTCATGGAATTTTGCTGAAGAAGGGGTGGAAATATTTTTAGAGCTACAAGTTGGAACATTATGCACAGAGACATTGCCTGTCCCCCATAACTGACTGCTGCTATCCCAATGGGATTGACCTGCACCCCCAATGAGGAGGGCATCTTCAGAAAAGGGACAGGGATGAGGGAAAGGATGGTACCAACATGCACTGTTTACATACTACATATGTCTACTTTCATACAAACTTTATAAACACACAAGTTTGAAGTGTGCATTCACTGAATTTAGACCAACATATGTACTATACAATTTGCACTGCTAACAAGACAACAAAGCATTTATCTGTGTGTGGTGGTACATGACTATAATCCTAGCACTTGAGAGGCTGAGATGGGAGGACCACAAGTTCAAGGTAATCTTGGGCTGCAGAGGGCAGCCAATTATGTAAAAACCACAAAGTTATAAAACACTATTCTCAAAGAATGTTTTATCATTCTCCTTAGTCATTCTAGCCATCATCCAAATCCTACCCTAAGCAATCATTATTCTTCTCACATCTTTCAGAGCAGATTGTATTTTTGCTTTGTAATGGCACACATTTGAGTTAATCATGCCTGCTCTTTAGTATATGATTGCTTCATTTGGCATAGTGTTATTGAAACTCATCTATGTTGGAAAACATCAGAAATTTGTTTCATTTTATTGCTGCATATTTTTCATTGAAAGAATTTATTACAATTTGTCTATTCTCATATTGAGCAGCAAACATTCTTTTCTGTTCATTTGTATGTATATCTAAGGTTGGCATAAATGAGCATCAGAGTGGGGTATATTTAATTTTATAAGAAACTGTGAGAAACTTCAGTGCTTTTCACTTGTCCTTCTTCTGCCATAGAAAAATGTGTCATTTACTCACCAGCACTTAATGTTAAAGCTATTTAAATTTTACTTATTTTTGGTTTAAGTTTTTAAAAATATTTTTCTTCTAACAACATGGTCTTCTGTTGCCCAGGCTTCCTCCAAAGACTAGCCTCAAGTGATTTTTTTTAAATATCCTCATAACCTCTTGTTCATAACATGGTAACAAATGAAATCAGGAGCAGCTAGTTGAGACACAAACTCCAAAGAAGAGAAAACATCCAAAAGGCAATACCAGTGTTGGAGCTGAACTCTTAAACTCCCTGACTCATCAACTAACACTTTTTTTTTCTTTTTACCTCCTAGTTCTTCCTCCTCCCTTGGAACATTTTGGTGGGCATTTTTTCCCTACTGGCAGGCATTTTCTGAACCCATGCTTTTCCACCTAATCCATCTACCAATTTTTCAGTTGGTCCAATCTGATCAGGCTTCTTCTCAGTGCAGAGAAGCCAAGGTCCAGGAAGCCACATGTGCAACCCCTTCCAGACCCTCCATACTGCAGGGAACTTTCAATTTTCCCTTCTCAAAAAAAAGTTTGCTTGCTTGCCTCTCTTCTGTCCATGTTTGTAATTCAACAAATTCTGACTCAGAAAATCTGTACAAGGGATTGTAAGAAAGACATTTGGAATAGTCAGTACTTGTTATTAAGATCTTTACAAGGGAAACGGAAGCACCAAGATTGTATGCAGTGGAAAAGAAAGAATTCATGCAAGTTCAGTGAGTATGTTTTGGCAGCCTAAATTGGGGGAGGGGATATGAACAGGAAGGAGATATTATTTTTTAACATATGGGGTAATGCAAAACATGCAATGCCATGTAACAAAAGTTAAAGGCCAGGCAGTATCCTCAAACTTAACAAGAAAGAAGGCTTGGCCAGGAAAAACTCTGTGGGGAAAGATATGGATGGATATTGTAAAGACCAAAGAACACAGAAACCAAATTATTATAAAAATATAATATTATAGTGTATATAATATTATAATAAAGTCTTAGCTAATGAAACATAACATTTTAAAGGTATCTATGTTGGGGACCAAAAGTCCTTAAAATTTATACCAATTAAATAAGTTGCTTTGTCTAGGTAGTGAGATGTAAATTACATAAAATCACATGACATACAAATATGGCTCATCTCTCCACATAAATTGAATACTGAGAATGATATTTTGCCCATCTTCAAATGGCTGTGTTCTAGAAGGATATCCATTTCCATTATTCTCAATTGTGCTTCTTTGTTTCTGTGTAGCTTATTGGCAACCCTCTGGGGATTAGCTCCACACCTGCTAGATGTGTGGAAGTTACATTCCTGTTTACCATTTCTTATTTGAATACACGAACATCTGGTCAAGGTTTGTGTTAGAAATCCTCTAGCTGCAGAGCTCACCTGCTGTTAATATTTTACTTTCCAACTTTGTGTTATCCTCCTGATTCATAAGGCTGTTATCTTTTAGTTTAGGACCCAATTACATCCTAGGAATCTTTAATATTCAAGACAATAATCAACCAGTAGGAGTTATCGGACACCTATTATGTGCTCAGGACTTAGGCTCTAACAAGGACAAAGATAGATGAGTTCATCCTTGTCTTGTAGGAGTTACAACTAGTTGGAACAACAATACAATGCCAGGCATCATTAAAAAGTTTATTGCATAGTGTCACAGAGAGAAAGAAATGAAAACCAAAGGATACAGACAAAGGTTGACAGCAGTTAAACTTGAATAAGATGTTGGCCTTAAAAATAGGCAAGTTAGGGGCTGGAGAGATGGCTTAGCAGTTAAGGCACCTGCCTGCTAAGCCTAAGAACACTGGTTCCAATCTCCAGTGGTTCCAATCTCCAGGTCCCACGTTTAGCCAGATGCAAAGTGACGCAAGGGTGCAATGCCGCACTTGCCCGCAAGGGGACGCACACATCTGGATTTTTTTTGTAGCAGCTGAGAGGCTGTTGGCACACCCATCTCTATCTGTCTCCTTCTCCCTCGCTGTCTTTCTCTGTGTCTCTCTCCAAAAATAAATAAAATAATTTAAAAAAAATTTTAAAAAGGGAAGTTAATACACCCATCATTTGAAATTCTTTATTTGTGCAGGAGTAGTGGTAAGTACCTTTTATCCAAGTGCTTGGGAGAGAGGCAGAGGTAGGAGGATTTCTGTGAATGTGTGACAAGCCTGAAACTAAGGCGTGAGTTCCAGGTCAGCCTGGGCTAGAGCAAAACCCTACCTCGAAAAAGCCCCCACTTATCCAAAGTTATTTATTTGTACGTGTGTGTGCCATCAGCTTTCACAAGCAAGCTCCTTTAACCACTGGCCCATCAGCCAACCCCCTTAAATCACACAATTGAAGTGTTTCTAATCTTTCAGCATTAGTTATTAAGGACTTGATTTCTTAAGCTTCTGACTTCCAAAGTTTGACATTTATTCAGAAATGTAGTCACTTCCCATTGCTGAGAAAAAGCACCAGGAGTAAAGGATGTATTTTGTTTTACCATCTTGAGGGGAAGCTTCATGAGGAGCATGAGAAGAGGCTAGACATCACCTCATCCACAACAGATAGAAACAGCAGCAAGAGACTGAGCCAAACTCTGGCAAGGGAGAGCTGGCTAAAATACCCTAATCCAGTTCCCAACAATATACCTGTTCCAGAAAGGCCCAGCCTCCCTCATTGCCATCAGCTGGTGACCAAGCATTCAAAGCACTTAAGTTTATGGGGGACATCTGATTCAAACCACCATAAGAAATTTCACACTGCCATCAAAATGCCTCATTATCCTCATATGAATTTTCTAATTGATAGTTCATTTCTTGGTTACTTGTTCTGAGACAAGGTCTCATGTAGCTCAGACTTCCCTCAAAGTTGCTGAGGCTACTGTGGAGTTCCAGATCCTCTGGCCTACCTCAAGTGCAGACATGACAGTTGTACATCACCACACATGCCTGGCTTTTAATTGATTTTATTTGGAGAAATTAATAAGGAAATATTTGGATACTATAATCCTAAACTTTTTTTCACTCTGATAAAATAAATATTAGCCCATTAGATGTTTATTGCCTTAATACAGAATAGCAAGTTTTCATTTCATTTAGTATTTCCCACAAGAGAAAATATAAATTTTAAAAATATAGAATGCCACCTTATTTTTATATAGTCACATCAAATTTGCCCTTGTTGTACTATATAAGTTTCATATAGGCAATGACATAAATAGTTTGAGCCTTCAATTATTATTTAATTATACGAACTCCATGGCAATTTCCTCATTCAAACAATAATTTATCATTTGTATATACAAATTTATATATAAAAATCATATTTAAGTAGAAATTAAAATTACATTGCTTAATACAAAGGAAATGTTAATAATTCGTCATTTATTTGAAGAATTTCTTTTAAAATATATTTTAAACATGAAACCATTATGTTGATATACAAAAATATTACCACTGTGTCAGTAGGGGGAAAATACAAATGTTAAGTGTTTCTGGAATATGAAAGACTTCCACATTCCTGACATTCAGAATGGTAAGTATAAGCTGGGTGTGGGGACACAAACCTGTCATCCCAGCATGCAGGACACAGAGGTCAGAGGAATGACATAAATTTAAGGCCAGCTTGGTCTACTTAGTGAGTGTCAGGCTCACCAGAGTACATAGTGAAAACCTGCTTACATAAACAAAAACAAACAAAAAAGCAGTTTGCAAAAGACAATTAAGGAGCCATGTTAATTCTGCCTAATAATGGCATAAAAGAGTCATTTAAAACTAAAACTTGAGGTTCTAATTTAAGAAGGGCATCTAGTGACCTTTGGTCAGGATGATATCCTGTTGCCAATGATGAAAGGGGTCTTTTCCTAAAACAAATGTACAATGGCACAAGTAAATACATGTGCATCTAACCTTCAGACATGCTGTGTGAAAGCCACAGCATAAACCTCATCACAAACAGTCCCACGGATACCCCCCAGTTGGCTTTGCACAAAGGAGTAGCTGCCAACACACACCACCATTCTACATCTTGATATATAAAAGCACAGAAACAGGATTTTACCATCAGAACAAAGTTGATCAACCTTTCCAGATATAATTTATGCCAGCTATTCTCACCAATGTAACCCAGAATTACAGTTAATTAATGTGCAAAGGACACTCTGTTTTTTCAGTGAATAGACTTTGTGCAGCTTTCATCCAAGATAATCTCTTTCTGGAACATACTAAATATTAAAAAAAAAACTCTGCTAAAAATGATCAGGAAATCAAGCTAAAATGTAAATCATTTAAAGATTATTTTTTTGTCTTGAATTACAGAATTTTATTTAGAAACTGCTTAAAGTAGAAAAAAAAAAAAACCCTGGTAAGAAAGACCAGGTGGAAAATGGATTCCCAATAAAATATAATTTAGGGGCAACAAGCTAGAAAGGGCATCTAAAGGGAATAGAAAGGGAGGGAGGGGGGACTTAATAGGATGGTATTGTATATATGTAAGTAGAAGAACAGATTAATGGGGGTGAAAGTGAGGTAGGGGAAGAGATTGAGTAAAGGAACAGTGGAGGGAGGGCTAATCAAAATCTAAGAGGATACAAATAAGTCATAAGGAAACCTACTTTTCTGGACAATGGAACACTCAGAAGCCATAGATTGTTCCTAGAATTTTTTCAGTGCCAGGGATGAGATACCTTCCAGTGAGTTGTTGGCCAGGGAGGACACAGATACCCCCAAAACATTACAGGCCATTGCCAAGGCCCTATTGCTGAAGACTCCACATACTTGGGTGGCAAGTTCACTGAGAAATCTTGCTGGAGCTGAGCTAAAAGCCTCCTACATGTGGACCAGCTGACAGAAAGTTGGATAAAGCTGTGCTGCATGCAGTTCAATGGGAGAGAGAAATCACCAGTGAAGGTACTCAACAGTGAACACTGCAGGCTTTAAATTTGGCCAGCCAGGCCAACTGAGCCAATGGGTGCAATAATGGCATGTCTGTTATGGGGGAATCCAACTGCTCTCTAATTGGACTGGAGGCCCGCTCCATGGGAGGGAACACATCCCTGATACTGAAAACCTATGACAAGTGTAGTCATGAGCCCTAGGGGTGTAATGTCTGCTGGTGTCTCGCTAAGTGTATATACTATGCTCACCAAACTGCCCAGTAAGCACTTCTCTTAATATCCACACCCATATATTAATGCTACTCTCACTTTTGGTTAGAGAAGCTTCTCTTTTCAAATGGTGGCAACTTTGGGATAACTCAGAAGGCAACATGGTGCTGAGAATAAGTGACAGAGCAGTGCTCAGCACTGAAACATCTCAAACCTACCTTCCAAGGCTCAGGGTCCATTGCGGAAGAAGGGGCGGAAAGAATGTAAGAGCCAAAGGAAGAGTAGGAATCCTTACAACGTGCTCCTCCAGACACAAAATAGCCTGGATATCCATGAGCTCACAGTTCCTGACACTACCTACACAAGACCATCATAATAGGAGGAAAAGATCATGACATCAAACTGAAAAGGGAGACTCATTGAGAGGGGGAGGGGTTGTGATGGAGAGTGGAATTTCAAAGGGGAAAGTGTGGGGGGGGAGGAAGGAAGTACAATGGGATACTGTCTACAATTAAAGAAGTTGTCAATAAAAAATAAATAAATTTTTAAAAAGTCTAAAAGGCCACAAAGGAGAAATAGCACCACTGACATTTGAACAATAGCTAGTTACTTGCATTATTTTTTTTTTTTGGCATTGTTAATCACTGAATCAGGGTTTTCCTCTGAAATCCATACAGAACATGCACTATACAACAATTCTGTCCTAAAATATTTTTTTTCTACACACCTTTTAGGACAAGCTACCACCAGAAATCAATCATTACAAACACATCAGGAGCTGAATAATGTCAGTAGTGGGTAACATACATTTTGCAGAATTCTGCCAACAAAGAAACTGAACAGGCTGTGGGAAAAGCAATTGAAGGAGAATTAAGGAATTAGATATTTTAAATATTAATGATTAATTCAGACTTGGTACTGTTATTTTCTTGCAAAAAATTAACATTTAGTAACAAACTAGTGAATTTTATCTCCAAAGAGATTAGTGCACTGGCTCAGTGTCCAGGTGACAATGGAGAGCTGTGAACAGCAGATAAGAAAAACACCCCAGCCTTGTAGACCCCAAGGTAGCCGTGGCCTTCACCGGTCACTCCCTTTGCCAGAAGTCCAGCAAGAACTTGCAGCATGATCACCTGCCTGCTCTACGTTCAATGCTCAGCAGCAAACTGAAGGAGCCAGAGAGGAGACCCCAGAGGTCAAGGGGAGCAAAGAGAAACTTGTAAAATGTAAACTCAAAAGACAGTAAAATGGGACACAACACCCATTCAAATCCCAGAGATGTGGGAACATCCTCTAACTTAATAGGTTAAAAAAATGAACATACTTCAATTTACAAAAACCATAATATATAATTTTGCTATAATTGGAAAAAAAATCATCAAATGAATGCTCAATGAGAACTGAGCTTTGCATCTCCAACATCTCAGGGTGGAAACATACCTCTCTTTACCAGGAAACAGCAGGGATGCAACTGATCATTGACACCCAATGGCTTTACAGAGAAACTTTTTAAACTTTTCTTTTGGGCTAAAGATGAAGCCTATGAGGAGCAAGCAGCCCTGTAAGGCTAGTGTCAGCAGGTTCCAAATGTTCCAAGGTCTGGCCCTTTCTTCCCAGACCCAATGTCAGACACATAAAATCTCCTGTCATGTTACACTTTATATTTTGAAATATGGAAGCATATTTTAAATACTCTTAAGTAACCATGATTCCTCTGCCAACTAGCCAAAACACAAATGAAATGTGAAACACCCTCACAGATGTGTTATTGAATTTTCATTAACGTAAGTGATTTGAACATTTTGTCTTGGAAATCTTACACCAAGGGGCTGCATAGCTTCACAGACCTCTGTAGTGACCAGGGTACACTGTACTGAAGTAAGACACATTGTTTCAGTGAATGTGGCCATGCAGAAAAGGCACCTGGTGTATGACAAATGTGATAGCTGAGTAATTCAATAAATGTAAATCCAAACTGTGAATCAGAAGCTTCCTTCAAAGAAAATGTTTCTGGTCACTGATTTGAGCTATAAAATTCCTTGGGACAAAACTTGTACTCAAAGTTGTCTTGCCTTTCTGTGGTGATCTGTCCTTCAGTGATTTCTCTGGTCTACATCCAGGAAGCTGCTTGAGAGCAAATACCACATCTTTATATAATATATGTTGCACATTTCTCAGCTCAAAAGAGAATCTTAGAATATTACTTTGGATAAGGTAATGAATTCATACCTTCCCCCCCCCATATTTAAACCTCTTTTATTAATTTAGTCTCTATTCTGTTTACGAAATCATCCAGTGTAAGTCATGGATAACCAATGTCCACACTGACTTAATTACTGAATTATATTTATTTTGCTTCCTCAGAAGGTAGAGTTTATTATCTTAATTTTGTGGGTATACCCTCATTTGGTTCATCCCCAGATCATCTTTGTCACAAACTATAACCATCAGGAAATAATCCTAAATTTAACAGTGATTGTGTTCTGTTCTTGCAACAGTGGGATAGGTACCTGAAAAGGACTATGTGTCTACCTAAACATACACTCACATAAAAATAGGTGAATAACAGAAAACAAATGTAGCTATGTGTGAAGAATTGCTGGATGTAACTTGCCAGTTCCCCAACTTCATCTGCAGCAAAGGAATAGTGTAGATCTTGGCTCTACTTGTGCTACATCTACATTCTCTGTAACCCACCTCCCTTTCTCCTTCCTACATTCTCGGCTCTCTAACCTATCTCCCCTTCTCCTTTCTATATTCTCTGTAACCCACCTCCCTTTCTCCTTCCTACATTCTCTAATCCTCCTCCCTTTCTCCTTCCTACAATCTCGTCTCTTTAACCTATCTCCCCTTCTCCTTTCTATATTCTCTGTAACCCACCTCTCTTTCTCCTTCCTAAATCTCTCTAATCCATCTCCCTTTCTCCTTCTTTCTTTCTGACCCCTTTCCCTTTGTCCTTCTAACCCATCTCCATTTTTCTTTTGTCTTTTATCCTTTCTATGTTAGGCCACACTCTTGCGATAGCATCAAAATGTTACTAATTGTAGCTATTCAAGATGCTTCCTGCCTAGTCCTTAGGACACAAAGACTTCATACCTTGAATACTGTTTTGGCCAATTGTATTTCATAACTTTATCTCTTCCTTTCCTATTTTGCTATTTCAACTATAACAAATTAAAATCTCAAGATATGCAAAATCCACCTTAAATTCAAATGTGCTCTGCAAAATCCTTTCTGCCTTTGAATAACTTTTATCAAAAATCTTCTGTTCTACAGGTGAAATGGAAAGAATGTTAAAGATTTTCTTGCCTTTATGGGAAGACAATAAAGTTCCATATTGATTCTGATTGGGCATAAATTACCATTTCTTAGAAGTATTGTTTTTGCTTTTCTTGAAATGCTTTCTTGTGACACCATTAAAAGCAGCACCCCATTTCCTTGTCCTTATCTCATATTTTTCATCATGAAAGTAAGTTGTACTGTTTTAAAACATTTATTGTGTTAATTTCATAGTTATAAAGTTAAGTCTTATTTGCATTGGAGAAAAAAGTATAATTTATTGATTAATTTTTATTTAATAACATTGTATTGAATGCTCATATGAATAATTATCCTTCAATTTTTATATTGTCTTTCTTTCCTTATATTGTAAATATTGCTTATATGCATGTAGCACAATTTGTCTACATTGCCATCCACTCTTGAAATGCACCAAGATATAATAATTACTTGCATGTGCATATTCATCTTTTTCAAGTCCAGTTCTCTATATATTGCATCTCTCATCTGTGACTGTACCAAATTGAAGGTGAATGTGGAGTCATGAGATCTTTTTAGCTCTGTAGACAATTTCTGTGGGAGTATTTTTTTTAATTTAGCATCTCTTTCTCAGGTTTTATCTCCTATTTATTAAAATATTCAGATACCAGGACATTTTCAATAGTCAGATAAAAGACTGAGAACATTCAACAATTTCCTGTTGATTGCATGAAAATTTCAGTCATTTATATGGTTCTATAGATATTTGCTAAATAATAGTGTCAGTAACATTGAAATGCTGAAGGTTCAAAGGTCCATTTTTTTGTAGTTGCCATACTAAAAATGAAAAGCAGTTCTAGGAAATAGAGGTAGAAAATAAATTTCCCCTTCTATTGCATGTTTTCATATTTGTCTGAAAATCAATTTTGGGGGGAATAAAAGGGTTTTTGGAAGGAAAAAACAAGTATAGATAAATGCAAATTACCTAAACAGGATTCAATACTTATTAATGTGGAAGTTCTGGCTACTATTTATCAAACTGGAAAAAATTATACAACAGAAATAATTTATATGGATACGACTATATGATATGTATACACAATGCATGTTGCTTGTCAAACTGTATTTTTAATAAGCAGACAATATCTCCATGGCTCTCTTGTGCTGTCTGGAAAACTGAGAATACACAGAAATTCCTGCCTCTAAACAAAAGGATCCAAGGTGATGAAACCTGAGTGTCCATAACAGGTGCAGAAGCTGAAGATGTAGGCCTAAAAGCAAAAAGGAATTACTATCCCTTTGTAACGTTAAGCATGGCAAGAACATTTAACCTGATATTGAAACCAGTGAAGAAATTATGAAAGCATTTAAACCTCAAGTGGCATGACCACGCCAGTCTGTCCTTTGATTGGTTTGTTAGTTTTTTTTTTTTTTTTTTTTTGCACGTGTATATGTGTGGTATGTGTGCATGCATGAGGGGCCATATGCGTGTGGATGTATATGTGTATGAGCGTGCATGTGGCTGGCAGAGATTGATATCTGGTGTCTTCCTCAACTGTATTCCACCTTGTTTACTGACACAGGTTCATTCATGTAAACCCAGAACTCAACAATTCAGCTAAGTCTAGCCAACCAGCTTGCCTGAGGACCCTCTGTCTCCTTGTCTGGAGAATGTGATTACAGACAGCTGCTATTCAGCCTAGAATTTTCTTGGGATTTTCTGGGAATATGAACTCCAGCACTTGTGCTTATGCTTACACAACAAACATATTATCCTCTGATCCATCTCAGCAGACCCCATGCCAGTATTTCTGAATGATCCTCTCACATCAGAAAGAAGGATGGCTTTGAGGAGCTACCTATAGGAAGAAGTTATGTCACCTAGCAGAAATGGAATGGTGCTTGGTTAGTGAGAGTTCACTCTTCTGAAGAGGAACTCAGCCATGGAATGGGCCAGCAGAATCTTCAGTAGGAGTCAGGCCCTTATCACATGTTGACAGCACATTACTGTAGGCAACAGGAAATCAAGTCTTTCTAGAAAGAGCCAGTCACAGTCCAGATTGTTCTTTTCTCAGAACTTCCTTTTCTACTGCAGAAGAAGAATAGAAGAGCATACAGACAGAATTTCACCTCTGTTGTACGTGAGTGTACATGTGTGTCATACTTAGGTCTTCTGTGTTTCAATTCTCTCATCTGTAATATAGTGATAACCATAGGTTCTGCCATTCTGCCTATTAGTATGCTGGAAAATGTTGAAGTAGCTCTCTGAGGAATGGAAGAAAGTTTTACTCCATACTGTTTATTAATTTCTATAGTATAAGTAATTCCACCACAGCTAAATTCAAGCTACTAATGTGATATCAACCAATTAAAAAAATTCCAGAAAAGTTAACTAGTGGCACTCATAAGCCAATAGAAATTGTTGGAACACGTTGCTATATGTGTAAGACTACAGTTTGGATATAATGTACAAATGGTATATGGTACCTTTGCTATAATATAATAAAATAATAAGATTTATTATTCTATTATTGCATCAATTCTGATAATTTTCGTCCCCATATCTAATTATGGCTGTGGGAACAAATACAAGTTGGTTGTTCCACTTTAAACACATCACTATAAAATCCTTTTGCTTTATATAATTCTAACCAAATGGTACTATTAAAATATATTTATTATGTCCTCCCAACATTGCAGAATTTTCATTTTCTGAGAACTTTAAGGCATTGCTTCTGATTAGTTAGAGAAATCATTTCATTTTCTCATTAGTTTCATTGAACTTCAATAACTAGCAGAGAAACAACAAAATATATTCACAATATATTCACAACAAATTCTAATAATTCTTTTTAAACAGTGTCTTGACACTCTAGATCATATTTGTTGGATTTCCAGTAAAATTCTAAAACTGCAGGAAGTCATCTTGGTAAAATTTTCAGTATTTTTAACAGAACCTTGAATATAACATTGAGATTCCTCAGGTACAGATCCTTACTACTAGTAATAAGCTGTAATGCATGATACTTCTTTACAATATACTGACACATTTGTATGTTTCTCTTGATTTTTAAAATGTCATTTGTACTAAAGTATTGCCACTGAAAAGTTTACAGTTGGAAAGTGGGAATACACATCCACACAAAAAAAATTAAAATAACTGGCTTTGCATTTAAATATTTCCTTATGCAAATAATCATTCCCAGAGGAGGATTCGTGAAGCTTGTGTTAAAGTGGGTCTCTTGAATATGATAATTTAAATGAAAATAATGTAGTTGATAAAATGTTTGCTAAAAACACATAGAAAGAACTTTTACTTGGAAATTGAGACATTTTTAGATATAAGTAATTTCATCAGTTATCAAAACAGAAGGCTTGACAAGTACCCTAAGCCATCACTAAGTAATGAGGTCTCACTTAATGTTCATATTCACATATTAATCCTACTCTCACTTCTGGTTAGAGAAGCTTCTCTTTTCAGATGGCAGTGACCACTGGGATGACCCAAAGGCAACATAGTGCTGAGAAGAAGGGATGGAGGAGTGCCCAGCACTGAAACACCTCTGTCACACCCTCCAAGGCTCAGGGACCATTGCAGAAGAGGGGGTGGATAGAATGGAAGAGCCAAAGGAAGGGTATGACTCCTTACAATACAACTGTCCAGACAGAAATTGGCCTTGATATCCATGACCTTGCAGTGCCTAGCAATACCTTCACAAGACCCTCATAATAGTAAAAGATGATGACATCAAATTAAAAGAGAGACTAATGGAGAGAGGGAAGGGATATGATAGAGTTGAGTTCTACAGGGGTATGGGGAGGGAAATATCATGCATTTTTTGTATGTAAGTATAGAAGTTTTCAATAAAAAATTTAAAGTAAAATAAATAAATAAATAATAATAAATGTGTTTTGACTTCAGATTAAACACAGTGAACTACTAAGAATATGGCCTAGATTATCAATGTACTACATTACCAATTACCTTAGATTTTAAATTATTTGCCAATATTGCTGATGAGCAAAACTAAAAAATCAATACCTTGCTTAGTTCATTTACCTTGAAGAAAGCTTAAAAATATTATCAGGCATACATACAAATACTAATCTATAAAGTTTGCCTAACATTTATTCATATTTAACATTTGGTTACTTTTCTCTGTATAATTTTACATCTCTGTATCCTTACACATCAGTGGTTCATGTTGTTCTTCTCAACACTTTACATTGTCCATGATTGATGGGAGTAATTAGTCCATATCCTAAGGATCCCATCTCCACATATCAACGGCCAATAAAACCTCCAAGAAGTGGAGCCCATGTACTAGATAGACTGCAGTTAATCATGCTGTTCTGTTAACAGTTACTTTTAAGGTAAAGACAGAAGTTACAAGAGATAGAGTACAAGTAAGGATAACCAGTTTAACTGAACATTCTTAACTTAGAGATAAGCATTGAGAATTTTAATTTTTTGTGTGTGTGTTCAATACATTTTTAAATATATTTTTATTAGTTATGTATATATTATATATACAGCCATGATGGTACCATCTTTAGCCTTTTCTCTGTCCTCCCCCCATGGGTAATGTGGGTCTTGTCTTATGGGAGTAGTCATCAGTTATGTGGGAGAGGCACTAACTGTGTATAATGACCCAATTCATGGCTCTAACACTCTTTCTGCCCCTCTTCCATGAATTTCCCTGAGCCATGTTGGATTCATTTGAGTCTATTTCAGTGACGAGGTTTTGTGAGTCTCTGTGTCTCTGGATATCTAATTTGGTAGGGGCAGAGTGTTCTTTGTGTCTATCTCCTTAGCCCTTGTGCTGGTACCAGGTTCACTTATAAAGCAGCACTCTTGCTCATTTCCCCTATAACTCAATGGCTTCATCTGGTGCCCTGTTGAGGTGTCATGGGCTGATTCTCTCCATCCATCTGGAAAAGAGAAGCAAATTCTCCAATGGAGAGTGAGGTCAGTGCAGGATACATGAATAACCATTATTATTTTAGAGAGAATTTAATAGGTGTAGGCCCTCTTGTATCCCACTATTGGTGGGAGCTTGATATTGGAGAGTGGGCTCATTTTTGGATATGGTTCTGACTTGTTTCCCATTTCCAGGTATGGGTTCCTTTCCATTGAGCGGATCTGTTAGCCAATTCAAGAGCAGTTGGTAACCCACCATGGCTGTGTGCCACTACTGCACTTGTGTGAGCATCACATCAGTTTGTTTGCTGCTGAGTAGCTTAGACCACGAGTTGCTTAGACAGATGTTGGTCCTTTTCTCCC
This sequence comes from Orientallactaga sibirica, assembly GCA_036365145.1. Classification (NCBI taxonomy): domain Eukaryota; kingdom Metazoa; phylum Chordata; class Mammalia; order Rodentia; family Dipodidae; genus Orientallactaga; species Orientallactaga sibirica. Next base: position 4,681,949 of record JAEOAD010000240.1, read on the forward strand.
AGTTACTTATGTGGCACCTTCTGGCACTAGACAAGTTAACTGTCTGGAGACTGACTCTCTTCCAGATGTCAGCCAAGTCTCTCCATGTTCTGTCAGAACAGCATATGGTGTCTTCAGCAGTAGGGTCTTACCAGTAACCTTTGGTGGGTCATCAAGTACTCTGACAGAAATCTGTCTTCTTTTGGAAAAACTTATAGGTCTCACTGTTCAACAGCTCATTGTGGATGTTAACCAAATGCTGATATTAGGAGTTACAGGTCAGTGCCAAAGGAAAAGAAGGAAAAAAGTATAGGTAATATGAAAGAGAAAGAGAAAAGAGAGAGAAGTGAGAGTGATAGAGAAAGAAACAGGAGAAGATTGAAGTTAGTCTTCATCCTACCCTCTCCAGGCCCCTGTGATTCAGGTGTTCTCTCTAAGCACCTATAGAGGTTTGACCTTTTAGTATGTCTTTCAAGATATAGGATTTTATGGTACTATTTCCCATTTGGGTCCAGTTTTTTGTCCCCCTTTCCACCCTTTCCCTGCCCTCCCATCCCACCATCCCTATTGTCCAGCCCTTGAGATATTTATTAGGTATGTCAGCATCTCGGAAGAATACAAATTAGGAGCCACAGATGAGTGAGACCATGTGACGCTTATCTTTCTGGGATTGGGTGAGTTCACTAAGAATGATCTGTTCCAAGTTTGACCATTTTTCTTCAAATTGCTTTGTGTCATTTTTCTTAATGCTATGTACAATTCCATTGTGTAGATATACCACATCTTAGTTGCTCTAATTTGTTTTCCACCCCTTGACCTTAGTCTATTGAATGGCAGCCATCTGAACTGATAGCTCACTCAGATTCTAAGCTTATGTTTCTGTCATATTCAGTTATTAAAACTATCATTTCAAGTCTTACACCTCAGTCATCTTCATTTTAAAACAATATGTTGATGATTAACCCCAGCCAAACTGTTAAGCTTTACTCAGTACCCAGAAAACTCATAAATCTTTGTCATTAGGTCTCTGCTTTTTCTTGCCTTTGTCCTCTGTCTCCAGTGCCTTTCTGTGTGTCTTGGCAGAACCTCACCCATGTTCTGGGTGACTGTCCTACAAAAGGTGGTAATCCTCCTGTCCCTGTGTTAAAAAAGGAGGAAGAGTTGCTAATTGTGCCCTCTTTTTAGGGGTGATCTTTCTTCTCTGAAGACAAAAAAGGCTCCCAAATCTCTTTGATTTCTCTCACTGAGGTGCAGTCATGAACCACAAAACAAGAACAAATGTAGCTACAATACTTTTTCCAAGACAATTTTTTTGTAAACAATGAGGTAATGTTTACTTTACAATTGCTTCATGATTTTTATTCAACTGTAATGGAAAACATGTTTCATAACCCAGCCATAATATAAGCAACTTTTAGGCTGTCTTAGAATATGCTTTAGCTGTATGATTGAGAGCAATAATTTTGTGGTAATATAGTATCTTCAGTCATCAAAGAGGATTAAATGTTTTATATTAAAATGTGTCAATAAGATCAAGTAGCAAAACAGTCAAGAGAAACAGTAAATCTTATAATCCAAATGGTATGTTTTAATTACATATATTCCATACTCTACTCAGGTAGTTGAAGTTTTCATTCTATAGGGAATTAAAAAAGCAACATCCCTGTCTGCCAAGAACCCCAAGTACTATACTTGGGATCACAGAACATTCCTCTGAACAAAATAGACCACTGGTCTCTTCAGATCTATCAGGCCAGTTATTAGGAGCAAACTGATGACTGCAACCCTTCTCCAGTTCCAAAAAAAATTACTAGATTCATATAACTTGAAAATCTGATCTGCTCTGCACTGCCACTGACGAGGGAAGAGGAGGAAATGAAGTGGTCACTGGAGATTGTGCTTCAGCACTGTGGGGAGCCCGTAGGGCAAAAGCTGAGGCTTTCAGTGGTTTAAAATGAAGCTAGGAATAAGTAAAAGTTCTCTATAAATAGAGAAGAAATGAAGGAAATTAATTCTTTTATTCACTTTGAAGCATTTTAAGTTTAATATTCATTATTTTTATACTTAACTACCTTGTTTCATACATTTTATCTTGAAAATTATACTATTGTCTTAAAACTTCCATTTTCTCATGTTTACACATTTTCACCTTAACAACCAACCTAATATTTATACTAACATTCCTCCTTACCTAGTTTTTCTCTTTGTTCTCTGTCTGTCCTCTCCCCTACTCTCTAACTTATTATTACCTTTTGCATCTTTCATATAATTTTCTTAGTGCATTTCTTATAAACAGGATATGAGAAAGTTTTAATTAGCTCTAATTACAAACCATTGGCTTGGTCATGTTTAAAGAAATAGCCTGACTCTAAGTAGATTCTTTGATTTTACATTGTTTTCTTTCTCTCCTTATTTTTACTTGTGCTTTTTACTCATTATTACAGTGAAAGCTCTTCTATTATTATGTATTTCTTTAGTGATCACTTTCTGATAATTATCTCTCACAGTCAAATATTTTTGAATTAGAAATGAAGTATCTTTAAGCTGGGGGTGGTTGTGCATGCCTTTAATCCCAGCACTCAGGAGGCACAGGTAGGAGGATTGCCATGAGTTCGAGGCCACCCTGAGACTACATAGTTAATTCCAGGTCAGCCTGGGCCAGAGTGAGACCCTACCTCGAAAAAAAAGGTATCTTTAATTCTTCCTAACAATTATATAATCTCTAGGGTATTATTATTAAAAATTGTCTTTTCTTCCTTCCTCTTTTATCTTTACCTGATTCATTTAGAGAGAGCTTTTCCTGTCACTGTGTGTTCCTTCCTCCAATTCCCCATTTTGCCAAAGAGGTTCATTATTTAAATATTCCAGTAACAGTCAAACTTTACTATTTCAAGGATTCTAATGCTTTTGACTGCTCTGTATTCAAATCCAATGTTATAGTTCAGGAGTTCATGATATGGCTGTTTTTCTGTTATAGCTAATTTATTAAACCACCCTAGATGTTCACATTCCACTCACTATAGCACATAATAAACCACTTCAAAACTAAGGCAAAGATACATACTTTGTTCCTAAATCTACATTTTGGACTGGTCTCAATAGGAGTAGTCCTGCTCTGCTCCTCTTGGGATATCCTAGGACCTCTGGAAGGATGGAGTCATCTGAAGGCTGACTCACTGTCCAGCTGAAGCCCTAGAAGCAGAAAACTGGAAAAGTCAATATGGGATCTAGACATCTAGCACATACTCTCCTTAGGCATCTTTCTCCTCCTTGTGGAGAATCTATGTGGTCACTCTGTGGCTTTTGCAGGGTAGGTAGACTTCTCCCTTTCAAAGAGAGAAGTAACCAGGGTGGGCAAGGTTGTCCTACATTTTCACATTCTCTAGGAGGGAATTAGGTTTCATCTTTTAATAAGAAAACTGACCAGGCTATTTCCAGTTTCTATTTGTTTTCTGTGCTTAATGTTTAACTACAATGTTATGTGGGAAATTTCTTCTCTGGTACTGTCTGTCTGGTGTTTAATGTCTCTCCTGTACATGAATGGGCTTTTCTTTGTGTCATCTTGAGTATCTGGCTTATGTGGGTACTGGAGAATCAAACCTGGTCCTTTGGCTTAGAAGGAAAGCACCTTAACTACTAAGCCATCTTTGCAGCCCTCAGTAATTTTATTGAAGCTATTCTCTAGGACCTTGAACTGTAATTTTCTCCCTTCTTATATGCCCATGATCTGAATGTTTGGTCTTTTTTTTTTTTTGAATGTTTGTTCTTTTTAAGTGTGCCACATTTCCTTCATGGTTGATTCACACGTTTTTTTAACTTGTCATTGATTTTGGAATCCCAGTGTATTTCCTTTGTCTTGTTCTTGATCTCTGATGCTCTGTCCTTCATGTCATCTATTCTGTTGGTGAGGCTTTCTTAGGAGCCTTTAAAGATATATTTTGAGACAGGGAGAGTGAAGAGAGGGAAAAAGAAAAAGAGAATGAACACACTAGGGCCTCCTACCATTGCAAACAAATTCCAGAAGTATATGCCATTTTGTGCTTACAGCATTACAAGGGTACTGAGGAATGAATCCTGTGCTGGCAGGTTTTCTAGAAAGTGCCTTTAACCACTGAGTCTTCTTTGTAGCCTAAGAAGCCATTAAAATGAGTTATTTCATTTTTATTTTCCATTTGTATTTTCCATATTTTCTTAAGTTTCTCCATCTCCTTCTTGAATTCCACTTTGATTTCTTTTTAAATTTTTTTTTATTGATGGCTTCTATACTTACAGACAATAAACCATATAATTCCCTCCCCTCCCCCACTTCACACCTCCACTATCCATCATATCCCCTCCCTCTCTCTGTTAGTCTGTCTTTTATTTTGATGTAATCATCTTTTTTTCCTATTATGAGAGTCTTGTGAAGGTATTGCTAGGCCCTGTGGGGTCATGGATATCAAGGCAAATTTCTCTCTGGACAGTTGCATTATAAGGAATTGTACCCTTCTTTTGGCTCATACATTCTTTCTGAAACCTCTTCTACAATGGACCCTGAGCCTTGGAGGGTGTGATAGAGATGTTTCAATGCTGGACACTCCTCCATCCCTTCTTCTCAGCACAATGTTGCCTTTTGGGTCATCCCAGTGGTCACCGCCACTTGAAAAGAGAAGCTTCTCTAACCAAAAGTGAGAGTAGCATTAATATATGAATGTGAACATTAAGTATAGTGCTTTCAGGGCATTTGGTGAGAATAATGTATGCATTTAGCCAGACAAAAGCAGGATTTATACCCCTAGGGGTCATGATCTCCCCTGCCATAGGCTTTTGATTAGGTTTTCAGTACTAGGCATGTATTCCCTCCAAAAGAGTGGGCCTCCAGTCTACTTAGACTGTTGGTTTCCCCCACAGCAGACATTGCACTTTTGTGCCTGTCTAGTTATTTGGCCTGTCTGGCCAAACATGAGGCTTCCAGTGTCCACTGTTTTCACTGCTGATGACTTCTGTCTCCCATAGGGCTGCATGCACTGCAGCTTTTTCCAGTTTTCAGTTGGCTGGTCTACAGGGAGAAGGTTTTCAATTCAGCAGCAGCTTGATTTCTCAATGACCTTGTCATTAAGGTATGTGAAGTCTTCAGCAATAGGGTATTACAATCTGCTACTCATGGGAAACCATGGGTCTGGGCAATAACTGATAATGTTTTGGAGGGAACAGGGACCACCCTGGCCAACAACTCAAGGGAAGGTATCCCATCCCTGGCACTGAAAATTTTCTAGTAGCAATCTTTGGCATCGGAATATGCCATTACTTTAAAAAGTAGGCTTTCATATGTCTTATTAAGAATATTTTAAATTCTGATTGACCGTCCCTCACCCTTCTTTTAATCTCTTTCCCTGGCATCACTTAGGACAATCCACTCCTTGTAATCTGTTCTTCAATTTACATATAAAAAATACCATCCCCTAAAATCTTTCCCTCTCCTCCATTCCGTATAGCCTTTTTCTAGCTTACCAGTCTCTGCTATTGATTTTTGGTTCCAGCTCACACAAAAGTCTATACATTTGTAACTAGGATTCACATATGAGAGAGAACATTCAATATTTGGCTTTCTGGGTCTGGGTTACCTCACTTAGTATAATCATTTCCAGATCCATCCATTTCCCTACAAATTACATAATTTCATTTTTCTTTGCCACTGAATAGAACTCCATTGTGTAAATGTACCACATCTTTACTCTCCATTCACCTGTTGAGGGACATCTAGGCTGGTACCATTTCTTAGCTATTGTGAATAGAGCAGCAATAAACATGGTTGTGCAAGTATCTCTAAGGTAGTGAGAAGAGAAATTTGGATATATGTCTAGGATATAGCTAAATTGTATGGTAAATCTATTTTTAACTGTCTCAAGAACCTCCACACTGATTTCCACAATGGCTCTACCCATTCCCACCAACAGTGTAGAAGGGGTCTACTTTTCCCGCATCCTTGCCAACATTTATTGTCATTTGTTTTCTTGATGATAGCCATTCTGACAGGAGTGAGATGGAATCTCAAAGTGGTTTTAATTTGCATTTCCCTGGTGGCTAACAATGTAGAACACTTTTTTACATGTTTATTTGCCATCAGTATTTCATCCTTTGAGAACTCTCTATTTAGTTCCATAGCCCATTTTTTACTTGGGTTGTTTGATTTCTTATTGTTTTGGTTTTTTGAGGTTTTGGTATATTCTGGATATTAATCCTCTGTCAGATGTGTATCTGGAGAAGATTTTCTCCCATTCTGTAGGTTGTATCTTTGCATCTATGTTCATGAGGAACATTAGTCTGTAATTTTTTTTGTTCTGTGTTTATCTGGTTTTGGTATCAGGGTGATGCTGGATACATAGAAGGAGTTTGGTAGAATTCCTTCTTTTTTATTTGATGGAAAAGTTTGAGAAGCAGTGGCGTTAGTTCTTCCAAGACAGTCTGGTAAAATTCACCAGGGAATCCTTCTGGACCTGGACTTGTTTTAGTTGGGAGACTTTTTATAACTGTTTGGATCTCTGTACCTGTTATAGTTCTACTTAAATGGTTTATCTCATCTTGATTTAATTTTGGTAGGTCATATGAATCAAGGAAATCATCCTCTTCTTTCAGATATTCAAAATGAGAGGCATAAATATTCTTAAATATGTCCTTATGATTTTCTGAATTACTTTGGTGTCTGTTGCAATGGTGCCTTTTTCATCTGTGATTTTATTAATTTTTCTCTCTTTTTCTTCTGGTCAGATTTTGTAAGGGTTCATCAATCTTGTTTATCCTTTAGAATAACAAACTCTTTGTATCATTACTTCTTTGGATTTTTTTTTTTTTTTTTTTTGGTTTCTATTGCATTAATTTCTGCTCTAATCTTTATTTTCTCTTCCTGTGTACTGATTTTTGGTTTGCCTTGTTCTTCTTTTGCTTAGGCCTTAAGAAAAAGCATTAAATTATTCACTTGTGAACTCTCTAATTTCTTAATATAGGCACTTAGAGCTATAAATTTCCCTCTTAGGACTGCCTTCATTGTGTCCCAAAGGTTTTGGTATGTTGTATTCTCATCATCATTTGATTTCCTGAACTTAATGATTTCCCTTTTGATTTCTTCAATGTCCCGTTCATCATTTTATAGTGTACTGTTTAGTCTCCAAGAATTTGTGTATGCTCTGTAGTTTTTCTTGTTGCTGATATGTAGTTTAATCCTATCATGGTCAGATAGAGTACAAGGGATGTGGTAGTTTGAATATATGTCCCCCAATATATTCAGTATTTTATTAGTTATAGTTTGCATCTGCAGTCACCTTGCTAGAGGCAATGTCACTGGGGGCCAGTCTTAAGGTGTTAATGGTGGGTTTGAGATTCCATTGTAAAGATATGCAAATGTGCCTAGCAGGAGTTCCTGAAGTGTGTTGTGTGACTTTTGGCTGTAGTTTTGCTCTGTGTGCTGTGGTGGCTGGTTGGTTTCTTTCTCTCTGCTTGGCCCTGTGGAGAGCAGGCCACTTCTCTTGCCTTTATGGAACTTCCCCTGGATCTGTAAGCTTCAATAAATATCCCTTCCTCCATAACTGTGCCTGGTCTGGAAGTTCATCTCAGCAAACCTGAAGCTGTCTGCTACAAGGGATTATTTCAATTTTCCTTTATTTGTTAAAACTTGCTTTATGTCCTAATACATGGTCTATTTTAGAGATTGTTGCATGTGCTGCTCAGAAAAATGTATATTCTGAAAATTTGGATGGAATGTTGTGTATATATCTATTAGGTACATTTGTTCCATGACATCATTTAATCTAGATGTTTCTCTGTTTATTTTTTGCTGGCATGACTTGTCTATTGATGAGAGTGGTATATTCAAGTCACCCACTACAATTGAGTTTTGTGTTATCTGTGACCTTAATTCTAATGTTTGTTTGATGAAATTGGGAGCCCCTATGTTAGGGGCATATACATTTAGAATTGTAATGTCCTCCTGTTGCAGTGTTCCTTTAAATCAGTATAAAATTACCTTCTTTACCTTTCCTCACTAATGTTGGTTTGAAGTTTTTCTTCTTTCTTTATTTGAGAGAGACACACACAGAAAGAGAGAGAGAGGAAGAGGCAAAGAGAGAATGGATGTGCCAGGGTCTTTTCAGCCAGTGTGAACGAACTCCAGATGCATGCACCCTCTTGTGCACATGTGCAACATTGCAAGCTTGCCTCACTTTTGTGTCTGACTATCCATGGGACCTGGAGATTTGAACAAGTGTTCTTAGGCTTGGCAGGCAGGTACCTTAACTGATAAGTCATCTATCCAGCCCTGAAATCTATCTTGTCAGATATTAGGATAGCAACCCCTTCTTGATTCCTAGGCCTGTTTTCTTGAAATACAGTTTTGCATCCTTTCACCCTAAGACAATGGCTATCTTTTATAGGGAGATGAGTTTCCTGGAGGCAACAAATAGCAGGATCCTGCCTTTTAATCCAGCCTGCAAGCCTGTGTCTTTTGGTCGGGGCATGAGGCCATGCATATTAAGAGTTATTATTGAGAGCCGGAGAGATGGCTTAGCAGTTAAGGCCCTTGCCTGCAAAGCCAAAAGACTTCAGTTTGATTTCCCAGGACCCACGTTAGCCAGATGCACAAAGTGGCACATGCGTGTGGAGTTTATTTTCAGGGTCTGGAGGCTCTGGCACACCAATATTCTCTCTTTCATTCTCTCTCTCTCTCTTTCTCTGTCTCTTTACTCTCTTTTTTTAACGGTTATTTGAGTATGGATTATTTTTTTCCTATTTCCTCCTATATGTGCTTTGCCTTCTCTTCAGTGTGAAGGACTCCTTCAAGTATTTTCTGTAGCGCTGGCTTAGTGGTTATAAATTTCTTTAGCCTGTTTTTGTTGTGGCATGTCCTTATTTCTTCTTCAATTTGGATATATAGCTTTGCAGCATAATGTATTTTTTGTTGACGGTTGTTATCTTTCAGAACTTGGAATATATCATTATCAGCCCCTCGGGCTTTTAAACTTTGTGTTGAGTAATCTACTATGATCCTAATGGACTTGCCTTTATAGGTGACTTGCTTTTTCTCTCTAACTTTTTCCAATATATTTTCTTTGGTTTGCATGTTTAGTAGTTTAAATATAACATGGTGAGGAGAGGTTCTTTCCAGGTCTTGTCTGTTTGGTGTTCTGAAAGCTTCTTGTACCTATGTTGGCATTTCTTTCCCAATTTAGGGATTTTTTTCTTCTATGGTTTTGTTGAAAAATGCCTACTAAACTTCTGGATTGAAATTCTTTTCCTTCTACTGTACCCTGGATTCTTATGTTTGATCTTTTCATAGTGTCCAAGATATGTTGAAATTCCCATTCATACCTTCCCATTTGTTTGTCCTTCTCTTTGTTGGACTGTATTAGGTTTGCCACCTGGTCTTCTAGTTTAGATGTTCTGTTCTGTCCTTCATCCGTTCTATTGTTAAGACTTTCCACGGATTTTTTTTTTTTTTCATTTAACTGACTGCATTTTTCATTGCTAGAATTTCTGCTTGGTTTTTCTTCATTATTTCTATTTCCTTACTCATGCCTTGTAATTACCTCATTATTTCATTAAGGTGGCTTCTTGTGTTCTCCTGGAATTCCTTTAGGAGTTTGTTTTCTTCTTTAATTACTTTTTCCCCTTCTTTCATTCCTTTGATTTCTTTTTTGATTTATTTGATGATAGATAAAATCTTTCTTTTTTTGATATCATTGTTAGGCATTTCATCTAAAACAGTCTCACTAGGAGCCATTTCTAATGGATCTATAATTTTTTTGTGGGATTGTATTGGTTTTATTCTTTGTGTTTCTTATATTATAATGTTACAATTTTTGCATCCTGAGTTTATTTGATGCATGGGTTTTCTAATAATCTGTAGTGCTTTTACATTTGGAAGTCCAACTTTATGTACCTTCAGAGTAGGAGTTTAAGGTGCCAAGTGTAGTTCTTGTATTCCAATCCAACCGCAGAAGTAATCCTAGGTGTTGAGTTTGCCTGCTATTCAAGTATTGTAGGGGGTGGGTGGAGCATTCTACTTGACAAATTCTAAAATTCAACTGAGCAATATACACATTCAGTAAAAACCAGCACAGACTATGCACATATGGGCATTGAAACAAACAGATAACCTTACAAAGCCATAAACCCTACGTGTGTGTGTTGCTCTATACCCATAATCCTGTCATTTGGGAGGTTGAGATTTCTGTTCTGAAATGAGTTCCAGGTCAGCATGGGTCTGAATCAGACCCTTCTCCCAATAATGACAGAAGAAAAAGACAAAGGCCCTAAGACTCTGAAAGCATTAAAGGCAATAGCAGTCAACCCCCAAATACAGCTTGAGAATGGTAAATCCAACCAAGTATATGTAACCTATATCCTGCCCTGACATAGATAGAGAGATTAGCACTTCCAGTGCAGGTCTATGTACCTGCTTTTTTGTCAGTCAGCTTAGTTACCTTTTGGGGTGGCTGCAAATCTCACCAATGCTGAGTGCGCATACTGATCCCTCCATGTCATGCTGTGAATCTGGTGCTCTGATCAGCTGTGGTGGATGCTCTGCCACAGGGAGTTTAATGCATTCTCTAGAGTCGTGGTTCTGTCAGTTGGGACAGTGCAGGAAGCCTGGAGTTGTTGGGCCCTCTCTGGTGTGAAACCGAGTGGTTAGCCCAGCCAGTCTTGGCCTACTCCCGGTGAGGCCTAGTCGAGCTTCCAGAGCCTGAGTAGAGTTTGGTGACCTGTCCTTGAAGTGACTCAGCACCTAAGCTGAAACTGCCTCCACCCAGCTGCTGCTGACGTGGTGAAATACTATTGGCCCTTATACCTTTCTCTCATCCTCTCTTCCCGCCCCCTTCCTCAAAATATATAAATACCTTCCCATGACAATAAAGGGGGGAGGGGTTTGAGTAGCTGACACCCGCCTTCTCGCTCAGCCTCGAGAGAAGCGGCTGGCCCGGTTCTCTCTCTCTTCCATTCTACCTGCCTGTAGTGGAGGGAAAAGCACCGACAACTGGCGCCCAAACGTGGAGCGCAACATGGAGTTGTACTGGAACTGCTCAGATTGTCCTGCCCATGTCCCGCTGTCTCCCCTTCAGATTTCTTGATTTTGCAAGGAGGCTGATGAGGGTGGAAAATCCCCTTGGTTAGTCTCTGCTCCTGCAGCTCCACACTGGGAGGGTCCACGTGGGTCCTGGTCCATAAGCTCCTTGGTGGGATTATGGCCAATTTTCTCCTTCCTGATAGATCTTAGTGTCTCCTGCTACTCCACTGTGGTGGATAAAAACCTATACAACTTCACTTTTCAAACAAAGAGTGTATTTGCTGTGGTTTTGCTCAAATCCTTCCCTATGCTGGATTAGTGTGATCCTGTGAAACCATCTTACTCAGAAGTCCCCACTTTGATTTCTTGATCTGATTTTCTTATTTTCTTTTAAAATTCATTCCTGCATTTGATCATGACTCCACTGAATTCATTCTAGTAACTATTGAGTTCTTTCTTTGTTGGTTCTCATCCACTTCATTCAGCTTTCCATACAGTTCTTATTATTCTCATTCATTTCATTCAGCCTTCCTTTGAGTTATTTTTTGATTTCTTTGTCTTCTTTTTGTTGATTTATTTCCATTTCATCTAGCTATTTGTTCATGGCCTCATTAAGTTTGTTTAATAGGATTATAATAATCTTATTTTGGGATTCTATGTCTGGAGTTTATTCTGAGGTTTTTAGCAATAACAACTGTTGTGGAGTCTGTGTTGAGTGGTCTGGTCAGCCTTGGCCAAGGTGGGTGTAGAATGGCAGTTTATCTACAGGTTTGGACTGGGTATACTTGGGTCAGAGCAGGCTACTCTTTGTGTGTGTAGTCTCTAGGTAGGTCTGGGCTATAGCCAAGGAGGCCTGGCCTACTCAGTGCCCATCCTGTGGTGTGAGCTCAGCTAAGGAATCCCTAATTAGAGAGTCTATACCACAGAGGAAGAGGTTGTATGTGCAGGAGGTAGGGGATGGATCTTTGATGAGTGATACCAGCTCCTGGGTTCCTATTGGTAGAGGAAGCAGTGGAGGCCTGGTGTGGTGAGGGGATCAGAACAGGGTGGGATTTCCATGTCTCATATGGCTGATACCCAATCCCTTAAAGTATGGAACTAGATACTCACATTGGGGGAGGGGAAAGCTCACTTGGGCCCTGGTCATCAAGTACTAAACATGGCCTGGGGCTGCAGAATGAGATCAGTTTATGGGCCCCTACCAGTGGCCTTATTCTTCTTTACTTGTTTATTTGCATGTGTGTATGTGTACATGAACACACATGCATTCATTAGGGTCTCTTGCCACTGCAAATGAATGCCTGTCTGGCTTTACGTGGGGATCTGGGGAATTCACTCCTGGCAGCCAGGTTTTGTAAGCAAGCACTTTTAAGTACTGATCCATCACCCCACCCCAACACCTTTTTCATTCTTCTTTTGTGAGCTTCCATCTCCTCACCTATTACCCAGATTTCCTACATTTGTCCTAAATGATTCTATGTGGTTTTGGTCCACTACTTCAAGATAATTTCTGCACTTTGGTGTTTAGGCAAATGGTTGGGACTTGAAATTGTTTAGTAGGGAGTTGTGATTTCTCCTAACACTTGACTTCCTACTAACAGGTCATTTGATTTTCTTACACTTGAATGTGAATCACTTGTGTTACCTATTCATACATATATCACAAACAAACTATTCACTGGTTATATGTAATTTATTTTTACCTAACATTTCTTTATCTGAAGAATAAAACAATATTATGGTGTTTTGCTTTTCTCTGAAGACTTGTCTTTGTTGATGTCCATCTCCACGATTTGAGAAGGCACAGTGTGCTTTTACCACTAGGGTATATGCAGGGAGAGTATAGCACTCTACCATTCCACTCTGAGATACTTGCACAGTTGCATCATTCTTTTGCTCCCTTCATCTCTCTGCCTTTGGGCAAAGGGAACATACATCTCCCCAGACCATTTTCAATTAGGAGCCAGAGAGATAGAAGAGGTCTTTTTTGGGAGAATTAGAGAAGAGGGAAAAGTCAATCGTCTACATCAGAGTCCACAGACCTATGGACAGATGCCTCTGGTTCTTAATATCTGTTTTGTCATCTACAGAATCCTCCAAGCTGATCTTCTAATGCTGTCACAGTTCTGGAACCACTCTTTGCCTTTTCTTTCTTTGAATTTTAAAAAGCAGATTAAATACTGTATTCAGTTTGGATATCCACAAGGAAAGGTCAAGACTACTTGGCAATCTATACTTTTTTAGCATCTCCCTTCTTAATCCCAATCTTATAAATCTTAATTTCCCATCACTAGTTGCCAGTTAAAATGAAAGCATGCTTGTGACCTGCTCACCTCCATCAAAGTTCTCAGGATCCAGTGTTCTCCACCCTTCTCATGCACAGCTTCATTAGCTTTGTTAGCTCAGTTTTTTTTTTTTTCTAATTTGAAACTTTTTGTTCACATTGGGTTTCAAGTGGACTGAACACTGTGTTAGCAGTACCAATTAATTAAACATTTTACAACAGTGAAAAAGAGCAATAAAGGGTGCCCATAGCAGCCAATTGGTAGAAATTCTGCTTAGTATGAATAATATATACCATTTCTAGAAAAATTCTCCATGGACTCATGTCACGTTAGAGACAAAAAAGGCCAATGCTAATTTAATTTCATATAAAGATAAGCAAAAATATGCATGAGATTTTAAAACGATGAAAGTATTACTGTCATCAATCACTTTCCTTCAAAAGTTAAAAACATTTTTGTTTCAGTCACATTGGAACCACTGATGAAGGGGCCAGTAACTGAGGCACTTCATGTCTGTGATCTTCTTTCTTCCATTTATAACAAAAAAAAAAAAAAAAAAAAAAACAAGACTAAGTAATATGTAACAAATGAAATAAAGAAAGTTTTTGCTACCTAAGGCCAAATTACAAGTCTGGATTTTAATATCAAGCTGACCTTAGGCAGAATCATTCTTCATTAGTATTCATTCCAAACTAAGAGTTATAGGCAATTAGCAACCCACAATTATAGACTATGGGGAAGAAGTGTCCATATAACTAGTTCATTTTCCAAACTTCATTCCTAGATTGTCTAATGAACCTGTGAATATAATGTCCCTTGATACTGTTTTGCTTAGCTTATTTGCCTAGTGTGTGTGTGTGTGTGTGTGTGTGTTTTAAAGGGAAATTCACATGAAAGAGTCCTACTTCTTTCTAGTAGTTAATCATTCTTTTTGATTAAAGTCTAGAGAACCATATTATGTGAACATGTGACAGATGAAAAGTCCCAGGTGTTGAACAAATTAAACAGAACCCAAATTTGATGCATTTATTCTTGGAGTGAGTGTTCATATGGTAACTACTGACATAGACACTGCTGAGCATTGGCAACTCAAAACAGTACCCCCTATCTGCCCCATCACTATGCTGTGAATGTGATGGTGTCAAATCCAGGTAACTACCTGAGCCTCAGCCTTTTAATCAATGTCTTCATTTAAGAACAGTCAGTGAGGACTGGGGAGATCACTCACTAGAAAAAGGTTTTGTCATTAAGGTGTAAGTGCCTGAGTTAAGATTACCCCAGTCTCACATAAATCTGGTGATATAGTGCAAGCATCTGTATTCCAGTGTATATACAGTGAGATGGGAGGCAGAGACAGGAGAATTACTGGAAAGCTGCCAGGCCAGCTAGCCCGGAAAGTACAGTGGAGAAGAAAGAGAGACCCTGTATTAGAGAAGGCAGGGACCAGGACTAGTATCCAAAGTTGTCCACACTCATACCATGGCACACATGCATGTACACACACACACACACACACACACACACACACACACACACCCTGAGAGGGGAGAAAATAGTAAGAGTATTATTTGTCAGCCTCATCTTGGAATAGTTTTTTTAATTATAGAAGACCTGCAAAAATAGTACAGGGAGTTCATCTCTCTACTATACTCAGCTTCCCTTAATGTAAACCAATTACATCACCAAAATTATCTAAATTAAGACAATAATAGAATACTGCTAACTAAATTATAGATTTTTTAAAATTCAGATTCCACTGCTTTTTTCTACTCCAGATTTAATCCAGGATGCCACCTTAACATTTGCATCCATTCAGTCCTTGGTCTCATCTAGTCTGTAACAGTTTCTCAGCCCATTGCTCTTTCCAGGTCCTTTGCATTCTGTTCATCATAGTTCTACTGTGCTCATCAATTTTGGCTTTTGGGGCATTTCTCTTGATGATACACCATACATATAAGATGCCTCTCTTATCCCATTATATCAGAAAGAGACAGTACCAGCATGACTAACAGTTGTAATGTCTGCTTTTGTCAGATGATAATGGTGTGGTCTGACATAATTTTCCTTTCCATATTTGATTTGGTCAAAATGAGTCACTAACTCCAGGCAATGGCTCAAGAGGAATTAAATTAAATTAAATTAAATTAAGCCCCATCTCCTGCAGATTTAATCATACTTTTATATTTAATTTTCTATTTCCACATACTATGAGAAAGCATACTTGAAAACACCAAAAAGTGTTTTTGTTTTTAAAAATGAATGAGGTTGGTATATGTCTTCAATAAAGATAGGGAACTGATAAATGATGCCCTTTGTTAGCTCTTATTCTCCATATCATTTGAAGACTCACTAAGTACTAACACAGTGTTCAATTAATTTCAGTAAATCAGCAGAGAAACAGCAGAATGCTAAATGCACAAGCAGTTGTTGCTGTCCCTGCTGCTGTTTCTTCAGTTAGCACATGTAGGTGGGCAGCTGTTGGATTTACTCTCAACTTTCTCTTTCAAGAATAAATAGGGACACAATAGTCATATGGGAAAAGTTGGATAAACTAGGATAATGCTCATTCTACAAACGTGCTTGCTTGATTAAATTGCACTTTCTACAGCAGCATCTGAGCCACACTAACAAGTGCCTGTTGGTGTTCCAAAACCATTTTATCTGCTCATAATGTTTAATAGTTTGTAACTTTCATGCAAATATCCAAGTTCCTGAGGCACTATTGGGTGTTATGGGTACAATTTGTTGCTCTTCTTTGCTGAGGCAGCACTCTGGGTGACCTGAAGCATTTCAAAGGCTATGCTCCCAGACACTGGCCTCAACAGCTCCCAGGCCATGAAAAAGTCACAGATAATGATTGCCCATTTTATTTTATTTCTCATATTTTTTAAGAGTTTGTAACTTTCACCCAAATATCCAAGTTCCTAACTCTTTTTTTTTGAAAAAAAAGTCTCACATTGCTAGGTGGGAGCTGAGTGGTCTGCTGAAGTTTCCAGTACAGTCCCTAGTTCCCCAGCCCCCTCATACTATCACATGGGCTTAGGGCTAGACTGTTGGCTTATAGGGTTAGGGTTATTGCTCTTCTTAAGCAACATCTGAAGATATATGAGTTTCTAATCTGAATGGAAGTCTTAAGATGAGAGGTTGGAGGTGATTCATGCTGAGTGACAAGGATCATTCTTAGATATAGTTAAAAAATTTATATCCAATGGTTTGGCATAGGTTAATATGCTTCTCATATCCCCATGTGTATTTTATCAGTTCACTCTGCTTTTATTCTCTTCTAGAACATTGATTCTCAACCCTACATCAAAGTTAGCATTCCTTGGAAATCTTTGTTAACACTCGTTTTTAAGAAATTAGTTGAGTTGGCTGGAGAGATGGGTTAGCAGTTAAAGTGACTGTCTGCAAAACCAAAGAACCCAGCTTTGATTCCCCAGGACCCATGTAAGCCAGATGCATAAGGTGGCACATGTGCCTGGAATTCACTTGGAGGCCCTGGTGTGCCCATTCTCTCTCTCTCTCTCTCTCTCTCTCTCATGAGTAAATATAAATAAAATAAATTTAAAAGAAATTAGTTAATTCAAAATATTTGGGAGTGAAGCTAAGAAACAGGGCTTCTCTGATGCTCTTCCATTTGATCAAACATATAACCAATGCAGTCCCAAAAATTTACATAGCTTCTGCATTTGGAAAACAGATAAAATTAACTTTGAGAAAATTTTCTTTTGCTCAGACCCATGGTTTCTTCAAACAAAGGCAGCTTTCCCATTTGCTGATTTCCTATTTGAAAGAGACCCAGAAAGTATTATAGCTTCAGGCAGGTACTCATGGACCTCTCACATTCTGTCAGTGCCCTCACTCTTTTATGCATAAAAACCCTAACATCTGTCCCTGGGCTGGAATGTGGTTGTATAGTAGGGAACTTGCCTAACATGTGCAAGGTCCTGGATTATTTGTTATCCAGCAACACAAACATACTTAACAAAATAAAAATAAAAATAAAAATAAAAATAAAGAAAGAATGCAAAAGAAGGAATGAAGGGAAGAAAGGAGGAAGGAAGAAAGCAAGGGAGGGAGGCAGGGAAAGAGAAAAGAAAGAAAAATGAAGAAATAAAGAACAAAATGAAAGATTGGTAGAGAAAATAATATCCTTAGGTCATCCTGCCCACTTGCCATTCAAACTGTCAGCTCTTCATGAACTCTGACCTCTGCTGGATATGATGAATAGTTCCAAACAAACCTGTGGTTCATTGCACTTCTATGTTAACTCCCTAAAGTGACCTTTTGTTTTCCTCAGTGTAATAAAGAAGAAAGTCACATAGTATTTTTTAGGTAGAATCTCTCTGGGTGCTAAAGTCTCTAATTAGAGCTTCACTTTCCTGTATTTCTAGAGATTCCTAAATATCCTTTACATTATCCTTGACTGTTAGACTGGGGAGATGGCTACAGCAATTACCAAGGAGCATAAGCATCAGGACCTGAGTTCAAATCCACAGAACCCTCATGAAACCAGATGTGGTTAGGTGAGCATTGATAATACTAGGACTGCTACAATAAGAAGAGAGGCAAACACAGGAAAGCAATGGAAGCTCACAGGCCAGCCAGCCTATTGTATACAGTATGAGTAAGGAGAAACCCTGCCTTACCCAAGGTTGAAGGCAAATACTGATATGCAAGGCTGTCCTCTGACTTCCAAATGTGTACCAGCATTGTACCCCCACTCATACACACTCACACACCATCATACACACAGACACGTACAAAAACTTATTTAAAACAAAACTGGCTGGGGTGATGGCCCGATAGATAGAATGCCTGCTGTGCAAGCTCCAGCGTCCAGTGCAAAGCACCCACACACATGCTGTGTAGGAAGTACTTGCTGCGAGAGTAGCTAAATTTGCAACCTCTGTTCTCAAGCAGGAGACCCTACTTAATAAATTTCTCTAGACTGAACAAGATAGCCAAAATCAATCTCTGGCCTCCTCATGAGCATGCAGCCTCACATTTATGTGCCCTAATACACATAAAAACAAACTTGATTGTTCATAAATGCTTGACAAGTTTTAAAACTTCATTAATTTAATGAGTGTAATATCTCTCCAGGAAACACGCAAATGAATTCACACTTTCAACTGTTTTTATAAGTTCCTATACTCTGAAATTTAGAAATGGATCAGAAAACCTTTCATTGAATTCCCATTTAATTGCAAAATAGCTGAATTATGGTCTTCCTCTTTACCACATGCACTTATCCTCTCAGCCTCTAGATTCCCCAAGATGTACTACCTATCCATGAAACACATGAAAGATAATTTTTCTTTCACTCCAAACATTTGCAGAATTACAGGGTCCGACATGGATTAACACTCTGGTAGAAGTCATGCTTAAAAATCAAAATACTGTTTGTCATTGTGCAATGCTGTATGCTGCGACTGAAGCTGCAGAGAACTTCTCATTACCTCTCTTCAGAAACATTGTAAATTTTCTTAATGCCAACATCCTGCCATGAATGCCAATGCATTTTTGATATTTTTACTCTTTGAATCTTTTCCCTTTCCTAGAATAAATGACAAATGAATTGACTTGTCCTACATACTATGACCCCATCAAAGTGCCCTTCTTTAGGAAACAGTCTGTGTATAAATAACTGCTACTCTCTAAATTATTACTTTCCACACTACTTTTCAAAAGCCAATGATTCAGAAATGGTACTGAAGACATCAATATGCATTTTAATTGGATGAAATCATGAATCAGTTAATGAAAATTTACTTTGTATTCAAGGACACTATCTCAGCTGACAGTTTGTATCTCTGGATATTGTCTTAGCTGACAATTTTCACCTGAATTCAGAGCACTGGCTTGCTAATGCTATGAATATCAGAGATTCCCAATAAATATATTTCATAATATATTTAAATATGACCATTTTGTCTTTGAATTTATTTTGTTTCATGCAAGGTCCCAAGGTAATGTCAATCAATTCTCCCAGATGCAGGAAGTTATCCAAGTCTTACTAACTATATTTTAATAAATGCTTCTGCAGTTATGTTCCCTGATTTACATTAAATATGGATTTGGGGATAAAGAATGACATGAATATGGAGTCCCACCAAAGACAAAGTGGCAGGCTGGAATGGCTTTTCTGACTGTCAGAGAAAATGGGAAGGTGCTCAATGTGAGCATGAGTAGAGCTTGAAGTGTACCAAGTAGGTCAGAGGAAAGACTATGGAGAGTCTAATGTACAACCGCTGCAACTATTTCTAGAGGAACATTGAGATGAGCCTTGTCTTTGTGTCTTTGCCAAAAGTATAGAAAAGCAAGCTCCCTTTGGACAAAATGTGCTCACAGGATGGCAGTGCAATGCCCATATTCATTGTTCTCTAAAAGGACCAGCTGGCAGGCAGACTGAGCATGACAGCAGCTGAGGGTGCTCCATGACTGGGTGAATGCTAAAGAATGAAAAGCAAGTGAGCAGGTGGAGTCCCCAGCACCAGCAGAGCTTCAACACAAGACTTTCAACAAAGGCCAAGTCACCAAGTGCTCCATAAATACCTTTCTTCAGCTCTTGTAAAGGTCAGAGAAGTGATGGAACTCCATTTCGTATTGACAGAGAAAAAAGGTGTTGCCCTTGACCCATCTTCTCTCCCTGCTGGTCCTCCTTCATCCATGTGCAAAGGGGAGGAGGCAGAGGCTGCATGGTGTCTGGGGAGAAGTGGCAATTGGAGAAGTAGACTGATTAATTCTGCCTCCAGGGCGTCTTCACATTTGTGCTGCAGAAGGAGAGAGAGTATTGAATGAAAAGCTATCAGATTTGATCAGGGTTCTAGATTTGACACAAGGGTTACTGATCTGAGATTGTTTTCTACTGATAGTGGTATTCAAAGCTCTCTCAGTCTTAGTTGATAATAATGAGAAAGGCCCTGGGACATACCTCAGGCTTTGTTCAAGTTGCTTAAAAACCAGCCAAATTCTCAGAGGTTGACTCTCTAGTGGGAAACAAATTAAGGAAATGTAGGATTATTCCTCCTACAGAACAGTTACAATCATAAGTTGCACTTTTTTGACTAAGGGAAGGCATATGTCATAGTGGAGGTCTGATGTTCGAGGCTGTGATGGTACAATGGCCCTGCCAATAGGGTTTTCATGTATATAAAATGTCAAATAGAGAAACTTATTAAGTCTGAATTTCAGGAAGGTAAGGAATGTTTAATTTTAGTATAAATATATACAAAATATTGCATAGGACATACTTTTTATTTAAAAAATCAGTTGTGAATCTAAAACTCAAATTTAACCAATGTATTTTTTTTTTTAAATCTGTCACCCTTATAGGAACTGCTTAAAGTGACTGGCAAAAAGGAAGGAACAGGTTTCTGTGGGGTAGTTGTTATGAATGATTGAGTAAACAGAGTTGCCTTAGGCATTTAGTATAAGATACCCAGACATGGAAAAGGTTAAAAAAAAAAAGTGTAGTAAGAAAAATATTGATTGCAGATAGTGCATTCGCAAGATGGAAGACTTACTGAATGTGGTGGCATGCTCTCAAAATCCTAGCCCTTGGGAGATAGAGGCAGAAGAATCAGGAGTTCAAGGTCAGTCTTATGTACACAGTTAGTAAAAAAAAAAGCCAGCCTGAGATATATAATATCCTTTATCAAAAAAAAAAAAAAAAAAAACAGGAAAAATAAAACAAAAACCCACAAGATGCAAAGGGAAAATATAGCATTTTTATAACTTAAGAATTCCTTAAAATAAGTGATGACTAATGTTATAGATAATATTCTCCTACATTTTCTGAAAAAAATGTCTATGTCATGACAACAAAGGCTTTTGTAGATCTATGATAGATGGGCCCTGTCAACGTTTGTTCTTTTACTGTTCCTCAATGTCATTCTTGCTCTTTTTGTTTTTCTATCTATAAATTTTGTGTGACAAAGCTCATTTAGGGATTCACTATAAACTGCTTTGTATCTTTTCCTCAGGGTCGTCTATGTTCATTGATTCCCACAAGACTTTTCACCTCAGTGAATTTCTGTCCCTATATGCATTTCTTTAATCTCATCTTTATTGATCTTTATAAAATCACAGGCACATTGCCATCTTGGAAATTACATGTTTCTATTAAATAAGTGAAGCTACTGGAAAACAAACTTGTAATCAAAATCAAAATTTAATCCTTAAATCGTGTGTTACTTTGATTTACATTCAGGCATATATTTCTTTATCAGTGCACCTGTAAATCAACATTATGGAGACAGCTATGCAAGTATGAGAGCAACTGAATATGTATAAACCAAATTGTGTTTGTAAATATGTAGATTGAGGTAGTAAACACCTTTAACACCAGTTAGAAATCTGTCACTGATTATGCATGTGGGAGAAGGCAAACATCAAATCTGTTAGTAAGCAGCTTAAACTAATTTTGGTGGTCTAAATAAAATTTTCATGTGCACTGATAAGCTAGAATGAGGGTTTGATTTCAAATATTAAAAAATGCATAAACAATATCAATACATACATAGTCACTTTAATGATAAACATGACCCAAGCATAATGGACACTTAAAAGGTTTTGAAAAATCATTATTACATTATTGACCTTTAAAAATATTGTCCAAGAGTATTTTATTTTTATTGGAAATAGAAATAAATGGGATCATAAGGATAGACATACATTATGGATTATTATACCTTTCAGTGGCAACATTTTATATATATATATATATATATATATATATATATATATATATATATATTCCAAGATAGCATTATCTTAATATAAAAGATTGTAGATGGAGCTGGAGAGATGATTCAATGGTTAAGACACTTGCTTACAAAGCCAAAGGACATAGGTTCTATTCCCCAATATCCATGTAAAGCTAAATGCACAAGGTGGTGCATGTGACTGAAGTTCATTTGCAGTGGATAGAGGCCCAGGTGTGCCAATTCTCTCTCACTCATAATAAATAAAATATTTGTTTTTTTAAAAGTCTAGGTTAAAAGTGTTTTGTGCTCTGTTCTACCCAGTTTATAGAGATGATGGACAGTAGGCTAATTATATGCACACTCACATCTCATTCTACATCATGCTTAGGTCTATCTGTACCAGCCCAGCTAAATGAATCCTTTCTGCAGACCCAACTAGCTCTTTCCTCAAGGGACTCAGGAAACTTTGAGAAAATGCAGTGGTGTGTCACCTTGATGCTCAGTAGCTCCATTTTCTCAAGGACACATTGGGAAGCTCTCTTCTTCAGTTTTGAGTATTAAATTAAAACACAATAGTCATCTACAATAAAGAAGATCTAAGTAAAATAAAGAATTATTATTATTGTTAGGGTCCAAAAATCGCTGAAGGGAGACTCAGACTCACATAGCATGTAAAAACATAGAGCATTTACTGTGCAGAGAAGTCCAGCATGGGGGGGTCCACCATTTGCACTAAATGGCGATGCTGGGAAGAGCTCGCTGGCTCTTTTTAAAGACAGCTAAACAAAGACCTCTAACATAATTGCTAATTTGAATCATATAGTACTTTGTGCACTCCTGACTGGTTATAATTCCATGCGCATGGGCTAAGGGAGGCTAAGGGAGGGGGGCTCTAGGGAAGGTAAAGTTTTCTAATGTGGTCAGTTAAGCAACTAGTAAGCATATCTCACGTTCTTTTACTTCTGATTGGCTGGGGCCAAGAAAGGGGGCATGGTCTTATGACATCTCTGAAACCTTCTAGGAAATGATTTGGTTCTTTGTTCTGTTCTCCCAGAATTTAATTCAGGCTTCTTGAGAAATTGAAACTTAGGCCTGGCTAGGAAATACTTATTGAAGCCTGTCATGGTGTTGGTTTGACTCTTTCATTCCCCCCTTGAGAGCTGCCTCATCTCAAATCCTTGAGATGTCCCTAGAGGTTGGTATTGTTGTTTTAGGACCATTAGTTGGGCAGTAGCAAATCATTCTTTAACAAAGTTGACCAGAGCATCAATAATACATGGCCCATAAGTGAGGGCAAGTAGCAGAAGGACAAGGGGACCTGTTAGGGCAGAAATTAAAGTTGTTAGCCAGGGGGACCAGTTAAACATAGATTTGGACCAGCTTTGAGATTGTTTTTTATAACACCAGAATGGTTAATATAGAAACATTTTTTTTTCTTTAAAGCAATACAGAGACCACCTCATTGTAGGAATAGTAGGTCTAAATCTTGCCTGTTTAAGATCCAGTGGGGCAGGATGTGGGGTATACATTTACATAAGGCTCTTAACAGAGCAAAGGGAAGGAGTTCCATCTGTCCTTTGCCAGACTCTAGGGTTAAAGTCTCCTTTATGTTTTTAATCTGTCCTGAACTTTGGGGATTATAGACGTAATGTAATTTTTAATTGATCCCCAATGCTTTTGTCAGTCACCTAGTGATTTCTAACATAAAGGCAGGCCTATTATCTGATCCTATCTTTAGGGGCAACCCATAGCTGGGAATTATCTCTAACAATTCCTTAATTATTATATGGGCTGTCTTAGACTTGTTAGGGAAAGCTATTTATCTTGTAAATGTATCAATCTAAACAATTAAGTATTTATATCTATACTGACCTGGCTTTACATCTGTGAAACCAACTTCCCAATATCTACCTGGCTTTGTTCCCCTTTTTCTTTTGCCCCTATTGGTGGTACCTTACCAGAGGAGGCATTTGCCTGTTAGCAGGCCTGACAGTGGGTGGTGGTATCCTTGACGACTGAGTCCGTACCTGGAAAGAAAAAAAAAATTATTTCCTTATTAGCTCCGCTAGCTTGTTGCTGCCTAAATGAGTTCCTTCATGTAGTTGTTTAGCCAGTCTCTGACATAGGGCTTGGGGCAGCAATAGTCATCCATTCTTTAGTTGGTACCATCCTTGTGGGGTTTGTTCTTTTATCAGATGAGAGGTGAGGTATAGGTCTTGTTCTATGTATGTTGGTCTCTCAGGAAGCGTGAGTGCCAGGAGAGTGACCAGACAATCTGACTGATGCTGAGAGGCAGCACTCTTCACTGCTACATTTGTCAATCTATTCCCTCTTGCTTTTGTGGCCTCCCCTTTCTGATGACCTTTTGCCATTAATAGCCTTTGTCCATGGTAGATGGACATAAGCCGTGGCCAAGGCATAATGGCTATCTGTGTAGATATTCGCTGTCCTGTTTTTTCCCCATATCAGAGCCTTGCTCAGTGCTATCAGTTCAGCTTTCTGAGCTGATGTATCCTGAGGTAGGGCCTCAGCCCACAGGGTTTCTTCCAAAGTCACCATAGTCACCCGTGCATACCTGATTCTATCCACGACAAAGCTCCTCTAATCAGAGTACATCACCAGATCAGGGTCCAGCCAAGCCACATCTGTCAGGTCCAGGCAGAGCCCATGGAAGGTGGCGGTGATCTCTATGCATCCATGAAAAGGAATTAATGCCTTATCCATCTCAGGTAGCAGAGAGGCTGGATTCAAAGCCAGAGTTTGGCAAAACTGTATCCTTGGTTGATCTAAAAGCAAGGCCTGATAGCGGGTTATGTGGGAGTTGGAGAGCCATCAGTTGTGAGGGCTTTTTAGAAGAGCTGCTATTGCATGTGGTGCTGTAATTGATAAAGTCTGTCCCAAGGTTAGTTTGTCTGTGTCCTTTGTCAGAATAGCAGCAGCTGCAATAGCCTGGAGGTAAGGGGTCCAACCGGTGGCTACTGGGTCTAACTCCTTAGACAAATAGGACACTGGGTGATGTCATGGCTCCAGTCTCTGGGTTAGGATGCCTCTGGTTGTCCCCTTCTCTTCACCTATGTATAAGTGGAAGGGTTTCATTAAGTCTGGAAGTGCCAAGGCAGTTTTTGGAATGTTTGTTTCTTGTTTTCAGTCCTATTAAAATCTTTTTCTTGCCTTCTAGTGGCCTCATATAGAGGCTTGGCTAATTCAGCAAACCTTGGAATCCAAATTCTGTAATACCCCACAGTTTTGAGGAATTCTCAGATTTGTCTGTCAGTCTGAGGTATGGCCTGAATTCTACAGGCCTACAGCATCCTTTTATCTCCTTAGAGTTCATATCCCAAGTAGGTTGCCTTACACATGGACAGCTGAGGCTACAGGATAGCCCAGATGTTGTAAGTTGTCAAGGAGATGCTCTGTGGCAGACAGATATTTTTCCTCTGTTTTTGAGGCTAGGAGGAGGTCATCCACGTACTGCAGCAATGTTGCCTCAGGCGTCTCATTGCGGAAAAACCCACAAATACTTACAGAGAGTCTCATCAAAGAGAGTAGGGGAATTGCTAAATCCCTGTGGAAGTCTAGTCCAGGTCAATTGCCCATTGGTGTCTCATTCCATATCTGTCCATTCAAAGGCAAAAATGGGTTGACTTCCCTTCATCAATGGGATATTAAAGAAAGTGTCCTTTAGGTCCAGCACAGTATATGTCTTTCAGGTGGAATCATACTGAGCAAAGTATAAGGGCTGTCTTGTGGGGCCTTGTGTCTTCTGGAAGGTAGCCACCATAACCTTAGTCATTTTCTTAACCTGTCTATCTTTACAGTGTCTTTATTATTATATACCCTGGAAATAATCTCTATTAACTCTGAAAGAAGTTTCCTCTTAAAGCCTTTTATTTTCTGAATCTCCTTTTTAATATCTGTTGTGGACTGAGTTACAAAAGCAATGTTAATAGTTTGCCTATTCTCAGGGGCTTCGGGATCTATGGAGGGGGGAGGGTAGGTCCTATATGCTTCCTGCAGCCTTTTTAGGAAAGCAGTGGGGGAACTCTGTGGCCCTTTACCCACCTTAGACAAATTTGTAGGGCACGGAGCAAGTGGCTGCCTGGAGACCACCCATCAGAGTCCGGTGAAAGAGATTAAGGAACACCCTACCTTTAGGGGTGTTGGGATCCCACTCCAGTTGTGTGGAATGGAAAACCTTGTCAATAACATTAGGGTTCCCCATGAGGCGATCATCGGTTCCCAACACTTGTTTCTTGGCTTCTCTTCAGATTTCTTCATGTTCCTCTGTGGTGAAGAGGATCTGCAGGAGTTGTTAACAGTCCTCCCATGTGGGCTGATGGGTGTAGAAGACTGCCTCAAAAAGGGATATCAGAGAACCTGTTTTAAATCAGATTTAGGTTAAATAAGCACCTTAACTGTTAAGCCATTGTTTATTTGATGTCTTTTTTTTTTAAATTTAATTTATTTATTTGCAAGCAGAGATAGAGAGAGGAACAGACAGAGAAAGAATGGGCATGCCAGGGCCTCCAGCAACTGCAAATGAACTCCAGATGCATGTACCCTTTGAGCATCTGACTAATGTGGGTCCTGGGGAATCAAACCTGGATCCTTTGTCTTTGCCAGCAAGTGCCTTAATCATTAAGCAATCTTTTCAGCCCAGATGTTGCCTATATTTTTCTTTTTATTTTATTTATTCTTTTGAGGCAGGGTCTCACTTCAGCCCAAGCTGACCTCAAACTCATAGCAGTCCTCCCATCACAGCCTCCTGAGAGCTGGGATTATTTATAGGCCTGAGCCACAGTGTCCATCTTCTTACATTATTCTTGACATCTTTCATATCCATTTTTATAAAGCAAATCATAGAGTCCCAGGGTAGTCCCTCACAGAGCACACTTAGTTTCCTCCCAGGAAGCCCTTGCAGGAAAGAAGAGAGGTTGCCCCAGGCCACCATGAGCCTCTGCCACCTGCGACTCCTTCCTTACATGGCACCAAGTTCTTATCATCTCCTCAAATGCTTCCTCTCACCTGCTTAATTCCCAAGTCCAGTGGAGGCCCCACAGTCCTCATTCTGCCTGCCAGAGGCCCCCATGAGGCTCAGGGTCCATGTTCCTCCCCCAACCTTCCTCATTTTTTTTTTTTACCACATTCTTGTCAGATATCCAGACCTAAGCTGCACCTGGCTTTGTTCACTCACCACATTTCTGCCTCAAACCCCAGTTCATGTTCTTCTTTTGACCAAAGAAGTTTTCCTCTTTTCCCTCTGTCTTATCTCCTCCAGGGAGTCCTTGACCTCCCTGCCCACCCAAGCTTCCATAATCCCAATATACATTTAAGGAGTTTGTAACTTGATTAAGTACCTTGACTCAGTTTACCTATTTAAACTTTTGTCTACTGAGACATTTCATCTAACAAATGAACAGGTGTTCAAAGAGAATTAGAGAAAGTTATATGCCATTTTTTAATTCCCTTTTCTTTTTCAAATACAATTGGCCATTTTCTCTGGACAGGGTCAGGGGGACATATGGCTTAAACTTGCATGGGGTCTGAGATAAAGGGGGCATCATCCCTTTTTCAGAGTCCAGCTTGCCATGACTTTAAATAGCATATAACAGTAAGCAAGAACAAAAGGAAATGACAGAGCAGAGAGCTAAGCATCATGACATTCCTTGTCTTACTCTGGAGTTGTTTGTTTTTACCTAGTTAATTTATTTTACCCATTGGTATCACATAAGGTGATAAGATCTTGTCTATGTCTAACCTGGTTAGACCTCCAAAGAATATGAATTACATCTGTGTTTATGACTTTGTGACCCACATTACCTGTGTCTAATGTAAACAAAATTTACATTATGTCTATGTCCCTATATAAAACCATTAGAACATCCTAAAAAGTCTATAAACAGTTTTTTAAAATCTTTAAGTTCAGGCATGGTGCTTAGGTTTAGCCTGAAAATTAGCTTTCTCTTCCTTTTAAAACGAAATTAATTTTAGGCAAAATCTGGTCTTTTTAGATTTCTTACATCCTTTTTAGATATGCACATCTTCATCCACATGGACATCCTTATCCATATGCTTTAACATTCTGATCTAAGTTCCATTCAAAAATAGCATAAGCATTTTATGTCCAACATTGACAAATATCTTC
Source organism: Orientallactaga sibirica (assembly GCA_036365145.1). Taxonomy (NCBI): domain Eukaryota; kingdom Metazoa; phylum Chordata; class Mammalia; order Rodentia; family Dipodidae; genus Orientallactaga; species Orientallactaga sibirica. The sequence continues at coordinate 4,710,104 of JAEOAD010000240.1, forward strand.
CCAGTTCCTTTAATCATTTTATCTCAATGAATAATTAACCATCTTTCTTTATAAGACTAAAAATTACACCAAATCAATTAATCTTATTACCCATTGACAAAGAGCAAGTAGTTTGGCTTCAAAAATATAAAACATTTTATTATTGAAAATTTGCAGAGAGAAAGCCTTAGTATTTAGGTCACCAAAAAAAAACCTCTACCTGACAACCAGACTTGCTTTATAACACCAATCTATATATAATATCCTTAATTTGATAAATAGTGGGAAGGTGGAAGGTGCCTCTCTCTGGCCATCTCACATTGAAAGTCAGTCATTCATTCCTGCAAAAATGGTTAATTTTCACAGCTGTACTGTTAAACCCAGATTGTCTGCCAGGCATCTGAAACCCTTAAAGTGTGACTGGACTAGGTCCAATGGGGTGGAGTTTGTCACCTGTCCCATGGTGTCTTACAAGAAAGTAGAAAGGATGAACAAGACACAAACACACAGACCCAGAAACAAATTCCCCTGGGAATGGAAAAATAAAAAGAAACCAAAACGATGCAGATTGCAGCCTATCCCATAAATGGGCTCCATCAGACGGGCACGACCAGTCAGTATATTACAAACAAAGAGTCAGACTGGAGCTCTCTGGCTCCACCAGACAGCAGCCTATCCCATAAACGGGCTTTGCCAGATGGAGTTCCAAGCATCCCTGAAACTCCCTGGCCACGAGGTAATTTCTGGCCCATCATCCTTACCTCTGTGGGCCTCCAGATTGTGTGCAGACACCAGATTTACCAGAGAAACAAGGAACAGAGGCACACAACATTGAGGAGTGCCCCTTCCCCACTCACCAATGGGCAGAGAACCAACAGTCCCCATAGAATGCTCCACTATTGTGTCTGGGGACCTCAGCATTTCCTGGCCAATGTACCAATGTTATGGTCTGAAAATCACTGAAGGGAGACTCAGACTCATATAGCATGTAAAAACATAGAGCATTTATTGTGCAGAGAAGTCCAGCATGGGGAGGTCCACCATTTGCACTAAATGGCAACCCCGGGAGGAGCTCGCTGGCTCTTTTTAAAGACAGCTAAACAAAGACCTCTAATATAATTCACTAATTTGAATGATGTAGCACTTGTGCACTCCTGACTGGTTATAATTCTGTGTGTGTGGGCTAAGGGAGGGGAGGCTCTAGGGAAGGTAAAGTTTTCTGATGTGGCCAGTTAAGCATATCTCACATTCTTTTACTTCTGATTGGCTGGGGCCAAGAAAGGGGGAATGGCCTTACGACATCTCTGAAACCTTCCAGGAAATGACTTGGTTCTTTGTTCTGTTCTCCCAGAATTTAATTCAGGCTTCTTGAGAAATTGAAACTTGGGCCTAGCTAGGAAATATCTTATTGAAGCCTGTCATGGTGTTGGTTTAACTCTTTCATTATAGATTTGAGTAGAGAAGACAATATGGAGAAATGCCTTAAAGGTAGCAGTAGTTACCTAGAAGAATATAAGAGCAGGAGGAGAGGAGTAAAGGGGATGGGTAACTGTTTCCTGATCACTTTACTTGTTATAACTAACATATTTAAAGTTTTCATCAGGGCTGGAGAGATGGCTTAGCAGTTAAGGTGCCTGCTTCCTAAGCCTAAGAATTCCGGTTCCAATCTCCAGCGGTTCCAATCTCCAGGTCCCACGTTTTGCCAGATGCAAAGTGATGCAAGGGAGCAATGCCACACTTGCACACAAGGGGGTGCACACATCTGGATTTCGTTTGCAGCAGCTGAGAGGCTGCTGGTGCACCCATCTCTATCTATCTTCCTCTCCCTCTCTCTCTGTCTCTCTCCAAAAAAAAAAAAAAATGTTTTCATCAAATGATTCACTGGGAAAATTAGAACATATGATAGTTTATATTGATTTTCATCCTGACAGGACCTAGAATAGCCTTGAGATGGGATCTTTATTAGGTTAATTAAGGTTGGAAGTCCCATTTAAAGCTATTTGTGGCACCATTCCATAGGGCAGGGTACTGGAGTATATGAAAAGGAGAGAGCTGGCTGAGCAGCAGCATTCATCACTCTGTGCTTCCTCACTGTGTTCAATGTGTCCAACTGCCTCCAATTTCTGCCACCATATCTTTTGCACCACAATGAAATATAACCAGGAGCTGTGAGCTAAACAGATTTTTGTCAGCTATTTTGTCCCAAGAATGAGAAGTTGAGTAATACAGATGAAAATCAAAGAGTAAAATGGAGGAAACAAGTAATTTACTCTCAGAGTACTTCATCACTATTAGAAAAGAGTTGCACAGGCTATATGTGTGAATAAAATATCACTCTGAAGCCTATTAATGCATGTCAATTGAAAGTAAAAATGTAAGTATTATTATATAAGTACTATATCAAAAGTAAAAATATAATTACCATGCATACATATATATGAATTTAAATCTACTAATTTATATATTAATACATTTTTTAATTTGAGACTACCCTTACATTCATATAATAAAGATTATTTGATTAACAGTAAGAAATAAAAATAAAACCTTAAACTGTTGTAGAAATACAGTGACAGTCAGGCTTTTTCAAATGTATCCAGGGCACTATAAAGGGGTTTGCAAAGGAAATGTCATAGGTTAAGTACCCAAATCATACTAACTAAAATTCAAATTTGGCTCTCTAAAATCAGTTATTTTTTAAATTTATTTATTTATTTTTATTATTTATGAAGAGAGAGAGAATGAGAGAATGGACATGCCAGGTCCTCTAGCCACTGCAAACCAACTCCATATGCATGTGTCACTTTGTGCATCTGGCTTACATGGGTGCTGGGGAGTTGAACCATGGTCCTTTGGCTTTATAGGCAAGGGCCTTCACTGCTAAGCCATCTCTCCAGCCCATAAATCAGTAAATTCTAAAGGAGTAATTTGTTGCTAAAGTTTATCTTCAAATAAGACGTACTTGACAGCTTAGCTATTAATTTATTCTTTACAATTAATTTTTCAACTTGTAGAAAAACCCAAAGAAATTCAAGGTTGAGAAAAAGGTACATGGTGACAGAGAAAGAATTTTGAACAAGTAACTTAAATTCCTCAGCAATTAAGAAAAAAAAAAAAAAAAAAAAAAAACTTGGTTGTCGGCTATGAAGATGGCTCAGGAGTTAAAAGCACTTGCCTGGGTTCAAGTCCAAAGCCACACATGTAAGATAGATACAAACAGTGTGCAAGCACCTGGTACTCATTGGCAATGGCAAGAAGCCCAGGCACCACCCTTGCCTTATACACATGGAAATAAGTAAACAAAAATTTAAAAAAAGAAAATGATAACTGGTGACTTGATGCAGTGATAGGTTTATCAGCCATGTTAAGTATCAGATTGACTAGTGAAATTAAAACATTGAGAAATTAATGAGCAAAGTTCAAAATATCATTCTACATTATGAATGAAAATATATCATGTACTATAACACCAATAGCCAATAAATATAAAATAATTTACTTTAAATAAAAGAAAGCCTTTCATTTTAAAAAAGTAGGGGCCAGAAATATGGCTTAGGGGTTGAGTTGCTTGCCTGAAAAAGCCTAAAGACTTGGGTTAGATTCTCTAGAACCCACATAAGCAGATGCTCATGGTAGCACATGAATCTGGAGTTGGCTTGCAGTAGCTAGAGGCAGTGGCAGCCCATTCTCTCTCTCTCTTCTGCAAAATTCCCTGAGCCATGCTGGGAGCATTATAAGTCTACTTCAATGATGGACACTTAGGAGCCTCTGGATCTCTGGTTTGGTAGGTGTTGAGTGTCCTCAATGTCTCATCACCCTTGTGCTGATACCAGATTCACTAAGAAAGCAACACTCTTGCTCATTTCCCCCAATTCGTCTGTGGTTTCAGCTGGGGCTGGGATAGAATGCACTGGGTAGTTTATCTCCTCAGGTCCAGCTCCAGTCTGAAAAAGAGAAACAGATTCTCCAAGGGAGAATGAAGTCAGCACCAGATAAATTAGAGAGACTTAAAAGGATGTACACCCTCTTATAGTCTAAGGTTAGTGGGAGCTTGGCAATGGGAAGAAGAATCATTATCTGGATATGATTCTGACTTGTTTCCTAGTTCCAGATATGGTTTCCTTTCTACTGAGCAGATCTGTTAGACAATCCAAGAGCAGCTGGTTACCCACCATGGCTGTGTGCCACTATGGTACTTCTGTAAGCATCACGTCAGGTTGTTTGCTTCTGAGTTTCTAAGTTGCTTTGACTTGGAGTTGCTTAGACAGATGTTGGCCACTTTCCCCAGCATGGCATATGGTGTCTTCAGCAGTAGGGTCTTACCATAAATGTCTGGTGGGTAATCAAGTGCTCTGACAGAAGTATGTCTTGTTTGTTTGGGGAGGAGTGTGTCTCTCTAATCAACAGCTTATTGTGGATGTAGACCACATCCTGGAACAGGTAGTTACAGGCCAGTGACAAGGGAAATAAAATAATAAAATAAAAGACAGACAACAGCAGAAATTTGAAGTTAGGTTTCATCTCAACCTCTCCAGGGCCCATTGATTCAGGAGCTCCCCCTAAGGTCCTCTTTTAGTCTGACTTCCAGGATACAGGATTCTATGGTACCATTTCAATTTGGGTTCAGTTTTATGCCCCTCCACACACCCTTTACCTTCCCCAATCACCATACTACCTGTTGTCCAAGACTTGATGTTATTTAGGTATATCAGCAACTCGTGATGATCCAGGATAGGAAGTGCAGATGATTGATGCCACTCGATGATTGTCTTTCTGTGATTGTACAAGTTCACTTAGAATGATCTGTTCCAAGTTCGACCTTTTGCTACAATTTTCAATGTGTCATTTTTTAACATTGTAGTAATTTTATTTTATTGGGGAATCATGACATAATAAACATGAAATTTAGAAAGTATTTTTAATATGTTTTTATTAGTTATGTATATATACAGCCATGATGGAACCATTGTTAGCCTTCTCCCTATCCTTCCCCCATGGGTTATGTGGGTCTTGCCCTATGTGGGTAGCCATCAGTTATGCAGGAAAGACAATGACTCTGTGTATAATGACCCAAGTCATGGCTCTAACAGTCTTTCCACCCCCTCTTCCGCGAGTTTCCCTGAGCCATGTTGGGTACATTTTAGGTCAATTTCAGTGATGAGTTTTTGTGAGTCTTGTCTCTGGATATCTGATTTGGTGGGGGTTGAGATTCCTTTGCGTCTATCTCCTTCGCCCTTGTGCTGGTACCAGGTTGACCAAGAAAGTAGCACTTCTTGTTCATTTCCCCTATAACTCAATGGCTTTATCTGGTGTCCTGGTGAGGTGAGATGGGCTGATTCTCTTCTCAGGATATGCATCCATCTGAAAGAGAGAAGCAGATTCTCCAACGGAGAGTGATGTCAGTGCAGGATACATGAATAACAATTATTATTTTAGGGATAATTTAATAGGTGTTGACCCCCTTGTATCCCACTATTGGTGGAAGCTTGATATTGGATAGCGGGCTTGTTTTTGGATATGGTTCTGACTTGTTTCCTATTTCCAGGTATGGGTTCCATTCCACTGAGCAGATCCATTAGCCAAATCTAGAGCAGTTGGTAACCCACCATGGCTGTGTGTCTCTACTGCACTTGTGTGAGCATCACACAAGGTTGTTTGCTGATGAGTAGCTTAGACCATGAGTTGCTTAGACAGTTGGTCATTTTCCCCAGTTGCTCATATGGCACCTTCTGGCACTAGACAAGCTAACTGTTTGGGGACTGACTCTCTTCCAGATTCCATCCAGGTTGCTCCATGTTCAGTCTGAACAGCATAAGGTGTCTTTAGCAGTAGGGTCTTACCAGTAACCTTGGGTGAGTCATCAAGTATTCTGACAGAAATCTGTCTTCTTTTGAGAAACCTTGTAGGTCTCCCTGATCAGAAAGAAATTGAGGAGGACCTCAGAAAACAGAAAGATCTCTCATGCTCCTGGATAGGGAGAATTACCATTGTGAAAATGGCAATCTTACCAAAAGCAATATACAGATTTAATGCAATACCAATAAAAATCCCAACTTCTTTCTTCACAGAGATAGAAAAAGTGATATCAAAATAAATATGGAATGGCAGAAGGCCTCGGATATCCAAGCATATCCTCAGCAGAAGAAATACCTCTGGAGGCATCACCAGACCTGATCTTAAGCTATACTACAAAGCCATAGTAATAAAAACAACATGGTACTCACATAAAAACAGGATAATAGACCAATGGAACAGAATCAAGGATCCAGACTTTGGGGCAAGTAACTACAGCTTCTTGATATTTGACAAAGGCCCCAACAATGTCCACTGGAAAAAGGAAAGCATCTTTAACAAATGGTGCTGGACCAGCTGGATAACCATATGCAGGAAAATGAAACTCGATCCCCACATATTGCCATGCACAAAAATCAAGCCCAAATGGATCAAAGGCCTCCAAATAAGACCAGAAACACTGCTACTGTTGGAAGAAAAAATATGAGGCACTTTCCATGATATAGGAGTGGGTAAAGATGTCCTGAACAAAACCCCAGTAGCTCAGGAAATTAAACAATCACTCAACAATTGGGATCTCATGAAGCTGAAAAGCTTTTTCACTGACAAACATACAACAAGCAGAGCCACAGAATGGGAGAAATTTTTTTGCCAGATACACATTGGTCAGAGGACTAATTTCTAAAATCTACAAAGAACTCAAAAACCTAAACAGTAAAAAAAATTAAACAACCCACTCACAAAATGGGGCAGAGAACTACACAGGGAATTCTCAGATGAAGAAATACAAATGGCAAACACACATTTAAGAAAATGTTCAACATCCCTAATCATCAGGGAAATGCAAATTAAAACATCTATGAGATTCCACTTTGCCCCAGTAAGGACAGCAAAAATTTAAAAAAATCTAATGACAACAAATGCTGGCGAGGATGTGGAGAAATAGGAACCCTCATTCACTGTTGGTGGGAATGTAAAATGGTACAACCACTATGGAAAGCAATATGGAGACTCCTAGAAAGGATGGTTATAGATGTACCAACAGACCCAGTTATCCCCTTACCGGGAATTTACCCTAAAAGCTCCAAGTCTCAGAGTAGAGATATTTGCTCAACCATGTTTATAGCTGCTCAATTCATAATAGCTAAGAGCTGGAATCAACCCAGATGTCCATCATTAGAAGAATGGATAACTAAGATGTGGTATATCTATCTACACAATGGAATTCTTTAGAGCAGCAAGGAAAAATGAATCAATCACAGAAAGATAAGCGTCACATGGTCTCACTCATCTTTGGCTCCTAATTTGTATTTTCTTGAGATGCTGACACACCTACTAAACATCTCGAGGACTGGAAAATAAGGATGGTTGGGTGGGAGGGCAGGGAAAGGGTGGGTGGGGGGACAAAACACTGGACCCAAATGGAAATGGTACCATAAAATCCTATATCCTGAAGGACATACTAAAATGTTGAACCTGCATCAGGTGCTTGGAGAGAACACCTGAATCACAGGGGCTGGGAGAGGGTAGGATGAAGAATAACTTCAATCTTCTCCTGTGTCTCTCTGTAATACTGCCTCTTCTTTCTCTTCTCTCTTTCTTTTTTATATTACTTATATTTTTTCTTCCTTCTTTTCCCTTGGCACTGACCTATAACTCCCAATACCAGCATATGGTTAACATCCACAAGGAGCTGTTGATCAGTGTCATTTTTTTTTTTTTTTTTTTACTGCTGAGTAGAATTTCATTGTGTAGATATACCACACCTTGGCTATCCATTCATCCAATGATGGACATCTGGGTTGATCCCAGTTCTTAGCTATTATGAATTGAGCAGCTATAAACATGTTTGAGCAAATATCTCTGAAATGAGGCATGGGGCTTTTAGGGTAAATGCCCAGTAAGGGAATAACAAGATCTGTTGGTAACTCTATATTCATCCTTTTCAGGAGTCTCCATATTGATTTTCATAGTAGTTGTATCAGCTTAAATTCCCACAGCAATGAATGAGGGTTCCTATTTCTCCACATCCTCACCAACATTTGTTTTCATTTGATTTTTTACTTTTGCTACCCTTACTGGGGTAAGGAGGAATCTGATATTTGTTTTAATTTGCATTTCCCTAATGGTTAGGGATGTTGTACATTTTCTTAAGTGTGGGTTAGCCATTTCTAATTCTTCTGAGAACTCCCTGAGTTCTCTGCCCCACTTTTGTAATGGGTTGTTTTAGGGTGTCCTACATTTCCCTCATATTCTGTTCACTTGATTATTTGAACTTAGCAATGTTTTTGGCCTCCTGATCAATTTCTTCTGTCTTGTTTTCCACATGAGTAACTTTGTTGGTGAGGGGTTCTAGGGAGGTTTTCATAATTTCTATTTGATTTCTGTTTTCTGTTGTGTTATTTTGCATTGCTACCATCTCTTTTTTGAGGCACAATTTCAAGTCTTCGGTAAGCTTAGTCAATCAGTTGTTGAGATCTTCCATTTCTTGACTTACCTCCAATTTATTCATATCTCTTTGGATGTTTCTAGCATTTTCTTCAATCAGGTTAAACCTTCTGTCAAAAGCTGAATGTTATAGGAGATGATTCTGTTCAATTTCATTGATACGATTGCTCATTCTTTGATGGTTTGCTTTTAGTTCAGTGATTTTTTTTTTTTTTTTTTGATCTGGGTCTCATTGGTTGTTGTGTTTTCATTTTGGGAATGAATTCCTATTGATTTGTCTATGATTTCATTGAATGCTTCCATTGTAGGACTAGGAATCCGTGGTGGCGATCTCTCAGTTTTCTGACTTTCATTGGCTTTTTTGCATTGTTGTCTACTCATTTTAGGAGGACTCTTTATTTTATTGAGGAGGAAGCAAGATTTTTTTTTCCTTTGGCCAGTGCACCTTCTGACTCAGGTGAACAGGGATGTTGGTACTCAGTGGCCAGTCAGGATACCAGAGAAAAAGGCCTGATTCCACAGCTCACACAGGGAGCAGGCCTCCCCAAGCAAGGCACAATGGGTCCTATCAGGATCAGAGGACTGGGAGGAGCAAGGGAACACTTCTGGACTGCTTCATGCTGAGCCCTCCCACACACAGGCCAGTGCAGGGAACCCAGACGGGGGGGGGGTGGGGGAGGAACCAGGAAACAGGGGTTTGGCCTACTCACTCCTGACTCCTGAGCTCACCCACACACTGTGCTCAAGGAACTAAGACTGGGGAGGTGGGAGGATCCCAGAAACAGGGTCTGGCCTACTCACTCCACACTTCCATGCCTGTCCACACACTGTCCATGCTGGCAACCCTCATACTCTATCCTTTTATTCTATTTTGTTTTTCTGTGAGTTAATGCTTTTCAAATATTTCCCAGATGTTCTGTACTCACACTCACACACTCTTTCAATGGGCTTGAACCTCCATAGGAATACAGACATTGTCCCATTCAGTACTTCTTTTCCAGGCTCCAGCTAAGGTACTGACATGATTGTTGTTGGATATTTTAAAGTAAATTAATTTAGGATAGAAATGAGGAATATGCATTTCTATTCTCCAAAAGACTATAATAATTAGGATATGCAAATATTAGAAACAAAATAATAAAAAAATAAAACAAGTAAATAAACCCTTATGTACTATAACTGGTCTCTGACTTTTTGAAAAAGGTTTCCTGCTGAGATTTATCCTGGCTGTTGAAATCAATGAAACACCTCTTAAGCTTCCCATCTTCCTGTCACAATTATAAGACATCATCTTAGTAAGGCAAAAGGAAGTGAATCTCAATTCCAAATAGCATTTCTGTTTGTTGCACATTGAGTGTTTATTGGGGTTTGGTATATAGATAATCTAACACTCAAAAGCAGTGATCAATACAACAGGAATTAATTTTTTTAGTCCACCTTAACACAGTTCTCACTTTTAATTGGTCCATGAAAACAGTCATTTCCACTTTTCATCCTTTTAAGTTCTTTTTAATTTATCTAGAATTCTTGGATATATTCTTTCTATTTTATTCCAAATGTTTGAAAATCAAAATCTGATGATTGTGAACCAAATGAAAATATAGTTTTGTACTATACTCTGTGATACTGTTCTTTCTAGATGTTTAACTTTATGAAGTTTGGAGCAAAAATGCTCCCTTGCAGAAACACTCTGTAGTCAACCCATTCACTATAATATTTTTCACTATATTGCAGTGTGTTTTGTCAAGGTTTGTGTATCTTATCTAGTGTGAATATCATTGCTTCTTGTGTCTTATTTAACTGACAAAAAAATGTGTAATTAGAAAACGTTCACTCTAATACCAAAATCTCTGCAAGGGTTATGGTGCTTGCTTTTTCTTACATCATCATGATCATCATCATCAGAATTGTAGTTGTATGAATATTAATATTAATAGTAAATGAACATTAACAGTAACTGCTATGAGAAGAGCACTATGTTTCACATGTACAACTAATATAAACTTAGCAACTACACTGTGGGTAGGATTTTTGTTTTCACCATTTCTCAAATGAAGACATGCCTTATGAGTGAGCTGCATGATGGACCCCTGATCACAAGGCCACTGAATGATACAGTCAGGCTCCAGACTCAAATGTTCTACATCCATAGCCATACTCGTCCCACTAGGTTATTCATTGACAATTTTCACCAAGAACATGAAAAATCCATTCACACATGGTTTTCTTTTAATTTTATTAAGCAAAATAAAATATGTGGTTTTATATAAATATAATGTCCTCAATAAGTGATATAAACTTAAAGCACAATGTCATATAAGCAGACACATAACAATTTCTTGGTTGTTTCCTTAAAAAGTGAATGGCTGAGTTTGCCAAAGCCTTGAAGAAGTAAACGTGATAACTGCTGGGGTGCAGCTTAATCTTGTCAGAGGGTTACATCATGAGACCTGCAACAAGGGAGAGGAAGTTTAAGAATGTTTAAGACAATTTCCTTTCTGCTGGTGAGATTATGGAAATTACTATCAGCTGTGAAATATGACTCATATCTGAGCACTTCAAACAGTATTTTTTTCTCTTTCCAAAAGAAATCCACTTAGCAAGACTGAATTGAAGTATATAACTATTTAAAACTTGTTTTTTATGCAATTTTTTTTCATTTCTACTCATTTGTACTCTGGCCTTAGACTTGAAAATGATGGTTATTTTTAAATGGAAAAATAGGATGATGAGTTTGCAGGACAAACAAGTGCTCTCCAAGGAAACAGCTTGGCTACATCTCTAGGGCAAACAAATTAAGAGGGTGGCATGCCTATGGGCAACCATCCCTCCTGGTAGCAAATAGCAAACAAATGGTGATTCCTTTATATTCTTTTTCTTTCTGTTGGGCACCCCAGAAGGAAGAACAACTGATCAACATTTTTAGTCAGGTTAGTCCTAGAACTGTTGTCTTTGGTAACTAATGAGAAAGTATTTTATTCTAACAATTTTATGGAATACAGTTATATTATCAAAATATAAAGCAAGGTGAAACCAAATATATTTATAATTGTAAACTGTAAATGTTGAGTAACTTTCCCTTGTTTCATTTAATACTTTTTTTTTATTACTTCATCATATATAGACACCATATATTGCATGCTATGGAGATGATAATTTGAAATATTTTATTCCTGAAAATTCCTTCTTCAGTCCCTTAAAGTGGAAAAAATGAGGGAAACTTATGAATAAATGCAGTAACTTGGCATTTTTATGATGTCCTGAAACTTCTGCTTCTCATCTTATAACTTTAAGAGGATTGATTGCATCATATTTTCATCTTGTCATATCTCATCTCTCCTGCAGGAATATGTGGTATTTGAGGACACAAATCATGTATTACTCATTTTGTCTCATTTAAAATGGTTCATCAGAACATTTTGCATATTGCAAACACAACATAAGAGAACCCACCCAGGACAAAATGTATAAAAATGGATTTAATTAGCAATCTATAAAATTGTGCTTTTAAAGTACTTTAAAACCGATGAACATGTATCTCTAGTTTTCCTCTGATATGCAAATTTGACATTCTTTGTGAATTCTAACTGTGGCAGACTTTCTACTCTCTATTTTAAGTTATCTGTTGTGATCAGATCCAAACTGTTTTACTATTAGAAAAATCTACTAGAGGGCTGGTAAGATGGCTACGCAGTTAAAGGTGCTTGTCTACAAAGACTACTAGTTCAGATTTAATTCCCAAGCCACACATGTAAACTGGATGCAAAAAGTGGCATAAGTGTCTGGAGTTCATTCACAGTGGCAATAGATCCTAGCATACCCACACACAAATGAGTAAATATTTTTAAAATCTGCTAGAAATAGTAAAATATATTCATCTCTCCTAAGGAAAAAAGACCAATCATGTGAAAACGTAAGGAAAAGCAAAGGAAATCAAGATAGCACTATACAGTCAGAGGCAAATGAAAACATATTAATACCTGTGTAGCTGTGCCAAGCTAAGTAGCTTTGGGAATAACAATTAAACTTACTAGTTTTATGTTTTATGCATACACACATGCACACATACCCTTACACACAATGTGTGTGTCTATCCACATATGAACATACATACACACATGCAGACACACCCTCACACATCATATGTGCCTATATACATAAGAATATGCATGCCCAATGCACACATACACATACACACACACACACACACACATGCAAAAACAGTCAATATGTAACATAAATTGGAAGCAAAAAAGAAAGAATACACTTGAAATATGGACATTATTGAATAAATGGAAGCCTGTCTACCATCCAGTATGAAACAAAAAGAAATGATCATGTTTCCAATTAAATACATTCCAAGGTAAATATTGTGCAAGTAAAACCCAACTAACATTTATCAAAAGTAAATGAAATACACAAAATATAATTGATGATAAAACATAATCAGGACCTTAACATATCTTTCTCCAGTCAAAGACAATAGTATTTCAGTAAAATAACACTGGTTGCATGCATGATTGCTGCTATTGTAGTAGGAACAGACCATGAAATCTTCCCTCTTCTTGATGCTAAGTGAGCAATACATTGTTGCTGACTATTGGTATAATGTTGTTGAGCTCTAGAGATAATGCATCTTGCTGACAACCTTTTTCTCTTAGTGTACTGTCATCACCCTCTCCAATGGGATAATTATAGATACATGTGAGGGGAGGTTCTGTGGTCCTGGGATCATGATCCAATTTAAGGAGATCAAGAAGTCTCAGGACCTGTCACATACAAGCTAAAGGTCCATGAGAACCAGAGGCTTCCTTCAGTCCAAGGCCTAAGGCTAGAACCAGGGTATCCAGCATGCCTAACACAGAGGCATGAGAGAAGATAGGGACTCTAGTGAAAAGTCCAGGAAGCAGGAGCAAACCTCTGATGTCTCAGGATAGTTGAGATAGATGGTGCACCTCACAGAGAGAGCTTGAATTCACTCTTTGTTTATGTTCAGACTATTACTTGCCAACCATCAGTGACAGTCAACTGATTTAGGGGCTAATCTTTGCAGAACTTTCATAGAAAAAAATGTTTTATAACAAGTTGACAAATTGAAAATAAAAGTAGCTATAACATTTTCTAACTTGCCACTCCCTCCTCTGGACACTAGCACCCAGCATTCGACTATGATTCTGAGTCTCACTAATTTAGACACTTACATGAGTGAAGTTGTATAGTATCTATCTTCTTGGAGCCAGTTTATTGTGCCATAATGTCTTTCAGGTTTATTTGCAATGGCATACTGCAGAATGTCCTCCATTTTTAAGGCTAAATAGTATATCTATAGCATGAATATACCACATTTTCCCCATTCATCTAGTGATTGACATTGAGATTATTTCATTATCATGGATATTATTCTTAATGCTATAATAATCCATAAGAGTAAACTGTCCCATTAAGAATGTAACTTAATTTTTTACTACACCAAAGTGAAATTGATTGAACATATGCTAATTCTATTTTCAAGTTTTTGGGGAGTCTACATTCTATTTTCCACAGCAGCTACACCCAGATTGCATTAGCACCAATGGTTCACAAGTCTTCCCATTTCTCCCATCTCCACCAATAGGTGTTGCCATCTTAAAAACAATAAAAGCCAGCTGACCTGTACAGGGAACTGTCTCAAAACTCTGACCTACTTGATGACCCACCAAAGGTTAATGGTAAGACCCTACTGCTGAAGACATCATATGCTGTTTGGACGGAACATGGAGAGACCAGGTTGGAATCTGGAAAAGAGTCAGTTCCCCGACAGTTAACTGGTCTAGTGCCAGAAGGCACTACATGTGTGACTGGGAGAAAATGACCAACATCTGTCTAAGTAACTCATGGTCTAAGCTATTCAGCAGCAAACAACCTGACATGATGCTCACACAAGTGCAGTAGTGGCACACAGCCATGGTGCGTTACCAACTGCTCTAGATTTGGCTAATGGACCCACTGAATGGAATGGAACCCATACCTGGTAATGGGAAACAAGTCAGAACCATATCCAAAAATGAGTCCACTTTCCAATATCAAGCTTCTAGCAATAGTGGGATACAAGAGGGCCTACACCTATTCAATTCTCTCCAAAATAATAATGGTTATCCATGTATCTTGCAATGACCTCACTCTCTGTTGGAGAATCTGCTTCTCTCTTTCAGATGGATGCATATCCTGAGGAAAGAATCAGCCCATCACACCTCAACAGGGCACCAGCTGAAGCCATAGAGTCATAGGGGAAATGAACAAGAGTGCTGCTTTATCAGTGAACCTGGTACCAGCACAAGGGTGAAGGAGATAGACACAGAGAACACTCAGCCCCTACCAAATCAGATATCCAGAGACACAGAGACTCACAAAACCTTGTCACTGAAATAGACCTAAAATGAACCCAACATGGCTCAGGGAAATTTGTGGAAGAGGGGGCGGGAAGATTCTTAGAGCCATGAGTTGGGTCATTATACACAGAGTTATTGCCTCTCCCACATAACTGATGGCTACCCCCACAAGGCAAGACCTACTTTACCCATGGGGGGAGGACAAGGAGAAGGCTAAAGATGGTACCATCATGGCTGTATATACACTATATACATGACTAATAAATATATATATATATTAAATAAATAAATAAAAATAAAAGCATTCTCAAAAAAACTCTGACCTACATTCTCCTGATTGATATAGATAGGAAGCATTTTTATATATTTACCAGCTATTGAGTGTCTTTGGAGAATTGTCTCTGCCAGCCCTTAGTCATGTTTATTTGGATAATGAGTAAGTCTTTTGGTTTTATTCCTACTATGGAATTATAGGACTAAATGATATTGCTGATGTTAACCACTTACCAAGTATGTGTATGACAGGCCACAATTTTTCTACTTCACATGCTATGTTTTATATGCACAGAAACTTATTATTCTTATTCTTCCATGTATGTCTTTTTCCCTTTGGTAGCACATCCATAAAATGCATTTCCAAGGTCATGGTCATGAGGGCTTTGTCCTGTTCATGATCATACACTGAAATCCTTTATTTATTTTCAGTTAATTATGTATATGTTGTATAACAGGCCATTCTTTCATATGACAATTAAAATTTTAAATAGCACTTTGTTCATTTTTTGTACATGGTTTTGACTTATTTCCCAGTTCCAGCAATGAGTTGCATTCCACTGAGTGGATCCATTAGCCAAATAAAGAGCCATTGGTTGTCCACCATGGCTGTGTGCCACTACTGCACTTGTTTGAGCATTACGTCAGGTTGTTTCTTGCTGGGTATCTTAGACTGGAAGTTGTTTGGATTGATATCGGCCATTTTCTCCCAGTTGCTCGTGTAGCACCCTCTGGCACTAGACTATCTAACTGTCTGGGGACTGACCCTCTTCCAGATTCCTACCAGGTCTCTCCATGTTTGGTCTCACACGTGTATGCTGTCTTCGACAGTAGGGTCTTACCATTAACCTTTGGTGGGTCATCAAGAACTCTGACAGAAATCTGTCATTTTTGGGAAACCTTGTAGGTGTCTTGGATCTACAGCTCATTGTGAAAGTTAACCCCATGCTGGTACTGGGAGTTACAAGTCAGCACCTAGGAAGGTGAGGGGAGAAAATATAGATATTATAAAAGAGAAAGTGAGTATAGACAGGCAATGGATAGAAAAAGAGAGAGAGGGAGAGAGAAGAGAGAGTAAAGCAGGAGAAAATTAAGGTTGGTCTTCATGATGTTTTCTCCAGTTTCCTGTGGTTCAGGTGTTCCCTCTGCAGGTCTGCTGAAGGATCAATGTTTTAGCTTGTTGTTCAGAATATAGAGTTTGGGTCCCTATTTGTAACCCCCCACCCTTATCCTCCTTCCCACTCTCTTGCCCTCCCACCATCACCCTCCCTCTGTTCCACCCTCCCTCTTGTCTGGTCCTCAGAGTGCTTATTAGGCTTGGAAGCATCTTGGGTGGATTCAGGTTAGGAGTGACAGATAAACAAGACCATGTGATGATTATCTTTTGTGATTGGGTGAGCTCACTGAGGATGATCTGTTCCATGTTTGACCTTTTTTTTTTTTCAAATTTCATTATTTCATCTTTCCTTACTGCTACATAGAATTCCATAGTATAGATATATCACATCTTTGTTATCCATTCATCTAATGATGGACATCTGGGTTGATTCCAGCTCTTTGCTATTATGAATTGAGCAGCTATGAACATAGTTGAGCAAATGTCCCTGATGTGAGGCTTGGAGCCTTCAGGGTAAATGCCCAATAAGGGAATAACTGGATCCGTTGGTAGGTCTATGGTCATCCTTTCAGGAGTCTCCATATAGCTTTCCACAATGGTTGAACCATTTTACATTCCCACCTTCAATGGAAGCTTGTTCCTATTTCTCCACAGCCTCGCCAGCATTTGTTTCCATTCTTTTTTTTTAATGTTAGCCATCCTTACTGGGGTAAGGTGGAATCTCATAGTTGTTTTAATTTGCATTTCCCTGATGATTAGGGATGTTGAACCTTTTCTTAAATGTACATTTACTATTTGTATTTCTTCCTCTGAGAACTCCCTGTGCAGTTCTCTGCCCCATTTTGTGAGTGGGTTGTTTGATCCAATCAAGATACCATCAAATGTGGGTTAGAAGAGGGCCTACCCATATAAAATTCCCTCCAAGATATCTATGGCTATCCCATATATCTAGTACTAACTTCTCTCTCCATTAGAGAATTTGCTTATTTTTTTCCAGATGGACAAAGAACCTGAAGGGAGGATCAGCCAATCACACCTCACAAGGGCTCCAGCTGAAACCACAGAGTAATGTGGAGGAAGAGCAAGAGTTCAGCGCTCTTGGGGATCATGACACCAGAAAAAGATTGAAGGAGATAAACACAGAGAACATCTAACTCCCATGAAGCCAGATATCCAGAGACACAGAGGGTCCCAAAACCTCATCACTGAAGTAGAGCTAAAATGACCCTGTGGTAGTTTGAATATATGTCCCCCAATATATTCAGTGTTTTACTAGTTATAGTTTGCATCTGCAATCACCTTGCTAGAGGCAATGTCACTGGGGGCTGGTCTTAAGGTGTTAATGGTGTGGGTTTGAGATTCCATTGTAAAGATATGCAAACGTGCCTAGCAGGAGTTCCTGAAGTGTGCTGTGCGACCTTTTGGCTGTAGTTTTTGCTCTGTGTGCTGTGGTGGCTGGTTGGCTTTTTCTCTCTCTGCTTGGTCTTGTGAGAGAAGGTCGCTTCTTCTGCCATTATGGAACTTCCTCTGGATCTGTAAACTTCAATAAATAATATCCCTTCCTCCATAACTGTGCCTGGTCTGGAAGTTCATCTCAGCGAACCTGAAGCTGTCTGCTACAGTAAAGTGGTACCGAGGAGTGTGGGGTGAGATGAACCTGACCATGTGGATATTCGTCTTTTGGAACCTTTGTTTTGGAGGAATGGGCATGGACTTGGTGCTTGCAACTGAAGATGCCTTCTGGAGTGGTAAGCCAAATTTTATGGACTATTCTGATGAGAGTTTGAGAATGCTAAGTGCAGACAGTATTGAACTTCGAGGCTTGGCTTATGAGCTTTCTAAGGGGAAGGAAAGGCTGCAGAGGACATTGTTGGAACTGGGCTACTGGCATAAAGGATGGCTACATTCTGCTATCAAGGCCTAGAAAGTTTGATCAAGGTTAAATTTGTAATGGACTGATGTGCTTGGCTAAAGATATTGGATTGGGATATTAAGATTTTAAGTTGGAAAACCTCAAGCAAGTTAAAATTAGAGGCACTGAGACTGGTTTTAGTTTTCTGGATCTGCTATTGTCAACACATTAGCAATCTTAAGGAAGGTGGAAGGAAGGTGGCCTGACGACTGATTTACATTCAAACAATGGAGAGGATGACTGAGGAAAGACTGTCAGAAATGAAAACTCTTTTGGAAAGAGCTGACTGGAGAAGGAACCTGCTTTTCAAGGCTGTGATTTATTTCATCCCTGGATTAAGAATATGGCTGTGTCCTGCACACCTGGTATTAGTTTTGGAAGCATGAAAAATGCATGGAGTGGTCATGAATTGCACACAGTTCCAGGAGCCACTGCTGAGATGCGGCATGAGGCAGGGCATGAAGACCCTCAGGAATAGGCTGGAAGAGCCTTTGGAATATGGACCGTGGGTTGCATGGAGACCTGAAGATGTTTTGGATATGCCAGGACTATGCAAAGACTCCCATGTAATGCAGTGTTGGCCTGGGATCGAAGTTTTCCCTGGCAACTCTGCCCAGCTGGAGGGGTGGAAATGGAAAACCTGGAGACTGTCAGTCTGTGGTTATATTGAACTTGAACTGCAGAAGTTTGATGACAGCTGATGGTGGTTGAGTTTGCATTGTTCTAGTCTCTCCTTGCTATGCCTTATACAGTTAAAAATGTTTACTCTGTGCCTTTACATGTTGAAAGTATTTAACTTGTTTGATTTTACAGGACTCACTATCTTAAGTCGATCAAGACTGTGAGAACCTTTGAAATTGGACTGAGTACAATTTACAATGTGTGATAGTTATAAATCTATATTTAGCCAGGAGCTAAATATATTGGGGGCCAGGGGCAGAATGTGGTAGTTTGAATATATGTCCCCCAATATATTCAGTGTTTTACTAGTTATAGTTTGCATCTGCAATCACCTTGCTAGAAGCAATGTCACTGGGGGCTGGTCTTAAGGTGTTGATGGTGTGGGTTTGAGATTCCATTGTAAAGATATGCAAATGTGCCTAGCAGGAGTTCCTGAAGTGTGCTGTGTGACCTTTTGGCTGTAGTTTTGCTCTGTGTGCTGTGGTGGCTGGTTGGCTTTTTCTCTCTCTGCTTGGTCTTGTGAGAGAAGGTCACTTCTTCTGCCATTATGGAACTTCCCCTGGATCTGTAAGCTTCAGTAAATAATATCCCTTCCTCCATAACTGTGCCTGGTCTGGAAGTTCATCTCAGCCAACCTGAAGCTGTCTGCTACAGACCCCAATGTGGCTCAGGGAAATTTGTGGAAGAGGGGGCGGAAAGAATGTTAGAGCCACAAGTTGGGGCATTATGCACACAGACTTGGCCTATCCTCCATAGCTCTTGACTAACCCCACAATGTGTGAACCACATTCCCCATTGATGAGGGTCTCTATGGAAGAGGGAGGACAGGGAGGAGGAAAATGGAGTCACCACTATGAATGTAAAACTAGAATCATATACATAAAAATAAATAAAAAATACCCTGAATTATAAAAATAAATAAATAGCACTTTGTGAGATGTGTGATTTAAATTTAAAGTAGGCCTGCTTCTCCTAAAAGTATCATTTTCTTTAAAAAATCCTTCTGAAGATTTGCTAAAACTTGCTCTGTGTTTCCAAATGTTGTTCTTCACAGATCAAGACTGAAATAAAATGTAACCTGATGAAAATGAAATAATTATGCCACCAGCTGAAAGACAAATATTGCAATATCAAGAGGGGACCCTGCATAATGAACTAAACAAGAAGGGCATGGTCTTAAGCTCAGAACTACTACATCTCTATAATTACTGAACAAGTATGTAGCCTGTGGTATGCCTTTCATTTCTCTCTATAGTATTCATTACCTTTCAAATCCAATTGGGTCATTTACTTATCAATGACTTGTTAAAATATTACCTTTTGATGCAAGGGGAGAAAAAAAGAGAGAAATGTACCAACTTTACCAAACTCCTTTCTTCCTACATACCTGCCCTAGCCTTCAGTCTGGTAGAGGTTTATGTAGAATGAATTTAATTAATGATCTCTTGAGTGCTGGTTTTATTATATAATTTTATTTTCTTGGACCCAGATAAAATACCTTTCAGAGCACAAACCTGTGGGAATACATCAAGATGAGATTGAAATGCAAGTCCTCAAGGCAAAGCGAAAGTATTGTATTTTCTCTAATGACAGACTGCAGATGCTCCCAAAAGATGTTTACTTCTAAGAGCAGCATTCTGTACGCAACTTTATTATCATACCTGGATTCAATTTACTTTAAGTTGAAATACAAGGAAAATTTGATAGTCTCATAATTATCTTGCTAAAAACCTGACAAACTTTAATTTGAAATGATTTTCATCATAGAAAGCAATGGAAAATTCTAAAGAAACACAATGATAAAACAATTATTTTGACATATAGTCTATGAATGTATATTATTGTTATAAATTTTAACACATTATATTAAAGTGAATATCAAGACACAGGCATAAATCACAAAACATACAAAGCAGCTATAAATTATAGAAAGTACCAGGTTGAGAGATAAACTTCTGGACTCTAGCTATTTGTGCCCAGGCCACTGTAAGAGTCAGCATTGAGGTAGAATAGGTACTTCAACAATTGCCTTCCTTAGCAAGGCTATACCTAATTGGAACTCCCACCTCCATGTTCTCCAGGTCTCCTTTGACATGACAGGATGTTTCATAAGGGCAACAAACAGAACTTGTGACTAGGAAAAAGTTGATTGGGAGAATACATAAGAGGGTCAAGTGTGTGATTTTTAAGCCAATAAATAAAAAGCCATAAGAACAGAATAAAGATAAAATAAAATACAAGTGAAAACAATTATTTCCTAAAAGTGGAAGGATTTTGCATGTAATTTTTGGAAGAGCAAATTATAATGCTACAAAACTGATAATTGATAAGTACAGAATAAGCTTTTGATTTCTGCACAGATTGAAGACCACAGTACTAGAGAAGGAGAGACAGGCAACCTGAAGCAAACTATGTAAGGAAATGATTCTTAAAATAAAAGCATGGTGGCACACAGCAAATAGAGGTGAGAAAAGATTGACAGCTTTGCATAAGCAATTTTATTAATGTTAAACATAACTTTATAGTAAATATGCTAATTTAATTTAAAGAAATGTAGGATAAATGTCCATGAGAAAATTAAATAACTTCCTGAGAGTAAATGCTTTTCTCAGATAGATACAAACCATACTGAAAAGCATAAGATAAATATGGACAGTTTAGCCAGTACTTTTAGGTCAACAAAAGGCTCGAGAGATGACATGTACAGATAACTTCAATTGGTCATTTCAAATTTGTGTATCAAATTAGAAAAGTTTCTTTCCAGAAACTATTCAAAAATTAATTTCCATGGAATTTAATCTACAAATTATGCTGTCCAAAGTTCAGTCTGTTTAGGGATAGGTACTTCCACTGAAATGTTTATAGACACTTGAACTTCAATATTAAGTAACTATTTACTCCATTATTTCCTAAGCTGCTTTAAGTATGAAACTTTCCCTATCTTTTTTTAAAATAACTAATGTGACATAGAATATACTTTGGAAAATTACACATTAGTGTATAATAATGTTTTTATCTATGAAAAAGGCAAAAGCTACTTAGTTTTTGTTATATTTAATATTTTACTATTTATTAAAAATCAAATTAAATATCATAAAACAAATTTTGATTAGCTAATAATTTCTTGAGAAGAGAAAAATCTATTTACATTGAAAAATATCAGACAGTCCTTCCTTGGTACCAAGTAATGCTATTGAACCAAATTCTTAATTTTTTCATGCCAAGTATTTTACACATCTCTATTATTGTTTTATAACACCTTTGAATAATTCATTTTGGCTACATTATCATTATTAAGTATCTGTTGATTGTTCTCAGTGAACAATTTATATTGAATTTACTTAGAATGGTTGTCATTATACACTTCATTTTCTCTGCAATCTTGATTTAGTTAGTTAGTTACCTTGAATGTTTAGAAATATCAGATCGTAAGTATCCACCATGAAGAAAAAAATAAAATGGGTCTCTAACATTTAAAAGAGCAAAAAAATAATAAATATATTTGGGGCATACCTTCTCTAGAATAAATTGCTTCTTAGCAGAATTGATAAAATGTAGGGATGTGAGAGTTATACACACACACATGTGAGCTTCGGTGCGCTCACACATGTGCACACCAATGTTTGGGTAGGTATTAAAGCCACATATCTCATTATCAGGCCAAGAACAGGAAAGAATAGATAGTCACTTTGAAATTATCTGAGTCTCAATACCCAGATTGCTCTATTTATAGTTAAAAATTGAACCATTTTTCTTCCACACTGAAGAACTGTAAGAGTAGAATGTGCAAGAATTTGAACTGATCTCCAGTTAATCTTGTGTGCCATTTGCTTTAATTTGAAACATTCATGGAATATGTGTACAGGAGCTATTGTAGGAGACACATACTTATAAAGTACATGGATTTTTAAGCCGGGCGTGGTGGCGCACGCCTTTAATCCCAGCACTCGGGAGGCAGAGGTAGGAGGATCGCCGAGAGTTCGAGGCCACCCTGAGACTACATGGTTAATTCCAGGTCAGCCTGGACCAGAGTGAAACCCTACCTCGAAAAACCAAAAAAAAAAAAAAAGTACATGGATTTATGTCAATCTAGCCATTCAAAAAGTATGTAATAACTATAATGTAATCATTCGTTTCCATTGGAATTTCTATGTAAGTTTAAGAATCAGAATTAAATATAATCACTCTGTGCATTTTCATTGTACCTAGTAATGTCTTTGATAGAGATATTTTCGTGTAAGTATAACATGTACTTTGACTACATTCATATCACAGAGTCCTTCTTCACTTTTTTCCTTCCTGCTAGTTTCCTTCACTCCTCCAGACAATTTTGTTTCTACTTTCATGATTATATATATGATGGAGATATAATGGAAATATACATAATGGAGAGAGTGAGATTATTTTATGTGTCAATATAAAAATCTAGGCTACATAAATGAAAGAACACATGCAAATCCTTTCACTTAGCTTGATATGATAATATCCAGTTGAATCCATTTTCCTGCAAACAAAATAATTTTGTTCTTCTTGAAGGCTGAATAAAACCGCACTGTATATATACATTCATTTTCTTCATCTATTCATATCTTGGCATGCACCTAGGTTAAATTCTTAAGGAGACACTTGAGAATAGTGCTGTAATAAATACAGATGTAGAAGTATCATTATAGTATGTTAGAGGTGATTCATCTATAATATCAGATTGTCCTTTCTTTTAAGCTATAGTAGCTGCCATGTTTATTTTTTCATCATAGCTGTTTACTAACCAAAAACATGCTAGATGAAGATTAATGCACCTGTGGTGGTCCATGACTTACTTAGGCATGGAAATTGTTATGTCAATTTTCAGTACTTTCTACTAAGCTTCTCCTGATAAAGGTAAATGAATACCCTATTACATTAACTGTAGAAGACATTAAGTTCTGAGAGTCCCATCATTACAGGTTTTTGGATTAGTCTGAGAGAAAAAAACTAAAACAAAATTTTAAAATCTCAACTTCTTTGAGCAAGTCATCTCTTGAAAACATTTCAATAAAATGTTGTGCAAATGGCTTTACTACATTAATTTTCTGTAAATATGCAAGGAGATGTAAAACTAACTTTTAAGGTAAGTTGTAATAATATCATACCTTCTTAATATTGTAAAAAATAGTATGATATTTTCTATCTTAATTTCAGGAAATTTATTCACAAAGAGAATTTGATTCTTTTATTTAAAAAATCCCTTTCTATATCAATGAGATCAAAGAATCTATCCATATCAAACTAGAATCTTCAATCAAGGTGGAGTAGCAGGAATTAAATTTCTGTCACTTTTAACAACTAGAAAAACAGACACAAATAAGTGAAGCAAAGGTTCTCAGGGGACACAGATTGTGATTCTTTGTGATAAGGATAACTTGGTTAGTCACACTAATGTTCTGCTGATTATGTAGGCAAAGTCCTGGATGGAGGTCAGGAAAGCAAAATATAAGAGTCTATTACATTGTAAAGGAAACTCTAAGAACACAAGTTTAAGGAATCTAGCCAGGTAGTCACTTCAGATTAATAGCTCCCTAAGAGGTCTTTATTAAGATGATTATTAAGATTGGTGACAAGGTGCTGGAGAGATGGCTCAGAGTTAAAGGCACTTGCTGAGAAAGCCAAAAGGCCTAGGCTTGATTCCCCAGTGCCCATGTAAAGCCAGATGTAAAAAGTGGAACATGTGTCTAGCGTTCATTTGAGTAGAGGGAGGTCCTGGCATCCCCATGGTAACTTTCTCTCTCTCTGTCTCTCTCTCTCTCTCTCTCTCTCTCTCTCTCTGCCTCTTTCTCTCATAAATCAATCAAAAATAAATTAATTAAAAGAAAAAAATTGCTACAAAGGGGCAGTTAACCAGGCACCATGTGTGCCTGAATAGTTGTGTTTGCTTTAACATGTGATAGAATGCGACCTCTTCCACACAAATGAGAACCTCACAGGAGGCACAAACATGCACTCTGTAGAACTAGATTTTAAAAAGAAAACATCACACATGAAGACTAAAAGGAACCAACCCATTTCATTTGTGGATCTGCAATTGAGTGTCTCCCTTGAGAAGCAGAAACATTGCTCCTGAAAGTCTAATGCCATGATCTAGTCTGATCTCAGTGGACCAGCTGATGCTCAGTAGCCACACCAGTACTTCAGTAAGAGATCCTGACTCCCTTTTAGATTCCAGTTCTTCTAGAAAGCCAGTCATATAAGCCACTCTGTCCACATATTACATTTTACCCCTTGATAATTATGAGTCATAAATATTTATGTATGGTAACCTTTGGTCAAGAAAACTAAGTGGTTATAAAATACAGGAAGGCAAGAATATTGCATGTAGGCCTTTTGTCAGAACAGGCAGATGAGAACTCAGTCTTGAGTGATGAAAGAGATTTCTTTTGGGCAAATTAATATATTTACAGAGGCTCTTAATCCTACCAAGCAAATAAACTACTGTTTCATATAAGATGACTATTATTCTAAAATTTGAAATAAAAATTATCTGGACAGCCAAAGAAAATATTGGAGAAAAAAAATGAATGAATCGGAGGAATTATGGCATTGTCTTTTTGCAAAATCTTCTTTCTTTCCCTACTGCTCTCCACTGCCTCTTTTCTCTGCCTATCCCTTCCTTATCCCTTTTTGCCTTGAGCTAGCTTTAGGGAAGGGGCAGATGATGATATTTTAGATAGGAGGTTCCCTTCACTAGGGCATTTTCCCAAAAAGAGAAATGAAGATATAGCTTATGTTTAACTGTAAATGAATAATTTTCCCTGTTTGAAAACACAGATACATGTCTTGAGATCCAGTTTTGAGTAACCTCATCTTAACCCAGGTTCTACCTCCAAAATCCCCATTTTTCACCCACACAGCCTATAGCTAGGAAAGCATATTGGAAAAAACAAACCTGGTCAGGCAATAATTGAGAACTAAATAAATGATTGTCTGAATGTGAGGATGACAAGCAGCTGCACTAATTACATTGGAACCCAAAGCAAGCAAGGTGTTAGTCTGATGAATGCCAGCACAAAAAGGGAAACAAAGATTACATAATTTACACCTTTATTGCTTCAATGGGAGGATTTTTTAATATTAATAGCAAAATTAGTGTCATTGAGTAGCTATGCAGAAATCTCACTTATCAGCATGATGTCCTCAACAGCAATCAGTATTCATTTGAAGACTTCATTTTTCTGTGTGGAAAGTGTGTGTTTGTTTTACATCCCATTTAGCAACACTGGTTGCTACTTTGAATCTTTCTCAAACATGTCAGGGTCCTAAAGATGACCACATCACAAAATAGAGAAAACTAACACAGCCAACTCTCTACCACCCTCCCTACTGTGGAAGGACCAATCTATATAATACTTTTTAAAATATTTTTTTGGAGAGAGACACAGAGAGAGACAGAGAGGGAGGGAGAGGGAGACAGATAGAGATGGGCCTGCCAGCAGTGTCTCAGCTGCTGTGAACGAAATCTAGATGTGTGCGCCCCCTTGTGGTCAAGTGAGGCATTGCACCCTTGCATCACTTTGCATCTGGCTAAAGGTGGGACCTGGAGATTGGAACCACTAGAGATTGGAACCAGCATTCTTAGGTTTAGGAGGCAGGCGCCTTAACCGCTAAGCCATCTCTCCAGCCCGAATCTACATAATATTTTTTAACAACAAAGTGAAAATAATTAACATGCATCCAAGTACTCAAGCTCTAAATCTGACAATCAATAATATAATTGAAACACCCAGAAGTTCAATTTGGCCAATCTTGACCTATCCATGGACAGGTAACATAAAGAAAACTGGTATTAGATGATGGCCACAGATATGTATGTTTCATAATTGGGAAAATTATTTGGGAAGAAAAATAGTTACTAGTGGACCTAAATGATCATATAAATGTAACAGTATTTATATGACTGACTATACCTCTGGAAAAAATGTATTTAAAAGTACAAGGAAATCTTTTAATTAAAAGTTTCAATGTTAAGCTACTCTGAGCTTTGTTTATGAAATAGTTCATTAAGAAACTAACAAATAATATTCAGCTATGTAATTATTTTAAATTGCAAGGAAGCTATAATGACATTTTATAAAATTAAAATATGATTAAGAAAAATATTTTGTGTTTTGCTAATGAAGATTCCATTTGGACCATTCACCACTGGTCTTATATGTTCCAAGGAAATTCCTCCAGAGAAAATAATGTACTGATAGTTTTTAATTATTAATTTTGCAGAAATTCTGGTAATTGCTCCAGTGTGGATTTTTATTTTGCTCTGGACTTATTTTCTATGAATAATTTCTTTGCTAAATATTTTTCTAGACTTTGAGACAGCTGCAACTTGTCCAGAAAAATGTAGAAACAGCCATGGAAACAATTAGAAAATTATACTGTACTATTTCATAGAGAGAGGGAGGACATTGTAAAGGCAAATGCAAATTAAAAATCAGAGATGCTGTCTTCTCTTTTGAAAGTAGTACAAGAGATTTTCTCTACTTTCCCTTTTCTTAGAATATTAACTTTAAAAAACTTAATTTTCATTTCTTTTTCTGTCTTTTTGAAATCTAAATAAGCTCTTAACAGTTTTAGGACCTCAATCTGTCTTTTCTAAGGACCCAGTAATGATCTCTTTGAAAGAAAATAGTGCTCCTATTTCCTAGAGCTCAGGGCAGATAGAATACATTAGTAATTTTAACTTTCAAAACCATTTCACATTACAAAACATGGGAGGCATATTCTCCATGGATAGTCACACCAACTTCAAACTGAATTTAGGTTGAATAGGGTATGATAAATACTGCTGTCAACTCCTCTCATCTGATGAATGCTATTATTAATCTTGAGAGTATGTAGTGCTTGGTTGTTTCTGTTTGGATATATTGATATTAAAAGTACAAATCTCTCCATTTTAATTTTTATAATGCCTTAGTAAACTGTCAGTGATACACATCACATTCTAGTTTAATGGTTATTCAATAAGTTATTTTTTCTTATCTACCTATATAGGAAAGTTTTATAGATTAGAACAACTGTTGATAATTATATTTTCCTAACAACCACTAATATTTGGATTTTAAATAATTCATTTCTAAACAATCCATGATACAAATAAAATAAAAGGGAGATTTAAAATGAATCCAATTAAATTAGAACAAAAATATCACATAATAACTTTGTGACTTAAAGATAAAGCAATGCTTTGGATTAAATTTATATCTTTAAATGTCTTATGTTAAAAAATCTGAGTTCACAATTTACAAATTTAAAAATATAAGAAGTTAATTGCAACATGAATAGAAAGAAAGAAATGATGAATGGGAAAAAATAATGGAAAGAAACCAATTAAAATCTAGATGAACATTGGCAAAACTACAGCTTAAAGTTATCTTATCTAGAAAGACTACTCAAGAAATAAGAGTAAAGCTAAATTACTAATATAGTAAATAAAAAGAAGAGTGCTTTCAGGTTCTGCATACATCAAAAATAGGCACAGGAATTGATCATGTGTTTTTCCCAATGAACTTGAAAACTTGTATGATAAAGACAAATGTTGTTTTCAAATGTTTTATTTATTTGTTTGTGTGTAAATGGGTGTGCCAGGATCTCTTGCTGCTAAAAACAAATGCCAGATACTTGTGCTACTTCTTCTTGTATCTGGCTTTATGTGGGTGCTGGAGAATCAAAAGCAGGAAGACAGGTTTTTTCTAGCAAGTGCCTTTAAGTGCTGAGCCATCTCCCCAATACCTGACAAATTTCTGTAGAAAAAAATTACTATTCTCCAAAACTGCATAAAATAAACCAAAAACTGACAAAGAAAATATCAGGTTCCAAAGGAATGATGAATGAATCAACAAAATTTAAAAATAATTAATACTATTTTAAACAATTTTTTTTTAAATAGAGGGCAGTATAACCATGACTTCAAAATCTGTCAGTCACTAAAAGTGAAGCTAATTGTACTATTACTTGAAAACATAAAACATAAATTTAAAACTCCTTTACAATGTATTAGTAGAATCAGAATATATAAGATGATATTTACAACATGAGCAAATAGGGACTATCTCAACAAAGACAAGTTAATTTAATATCTCAAAGTCAGTTAATGCAATTCATATATTAACAACTAAAAAAAACAGATACAAAAGCCTTAGCATTACCATAGATACAAGAACTCATTTTAATGAAATTCTCTGCATAAAAATACCAATATAAACTCCCGCAATCATATAAGCAGTACCTGTAAAATATCTTAAGGAACATTTGAACAAAATATATTGAAATATTCCATCACAATATTTAGAACAAGGCCAAATTGTCTACAATCACTAGTATTTGACACTTTAATGGAAGTTCTGGACAATGGACTAAAGCAAGAAAATAAAAATACATAAATATTGAAAGAGAAAAAGAAATAAAACTGCATTCATAGAAGACATAAATGTCTATATAGAAATGTATGTATGGATGTGTGTGTGTGTGTGTGTGTGTGTGTGTGTGTGTGTGTGGTGATTTGAATTAGATTTCCCCCACAAACTCATGTGTTCTGCATGCTGTCTCCAGCTGGTGGCAGTTTGGAAATAGGAACCTTATTGGAGGTGTGTTGTTGGGGTAGGCTTATGGATGTTATAGCCAGCTTCTCATTGCCAGTTTTAGCACAGTCTTCTACTGCTGTTGTCCACCTGAGGTTGGCAAGGAGGTGATGTCCAACCTCTACTCATGCCGTGATTTCCCCTGACATCATGGAGCTTACCCTCAAATCTGTAAGTCAAAATAAACTCTTTCTTCCCACAAGTTGCTTTTGGTTAGGGCACTATCAATACATGTATAGATATGCTACCACATATAGTGAGAGATTTTATAATCAAAATCACAAGTTCAATTTGTAAAAAAAATGAGTTTCTATATAACTATATCAAACAATGGAAAATGCAATTTTTAAAAATCCACAAGTATATTTTAAAGTAAATTTAATAAAAGTCATGAAAGTATTCTCAACTAGCACATCTAACATAGAATAAATTAAAGAGTAAAATAAGCAGAGATAGAGGATGATCATGCATGAAATACTCAATAATATTAAGCTATCATTGTTTCCTAACATAAATATACTTATTTATTTCCATTTCAATCCTAATCCTGACAAGGGATTTTATTACAATTGAAAAGTTGACTATAAAATATATGTGATAAGTAAGATACCTAGAGGAAAAAAGACAAATTTTGACAAGACAAAGCAAAGGTGAGGCCTTACATTACCTAACTTTAAGAGCTACTATAAAACTATATGAAACAGGACAGAGTGATAATGGCATAAAGGTCAGTAAATAGATTACTAAAACATTCAAGAATTCTAAAATACATTTAATTAATTTTATAAAAGTCAAATATAATTCATTAGACATAAAGTCATATTTTCATTAGAAGGTGTTAGAACAATCAAATATGTATTTGGGAAACAATGAAAATTTATTTCATGGAAATAAATTGGACACTAATCATACTCCAGTGTAAAGGCTAGAACCTTTGCATGAATATAGAAGATGATAATGTTGCAATATGTCAACTGGACTAGCCAGAAAAAAGGAAAAGGAGGCAGGCATAGCCTTGATTTAAGACTAAGAATTGCTCATTGTAGACATTATTTTTAACAATCGGCAGCACTAAATCTGAAACAAATATTTACAAAAGATATATTTGTTAAAGCAGTTGATTCTTGAATAAATAAAGAAATCTGTGGCTGAGGAGCCTCCCAGTGTGGAAAGTGTTTGCAGGTAGAAGTGCTGGAAGACACCATTAGGATGCTGGGTGCCCACTTGAACCAAGAACCACACTGCTCGGGTGGTTGTGGAGTTTGTCCTATGGCAAGGTGATAGGTGCTGGTGAGCCAAGTTGTTGAGAAGCAACCAGCAGACAGATGGCAATTACCTGGATCCCAAGGAGGGCACTGGAATTCTGGTCTGATCTCATCGTTCTTGTATTTGCTATTTGAGTATAACTTTGGGGGCTTAAATTTTCTTGCCTGTGTGAATATTATGTGAATAATAAATAATCCAGATATCCTTGTCAGTACTATAATTTTATTATTACAAGTTATGCTACTGGAATTTGAATACTGAAATGTAATGGTTTTAAACACAATTCTGAGAGTGCTTTTTAGTACTACTCTAATTTGTACAAAGTAAAATTTAGATAAAATAAACTTTAAGCCAAATTCTATGTATCTTGAAATAGTTAAGATTCATTACTTTAGAGCATAACAAATTATTGTTAATTTTATTAAATATTAATATAGTTTAAATATTAATAATTAAAATACTCACTGACTTTTTAAAATTGCTGGGTATGGTAGTCTGCTACTATAGTCTCAGCAAGGCAGAGAAAAGAGAATACCTGTGGTCTTCATGGCTAGCTTGTCCAAATGAATGATGAACCCTGATTTCAGCAAGAGAATGTTAGTCAAGAAAATAGGATGAAGAGCAATAGAGGAAGATGCCCTATATCAACCTCTGGCTTTCAAATAACTGCACAAAAACGCACCTGCCCACACAGATTTGCTCATACATAAACAGACATGCACACACATGACTCACACATACACATGCAAAAAAATTTCTACAAGTCAATAACAATGTGTAAGTTTCAATAAACAAATATGCACTTCACAAAATAAAGTACATAAATTTCAAAATTAAATAAAAAGCTGTGTAATACCATTAGGCAATTCATTTTAAAACTGTGGAGGATACAATGACACAACACACTAGAATGGCTGAAATTAAGAAGTAACAACTCCACATATAAAAAGAACATGGAGCAACTAAGTGTCACATCCAATGCTAAGGGGAAATGAAGTGCATGATCACTTTGGAAAAAGGCTCAACAAGGTTTTAAAAAATTATGTGACCACCTTAAATGACCAGCCAACTCTAGTCCTAGATATTTATTGAGATAATTGAAAATATATGTCCAATACAAAGCCTTATTAAAGATTATTTTAAGGCTGGAGGGATGGCTTAGTGGTTAAGGCATTTGCCTGCAAAGCCAGAAGACCCAGATTAGCCAGATGCACAAGGGGACACACACATCTGGAGTTCGTTTGCAGTGGCTAAAAGGCCCTGGCATGCCCATTCTCTCTCTCTCTCTCTCTCTCTCTCTCTCCCTCTGTCCCTCTTTCTCTGTCAAATAAATAAATAACTATTTAAAGAATTATTTTATTTTTTAACAATACCAACTGTTAACCATGCTATAATTCCTTGAATGATTGAAGTGAGTAAGGAGATGCAAAATTTCATTCAATACTAAATGTTCAAACTCAGATATTACAGAGAAGCAAGTGTTCTCTGGGTCAATATGATAAGGCCATTTTCAGGGAATTATAGGCTGTAATCTCATTTTAAATTTTTATAGTACAGAGTCCCCAAATTTAGAAGTTTTTTAAATCCCTCATAGCTTTAGTTCTGATACAATAATTTTAATTTTTCTAATTTATTTCACAATTTAACAATGTATAAATGAAGAAAATATATTATGTTGATAATATAATTTTATAAGAAAACAGTAAGACTGTAGAAGGAGCTCATAATCTCTCTTACAAATACAGAGATTTTATTCTGTTCGTCCTTCTGGAAAAAAATAGATGGATATATGGTGATGCAATTATGCTTTCCACAATATTCACTGCAGTGTGTATAGTTCACTCTTGGTCACAGCAGTGTGGAGTTTGGTTAATTTTCTACAAGTGCTGATGACACATATAGGCACTGGATTATTCCTGTCTGGCAGTCTCAGTTTAAGTAATTCACTGTGTGTCATTTCCATTCAGAAAAGTGACAGTGTTTCCTCTTTCTCTTAGCCAAATGCCTCCTCAGGAGGGAAAGGCTTCTGACCTGTGGAAGGTTTCAGAGCTTTAGGTGCTCGCAGGGGAATTGTCTAATGAACTCATTATGACAACTGGTATTTAAGGTGACACAGTCGTTGATTCAGGACTGGGTTACAAGTCATGTACTTGTTGGGTGGAGGTGAAGTAATGCCTGTCATCCAAACTAAACGTGAATTGGGGCAGCAACTCTCTCCTTGCAAAACTGAACATTTTCATCATTCATTCCAGAAAGGGCAAAACTTGAACCAGTGCATAATTTCTCAGAAAGGTTATGTAAGCCCAGCAAGAAGAGGATTAACATTCTTTGAAGGCCAAACCCCATTTCTAAGTACTTAATATAAATAGCCTCATCAATTCTTCCTTTTACAAATAAGGACACTAATACGCAAGAGTTTTAAAGTCATCCAAGGTCACCAGCTGATAGATATTAGAGGAGTGAAGCCCAGGGTTATTTGGTGAGTAAACTTTCCAGTTAATGCTCTGTCACTAAAATTCATTTTTGCTTTTGTTTTTTTTTGTTTTTGTTTTCAGGGTAGGGTTTTCACTCTAACCCAGGCTGACCTGAATTCACTATGGAGTCTCAGGGTGACCTCGAACTCATGGTGAACCTCCTACCTCTGCCTCCTCAGTGCTAGGATTAAAGGCTTGTGCCACCATGCCCATCTTTTTAAAATTCATTGTTAAAAATTCAAAAAGCAGCTACTAGTAGAGCAATAACACTGCAAGGGACTTTTGGAGGAAAAGGGTATCAGTGAGTTTCCATTGAAAATTCTACAATCTTCTCTTTATATAATCTTATAGAAGTCTACCTTTGTTAACTACAAAAATGCTAGTAAGGAACACACACATTTGGAGATTAGGGTGACTTCTCATGGTGGGAACACTGTATCTTTTTGATAGCAACAACTCCAAGTTAAGAGGAGAAAACATTGCACTATAAAAGCTAAAAAGGAAGAACACCCCTTGTGATTGTGGAAAAATGCTGCATAAGCATTAATTACCTTTTTAACATCCGTAAATTTACATATCAGTGTGATATTCACCATTGAGAGAATGAGCTAAACCCAAGCAAAGAATTTGTTCAACACAATCAACAATATTCACTGTAGACTAAATTTTCAGGGCCAGGATGGGATACTTTCCAGTGTGTTGTTGGCCAGGGAGGTCCCTGCTGCACCCAAACATTACAGCCAAGGCTCTTGGTTTCCCACCACATATAGATGGTAAAGCCCTATTGCTGAGGACTTCATATGCTTGGGCTGCAATGTCACTGAGAAATCTTGCTGTAGCTGAGCTGAAAACCTCCTCCCTGTAGACCAGTTGACAGAAAGGTGGAAAAAGTTATGCTGCATGCAGCTCCATGTCAGAGAGAGAAGTCACCAGTGGAGATAAACAACAAGCCTTAAGTTGGGCCAGCCATGCCAAATGAGCCAATGGGTACAAGAGTGGCATGTCTGTTATGGGAGAAACCAATCACTCTCTAATTGGACTGGAGGCCCACTCCACAGTAAGGAATAAATGGCTAATACTGAAAACTTATGATGGGGGAAGTCATGAGCCCTAGGGGTATAACAGCTGCTAGTGTCAGGCTAAATGCATATATTATGCTCACTAAACTGCCCTGTAAGAACTTCTCTTAATGTTCATACCCATATATTAATGCTACTCTCACTTTTTGTTAGACAAGCTTCTCTTTTCAGATGGCAGTGACCTCTGGGATGACTCAAAAGGCACCATAGTGGTAAGAAGAAGTGACAGAGGAGTTATCACTGAAACATCTCTGTCACACTTCTAAGGCACAGGGTCCATTACAGAAGAGGTGACAGGAAGAGTGTGTAAGAGCCAAAGGAAGGATAGGACTCCTTACACTGCCCTCTTTCAGATGCAAAATGGCCTGGATATCCATGACCTTGCACTGCCAGGCACTACCTACACAAGCCCAGTATAAATAGGAGGAAAAGATATGACATCAAAATAAAAGAGACTGATTGAGAGAGGGAGGGTATATGATGGAGAGTGGAGTTGTGAAGGGGAAAGTGGAAAAGAGAGGGAATTATCATGGTTTATTTTCTATAGTTATGGAAGTTGTCAATAATAAAAAAAATAGAAATGTCAACAAGGAGAGCCTGTGGTGTGTGTGTGAGGTAGGTGAGGGTGGGGTATATGTATAAAGTTACACTATTAAATAATGAGACATCAAAAAGTAATTTGGGGCTGTAGAGATGGCTCAGCAGTTAAAGGCCCTGTCTGGCAAAGCCTGATGGCCTGAGTTCACTTCCCAAGTACCCACATAAAGTCAGATGCACAAAGTAGTACATGTGTCTGAAGTTCATTTGCAGTGACAAGAGGCCCTGGCATGTGCTCATGCTTGCTTCCTCTTTATCTCTATCCCCTTTCAAATAAATCTATAAAAATATTTTTAATATTATTTTGTAAATATGATTATAATAAACAAATAAAAGAACACTGGGGCTTAGGAAAAATCTGTTTTCTAAATAGAAGGTTTTTTTAATTTCAGTCTTTTTATATGTTATTTATTTATTTGAGAGAGAGAGAGAGAGAGAGAGAATGGGCATGCTAGGGCCTCCACCCACTGAAATGAACTCCAGATGCATGTGCCCCCTTGTGCATCTGGCTTATGTGGGTCCTGGAGAGTCAAACTGGGATACCTTGGTTTTGCAGGCAAATGCCTTAACCACTAAGCCATCTCTCCAGCCCACTAAATAGAAGTTTATTCAAGGGCTTAGTGATCAAAGACTTAGGGTTAACTTCCACCAATTTTTAGTTGCTAAAGTTATACCTAAAGATTTCCTACTGTCATGATCATGATTAAAATGTATTGGCTGTTTTCAACCTCAAAGGAGATGGAGTAACAACCAGGATGACAGGAGAGGAGGCATAAATTTCTTCAGAACAAAATTTACATTGGTCCAAGTTAGGAAAACATGGGAGGTTTTATTCAAGGAATCATACTAGGGTGTAGGGAAAAGAACCAAACTGACCTCAATGTCTCTTAGACAGACAGGAGAGTTTGTAACCAGTGTTGGGAGAGAAAAATCACAAACTACCTACACTGAGAGGAAGAACAAAATTGATTGTGTCTTCATGGCAGGAGAGTTTTACAACTTGAAGCAAGGAGCTCACTGAAGTTAGGTGCTCTTGAAGACTTATGCAAACTCAAAGGGCCAGGGAAATAATTTGAATAATCTATGAGGAGCTTCAGAAACAAAAATTTGGGAGATACTTTGGCAAATCTAACTATTCTCAAATCAAGACTCAAAGGTCTCTAAGAAGGTGATTATATACTGAAGGCAACTAGAACTGGTTCTTGATTAGCTTTTGGTTGTAAGGTTGTGTCATTAACCTAAAAATACATTTTTAAATATTTTATTGATTGATTGATTGATTTGAAAGAAATAGAGAGAAAGAGCCAGGGCCTTTAGCCACTGCCAATGAACTCCAGATGCATGTGCCATCTTAGGCATCTGGCCTACATGGGTCCTAGGGAATCAAACCTGAGTCCTTTGACTTTGCAGGCAAGTACATTGGCCACTAAGCCATCTCTGCAGCTCTAAAAATACATTTTTGAGAAGTGATCAGTTACCAGTGACATTATATGCCCTTCAGTTCTACCTGTGAATTTATTTTCTCCTTCTTTCATCTGCACTGAAAATTTGTTCCTACAATCACCCTTACTACTCTAGCAGTTTTGCATTTGAATTCCTGCATCTGAAATATGACTGATTACAAATTGCTTCCTTTCTTCCTTCCCTTTTCCCACATCTACAATAAACCATTTGACTGTGTGAATGGTTTCCAAGGCTTGACTATTACATTAAATTCATAATCAGTGCAAATGATCTTTATAGAAATATGAGATTAGAAACTGGTTTTCTGAGTTGATGTACAAGTAAAAATGGAAAGCAGAAGTGCAAGCTAATGAAACTAAAAGCAGTTTTAGCTGACACCTGGACAATGCATTATGTTTACATTTGAATCACTATATTCATTTGTCTCAGAAATTAAAATGCCAATGCAGAATTGACAATATTAACATCAACTTCAGGGAGATTTCAGCAAGGCATAGACATTACAGCTATTAAGGTAGGCCATTGAGAAACACTTAATTACCTGCTAGAACTAAAAGGTAATACCCTATTGCTGAAGATACTATAGGCTGTTGTCACAGGACATCAGAATACCATGCTGGAACCTAAAGGAAGCATACTCCCTCCTGGCTAGTCCTCATACTTCTGGAAGTCCTATGAGCCTGAATAAGCAGGGACCCTGCAGACTATGAAACCAACCAGCTGGACAAGAAGTGCATACTTGAATAATAGTGGCACACAGCCTCTGCCAGTAACCAACTGTTCTCTAATTGGACCCAAAGTCCACTCAGTAGGAGAGAACTCCTATCTGGTACTGGAAACCAAGGAAGAATCCCATGGTTAGGAAACTTAGACTTTAAAGAGAAGGGTCCACTGCTCTCTGGAGAAGAACAGTGGGCTTGCACATGGAAAAAAAAAAAAAACTCTCCAATAATTTTGCATACCCCTTTAATCCAAGCTGCTCTCACTCTTGATTGGAGAATCTGCTTTATTTTACAGATGGCAAATGAAACAGGAGAGTCAAGATCCACCCATAAGACAAGAAGATAGCTGACTACCCACCTGGAGACTTGCCACCTCTACAATATTTGCTAGGTCCCAGGAGAACTTGCAGAGGAAGCAGTAACAGGAATACTGCTCTTACTGCTAGCCTGACAGAAAGCTCCAGAGTGATGGTGGCAGACATAGTGATCAATCAAAACCCATCAAAGCAAAAATCTAGAGTGTACAGAGAACCCAACACTAAGTAGGACAACTGACAGACCTGCCTTAGCTCAGGAAACATTGAGGAAGAGGGGTTTAAAGACTGTAAGAACCACAGGAGGGGTAGGATTATCCCAAGACACAGTGTCCCCAGCCCCTGCTACCCCACAGGGATTGACTGAGGCCTTCCTGCCCCCACAGTGAATACCATAACCCCACTGAGAAGGAGCCCCGGGGTAATGGGAAAAGAGGAGATAGGATAAAAGAGTATAACCTGTTATAATAATACATTTAAATTAAAAAGTAAAAAAAAAAAAAAAATGGAGTGGTTGCACAATTGGAACAACATTACGAAATTATCATATCCTAAGATGAAATAACCTTGTTTTACTTAAGGGATGTAAGATGACCAATACTTAACTTCATCAGCCTCCATTCACAATATTTCTATTTTTTCTGTATTATTTTTGTTAATTAAACACTGCAGACTCATTGTATATATGTGAGATAAATGTCAATTTTTTTATGTCTCCATCCCACATTTTGTATTCCTTATCACTTGTTTAAATATCCTTACATTTCATCTACCAACATTCTCAGGATCCCCTTTTTTTTTTTTTTTTTTTTTTTTTTTTTGGTTTTGCAAGGTAGGATCTCACTCTGGTCCAGGCTGACCTGGAATTAATATGTAGTCTCAGGGTGGCCTCGAACTCTCGGCAATCCTCCTACCTCTGCCTCCCTAGTGCTGGGATTAAAGGCGTGCACCACCACGCCTGTCACCCCTTACCTTTAATTACTTTGTGTTTGTACCTACCCATAAACTGCTATCCTATTTTTATCTTCTTATTATACCTAAAACTCTTAACATGTGTGCCAGTCTGCAGACAGCACCTTACCTCTATCCCACCTGCCCTTTAAGGCATTGCTTCAGATGTCTGTCCCATTCTTCTTCTACTCTGCCCTTTTAGAATTCACCACTGACTTCCTGAACTTGAAAGCCAATGACCTTTTCTCAGTCCTTATCTCGTCACGCTCTCTATAGCACTTGGCACAGCCAATCTGTCACTTCTTCCTTGTGGAAACTTCTGTTAGAACAATATTTTTTTCTTATCTAAAGTACTATCACTTTGCTTTGTTTAATTCCATCCTACTTTGAAAAGAAAGCTTGCAAAACCACATAGCCAGCATATCTGTCTGCTGGTATGTGGCCAGTTCTGACATAATGTTGTTAGGATAGCATGGATCATTGGGCAGAACATGTAATGTCCATGTTTATCTTAATCCCTCTGCACTTGAGTTTTCTTTGTAAAATGAGAATAGCTGTGCCCATATCATAAGACTGAGATGATGATAAAGCCCCGAGTGAACTTGTCATATATGACACATATATGTTTCTATAAATAAGGCATACTTATTTCCATCCTCAACATTGGCTCTGCCCTCAGTAGCTAAGCATTTCATAAGTCAGCAGCATCTCTTAGTCCTTAGAGAAGAAATAGAAATAAACTTGGAGGAGTTTGCACTCTGACAACTCCTCATCTTTCCTTCACTTTTGTGCCTCTTCACCACTTATTTTCTCCACTGCAATTTGTTTACACCTTTTGATGTATGCCTTTCTTGGTGAGCTCAATTCCTTCTTCTTCTGTTACACGACAGCCTACCATCAGTCCTCAGATTTGTGTTGTTCTGTGTGCTATCCATCTCTCCAGTTTTAATTAAGCCTTGGACCTTTTCCTATACCACCATTTTATAATATCAAATGCTTGCCAAGTCTTTGTTAAAATAAATCACAGCCTGGAGAGATGGCTTAGTAGTTAAGGTGCTTGCCTGTGAAGCCTAAGGACCCAGGTTAGATTCCCCAGAACCCATGTAAGCCAGATATACATGGTGGCACATGCCTCTGGAGTTCATTTGCATCTTTGCAGTGGCTAGACACCCTGGTGCACCCATTCTTTCTCCCTTTCTCTCTCTTTCTCCCTCTCCCTTTCCTTCTCTC
This sequence comes from Orientallactaga sibirica, assembly GCA_036365145.1. Taxonomy (NCBI): domain Eukaryota; kingdom Metazoa; phylum Chordata; class Mammalia; order Rodentia; family Dipodidae; genus Orientallactaga; species Orientallactaga sibirica. Next base: position 4,749,598 of record JAEOAD010000240.1, read on the forward strand.
TCAAATAAATAAATAAATCACCTTCCTCATTAACAAGGTACATCATAAAACCTCACCTATTTTTATATTTCTACCTTGGCATTTATAAATCTAACTATGGTATTATGTTCCCAAAAGTCTTACATGGGCTGGAGACATGGTTCAGCAGTTAGAAGTACTTCCTTTGCAAGCATGAGGGCCTTAAGAGGCCTGAGAGACTATTCATGTTTGATCCTCAAGACACACATAGACATCTGAACATGGCTAAGTACATCTGTCACACCAGTCCTTTGGAAAGCAGAGACCCAAGAATTGCAATCAGTAAGAGACTGAACCTGCAGAAGAGTGATGGAGGGGTCCTTGATGCTCTGCTCCAGCCATTGCAAGTGAGCACAACCTCCCTGAAGGCATAGACACTGGAACCCACATGGACATATGCACCACATGCAATGCAATCACCACACACACACAAACACACCACCACCACCACCACCACCACCATCATGATGCTACACACACAGGCATTAAAAAAATCCATGCATATCTTTTCATACTTCCTAATTTATTGGTGAATCCACTTTTTACTGGTGAATCCAACTTCCAAAGCTTTTAAATTATGTTGTCTTCCATTATCCAACCTGTTCCTGATTCAGCTACATCATTTCTCAATCAGTCACATCCATCTAAAAACCTGAATTCAAGTGTTTATTACCTCTTATCTTATCTGATACCCATTCTCACAGTCTTAAATTTCTTTTGCCCCTGGTGCCCACATGCAATGCCCTCACTCTCTGTGAGCAAATTGATTCTGGCCCATTTCCCATCATTGTCCAGCAAAAGCCAATAATATCTCTACCACCTCATGAATGGAACAGGACACAGAGCACATGCTCAGTAACATCCTTTATCAGCCATATTTCTTGCTCCAAAGTAAACGTCATACAAGTGGCCTTTTTCTCCAGCCTCAATCCTGTACAGGGTGCCACACACTCTGTGTATCTGGTAAATCCTTGTGCCTTTGCATATGCTGTTCTTCCACCCAGAGTGCACTTCATCACAGGTGTGCCTATACCTTTTTAATCCTTCAAAGTTTAAGTAGTTACAATAGCTCCTATCTCCAAGCACTCACCATGGGTTCAACATGATGTGTATCTATTTGTTAGATTCTTAGGGCAACCTGTCTACATAGACAGCTTTAATATGTAGGCACTAAGTGACTCACTATTCATAGAATTATAATTCAAATACAGTGCTATTGATCCCAAAGTGATGTTGATACCACATTATTTTTCCCTCCTTAGTGAAGTCTGCCTTATGTTCTTCTACTCAATTATGTTCTGGACCTATTCACCTACTTCTGATTCCCTCTTCCAGGGCATGGATACTAGTCTGTACACTCAGTTTTTTTGATATAATGCTAAAAGTAAACACATGTATTCTTAGAGCTGCCCAAAGGAGTCAGGTTTATTTGATTATATGTATAGCAGGTGGAAGCTTATGACATGCATAGCATATGGGAGCTTTTCTTTTCTTTTTTTTTTTTTTTTGGGGGTCCCATGGTAGGGTCTCACTCTAGGTTGATCTGGAATTCATTATGTAGTTTCAAGGTGGCCAAGAACTCATGATGATCCTCCTACCTCTCCCAAGTGGTGGGATTAAAGGTGTGTGACATTATACCCTATTTTGGAATCATGTTTATCTGATCATATGTACAGCATATGAAAACATATTTATCTGACATGTATGACATATGTAAATATGCTCTTCATTTGGAAAACAGAGAGTAATGTGTCAGGAGTTTACTCCTGTTCTTTATAGGCAGTTTAACCTATTTGGAAGGGATTTAATGCCCATCTGAGCAGATAAAGAGTACACAAAAGGTCAGTCTGAGTGGAACTTACATTTATAATTCAGTTGCAGCATGCCACATGCCTTTGTGACATTGTGACTAAAAATGCACTTACCATAATAAATTTGAATAATCTTTAAGAATTTCCAAGGCATTTTAAATGCCACCAACATGCTTATCTCTTTTCATCTACCTTCCTTCTTCAGAAATCACTCACACAAAAGACAATTAGAGGTATAACTCAGCAAATGGTCCAATATTCATGCCAAATGTTCAGATGAAATTTCAAATTGATGCATAACTGTTTTTTATACATCATTCAGCCAAATTAATAAGTTGAATAGCATTTCTTAGATAAAATCTTTTGTTGGTATATACAAATGAAAAGAATAAACAAACATAGATAAATTAACAGTGGATTGATGATATTTAGTTTGCCCAACATTATTTAATCTTTCCCTGTGAGTGCCCAACAGAGCTTTCTGGTAAGGTTTTTGGACATCACTTGGCTAGGTAAGATTTTGATATGTTTGCTATCAAGTCTTCATTTTGAATTTAAATGTAGAAGATAAATATGGATAAAAATGTTTGGTGGTAGCTCAGAATAATGCATGGGTATATTTTGAACTTATTATTATTAAAAGGATGCATTTCTTCAAATCTTCTCTGCATTTGAGAGCACTGTTAACTCAAAGCTCAATTTTGTCACATCATTGGCTCTCTCTCTCTATCTCCATGATAACATACCAAAACTTACAACTGTCAATTTTTGAGTTGTTTTATTAACAAAAGAAAAATTAATTCAATTGACAGCATAAAACAGATAATGTTCGTTTTATGTGACCTTTTAACCCTTATTTGCCTATGAATTTTTATTTTAAGCCAAGAAATTCTTTTTGATTGTAAGTCTTTTGTCCTTAAAATGCTCAGTAGAAATTTCATGTAAATTTTTTTTGCTATGTATTGAGTTCCATACAATTAAACATTAAGTAATGACATATATTTTGAATTAGTGCCTTTCTATGAAATAATATGAAATTTATTTTGGATATAATTCATCTGTTGTTCCTTGAATGTTCAGTGATATTGAGCTGTCAGACGTTTGGAACATAGTACATTACAGTCAGCTCAATTTTAGTTCTCCTTTATGTAAAAACAACACTATTTAATTATCTGTGTACTTAAAGATGCCAGCAATTAAATCTACATTGAATTCACTACAGGATATTTTAAATAGAAGGCATTCTATATTGGTGCTAGTCATACTCATGTTCTCCAGTCTGAAAAGGTGTCAAGAGTTCAGCAAGACTTTCACAGACAGAGAGAGGAAACCTATAACCCAGGCTGATTTTATGTAGCAATGATTTCATTTAAATAATGCCCTTATGGCATCCTATTTAAAAATGTTTCTGTTGAGATTTCCCTTTTATAGATATTAATTCATCATTTAACTCTTTTCATATATATATATAGAAGAGTTAGGTGCCACTTAATAAACCAGATTCCTTCTCAGAGAAGAGTTATGGCATTTTTAGAGCCTATCCATTAACAAATAACATTCAGCAACTAGCATATAAAAGGCTCAAATAATGTTGAGTCAAAAACACAACCATGCTTGTACACTGTGCATAGCCTAAGCAAAATGAATGTAAAACAGGAGTTCAGAAGACATCAAACCAAATGTCACCTATGGTCCACATGGTAGGATTGTAGAACATGTTTTCCTTCATGATGTGTGTCAGTCATTCTTATGTTTCTACAACAAAGTACCTGAAAAATGGTCATGTACAAAAGCAACAAGTTTATTCGCCACACACATTTTGTGGGTAAAATGTCCAAAAGCCATGCTGATAACTGCATTAACAGAAGTGGACACACAAAGAAGGGACCAAGCATGTGGAGTAGCCTCACTTTACTAACCACTCACTCCTAGGAACTCATATGGTCTTTTTGTTTTTTTTGTTTTTGAATTTTGTTTTTTCAAGGTAGGGTTTCACTCTAGCTCAGGCTGACCTGGAATTCACTATGGACTTTCAGGGTGGCCTTGAACTCACGGCAATCCTCCTACCTCTGCCTCCAGAGTGCTGAGATTAAAGGTGTGTGCCACCATGCCTGGCTTCATATGGTCTTTTAAGAATTACATGAGTCCCTTCCAAGGAAGGTTTCTCCATGACTCAGCCCACATCTGAAAATTCTACCACCTGTCCATAAACTGCAGTAGGGACACAGTTTATATAGCACATAAACCTTCAGGAAGCAAACCACATCCAAACTATAACAATGAAATGTTTGCCATGTTTTGTTTTCAAACATTTTTGTTAAATATGAATTCACTTAATAATTTTATTAAAATAATATGAAATATTTAATGGATAAAACTATTTCCAGAAGCTATAGGTTATTAAATGAAAATCTCAATGCCAGGGATAGACTGCATACCTGTGAATTTTTGCCCAGGGAAACCCCTGAGAGCCCCCCCCAAAAAAATAAAAGCACAATACAGGCTAATGCCACTCACTGTTCTTGGTTGCTCACCAGAAATAGATGGTAAGACCCAATTACTGAAAAGACCACAACCTTGTATGTAGAATGTTACACCATTAAGCTAGAATGGAGATGGAAGCTTCCTCCCTGCTAGGTAGCTTTCATAGTGCCAAGAGGTAATATGCAGACTGCTGAGGAAAATTGTTATCAATAGTCTCGCTCAACTTCAGCTGTGGATCATATAAGTTATACTGTTGTCCGCCAGGGAAGATGTGCCAACTGCTGTCATGGTATGACTATTATGAAGATAATCAATCATTTTCTGATTGGATTGCAATATTATTCCGCAGAAGGGAATTCACATTTAGTACTGTAAACTTGGTCAAATGACTTTTACCAGGATAATCATTGGCCCTACTGTAGAAGCTATTTCTGCTATATTGATAAATGGGCATAATGTCAAATAGACCTTCTAAATGTTTATGTTTTATGCCTATAGATCAATGCTGCTGACAGCTTTGGTTGGAGAAGCTTCTTTTGGCAGAAAGCAGCTGTTACTCCAGAGACTTGTAACTAATCAAACTACGGAGAACGAGGGACTGCTGAATGTTCAGCTCTAAGTGGGAGGTCTATATCACCTTCTTTAGGGCTCAGGGAACATTGCAGAAGAGGGGTAGAAGATGGAAGAACTGGAAGTATGGATGGAGTACTGTGGAACACTTCTGAGTGTGACAGGGCCATTGCGCTCTTGAACTCTCAGCAGATGCAATAGCCTGCACAAGATCTGCAGAAGATTGGACCTGCAACAAACCCTCATGGGGCAGGGAGGGACTCATGAGGTCCCACTCTTTCTTGAAGAACTTTAGCCAGTTACCAAGGAAGGGGTAGACATCTTTTGCACTGGTGTAGCCCATGGTAAGTTGCTAATGCTCCTGTAACTAACCACTCATCCCTGCTTCTGTATGCAACTCTTACTAAATGCACTAGGCCACCAACAACTGGACAAAAACAGCAACAAAATATAGACTGGAAAGAAGATGACTGACTAATTGAGAACAGGAAGAGGTTCAGTATGAGGGAATGGGAGGACTGGAGCAGGTAATGGTGGTGAGTATGATCAAAATACATTACATACAAGTATGAAGATATCATAAAGAAACTATTAATATGTGTTAATAATATATTAGAATGAAAAAACTTAATATATATTATCTTCAGTAAGTTTGGAGCATCATAGTTAATTATAGTGAAAAGTGAATGCTAAATATATACTATTGTTTAGCATGTCATGGTGGAATATGCTTGGAATGACAACAAATTTGTGCATAATCAATAAATAATTTTTAAAGATAGCTCTCATTCATACTGGTTGAATCCATAGATACAGAACCTACAGAAATGGAGGACCAACTATAATTTTTTTTCTTCATCAAAAGATTTTTTTCTTAATCTTAAAAGAACTCTCTAAACAAAATTTTGTGTTTACCCCATTAATCTGCTTTAGACAATACTGTTAGGCCTTTTTCTAAGAAAAAGAAAATAAAGAACTGTATCTACCAAAAATATCATTTTTAAAATTTACCTGCAAATGCTCTTCCCTTAATTTTGTTATAATTACCCCAACCACACTTTCTTATCAGTACTCACCAAAAACACATTTAGCCTCCTGGCTAAATTTCATGACCACACATTTGTCTTGACAGGAAACATTAGCATATTTAACATGGTTCATCTTTCCTATCTCCTAGAGACACTGTCTCTGCTTTCTTTTTTCCTTCTGAGACATTATCTCATTATACTTTTGATTTGGTTTCTTTGATATTTATTGATAGTAAGCATTTTCTTATATTTGTTATATTTTAACTTATTCTTTTGAGAAGCATCTATACAGATCATTGTCCCATTAGGCAAATTAGAATACCTCTGAAAAAGACTATTATGCATATACATATGGAACTAAATGAAACTTAACAGAAAACATGTAACCTAGGGCTGTAGAGATGGCTTAGCAGTTAAGCACTTGCCTGAGGAGCCTAAGGACCCAGGTTAGATTCCCCATAACCCATGTAAGCCACATGCACAAGGTGGTACATGCATATGGAGTTTGTTTGCAATAACTAGATCCCCTGGTCTCTCTCTCTCTCTCTCTCTCTCTCTCTCTCTCTCTGTGTGTGTGTGGGGGTAATAATAACTAAATAAAAAATTAGTTGGGCATGGTGGTGCAGGTCTTTAATGCCAGCATTCTGGAGGCAGAAGTAGGAAGATCGCTGTGAGTTCAAGGCCACCCTGAGACTACATAGTTTATTACAGGTCAGCCTGGCCTACAGTGAGACACTACCTTGAAAAAAAAAATTAAATTTGAGAAAGAAGAAAATATGTAACCCAATGGAAACTCCTTCCTTGGCTCCCAAGGCATCAGAACATAGAAAAAGTTATACTTTTCACAATGAACTTGTAATGTTCTAGAGCTCAAAGACACAACTTTTGGGACCTCTACTCTGTTTACAGACATTTCTATAGACATTATTTAAAATCAAGAGCAACTTGAAATCTCCTGAATCACTCATGGACTGAGCCTTGCCTGTACTTCAGACTCACATACATACTCAATAATTGGATTGAAATTACATGTGGATGTGTAATGGACATTTCCTACCTAAAATAGCCAAAAATTAACCTGTGATGACAACCTAAATCAATGCTCATTTTTTGCTACTTTTTTAAACAAAACAAAACAAAAACAAACTTTACTTGCATTTAGCCATTAATAAATAATTTACAGTATTACAGGCTGTGACACTCCACACAGGACACAAACACATGGACACAGTGAGGGGGTTCCCACTTCCAAGCAAAATGTGATCAAACACAACCAAAATAAAGTGCTTCAACTTTTTTACTTCCAACATAGGGATAGATAAAACCAACCAGCAGGTTGAGGGTGGGGTTGGGCTCAGCCCCTCCCAGCCACCCATGTGGTTTTGGCTGAGGGGCAGGACCTCAGGGAGGGAGGGGATAGGCAAGTTCTGCAGCCTCCTGGCCAGTGTATGAGAGGTCCCTGGGGAGCAGCCAGTGGGTTACTGTAATGGGTGGGTTGCACGTGAGGTGGCTGGTCTCTGGGGGTCTCCATTCTGTGGACAGGCGCTCAACCAGGGCTGAAAGAGGGGGAGCTGGGGCTGCCAGTATCAAATCTCTGACCATATGGCCACAGACAAGAGAGGACCTTGTAGGAGGGGATTCTGGCAGGGAGGATGGGATTAGGAGGCCTCACAGACTCTGTTTCTCTCCTGGGAATGTAGACAAGAGGGAGTGGGGCTGCTTACCAGCAGCCAGGGGATATCTGGGGGTGGAGGGTGGTAAGTGAGGAGAGATCAATGGAATGGGCAGGCCAGCTGGCCCTGTCCACTAGGTCTCCTGCTCATATCCTGTGGCCCTGAAGCCCCTGCTGGGGATGCTTCCATCTGCTGGTGGGGAAGAAACAGAACCTGGAGAATAACTACTGTTTAGACATTAAGAACCAAGCACTTTGATTTCCTAAGTACAGTGGGGCCTCAAGTGGTAGAGGGTGAAGTGAGAGATGGGCCAACACACCTCCTCCTTCCAACTGTGTGGCTCTTTGGGCCTGGAAGTCACACCCACAGCAGCTGGATGTACACAAGGTCTCTGCTCAGCTCCATGAAGGCATTAAGGCTGGAAGGTACGAGGAGGACAGAACCTACTGACTACAAGGATATATACATTTGCTAAAAATGCCCTTTGGGTGTATCCTACTGTTAGGGGTCTTGCCTAAGAAAGGAGCCTTGTGTAGTCCTCAGTCCCACTGAGACAGTAGCCTGACCAGGGTGTCCCCATGGACTTAGTGTGTGCGAGTGTGGTCTTATAAGAATGTGTGCGTGAGGGCAGGTAGAAGGGTGGGTGCAGGAGGCCCCACAAGTCAGTGTGCAGCAGTCACCTGGGCCTGTCTCAGTGCATTGTGAAGGAGCGGAAGGATCTGACGCTGACATTCCCAGTCATTTGTTGCTTCTTACACTTCAGTTGATGATATCTTTTACTTACACAGAAATAAATAAATCAGATATACCTTTTCCACCCTTCCCTCTTATTCCATGACAATAGACAAACTAGTTCTACCACCCCAGTTTTTTCATAATTTAACTCTTTTTACCATTAACACTGTTACCATAAGGTCACTCCTGATGCCTGTCTTGTTCCATGACTTTATTCTAGGGATCTGCCTGATGAGCTCTTCGTCACTGTGTATCAAAAAATTAAAAAGCAAATATCTTAAAGTTGATGGCTCAGCACTCAAGATTTCTAGACTAACAAAGTTCATTGACTTTCAAACTGAGTTCTCCTATAACATAAAGTAAAAGTTTCCATTATATATATATATATATATATATATATATATGATATCCTATATATATTATTCTCAGGGTCTCTGTTAATTTTTATCCCCTCTATGCTAAGCATTTTACTTTCATTGTTTCTGTCTTCTTCATTTAGCCTCACTGTGTCAGAAGTTTAATTTGAATTTTAATACTTTTACTCATTTATTTAGAAAAGAGACAGAAAGGGCTGGAGACAGCTTAGCAGTTAAGACACATGCCTGACAAGCCTAAAGACCGCAGTTTGAAGCTCCATGTCCCACATAAGCCAGATGCACATGGTGGTACACGAGTCTAGAGTTCATTTGCAGTGGCTAGAGGTCCTGACATGACCATTCTCACATTCCCTCTCTCTTTCTCCTTCTGTCTGTCTCTAATAAATAAATTTTTAAAAATAAAAGAGACAGAGAGAGAGTAAAAGGGAGAGAATGGACACAAGGGACCCCAGCTACTGTAAATAAACTCCAAATGCATGTTGCATGTGCCACTGTGCATCTGCCTTTACATGGGTACTGAGGAATTAAACCTGGGTCCTTGGACTTTGTAGGTGTGTGCCTTAACCTCTGAGCCACTTCTCCAGCTCAGTTTTTACATATTTTTTTATTGAATCTGAATTTAATTTCAATGTGAGCACTATATAGATCATTTATGTATACCTAATGTGTTTTCCAATTTTATAATCCGGTCATTTTGTGAGCTAACATCAGTGAGTTATTACATTTAACAGTTTAGAATGTCAGCAGCAAAACACTCCTAGATCCTCATTCTTGCCTTTATTTATAGCTTACATTTGTACAGTTGCTAGACTTCAGATTCTCGTCTTTCCTGCTCAATACTGGCTACTTTGCTCAGAGATTCTATTTTATCCTATATAACATAAAGAATGTTTTCCTAAACACAACTTACACTGCACAGGCTAACTGGCTAGAGTATATGGGGTTACGGGGGTTGGAAAAAGGCCTTGAACCCCAAACCCTGAGTTCACGGCTGTTTTACCCTATTTTGAGATAAACCAGAGCGGATATATATATATATATTTAAGGGTCAGAAGTGAAGAAGGATTCATGGACCAAGGAAGGAGTAATGGATACACCTATGTGGCCTGAGAGCAGATGTGGGAAGTGAGCATGATTCTAAAATATGAAAAGGGATTTAGAGAGCAAAGTGAACACACTTCAACGAGCTTTCGCCATGTGGAGGGCAGGACGGGGGTGGGAAGCTCACGTGGGAGTTGGTCAATATCCTCTCATCCCAGTCCATCCAGGATGAGAGAAAGGGAGGTTTACCAGGACCTAAAGTTCAGGGGACATGAATAGCCAGCAAAAACAGAGGCCTGCCCACCTGGTAAGCATCTAAAACTTATAATCTTATTGTGGTGGGCCTTACCTTCAGGTGCAGGTGAGCCAGAGTAAGGACTGATTGGTCTAGGGGATAGGGGCTGGTTCAAGAAGAGGCCAGCCATGAAGCCAAGTTTTGGTGCTAAGTTTAACTAACCACAATGCCAGAATCAGATTTAAATTCTAGTAAACGGGATCTGCCTCCAAGGAGGGGCTTGGGTTGCTTATAGAAAAACAAGACTAGGTGAATCCTTTAGTCAGGAGAGAAAGAGAAGAGAGTTCTTTCTGTGACCTCTAGGAAAGTGGAGATTGTAAGGATAGATTTAAGAACATTTTTTTTTTCTTTTTACTATCGGGACACAGTCACCCTAAACTACCGAACAAAGCTACCTGACTCCTTCTCAGGAGAAGTGGAATTTTGCTATTCGGTGTGCCATTTGATATTTTAGAGGGCTGTTTCCTTAAGTGCACTTTTTTTTAGAGGTCACGTCTGTTCTTTCATTTGAAATTGTGTGAAGTGAGGCTAGCTATGTTGGGGTACACAGTTATAATCCCAGCACACACTCAGAAGGCAAAGGTAGGAGCACTAACTTGAGTTTAATACCAGCCTAGTCTATATAGCATGTTCCAGATTAGCCAGACCTGTGTAGCAAGACCCTGTTATGTGTACAAGGGTGGATACTAAAAAGAAGGAAAAATAGGAAAGAAAAAAAGAATGAAGAAGGGAAAAGAAATATCAGATAAAGACAAAGAAAGAAGGAAAGATAGATGATAATATGGATGGATGGATAGATGATTGATAGATAGACAAATGGATAGATAGATAGATCTGTTAAGTATCTTTCAGCAGACTTTCAGCCTCTGAGATGTTTGTCAACTGCTGAAGGGTCCCTTGGGGTTATCATTCTGCTGCAGCACAGTGACCCCTAGTGGTGTCCCCTGCCTCTGCTGAGAGCAGGAGAGCTTGCTGCTGTCTTTCCCCATGTTTCTCCAAACTAAGCACTCAGTTATCTGTTCAGAGACAAGATCAAAAATCCTCAGGGGAGCTGGAGAAATGGCTCAGTGGTTACTTGCAAATCCTGACAGCCTCAGTTTGATTCCCCAGTACCTAGACACCCAAAGTGGCACATGCATCTGGAGTTCATCTGCAGTGGCAGGAGGTCATGGTGCAATTCTCTCAATGTCTCTAATAAATAAATAAAAATATATTTTTTAAAAATCCTCAGGGTGTTCTTATCTACTTTATGTCCTCTTTAAGGCATTGCGAGGTGGAGAGAAGAATGAGTAATAAACCACAAGACACTAAAATCAGATATGTTTCAAACTGGTATGAGGTTGAGACATGCTCCTTGTTCATTGTTTGCTGGAGTCAGAGGATGGGTATAGTGTACCCTCATCATACCTTCTGCCTTTGTCCCTCAGTAGCGGAGATTTTTTTTTACTGATGCTAAACTAGAAGTTTTAGCCTCCAATACTATTGAACTAAATACATTCATGTCACTGCATTTGGCCAATAGGATGTGGACATAAATATTTTCAGACATTCTCTTATCAACTTCCTTAAAAGACAACAGCGATGTGAGCTTTGTTCTTTCTACTCTTCATTCTGCACCTGACCTAACATGGGGAGATGATGGTTCCAGCCACCATCTTGGAACAGGAGAACCATATACAAATACGAGAATCAAAAGCTGCAATAAGCCCCAACAGTACCACAGTATGAAGAAAATAAGCAATAGATTGCTAAATCTACTATTTGGAACTTTTTATTACATGGCGTTGAACTGAATCCTATTGGGTAATTCAGTTTTCCTAATTACTGCTCATCATGTCAAGTATTAGGAAAGGCAAGATTTTGGACTCAGACTTATCCCTATGTTACAATAAAGTTTTATTTTAAGCCAATGTCTCTATGAATTTTAAATTTAAAATATCACCATGTATAGATATAGTGATTTAAATCATACATGCACACATAAACAAAGATTTTGTGAAATTCTCAAACTTTCACTACAAAATAACCCTTGTTGCGTTCTAATCTCCTATACCTGACTTTTTTTTTATCACTTTAAGTATTTTATTCATTTGTGTATTCTCTTTATAATTTGTCCATTTCTAAGTGGTTCAGATAATCAGCTATTGTCTTTTTAAAAATTATGTATTTGTTTCATAGCACACTGTTTTCACTTTTCTCCTTTCTTCTACTTTATTTAGCTGTTCGTCATTAATTTCTTAGTTTATATGCTTGGCTCATCAATTTTAGCCTCATTGCTAGAACTGGGAAATAAGTCAAAACCATGTACAAAAAAATGAGCCCAGTCTCCAAGATCAAGCTCCCACCAAATGTGGTCTAGAAGAGGGCATACACATATAAAATTCTCTCTAAAATAACTATGGCCATTCCATCTATCTAGTATTAACTTCTCTCTCTGTTGGAGAATTTGCTTATCTTTTTCAGATGGACAACGAACCTGAAGGGAGGATCAGCCTATCACACCTCACCAGGGCCCCAGTTGAAACCATAGAGTAATGCAGGGAAAGGTCAAGAGTACAGATTTCTTGGTGACCATGACACCAGAAAAAGGCTGAAGGAGATAAACACAGAGAACATCCAATTTCTACTAAGCCAGATATTCAGAGACACAAAGGCTCCCAAAATATCATCACTGAAGGAGAACTAAAATGATCCCAATGTGGCTCAAGGAAATTCAAGGAAGAGGGGACAGAAAGAATGTTAGAGCCACAAATTGGGTCATTATGCACAGAGACTTGGCCTATCCCCCACAACTTGAATACCCCCACAATGCATGACCCACATTCCCCATTGATGAGGGTCCCTTTGGAAGGGGGAGGACAGGGAAGAGGATAATGGAGTCACAAATATGAATGTAAACTTAGAATAATATAAATAAAAAATAAATTATAAAAAAAATACCAAAAATAAAAAAAGAATAACTAGCTACCCAGTTTTCTTTCAGTTTGTATTTTCTAAGTCTACATATTGGTCTTCCTTGTTAATTTCTGCTTGCTTTCCAGTACCCAAAACAAAGCCAAAGCAAATATGATAGAGGGCACTTCAGCAACCAAGGTTACCCGTAAAGAAACAGATCCAGAATTCAGATTCATGTCAACAGTGTAAAACACCCAATCGTTTTTAGTAACAACCAAAACATTGACACACCGTCTAAATAGTGCTAGGGATTGTGCTAATGGATTTCAGTGCTGTTTCTGTTAAATTGCCATGCTTGACAATAAATAGTATTGGGGGAGGGTGGGCTCTAATGTATATCAAACAATAAACAGAAATCTTTTAAAAATATTTTCCTATACATACTGAATGAATGGAAGGCTATGAAAGCAGAATATTTTGAAACTGAAAGCTTAAAATCTCGGTGAGATGTGCATATGGTTTCCTACATTTACAGCTGTTGTAGAGAGTGCTTCAGCTCAGCCTGCCTGCACTTTGGTCTCTTCAATGAGAAGAACATGTGTGTGCTGCTATTTTTGAAACCATTCAGGGGTGGTACGGACTATGCCCCGGTTTGAAACTAATCAGAAATTCAGCTCATTTATTTAACCTATAATCTCAGCTATTTATGAAACTACTAGTTTGATATCAGAGCCCAAAATGATACTGACAAACCTGCTCCAAAGGCAAGCCCCTCGGAACTCACAGGGTCTTTTCCTCTTTATTTTCTTTTTTTCTTTTGATAATTCCATGTTTAGATTATGCCTGATTATAATTGCAAGTTGTCCAAGTCTCCTAGATTGACTGTTTTCAGTACTCATCAAATGACATAGCATGGGGTCCATTTGAATAGCCAGACACTTATTCACCTTTATTTGAATTCTATGCAGTCTCTCAAGTTAATTTTGATTGGGCCTATTGATATAAAAAGGAAGAAAAATATCTATACTTCACAAGAGAATTGTGTTCTAAATAATCTTCTCTCTGGAAAACAGCCATCACGCTTATTAAATGGTTGCTGTGATCTTACATGCTTGCTGAGTGACAAGCTCTCAGAGCAGATCACTTGTCCCCAGATCTTGAGAAACCTCCTGTCCAAAGCTACAAATTTCCTATAGCTCATCGCTGAGATTATTTTGTTAGGGTATTGATACTGGTGACCAAATATCCCATTTACTGTGTAGGACCTGAACACCTACTCAATTATACTTATGCTCTTAATCCTCTCCTCTTGAAAGGATCACATCCAACTTTCTTAATCCAGTTTCCTCAGCAAGTAGGTGAAGGCTAAGGGCAAGCTCATGTGTATAATAAATATCTGCCTGTGTTAGAAAAGAAGCGAAAAGTTGAACTGATTCCCTGAGTTACTATAAGAGTTAATTGCTGAGGAGCTTAACTTATCTTTGTCAGCAGATGGAAAAAATCCCAAAGAGGGAACTGTCCAGAAATGGCCCAGAGGGACAATAAGAAAGAGAGACAGTTTAAGCTAAAACAAAGTAAAATGGAGGTCATTGTTAGGGTGGACTGACTACAGAAATGATTGATATGCAAATTGCCATGTCTTTTACTTTTTAGTTGTAACCTTTATCTTTTTTTATTAATTATATAGAGAGTGTGTATACAGTCATTGCCATTTTCACAATGTTAATTCTCCCTATCCAGGAGCATGGGAGGTCTTTCCATTTTCTCAATCTTCCTCAATATCTTTGAGTGTTTTAATGTTTTCATTGTAAAGGTCTTTCACAACCTTGGTTAATGTTATTCCAAGGTATTTTATTTTGTTGCTATTGAAAGTGGGACAATGTTGCTTATTTCTTTCTCTGTATCTTTGTCTGTTGCTTATAGAAAGGTACTGACTTTTGTGCCTTGATTTTGTGTCCTGCTACTTTGCTGAAGGAATTAATCACCTTTAAGAGTTTTGAGATGGAGGTTCTCAGGTCACTTATGTATAGAATCATGTCATCTGCAAATAGACCTAGCTTAACTACTTCCTTTCCAATTTGATCCTTTTATTTCTTTCTTTGTCTTATTGCTTGAGCTAGGACTTCCAGTGCTATTTGGCAACAGCAGAATGGACACCCCTTTCTTATTTGTGATCTCAGTGGGAATTTCTTCAGTCTCTCCCCATTAAGTATTATTTGGGCTTTAGTAGCTTTATATATGGCCTTTATTGTGTTGTGATATAAACTGTCCATGCCTATTCTCTCCAATGTTTTGATCATGAAGTGATGTTGCATTTTGTCAAAGGCCTTTCCTGCATTTATTGAAATGATCATATGATTTTTTTGTGTTTAAGCTTATGTGTGTGGTATATTGCATTGACCAATTTCCATATGTTGAACTACCCTTACATTCCTAGGATGAAGCCTACTTGATCAAGGTGGATAATGCTTTTGATGTGTTGTTAAATTCAGTTTGCAAGGTGTAGAAGATAGCTTCCGGCTCGCTGGGATGAACTTCCAAACCAGGCACAGTTATGAAGGAAGGGATTTATTGAAGCTCACAGATCCAGAGGAAGTTCCATAATGGCAGAAGAAGCTGGCCTGATTTCGCAGAACCAAAAACAGAGAAAAACCACAAGCCAAAAGCCACACTGCAGCCGGTCGTGGTGGCGCACGCCTTTAATCCCTGCACTCAGGAGGCAGAGGTAGGAGGATCGCCAAGAGTTCGAGGCCACCCTGAGACTACATAGTTAATTCCAGATCAGCCTGGACCAGAGTGAGACCCTACCTCGAAAAACCAGAAAAAAAAAAAAAAAAAAAAAAAAAAAGCCACACTGCACAGCACACCTCAGGAACTCCAGCTAGGCACACTTTGCATATCTTTAGATTGAAATCTTAAACCCACCACCACACCTTAAGATCTGCCCAGTGACACTGCCTCCAGCCAGGTGCTACAAACTACAAACTAATAAAACACTGAATATATTGGGGGCCCTCTATTCAAACTACCTCATGAGGATGTTGTTCAGGATCTTTGCATCTATGTTCATCAGGGAAATAGGCCTATAATTTTCCTTTCTTGTGGCATCTCTGCCTGGTTTGGGTATTAGGATGATACCAGCTTCATAGAAGGAGTTGGGGAGCTTTCCCTGTTCTCCAATTGTGTGACATGGTTTGAGAAAGATTGCTTTCAGCTCTTCCATGAAGGTTTGATAGAATTCAACTGAGAAGCCATCTGGTCCTGTACTCTTCATTTTGGGGAGGTTTTTAATTACCTTTTCAATCAGGGTGGGTGTGATAGGTTTTTTTAGATTAGTCTGATCTCAGTTTAGGTTTGGTAGGTGGTATGTGTCGACGATTTTATCCATTTCCTCCAAATTGTTCATCTTTGTGGAGTAGAGGTTTTCGAAATAAGTCCTGATGATTCTCCCAATTTCACTTATGTCTGTTGTGATCTCTCCTTTTTCATTTCTAATTTTGTTAATTTAAAGCATTCTTTTTTTCACTTGATCAAATTGGCCAGGGGTTTATCAATTTTGTTTATTTTTTCAAAGAACCAGTCTTTGTTTCATCAATTTTCTAAATTATTTTCTAGGTTTCCTTTATTAATTTCTGCCCCGATCTTAATTATTTCTTTCCATCTGGAGCTTTTTGGGTTGGATTCTTATTGTTTTTCCAATGCCTTTAGGTGGATGGTTAGGTTATTGATTTTGAATCTCTCTGTCCTTGTTATGAAGTCATTTAGTGATATGAATTTTCCCTTAGTGAAATTTTCCCTTAGGACTGCCTTCATCGTATCCCATAAGTTTTAGTACAATGTATTTTCATTGTCATTCATTTCTAGAAATTTTGCAATTTCATTTTTTATTTTGAACTCTACCCATTTATTGTTTAAAGGTGTTATTCAGTTTCCAGGAGCTGGTGGGATTCTTGTTGCATCTTTTGTTGTTAATTTCTAGCAATACAGCATTGCGATATGATATCATGCAGGAGATTATGTTGATCTTCCTAAATATATGGAGGCAGGCTTTACGACACAGTACATGATCTATTTTAGAGCTGGTTCCTTGGTACTACTTTGAAGAATCTCGATCTGTGTAATCTGTGGATTTGGGGTAGAATGTTCTGTAGATGTCCATTAGATCTAGTTTATCTATGGTTTTGTTGAGCTCTCTTACTTCCCTGTTAATTTTCTGTTTGGATGATCCATCTATTGCTGATAGTGGAATATTGAAGTCCCCAACTATGATGGTGTTGGTGGTTATTTCTGTTTTGTTGTCCAGTGGGTTTTGTTTTATGAATCGTGGTGCACCAAATAAAGATTGATGATTGTGATATCCTCTTGCTGGATCATTCCCTTGATAAGTAAGAAGTGGCCTTCTTTGTCTTTTTTGATTACTCTTGGTTTGAAGTTTATTTTATCCAATATTATTATAGCAACACATGCTTGTTTCTTATTTCCGTTTGCTTGGAATATCATTTTCCACCCTTTCACCCTAAGGAGGTGTCTGTCTTTAGTGGTGAGGTGGGTTTCTTGAAGACAGCAGATTGAGGGGCCTAATTTTCTGATCCACCCTGTTAGTTTATGTCTCTTGAGGGGTGAATTAAGGCCATTAATGTTCAGGGTAATAAATGTTAGGTTTGATTTAATTATTGCCAAGTTGTAGTGGTTGATGTGGTTTGGTGTTTTCTTGGACTTTGTAGTTTTGTTTTTTTTTTCTATATTTTTCCTTCTCTGAGTTTGATTATTGTGATCTGCTTCTTGTAGGCACTTGAGGTTGTTTGATTCTTCTGTGTGGAGAATTTCCTGAAGTACTCTCTGTAGGTTTGGCTTTGTGTTCATATAGTTGTAAAGTTGAGTTTTATCATGGAAAATTTTTCTTTCACCATCATGTGCATCTGGAGCTCTGCAGGGACAGTAAAACTTAGGTATGCATGGGTGCATTGAATGCTAGCCTGTTGACCTGGGTCTGCACACGGATGGGAGTGGGATGGCTTTCATGTGTGCAGCTCTGTGGGGGCAGGAAAGCCTAGGTTTGGGGCAGCAAGGGGCAAATGCTAGTTTTCCAGCCTGGGTCCACTTAGCCTGTGGTTAGAGCAGGAGGAATATGCAGATGGGAGTGCAGCTCCGATGGCTGCTTGAGGGAACTGGGGAACTGGTGGCTACCTGAGAGCCAGTGTAGGAATCAGCGGATTCCCTACATTGTTCCTTCTCACCCTCCCACTGTATGTGTACTAGAATCTGCAGACCATTAAAAACCCTACTTAAGAGCTGGGCATGGTGGGGCATGCCTTTAATCCCAGCACTTGGGAGGCAGAGGTAAGAGGATCGCTGTGAGTTTGAGGCCACCCTGAGAATACAGAGTGAATTACAGGTCAGCCTTGGCTAGAGTGAAACTCTACCTCAAAATGCCAAAAAAAAAAAAAAAAAAAAAAAAAAAAAAAAAACCCTTAATCCTAAATGTCCTGTCTTTTCTTCCCCACAAGGTGAGGCATGCCATCTTGACCAGAACATTGCCATGTCTTGTTAGTTCACTTACCCCTCCACTTGGCTATGAAATCTATTAAATGGAAACAGAATCTTAGTTCAGGTCCAAAGCTTCCTTGGAGGGCTATCTTGAGCTCTTCAGCCCTTGGGTAAATAAACTCCTGTATTTTCACTCATAATGGCATTGGAGTGATCTTTCCAGAGAATTTCTGCAACATCCCTTGAGGCCACAACAAGACTTTCCTTTGCCACAACCCCTGATGTTCAGGAAAGGCTGCTGCTCCTGGACCTCCCAGCCTGCCAAAGGTCCCTGGACTGGAAAGCACATTCCCCCTACGTTATTGCAGGGTCTCCTTCTAGGTGACCCAAGGAAACTGTGAAACCTCAGACCAGAATTCCTGAGTAGAAGGAGACAAGATTGAGTCAGACATCTGGACCAGGTAAAAACTCCCTGGGGAAATTGGAAATTGGGATTCTGGCTAGTTAGATCTTGAGGAGCCAGCATAGACTGATCCCCATGAGAGGAATACTGAGCCTTAATGAAATTCCAAGGTGATGGCCCTTTTGCTGTGAGAAGGATCTAAGTTGTCCCAGTCAGGAACAATGGTATTCCATTCTTGATAACTAGCTAGATAGGACCTATGTTGCTCTGGTCTGTAACTAGCTTTATCAGGATTAGATAAGAAAAATTGACTAAACTCTGAATAAATGAATAAATAAATGTGTGAGGGGGAAATGGCCATCTGGAGTCTATATGAAAAGTGCACTAGATATGAATGTGTGTACACATATGTATGTGGCTCATAGCCCTAATGTTGCAGAGTAATTTCTGTCCTCAGCAGTGCATATTCAAGAAGGTGTTGTCTTTGGGTCTGCTCTGCAGTACTAACACAGTGGGAAATTCATTGTGGGGGAAGTCCTCTAATAAGACCACTGTCCAAGACTTCATGGTCAAATATAAAACATACTTCAAAGGGGGTTATTCAGGATATTACTGGAGGGAACATGAAAGAGAAAAGCAAAGGAAAACACTTGACTTGATCTCAACAGACACAGGCAGTTTATTGAAGCAAAGGGAGGGGCTGCAACCTTCCCATGGGATGGAGGCTGAAGCACTGAGCTAAGCTAGGGTTCAAACTTATATGGAGGATCCTAAGAAAAACAGACTACACAAGGTGCAGGTCAAAGGGAATTAGATAAGGAACTGTAGATATTTGTGTCCTTGCTCAGAATAAGCATTTTTGGCAAGGTTGTCTAGGGAGGACATCTCATATGATTTCTGTTCCTTCAAGGCCTTCTGAGTAAAGGGAAGTTTATCACTCAGGAGAGTTGTCAGGCTTGTCTGGGAATGAATGTCTGTGAAGTTCCCAAGACTTCTTAGTTTCAGGCACAGTAATGAACCCTTCAGTTCCCTCTGGTTTCAAGGAAAGTCAATGACCCTTCAGTTTAGACTCTGGAAGAATAAAAACATTTGGGGAACGTTGTGGAGTCAATATTTTCGTTCCTGTTCCCAGGTCAGAAGGCCACAGGAGATGATGGGACAGTGCTAACTTCTAGCCTCTGGTAAGTTACATGTCTTCTTGATCAGGGAGGACACCAAGACCTGGAGATGGACTCCAAATCAATGTATCTAAAACAGGAGAGTCACATCAGAGGATAATCAATCCTGTATGCTTCCCAAAAGAGGGAGGGCCACTTAGTCGGCATGGCCTTGATTTACCCTAGCAGATGACAATGCTGAGAGTCATAGAACACCTCACAGTTCCCTAATGTCTCTCCTACAGAGCCATGAATGACCTCCAAATTATAATAAATAGTTAATTTTGACTGCCTATATTGTCTTTTCTTAAATTTTTAAAAATTTTACATTCATTTTGGTGCCTTCTCCCTGTCCTCCCACCTCCAAAGGGACCCTCCTCATTGGGGACTGTGGGTTGTGCATTATGGAGGTAGCCAACAGTTATGGGGGAGAGGTAAAGTCTCTGCATAATGACACAACTTTTGGAATTAACACTCTTTCTGCCCCCTCTTCCACAAATTTCCCTGAGCCACATTGGGTTCATTTTAGTTCTACTTCAGTGATGAGGTCTTGGGAGCCTCTGTGTCTCTGGATATCTGGCTTAGTAGGAGTTGAATGTTCTCTGTGTTTATCTCCTTCAGCCTTTTTCTGGTGTCAGGTTCACCAAGAAAGCTGCACTCTTGCCCATCTCCTCCATTACTCTATGTCTTCAGCTGGGGCCCCGGTGAGGTGTGATAGGCTAATTCTCCCTTCAGGTTTGATGTCCTTCTTAAAAGAGAAGCAAATTCTCCAATGAGAGAAAAGTTAGTACCAGATAGATGGGATGACCATTGTTATTTTAGAGAGAATTTTATATGCATAGGCCCTCTTCTAGCCCACATTTGGTGGGAGCTTGATATTGGAGAATGGGCTCATTTTTTGTACATGGTTTTGACTTATTTCCCAGTTCCAGCCATGAGTTCCATTCCACTGAGTGGATCTGTTAGCCAAATCAAGAGCAGTTGGTTACCCACTATGGCTGTGTGCCACTATGGCACTTGTTTGAGCATCATGTCAGGTTGTTTACTGCAGAGTAGCTTAGACTGCGAGTTGTTTGGACAGATGTTGGTCATTTCCCACCAGTCACTCGTGTAGCACCCTCTGGCACTAGACAAGCTAACTGTATGGTTACTGACCCTCTTCCAGATTCCAAACAGGTCACTACATGTTTCCTTCCAAAAGCATATGGTGTCTTCAGCAGTAGGGTCTTACCATTAACCTTTGGCTGGTCATCAAGAACTCTGACAGAAATTTTTCTTTTGGGGGGAAAGCTTGTAGGTCTCTCTGATCAACAGCTCATTGTGAAAGCTAACCCCATGCTGGTACTGGGAGTTACAAGTCAGTGCCAAGGAAGGTGAAGGAAGAATAAGATAGGTTATATAAAAGAGAAAAAGAGCATAGAGAAGAGAGGGAGGCACA
The DNA here is from genome assembly GCA_036365145.1 of Orientallactaga sibirica. Classification (NCBI taxonomy): domain Eukaryota; kingdom Metazoa; phylum Chordata; class Mammalia; order Rodentia; family Dipodidae; genus Orientallactaga; species Orientallactaga sibirica. The sequence goes on from JAEOAD010000240.1 coordinate 4,771,010, forward strand.
GAGAGAGAGAGAGAACAAGAGGAAATAGGAAAAGATTAAGGTTAGTCTTCATGATGTCTTCTCCAGGTCCCTGTGGTTCAGGTGTTTCTTCTACGGGCCTGCTGAAGGACCAATATTTTAGCCTGTTGTTCAGAATATCGGATTTTATGGTACCATTTACAGTTGGGTCCCTATTTGTGTCCCCCCACCCATCCAGACAGAAATTGGCCTCGATATCCATGACCTCGCAGTGCCTAGCAATACTGCCACAAGACCCTCATAATAGGAGAAAAAGATGATAACATCAAATTAAAAGAGAGATTAATGGAGAGACAGAGGGGATATGATGGAGAGTGGAGTTCTGAAGGGGAATGGGAGGAGGGAGGGAAATATCATGGTTTACTGTTTGTAAATATAGAAGTTGTGAATTTTCAAAAAAGGAAAAAAGCTATATGGTCTTTTCTTGAAATTCATTTTAATTTTACATTCATTTTGCACACTGTGCATGCTGGCTAAGATTTAAAATCTAGCTCTTAGAGGCTGGAGAGAGTGCTTAGTGATTAAGGTGCTTGCCTGTGAATCATAATGTTTGACTCTCCAGATCCCACATAAACCAGATGCACAAGGTAATGCAAGTGGGCAAAGTCACACATGTGCACAAGATGGTGCATGAGTCTGGAGTTTGATTGCAGTAGGTAGAGGCCCTGATGTATCAATTCTCTCTCTCACATTAAAAAAAATCTAACACTTGGGAGGCTGAGTCAGGAGGGTTGCCCTGGGGTTACAGGCCAGCTTGGGCTAAACTGTGAAGCTCAAACAAACAAAAAAAACAAATCAAACAAAATCTACCTGAACTTGCCATATAGCTCATAATGAAATTTCAGGGGGTCATTTATGAAAGTACTTTTTTTCCAAAGTAAGAAATGCCTAAAGAAAGTCCAGAAGTGAGAGATAGGGTGTGATTATTTCTTTTTTCTCAGAAGCTGTGATTCACTGGTTCTCTGTTTGTGGAATACCAAATCCATGTTCCTTGACCTCTACATAATTTATTTAAACACAAGCTCAATAACTTTAAATGCAGTTATCATCACAATGCTTCAAACACTGGTCAGTGATCTGTGAAGATTGCCTGCACTGTGTCATTAAACCAGAAATCCCTGGCAACCTTAAAGAAGCACAATCTCACTGCCTCACATTATGATATACTATCTTACAAACTTATGTGCAACATAGCCTTGACCTCTGTGCTAATTAAACCTTCCCCACAGCTGACTCTTCTTCCACACACATCTCCTTAAATAGTCTTAAATGACAAATAAATTATTTACAAAGGAAGTACTGTCAAATACCCACCAGTATGCTGTCCTTTTACAGATGGTCTGGCTATCTTCCATAGCAAGCTTTGTGCTCTCACAGCTTCAAATTGTTAAGGAAGATATCAGGGTCAGGTAAATCTGTGGAAACTGGAATGAGATACTAGCACAATGGAGCAGAGTAGGGAAGGAGGAGTAAGCACTTGCAAAAGAGCCAGTGATGTGCCATTCTGGGTACCTGGAGCCATGCTGGCATGTGAACCAGAAGGAAAATCCGTACTATGAATGAGTTTGTGAAGGTACCTGCTGAGAAAGCGGTGTGATGTGAATGCTTAGCAGTGGTTCAAGTTTAAAATAATTCTTTCATGTACACACTGGGCATGTTGCAGAAATTCTCTGGAAAGATCACTCCAACATCAGTATGAATGAAAGTAGAGGAGTTTATTGACCTGGGGACCAAAGAGCTTGAGTACCTCTGCAAGGAAGCTCTGGACCTAATCTGAGACTTTATTTCTATTGTACAGTTTTCACAGCAGAAGGGAGGGGTAAATAAATAAAAAAGATTCATCAATTTGCATATCAATAATTTCCATAGTCAGACCTCCCTAACAATGGACTCCATTTTACTTTGTTGTAGCCTAAACTGTCTTTATTTCTTTTTGTCCCTCTGGGCCTTTTCGGAACAGTTCCTTCTTTGGGATTTTTCCATCTACTGACAAAGACAAGTTTAGCTCCTCAGCAATTAACACTTATAGTTACTCAAGGAATCAGTTCAACTTTTAGCTTCTTTTCTATCATATTCCCTCCCCTTACCATAACACCTTATGATTTTGTAGGTAATGACTGGTACACTTGGCGTATCACGTCTAATTTAATCATTTCCATCCTATATTGGATGAACCTAGAAAAAGCATTGAGAATATAGGATTTTAACATAAGTCGCAACAAAATTATTATGAAAGGCCCAATTAAAGGAGCTAGCCAGCATCCCCATGGATTCCACATAGGGAGCAGACACAAGGTCTGGGTTACATCAGCTATAAGACCTCCAGAGTCTTAGATAAGCATTACCTTGAGGGCCAAGCATGTGTCAGTTGTTGCCAGGAACACTGACAATGTTACCATTAAATCTTGCATTTAATTATCATCAACAGGAATGGGTTCATGATTATTATTTTAATTTTTTTATTGATGACTTCTATACTTACAGACAATAAACCATGATATTTTCCCTCCACTCCTCCATTCCCCTTCAGAACTCCACTCTCCATCATATCCCCTCCCTTTCTCCATTAGTCTCTCTTTTAGTTTGATGTCATCATCTTTTTCTCCTATTATGAGGTTTTTGCAAAGGTATTGCTAGGCACTGCAAGGTCATGGAAATCAAGGCCAATTGCTGTCTGGACAGTTGCATTGTAAGGAATTGTACCCTTCCTTTGGCTCTTACATTCTTTCCACCCCCTCTTCTGCAATGGACCCTGAGCCTTGGAGGGTGTGACACAGATGTTTCAGTGCTGAACACTCTTCTGTCCCTTCTTCTCAGCACTATGTTGCCTTCTGGGTCATTCCAGGGGTCATCACCATCTGAAAAGAGAAGCTTCTCTAACCAGAAGTGAGAGTAGCATTAATATGTGAATATGAACAGTAAGTGTAGTGTTTTCAGGGAAGTTTGGTGGGAATAATATATACATTTAGCCAGACAAGAGCAGGCTTTATACCCCTAAGGCTCATGACCTCCCCTGCCATAGACTTTTGATTAGTTTTTTCAGTACCAGGCATGTATTCCCTCCCATAGAGTGGGCCTTAAGTCCAATTAGGGAGCAGTTGGTTTACCCAAGAGCAGACATTCCACTATTGCACCCATTGGGCCTGTCAAAAGTTGAGTTTTCCAGTGTCCACTGTTTTCATTGCTGATGATTTCTGTCTCCTATATGGCTGCATGCAGTGCAGCTTTTTCCAGATTTCAGTCGGCTGGTCCACAGGGAGAAGGTTTTCCGCTCAGCACCAGCTTGCTTTCTCAGTGACCTTGCCACTCAGGCTGTTTGTCAAGGGAAACCAAGGGCCTTGGCAATATCCCTTAATGTTTTGGAGGCTACTGGGTGGTCCCTGGCCAACAGCTCACTGGAAGGTATCCCATCCCAGGCCCTGAAAAATTTCTACTAACAATCTATAGCTTATGGATGTGCCTTTTTTTTTTTCAAAAAGTAAGTTTACATAAGTCTTATTCACACTATCTTGAATTTTGATTGGCCCTCCCCCTGCCCTTTTTCACACATTCTCTTCCCCTGAACTCACTTAGGCCATTCTCCTGCCTGTAATCTGTTCTTGTACTTACATATGTATAATACCATCCACTTAAGTCCTTCCCTCTCCTCCATGGTTCATGATTATTGTCCTTGCAAATATGGATGGCAACACAAAAGGATTATTATAATACAATAAAGCCAAAAAAAGGGCCTTCTCTGTAAAAGATTAGTAAGCAGAAGTGACTGTGACTAATCTTAATGTGAGGAGGAGAGCACAGGACATTCCCACAGTTAGAGAGAAGGAGTTGTACCACATTCTTCAAAAATAATGGAAGGAAAAGGATGTAATACAAGACAATAGTAAAGAATGGTATCTCTTCAGGGGTGAAAGACATGAAAGTCCCTTGGAATCCAAGTTTCTTTGTGGTTCCCATGAGGTTTTCAAATGAGCTGATTGGACAAGCACATGGAAGGAATTACAATCCTACCCACCTGTCTGATTAGTTTTGGCATCTCAGGTTGAATTTCTCAGGCTTCTGTCATGTGTGGAACAGCCAACTTTAAAGACTGTGACTGGAGCAGGGCCACAGTTCTTTTTGGCAGTACTAATGTCCTCTAGAGCTTGACTTTGAGGGGAGCCTCTGGGTCCCTGGTGACTGGTTAGCTGTTACAATTGACTAAGGACACTGTCTTCCTGGCTCTGGTGTGATGAGTTTATATTTCTTGGCTTATGGGTGTGGGTCCAATTTCCCAAGGGTATGGGGGGGGGGGTCCCCTTGTGTTACAAATTGTAAGGAAGTATCACCTTGGCAGGGGAATCTGGCTTACCTCTATAAATCTAAGCAAAGAGACACTATCAAACAACAAGAACCACCAACATTAGTAACTACAAACAACCAGAACTCTAAATTGTTTGTATATCTTAGGGGTAGGCTCTTTAATTGCCCACACATGATTTAAGGCTTGGCTCTGAGATCTGTACTTAGTGATATACACCCTTTTTAATTTTTATTCACTTATTTGAGAATGACAGACATATTGAGGGAGAAAGAGGCACAGAGAGAGAAAGACAGAGACAGAATGGGCACACCAGGGCCTCCAGCCACTGAAAACTCCAGATGCATGTGCAAACTTGTAGATCTGGATTATGTGGGTACTGTGGAAACAAGACTCAAATTGGGGTCCTTAGGCTCCTCAGACAAGCACTTACCTGCTAAGCCATATCTCCAGCCCAATATACCTCCTTTTAGTAAGACATATCAAGGAGAAATTGGATTAGTATGAATCAATAACTATCAGGTAAAATCAGGTAAACATAACATAAAAGCATGAGGATATTTTTTGTTTCTTTGACTTAAAGTCAAACAGTGACTGACTAATCAGGGCCAGGCAAAGGCAGAAGGCATGAGTTAATAGCTTAGTACTACAAGCCAGCATCAGGCAGGGCAGTCTATTTGTCTGAATTTTGTAGTTCCATTCTCTTACTCAGTGTTTAAAACCATATAGGCTACTGGTCAAGTTGGTGTCCATGTAAACATGCCTCACCAGGAAGGGAAGGAAAGGCAAAACATTTAGGGTTCATTAGGGTTTGGTGAGAGGGCATTGAGTACTAAAGCAGGGAATCCTCAGATTCCCACATGCTCAGGGGACCCACTAGTCCCCAGTTCCCCCTCAAACAGCCCCCCTAGCCAAGGTCCCAGCTGCAGATTCCTCCTGCACTAGCTAAACAGACCCAGACTAGCAGGCAGGTGTTCCCCTGCCTTAGGTTTCCACTAATGTGGAGCTCCACAACCAAGCTCCATCACCCATGCTGTCTGAACCCCCCACAGGGTCCCTGTGCTGACCCCCCACCACCACCCTCCACACTAGCAGGTAGTCCTACCCACCAGGTCCCCACACTGCCCCACCCCCACCCTCGAGGCAGCAGGGAGCCCCACCATGCACCCTATGCACCCATGGGTAGCCCACCACTGGGTACCCATGCTGCCCCACCCCCCTCCATGCTAGCAGATACCCTCACCCTCCAGATCTGGGATCTGCTTTGACCCATTGCCCCCAACCCCCTGCCCCTCGGGACACCTGAACATGCACTCCTATACCCTGAAGCACAAAAGAACAAGTCCTTTAATCAACAGACCCTCATGGGATCCCATTCTCTGAACAGGCAGACCCCACTGCCATCAGAAGCCTAATTGAAATAAACATAAAGGGAATAATCACTGAAGACACTTCAAGATAAACTACAGCTTCCTGATACAGTTAACAAGATTCCTTCACTGTGATGGGCAGACCACAGCGCAAAAGGAATAACATGAAAAATCAAATGCAAGTAAATCCAACAAGACTGCCCAGTCCCACAATGGATGTCTCTAACCAAAGCACAGAAGAGATAATAGGATAAGAACCCCAAAATGAAGACATAAACAATGCAACCCTAGCCAAGAAAAAAGCAGAACTTTCAGACAATCAACAAAGGGCCAATAATTGTATGAGATTAGACCTAACAGAAAAGAACCAGGAAGGATTACAAAAACAGATGACCTGAAGGAGAGCGAAAAAAGAGAGGACCTCAATAACCAGCTGGCTAAGCTCAATGAATACATAAATAAATGCAAGGATGAATTCCAAGAAGCACTAAAAATATCAAAAAATGATGCAAAAAGGGAACTTGACAGAGGATTGGAAACTACACATAAAAAAGCAATAGAAAATACAAAACAAATTGACCAAACCAAAACTCCATAGAAACTCTCAAGAATACAATCAGCCATGTGGAAGACAGAACAGAAGAAACAGCAAGTAAATCCAAAAGTTTCAATAAGTTCAAAAATTTTTGTGAACAGAACATGTGGGAAATGTGGGATAGCCTTAAATATTCCAACATTAGGATCATGGGAACACCGGAAGGGGAAGAAATTCAGACCAAAGGGATCAAGAACTTTCCCAAACTCTCAAAAGAAAGTCCCATCAAGGTACATGAAGCCAACAGAACTCCAAACAGACTGGACCAAAGGAGAAATTCTCCAAAACATATTATCATTAAAACCATAAATATTGATAACAAGGAGAAATTCCTAAAAGCAGCTAGGGAGAAACAACACATTACATATAAGGGTAACCCCATCAGAATTATTTTAGACTTCTCAATGGAAACATTCAAAGCCAGGAGGGCCTGGAATAGAACACTGCAAAGTCTAAGAACTTATGGCTTCCAACCCAAACTACTCTACCCAGAAAAAATATCCCTCATAATAGAAGGTGAAAGAAAAACTTTCCATGATAAAACCCAGCTGTTTAACTATATGAACACAAAGCCAAATCTCCAGAGAGTACTTTAGGAATTCTCCACTCAGAAGAATCAAATAACCAACTTTAAGAACCTACAAGAAGCAGATCACAATAACCAAACTCAGAAAAGGCATGTAAAACAAAACAACCCTTCAAAGTCCAAAAAAACACCAAACCACCACAACATGGCAGGGATTAAATCAAACCTCTCAGTTCTTACTCTAAACATTAATGGCCTCAAGTCACCCATCAAGAGACATAAGCTGACAAGATGGATCAGAAAATTAGGCCCCTCAATCTGCTGTCTTCAAGAAACCCACCTCACCACTAAAGACAGACACCTCCTAAGGGTGAAAGGGTAGAAAATGATATTCCAAACAAAGGGAAATAAGAAACAAGCAGGTGTTGCTATATTAATATCAGATAAAATAGACTTCAAGCCAAAAGTAATTAAAAAACACAGAGAAGGCCACTCCTTACTTATCAAGGGAACAATCCAACAAGAGGATATTACAATCATCATTTATGCACCAAACACAGGTGCACTGCAATTCATAAAACAAAACCTAACTGACAACAAAACAGAAATAACCACCAACACCATCATAGTCAGGGACATTGATACTCCACTATCAGCAATAGATAGATCATCCAAACAGAAAATTAATAGGGAAGTAAGAGAGCTCAACATCACCATACAGCAATTAGACCTAACAGACATCTACAGAACATTCTCCTCAAAATCTACAGATTACAAATTCTTCTCAGCAGCCCATGGAACCTTCTCTAAAATAGATCATATATTGGGCCACAAAGCCTGCCTCCATATTTTCAGGAAAATCAATATAATTTCCTGCATGATATCAGAACACAATGCTGTAATTATTAACAACAAAAGGCACACCAGGAATTGCTCCAGCTCCTGGAAACTGAATAACACAATTTTAAACAATAAATGGGTTATGGATGAAATATAAAATGAAATTGCAAAATTTCTAGAATTGAACAACAATAAGAACACATCACACCAAAACTTATGGGACACAATGAAGGCAGTTCTTAGGGGAAAAATCATAGTACTAAATGCCTTCATAACAAAGACAGAGAGATCCCAAATCAACAACCTAACCATCCACCTAAAGGCATTGGAAAAACAAGAAGAAGCCAACCTGCAGAGCTCCAGATGGAAAGAAATAATTAAGATCAGAGCAGAAATTAATGAATTGGAAACCAAGAAGACAATTAAGAAAATTGATGAAACAAAGAGCTTTGAAAAAATTAACAAGATTGATAAACCCCTGGTCAATCTGATCAAGCAAAAAAAAAAAAAAAAAAAAAGATACTTCAAATTAACGAGGGCCTTGGCAATATCCTTTAATGTTTTGGAGGCTACAGGGAACTCCCTGGCCAACAACTCACTGGAAGGTATCCCATCCCCAGCACTGAAAATTTTCTAGTAACAATCTATAGCTTCTGGAGGTGTCATTATTCAAAAATGTAGGTTTACATAAGTCTTATTCAGAATATCTTGAAATTTGATTGACCCTCCCCCCACCCTTCTTTTACACATTCTCTTCCCCTGGCCTCTCTTAGGCCTTTCCCCTCCCTGTAATCTGTTCTTCTACTTACATATATACAATACCATCCTCTTAAGTCCTTCCCTCTTCTCGCTCCCTTATAGCCTTTTTCAGGCTTACTGGCTTCTGCTACCAATTTTTGGTTCCAGCTCACATATGGATCCACATATGAGAGATAACATGTGACATTTGGCTTTCTGGGTCTGGGTTACCTCACTCTTAGTATAATCCTTTCCAGATCCATCCATTTCCCTACAAATTTCATAATTTCATAATTTCATTTTCTTTACTGCTAAATAGAACTCCATTGTGTAAATGTACCACATTTTTATTATCCATTCATCTGTGATGGGACATTTAGGCTAGTTCCATTTCCTAGCTATTGTGAATAGAGCAGCAATAAACATGGTTGTGCAAGTATTTCTAAGGTAGTGAGAAGAGTCCTTCGGATATGCCTAGGAGTGCTATAGCTGGATCATATGGTAAATCTAATTTTAGCTGTCTCAAGAACCTCCCACTGATCTGCACAATGGCAGGACCAGATTACATTCCCACCAACAGAAGTGTTCCTCTTTTTCCACACCCACGCCAACACTTATTGTCATTTGTTTTCTTGATGGTAGCCATTCTGACAGGAATGAGATGGAATCTCAAAGTAGTTTTAATTTGCATTTCCCTGATAGCTAAGGATGTAGAACACTTTTTTCAATATTTATATGCCATGTGTATTTCTTCTTCTGAGAACTCTCTATTTATTTCCATAGCCCATTTTTTAAACTGGGTTGTTTGATTTCTTATTGTTCTGTTTTTTGAGTCCTTTGTATATTCTGGATATTAATCCTCTGTCAGATGTATAGCTGGCAAAGATTTTCTCCTATTCTGTAGGTTGTCTCTTTGCTCCATTCACAGTGTCCTTTGCTTTACAAAAGTTCTGTAATTTCATGAGATCCCAGTATTTGATTAGTGGTTTTATTTCCTGAGCAATTGAGGTTATATTCAGAAAATCATTGCCTATGCCAATATGTTGAGGGTTTCCCCTACCTTTTCCTCTAGCAGTTTCAGAGTTTCAGGTCTGATATCAAGGTCCCTGATCCACTTGGACTTGATTCTTGTGCATGGAGAGAGACAAGGATCTATTTTCATCCTTCTACATACAGATGTACAATTTTCCCAGCAGGTAAGTTTTATTGAATTATATTAAGAGTAAAAATGTGCACCAAAATGCAGTTGGTCACATCATTTGAACTAGAAGCTGAATAATAAGCATATGTAATTTACTTTCAAATGGATAAAGAAACTTTTCATTAAAATCTGTATAATACATACTATTGGTTTCTGTAGATTGTTTTTAAAGATATAGTTTTGTAAAATCTTCAGTTCTATTTTTATAAAGCTTGTGTTTGTGTGGTATGTGTACATGTATGTGTCTGTATGTGGAGGCCATTGGTTGATAGTGGCTGTCTCCCTCCATCAATCCCCACTTGATTTAATGAGGCCAGTCTCTCACTAGAAATCAGAGCTCACTGATTCAGTTATCCTAGCTTGCTAGCTTGCCCACACATCCTCTGTCTCTGCTTCCAAAGAGATTGAAGCACAGGTAGGGCTCTAAACTCTGCTGGGGATCTAAACTCTGGTTTTCACACTTGCGTTGCAATCACTTTATGCACTGATAGCTTGTTTTTAGCCAGTAGCTGTTTAAAATAATGGAGATTTTTAGATATTGATAATATAAAATAAATGCATCAGACAATGGTCTTTTTGCATGTGTGTAGTATGCATGGTGAGTTATGTGCATATGTGTGTAGATACATATGCCCCTTGCACATCTGGTATCTTCTACTGTCCATCCACATATGTACACAGAATTAATCTGTCATCAAATCAAAGCTGCTGTTTCTTGGTCATACTAGCTGACCAGTGAGGCCCAGGGATTCTCTGGTCTCTGTTCCTCACAGGAATGGGGTTACAGGATATGTTTGGTGATGCCAAGATTTTTATGTGGAAACTGAGGAACTGAATGCAGTGCTGCTCAGGCAAGTGTGCTCTTAATACTGAAACCATTTCCTCATCCCCAATAATAGCCTTTAACCAAACACTTTCTTCTTAAAAGGAAAAAGGGCAAGTAACTAAAAATTAGCTATTTGACAGACATCATCTAGGACCTCCTATGTTTTATTTCCCATATTTATATTTTGTTGTGAGCTTTTTCCTGAGATTTCCAGACCTCTCAGTTATCACTGTTATTTTTTCTTATAGATAGTTTATATGGCAAGAAAACTGCCCTTCACAGGAAGAGAGAAAAGCCAACCAGCCACCACAGTACACAGAGCAAAACTACAGCCAAAAGGTCACACAGCACATTTCAGGAACTGGACACATTCAATATCTTGACAACAATTTAAACCATTACCATACCTTAAGACTGGGGCTCTGTCTTGTCTTGAACCATTGGTTTGCAGATGCAAACTATAACTAAAAAAAACACTGAATAATTGGGGACATATATTTAAGACATACTTGAGAAAACTGAAGCAGAGAGGAGCTAATTACTGCATGGACCCTCAAATGGTGTGGCAGCTCTGTCTAACACCATTGGTTTGCATTTCCCAGCATTTGGCAGGCAGTGTGGTGGGAGGATCACCATTTGAGTAGGAGGATCACCATGAGTTCAAGGCCACCCTGAGACTGCATAGTGAATTCCAGGTCAGCGTGGGCTAGAGTGAGACCCTACTTTGAAAAACCAAAAAAAAAAAAAAAAAAAAAAAAAAAAAGACATACTTAGACACATCTATTTAATCAAACACATTCATTAATATTTAAATATTATAAACATTATAATAAGCAATGGCATATTAACATCCTGTTATTTTAAAAGGTATTTATAAATAATGTGAATATAAAATAAACTTATCAAAACATTACATGTTAATTGGTGGTAGATGTTATTAGCAATCTCATTGAATATCCATTCTAAATCCATTCTTGTCCTCTACAATACAGGCTAAAAGTAAACTTCATCTTGCAGAAACATGCACAAATGTCTGTTTTCTGCTTCATTTCCTCTGTGCCTCGAACAGGAGATATTAAGTAAGGGGGGGGGGCAGCCATCACTAACAAGAATGTTTAAAGGGGTGGAGAATAGCTCCAGAGGGGCATCAGGTAATCAGTGTGATAGACATAGATAGACACTCTACCCTAGTTCCATAATATATATGCTCTATGGACTCACTGCTAAGGTCACTTTGCAGTTATAAGCAGCTGAACAAATCTCTAACTGATACATTATTTTCTTGGGTTCTATAGTACTTGTTTAACAAAACTAAATTTAAGAATTTACTATCTGGACAAAAAGTATAAAGCTTAATTAATGCATATCTGGATTTAATTAACTGACTCATCTTTCTTTTTCTTGATCAGGAATATTACATCTAACTGTGTTTAGCAGATATTGTCCCATGCAGTCATCTATGACATCTATGTGGCATTCTTAATTGACATTACGGCAAAACTCTCAATCCTAACACCTGGTTCAGTTGGGCATTCAGCCTTTGATACCATGATGTTTTTGTTAGAGTCAATTATTGGAATGAAGGAACATGAGATTTCCCTGCCATCAATCCTGGGTATAAATAGTGCTGCAGGTGAGTAAAACCCCAGTAAGCACTGTCTTTAAGGTTGTTATCTGGAAATATGGTTTCGGTTTTGCAAAGAGTATATGAAGGCTAAATATTGCTAGCAATAATAATCACCATGAACGGTCTGTGAAAACAGAATTAAACAATCTACATATTCTCTGTAAAATTAACATTAAAATTTCTATATAATTTTAATTCCTTAGTTTCTTTTTGTAGAAATAATAATGCAGCCTCAGAAAGGAAGAGTAAGAGAGAAGGTCAAAATCAAAATTATCCCAGTAAAATAAGAATACATTTTAGGTAGACCTCCTAATTTTTAGCACATTCTGATCTATAATTCCAAGATTCTTGTCATGGGAAACCTTTTCCCTGGGAAGACACAAACACACATCTTCACCCCAGACAGGGCACAGCCCTCAGACCTTTACACTAAAACTACTCAGGTTGAGGGGTACTTACAGGAGCACTAGATGTCTGAAAGGCAGCTGTATTACTGAAAAGCCCAGCCCAGAATAGGTGAAGATTCATCTTAGCTGTATCTCTAGAGCACACTGCATGACTTGCAGGCAGCTAAATGGGAGAGTCCCCTTCCAAACAGATATTTTGCTTTTATAGCCTTAGGGCAAAGCTTTCAACCCTTTCCCAGTCTTTTTGACTTCCAGCATCTCTGGAACTTCCTTCTTCTCCCTTGGGAGGGAATATTTCTAATTATTATAACTTTGGGAATTATTGACTGACCTTTAAGTTTAAGGTCTCCTAGACTTGAGTTCTTGAATAAGAGCCTCCTTCCTCTTCAATTCAGAGGAATCACAATCATTAGTGTTTAATGGTCCAAAAATCACTGAAGAAAGACCCCAGAATTAAATAGTATGTAAAAGCATAGAGCGTTTATTCTGCAAAATTAGCCAGCACGCTGGGGTCAACAATTGTACAAAATGGCGGCCACCTGAGGAGCTTGCAGGCTCCCTTTTAAACACAACTAAGGGAATTTTGGTGGGCTTTTAGTCTTTTAACATGATTGGCTAATTTGAACAGTAACTGTACTTGTGTTTTTTTGATTGGTCTTAAGGTTTTGGCGGCCAGGTCTAGGGGAATTTCAGGCAGAGGAGATAACCTCCTAACGTGATTGGCTAAGCAAGCAGCAGTTACATTTGTATATACTCAGCCCCCAGAGCTCGCCCCTCCTGGAAATTGAAACTTTGGCATAGTAAGGGCAGCACCTTACTGAGGCCTGTCATGGTGTCAGTTTGGTCCCTTCAAGTCGGGGAAATGGTCCTTCTAATTTACTGACAAATGTTTACTTCATAAACTTTATACAGTAATAGTGGGTATTCTCAGTTGCCTCATCTTTATGCCCATTAATATTAAATATGGTTTTTCCTGACATGTTAGAATCCCCTATTAGTTATCTTAGTAAGTGAACACTCCATTTTCCTATGGTTCTTGAGTTGTATGAGAATGAGGGAATAGAAAACAATGGAAAAGATTATAAAGTGCCAAGAATATGGCTGAAAGTTGGAAATGGTCAGGTCAGCACAATGACTTTTACAAACAAAATTATTGCTAAACATCATCATATTCTAACACTCCTATATTTCCCGAAGTGTCTGTGAGAGTCAAAAGTGCTTTCAGTGAGGTTATTTTATTGAAGGAAAGCTAAGGGTTATAGTCATACTTGTTAGGTGAATGTCATACATATAACAGAAGGGTCTCCTAGGAATTCAGAAGGTTTTTCAGTGCCCTGGAGTTGACTAACTATGGATAAAATGCCATGGGAACACCCTACTAACCTAACCAACACACATGGGATACAAGAACAGTAACTGATGTAACTTATGGTGACAAAATATGTTTCAAAATACACATGCGCATATTTGTGAATGTATAAGGAGAAAGGCAATGCTATTATTCACCTAACTTTAAATTTGGGAACAAAAGCATTAACTGACTCAGATATAGTTTTGATTTCTTTTTACTAATTTTGAGCTAAGTGGTTATAACTGAAAATTAACTCTGGGAGGAGTGATGGTATTATCACAACTTCAAGTCCCTTTCTTGAACTGGTGAGCTCAATAAGCCTGTTTTTAACAGCATTGGTTGAGTTAATGAGATAAGTGTCTCCTGTTGATTTAAAATTATATATGCATATCTTAAGGGACCCATTAAAAGGTTCTTTTTTCTTTAATGCATAGAAATTTAAGAATCTAGAAAAATATTATGACCTAGCCGCTCAGTGTGTGCCTGAGTTCACATATCTGGACAGTATAGGTCTTCAAAGAATATCAAATTGCTTGAATGTTATACAAATGCTCAGATATACTTTCCCTGGGAGATAGATAAAATAATTTTTATCTTTTCCTTAATATGTTTGATAATAAAAATGTAGCTCTATTAATGACAGATTAGCTTTGATTAGTCATTACAACATGTTAAAAGGAATCTTAAAGATGATTGCTAAGAGGCTTAGAAAATCTCACTGCCAAAACTACATTAATTAGTGAGAGATTAATGTTTAAGACATTAATCTACAACTTCAGATGTCTATGTTTTAACTAAAAATAAAAGTAAATTATTAGGTGTGCTATTATCTACTTTAAATGTACCTTTAAAAATCTGTATGGGGTCTGGAGAGATGGCTTAGCAGTTAAGGTGCTTGCCTGCAAAGCCAAAGGACCTCGGTTCTATTCTCCAGGATCCACATAAGCCAGATGCTCCAAGGGGGGGAGGGGGCACATGCATCTGGAGTTCGTTTGCAGTGGCTGGATGCCCTGGTATGCCCATCCTCTCTCCCCAATCCCCACCCTTTCTCTCAAATAAGTAAATAAATAAAATATATTTTTAAAAATCTGTATGGTTGGGCTGGAGAGATGACTTAGCAGTTAAGGTGCTTGCCTGCAAAGCCAAAGGACCTCGGTTCTATTCTCCAGGATCCACATAAGCCAGATGCTCCAAGGGGGGGAGGGGGCGCATGCATCTGGAGTTCATTTGCAGTGGCTGGATGCCCTGGTATGCCCATCCTCTCTCCCCAATCCCCACTCTTTCTCTCAAGTAAGTAAATAAATAAAATATATTTTTAAAAATCTGTATGGTTGGGCTGGAGAGATGACTTAGCAGTTAAGGCATTTGCCTGTGAAACCAAAGGATCCAGGTTCAATTCCCCAGAACCCACGTAAGCCAGATGCACAAGGGGCACATGCATCTGGAGTTCGTTTGCAGTGGCTACAGGCCCTGGCATACCCATTCTCTCTCTGCCTGTCTCTCTTCTCTCTCTCTCTCTCTTGCTCTCTCTCTCTGTGTTTGCAAATAAATAAATAAATTTTAAAATATATATATGGTTTAAGAAAATTATTTTTGACTAATTTTTATTATTATTACAGAGAACCATAGCACTATTTCCTTACCTTATCATTCTTATTCATGTCATCATTAAAAATCAAAGGGGAGGAGGTAGTTTTGAGTCATGAAAAATTTAAATGGATTTTCTAAATTAAATATTACTTGACTTGAAGGAAGTACACATTTTTTCTTGAGATGACTTTGAAATTCTAAAATCAAATTTAGTATTACTTAGATGCATATAATTCAGCAATTGGTACTTCTGAAAGATTGGCCTAATGAGTTTCTTCTCGCATCCATTCCTATTCTATTTTCAAGCTTTGTCTTCTTTTATCTCTTGTGAAGGCAAAACTCAATTGGAGGACTTTTCTTATCACCTTTATCATATCTTTTATATTTTTGCATATATCTGTGTTGTACACATGTTTGTATTTGGGTGGCTGCCTTGTGTGCAGGGGTTCAGGCACATTGTGCATGCATTGTGGAGGACAGAGACTGGCATCAAGTATCTTCCCTATTCATTGTCCACCTTATTTCTTTGAGACAGTGTCTGTCCCTGAACTCAGTGCTCATTGATAAAGCTCAATTCACTAGCCAGCAAGCTGTAGGGACTCCTTGCATCTATCTTCCAAGGGACTGTGGGAGCACCTGCCCTAGGCCAACTTTGACATGGATGCTTGGAATCTCAGGGAACTAAGGTGCTCATGCTTGAGCAGCAAGGGCTTTACCAAATAAGTTATATCCCTAGCTCAAAATGTCTTTATTCATTTAATATCTCACAAGCAAGCTAGAAGAACCTTTCTCTTATGAACAATAGTTTTTCTTCATTTATATAAATTCCTTATATGCCAAACAATGTCTCAACTTGGGTTTAGTGGGAACCTTTCCCTTTCTGTTAGTTGTACACATTCTATGCTCTAAAATGGATGGTTCTTTTGCTTTCTTCTCCCAGTGCTTATAAATTCCTATAGTTTCAAGCAATTTTACACGCACTGATAAAACAAGAGCTGTTTCCTTCGCTATGAAACAAAAATGCTCTGACCTCAGCTGTACTGTTGACTATGAGCAAGGCTTTCCTGAGAATCAAGAATCAAATGTGATCTGAGCTAAAAGGAGGCAGCCACGACGTTGAGCTCTTCTTGGTGTACATGCTCAGTAGGCATTCAGAAAATGAATAACAATTAGGAAAATGGGCTCCCAGGAACTAAGAATAAAATGTGCATTTCAAACTCAAAACATTTTATCATAGAAATCTTGTACTCAATTATTGCCAAATGTTATTAATATCAGAGTTCTTATTAAACAATGTTTTACAGAATGTCCTCTGTTCCTACCCAGCATTTATTGCCTTTTCTCTATAGAAATGGATATGGATTTCAAATAATTTGTTAGTCAAAGCCCCCAGAGAAACAAAACAAATAAGACTGCATATATGTAGGTGTGCATTCCATGTGTAGACAGTGTATAAATAGGTGTACACTGTGTGTGTAAGACTATACATAGGGGTACACTCTGTGTCTAGGATTGTGTATGCATAGATGTGCAGTGTGCAGGACTGTGAATACACAAGTGTACACTGTGTCTGTAAGAGTGCACATAGGTATACACTATGTGTATAGGACTATGGATACATAGATATAGTGTGTGTGTGTGTGTGTGTGTGTGTGTGTGTGTGCGCACTCGTGTGTGTAGAATTGTGTGCACATAGATGATATTTTGTTTGTGTGTTTGTGTGTTTGGCTCATACAATTTTGGAGGACAGCAAATTTAAGAGCTACAGAAAAATTTCTACTACATGTTTGGGGTGATCAAAGGCTCTTATGCTAGAATGTAAGGTCTTCAGTGTGGCAAAGCTGATGAGAGGAACTTGTAAGGGGCAGAGCTTAGACAAGATTTTAGCCATTGAGAGTATTGTTTTCAGCGGGTATCAATGTAGTTCCCACAAAAGTCTAGCTAGTTCTTATAAGAATGAGTTGTATAGAATAAACTTGGCTGCCAAATCTCCCAGACTTCCTGTTTTGCCATGTAATTATTTTCACATATTCCACATATGCTCTCATGTATGGCACAATGCAGGTCAGGTCCTAGCCAGGCCTTCTGCTAAGAGGAATGAGGAAGTGACTTCTGTGGATGTGGCATTCTGCACAGGCCTGGCCTGACAACAGCTACAGACCCATGTCCTTGAAAACTTGATCTGCCCAGACACAGGCTTTCATTGGTCACAAGAAGGGAACCACCCTGCCCAGAGACAGGTTGTCATTGGTCACAAGAAGGGAACCACCCCATACGATTGGCCAACTACACACTTGAAAACCCCTGCACTTCCCTGAATAAACAAGTTTGCGGCAGCTCGCCCTCTGCCTGCTTCCACCCAACTCCAGGTGTCTGTGTAATGACTCTGCACTTCTCACCCAATGGAGACCCTGCAACCCCTCCTGGGCTGGCCCTAGGAGGACCCCAATATCTGGTGCCCAAACAGGGACCCTCCTCCCCCTCAGCATTGGTGAGATGCCCCCTCCTTGATTGTGGGTGAGTATACCCCTTTCTGTTCCATGTCCTGACAGTTGCCCAAGGGTGAGCAGGCAGCCTCCTCCTCCCTCCTTTTCCTTTTGTTCATCCTTTGCCCTGATAAGAAGGCACACATTGTCACATGGTCCCAAAGCCTGTGCAGGCCCCTCCACTCTCAATTTTTCTCGGCGAAATCACATAAGGGTCTGTCCCACCTGATTTTGGAACCAAGGCAAGGCCGTTGGCTGAGCTTCCCTGGAGATACCATGTAGGCATATGGCCATGGAGTAATGACCCACAGAAGTCCCCCACTAAGCACAAGACACTTGGGTCCTAAACATTCTGTCTGTATGTCTCAGCTGGCCCTGGCAGTAGGTGTTGTGGTTTGCATGCTTATCCTTTGGGCTATCATTTTTGATCTGGGTTATCATTTTCTCACTCTCCTTGATTCAGGAGTGTCACAGCCTAGACGCCCCCCCCCCCAAACACTACAATGCTGTAATGGGCAACCTTCCTCCCATCATAAGATGCTGCAATTGCAGGCTCTTAAGGCCCTCCTCCTGCAATGTGGCTTAAAAGTGAAACAAAAGGACCTCCATGGCTTTTGGGATGAAACTCTTGTTTGAGCCCCATGGATTAGTCCCAAGAACATCTGGGAGACTTCCATATGGTCCCGGGTTCTCTTCCTCACAAGGAAACATGAGGTTCACAATGGATACACACACCCCACCCCATTATTTCCTATCCTCATTGCCATAACTGCTAGCTTTAAAGGTTTCTCTGTGGAGGAAGTCATTTCTGCTCATAACAAAAGCTGTAAGGAGGAACCAAAACTATCTCTTCAAACCTCATCCCTCCCAGCCCCCTCTTATGATAACTCAAATGAGGAGAAAGACCAACCTTTCAATGATAATAAACCAACCACCCCTCCCCCCCTTTACCCTTGGAAGGACCCCCACCCGCTCCATCCTGGACACACCCAGGCAGCTGCCAGTTCGCTGACACATCCCATTGCCTCACCCTTCACTGCCTTCCCCATTAATGTAGAGCCAGATGCAACAGCTAGGCCCTGGTGTCCCACCCCCTCTAATCCGCAAGGAAGCCCAGGAATCTGGCATTGAATAATGCCTACTTTGAATAAGTCCTGTTACAATGGGCCATTCACCTTGAGACTTACTAATGACTGGTACTCACTCCTCAAGGTAGTCCTTCCCCACTGAATTCCTCCAATGGAAAGCCACCTATAATGACCTTGCTGAATCCCAGGCCTGCCAAAATGTTGGGCTAAGGATTCGAATTACCATGGACATACTCCTTGGCACAGGTCCTTATACAGACCCTGTATCACAAGTCACGGTGGGAATACATGCCTACTTTGACTAAGTAAAATCTTTGGCCCTCCAAGGGCTTAAGGCCTGCCTCCCACAGAAGATGGATACCTATTTTCATAATCTGGTCCAGGGCCCATCTGAGGGCTTCATGGATTTCCTCTCTCATGTGATGGAGTCTGTGGACTGATGCACTCCCCCTGGCCCTGCCAGGGATGCTTTAGTTAAGCAACTGGCATGGGAGGGAGCAACCACAGCAGCACGTAATGCTATTGCTGCCATGTGCAGTGAGGATCTCCATAAATGGATCGTAGCTACCAAAGATATCAATCCCATCTCTGCCCCTTCAAGGCCTTGGCCGCCTCAATACAAACCCTGACCATGGGTCAAAAGCCTACCCATCAACCACCCCTCTGCTGGGGCTGTGGCCAACCAGGACACCTTTTGAGGACCTGCCCAAAAACATCTAAGCCTATTTTAAGGCCCTGAACTTCCTGCCCTAAATGTCAAAGGGGATATCATTGGGCCAAGGATTGCAGAAATTCCACACCTTTAAACTCCCCCAAGGGCAACCCTCAGACCTGCAAGTAAGAGGGAACCCCCACACATTAGGTGGACCCTGCCCATTTACTACCATTCACCCTGCATCTCAGTCCTTTTGGACGGGGTTGAATTCAAGGGCATAGTAGACACAGGTGCAGATGCAACTATTATCTCTGCCAATGATGCACTCTGCATGCCCAATTTAGGCTACAAAGATGGTCCCAATATTAAAGGTGTTGGGGGACAGCAGACCACTAGACAGGTTAGAAGACCAGTTACATGGGAAGACTATGATGGCAACACAGGGGAATTTCTCCCATTGGTGGTGAATGTCCCCAATACCCTCTGGGACAGAGACCTCCTTACTGACATGGGTGTTGTCATAACAATGGATGGCCAGGCCTTTTACGATGATGTTATCACCCATGATACCATTGGCATCCCAGGGTGACCCAATCCCACCAAACCATCCACCATTCCTCATCATCCCCAATTCTAGGGGCCACTGTCTGATCCCCTATCACTCCCATACGCCTCGAGTGGGATACCATGGAACTTATTTGAGTCAAACAGCAGCCTATACTAGAACCTCAATAGACTATTCTCAAATCCCTTATTCAAGAATAGCTTGCTCTTGGCCATATTGAGCCCTGTATTAGCTCCCATAATTCCTCCATCTTTGTCATTAAAAAGAAAACCAGCAAACATAGACTACTCCAAGATCTTCGCCAGGCTAATAAACACATGTTAAAAATGGGTTCCTTTAAGACTGGCCTCCCCCACCCCGGTGCCATCCCTACTAACCACCATATAGTTATTTTAGATATTAAAGATTGCTTTTTCTCTATCCCTTTAGCAGCAGAGGACAGGACATATTTTGCCTTTACTGTCTGGGAGACAAACCATACTATCCTGGCTAAAGATATTAATGGAGGGTTCTGCCCCAGGGCATGAAAAACAGTCCTTCTATTTGCCAAATGTTTGTATCCTCCACCACAGCGAGAATACAATTTAAATGCCTTTTTGTTCATTATATGGATGGTCTTTTGATTGCACACACCTCAAGAACTTCCCTTTTGGACTTTCTTAAACTACTCATTGAGGACCTCAAGAAACTTGGGTTTACCATAGTGAATGAAAAATTGAAACTCTGCTCCATTTTGGATTTTACGGTACAAAATTTCTACTACTATACAACCACTTACCCCTCACCTTCTAAAAAAAGGGCCATTATTCTCTCAATGATCTCCAAAAACTCTGTGGCCAAATTAACTGGCTCAAACCTTTCTTGCCCATCCCTCCCACTGAACTCCTACCACTTTATGACCTCCTTAGAGTTACTGATAACCCTTCAAAGAAAATTCCTCTAAATGATCACTCCAAAAATGTGTTGCAAAAAATATCCTGCTACCTCTTTTCAATGACTATCACAAGATATGATCTGTCTGCTCCAATCCTAAATGTGGTCCTTTGGACAGCAGGGGCACCTTTGGGAGTCATCTGGCCAAACCAATCGCCCCTTTACTGGATACACCCCTCATGGTCACAGGCCCATAAACTCACCACCAATCTATAAGCAATGCTCCTTATATAAATTAAGGCACATACCTACACTAACAGAATCTATAATACAGAACCCTCCAAAATAATTCTGCCCTTCCCCATGTCAGAACTTCAACCCCTTTCTAGGGAGGACCCCCTTTTCCACATCCTAATGGCGGGATTCCCCAATGAGATAGACAACCACCTCCCCGCTCACAAACTACTTCAATTCCTAGTGGCTTTTCCCATAAAGACTATTTCTCCAGGCCTTCTGGTTAGCCAATACCCTTATTAGCCTCAGCCTTTACAGATGCCAATAAACATACTTATGGACTAATTATTAAGAGAGCCAATAGACTGGATGAGGCCTTTAAGTTCCCTAACCCCCATTCAGTCCAGTTAGGGGAACTATATGGCATAATCAGAATCTTTGAGCTCTGTCAACAAGAGCCTGTCAACATCTTCTCTGGCAGCAGTTACGTGGTCCAAATGACAAAGGTACTGTGTACTTAGCCAATCCCAGGCCCTTTCATCATCCCATAGACATTGCCATCTCCACTTTACAACTACAGATGGAAAACAGATCATACCCTTGGTTTATTGAGCACATTCACTCACACACTGGTCTTCCTGGCTTTATTACTGATGGGAATTCACAGGTAGATAAGTTTATTGCTGTCTCCTCTTTGTCACCTTTAGAACAAGCTAGACATTTACACCAAAGGTTCCACCTAGCCCCCACTAACCTACGGACCCTATTCCACATGCTCATGCTTAGCCAATGCAAATATTTAACCCGTACCTGTAAGGCATGCACCTCCTAGCCCCCTTGGACCACTTATAGCCTCAAGTAGTCAATCCTAGAGGCCTTACCCCATCTGGCAGATGGATGTTACCAACATTCCTTCCTTTGGTAACCTCAAATATGTCCATGTCATCATGGACTCTTACTCTAAACTTACTTTTGCTATTGCTCTCTTGGGGGAGAAGGCATCTGTGGTAGTTTGAATAGATGGACCCCAATATATTAAGTGTTTTATTAGTTTATAGTTTGCATCTGCAGCCACCTGGCTGAAGGCAGTGTCACTGGGCGGATCTTAAGATATGGTGGTGGCTTTAGGATTTCAATCTAAAGATATGCAAAGTGTTCCTGGAGGGAGTTTCTGAAGTGTGCTGTGCTGTGTAGCTGGTGGGTTTTCTCTCTCTTTCCTGGTCCTGTGAAGGCAGGCCAGCTTCTTCTGCCATTATGGAACTTTCCCTGTATCTGTAAGCTTCAATAAATAATATCCCTTCCTCCATAACTGTGCCTGGTCTGGAAGTTCATCTCAATGAACCTGAAGCTGTCTGCTACAAAAGTGGTACTGAGAGTGGGGTGAGATTGAAAGGATAGCCTGACCCTTCTCAGACCCCAACCTCGAATACCTCAGATTCCAGACCCGCCCTGCTGCCAATAAAAGGGAACTTGCTTTGTGGCCAGTAAATGGGTAAAAGGTCACATTCCTTGCTGTTTCAGAACCCGGTTTCTATATGAAATTGGGCAAAAGAATGTAGGCTAGGCTCATGAATACATGACCCTAACCAAGTAAATACCAGGAAATAAGATGAATAACCACTTATTTGGCTTCTGTAAATAGCTGCTTGCGCCATGGATGGAAAAGAATGTACAAGGGAAAGCCCAGCTCAGCCCAAGTCCGGTGACCAGCTCTGACCACAATTCATCACCCCCACCCAAGAGGCCACAGACCTCTAGGGCTGCAGGGAGGAACCTTGGTGTGTTACAACATGATTGGTCTACCGTGTGCAGGCTTGAGCAATTTGAAATAATTGGTCTAAGAACTGTGGTGCATTACAAATGGATTGGTCAGCACAGTGCGGGCTTCTGATGTTTTGAAATGATTGGTACACGATGCATGAACTTTGTTGTAAACCCTATAAAAACTGCCTTAACCCTGCATTCAGGGTCCACAATCCTCTTCACCAGCATGGTGTATGATTGTGGGCCCCAGCGTGCTGGAATAAAGTCCTCTTGCTGTTTGCATCAAGACTATTTCTCGTGGGTGCTTTGGGGTGTCGCCTATCCCAGCCTGAGCGTGGAAGGTTCCCGCTATCTGGGGTCTTTCAAGATGAACCTGACCATGTGGATGTTCCTCTTTTGGAACTTTTGTTTTGGAGGAACAGGCATGGACTTGGTGCTTGCAACTGAAGATGCCTTCTGGAGTGGTAAGCCAAGTTTTATGGACTATTCTGATGAGAGTTTGAGAATACTAAGTGCAGACAGTATTGAACTTCGAGGCTTGGCTTATGAGCTTTCTAAGAGGAAGGAAAAACTGCAGAGGACTTTGTTGGAACTGGGCTACTGGAATAAGGGATGCTGCATCCTGCTGCCCAGGCCCAGAGAGTTTGATCAAGGTTAAATTTGTAATGGACTGATGTGCTTGGCTAAAAATGTTGTACTGAGAGACTTAAGATTTTAAATTGGAAAACCTCAAGCAAGTTAAAATTAGAGGCACTGAGACTGGTTTTAGGTTACTAGAGCTGCTATTGTCAAATATATTAGCAATCTTAAGGAAGGTGGCCCAACTGCTTTACATTAAAACAATGGAGAGGATGCCTGAGGAAAGACTGTTAGAAATGCAAACTCTTTTGGAAAGAGTTGACTGGAAAAGGAATCTAATTTTCAAGGCTATGATTTATTTCATCCCTGGATTAAGAATATGGCTGTGTCCTGCACACTTGGTATTAGTTTTGGAAGCATGAAAAATGCATTGAGTGGTCATGAATTGGACATGGTTCCAGGAGCCGCTGCTGAGATGCAGAATGAGGTAGGGTGTGAGGCCCTTATAGGCTGGAAGAGCCTTTGGCAGATGGAACATGGTTTGATAGAATTCAGTTTAGAAGGCATCTGGTCCTGGACTCTTCATTTTGGGAGGGGTTTTGAATATCTTTTCAATTTCAGTGTGTGTGATAGGTTTGTTTAGGAGATTAATCTACTCTGAGTTTAGCTTTGGGAGGTGGTATGTGTCCAGGAATTCCTCCCTTTCCTCCATATTATCCAGTTTTGTTGAGTAGAGGTTTTTGAAATAAGTCCTGATGATTCTCCCAATTAAATGTATGTCTGTTGTGATCTCTACTTTTTTATTTCTAATTTTGTTAATTTGAGGCATCTCTTTTTTCTCTGATTGATCAAATTGGCCAGGAGTTTGTCAATCTTCTTTATTTTTTCAAAGAAACAGCTCTTTGTTTCATCAGTTTTCTTAAATGTTTTCTTAGTTTCCATTTCATTAATTTCTGCTCTGATCTTAACTATTTCCATCTCAAGCTCTTTGGGCTGGAGTCTTCTCATTTTTTCCAATGTTTTTAGGTGGATGATTAGGTTGTTGATTTGGGATCTCTCTGTCTTTGTTATGAAGGCATTTAGTGCTATGAATTTTCATTGTGTACCATAAATTTTGGTATGATGTGTTCTCATTGTCATTCAGTTCTATACATTGTGAATTTCATTTTTTATTTCATCCACTACCTATTTATTGTTTAAACATGTGTTGTTCAGTTTCCAGGAGCTGGTGGCATTCTTGGTGCATCCTTTGTTGTTAATTTCTAGCATTACAGTATTGTGGTCTGATATTATGCAGGAAATTATGTTGATTTTCCAAAATATATAGAGGCAGGCTTTATGGCCCAGTACATGATCTATTTTAGAGAAGGTTCCATGAGCTTCTGTGAAGAATTTGTATTCTCTAGATTTTGCGTGGAATGTTCTGTAGATGCCTATTAGGTCTTATTGGTCTATTGTGTTGTTGAGCTTTCTTACTTCCCTGTTGATTTTCAATTTGGATAATCTATATATTGCTGATAGTGGAGTACTGAAGTCCCTGACTGTGATGGTGTGGTGGTTATTTCTGTTTGGTTGTCAAGTAGGTTTTGTTTTATGAATTGTGGTGCACTGAGGTTTGGTGAAGAGAGATTAATGATTGTGATATCCTCTTGTTGGATCATTCCCTTGATAAGTAAGAAGTGGCTTTCTTTGTCTTTCTTGATTATTTTTAGTTTGAAGTCTATTTTATCCAATATTGGTATAGCAATGCCTGCTTGTTTCTTATTTCCATTTGCTTGGAATATCATTTTCCACACCTTCACTCTGAGGAGGTGTCTGTCTTTAGTGGTGAAATGGGTTTCTTGAAGACAGGAGATTGAAGGGTCTAATTTTCTGTTCCACCCAGTTTAACTTATGTCTCTTGATGGGAAAATTAAGGCCATTAAAGTTTAGGTAATAACTATGAGGTTTGGTTTAATCCCTGCCATATTGTGGTGGTTTTGTGGCTTGTTGTGTTCTTAGATTTTATAGTTTTCTGTGCCTTCTCTGAGTTTGGTTATTGTGATCTACTTCTTGTAGGTACTTGAGGTTGGTTATATCACTCTTCTGTGTGGAGAATTTCCTGATGTACTCTCTGTAGGTTTGGCTTTGTGTTCATATAGTTGAAAAGCTATTGTGGAAATGTTTTCTTTTACCATCTTTTATGAGCGTTACTTTTGTTATGTAGAGTAGTTTGGGTTGGAAGCCATATGTTATTAGTCTTTGCAGTGCTCCATTCCAGACCGCTTTGGCATTCAGAGTTTCCATTGAGAAGTCTGAAGTAATTCTGATGGGGTTACCTTTATATGTAATGTGTTGTTTCTGCCTAGTTGCTGTTAGGACTTTCTCTTTGTTATTGATGTTTAGAGTCTCAATGATAATATGTCTTATATTCCTCCTTTGGTCCAGTATGTTTGGAGTTATGTTATCTTCTTGTAACTTTATGGGACTTTCTTTTGAGAGGGAGGGAAAGCTTTCTTCAATAATTTTATTGAATAAGTTCTCCATACATTTGGTCTGAAATTTTCCCCCTTCTGGTATTCCCATGATCTGAATATTGGGACATTTAAGGGTACCCCACAGTTCCCTCATGTTCTGTTCACAATTTTTTTATTTATTTAATTTTTTATTGACAACTTCTAAACTTACAGATAATAAACCATGATATTTCCCCTTCAGAACTCCATTCTCCATAATATCCTCTTCATCTCTCCATTAGTCTTTTAATTTGATGTCATCATCTTTTTCTCCTATTCTGATGGTCTTGTAAAGGTATTGCTAGGCACTGCGAGATCATGGATATCGAGGCCAATTTCTGTCCAGACAGTTGCATTGTAAGGAGTTGTACACTTCCTTTGGCTCTTACATTCTTTCCACCATCTCTTCTGCAATGGACACTGAGCCTTGGAGGGTGTGCTAGAGATGTTTCAGTTCTGGATACTTCTGCATCATTTCTTCTCAGCACTATGTTGCCTTTTGGATCATCCCAGTGGTCATCACCATCTGAAAAGAGAAGCTTCTCTAACCAGAAGTGAGAGTGGCATTAATATGTGAATGTGAACATTAAGTGTAGTGCTTTCAGGGCAGTTTGGTGGGAATAATATATACATTTAGCCAGATAAAAGCAGGCTTTATACCCTTAAGGCTCATGACCTCCCCTGCAATAAACTATTGATTAGGTTTTTCAGTACCAGAAATGTATTCCATCCCATAAAGTGGGCCTTCAGTCCAATTAGAGAGAAGTTGGTGTCTCCCAGTGCAGACATGCTATTATTGCACCTGTTTGGTCACTTGGCCTGTCTGGTAAAACTTGAGGTTACCCAGGTCCACTGTTTTCTCTCCTGATGATCTCTGTCTCCCATAGGGCTGCATGTAGTGCAGCTTTTTCCAGCTTTCAGTTGGCTGGTCTACAGGGAGAAGGTTTTCTGCTCAGCACCAGCTTGATTTCTCAGTGACCTTCCAGCTCAATCAAGAGAGGTTTCAGCAATAGGGTCTGCCCATCTGTTTCTCAAGGGAAACTAAGGGCCTTGGCAAGAGTCTGTAATGTTTTGGAGGCAACAGGGACCTCCCTAGCCTGGCCAACAACTCACTGGAAGGTATCCCATCCCTGGCACTGAAAATTTTCTAGTAACAATCAACACCTTCTGGATATGCCATTATTCACAATACTCCCCCAAATAAAATGTTTAGGAATAAATACTATTAAGGAGGTAAAAGATCAATACAAGAAAATTTTAATATAGTGAAAAAAGAAATTGCGGACAGTAAATGATGAAAAACACTTTCATGCTCCAAGACTGGCTCATTTAGTATTGTGAAAGTGGTTATACTTCCAAAAGCAATCTACACTTTCAATGCAATCCCCATTTTGTTATGATAACATGACTTTCAGGTAAGATGGTGAAGATGGTGGTATAGGAGCCATGTCTAACCAGCCCAGGGAGGGATTTAAGCAAAACCACAGCAAAATACACTCTTCTTCTGAAAAGTACAGGAGTATAGATTTTCCTTAGACACAGTGGAGAAGCACTGAGCAGCAGCAGCAGCAGCAGCAGCAGCAGAGACCAAACAAGAGGGTTTTCCAATCTCATCAGTCTCCATGCAGAGTCAAGAAATCTGAAGGAAAGACAGCTGAGGTCAACTAAGGAGCTACTGAAAGAGATACAGATGGGACTGTGTGATCAACTCCAGGCTTCCTGAACTCTCACATCCCCCAACCATCAGAACTAAAGACCTCTGGCATTCAGCAGTGCATCAAGCATAGCTGAACAAAGCTCCTTCTCCACAGCACAACACGGAGGGATTGAGGTGGGCACTCAGCATTGGTGAGATTGGAAGCCACACCAAAAGGTAACAAGGCTGAATGACAAAAAAAAAAACAAAAAACCAAGTACATAGGCCTGCATTGGAAGTGCTAATGTCAGGAAACATTATGTGTTAACATGTTTTTGGTTGGATTTACCATTTTCAAATAAGCTCTACTTGCTGCCTTTAATATTTTCTGATTTGTAGGGCCTTTGTCTTTTGTTTCTGTCATTATTGGGGACAGAGTCTGATCCAAATCCAGGATGACCTGGAACCCAATTCAGAACAGAATTCTCTACCTCCTAGCTAACAGGATTAAGGGTGTAGAGCAACACACACCCTTAGGGATTTTGGCCTTATAAGACTGTTTGTTATACTCTGTATACTTGTATACTTTGTGCTGGTTCTTCTTCTTCTTCTTCTTCTTCTTCTTCTTCTTCTTCTTCTTCTTCTTCTTCTTCTTTTTTGAGAGAGAGAGACAGAGAGAGAGGGAGAGGGAGAGGAAGACAGATAGAGAATGGGCACACCAGCAGCCTCTCAGCCGCTATGAATGAACTCCAGATGCGTGCGCCCCCTTATGGGCAAGTGTGACATTTCACCCTTGTGTCACTTTGCATCTAGCTAAACGTGGGACCTGGAGTTGGAACTGCCATTCTTAGGCTTAGTAGGCAGGTGCATTAACCTCTAAGCCATCTCTCCTGTCCTCTGTGCTGGTTTTTATTGAATGTGTATATTGCTCAGGTGAAGTTTAGAATTTGCCAGTAAATTATTCCACCCAGTCCAGTAGAATACTTGCTTAGCAAGCAAACTCAACACCTAGGATTACTTTTGCAGTTGGATTGGGGTACAAGAGCTACACTTGGCACCTTAAACTCATATCCTGAAAGTATAAAAAGGTGGATCACAACATCTAAGAACACTGCAGATAAGTAGAAATAAAAATGCCATTACAGGAAGTAAGGAAATAGAAATACTGAAGAAAAACCAGGCTGAAATCCTAGCTCTGAAGAACACAGTCAGTGACATAAAACTGTTGAAAGTCTCACCAGTAGAATGGTTGAAGGAGAGAAGAGAATATCTAAACTAGATATTCTTAAGTGCTAAGCCATCTCTCCAGCCCAACTGTTCTTATTTTATTTTATTTATTTATTTGTGTGTATGTGTCTGTATGTCTGTAGTTTTGTATATGGCCTTGGTCATGCCACAGTACAGGTATGGAGGTCAGAGCAAAACCTCAAGGTTGTCTGTGCTCTACCTTGTTTGAGTTAGAATCTCTTGCTGCTGCTAATAAAGGCCAGACTAGCTGCCTGTGAGCTTCACATTCTCCCTGCTCCAAGTCCCATTGTCATTTGTCATGTTGGAATTACAGATATCATAAACCACTTTGCATCTAGCTCTATGTGGCTCCTGAAGAACTGAACCCAGGCTGGCAGACATTGTAACAGGTGACTTTAACCAATGAGCCATCTCCCCAACCCACCCCAAAGAGAGTTCTAAAAATGAAAGTAACCTTCAAAGTTATCCTTTGATGAGTTACAGCTGGAAATATGGGAAGAGTTTAATGAGAATGTTGGAAAAGACACACCTTGCATGAAATGACACAAATATAAACTTAACTGCTGTAAAAATGATGTCAAAAGATGACAGGGAGAAATAAAACCAGTTACTCAGAAAATATGTAAGTGTTTTACTCCACAACATACATCTTATTTAAAAGTATGCCAGATGCACAGAGCGGTGCATATATCTGGAGTTAATTTGAAGTGGCTACAGGCCCTGAAGTGCCCAGCCTTCTCCTCTGCCTCTCTGTCTGTGTGCATGCAAACAAAAATATTTTTAAAAAATAAAAATGCTGGGCTGGAGAGATGGCATAGCAGTTATGACACTTGTTGTCAAAGCCAAAGGACCCAGGTTCAATTCCCCAGGACCCATGTAAGCCAGATGCAGATGGTGGTGCCTGTGTCTGGAGTTTGGTTGCAGGGACTGAAGGTCCTGGCATGCCCATTCTTTCTCTCCCTCCAATCTGCCTCTTTTTCTTTCTTTAAAATAAAATAAAATAAAATAAAATATTTTAAAAATAAAAAATAATGCAAGGACACCCAGAGTAAAAGGACAGGACATCACTGATAGTCTCATAGTCTTGTCTGGCTCAGAGAGCACTGGGAGGTATGCAGTAGATAGGAATGGCTCAGCCATCCACAATGTGACCTGGAAAGAATCTGAAGACTCCTTTCACCTCACTGACCTGCAACATGGTACTGGATGCACTTTCAAACAAAGCCATGGGAGGGTCCATTTCATCTGTCAGAGCAATGGAAACACTCAGATCCTACAAGAAGAATCACAACACTTAGCTGGTCCTGAGGTGTGTCAGCCCCAGAGGGAGATGGTGGAGAAGCCGTGATGTCCTATGATTCTGAGCAATGGAGACATCAAAGAGGACCCAAGGCGATGCAAGTCATTTGGTAGTCCTAATAAGTAACCATGGAAATAATAGGCAGAAAGAGGCTGATTTCCAATTCAATGCAGACACTTTTAACTGTAGACAAGGATTTCAGTGGGTAATTGATTAAGGCATATATATTCTCCTTTCCAACAGATGGTATCTTTTAGGAAGAAGCCAAAATTAAGAGGATGCTAAAAGCAGCTATATCTCTTTTTTATTTCATAATATTTCTGATTTACTGGCACAAAATAAAGCAGAGTCCTGAATGTTGAAATAAGGAAAATGTAAATTATACAGCTGACCAAGCAAAATTCTAAGAGAAGAAGTGGACAAATGAGTCAACTGAAAAAGGTTTGTTAAGGTGAAGTGCAGGGGGTGTAAACTGTCTTTTCCTAGATGATATACACTCAGCCAAAGGTTATCTGCAATTCTAAAACTGTAAGCTTGTTTTCTAATGTGTATAAGAAGTAAACTTGGTCAAATATTTTGGAAAAAAAAAGTCTCTATTTTACATTAAGTCTTCTCATTTATATTCACAGGTCTAAAGTTGGTATAAGCTAAGGAACTGAAAGCCCAGGATGATAAGAATGATAAGGCTAGCTGACTGAGCAATTATTTCATGTCACACCACTCTTAATTCTCTACCCACTGTTTCTCTGTCCTGAAATACTCTGGGTTAAGATTATTACCTTCTCAGACTTACAGAAGGTTCTAGAAAGCAGGGTGCCTCTCATCCAATGGCATATAATTAGGAAGGCAACCTGATCTGTCCTTTGTTGGCCTGTTAGATGGAGACTTGCTGTGCTGTTTTGTCTTCAAATAGCTTCCTTTTGATATCACAGGAAAACATAACACACCTGTCATTGATTTTAAGGTATACTTTTTGGACATTTTTAGGGAAATAGGACCCAAGAAAGCTGGGTACATAACCTTGGTCAGATCCTAACATGTCATGTTTATCCTAAACATGTGATCTGCACTAAGAATATAAGTCATTTATAGATTTTTAAACATTTTTTTAAAGATTTATTTTTATTTATTTATTAGAGATAGAGATAGAGGTAGATAGATAGAGAGAGAAAGAATTGCCAGGGTCACTTGACACGGCAAATGAACTCCAGATGCATGTGACACCATGTGTATCTGTCTTATGTGGGACATGGAGAATCAAACCTGGGACCTTCGGCTTTGCAGATAAGTTCCTTAACCACTAAGCCATTTCTCAATCCCTAGATTTTTAAACATTTTTCTTGAGAATTTTAATATATAAACATACTGTAATTTGATCATATTCTGATCTTTTGCTCTCCTCCCCCACCACAATTGCACTGAGCACCGCCCACTTTCCAAGTAGTCCTTAAGTTTTGAGATCTCACACTCTTTATCCTCCTCCATGCTCTATGCCAAAATGTTGATGGGCTCAGAATTGTGAGGTCTTGTGAGAGTATTGACAACCATTATGAGGTCATGAGTGTACCACTCAGTTCATGTCCAGAGGTTTAAGATTTTGAACTTCACTGAATTTAACTGTCCACAAAAGTCAGCTCTCAGAGTTCAAGTTGAGGTGATGTTTTTTCCATCCTTTTCCACAAGTTATCAAAGAGTATCACAAGTTTTTGACCCTGAGTTACAGAAAGTGTTTTGTCTTTGGGTATATGTGTGTTCACACATGAATGCATGTATGTGTGTCCATGTGGTATGGTGGTACTAGGAATTGAATCTAGGGCCTCACTCAAATTAGGAAATGATCCACCACTGAATTAAACTCCCAACTGTAGTCATTTTCTTTCTTACCCTCTGGGTGTGGTTTGTGTCACTGTGACTGTGGCAGTCACCTTGTTCATATCCTCTGCAGTAGATGCATCCTCAGTGTCAGGAATGGACTGATGAAAAGGAGAGAATGGGATGAACATACGCATTCACTTCTGTCTGCTTCCTCACTATGGGCTGATTGTGCCCAACTGTTCCAAAATCATGCAGCCATGTCTTCTCCACCATGACCAACAATGACCTCAAACAATAAGACAAAATAAAGTCTTACTCCCTTAAACTGTTTTTATTAATTAAAATTTTATTTTTATTTATTAATTTGAGAGAGAGAGAAAGAGACAGAGAGAGAGAGAGAGAGAGAGAGAGAGAAAATGAGAATGGGCACAACAGGGCCTCCAGCCACTGCAAATGAACTCAAGATGTATGCACCACCTTGTATATCTGGCTTACATAGGTCTTGGGGAATTAAACATGGATCTTTTGGCTTTGGAGGCAAATGCCTTAACTGCTAAGTCATCTTTCCAGTCCTAAACTTCTTTTTGTCAGGTATTTTTGTCCCAACAATGAGAACGGTAACTAATACAATACTTCAGTCCCTTTTTGACAATCTTACTAGAACTGTAAAAGTAAAGGAAATTCAAATATAGATTTTTCAGGGCATTTAGAGTATCCAAGGGCTGCTCATTTGTGGGAAACTATAAGTGCAATAAGAAGAGGAAATCCATTCTATCTTATAGATGGTGGAGAATACTGGGGAGATGCAGGAGCCATGAATACATCAAGAAAATAAAGTCAGCTGTCTACCATGAGATGGGTCACCTCCTCCTTGTGTGCCCAAGGCCAGAAGTCATTACAGAGAAAGAGGAACACAAATACTGCTCTCATGGATAGCCTGAAAACCAGTTCCAGGAAGATGGTGACAGATAGTATGGTCATGCAAACCTCATCAAAACAACAACCCAGAGCTGGGTGTGGGGGTGCACACCTTTAATCCCAGCACTTGGGAGGTTGAGGTAGGAGGATTGTAATGATTTCAAGACCAGCCTTTGACTACCTAGTGAATTCCAGGTCAGCCTGGGCTAGAACAAGGCCCTACTTCAAAAAAAAAAAAAAAAAAAAAAAAAAAAGTTACCCACAGGCTATAGAGAAAGCATCACTAAGTCATATCCCTATCTTGCCCATGAAGGCTCAGGGAACATTTTGGAAGAGGTGAAGAGGGAGCAGAAATATTGTAAGTGCCTCAGGGTTGGTAAAACCAGCCTGAGACACCAAGAGTCTGACTGGGGTCCCTTGGTTCCCCACAATGGATACCAGTGACCACTCTGAAAAACACTATCAGAAGAATTGGGGCAAGGGAGAGGAGGCCTAAGAGTACAACCTTTTATTAAATAAATCAATAAATAATAAAAAATATAAACAGCAGGAAAGTGATGGAGCCCTCTTGAAAAAGGACACATTCAAAGAAAACATGAAGAATTCGTATGCTAGATATCATAGGAAAGCTAAACTTCCATAATGGATTAATCACCATCTCAGAAAAAATACAAATCTATCATGAGAAAAATATTGTGCTGGGGAGATAGTGCCATCAGTCAAGTACTTTCTGTACAAGCATAAGGACCTGAGACTGAATCCTCAGTACCCACATAAAATCAGGCATGGGGCTGGAGGGATGGCTTAGTGGTTAAGGCGCCTGCCTCCCAAGCCTAAGAATGCTGGTTCCAATCTCCAGTGATTCCAATCTCCAGGTCCCACGTTCAGCCAGATGCAAAGTGACGCAAGGGTGCAATGCCACACTTGCCCACAAGAGGTGGACACATCTGGATTTTGTTGGCAGCAGCTGAGACGCTGCTGGCATGCCCATCTCTATCTGTCTTCCTCTCCCTTTCTTTCTGTCTCTCTCTCTCTCTGTGTCTCTCTCTCAAAAAAAAAAAAAAATCAGGCATGATGTCATGTGCCTGAAATACCAGCCCCATGGATGCAGGAACAGATGCAGCACATGCTGGCTTGATAGCCCAGCCAAGTCAGTGAGCACTGGGTTCAGTGAGAGACCTTATCTCAAAAAATAAGGTGGAACATAATTAAGTAAGACACCTCATGTCAACATCTGGCCTCCACATACAGATGCACCTGCTCATGCATGTGTACCCACCCACATACAAACCTGCATATACACATGTATGTACATCACACACAAAATTGTCAGTGGCTATATTATATATTATATACATACCAAATGCATGAAGCTCCTTGTGGACAATTCTATTGTAATTCTATCCAGCCAACAGATTGCATGTGTCTATTTTTCCAACTGGAATGTTTGTTTACAAGATGTGGAATTTAATTATGGAAACTACAAATCTATTCATGTGAGTTTTTTCCTGGAGTTCTGAGCATCTGTTTTTTATGATCCACAAGGTTTTTTGGGCTGATTTGTTTGCAGCCTCAGGACAAAGATGTCTTCATGTTTTTCTTTCTGGGCATTTCACATAAAGATCTGTCTCAGAGTTCTGATGCCTTTACTTTGGGTTGTCCCTCAGAACTAGTGACTCCTGGGTAGGATTTCCAAACTCTTGTTCTAGACATGCTGCCTGCATTCAGCAGCTCTACATGGCATGTTCTTAAGCTTTTGTTGTTGTTTTCAAGCACTTATCAGAACCAAGGTGTCACAGATGCTTCTCAGATGCCATGGCAGCCATGGCTTGGGGCTAAATGGTGAAGGATGTGTGTTGGCTGCTTCTCACCTAAGCTCTCATTTATTGCCAGTGGCAGCCTCAAACACTCTGCCCTCACGCTCTCCCATATTTACATGAATTAATGAAATGTCAGCTTCCCAAATGTAAACACTGAAATTTAGAAATCCACTTTAAGTTTTTAGAAAGACCAGTCCTTTAGTATCCT
Source organism: Orientallactaga sibirica (assembly GCA_036365145.1). Taxonomy (NCBI): domain Eukaryota; kingdom Metazoa; phylum Chordata; class Mammalia; order Rodentia; family Dipodidae; genus Orientallactaga; species Orientallactaga sibirica. The sequence goes on from JAEOAD010000240.1 coordinate 4,806,080, forward strand.
CATAAAAACTGTCAAATAACAGTATTACTATGGCAACTGAAAGAAAGCTCTCATGAACTTGTGTGTGGGTCAGTCACACAGATGGGTTCATTTCAACCAGTAGACATATTTGGTCTTCCCCTGCCCTACACTCAGAGTAGTTCTCATGATGACCATGACCCCCACCCCTCCCCTGAGCAAATTTACAATGATTTTGCCTACTGGATTCTGAAACATGTCAAGAATAAAGTCTTACATATCTATCATCAATTGTAGTATGTTATTCATTCAACACCTCACACTTACCCAGTGCTATGTATATGGATTCTGTCCTCAGCAAGAGTGGCAATGGTAAAAGAAGTACTAGAAGGTACAGGGAATACTGAAGAAGCAGATTATAGCCTTAGTTTGTGTGAGTCTGGAAATTTGGAAATATGGATTGTAGCAGACAGCCTCAGGTTTGCTGAGATGAACTTCCAGACCAGGCACAGTTATGGAGGAAGGGATTTATTGAAGCTTAAAGACCCAGGGAAAGTTCCATAATGGCAGAAGAAGCTGGTCTGCTTTCACAGGTCCAAACACAGAGAGAGAAGCCAAAAGCCAAAAGCCACATAGCACAGCACACCTGAGGAACTCCAGCTAGGCACACTTTGCATATCTTTAGAATGTAATCTCAAACCACCACCACATCTTAGGGGTGGACCCTAAGATCTGCCCAGTGACATTGCCCAGTGACAGTGCCAGGTGGATGCAGACACAAACTACAAGCTAATAAAACACTGAATATATTGGAGGCCATCTTATTCAAACTACCTCATGGAGACTATTAATTTCTGTAAATTTTATCTGACTTCAAAACTTTAAAGATTTTTTTTTTAATTCTCAGAATCAGTAAGAGTATGAGAAAAAAAACTAAAAATTTGTTGTGAATATAGATTATTATATTCTCTCATGGAGAAATTTTTTGTTAGATGTCAAAATTTTTAAAGTGTATATATATTTAAATTGGCTATCCAATCTAAAGATGCTAGTCCATGACTATTATGACTCAAGCAAATGTATTACATCTCAAGGAGAGACACACTACTGACAACAATGAAAACAAGATATCAGAATTCTATTTAGTGCAGGTGGCAGTGCTACTTACTGCATCCACTCAGATTACCACCAAGCTCCTCATATTCAGACAGGGGAATCTATTGTCCCTACTCCTGACAGCTGTGGGGTGAAAATACACTGGTAGAAATATGTCCTTATAAAATGCCAAAGAACAGGTGAGGTCATAAGACTTAGGGGTATAAAGCCTGCTCTTGTCTGATTAAATGTATATATTATTCCCACCAAGCTGCCCTGGGGGCACTACACTTAATGTTCATGTTCACATATTAACACTACTCTCACTTCTGGTTAGAGAAACTTCTCTTTTCAGATAGCGATGACCACTGGGATGACCCAAAAGGCAACATAGTGCTGAGAACAAGGGATGGAGGAGTGCCCAGCACGAAACACCTCTGTCACACCCTCCAAGGCTCAGGGACCATTGCGGAAGAGGGGGGTGGTTAGAATGGAAGAGCCAAAGGAAGTGTATGACTTCTTACAATGCAACTGCCCAGACAGAAATTGGCCTCGATATCCATGACCTTGCAGTGCCTAGCAATATCTTTGCCAGACCCTCAAAATAGAAGAAAAAGATGATGACATCAAATTAAAAGAAAGACTAATGGAGAGGGGGAGGGGATATGATGGAGATTGGAGGTCTAAAGTGGAATGGGGGAGGGGAGGGACATATAATATGTTTTTTGTATGTAAGTATAGAAGGTGTCAATAAAAATAAATAAATAAATAAATAAATAAATAAATAAATAAATAAAAAAAAAAAAAAACCCTGTAGGCTAAAATCAACCCTGTTGCTTTGTTCCAGCAATGAGAAGGGAACTGCTACAGGTGGTTTGTGAAGATATGGAAAAGAATTTGATTTCTGAAAAAATAAAATAAAATAATAAAATAAAATAAAATAAAATGCCAAAGAAGGCTTGCTTTTTATCTTCTTTTCCAATTGCATATAATTGTAAAGGCAGGACACTAGTTATTATGGAAAATGATAAATTAAAAAATCCAAACAAGTCATTTTGAATCATGTTCCAAATAAAATTATACACATAAAATTATACCTGTTTTCTCATCATCTTCTGCTTCCTAAGGTTTAAAATATTGCTACCATCACCAGCATGACTAACACAAATGTTCCACTTTCATCCCATTTTCTCATATCTTTTAAAACTTTGTCTGTTATCTTTCTTACCCCAAACTTACATATAGAGATCTTTCTCATTTTATAAAACTTTGCCCTAACACCTTTCCTGCTTAGCTAACTCATACATTAGTAACATTTTATGATGCTAGATGATTTGCTGAGCAGTTCAGAAAGATGACATGCCCTGCACAGAAAGATAATGGGGTCTTTTCAGAACCATTTGTTAGATAAACGATAGCTCAAGACTTTTGTACACAAAGAAGCAATAGCTTGATCTACTATTTATTTTAGAGTCGGGACATGGGCAGTATTGGAATATACAATGTCTCTTCAATGTGAACACTACGTAGAGATCAAGAATCAGAGCTTGAAAATAGGAAAGGAAATCAGCACATTCTATTGTTTGAGGAGAATACTGCAAATGGGAGTCGTAGTGTATCTCTCCTTGAGAGCATTTTAACAAACATAATGAAAATGATAATGTGGCTGTGGGTTACATATAGCATGAATTTTTATTGGTTGGGTTGAGTTTTATTCTTTTCTCATTAATCACTCACATTTTACTTTAGCATAGCACTTGAAATTCTTCAAAGTTACTTTTAAAAACATGGAATGTGAAATAAAAGTTACTTTTATAAACATAGAATGTGAAATAATTTGTTTAAATATATTTATATAAGACTATATGAAATAGTTGTCTTATTTTAGTGAGAAAGTACACCTCCATTTTAAAAAGGCAGTGTGAGAACATCTTTCTAGATGAGATTAAAGTTACTCCCAAAGGAATATGCTGGAAAAGAGTAAAATGATCAAGAGAACAAATTCTCCAGTACTGCTCACCCTCAGGTAATGAAAGAGGATGTGAGACAGACTACATTTAATTGAAAATACCTTATCTTAAGTTTAATATTCTTAGGACTTTTTGAAAATATGATGTGTTAATAAACAGTGCCTTTTATGACACATAATTCAGAGAATGCTGTACTGTATGTTCAATATTAAATTATATCCACATTTCATGTTTGTAATTTCACAAATCCATTTTACATACATATAACAGAGTAAAGGTCATTGGTCATAAAATAACATACCATAAAATGGGAAATATATTATTAGTACAGAGCAGCATGCAAATCTAAGTTCCAGTAGTTATTAGTTGTATGAATCTCAGGCATGTCATTTAAACAGCTTTACTCAGTGTCCTCAATGGTAACTTGGCATAGCAGGAGCATCTATCTAAAGAAGTTGCTATTAGGATTAAGGTAACATTTACAAAGTGCTGATGAGGTCTACCATATAATGAGAGCCATATAAATACTCTACATTTTTCACATGTGTATGTAGAATATGTGTGTTGTGTATGATATGTAATGTATGCACCTGTGTATGCACATGTGCATACCTCATGCATGTGTGTGTGGATGCTACAGGAGAAATTCATGTCCTCTTAGCACTCATGTGTGTATTTATTTCCATGAGGGAGGGTCTGTCCTACAATCCAAAGCAGTGAGCCTGGCGAGTCTCCAATCTTTGAACAACACACACACACACACACACACACACACACACACATAGCACACTGAGGTTACGGATGTCGATGGCCATACCCAGCCATTTTACATGGGTCTTAAGTCACCAAACTTGGTGGCTTTTGGTCCAAGAAGCACCCATGCTTAAGTGGCAAGTATCCTTAACTACGGAGCCATCTCCCAGCCAAAAACTACATGATAAATAGAATAAATTAGTCAACAGGATGAAACAAGTTCAGGAAATGACCACTTCTAATAATGGGCACTGTTATCTATAAATTAAAATAGTATTGATTAGAAAATGTGTATATGCAATGAGAATCATGTTAATATTAATAATTTAACTGATAAGTGCCTAAATTACTAATTAATAGTTACTTTGTTAAATTATTTTTATTTATTTATTTGAGAAAGAGAGACAGAATGGGCACACCAGGGCCTCTAGCCACTACATACAAACTCCAGACACATGTGTCCCCTGTGCATCTGACTTACATGGATACTGAGGAATCAAACCTGGATTCTTAGGCTTCCCAGGCAAATGCCTTAACGGCTAAGCCATCTCTCCAGCCCAAATTAAAAAGCACCATTGAACGAATTTGAATTGTTTTAATTAAGTTGAAAATTTGTTTTGATACATCAAGTATTAATACCATCATTCTCCTCCTCCATGTCTCCACTCCACTGAGGCACCCCCTTAGTGGGATTGCTGGTATTCACCATGGAGTTGTGTGTTATGAGCTGTGAGAGCAGCAGTTAGTCATGGGGTGGGGGGCAATTCCTCTCGATATTCCTTCAGAACCTGTGGCTCTTACATTCTTTCTGCTCCCTGTTCTGCAAAATTCCCTGAGCTTTGGTGTGGAGCTCTCAGCAGCTTCTGGATTTCTCCTTTGTTGCATTTTGAATGTCCTCGGTTTCTGTCTCTGTAACCTTGGCTCAGGTTGTCAGGCTCACCATGGACGTAGCACACTTGCTCATCTTACCAAGTCCTTTGTGTTTTCACTTGGGCCCTATCTGCTGTGCTAGGAGTGGTTCATCTACTGACATGGAGTCAGCTCTCCTATCTGTTGATAGATTTAGTTGCCCTTGGTTCTTGCTGCTTTCTGAAAAAGAAAAACAGATTCTCCAAGGACGGTGATATCGGGACAGCTTGAGGGTATAAACTTTGTTAACTTAGAGAGATTTTGATGGGTATAGCCTCACTTTTGGCCAAAGACTAGTGGAAGTTTCTCACTGGAGTCCACAATCTTAGTGTCCAAAGGATTCTGACTTGTTTCCCATTTCCAGTGATGGGTCCACTGAACAGATCTCTTAGCCAATTAGAAAGGCTTTGTTTACCTACTTAGGGAGAGTGCCACCATTTTACAGGTGTGTACATCATGTCAGGATGGTTGCTTGCATATATCAGGTCCCTTGCACGTTTACACATTGTTGTCCATTTTTGTCCAGCATCTCATGTCACAGTTTTCAGCATTCTATGGGCTAACCATCTGGGAGCTGACTTCCTTCCATATTCAGCCAGATCTCTTAATGTTCTGTGATGTTCTGTGTTGGCAGCATATGTTACCTTCAGCATTACGGTCGGTCTTAACTTTCCCCTCAGATGGGTAATCAAGTGTTTTGACAGAAACCTGTTTTAGATCTCTCCTATCAACAGCTCAATGTGGGCTGTAACCCATTTCTGGTACTGGAATTTACCAGTCAGGCCCCATCTTACCAGATGATCCCTCCCTCCATGTTCCTATTGAGGGATATATCTTTTAGTGTGCTATCTAGGAGGAAGGTTTCTATGGTACAATTCATTTTGGATTTGATTTTGTATATATCTCCTCCCCATCTTCCCATTCCCTTCCCACAAAACTCATCCATTCCTCTTATCTGGCCCTCAAGGTGCTTGTCAGATATGACAGCAATTCAAATTGTTCCAGTTTAGGAGCCACAGATGGCATTTGCCCTTCTGTGCTTGTGTGAGTTCACTTAGTATTATTTGTTCCAAGTCAGTCCATTTTCTTACAAAATTTGTTATATCATTTTTCCTTACTACTATGTAGAATTCCATTGTGTATATGTACCCTATCTTCATTATCCATTCATTAAATGATGGGCATCTATGTTGATTCCAGTTCTTAGCAATTGTGAATTAAGCAGCTATAAAGATGGTTGAGCAAATAACTGCAGTGAAGAGTGTAGCCTTTATGATAGATGTTCAGTAGAGGAATGGCTGGGTCAGTTGGTAACTATATTTTCATCTTTTTCAAAAGTCTCCATATTGACTTCCATAGTGGCTGTACAAGTTTGTACTCCCAGCAGCAGTTTAATGAGGGTTTCTCTTTCCTCACATCCTTGCCAACATTTATTTTAGTTTGATTTTTTTTTTCATGATTGCCATTCTTTCTGCAGTAAGGTGGAATCTCATAGTTGTTTTGATTTGCTTTTCCCTGATGGTAAGGATATAGAATTAATATCATGAAAAAATGGAAATTCTGTCAATAGCAATATGCACATTCAATGCAATATCAATAAAAATCTCAGCATCATTCTTTCCAGATATAGAAAAAAAAATCTGAAAATTTATATGGAATAGCAGATGGTCCAAGATATCCAAAAACATCCTCAGCAAAAGAAACACCTCTGGAGGTATCACCATAACAGAATTGAAGACTCCACCCTTAGTTCTAGTAACTGCAACTACTTGATCTTTGACAAAAGAGTCAGCAATGTACACTGGAGAAAACACAGCATCTTCAACAGATGGTGCTGGACCTACTCCTCTCACCATGCAGAAAGATCAACTCCAGATGGATTAAAGACCTCAATATAAGACGTGAAATTCTCAAACTACTGGATGAAAAAAATGGGGGGAGGTTCTCCATTTGTTATAGCTTTAACAATGTATTTTTTAATTTCCTAGATCCAAAACATTCTTAAACTGAAAAGCATTTTCCAGCAGAGTAAACAATGGGACATATACAGGTGCCCACCATGGCATGTACTTTGGGGCATAGGAGATAATGTCACCCAATTGAGAAAAGGAAATAAATCTTGTACATTTCTCTATTTTGCATTAATGTGAAGTAGATAACTACCACAAATTTTATCAGTTGCCAGATTTACTAGAGAAACTAGAGTTGAAATGGCTATGAGGTTGATGAGGTTGAAGGCAGAAGGGCAGAATATAATTAGAATTTTACCATATTATTGATATTTAATTGTAGGCCATGTCATATACAAATGTAATGGATGGAATTTATGAAAAGATGCCTTATTATAGGACAATCTACAAGTGATGCATTTATTCTATTTGCAGACACCAAAATTATAATTGCAAAAATCAGTCTAGATAACAGTGTGCAGGTAATAATGCCGGGGAGATTCTGATTTAGACTTCAGAGAGTAACAAGTAGTTGTAGAATAACCACCTAGATGGGGAAATAGCATCTGAACAGAACACACAAACACACACACACACACACACACACACACACCTGGTTTATTCACCCTGGCTGCAGGCAAGGAAAATGCCCACATGTGTGTCCTTCCAAGAGCTAATGTAAACTGATAAGGACAACTGAGCTGAAGATGTTGACCAAAAAGCATGGAAAGCAATGTCTACAAAGGGCAAAGAACTTTTGCAGTTGAGAAGATTCTATTCAGTCTGCACTTGGCAGTGTTTTGTCTACTGGGATTGAGGCCTACCTTTTGGTGAAGACTGAGATATTTTGGAGGCAGTGATTTGTTAGCCACGTAGCGTCTTGCTCTGGACTGTTCTGAAGACTGCAGTGGTACAGTGACATATTTTTAGCACGTGCATTACCCTGATTCCAAAACCAGGTGAGGACACTAGACAAGTATTTACCTTCTTATTGCTGGGACAAAACACCCGACTACATGCAGCTGATGGAAGAAACTGGGTTCTTTGGCATACAGTTTTGAGGCGAAGCTTCACTACAGTGGGGAAAGCACTGTAGAAATATGAAACTGTCTGTTATGATCACATATTAACTAGAAGGTAGCAGAGAGAGTAAGCTGAGCTAGTGAACACTGAGTAGGGCTGAACCAATAAACCTCAAGGTCTACCCCCCAGGGAAATATCTCTTTCTGGAAGCCCCTACCTTCAAAAGGCTCCACCAGCTGGGGGTAGAGTATGGGGCTTAATTATGAACACTTGAGGCTGTGGGGGATACTCACATTCAAACTACTATGGATACCAAACAAAATCTATACACCAACTTCTCTGAAAAACAGCCACAAAACTGCAAGAAAATTACCCCAAACAGAATTGACATGAAGACCATGATCAAAAAGATCTCCAACTTCCATTTTCCTTTCACAGACATAAGTCATTGCCTGAGGCCTCCTGCTATCTTGGTTAATTCCTTGCTTGGTATGCATTTGACACTGTGACTCAGACTTAAATGAAGCTAAAGAAAAGGTAACAAAATAAAGAATACAAAATATTTTTTTAAAAAACATACAACTGGTAGGAAACGTTGGTTCTACTCTGGAGAGCAGAGACAGAAATGGAATAGGCAGTAAGTCCAAGATGTCATAAATGACTTTAGCTATTGAATTTGGCTGGTGAAGAGTCACAGTAAAGAATATATGAGAAAATTACAGGATATTATGTGCTGCCACATGAAACCATTGGAAAGTGGCTTTTGCCTCAGTCTCTGGGGCTGAAGGAAGCCAAGCCATTCCTCCATGGCACAGCTGTTCCTCTACCCTCCCTTATCACCTCTAGGAGGTAAGTCTTAGAACAGAGGTCCCTTTCTCCACTACCACTGATTGGCTGCTGCTTCTGTCTCTAAAACTTTTGCTATCTACTGTCAATTAGCAGGCATGGATTAGACAAATAAAATCCATTAGGGCACTGGAAGGATGGCTTAGCAGTTAAGGCGTTTCCCTGCAAAGCCAAAGGACCCGGGTTCAATTCCCCAGGATCCACGTTAGCCAGATGCACAAGGTGGTGCATGTGGCTAGAATTCTTTTGCAGTGGCTGGAGGCCCTGGTGTGCCCATTCATATTCTCTCTCTCTCTCTCTCTCTTCTTTCTCTCTGTCAAATAAATAATAAAGTGAAATAAAAAGCTATTAGGGTATCAGCCACTAGAATTCTCCTATAGCAGGATGACCACATCATGGAAATGGAAAAATTAGGCCCTTCCCAGAGCAAGACAAATCCATGAATTTGTCAGGTTAATGTTTGTTCCCTTATCCTGTGTGACTACTAGAAGCTTCTTTAAACATCTTATTACTAAGTTCTGGGGACCTCAAGTTCTCAGCCTAATATACTCCCTTAATGTCAGGACTGAGGAACTCTGTCCCTTCTAAAACATATGCTAGCATACATAATTCCTCCCCTATAGCTGGGAAAAAAATTATCCTCTTAATCAGCTCAAACTTATGAAATATCTTATGGATATTTTCCTACCCAAACCTTAAGCAGCAGGTGATATCAGAACATGCTATTTCCTTAACTTATTTGGTTGGTCATATGGCCTACCAGTACCACATTCTTTAGTTACTATAAGCCATTACTCCTAGACATCAAAACAAATTCTCCCACAACTCCCATTCAGGTAGTGACCCAACCTATGTACCAACACTATCCCCAAGAAGCTCATTGTGAAGAGACCAGGTATCTCCAACTGGAGGGCAGCCAAAAGCCACTGTATACTTTCAGAGGTACAGCAACTAAAAAGAGAGCATAGGTTATAGAGAAACTCAGTTTAAAGTGAAAAGAAACAAAAGAGGGGCTGGAGAGATGGCTTAAGGTTTAAGGCACTTGTCTGAAAAGCCTAAGGACCCAGGATCAACTCCCCAGAACCTACAAATGTCAGATGCACAAGGTGATGCGTGTGCATGATGCTACACATGTACATAAGGTGGCACAAACTTCTTGAGTTTCATTGCAGTGGCTAAAGATCTTGGTGTGCCAATTCTCTCTCTCTCTCTTATCTTTCTCTCTCCCTGTTTCTCTGTCTCTCTCTCTCACACACACACAATAAATAAATAAATAAATAAATAAATAAATAAATAAATAAATAAATGTAAAAAAAAAAAAAAAAAAGAAACAAGAGAGAAATCACAATGCCCACTACAGGCTAAGGCTGGAGATGTTCAGTCTGAAGGAAAGATTTCAAAGGTAGACAGTTCAGGAATCTTCCCATAGTTCCCTGTAAAGGAGATTCTTTTACTGGAAAATTAGACCAATACTCCTTCATTGTCTCCACTTCTTTTCACTGCAGACTATTAAGGGAAACTGCCCTTATATTCTATGGATTACCCTTCAGATATATCCTTGATCATTTGTCAAAGTTTGACCAAGATGACATTGAGAAAAGACCCATAATATTTTATTATAATACTATCTGGTCCCAATAAAAAGCAGATGGTCCCAGAATAGCAACTTGAACTATAATATCATTATTCATGTGATCTTTTATGTAAAAGACAAGGAAGATGATCTGAAATATCTTATGGAAAAGCCTTCATGATCCCTACCAAGACCCCTTCATTCACATCGAGGACCGAGATGCTCCAATGAAAGAGAATTCCAACAATGACCACAGCATATGAATAATCCACACCAGTGAGGCCAATGTATTTCTCAGGAAACTCACAGCACCCTTTACCTTTGTGCCACTGCTTCACTAACCCAAAGGTGAAGAATGTCCTCTGAGGCCTGCAACAGAGAACCACCCAGACTATGACCCCTGGCAACCAACACCTTCTCCTAGACTCCATAAAAAGAAACCCCCAAAAGGAGCCAGGGGCTCTTGAGCACTATGACACAAGGATCCCTATCTCCCTTTCAGGGAATCCCCACCCCTTGAGCCTTTGCCTTGTTCTCTGATTACATTTCTTGCACTTTGCTGTCTGTGTGTGCTGTTTTAATTCTTTGAGTGAGAAACACGCAGGCAGAGACCACTGGCAGTACTACTAGCAAGTGCCTTCCTTTCCAAAAGAAAAAAAAGTATGAACAAAGGAGGTTGCAAACATGATTTGTATGTACAGATTTGGGGAAAAAGAATACAGCACAAGCATAATAAGTGTGTAAGAAGTGTCTATAAATAGCACTGCCAAGGCCAGAGCTGGAATAAACTGCTTTGGAGCTTGATTAGCCTGAGTGGCAATCAGTTCATGGTGGGCAGTGGTGGACTTGCACCTTCTGCTAATACAAACCCCCTTGTACATTCTGGCTGCTGTGACTAGATGGACACCCAATTTTCAGAACGTTAGGGGGGGGGATTGGTACTGGTTATCTCCTTCAACACTGCTCTAAGGTTGTATGTTGTGGACCTGCTTGATTTGGGGCCTTGAAGAAGCACAGGACACCCCCAATTCACTTCATGTGGTGGTGCTTCAGTGTTGCAGTGCCAATGCAGGTGGCAGAGGTAGCACTGAGGTGGACACATTTCTCCTGTTGGAATGTGTGAAAATAGGGCCCATGGGGTACCAAAGACAGGGAGGTGGTTGAGGACGTGCCAAAGTGAAAACAGAAACAGGGTGGACTTCCTACTGCTCCTGCAGATGTTGGCACAATGGGCCACTACTTGGGTTCTGTGCGGACTGCAGTCAGACTGCTCTTCATGGGTAGAAATAGCTGAAAGCCAGGTTCGCAGGCAGCTGAGACACTACAGAGTACCACAGGTCTCTCTGTCTCTAATTGAAGCACATATAAGCAGGAATAGTGAGGGCCACATTGTGAAGCTTCTGGGTCACATTACCTCAGAGTGAGAAGTAGCAAAGAGGAATCACAGGGTGGGCTAGGGCATCCAGGAATGTATGCAACTATGCTCTTACCTAAGGGTAAATGAGCAGTATCCTAGTAGTGCAGAAATAAATCTATGTTATTGTAGATACAATATCAGAACATTATAATGTATCATAAATTGAAGAACCACATGCAGTGAGAATCATATGACTATATATCAGTTTCAAAGGTATATGTTATTAAGTATCATAACCACATAAATATGTCATGCCTATAGTATATGTACACTTATAAAAATGTATAATATTAACTAAAGTGGTATTACTTATGACAGTACCAATTACTACATATAAGTCTGTATGAAAACACAACATGCAGAAATCTGTGAAACACAAAGAAAGAAGTGGTAAGCAGGAAGATTCAGCTACAGGTACCTATTTAAACAATCAGAGAAAGAGAGTTAAGATTGAGGCATACATTAATGAATTAAACCAGGAAAATACAATACAAAGACTCAATGAGATAAAAAAACCTGGTTCTTTGAAAAAACAAACAACAGTGACAAACCCTTAGCCAAACTAACCAAAGGATTAACTAATTAATAATAATAACTATACATGGAAAGAGAGATATTTCAACAGACAATACTAGAACAGAGATTAATAACTTATATTTCACTAAATTGAACTATCTAAAAGAAGTGGCTGGGTTTCTAGATGCATGTGACCTGCCAAAATTAAACCAACTTGAGACAAACAATTTAAACCAGTCTAAAAAATGAGTAATGAGATTGGAGCCATAATAATAATATAAAAAATCTTCCAACTAAAGGAAGGCCAGGTCTAGACAGAGTCACTCTGACTTCTGCCATATTTTTAAAGAACTAACATAATGTTTCTCAATATATCCACCAAGCAGAAAAGGGAATAATGTGACATGACTCTTTTACAAAGCCAATCTTACTCTGATATAAAAACTAGAGGCATAACTAAAAAGAAAATTATAGGGCTGGAGAGATGGCTTAGCGGTTAAGGCGCTTGCCCATTAAGCCCAAGAATGCCGGTTCCAATCTCCAGGTCCCACTTTTAGCCAGATGCAGTGACACAAGGGCACAATGCCTCACTTTCCCACAAGGGGGCGCACACATCTGGAGTTCGTTCACAGGGGCTGAGAGGCTGCTTGCATGCCCATTCTCTCTTTTCTCTCTCTGTCTCTCCCTCTCTCTCTGTCTCTCTCCGTGTCTTTCTCCAAAAAAAAAATATATATATAGCATTAGATGGCCAGGCATAGTGGTGCATGCCTTTAATACCAGCACTTGGGAGGCAGAGATAGGAGGGTCACCATGAGTTCAGGGTGACCCTGAGATTACATAGGAAATTCCAGGTCAGCCTTAGCTAGAGCAAGATCCTACCTCAAAAAAAAAAAAAAAAAAAAAAAAAAAAAAAAAAAGAAAGAAAGAAAGAAAGAAAGAAAGAAAGAAAGAAAGAGAAAAAGAAATGAAAATTATAGACCCATCTCTCAAATGAATATGGATCACAAAATTATCAATAAAATTGAGACAAATACAGCTGTAGAGATGACTTAGCAGTTAAGACACTCTCCTGCAATGCCTAAGGACCCATATTCAATTCCCTAGGACCCACCCAAGCTAGATGCACAAGGGGGTGCATGCGTCTGGTGTTTGTTTGCAGTAGTTGGAGGTCCTGGCATGCCCATTTTCTTCCCCCCTCTAATAAATTAATCATGTTAAAAAAATTAAATAAGACAAATAAAAATTCTCAAAAATGTAAACAATTCAAGAACACTTCACAAACATCATGATGATTAAGTTGACTTTCCTTCAGAGATTCAGAGATATTTCAACATATTCAAATTGTTAAGTGTAACAACTCATATAAATGGACTCAAGGACAGAAATCACATGATCGTTACAATAGTTGTGTAAAATCATTGGACAAAATCCAACATTTCTTCATGATGACAACCCTGAAGAGAGTGGAATAGAAGGAACATGTCTAACCTTATAAAGTCTGCATATTACAAACCATTCCAACATTATACTAAATGGAAAAACTCAAAACATTTCCACTAAAATCAACAGGATGATAAGGGTGTCTATTTTCTCCACTCTCCATAGTATAGTACTTGAAGTCTCAGCCAGAACACTGAGCCAGAAAAGAAGTAAGAGATTCATATAGGAAAGTGTGAAGTCAATGGATTCTCATTAGAAGATATATAACTGCATCCAATGCATTGTTTTTATTCTTTTGACAATTAAAACAAATTTTTCTCTTGAAAAATTTTTCATTTTTTAGGGAAAATTTTGACAGGATTTGCCCATGTATTTTAATTATAAACTGCAATTCTTTACATTTTGTTAATGTCAGCATTATTGTTTTCTTCATCCTCTTGATTGTAAGTTACACATTAGATTATTAATGAGCCTTACATAAACCAAACAGTAACTCACATCCTACATACATGACTCTGACATGCTAGAAGTAAGCAGATTACAGTTCACAAACAAACAAAGTCCCATGTCAACAATAGTGCTCCAAACCCAATTATTTTATGTTTAAAGGTGGAGTTTTAGAATTTTAGACATTCGTCTTGTTTCAACTTTTATTTTCCTACCACTGTTTAATAATAGCCTAATATACATCAACCATGATGATGAACTCCACAGAGTCATTGGTAAATGACAGCAATAGCCCTTCTCAGGCATTCAACACCTATGGCAGCACCAGTGAAGTAATTAAGTTGTCAGAGAGTGCTTTTACAAACTCAATTTCTGTGCAAGAAATAGCATCATGCTTCTAGAGTGGGCAGTGGAAGAAGTGCTAGGTTGGGAGTCTGAGTTCTGGGTTCAATAATATTGCAAAACTTCTAAAGATCCCATGTCCTCGTTTGTAACATATAGGATTTAGAGTGAATGACCTCTCAGTTTCCTTGGTGCTTTACTATGCTATGATTCTGCTTACGCTACTACATAATTGGGAAATTTGTCCCACTAAAATACACAGGAAATCATATTGCAAATTGAATATTTTAAGCAAAGAACAATTAATATCCTATGGGCTTTTAATTTTGGACATAAAAGACATGCATTTTATAGTTTGATTCTTCAGCATCAACCCCTTACAATAAAAAACAATCTTTTTTATTTGCTTGTTTTTTTTTTGTTTTTTTTTTTTTTTTTTTGAGTGACAGACAGATACAGAGAGAAAAAGGCAGATAGATAGAGAATGGGCATTCCAGGGCCTCCAGCCACTGCAAACAAACTCCACATGCATGTGCCACCTTGTGCATCTGGCTTACGTCGGTCCTAGGAACTCAAGCCTTGAACTAGGGTCCTTAGGATTCACAGGCAAGTGCTTAACCACTAAGCCATTTCTCCAGGCCCTATTTGCTTGCTTTGAAACAAGTTCTCACTGTAGCTCAGGCTGACCTGGAACTGCCTACCTCAGCCTCCTTACCTACCATGCCTAGCTCAAAAATAAACTTTTGCCTACAACATTCTACTCCATGGCTATTCATTACTGTAACTTTCTTATAAGGCCTATTGGTTTGATGATGGAAAATAGAGAATAAAAATCTCAATTTGCATAGAAGTTTACTAAGTAGACATGTACAGTAGCTCATGGGTCTTCCCAACTTTGCCAAAGTGTTAACTGCTATGTTTCTTCATGCTGGTGTGGAGGATATCATTGCTGTAGTGTGACGGCAGGAGGTGCAGGGCACTGTCTTTAGGATTTCTCCCTCCTTGGACTCCAATGGGAATGGAACTGTAGAGTTAACCTAGGTCTGAGGCAAAGCTGTGACTGTGCTGTGTTCAAACTTTTATGTGAATGCAAACTCTTCCCTTTTAATGTTCTAGATAGAAAAGCACATTCACACACATGCATGCACACACATATTTATGGATATATATTCATAAAGACACACACATGTATGAATGCACACATGAACACACACATCCATACACACACATTCATTTAACGTCCTGTGCATTGTGTACCTGAGACTTTATGACTATGATGAAGCAAATGCAGGACACAATATATGAACTTTCCATCAAGATAGCAGATTTGTAACCATGCTAGAACTTTCAGGGGAGAAAGAAGGCTATATTTGGGGGCTCCAACACTAGACAGGTGCTAGCCGAGTCCCACTGGGCAAACGCAGGGGTGTATAATTCCTGCATACTCTGTACCCTGTAGCACATCTAGGGTACAAAAACAAGAAATCTATCAGTTCCTTACCCTGGGGTGGGCTGATGCCTGCCTAACTCCTACTCAGGCTGGCTGAGTTCTGGCAGGCAGGATAGGAGGATCATTGGCCTTCCTCTACACCCAGTGCTGTCAGAAATGGTACCAACCCAAGGAGCGGGCACTGCTTGCTTTGGCGCAACAAGCCTTACAGTGGGAGGGCTGGGGCTTGTACCATCCACACTCATTAGAAGGCCATTTCCTGAGCCCCACTAAAGAGGCACAGCCCCTGGTGCAGAGGCTGAAGGTCTTTCTGATCTCTAGTGCTAACTAGGTACTGGAGGGAGCTGAGCCCACATTCAAACATTTTTGTGCACTTTCATACCAGTGACCCGCCCAGAGCAGCTGACATACTGGCAGGGGAGGTACCAGTGCAACATCCACAACCTATGTAATTGGGGTACAGAGGGAATCTTGGGAGAGCACTCATGCTTCTGAGTAGCTCCTGAGATCCATGGTCATGGTACTGCTTTTGGCTCACTGGCTGAAGTCTTCCTGACATCTGTATATGGACTAATATGCCACAAGAACCTGGATAAGTGAGGACTCTGCCTGACCCACACATGCAAAGTGGCCCTAGCAAAGCACCAGTCCCTTCTGCACACTCAGTGAAGTTAGAGTAGGGTGACAAAAGATTCACAGACGATCCATACAGTCCTGTGAGCTTGACAGCCCTACCCCTCATACACTCTGGTTAGGTCTAGCGCCAGTAGTGGGTTCCCTCTTCCCCTGAACCTACCACCAGCAGTTGTAGCCAATCACACCCACAAGAGCCAACAAGCAAGCAACATGGGGAGAACAGGACCCTGTTTAGCCATGGACTTAGGTCAGGCTTCCCAGGGTCTTGCTCATAAATGCTAAGAGACACCACACACAAGAAATTCCCCCTCTGGACTCAAGAGTACCCAAACCCAAACCTGCAGATATAATAACATTCCACTCTATTGTGCATCAAACCAAAACAGAACACTTACTGAAGATCCTACAAGAGCTACTATTTGATACTTTCTTAACAAAACAAGACATCTACCCCAGAATGGATAAATCCAAAGCAAAAGAAACAAACAAACAAATGACAACAAACCGAGAGATCTCCACCAAGAATGCATAGTTCCACAATGGAAGCCTCCAATGAAAACATCAAGGATATACCAGTCATAGAACCCCAAAGTTAAAACACAGTAAGAATAAGCAAACTTAATGACACCATGAACAAATGCTGCATGATCTCAGTCATCTGTGGTTCCCAATCTGAAGCAGCTCAAGTTCTTGACATACCTGGTAGGCGACTGAGGCATAGACAACAGGGATAAATAAACACAAAATTAAACCCAAAACTTTTATCCTTGAAGGTAGACTAAAAGATTTAGCCCTCAACAGGAGTATGGGGGATATGCCTGAAAAGAAGAGCCCTGGGGAGGGTGGGATGAGGCCTAACATAAAAACATTTTTTGGCTCTGGCCTGTAACTCCCAGTACCAGAAATTGGTTGCTACCCCCAATGAGCTCTTTATCAGAGAGACATACAATATCCCAAAAACAAGACAGGCTTCTGTCAAAGCACTTAATTGCCAGCTGAGGTAAAAGATAAGACCCTATTCTGAAGACACCAATATGCTGCCAACACAGAACACTGAGAGACCTGGCTGGAATCCAGAAGCAAGCCAGTCCTCTGACAGCCAGTCTAGTGCTGGAAACAGCTACACGAGCTACTGGGGGAAAGTGGCCAACAACAGTGTGAGCAAGCAGGCATTTAAGTTACTCCGAAGCAAATACCCTGACAGAAGATTATGCTCTCCGATGACAAGCTCCCAGTCCTCTTTGGCTAAAAGAGGGGTTGCATCCATCAAAATCTCTCTAAATTAACAATGCTTATCCATTTAACTTATACTGACTTCACTCTCCATTGGAGGATCTGTTTTTCTTTTTCAGAAGGTAGAGAGACCCAAGGAGATAAACCAACCCTGGCATTAGCCAAGACCCATCTGAAACCACACAAGAGTTGGTGAGATGAGCATGGGTGCTGCTTACATGGTGAGTTTGATAATCAATGCCAGGGTGAAGCAGGTAGACACTGAGGATATTCAACACATACCAAAGCAGAAATCCCAAGGCTCCTAGGAGCTCATCACTGAAGTACACTTAAAGCACATCCACACAGCTCAGGGAATTTTATGGAAGAGGGGGTGGAAAGATTGTAAAAGCACAGGCTGGGACTTCATACCCAGAGGCATTGCCCCCACCCCCATATCCGATTGCTGTTCTCACAGTGCATAGACCACAACCGCATGGGGAGTACCAACAATACAACTGAAGCAAGCCCCCAGTGGAATGGGGGGAGGGACAAGGGAAAAGATGGTAACAACACCTGATGTATCCATACTAAGTATGCCCATAAAAAAAAATAAAAAGAAATTCTCCCAGAGGTATCACTGTGCCTGATTTCAAGATGCATTACAAAGCAATAATAACTAAAACAGCATGGTACTGGCACAAAACCAGATACATATATCAATGGAATAGAACAGAAATGCTGGAAAAAGTTTTATAATGTCATGATTACTTGAAAACAAAAACTACCATGGTCATTCATTACTTTTTATCAAAACCTGAAAAGAAGCAGTTTATAAGAAAGAAAGGGTTTATTTCAGGTTTATAGTTTTGAGAGGAAGCTTCATCATGGCAGAGAAAACTGACTCACATCATCACATATCCACAGCAGAGAGACAGAATAGAAGCATAGGACACTCTGATACAGAGTAGCCTAGACTCCTCAATCCCAAGGTCCACCCTCAGAAATACCCCTCTAACAATAAGGATCCACCTCCCAAATACTCCACTAGTCGGGGACTGAGTAGGCAGCTTAATGAAAAATCTTTGAGGCAATTTGGACAGTCACATTCATGCCACACCCTGACCAGTGATTTTTATGAGATAATTTGATTTTACACAAGCAAACATGAGAGAAAACTTGTCAAATCAAAAATTTTTCAGAAAAATCTAATTTATTAATTAAAATAACATTCTATATTGGGACTGGGTAATGGCTCAAAAGTTGAAAGCTCTTTCTTGCAAAGCCTGTCTTCATGGGTTCAATTACCAACCACCCATGTAAAGCAAAATGAACATTTTTTGCAGCTGTAAGATATCTGGTGTGTGTCTGCACATGCAAACATACATGCACACATACATTCAAACAAATAAATAAAATAATTGAAAAATGAAAAAGAAATATATGCTATTAATAAACTTTATAATTTATATGTGAAGATTTCTTTTTAGACTTGTTTATTAGCATATGCTAATTATATACAGTTGATTTCATTATGACATTTTCAGACATGCATATTATATACTGTGATCATATTAACCCCATTACTTCTCTTATCTTTTTTCTACTGCTTGCCATTCCCTTCCTCTTCCTTTCTACTTTCTTGTATTTTACCCTTTCTTTTTTCCTTTCATTTCTTTTTTCTTTTTCTTTTCCTTCCTTTCTTTGACTATTTTTTTATTTAGGTTTCTTACAGAGCCATGGTTGAGAGGCCATTGATAGGAGCATGGAAAAGTTTCTAGTGGTTCCACCATGGAAGACAGTATCCTCTTGAGCTACCATCAACTGCTTAAGTATCCTCAGAGAGGGGTGGATCCTGTAATGAACATTATACTACATAGAAAAAAAACAGAGAAAGTCCTCTAAAATCTTGAATAAGACAAAGGTGCACAGTGTCTCGATTGTTTGTCACTAAAGTGCTGAAAGTCTTTGCTTTAGCAGTGACACATATATAAAATAGATTTAAATAGGAAAGGAAGAACTCAAATTATCCCTCCTCTAAAATAACATGATTATATACTCGAAAGACTATAGACTTCACCAGAAAACTATTTGATCTAATAAACGCATTCAGTAAATTTTCAGGATGCAGCATCAATATGTAAAAGTCATTACTTGTCATGTTTCCTAATGACTAACTGGCAGATAAAGAAACTTGGGCAATATCCCATTCACAATACTCAACCAAAGTAAATGTTTAGGATTAAATATTATTAAGGAGGTACAAGATCAATACGAGAAAATGTGGGGCTGGAGAGATGGCTTAGCTGTTAAACACTTGCCTGTGGAGCCTAAGGACCCCAATCTGAGGCTCGATTCTCCAGGACCCACATCAGCCATATGCACAAGGGGGTGCATGCATCTGGAGTTTGTTTGCAGTGGAACACCATTCTCCCTCTGTCTCTCTCTCTCTCTCTCTCTCTCTCTCTCTCTCTCTACCTGCCTATTTCTGTATCTCCCTCTCTTAAATAAATAAATAAATAAATAAATAAATAAATAAATAAAAGAAAATGTTAAAATAGTGAAAAAAGAAATTGCAGACAGTAATGATGAAAAACACTTCCATGCTCCAAGATTGGCTCACTTAGTATTAATGGCTATACTTCCAAAAGCAATCTACTCTTTCAATGCAATCCCCATTACATTATGATGATATGACTTCTGGGAAAGATGGTGACATAGGAGCCTCACCAAACCAGACCAGGGAGGGATTTAAGCAAAATGACAGCAAAATACACTCTTCTTCCCAAAAGTGCAGGATATAGGTTTTCTTTAGACACAACAGAGAAGGAGGAGAGACCAAGATCCACCAGAAAGGAAGAAAATGGCCAGAATCCCACTGAGGAGCTTGTGACCTGATCTGTGTGATCTGCACAATATCACCAGGTGCACTGAGCTGCAGCAGCAGAGACCAAACAAGGGGACTTTCCAACTTCATTAGTCTCTTTGCAGAATCAAAAAATTTGAAGCAAAGACAACTGAGATCAACTAAGGAGCTACTGAAAGAGATAAATGGGAACTGAGTGAGAAACTCCATCAGGATCACAGCAGATTACTCAACACAAACTTTAAAAGCCAGAAGGACTTGGAATGATGTATTCTAAGTTCTGAAAGATAAAACCTGTCAACTAAGATTACTTTATTATGCAAAGCTATCAAAGCCAAATTGATGCAGAAATAAAGACATTCTACAAAAAAACAAAACAAAACAACAACAACAAAAAAAACAGGCTAAAGGACTTTATGACCACTAAATCAGCTCTACAGAAAATACTTGAAGGAATCGTTCATGCTGAAGAGAAATCAAATCACAGGAGAAAACAGGAAAAAATAAACCATATTCAAATAACGGTTAAAACACTTGAGCAAAGGGGAAACAGGTAGCAGTACAAAACAAGAAGAATGGCAAGAATAATTACATACCTTTCAAAAATAACTCTTAATATCAATGGCCTCAATGCCCCAACCAAAAGACACAGGCTTGCAGACTGGATTAACAGGCAGGATCCTGCTATCTGTTGCCTCCAGGAAATAAAAGATAGACACCATCTTAGGGTGAAAGGATGAAAAATGGTATTTCAAGCAAATGGGCCTAGGAAACAAGCAGGGTTTATATCCTAATATTTGACAGGATAGACTTCAAACCACCATTAGTGAGGAAAGGTAAAGAAGGGCATTTTATACTGATTAAAGGAACACTCCAACAGGAGGACATTACAATCCTATATGTATATGCAACTAATATGAAAGCTCTCAATTTCATCAAACAAACACTATTAGACTTAAAGTCAGAGATAACACCAAACACAATTGCAGTGAGTGATTTCAATACCCCACTCTCATCAAATTATAGGCCTTGCCAGCAAAAAATAAACAGAGAGACATCTGGATTAAATGATGTCATGGAACAAATGGACCTAACAGATATATACAGAACATTCCATCCAAATGCATACATTTTTTCAGCAGCTCATGGAACATTCTCTAAAATAGAACATATATTAGGACACAAATCAACTCTTAATAAATACAGGAAAACTTAAATAATCCCTCTGACCACAATGGGATTAAACTGCAAATCAGCAACAAGAAAAGCTACAGAGCATACAGAAATTCATGGAGACTAAACAGTACAGTATAGAATGATGAATGTGTCACTGAAAAAATAAAAAAGGAAATCAATAAATTCATATAATCAAATGATGATGAGAATGCACCATACTGAAACTTTGGGACACAATGAAGGCAGTCCTAAGAGGGAAATTTATAGCTCTAAGTGCCTATATTAAGTAATTAGAAAGTTCAGAAGTAAAAAATTTAATGCTTCACCTTAAGGCCTTGGAAAAAGAACAAGGCAAGTAAAAAATCAGTAGATCAGAAGAAATAATAAAGATTCAGGCTGAAATTAATGAAATAGAAACCAAAAAACAATCCAAAGAATCAATGAAACAAAGAGTTGGTTCTTTGAAAGGATAAACAAAAGATTGATAAATCCTTAGCAAATCTGACCAGAAGAAAGAGAGAAGAGACAAAAATTAATAAAATTAGAGAGGAAAAAGGCATCATTTCAACATATACAAAAGAAATTCAAAAAATCATAAGGATATACTTTAAGAATATATATGCCTCTAAGTTTAAAAATATGAAAGAAATGGATATTTTCCTTGATTTATATGACCTACCTAAATTAAATCAAGATGAGATAAACCATTTAAATATACCTATAACAAGTATGGAGATCCAAGCAGTAATAAAAAGTCTCCCAAAAAAAAAAAAAAAAATGAAGTCCCAGATGGATTCACTGGTGAATTTTACCAGACCTTCATAGAAGAACTAACACCACTGCTTCTCAATGTTTTAAAACATTTTTGTAAATCTCTATACTTTATAACTAAATATTTCAAAAGAGATTTAGAGGATTCTGCAATAAATGAGAACTATATAACTTGCATCAGCATATCATCCAGCTTCAAGTTACAATGAGATTCATTACTGGAATTTTGAAGAGCAACATGAAAAATAGCAATTAACAGAAAATTCAAAATTTTTAATATATTTATTTTCTCATTTCATAGATGAAAACTTTGTTTGCAGTTTTCTGTTTCTTTCCCCACCTTTACTCAGGGTCTAATTAAGAGCTAAGCCATAGCCTATATGCAGAAACCTTCTCTTAATAATTATCTACTCATCTTCTGTTTTCTTCTCTTTGAATTATACTAGTACTTAAACGTGTTCCCAATTTCTGTGAGTGCCTTCTTTGCAAATATCAATAGAATTCAGCACAGGTGATACTACATCAATCTTAAGGGAATCCAGGCCTTAGGCATTTGGAAGCTTCTACTTGCTGTATCAGAACTTTCACTTCCAAAGTGTACACTTTTAAAGAAGTACACCCATCCCATGGAAGATCCTACTTAGAAAGACCACACAGAATCCTCAGCCCTCAGTCTCAGCTGAATATCCATCCAGTAATCAGTTTCCATCAACAAGTCAATCATGAGAAAAAGCTGTCAGATATGTGTGGATTCTCTAGGATCCCATCAAGGAATCTCTGAAGCAAACACGGGCCCAACAGATCCCATGAAGGTTCATAAGCTAAATGTGTGCCTTACTTGTTTTAAGCCATTAGTGTTTTAGGAATTTTGTTGGCTTTTTTTTTAATACAATTGATGGTGACAAGTTACTTTAATATATTTAACAAAAATCTAAAACATTTATTAATGAATTTGGAACTTGGTGGTAGCTATATACTGTAAACATTTTAGCAAGAATTACTATGAAATGTA
This sequence comes from Orientallactaga sibirica, assembly GCA_036365145.1. Taxonomy (NCBI): domain Eukaryota; kingdom Metazoa; phylum Chordata; class Mammalia; order Rodentia; family Dipodidae; genus Orientallactaga; species Orientallactaga sibirica. Next base: position 4,829,441 of record JAEOAD010000240.1, read on the forward strand.
TAAGGAAAATTTTACCAGAAAACAAAGAACATTGAAAAAGATGTCATAGAGGGTGTATTAGTCAGGGTTCTCTAGAGGAACAGAACCGATAGAATGAATTTTATTAAAAGGGAATTTATTGGATTAGCTTACAGCAGTTCAGTAATAGCAGGTTTCAGGCCTGAGAGTCAAGGAACCTGATAGCTACTCATGAGTCCAAGAAACTGGCTGCCTCAGCAGACCTGATCTAGCACTGAAGGCTTGGCAGTGTCCTGGAGAGAGCTGCTCTTCAGGACACCCTGGTTTTCAGTCCATGCTGGAAAGCAGCGAGCAGCACCAGCAGCCAGGTGGAAGGAGGAGATACTTTCCTTCCCAGAGCTTCCTTAGATAAAGCCCCCCTACTAGAGAGGTGGCCCACTCTGGGGGAAGGGCTCACCCTGGAGGAAAGATTCCTCCTTTAGTTGATCCTTCCTAGATGCGACCTCAGAGACCACTTATGAGGAATGTCTGTGGATCCCTAAACAGATCAAGTTGACACCAACTTAACCATCACAGAGGGCTTAAAGTAAACAGGCACATGTTAGTGAAAGCTCGTGGAAAACAGATCTTTATTATGTAGTGGCAGAAATCACCTAAAGTAATATATAATATAGAAAAGTGACTTAATTATAAGATTTATGGAAGAATATTGCAACTGCCTCTTCAATTCTTCTTGTTATGTTAACATGGGGGAGTAGAGAAATGATCCTTAAAATCACCTCTTAAATATAAAGGAGATAGGAATCCCTATGTTCACAAACCAAGCCATTTGCATTAAGTCCCTTCAGATGACAAAATATTCGCAAAGTTAACATTGTTTCAAGACAGAGATAAAAAAAAATAGTAAGGCAGTAATAGGATTTGTTAAAATCTCAGATCTAAAATGAAGTCTCAAAGAAACATTAAGTCAGACAGAGCATACTTCAAATATACATTTCCATTGCAATAGAGCTTCCATGAATTTCTAAGTATTCCAAAGACATACCTTACCCATAAATTATACTCAGCTTTGAACACAGACTATATTCTATAGAACATTAATGCATATTTACTCATTGAAGTTATGTAAAATTATCCCCAGGAGAAGCACCAAACAAAGTATGGGTTACTTGAATTTTAGAATTGCAATTGACCAGGGACTGCTGATACTGGTTATTTTCCCTCTTGAATTGAATACCTAACCTAATTGTACAGTGCTGTCTTTACAATGCATGTGAATTATTGGTGGGGGATGGTACAGATTATTGAATTCTTTAATGCACGCATCGGGTCTGCAGATCAAGAAGAAACCTACATGCCCTAAAAATTAAACTTAAAGATTTGTATCTGGACCTGGATTTGACTGAGGTAATGCAATTTTCTACTTCTAACTTTCATTTGTTGCTCAAATAATATGAGATTTGGGGGAGATCTTGGGAAGGATGAGGGACATGGTGGTTGTAGAAGAACTAACAACACATTTTAATCATTTTAAAACCTGGCCTAGATAGTTTTGATAATCTTGCCATCAAGAAATGACATCTACAGGGTTGGAGAGATGGCTTAGCTGCCTACAAAGCCTAATGACCCACATTTGATTCCCCAGTGCACATATAAAGCCAGATGTACAAAGAGACACATGCATTTGGAGTTTGTCTACAGTGGCTAGAGGCCCTGGCTTGTGCACATGTGTGTGTGCACGTGCACACGTGAGCACACATACACACACACACACACACACACACAGAGTCTCTCTCTGTCTGTAGTTCTAAAAAGAAATATATATATGATGTCCATTAAATATGATCAAGGTGACTGATCAACAAATATGTAGGGTTGAAAACCAACTAGATTCCTATTAGTAATTTTTAAGCCAAATGATGGTGCTAAATTTTTTGAGGCAGTGCCTTACTCTGTAGCTCTAGGCTGGCCTTGAACTCTTGGTGATCCTCCTACCTCTGCCTCCAAGTATTGGTATTAAAAGTGTGTGCCATCGTGCCCAGCAATCATGCTAATATTAATATCCACAAGCATTTGTCAAAGTCCACAAACTAGTATGGCTCTATGCCTTATGAAATTATGAATCTGTCCAGAAAGTATTTTTCTTGAGACAAGCCCAACATACTGGCCTTTTTTCATGAGAGAAAGTGAGAGTGAGAAAACAAGTAAGATTTTCTAGGGCTTCTACTCTTTTAAGAAATAAATATATATTATTGAATCAAAAGCAAATCATGTGTTCTTCAGTATTTTGCTTTATAATTAAATTTCAAGTACAGCACATGCTTTGGGTTTGTCAATGTTGTATGGTATCAAAGACTTGTCTCTAATATGTTATTTTTTAACTTTGGATTAATTATAGGTCATTGGGTAGAAAAATATCATCAAATATTTCTGAACAACAACCAAAAAACAAAAACAACAACAACAAAAACCTGGCATATCTTTCCTACAAGGGGTTCAGTTCAACTCTGCTATTCACCAGTCCATCAGAGACATGACAAATATCACTTAATCTGAACAATTTTGATGCATCACTTGATGAAGTATAGATTAAAATGTGTGCAAGGATAGCTAATACATAAAATTACCAAGTTATAGACATCATTGGCACACTTGAGTACTTTTTGAGTTCTTTTGAAGTTTAGAGGAAAACAATACTGGATTGGAATTAGAATTCTGTCAGTGTGGTTCAGTGTGTGGGGGGGGGGGCTGTGCACTCCCAGCTGGTGAGATGCTTGACGTGTCTGGGCCTCTGTGATCCAGGCTGGTGAGAGGCTTAGCATGTCTGGGGTCTGTGCATTCTGGGCACCTGAGTGTGTGGGGCATGTTTGGGGCCTGTAGGCTCTGGGTTAGTGAGGGGTTCTGTGTATCTGGGCCTGTACATCCAACTGGTGCCAATTCTGAGGACCTTCCCTCCAGTATGCTCTCTGGAGCCACATGCCCACAACACCCAACCTGCTCCTACTCCCTCCCACACTGCTGGCATCTGCCTACCAGTACCCCATTGAAACATCTCTCCTGCCCTAGACAGGGAACACAGGAATATACAGCAAATAGTTATCAGGGATTACCAGTGAGTCTTCTATAGCATGCTCAGCTACATACAGTAGGGGTGTAGGGACAAATACTAAGGCCCCATAGGTGAGGCACAGCTGTGGTCTGGCTGATGAGATTCCAGACATCCAACCACAGCTCTCCTATCAGCCACCACTCAATAGGGATAAACTCATGGAGTTCCCAATGAGATTAGGAACATGACAGGGGTGCCCACTCTCGCCAATGCTCTTCAACATAGTACTAGAAGTCCTAGGCCAAGCAACAAAACAAGAGAAAGATATAAAAGGGATACAAATTGAAAAGGAAGGAATCAAACTAGCCCTATTTGCAAATGACATGAAAATGGATTTACCATATGATCCAGCTATAGCACTCCTAGTCATATATCCGAATTACTCTTCTCACTACCTTTGATATACTTGCACAACCATGTTTATTGCTGCTCTATTCACAATAGCTAGGAAGTGGAACTAGCCTAGATATCTCTCCACAGATGAACGGATAATAAAGATGTGGTACATTTACACAATGGAGTTCTATTCAGCGGTAAAGAAAAATGAAATTATGAAATTTGCAGTGAAATGGATGGATCTGGAAAGGATTATACTAAGTGAGGTAACCCAGGCTCAGAAAGCCAAATGTCTCATGTTCTCTCTCATATGTGGATCCTAGCTACAAATATATAGACTTGTGTGTGAACTAGAACCAAAAATCAGTAGCAGAAGCCAGTAAGCTGGTAAAAGGCTATAAGGGAGGGAGGAGAAGGAAGGACTTAAGTGGATGGTATTGTACATATGTAAGTAAAAGAATAGATTACAGGGAGGGGAAAGGCCTAAGCAAGGCCATGAGAAAAGAATGCATAAAAGAAGGGCAGGGGGAGGGTCAATGAAAATTCAAGATAGTCTGAATAAGACTTATATAAACCTACTTTTTTTGAGTAATGGCTCATCCAGAAGCTATAGATTGGTACCAGAAAATTTTCAGTGCCTGGGATGGGATACCTTCCAGTGAGGTGTTGGCCAAGGAGGTCCCTGTAGACTCCAAACATTAAAGGCTATTGCCAAGGCCCTTGTTTTCCCTTGAGAAGCAGATGGTAAGACCCTATTGCTGAAGACATCTCTTGCCTGAAAGGCAAGGTCACTGAGAAAGCAAGCTGGTGCTGAGCAGAAAACCTTCTCCCTGTAGACCAGCCAACTGAAAGCTGGAAACAGCTGCACTGCATGCAGCCCTATGGGAGACAGAAGTCATCAGCAGTGAAAACAGTGGACACTGGAAAATTCAAGTTTTGCCACACAGGTCCAATGACTGAACGGGTGCAATAGTGGCATGTCTGTTCTTGGGGAAACCAACTGCTCCCTAATTGGACTGAAGGTCCTCTCTTTGGGAGGGAATACATGCCTGGTACTAAAAGAACTAATCAAAAGTCTATGGTAGTGGAAGTCATGAGCCTTAGGGGTATAAAGCCTGGTCTTGCCTGGCTAAATGTACATATCATTCCCACCAAACTGCCCTGAAAGCACTACACTTAATGTTCACATTCACATATTAATGCTATTCTCACTTCTGGTTAGATAAGCTTCTCTTTTCAGATGGTGATGACCACTGGGATGACCCAAAAGGCAACATAAGTGCTGAGAAGAAGGGACAGAGGAGTGTCCAGCACTGAAACATCTCTGTCACACCCTCCAAGGCTCAGGGCCCATTGTGGAAGAGGGGGAGGAAAGAATGTAAGAGCCAAAGGAAGGGTACGACTCCTTACAATCCAACTGTCCAGGCAGAAATTTGCCTTGATATCGATGACCTTGCAGTGAGGACCTTCACAAGACCCTCATAATAGGAGGAAAAGATGATGACATCAAATTAAAAGAAAGACTAATGGAGAGAGGGAAGGGATATGATGGAGAATGGAGTTCTGAAGGGGAATGGAGGGAGAGGAGGGAAATATCATAGTTTATTGTCTGTATGTATAGAAAGTATCAATGAAAAAATTTTTTAAATGACCTGAAAGACTGTACAAATGATAAATTCCTTCATCAAAGTGGCACAGCACAAAATCAACACACAAAAATCAGTACCTTTCCTATATACAAATGACAAATATACAGGAAAAGAAAAATGAGTGAGGCTATCCAATCTTTAGTAGCCACACACACACACCCCAAAAATAAAATACTTTGGAATAACACTAACCAAAGAAGTGCAAGACCTATATAATGTAAACATAAAAACATTCAAGAAAGAAATTAAAGAGGACATGAGAAGATGGATGGATCTTCCATCCTCCTGGATAGGTAGAAATAGAATTGTGAAAACTGGAATTTTAACACAAGCATATACAGATTCAATGAAATACCAATAAAAATCCAGCACCATTCATCAGAGAGATAAAAAAATCTCAAAATTTATATGGAATATCTGAAGGCCTCAGATATCCAAAGGTATCTTCAGCAAAAGAAACACCTCTGGAGGTACCACCATACCTGATCTAAAGCTCTACTATAAAGCCATAGTAACAAAACAGCATAGTACTGTCATATAAACATAAATGCGGACTAATGGAAAAGAATTGAATACCCAGCCCTTAGTTCAAATAACTACAGCTACTTGACCTTTGACAAAAGAGCCATTAATGTATACTGGGGAAAAGACAGTATCTTCAACAAATGGTGCTGGATAAATTGTACAACCACATGTAGAAAGATGAAACTGAACCCACTCTTCTTATCATGCATAAAACTCAACTCCAAATAGATTAAAGACCTGAATATAAGACCTGCAATACTCAAACTACTGGCTGAAAAAAATAGGGGGAACTCTCCATGATATAGGAGTGGGGAAAACTTCCTGAACAACACTCCAGTAGCCCAGGAAATTAAACAACCACTCAACCAGTGGGATCTCATAAAGATATAAAAAGTTTTTGTGCAGACTAACAGACCATAAAGAGGGCCAATAGACTATGCACTGAATGGGGAAAAAAATCTTCTCCAGCTATACCACTGACAGAAGCCTAATATCTAAAATCTACAAAGTATTCAATAAAACTATGCAATAAATAATCAATCAACCCACAAAAAAAGATAGGGACTACTCAAAGGAAGAAAAACAAATGGCTAATACTCACCTAAGAAAATGTTCACCATCCTTAGCCATCAAGAAAATGCAAATTAAAACAACTATGAGATTCCATCTTATTCTAAAAAGGATGGCAATTATGAAAAAAATCAAACTAAAATAAATGTTGCAAGGATGTGAGGAAAGAGAAACCCTCATTTACTACAAGTGGAAGTGCAAACTTGTATGAAAATCAATATGGAGACTCCGGAAAAAGATGAAAATAGAGCTACCAACTGACACAGCCATTCCTCTACTGGGTATATACCCTGAAGGATCCACTCTTCACTGCAGAGATATTTGCTTAACCATCTTTATAGCTGCTCAATTTGCAATCACTAAGAACTGTAATCAACACAGATGCCCATCTTTTGATGAATGGATAATGAATATATGGTACATATACACAATGGAATTCTACTCAGGAGGGGGGAGATATACACAAAATTAAATCCAACATGATTTGGTACTATGGAAAACTTCCTACTGGATAGCACACTAAATGATATAACCCTCAACAGAAGCATGGAGGCAACATCTGGTCAGATGGACCCTGGAGGGAGTAGGATGCAGCCTAACCCTAAAATATTTGGCCCTGTTTGGTAAATCCCAGTACCAGAAATGGGTTACAACCTACATGGAGTTGTTGATTGGAGAGACCTATGAGATCCCCAAAACAAGACAGACATCTTTCAGAGCTTGATTACCCTACTGCTGAAGACAACACATGCTAACAATGCAGAAAATCAAGAGATCTGGCTGAATCTAGAAGGAAGTCAGCTCTCAGATGATTAGTCCATATAGTGCTGAAAACTGTGACATGTGATGCTGGGTGAAAACAGTCAACAATGCCCAAAACAAACAGTGGACTCTGTTGTATGTAAACCACCATCCTGACAAGATGTATACACCTGTGCAGTAGTGGCACCCACCCTAAGGAGGTAATCAGTGGCTCTCTGATTGGCTAAAAGATCCACTCAATGGAAAGGAAACCATAACTTAAACTGGGAACCAAGTCAGAATCCTATGGATACTAAGATTTTTGACTCCAATGAGAAGCTTCTACTAGTTTTTGGCCAAAAGTGAGGCTACACACATCAAAATCACTCTAAATTAACAATGCTTATACCCTCAAGCTATCCTGATCTCACTCTCAGAGAATCTGCTATCCTTTTTCAGAAAGCAGTGAGAGTGGAGGACAACCAAAATCCATCCATAGGGCAAGGTTCACTGATTCCATGTCAGCTGGTAAACCACCTCTAGCACAGCAACTAGGGCTCAGATAAAAACAAAGGGACTTGGTAATATGAGCTAGAATGCTGCTTCCATGATGAGTCTGATAACCAGAGCCAGGGTCATGGAGACAGACATTAAAGATACTCACAATGCACCAAAGCAGAAATCCAGACTCTGCTGAGAGCTCAACAAAAAAAAAAAGTGGACTTAAAGCATACCCACCAAGAGAATGTTGTGGCAGAAGAGCAGAAAGAATGTAAGAGCCACAGGGTGGAAGGGAATAGCCAAAATCATTGCCATCCCCCCACAATGACTGATTGCTGCTCTCACAACTCATAACCCACAGCTCCATGGTGAATACCAGCAATACCACTAAGGCCCTTAGTGGAGGGGAGGCAAGGAGGATGGGAATGATAGTATCATAAGTTGATGTATCCAGAGAGTTTCAGCTTAATATATATATAGAAAATAAAACGAAATTAGAATTCCACTTAAGAGATGTTAAATGCTGAAAGAGTCCAGCCCTAAGTTTCAGTTTTCATATCTATAAAATGGAGATAACATAAGCTTTCCTTGATTCTGACAATTAGTAATGATACAAAGTATGAGATATCTGGAAGGCATGTGTTACCCAATAGACATAGTTATTCCCATGATAACATAGGAAAAATCATTAACTTTTGATTTTTAAATTTTAGGAGTAGTATTTTTTATATTATCCTATTTCTGGTCTAATATAAATCTTCATAAATTGCAAGATAAAAATAAAGAGAATTAAATAGAAAATCCTATTTTTTAAATAAAAATATCTAAAGGATGAATATGACTTGGATAAAACCCGAGCCTGTAGTAAATGAGAAGCTTCTACAGATCTCATTTTTCCTAAGTTCAATGTGAAATTGTTATATAATTCCTAACATTGCCCAAATGTCACTGTTAAGAAAGAAAACAAAATATTTCAAATATGATGTCACTGTCTTAAACATAGATAACACAAAAACAATTATCAATTTGTTGTGAGGATCACACCTAAAAAGGAATGTTTATTTTAAAAATGTATTTGCAAAAGGAAAAGGGTTTGATAACATTCATAAAAAATCATGAAGAATAGATGTATGTATATGTTAGATATTTAAATCAGATAGATAGATATTCTTTTTGTTACACTGTGTGTGTGTGTGTGTGTGTATGTGCATCAAAATGAACAATGATAAACTGACAAAAATGTGAGATAAAGATACCAAAGCCATGTGAACAGCATATTGGTAAAGAGCTGAGGAGGTCACTGGTCTTGTGCTAACAGGATTATGCACTCACTGAGAAGAAAGGAAGCCATAGTCATTTACAGAAATTGTGACAAAAGAGGACAAATAATTGAATGAAAGCTGGGCACCTTCTGTGATCCCCACCATCCCTTTCAATTCCCCACATACAAACATTCATTTTTTGTACTTACTTTAGAAAATAATTGAAAAATGTAACACAAATATATACATGACAATGAAAGTGAATAAACTTAAGAAAGAACATACATTTGGAATGATTTTAATCCTACCTGCCCCTTATTAGATAAATACCTTGCTTTACTTTTGAAAATAATCAATAAAAAAAGGTAAATATTGCCTATTATGGTCACATACACCTTTAATCCCAGCATTCAGGAGGCAGAGGTGGATGATTGCTGTGAGTTCAAGGCCAGCCTGGGACTAGAGTTATTCTGACCTAGACTGAGTCCCCCTCCCCAAAAAATAGAAAAAATATTGACTTACAAGTTTATTTTAATTATTAATCATATTAATTATTCCTTTTAAATAGAGATATTAAGCCCTCAAAGATGCCAAGTTTATTATAGAAATATGAATTCATATGAAAAGTTTTGTTGTAAAATATTGTTTGTGCATATTTACATGCACATATTCATATTCTAAAGGAGCAGTTCAAAGGCAAAAGCATTTACCCTTCTATTAAATACACAACTCACCATAATTTATTTAAAAGACATTTACTTTATGCAATACCCACAGTGAGCACTGAGGATAAACTGAGGATTTGGGGTGATAATGATGAATCAATATAGACTCATGAATTCTAACAAACACATCATCCTGACTCTAAAGATAAATAAAGTCTTTCTTTAAAATTAAATCTAGAGCTAGAAAAGTGCTGTCAATAAAGGGCAAGATATTTTATAGCATTCATTTCTTCACCAATTTAAACAACTATTCATGCATGAAAATTTCATAACCTAAGAAAATCATGAATTATGTCAGCACTTGGCTATACCACATAAATAACAAGACACATTATAAGAAATAGTAAAGACAGATTAACATTGCTAGCATGTAGCAATCCATTTTCTGTTGCTATAATAAAGTGCCTCAGACTGGGTACTGATCAAAACAAGCCACAGCCTGAGGGGAAAGTAAGGGTGGAAGGGAAACACAAAAATGAACCCAACTGGAACTGGTACCATAGAATCTTATATCCCAGAAGACAGACTAAAAGGTTGAACCCTCAATAGGACTTTACGGGAGCACCTGAAACAAAGGGCCCTGGAGAGGGTGAGATGAAGCCTAACCTTCAATTTTTCCTGTTTTTTTTTTTTTTTTATTTTCTTTTTTTCTTTTCTATTTTCTTTCATTTTCTTCTGTCTTTTTGCTTGGCACTGGCCTGTAACTCCCAGTACCAGGATGCCATTAACACCCACAATGAGCTGTTGATCAGAGAGACCTACAAGGTTTCCCAAAACAAGACAGACTTCTGTCAGAGCACTTGATTACCCACCAGCGGTTAATGGTAAGACCCTACTGCTGAAGACACCATACGATTTTGGTATGGAATATGGAGAGACCTGGCTGGAATCCAGAAGAGAACCAGTCTCCAGACAGTTAGCCCATCTAGTACTAGAAGATGCTACATGAGGTACTGGGGAAAGTGGCCAACATCTATCTGAGCAACTCGAGGTCTAAGCTACTCAGCAGCAAACAACCTGATGTGATGCTCACCCAAGTGTGATAGTGGCACACAGCCATGGTGGGTAAAGCTCTTGGATTGGCTAACAGATCCACTCAGTGGAAAGGAACCCATATCTGGAACTGGGAAACAAATCAAAATCATATCCAGATAATGAGTTTGTTTTCCAATATCAAGCTCCCACTAATCTTGTACTGCAAAAGGGTCTACACCCATTAAATTCTCTCTAAACTAATAATGGTTATCCTATTTGACCGCTACTGACTTCATTCTCAGTTGGAGAATTTGCTTCTTTTTTCAGATGGAGGTAGGACCTAAGGAGAGAAATGACCCATCACACTTCACCAGGGCCTCAGCTGCAACCATAGAGGAAGTGGGGAAAGGAACAAGAGTGTTGCTTTCTCAGTGAACCCAATATCAGCACAATGGTGAAGGAGATAGACACTGAGGACACACAACACCTACCAAACCAGAAATCCAGAGGCTCTTAAGAGCCCATCACTGAAGTAGACTTCAAATGCACCCACTATGGCTCAGGGAATTTCATGGGAAAGGGGGTGGAAAGATTGTTAGAGCCACAAGTTGGGACAGTATGCACAGAGACATTGCCTCTCCCCCATAACTGACTGCTGCCCCCACCATGCATGACCCATAATCCCCATAGGGATGACCTGCATCCCCAATGTGGAGGGTCCCTTTGGACGGGGCAGGTATGAGGGAAAAGGTGGTACCAACATGAGCTGTTTACATACATATGTCCATAACTAATTTAAAAAAAAAAAACAGCCCACAGTTTTGGAGGCTGAAAGTCCCAAATTTGATCTCTCATAGACGTGGCCTCACATAAGGATAAGTGGCAGACCTGATTTGAGGCAGGAGGTTGTGCATGAGGAGGATATCACGCAAGACAAGAAGCCACCAAACTGGGAGCAGGTAAATGGCTGTCTTTCAGAACCACTCATTCACACCACTACTTTAACCACTCAAAAGAATAATGTCCCAAATGATCTAATGAACTCTCACGAGGTTCAATCCCTTAAAAGTCATATTCTCTCAATTCCCCATGTACTGGAGACCAAGATCCCAGCACATGAACCCTTGGAGAACACATTCAAATCACAACCAAACCATGTCTTATCTCTTCCAAAACCTTGAAGAAGGCCAGAGGCATACAAAGACACATACAAATAAAAAGAGAGAAGCTGTGTATGAGAAAGGGAAAATGAATGGATAACTGACCTTGTCTTGGACTTGGCCTCAAGCCAAAAATAGCATAACCTGGTATTGGACGTAAGATTCAAATGTAGTATTTATGGACTCAACCTTGAGACCAAAACCAATACCAGGCCACTGCTTGTCCCCAGGCTGGCCACAACAGACACAAACTGCTGTCCTGCCATACAACTAGGTTAGTCCTACAACCATATCCCAGCACCAGGCCAGCTCCCATAGCCCCAGTATCCACAAGGACAACTGTAGTCCTATCCTCCAGGCCTCCTTCTAAGACAAACCAACCCCAGAAGCCCATTTTTGACCCCCACAGATTTGGGTTCCAAGCTCATCTCAGGCTCTAATCAAGTACCTATGGCTCCAGATTAGAACAGACTGGCCCAGGTTTTACCCCATAGATCTACACATTTGACCACCCCTGATCATCTTGGTTCCTATGTCACCTCAATGTGAAGCTAGCTCTTATGGTTCTCATCACCACACCTGCTCCAAGAACCAAGTCTCTAAGCCGTAAGCCACAGATCCTATTTTTAGGCTACCTCTGTGGACCTAGGCTCCATGTTTCTTCCAGCACTAGACTGGCCTCTTTTCTAAATGGGTTCCCATGGTCCCAGTCTCCAGTCAATCCAGGGCTCAAGCTGGTTCCAGGTTGCTGGGTGAAGCTTGCTCCCAGTGCCAGCTGTCTCTTCATGTCATAGCTTACAGAATTATGTCCATGCTTGCTTCAGAACTCAGCCTAAATAAAGTGACTTCAAGCTCATTCCTATGTATCAGGGACCAGACACATCCCAGCATAGGGCAAAAATGAAACCAAGAAAAAATTACATTTTACAGTACCATAAAATAAAAAATAAAATGTTTAGGAATAAGTTTAAGGAAGACTATAAGACATTGAAGAACATCAAAATAAATGAAACCCTATACAGACAGTTTGAAATAACTGATATTGTTACAGTATCTATGCTACCATAGCTATTACACATTCAGTGAAACACCTATTCAAACCCCTAAAGCATTTTCTCATAGAACAGAAGAGCAAAAACCTTTTGTTTATTTGGATGCATAACAGCTCCAAATAACCAAAGCAATATTGAGCAAAATGAACAAAGTTGCAAGGACAAGTTTCAAAATATATTACAAAATTATAGTAATCAAAATAGCATAGTACTTATATAGAAACAGGCATATATATCTATGAAATTGAGAGTCTAGAAATAATCCTGCCAATTTTTTAGTCAATTTGTCTTTGGCAGGTTGCCATGAGCAATGGAGGACAGTCTTTAATAAATGGTGCTAGTGAAACTTTATATACATATACAGAACAAAATATCAGACTTTATCTGGCCATATATATTCTCAACTTCAAATAGATTGAAGATTTAAACATAATTCCTGAAATGGTAAAAACCCTAGAAGAAAATTATTCATGACATTTTCAGGGCAGATCATGAACCCCAAAACAAAGACAAGAAAATAAACAATGAATAAGTGAGATTTCATCTAAGAATTATTGGCATAGCAAATGAAACAATAAATGGAGTGAAGAGACAGCCTGTAGAATCAGATAAAACATTGGTAAGCTGTATCACATAAGCAATGAATTATCTAAAATGTGTAAGAAACTCCAACTCAATAATAAAAAATTAAAACAATTATGAATGAGTAAATGGGCATTGCTAAAAAGAAGACACAAATGGTCAAGTATATGCTGACATGCTCAAGATAACCTGTTTTCATTTATCATTATCAATTATTGCTTCAAACTTTAAAACAACAAGGAGATATAACCTCACCACTTTTATACTTGCTCCTATCATAAGGTAAAAAGATACCAAGTGGTAGAGAATCTTCTTATTGACTATTTGTAGATACTTAGTACAAGCCATTATGCAAAATAATATAGAATCTTCTAAACATTCACAAGAAAGCTTTATATATGATTCAGCTATCCCATTAGCAAATAGAAATAGAAGTACAGGGACAAACATATGGAATGAACTTAAGTGTTCCATCAATGGATGAAGGGACAACGAATACATGGTGCATACCATGTAATAGTGCTATAAACAAAGGGAATGTAAAGGACCTTGTAGTTTACAACAATATGGAGGAAATTGGAAGGTAATATGCTGAATGGAAAAAGCCAGGTGCAAACAGTCTAACAACCCATTGTGTCACTTATATATGGAATTTCATAAAGTTAATTTCATAGAAACATGGAGTTCCTTTCCACAGCTGTTAAGAGAACAGCAGATGGAGAGATGTTAGCAAGGTTACTGCTTGTAAGATAAAAAGCATTTCTTGGAGATCTATTGCATAGAATGGTTATTTACCAAAATATGTTGAATATTCCTAAGAAAAATCTTAACTATTCTCATATACACCTCTTCCTAAAAATGGCAAGTATGCATGGTGTTAGATCTGTACATCAACGTGATTGAAGCAGTACAAAATGCAAACATATATCAAAATATCACATGGTACACTAAATCTATAGCATTTTCATTTATCATACCTGAGTAATGCTAGACAACAAATGTATAAACATGTACATACAAATAAGACTTTAAAAATTTAATCAAAGAACCATAGAAAGAGTAAAGATTGTTTTAGCATTTAGATCTGTGATTCTCTTTTGAAGTTTATGAACATTTTGATTTCATTATATATTGAATTTAGCTGTGCAGTTCTCTTTTCTTTCATTTTTTAACCAATAGCCACAATTTTCTACTAACTGATTATCTGATTTGAGCATGGTTATCTTCCCATTCACCTAATGTGAATTTGCTGCCTGGTCAGGTGTGAACTGAACAGTTGGGTCCATGCAAATGAAAAGAAAATCGCTCCTCAGGGCAGCTTTATATAAACAGAAAAATCAATGTTTATGAAGACATGAGGTTTGGGCTGAGTGCTAGGTTTATATGACCATCTGTTATTGTGAATAGCAACAATTGAGTTGCTTTCCCAGATTTGAAAAAAATCCTGAGCTCAAGGTTAGTCATAGGCCTAGTCACTTGCAATCTATAGAAATGCCACTTACCAGTCAATCCATTCTTTTCTCAAGAACCTTTTACCCTCATTTTAGATTTATAACAAGATAGGCTTTGAAGTTTAAGAACTTTGGGTTAAGACACCAATCCCACTTCTCTCCCATCTGCTAATTACTTTTGTGGACTTAAAGAAGTCATTTACTCTCCAAAACTCAGCTTCCTCCCCTGCAGAATAAAGATAATGAGAATTCAAATAAGATTACATGTACTAAACAGTGAAGTGTCTTGTCTGGTATATATAAATACTACATTAATATTAGTTATTATATATCTATTAATATTATATGTTTCTTTCAATATACTTTAGAACTTTTAAAGATATATATATATATTTAAACCTAAAGATGAAAATCTCATATATAAAAGTATTCAGAATATTATAGCTGTATAAGTGCATTTCATTTTTGTAATATTTCAATCATTTGTATAAATACATTTTTTATGTCAAGAAATTTATTAGATATACTTATTGATAATTATAAAGTATATTCAAAATAGTATTATATATGTATATTTATATATATCTCAAGTATTCTTACTTTTCTTGTGTTTATAATGTGGAGTGTGGGGTTGGCAGATGTGTTCTATGCATATGTGGGATGTGTGTGGAACATGTAGTGTACGTATGTGTATGTGTGGGGTGTGGTATATGTGATGCATGCATGTGTGTTGGGGATGGTATATATGTGATGTATGTATGTGTGTGTGTTTGTGTGGGATATGATGTATATGGTGTCTGCATGTGTATGTGTATGCTTGTGTGAGGTGTGGTATATATGCTGTATGCATGTATATGTGTTTGTGTGGGGTGTGATATAGGTCATATATGCATGTGTTTGTGTTTGTGTGGGGTGTGATATATGTGGTATATGCATGTGTGTATTGTGTGTATTTTTTTGTGTTGTGGTATATGTGGTATATGCATATGTGTGTGTGTCCTTGTAGTATGGTAGGCATGTGTTCATCTGCTGTGGCCAGAGCAGGTGAGCACATGCCTATCAGGTTTGCTGTTCCATTGTTCTTCATTCGATGCTTATTTGAACTGGAATCTTACTGATACTGGAGCTTGCTGGGGTTGTTTGTTTGTTTGTTTGTTTGTTTGTTTGTTTGTTTGTTTGTTTGTTAAGCCCTAGTGATTCCCTGGTCTCTGGTCACATTTGCAGGACTGGGGTTATACATATGTATGTGTGGTCATGCCCACAATCTGGAGATTTGATCTCAGGTCATTTCAGCCACCCTCCCATCCAGCCCTCATGCTTTTGCAGGAAGTGCACAAAACCACTGAGGTATCACTCCAGCCCTCGAGTGGTCTTCCCACAGCAGTATGCTTCATTTTTTTAAGAAGCACTGCATTGTTTAAGGCTCATATCTTCATATGTAGAATGTTTACTGATGGTCCCTGAGATTTCTATGAGTGGAAGGGCAGAGAAGGAAGATTTCTTCATGGAAGAGGAGGTGATAAAAGTACCAGAAAGAAAACAGGAATGTCAGAACAGCACAGATGGCAACTAAGAGTGAAGAGCTTGGCTCAAGGCAAAGCAGACAAATAGAGTAGTAACACTCATCCTATGCCTAGCAGAGAGAAGAGCCGAGTCAGAGAAGACAGAGGCACATGCTTATGAACAGTGATCAGTTGTTAAAGAACCCCAAATCTCAGCGTATGCAGGAGAGCATCACAGTACATAATGAATCTTCCTTTTGGAGGACAGAATGCATGATAGAAAAGTATGGAGTTTAAATTCCTGTTTTCTAGAGGAGGCCCTCAGAGGGTACCAGAATAGAAGCATTGTTTATATTGAGACCCAAATAGAAATAGCATGAGTGTAACTATATTATCACTAAGCCAAGTGTTAGCAATACTAGCTCTCTGAATCTAGGTGTGGTAGCACATACCTTTAGTCCCAGTACTCACAAAGCAGAGGTAGGAGGATGTCTGTGAGTTCTAGGCCAGCCTGGGGCTAGAGAGCAAAGTATTTTTAAAATTTATTTATTTATTTTATTTTTTATTGACAACTTCCTTAATTGTAGACAATATCCCATGGTACTTCCCTCCCTCCCCCACTTTCCCCTTTGAAACACCACTCTCCATCATATCCCCTCCCCCTCTCAGTCAGTCTCTCTTTTAATTATGATAGTCATGTGTAGGTAGTTTCAGGCACTGCGAGGTCATGGATATCCAGGCTATTTTGCAACAGCCATAGTCATGAGCCCTAGGGATGTAATGTCTGCCAGTGTCTGGCTAAATGTTTATACTATGCTCACCAAACTGCCCAGTAAGCACTTCTCCTAATTTCCATACCCATATATTAATGCTACTCTCACTTTTGGTTAGAGAAGCTTCTCTTTTCAGATGGTGGTGACCTTGGGATGACTCAGAAGGCACCATGGTGCTGAGAAGGGACAGAGGAGTGCTCAGCACTGAAGCATTTCTAACAAACCTTCCAAGGCTCAGGGTCCATTGCAGAAGAGGTGGCAGAAAGAATGTAAGAGCCAAAGGAAGAGTAGGACTCCTTACACCAAAGCATTTTTTAACATCTCACTTATAAAGTAAGTAAATATTCTTTTTTCACTTTTTAGGAAACTGGTTGTTCCTTTATCATTTGTTAAAAATAACTTTTCAGAGAATACAAGTCACCTAGTTTTGATATTTGCTTTAGGTAAACCATATTAATAGACAATGGCCCCATAAGGTCACAAGTTGGTGTCATCCAGTATTGTATTGAGTCCAAATATTTCTCTAAATTATTTCATAAGACTAATAAGGGAAAATGTGCCTAGACACATTTCTTTCTGAAAAACTTCTTAAGATGCAATTGAGAACATATCTGCTATTGCCAAGAAGTAACTTGCATGATCTATAAAAATTAGTCTATTTCTTATCTTAAATTATCCAATTGTTAAGCCACATCTTTGACAATGCCAGTCAATACTACCAATATCTTTATTTATTTATGTATATCTCTATCTATCTATCTATCTATCTATCTATCTATCTATCTATCTATCTATCTATCTATACCTATTTTTCTAATTGAAGCTGTTTAGAGTGTGCACCATATTTCTGCACTCACATAAATTAAAGAAACTATCTTGTTAACTGTAGAACTCTTTTAAATTTTGTTAGGTACACTGCCTTAGTTTGATTTTCCCCTAACACATACATTAAGATAAGGTTTTGAGTATGATCAGTCATTTAGGATGTGATTGAGGAGTAGAAGAATGGAGAGAATAAAGGGAGAAAAATCAATTAAGGATGTCTCCATGAGTTGTATCTGGTGAGTCTGCTGGTCTCAGTCCTACCAAGAACCCCATGGGGAACCATATAGTGTGCTTCTAAAAGGAGCTGACCTTCACTGACCTCTATGCTTGTGGTTAAGGATCAGCCATGAGAGAGTTAACTCCACACTTAACAGATCTGTCTGCTAGAGTGAGTGGGATTTGTGGTATCTGAGAAAGGAAAACTCACAAGCTTCATATGAGAGCAAAGTACAGGGAACTGTGCACAAAGCTGTGCTAAAATCATGGAGTGCAGTGTACTACAGCACAAATCCTGCTCAGATATGTTTGACACCTATAAACTATATCTTTTTGAGAAAGCCACTTGACCTTTGCAAATCTCTCCTTCATTTTCTATAAAATTAGCAAGAGAGAATTAAAAAAAAGAAGAAGAAGAAGAAGAAGCCTGGGAAATGGCTCAGTGGATAAAGTATTTGTCACTCAAGCTGGAGTACCTGAGTTGGATCCCCAGGCCTCACAAATACAGCCAAGCAGAAGTTATAGAATGCTCTGTAATATCAGCCTCTGACACAGGGAACAACAGCAGAGCAAGAATTGAGAGAGAAAGAGAAATCCTGTCTCAGATGAAGTGGAAATGAGAAGATGGACCAGAAGATTATTCTTTTATCACCACATGTGCTCAGATCACACACACACACAAAAAAAGAAAAATAATTTAAAGAAATAATACATTTCCTAGGCATCTATTTATTCAGTGGTTGTGGAGATGAAGTGTTCATTATTATTCCAAAATATAATCTCTGAAATAGATGTATGAACTAGTCAGGGTAGAGGCTGAGTAGTGGCTCATTGGCTGTGTGGCTTTTAGATAGTAATTTAGCTCCGTACATTATGAACCTCTCTGAATTTTGTCTATCTATAGCTTGTTATGAGCACTCTGAGGGGCTTCTAAGTCATTGCTTACATGCACATCTCAGTAAGCTCCATGGTGAGTTCCCTCTGCTTCAGGGTTTCTTAATGTGCACATTTGTGCATTTATGCACTTGTTCTGCAATGACTGTCTCTGGGATTTAAAAAATGTTAGATTTACTTTTTAGTGTTTTTTAATAAGAGATGGGGTCTCACTATGTTGCCCAGGCTGGAGTGCAGTGGCTATTCACAGCTTGATCCTGCTACTGATCAGCAAGGGAGTTTTGACCTGCTCCATTTCCTACCTGGGCTAGTTCACCCCTCCTTAGGCAACCTGGTGGCCCCCTGCTCCCCGAAGGTCACCATATTGATGCCCAAGAAAACACCCCATCAGCATAGCTCACTGCAGCCCAGAACTCCTGGACTCAAGCAATTCTCCTGCCTCAGCCTCCCAAGTAGCTTGGACTACAGGCATGTGCCACTGTGCCTGGCTAGATTTACATTTTTTATTTGAAATACCTAACAAGTTGATAGAATACACAGAAATATGAGAAGATACACTATACTCTAATTTCAATTCAACAATTAGAACAAGGTATGCCAGTCAGCATTACTGAGGGGTGTTCAGGAATGCATCATGAGTTATTACTTTAGGGCAGTTTGGGAGAATGCATATTTTTACAACTTTATACTACATTCTATTAGTCAACAAACACCTTTTGCCTATTTATGTCTTAATAGGAACAAAATTTTCTATATATGAAGCCCCTATCTTGAGATTCACGCTCATGGAATCCTCCTTCAAGCTCAGAGCTTGTGGATGAATAGAGAATAACTCTCTGTACACATATGCTATTCCACAACAGCCGCCTCAACTCGGGGCTCCAATATTGCAGTCATGATGCAGAAAATCATCAACACTACTGAGTGAAAATAATTTTGAGAGGTGAATTATTTTTAAACCTTTTTGTTTCCCTAGGGGACTGGTGCTGTAGAGGCCAATGGCATCACAAATGTATCCATGAACACCTTACTAGGAGCTTCCATACAAGGTCATGCTACTTAACAGCAAAGGGCACACAGACTAAAGATATTTGAGGAGAAATTGCTTTATCTTTAGGTGTCTCTATAAAACAGGAATTTTATTTTTGTTTTGTTATATAACTTGTCTGCATTGTGAAATTTGAACTATTTTATTTTATTTTTTAGCCTTTACCATCTCCCAGCACTTCCCTTCATAAATGAAGCACCTATCTTTTGATAAGCCTGCTTACAGCTAAATATAGGAATCATCATTAGATTTATTAATTGCCTTTTAATATTTATCTTATAAAACTGTCTTGGTGAAATCACTATTCTCTTTTATGAATGAGAGGAGAATGATAGACAAACAAAAGGCTAAAACCAGAGCTTTTGGTTATATTACTTTGATGTTTTCTTTTTCCTTCAGCTGAATCCTGGTTTTCAATTGTAGTATTTTACTTTTTGTTTTTAAATTTTAAGTTAGAAAATCATGTGAAGCACAAAGCATGATGACTATCTAGATATCAATAAGAAGTTAAAAAGAAGCACTCAAATAGTGACATGATGGTTTTCCTGTGCCATGGACCTGTGAAGTTACAAGAGATAGTGTGGCACCTGGTCAAAAATGTGCCACTTAGTTAAATTCCTTTAAGTAAAATAATCTCTTTTCATCCCAATGAATCACCTTTGAAGTAGCCAAGGCTCTTGGTGTTCCCCCTGCTTCGAATAATTTGGGTTGGGGACATGGCTCAGTCATTAAAGGAGCTTTCTTGCAAAGCCTGCTGGCCCAGATTTAATTCCCTGTTGCCAACATGAAGCTAGATGCATACAGTGGTGCATGCATCTGGAGTTCATTTGCAGTGGCAAGAAGTCCTGGCATGCACAAGGTCTCTCCCTCCCACCTCCACCACACTGATTGCAAATAAATAAATAAGACAGCTTTAAAATTTGAATAATCTACTCCAGAATCATGTGCAGGCTGTTACATCTCACACATCCACAGCAAGGTGCTTGTTCCAGTTAGCTTTAAGTGGAGGAATCATTTACATGCTTCCATGTAATTGTCTTTGGAAATAAGCACTTGTTTAGTGCCTTTTTTTTTCAAATTTTTAAAACATTTTTATTTTTATTTTTTTATTATTTTTTATTTATTTTTGGAGAGAGACAGAGAGAGAGAGAGAGAGACAGAGAGGGAGAGGGAGACAGAGATGGGAGTGCCAGCAGTCTCTCAGCTGCTGTGACGAAATTCAGATGCGTGAGGGCCCTTGTGTCACTTTGCATCTGGCTAAACGTGGGACCTGGAGATTGGAACCACTGGAGATTAGAACCAGCATTCTTAGGCTTGGAAGCAGGCACCTTAACCGCTAAGCCATCTCTCCAGCCCCCA
Source organism: Orientallactaga sibirica (assembly GCA_036365145.1). Lineage (NCBI taxonomy): Eukaryota > Metazoa > Chordata > Mammalia > Rodentia > Dipodidae > Orientallactaga > Orientallactaga sibirica. The sequence goes on from JAEOAD010000240.1 coordinate 4,850,654, forward strand.
AATTTTTATATATTTGTTTGAGAGAGAGAGAGAGAGAGAGAGAATGGGTTCGCCAGGGTTTCACGCACTGCAAACAAACGAACTCCAGATGCATGCGTCACCTTGTGCATCTGGCTTACGTGGGTCCTGGAGAATCGAACCAAGGTTGTTTGGCTTTGCAGGCAAGCGCCTTAAATGCTAAGCCATCTCTCCAGCCCCTGTTTAGTGCCTTTTTATTTTCATGTAGTGAAGGAAAAGCTATGGCATGATTATTCTAAAGGAAAAGTACTCATGAAGAATAAACAAAAATGAATAATGAAAAGCAAAACAAGAGCCATGAAAAATATCAGTAACTATTTTTAAAAGTTATTTTTAAAAAATATTATTTTATTTTTATTTTTATTTATTTATTTGAGACAGAGAGAGGGGGAGAGAGAGAGAGAGGGAGAAACAGAGTGAGAATGGGCACACCAGGGCCTCTAGCCACCACAAATGAATTCCAGACACATGCACCACCATGTGCATCTGGCTTATGTGGGAACTGGAGAATCAAACCAGGGTCCCTAGGCTTCATGCCTTAACCACTAAACCATCTCTCCAGCCCATTGAAAAGTTCATAATAAAAATTTTATGGGAGGATTAGAAATGCAGAGACTGTCCTGACACATATTAAAATAGAAATGAGAACCCTGTGAGGACAAACCCAAACAAACCTAAATACAGATGTAAAGAAAGCTTGGGCTATATTTTAAGTACTGAAAATTCAGGATACAAGTGCAAAAGAATATCACAAAAATCTTAATCATGTTTAATCAACTCTCTGGTTGCCATGATGCCTGCCAGAGTCCTCCTTCAGTTGGCCTGCCTCGCAAATAAGGTGGCTGATAGCACTGCCTAATGCCTGCTCTATGGTGTCCTGCTGTGTTCTAACCTCCTGGTGGGTGTCTGGGTATTAGTTGACCTTGGAAGTTAGAAGAGATTGCTATGAATGCACACTTGAGGTTCAGCCTTCTCTAACAGGATCCTGCTGTACTTCAAGTAGGAGAATTCACATAGCTAATTACAGCAAGACATTGCTCCTGGGTCTTACAAAAAGTGGATTTGATTTGAAGTTAATGAATGATGAATTTGTTCTATGATAATATATCATTAGATTCCCACTAAGAAAGGAGGCTTCTGAGGATCATTATGAAAGTCAACTTGCCAGATAGAACATATCACCTTAATCGAGAAACCTCATCTGAAGCCTAGCTCTACATGGGAAAGAATGCACACAGAACACATCAAAACAATTAGACATACCACCTTGGACTTGATGGGGTCTGCCTCCTCAGAATACCTGATTACATGCTAGTTTCAAAGCAATCTCTAATGTGGCCACTAACTCTTTCTCCTCCAAGTAGGAAACTGGGATGGGAAAAATAATTAGCTGCCTTCTGAAACAGGAGTGATGCTTTTGCTCCTGTGAATGCTATGGTTTAATAATGACTTGCACATACCACTGATTCATATTAGTCTTTTTTCCTTTTTTTTTAATTAGTTATCTAGACAATGTGCCTACAGCCATGATGGTACCATTGTTCGCCTTCTCCCTGCCCTCCCCCTCGGGGATTGTGGGTCTTGCATTGTGGGTATAGCCATCAGTTATGGGGGTCAGGCAATGTCTCTGTGCACAATGACCCAACTCATGGCTCTAACAATCTTTCTGCCCCCTCTTCCATGAATTTCCCTAAGCCATGTTGGGTTCATTTTAGGTCTACTTCAGTGATGATGTCATGTGAGACTCTGTGTCTCTGGATGTCTGGTTTGGTAGGAGCTGAGTGTTCTCTGTGTCTATCTCCTTCACCCCTGTGCTGATACCAGGTTTCCTGAGAAAGCAGCACTCTTGCTCATTTCCCCAATTATTCTATGGGCTCAGCTGGTGCCCTGGTGAGGTTTGATGGGCTAATTCTCTCCTCAGGTTCTACTTCCATCTGAAAAAGAGAAGCAAATTCTCCAACGGAGAGTGAGGTCAGTGCAAGATACATGGGTAACCATTATTGTTTTAGAGAGAATTTAATGGAGGTAGGCCCTCTTGCATCCCACTATTGGTGGGATCTTGACATTGGAGAGTGAACTCATTTTTGGATATAGTTCTGACTTGTTTTCCAGTTCCAGGTATGGGTTCCGTTCCACTGAGCAGATCTGTTAGTCAAATCAAGAGCAGTTGATTACCCACCATGGCTGTGTGCCACTATTGCACTTGTGTGAGCATCACGTCAGGTTGATTGCTGCTGGGTGGTATTTTTAAGAATCCTCGTTACATGCGGGCATGTTTTACAAATGATATCCTAAGACTATAGTTCTTCCTCTTTACAAAAGGACAATCATTCTAAATCTTCTTCATCATCTATAGGAGACTTTCTAAACTAACACCCTTACAGTTATTTGACTCCCCAGGGATAATTATAAAATTATTACTGGCACATAAATTATATAATTTATCTAACTTGCTATGTCTCTGATTCCTACTTTTCAAGTCAGACTTATAAGCAAGATACAAGCTTTTAGTAAGCTTTCCAAAGTATTTTTAACAAATTCCAGGTTAAACATTGATATTCCCTTGATGAGATGAAAATTCCTCTGTGAAAACAGAATTCACACATGTTGCCTCCACTTCTACTGTAATAAGCTCTTACTCATTCTGTTCTGGCTTTTGCTCTCCTTGATGCTCATACTCTTACACTGATACTCTGTATCATTTTATGAAGCCTGCCTTTATTTAACTTTACAATGACTTCCTTTTTGTAAAATCAAATACATACTTTTGTTGTTTAGCCTCTCTGCAACACTCAACCAATTTATCACTCTATGGGATTGGGAACTCTCACTTTTCTGGCTCTACATGACTCTGAAGTATCTTGGGTGTTTATTCTATCTCCAAAAAGCTACTCATTATCCATTAACAGAAGGTTCTATTACAGTTATGTTGTAAATATTAAAGGCCCTGAGATCTCATAGCTTCCTTTTTTCAGGTTCTTTCTTTCTTTCTTTCTTTTTTTAAATTGTTGCAGTTGCTGTGGTAGTTTGAATATTTGGCCCCCAATATATTCAGTGTTTTATTACCTTATAATTTGCATCTGCAGCCACCTTGCTGGAAGCAATGTCACTGGGCGGATCTTAAGGTGTGGTGGTGGGTTTGAGATTCCATTGTAAAGATATGCAAAGTGTGCTCAATAGGAGTTCCTGAGTTGTGGCTTTTATCTTGTGACTTTTGCTCTCTGGTCCTGAAAGAGCAGGCCAGCTTCTCCTGCCTTTATGGAACTTCCCCTGGATCTGTAAGCTTCAATAAATAATATCCCTTCCTCCATAACTGTGCCTGGTCTGGAAGTTCAATCTCAGATAATCTGAAGCTATCCGCTACAGTTGCCTCCTCAATTCTGGCACAAAGCACCCAACCCAAAGCAGCTTATGGGAGGAAAGGGTTTATTTTGGCTTCCAAACTTGAGTAGAAGCTCCATGATGGCAGAGGAAAATGAGGCAAGAGAGGAGGCTGCCATCACCTCCTGGCCAACATCAGATGAACAACAGCAACAGAAGAGTGTGCCAAACACTAGCTAAAGGAAGATTGCTGTAACAACCATAAGCCTGCCCCAACAACATATCTCCAACAAGGTTACCATACCCAAATTTCCACCAGCAGAGAACCTAGCATTCAGAAAACATGAGTTCCTGGGGGATGCTTGAATCAAACCACCACAGTGATTTAAATAATCCCAGCATAACAAGAGAATTTTTGCTTTCAGGTATGAGATGTAAGATTTTGGAAGTCATCACCCCTTCCAAATAGAAAAAAAAATGTTATCAAATATACTATAAAAACTTTTTCATGAACTTAATAGAAAACAGAGAACTCATGGCAAATTGTCACCCTAAAATCCGGAGAGACAGGTGGGTTAAGTCACAGCCTACTTACCTGATGAAGAAACCACTGGAAACAAGTGATTTCTGTGACAAACTGTTGGATTCTGAGTGAAAGTAGCTTAACAATGACAAACTTCCAGGAGGGACAATCATAAAGGTTCCTGTTGTAGTTACCTTTGCATGACTGAGAGAAAGCACCCAACTAAAACCAGCTGGTGGGGGGAAAGATTTCTTTGGTTAAAAAAATTTCAGTTCATAATGTTGAGAGGAAGGTTCATGATAGCAGGGGATAGTATGAAGTTAGCAGAGGCTAGGCATCATCTCTGTCATACCAAGGGCAAAACAGAAGGAGAGTGAGCTGATCTGCCCCCAGTACACCTCCTCTAGCAAGGCTCCTAAATTTCCACCATCTGGGGATAAAGCATTCACATCACATGAGTTTATGTGGGACATCTGATTCAAATCTGCACAGTCCCACATTCTTTTCATGGCATTTAATTCTAGAAACCCCACAAAGTTTTGAAGCAAAGAGTCAACAAAACTATGTTTGTGATTTTGGCAGGAAATAACTCTTACGAAATAATACAGTGCATTCTCCATAACCAAGGCCTCCTTTAGAGGTGAAGGGACTTGACAGGGTATTATCCTAGTTAGGGAAATGACATCCTCCCACCCTGCTACCAACACTTACTTTCTGATCTCACCTGAAAAGAAGGATGTAGGAAGCAGGTAATGATTGTAAAGGTGTGGTCCAGGGGAACAGGGGCTCTAAGACTGAGCTCAATTCACAGGATTGTAGTTATGCTTCCTCTCACTAAAACCTTGCCTTACAGGAAGAGGATTCTAGTAAAGCAATAATGAGCTAAAGCAGTAAGAGCTTCAGAGCTCAGACTCATCCTGAAGAGAGCTCTTTTAGGGAAATCCAGTATGAAAAAGAGAAGCCCAAAGACACAGAGAAAAGTAAGCTGGGACAAGTTTATAAGATGAATCTATAAGGGAGAGAAGAGTGCAGGAGAGGGTATAAATTAATGTAAATAAAATCTTTTATTATTCTTTTTACAAGATTATTATCTTATTGATCTAAAGTATAGTATGTATTTAAAGTAATAATAGTAAGTATATTGGGTGATATACTGCTATATAAAACAGGAATTTCTGTTTGAGATAAGTGGAAGAAATTAGGAATATTCTGTTAGCTATAATTTTATTACATATGAGCTTCTTTGAAATGTATTTAGAATAGTTAAAATGTATATTGAGAAACTGGAAAATTGGTTAATAATTTAGAAAGAAGTATAATTACTAGGCAAAGAAAGTGATTGTATGAAAAGATAGGAAATACAGAATGATAGATGGGAGAAGGATATTTATTTATTATTTATTTATTTATTTATTTGAGACAGGGAGAGACAGAGAGAGAGAGAGAGAATGGGCATGCCAGGGCCTTTAGCCATTGCAAATGAATTCCAGACACATGTGCCACCTTGTGCATTTGGCTTACGTGGGACTCGGAGAATCGAACCTGGGTTCTTAGGCTTGGCAGGCAAATGCCCTAACCACTAAGCAATCTCTGCATCCCCAGAAGACTATTTTTGGGGCAAGGTCTCACTCTATCACTCCAGGCGAGACTGATATGGGACTCTCTCTATAGACCACACTGACCTGAAACTCACTCTGTAGCCTAGGCTGGCCTCAAACTCATGGCTATCCACCTGAGTGCTGGGATTAAAGGTGTGAGCCACCATGCCCAGCTTGTAGGAGGTTTAAAAGATAATATGTGGCGGAAGAGATGTCTCAGCAGTTAAAAGCACTTGCTTGTAAAGCCTAACATCCCAGGTTCAAGATCCCAGTGCCATGTAAACTAGACACAAAGTAGCACATGCATCAGGAGTTTGTTTGCAGTGGCAAGAGGCCCCAGTGTGCACATTCTCTCTCTCTCTTTTTCTTCTCTCTGTCCCTCCTTGCAAATAAATAAAAATATTTTTAAAAATAATAGTGGAAGAAATAGAAAATAATCACAATTTAATGTAGTTATATGAAGTAATAACTTTAAATATGAACATTTGCAGTACATGAACAATAAGAGAGACATGATCAAACATGTAAAAATAGATATAAATAATTTGCTTTAAATACTAAAACTCAATTAAGTTAAAAGTAAAGGGTTGGAGAAAGCTACACCATACTAACACATCAAAACAAAGCAAAAGTAGCTATGTTAATTTCAGAAAAATCAGCATTTAAATAAAAATATCATTCTGGGTAAAGATCCTTACATACAATAAAAAGGTAAAGTTTCCAGGCTGGAGAGATGGCTTAGGGGTTAAGGCGCCTGCCTCCTAAGCCTAAGAACACTGGTTCCAATCTCCAGCGGTTCCAATCTCCAGGTCCCACGTTTAGCCAGATGCAAAAGTGACACAAGGGCGCAATGCCGCACTTGACCACAAAGGGGCGTACACATCTGGATTTCATTCACAGCAGCTGAGACACTGCTGGCGCACCCATCTCTGTCTTCCTCTCCCTCTCTCTCTCTGTCTCTCTCTGTGTCTCTCTCCAAAAAAAAAATAAAAAAATTTGTTTAAAAAGGTAAAGTTTCCAAAACATAACAATAATACTTATGTTTACATCTATCAAAACAACATCAGTGTATGGAATGCTAGGCAGGACAAATGGAAGGAAGGAGAAATAAACAAATACATTATTATAGTTGAGATCTTTACCGTCTTTCTATCTGCCATTGATAATGAGGTAACAATAAGTAAGTATGTAATTGACCCAACAGCTCCAACATCCCATAATATCTAATTGGCATTTTGAAAGTTTCTGTTGAAGAACATAATACATGTTCTTCCCTAACTCACATAGAATGTTACTCAAGAAAGATCACACTGGGCCATAAAACCCTTCTTAACAAATTTACAGGAACATAAGTCATACAAATTAACAAAGTATGTCCTCTGACCAAAATGGGATTAAATTTGAAGCCAATAACATAAACTTCACTGCAAAAATTCAAAATATTTATAGATTAAACAACACATTTCTCAGTTATATATTATGTCATTGGAGGTCTTGAATAAGAAAAATTTTACTACTGGAACTAAATGAAAATAAAAGTAAAATATATAAAATTCATTGGACATAGATAAAGGAGTATTCAAAGGGAAACACATAGCATTGGACATTTACATTTGAAGAGAACAGCCAGGTATAGATGCAAATGCCTATAATCCCTGCACACAGAAACTGGAGACAGAATTATCAGATCGAGACCAACCTGGGTTAAAAAGCAAAGTCTAGGCTAGTCTCAGCAACCTGAGAAAGAGAGAAGTGGTGGGGGAAAGAGGGAGGGAAAGAGAAAGAAAAAGACAGAGAGACAAAAAAAAAAAAAAATCAGCATCAATTACCTAAGTTTCTAGGGATTTTTTTTAATCTTTCAAAGAAGAGTAATATAAACCTAAATGCAGCAGAAAAAGCAAATAAATAATAAAATGTACAGCAGAAATTAATAAAATTGAAGTGAGGAAAATCACAAAGAAAATTAATGAAACCAAAAACTAGTTCTTTCAGAAGATTAGAAAAGAAAAACTCTCTGGTCAGGCAACTGAGGAACTAAAGATAATTTATTAATATCAGGAATAAAAAAGGGCTCATGACTACTAAGTCTCTGAACACTGAGAAAATAATGAACTATTATAATGAATGACTACATTCCCAGAAATTCAATGACAATCCCTTAGAAGATACAATTCACAACAAAAGAAAAAGAATGATTGAATTATCTTAAGTCTGTTAAGTATTTTGTAATAAATAAAACTCTTTGAAAAGAGAAAACAATAGTTCTACATGGTTTTAGTGCTGAATTTTACTAAAGAGTTAACCATTTCTTCCAAGGCCAAACAAATATAAATATACTTCACTTATACTAGAGCTTACATTCACACCTGAAGTCATAGGAAAGTATCACAGACTACATTTATTTTGTTTGTTGCTATGCCATCTGTCTTTTCCAGGAGAGCAGAGAAAACATTAAATGCTTTCACAAATACATCCTCATTATCACATTATATGGTAGCTAGTATTCTGTGTATTTGTTCAATCAATGAATGTGTCTAAGAAAATATAGATTAACCAGATTTTATGCTATAGAAGCAAAAATTTCTCATTACATTTCAAAAGTAAATTATTTGTCTCACATTCTTAAAATTTCCAAATTTATTTTGCATAGTATTTTTGTATTTCCTGGTAAAAAACCAAACTATGAAATAACAATCAAAAGTACAGACATGACTTCCAAGTAAGATGGCTGCATAGGAGTCACACCAATCCAGCCTAAGGAAGGATTTGAGCAAAACCACAGCAAATACACTCTTAGCATGAAAAGTTAAGGTGTATAGGTTTTTATTGACAGAAAGAAATAATAAAGATTAGGGCAGAAATTAATGAAATAGAAACCAAGAGAACAATCCAAAGAAACAAAGAGTTGGTTCTTTGAAAGGAAAAACAAGATTGATAAACCCTGAGCAAATCTGACCAGAAGAAAGAGAGAAGAGACAAAAAATAATAAAATTACAGAAGGAAAAAAACACCATTACAACAGACACCAAAGAAAATCAGAAAATCATAAGGGCATATTTTAAGAAGATATATGCCTCTAAGTTCAAAAATCTGAAAGAAATGGATGATTTTCTGGATTCATATGACCTACCAAAGTTAAATCAAGATGACATAAGCCATTTAAATAGAGCTATAATGAGCACAGAGATCCAAGCAGTTATAAAACATATACCAACTAAAATTAAATATTGGGGCCCAGGGCTGGAGAGACGGCTTAGTGGTTTAGGCGCCTGCCCGTTAAGCCAAAGAACGTCAGTTCCAATCTTCAGGTCCCACATTTAGCCAGATGCAGTGATGCAAGGGTGCAATGCTGCACTTGCCCGCAGGGGGGTACACGCATCTGGAGTTCATTCACAGCAGCTGAGAGGCTGCTGGTGCGCCCATTCTCTATCTGTCTATCTCTCCCTCTCTCTGTCTCTCTCTGTGTCTCTCTCCAAAAAAAAAAAAAAAAAAATGGGGCCCAGATTCGATTCACTGTTAAATTTTACCAGACCTTTGCTGAAGAACTAACACCACTGCTTCTCAAACGTTTCCATAAAATAGAAAAGGAAGGAATTCTACCGAAATCCTTCTACGAAGCCATCATTACACTGATACCAAAACCATATAAAGACAGACCAAAAAAAAGAAAATTACAGGCCAGTTTCCCTCATGAACATAGATGCAAAAGTTTTCAAGAAAATATTGGCAAATAGAATACAGGAAGATATCAGAAAGTTTATTCCGCCCAACCAAGTACGGTTTATCCCAGAGATGCAGGGATGGTTCAACATATGCAATCGATAAATGTAATACATTATATAAATGGACTGAAGAACAAAAAATCACACAATCATCTCAATATATGCAGAAAAGGCATTCCGCAAGATCCAACATCCCTTCATGGTAGAAGTCCTCCAGAAACTGGGAATAGAAGGAAGCTATGTTAACATAATAAAAGCTATTTTTTATTATTATTATTATTATTATTATTATTATTATTATTACTACAAGCCTACAGCCAACATAATACTAAGTGGGGTAAAGCTTTTCCACTAAACTCAGGAACAAGACAAAGGTATCCACTGTCCTCACTTTTATTTAATATACTAGTGGACATCCCAGATATAGCAATAAGGCAAGAGACACTCATAAAAGTGATTCTAATTGGAAAGGAAAAGATCAAATTATTATTTGCAAATGATATGATTCTACACATAGAGGACCCTAACGAATCTACCAGCAAACTGTTAAAGCTGACAAACACTTTTAGCAAAGTAGCAGGATACAAAATAACACACAGAAATCAGTAGCTTTTCTATATGCTAATAATAAGCATGTAGAGGATGAAATAAGGGAATTGCTCCCATTCACAATTGCCTCAAAAAAAAAATAAGGTACCTTGGAATAAACCTAACCAAGGAAGTGAAGGATCTCTACAATGAAAGCTTTAAAACACTCAGGACAGAAATTGCAGAAGACACAAGGAAATGGAAAGACATCCCATGTTCTTGGATAGGAAGAATCAATATTGTGAAAAGTCAATCTTACCAAAAGCAATCTACACATTTAATGCAATCCACATTAAATTTCCAATGATGTTCTTCACAGAAACAGAAAAAACAATCCTAAATTCATTTGGAAGCACAAAAAACTCAAATAGCCAAAACAATTTTAGGCAACAAAAATAAGGTTGGTGGTATCACCATACCCAATTTTAAGCTACATTATAAGGCCATAGTAACAACAGCATGGTACTAGAACAAAGACAGATATGTAGATCAATGGAACAAAATAGAGGACCAAGATGTTTATCCAGGCATCTACAGTCATCTGATTTTGACAAAAATACCAAAAATATTCATTGGAGAAAAGACAGCCTCTTCAACAAGTGGTGCTGGGAAAATTGGATATCTATATGCAGAAGGATGAAAATAGATCCTTGTCTTTCTCCATGCACAGGAATCAAGTCCAGATGTATCAGAGACCTTACTATCAGACTTGAAACTCTGAAACTGCTGGAGGAAAAGGTAGGGGAAACCCTACAACATATTGGCAAAAGCAATGTCTTTCTGAATTTAACCCAATTGCTCGGGAAATAAAGCCATTAACCAACCACTGGGATCTCATGAAATTACAAAGCTTTTGTACAGCAAAGGACACTGTAAATAGAGACAACCTACAAAATGGGAGAAAATCATTGACAGCTATACATTTGACAGAGGAATAATATCCAGAATACACAAACAACTCAAAAACAAAAGAATAAGAAATCAAAAAGCCCAGCTAGAAAATGGGCTATGGAACTAAATAGAGAGTTCTCAAAGGAAATAATACAGATGGCATATAAACATCTAAAGCAGTGTTCTACATCCTTAACCATCAGGGAAATGCAAATTAAAACTACTTTAAGATTCCATGTCATACATGTCAGAATGGCTACCATCAAGAAAACAAATGACAAATAAGTGTTGGGGTGGATATGGAAAAAGGGGAACCCTTCTACACTGTTGGTGGGAATCTAGTCTGGTACAGCCATTGTGGAAATCAATGTGGAGGTTCTTGAGAAAGCTAAAAATAGATTTACCATATTATCCAGCTATAGCACTCCTAGGCATATATCCTAATGACTCTTCTCACTATCTTAGAGATACTGGCACAACATGTTTATTGCTGCTCTATGCACAATAGCTAGGAAATGGAACCAGCCTAGATGTCCCTCAATAGATAACTGGATAATAAAGATATGGTACATCTACACAATGGAGTTCTATTCATGTATGGCACAATATAGGCCTGGTCCTAGCCAGACCGCATGGCAGAAGAAAACAGACACTCATGCAAATTTGTTTCTGTTCATGACTTCTTTCATTTTTATTCACTTATTGGTCACCTGGACTTCTCCAATAAGTAGTTATATTAACAGAAGATCACAGGAGTTATCACTGTCTTTGAGGCCTTTCTTGTCTGGGAATGTTTGCCAAGGGTTGGTTCAACCATGAATGATAACTTGTCTTGATAAATGTTCTAAGATCAATTTTGTTTTCCCTCAGAATTGTAAACACTTTCCAGATGTCATTGAAAACTGTTGTGGAGAAATCTTTGATATTTATGGTCTCCTGCCCCTCACCCATTGTAGAAGATAAGGTCATTGTCCTTCCTACATATCTGAAAAAAAGGACTCTTTTTTTATAAGCCCATAATTTACCTAGAATATATTTTAGAATCACTATGAATTCAGGAGATATTTCACCCTTTTATATTTCTCAATAATTTTTCTACCTATTAAATAGATACTCTACTGTTCTTATATTACACCATCGTTGGCCTCCAAATTGCTCATCTTCTTATAGTTTAAGCCATTAGGTTTACTTTTCTTTATGGAATGTATCACTGTAAGCCTTTCCCTCAGGGCAGAAATCCAATATTTTCCTCTCTTTGTAGGCCCATCTTGTTTCTAATTTATTTATTAGAGCTATAAATGTTGATGTTTTGAACTTGATTTGTTTTATGAGCTTTGAAATTTCCCCTTTCATTTTATTCTCGTTTAGTGCCTTGTCTTTGACCTGTTGTTTTATTGATTTTGTATTTTTATTAAGTACTTTATAGCTCAAAACACACTTGGAAAGTTTTCTTCCCTTCTCTGGGTAATATATTTTCCTGCCTATGTACCTCATCTTTTCTGGCATTGTATATACCTTTACCCTTTCCTTTGTTAGAATATGTATAAATTTACTTGCTGGTTATTTTTTAATACCTTGCTATTGTTCATGAGTGTGTTTCTAGTATGAATGTTAATTTTCTCTGTCATTATGAAAGTGAATAGTCTTTGATATTGCCATATTTTATCCATACTACAACTTCAGTACAAGATCTTATTTGCTACACATTTATCAATAGCCTGAGTTTTTGTTGTGTTGAAAATGAGAAAAGTGTACCTGAAAGCAAATTGTTATCTTAGAAGAAAGGTGTCCTCTGTTTCAGAATCAGATTTGTTTAGAATGTCTTTAACAAGTAAAATGCTCGAGATTATTTCCAGTTTTACCCGAGACTGTTCTTCAGGGTCTCATTTTGACGTTTTCATAGGATGCTGATTCAGTGTCCACGTGTACCTCACCAGCCTGGAACTCCCAGCTAGAAACCCCAAGCGTACTGAAGGCTAGATACTCTTCCTGCATGCGGGCTGCAGTGGCAGCACAAGCCAAAGCCATTTTGAAATTTCTGTTTCTTCCTTTGCACATTATTTTTCAAAGTTTATTTTACATAACATCTTACCACTTTTTATTAATAATATATTAGGAGAGATAAACCCTGAGCTTAGACTTTCCATACCATCTTTACCTAAAGGTTTCAGTCCCCTTATGTTTTCAAAAGCAGAATTAAGATATCGTAAAACATCTATCTGAATTTCACTGGCTAAACATAGCCACATAGCCATGAGTATGAACAGGAAGCACATACGTGTTTCATGAAAAATGCCCTTCAGAATTCATTGTTGGGTAAAGGAAAAATGCAGAGTGTAGAGCAGGACTTACATGGAAGAGGGAGTGACATAAAAGTTATTGTAAACTCAAATGATACTTGCATGAGCAAGTGTTGTATAGACAAATGATTTAAATGTGTCTGTGCCTGTCTCCGTGTGCATGGATATGAACAAATCAAAGTCCTAGTAACAACCATGTGCAGTTTATGATATTATTACAGTTGGTTTTACAAAGCAGTTGTATGGGGTACAAGATTCTGATTGCTGTACTTATTTTTCATCACTTTGTGTTTTTAAGACATTAAAAATTTCTCCTTTATTATGTGGTCAAAAATACTTCATTATCGTTTTAATCTATGTTCTTGGTAACTTTTTTTCTGTTGACAGACATGATCAAAATTTCTTAACATTTTTAATTACATTATTAGTCTGTCATTGGTTCCTGGGTTTATTTTTGTAATTTTTTTTATGAGAGAAAGACAGAGAGTGAGAGAATTGGCATGCCAAGGGCTTTGGCCACTGCAATTGAACTCCAAACATGTGCACCACTTTGTACACGTAGGTGACCTTGTGTGCTTGTGTAACCTTGTGTGTCTGGCTTATGAGGGACCTGGGGAGTTAAACATGGATCCTCAGGCTTCACAGGCAAGCACCTTAACCATTAACGTATCTCCCCAGGCCAATTTCTGGGTTCTTTATATGTTCTTAATACTAGTCCCTTGTCAGATATGTTTGTTGGAAACAGTGCCTTCCAGTTTGTGGAATATTCTTTTATTCTATTTATGCTCCTGTTTACTAAATGCAGTTTCTTATCTTTAATGTCACTGAAACTGTCACTCTTTTCCTTATATGTTCTCTTCTTACTATGTCTGTATGTGCATGTGCATGTGTTAATGAAGGCTTTCATTGCCTTGGAGGTATAAATATGTTTTCCATGTTGTTTTATAAAGATTGTAGTTTGCCTTTTACATATAGGTCTTCAACATATGTGCTATTAATTCCAACTTCATTCTCATTTCATATAAACAATTAGGAATTCTGATGTCATTTAGCCAAGAATATTTTCCTACTAATATGCATAAATCAGTTTTCTATTTCTATGGATATTTTTCTATATTCTTTCCTAATTTCGATTTTGTCTATGTCTACCATTAAGCCATTGTATTAATCATTGAGCAATGAATTAATTTTTTGACATAGATCAATGTGAATCTCCCCACACTGCCCCATGCCTAATTAACTGGTTGTTCTTTAACCTTTGCTCATCCATATAAATTTTCACATAAGTTAATCAAACTACACACACATACAAAATTTTAGTTTTTACGAGAATTCTTTGCATTTATTATTATAATAGACTTAATCAATGCACATCATATATTATCCTCATTACATAGTACTTTTTCAATGTTTTATTACTTTAGCCATAAAGAGCATGACTAACTTCACTTAAATTATTCTCAAATACTATAAATTCTTTGTATTTTATTATGATTATTTTATTATCTACATAAACGTGGCTGACTTATGGATACTCTCAATCCAAAAGTAGTGCTAAATTCCCTGATTATTTTAATATTTTATTTCCAGCATTCTAGTTATTATAAATTTTATTTCTTTTTTATCTTATTGTTCTAATCAGGCCTGTGCTGCGGTTTGTTTGTAAAATGTCACCAAATGTGAACACTTGGTCCCCAGCTGGTACTGCTTTTTGGGGAGGTTGGGCCTGGCTTTAGGAATTGGATAACTAGGGGAGGACCTTGGGGTTTATAGCCTGGCCTGATTGACCCTTCTCTACTTCCTGTCTGCGGAGATGTGAGGAGTCTGAGGTGCAATGCAGCTGTCTTGTAACTGTAGCTTGCCCTCCATAGTACACTGGATCCCCTCAAACTATGAGCCAAAATGAATTCCTTTAGGTAGTTTTGGCAGGTATTTGGTCACAACATAGAGGAAGGTAACTAACAGAGACCTACAAAGACAATTTTGAAAACAAATGCTTTCTCTTTCACCAGAGATGAAAGGGGAAAATTCTCAAAGTTTCATAATAAATTAAGAGGTTTGAGATAGAATTCTAAAGTGCTTATAGACTAAGGCAGTCTAATGCATTCTTAATTTATTAAGCATTTGTATCATAAATGGATTTATAATTTTATCAAATACTTTCCTATTCTCTGAATTGTTATATATGGGTGTCTAATTGGTATAATTAACTATATTGGTTGACTTTCCCACTAAACTGAAGTTGCTTTCCTGAAGTGATCTCAACATGCTCAGGCCATGTTATTTATCATTTGCCCAGTTCAAGATTAGCTCTATTGGCTTTTCTGATAGGTTTCTTAGAATCCTTGCAACAGAAATACAGTCAGCATTTTTTTCTTTTCTTACTGTTGCCATTTTGTGTATCATGGTCATGCCAGGTTCATAAAATGGAAATGTTCAATCTTTTTGAAATCATATTAAAATTTTATTGGGTAATTTTACTAAATTTTCCCTTAAATTGTTGGACATTCAATGATTAAAAATTATAGTGATAAAGTTATTTTGCTTCTTTATTTCTACAGAGATAATTTAACTTTTCATTTTTTATTCTTAGAACATTTTAATAATTATCTTCTTGCTTTATTTTTTTTAAGATGTTACTAAATAGTATTCTTCGAGGAATGTCTTTTTTTTTCTGTCAATTTTACATCCTTGACATAAACTTACCTACATATGTCCCCTTGTGATATATTTAGTACATGTAGCATCTATCATCATAAGAAACATTTTCACTTTGAAATTAATCTCTCTTCCTCCCTCTCTGCCTCTTCTTCCTACCTGCCTTTCTTTCCTCCATCCCATGCTTTCCAACAAGGTTGTCAGAGCTCTACCAAATATATGCTTTCAAAGAACAAAGCTTATTGACAAAATTTATATCTTTATATTTTATTAGCATCTTCCTTTAATTATTTCCTCCTTGCTAATTTCTTCTGATATATTCTGACATTTTCCTTTAATTTGTACAGATAATTTTCTTTCTTTTCTCAGTATTTAAGTGTGTGTGTGTGCGTGTGTGTGTGTGTGTGTGTGTGTGTCTACAGGTGTATTTCATAAATATTTGCATATAGAATCTTAATTATTATTTGAGCTTCAGTATTTGCTGATGTCCATTATCCCTTTCTCCCATATATTGTGTGAGTATTTCTAAGTGCACATCTTCTTTCTATTTGTAATGATTTATTTATATAGGATGTAATTGTACCATAGTCATAAGTAATAGCTATATGATTTAAGTTCTCAGAATGATTGACATTTATGGCATGGTGAGTGAATAATTTTTAGAATGCTCATTATACAGTTTTATACAAAATGTATTCTGGTATTTTTAGGTAAGATTCTCCATTACATATTTCCAACATCAAGCTAGTTAGTTGTATCCTTCTCAAGGTTTGATATGTCAATGACTGAAAGATTTAACTAAAATTTTTCATCAATAATGTAGCATTTTCAATTTGTCTTGCCAAATTTTCACCTTGTTACATCATGCTATAAATAAAGATTATTTACACCTTCATGGAATTCATTCATTTTTTTATACTAGTGGTAGCACTTAATTATATATCACCAAATAGCACAGTTCAGTTTTGTCCATTTTTGAAATTTATGTCACTGCATAATAGAATATGTATGATGTTGTCATCCTTGGTTTCTTGCTCTCAACTCACTCATTCATGTTGAGTAAAGTTACAGCTGTATTCTTTCCCAGTTGCTGCATATAACTGTTTTATGATTAATCTATAATTATCCATTAAAATGTTAAAATGGTTTTAGTTAGCTATAATTCCGAAAACCCAGGCTACAAATCAATAAAATGAGTATTTTTTTCTGACTTTCAGAAATTAGCATCAGGGTCCTAGACACATGATCACTGCTGCCACCATTGGAGTGAGTAGATACTGACAACTTGTTTCCTACTTGCCTCCTGTATCTGTCTCTGATACTTGAGCTTATAAAACTTGAATTCACTGTTTTGCAAAAGTGCCTTCAAAGTAAAAAATCAACTTTAGAGTATCGCCTCTTTCTCTTGGGAGCCAATATTTTTTAGTATTTGTCCTTACTACTTTACTACTTCTTTGTTTCTTATCAGTAGGCTGATAGATATAAGATATTCTTTTTATGATATCTGAATTTGTAGTTTCTGTCAGTAAGAGGCTTGGGCTAAGGGCTTAGTTTCCTTTCCTCCATTGCAGGGAAAAGGAAGAGCCATGTGTAGGTACCTTTTCAGTGTCCTTCTATGGCAATTAATAAACTGGGTCCCAAGGTTCAGCTCTACCTTCCTTTAGAAGTAAAGTGTATAATCCTCTCCTTGAATCCAGGTCCTGGCACTGCTTCACAATGGAATATGCTGAAAGTGCTGACATCCAGGCTCAGACCTTGGGAAAATGGCAGCATGTACTTTATATCTGTAGGAATAGTGTTCTTTCAAGTCTCATTGTGAATACAACTATTTACTTTTTGTAGCTAGTGTGCTGGGTGGCCCAACACTCTATCACATCAATCACAGAACTGGGCAAATCAAAGATTTTCTCCACATTGATTGTACATGCTTTGTATAATCCATCAATGTAATAAATGTCATAAAGTATGCATAATATTTGTAGAGAAAAATGTATTTTAAAAACATAATAAATATTTCTTTCATATTTAATATAAGCACTTAATATGTTTGGAAAAGCTATCTTTATAAGATATAAAAGAACATTTGTTGTGAAGTAAATACAAAAGATGAATAATGCTGTTTGAAACACTGATTCTCAGACATCACTTTAAATTAGAATCATATAGGGGTTGAAATAAAATACAAGTAGCTAATACCTTAATACCCAAGGAGGGAAAATTGAGAACTGGTTAATGCTCAATCTTGGCTAAACATTATGAGAATTTATTGAGCTTTAAGATACTAATGCACATATTATATTCAAGACAAGTTAAATCAGAAGGTATAAGGACTAGATCTACACTCAATGCTTTTTAAATGTCATCAGAATTTTACAATGTGTATTTTAAGTTGAAAATTTCTTATTGATTCTCTATGTCGTTATAAGGAAAATATTTTTTTAAAGTAAACTTCTGGGTCTGGAGAGATATCTCACTGAATAAAGAAGGCTTGTTGTACAAACATGAGGATCAGAGTTCAGATCTCCAGCCAATACTTAAGAAAGAAAAAGCTGGACATGGTGGGCCACACTTGTAATCCCAGCAGTGGGGATATGGAGACAGGAGGATCCCCAGGTTTTTCTGGCTCACTTGTCCAGCAAAATTAATGAGCTCTGGGTCTAGTGAGAGACCCTGTGTCAAGAAAATAAAGTCAAGAGTACTAGAGAAAGACACCCCGCGTGGACTTCTGTCCTCTATATTTATTCACACATGCATGTGCACACCCACATAAACACATGCACCCATACACATAAAAACATGTATATGCACATGTAGGCACACCACAAACACATACACAATAATGTGAAATAAAATAATAACATAAAAATTGTTTATATATGCATTCTCAGATCAGTTTAGTCAAATTAGTACCTAATTTATAGCTAGACATGATGGCACACTCCTAACTCCCAGCATTCCAGAGGCTGAGGTAGGAGGATCACTGTGAGTTTGAGGCTAACCTGGGTCTATAGAGTGAGTTCCAGGTCAACCTGGGCTAGAATGAAACCCTGCCTTGAAAAAGAAAAAGCAAATAATTTAACATATAACTTGCCTGAAAACTGTTCTTCTTTGTATTTTACTACTAGAAAAATACTCAGTGATGTGTAGAAATTTGAAATGAAATGGCCCACTCAAATTAGAGAAACTAATCCTGACCTAGGAAATACATTCCAAATTTAAAGTTACATAAATTCAATGTCACAAAAATGTTGTTTCTGTTCTGAGTGCACAAGCAGAATACTAAAAGAGTTCATTTAATTGTAAAAATAATCATTTTTATATAGTATGCAATAACTGAAATTGATAAACAGGGTAGTAGAAAAGTCTAAAAAGGATCACTACCTTCAAGGCAGTGCATCCTAATCAGAAAAAAGAAAATAAATACTGTGACAGGGACTATGAAAGAAATATCTGTGCTGCTATAATACACTTTTATAGAAAAAGATTGGCAGAGGAGACATTTCACTCAGTGTAGGCCCTAAGCCTTATGAAATTTGTCTATGCTTCATTTTTTAAAAAATTTATTTATTTGTTTGAAACCAGAGAGAGAGAAAGATAGAGATAGAGAGAAGAGAGACAGACAGAAAGAGAATCAGCACACCATGGCCTCCAGCCACTGCAAACTAACTGCAGACTTATGTACATCTGGCTTACGTGGGTCCTGGGGAATCAAACCTGGGTCCTTTGGCTTCTCAGGCAAACACCTTAACTGCTAATCCATCTCTCCAGCCCCCTATGCTTCTTTTTAAACTAGTTCATTCATTCATTAATTAGTGTGTGTATAAGTGGATGTACATGCTACAATGGGCATGTTGATGTCAGAGGACAACTTCAAGGTGTTATACATTACGTATAGGAATATAAACTGTCAGACTAAGTGCCCTGCAAGCTTTGGATTCTTCTGGCTTTACCTTCTATTGTCCTGGGCCCATTGGGATTACAGATGTATATGCCAGTTTTCATCCAGCTTTACTTGGGTGTGCAGGAATTGAACCTAATCCAGCAGGCTTTGCAATCAAGTGCCTTTAATTGCTGAGCCATCACGCCAGCCTGGAGGCCTTCCTTAATGGAGTTATGATATTTACTGTGAGGTCATTAAGTTTCAGTCATTTCCTCTGGGTAGTGGGTGACTGGGCCTCAGGATGTTCATTCTACCCCTCTGTGACCCTTACAATCTTTCCTCTGCCTCTTCTGCAATGTTCTCTGAGCCATGGCCTGTTGGCAGTCTTATTTAGTGTTGAGTTCTCTGTAGCCTCTGGATTTCTGCTTTGATAGTATTTGATTGGTCACCATCACCCTGGAGATGGTTGTCAGGCTAGCAGTAAGAATAGTATCCATGTTACCAATTCCCCTGCAATTTCTCATAGGCTGAGGCAGATGTGATAGAAGTGACATGTCTCATGATGGGTAGTTGGCTACCTTCTTGCAGATCTACCTTCTGTAGATCTTTACTCTCCTCTGTTTTCTTTGCCATCTGTAAAACAAAGCATGTTCTCCAACCAAGAGTGAGAGCAGCTTGGGCTAAAGCTATGTAAAGTTATTTGAGATTTTTTTTTTTTTTTTTTTTTTTTTTTTTTTGGTGTACAAGCTCACTGTTCTTCAGGGAACAGTGGGGACTTCTCTCTGAAGTCTGTTTCATACTATGAGATTATGACATGGTTTCCAATACCAGATAGTTATTTCCCACTGCTTGTTAATGCTGTTGGTGACCATTTTCTTCCAGCAGCTATCATGGGGATTTCCAGCACTATGAGGGCTAGCCAGGTAGGAGCTAGTTTCCCTTTCTGTTCCAGAATGGTATTCCAATGTCTTGTGACTGCAGTCTGTGTTGTCTTCAGTAACAGGATCTTACCTTTTAGCTGTGGCAGATAATCAAATGTTTTGGCAATGGCCTACATTGTTCTGTGGACCTCCTAGGTTTTCCTGGCCAATAGCTCAATGTGAGGGGGGCAACCCAATTCTTTGTCTGGAATTTACAAATGGAAGTGGGGGCTCCTAGAGGGTAGGGACTAGGGAAGGTAGGGAGGGAATTACACAAAATTAGGACAACACAAATAAGTTCCATAGAAAGCCTCATTCTGGTTAACAGTCTACAAGATTTTTTTAAACCATAAAGAATGCCCTTATTTTAGATCTAGAAGAAGTTGGTAAGATCAACAAATTTTGTTTCCCCTGCTCTTATTTCATATAACAAAGTGGTCGAGGAGCCTTCTTATCAAGTTCAGTGAAATTCTTGCATACAAATATACATATACAACACTTCTATGTCAACCATTTATTACAAACAATGCAATGATCTAGGCATATTCTTGCATAAAGTATCCTGGGTAAAGGAGAGGAAGAGATGAGTGACACATCATTGCTACTCTCTCTCTTGGTCAGCCATTTAGAAATAAATAATGGTGAGTGTTTTCCCGTTCTCATATTGCTTTCCTTCCTGGCACTTGTCAAGATATGATTGAAAACAGTGGTACACTATTAAGGCTCAGAGAGAATCCTGACATGTGATGGATTAAAACACAAAATTAGGCAGACCTCATGATTTTCAGACCACTCCTGAAACTGCATATCTCTGTTATACCAGTGAGCTGAATTGAGCATGAATTTTTATCTTTTTCAACAGTGCACAAGGACATCCATGTCGAAAAATCCCAAGCTCTCTTAAGCCTCACTGAGGTCACTCCTATCAGTAAGAAATTACAGTTTCTTGAGTTAAGTTCTCAGTTGCACAGTAGTTCATGCTGTCCCCCCTTTTCAATGTGTCCCATTGGGTAATAATAAAGTTATGATTTATTTTCCATAATTTAAACTTGTCTTATAAAATATTAAAATGCTTATTAGTGTTTTGAAAAGTGGCAGAGTCACAAAGATATATGACAAGCAGCACACTTCTGTTATTCAGCTACATGCTAATTAGCCACACATAAAAATACCTCTATGAATTTTGTCTTCATTGTTCTGAAATCAAACAAGAGAAGAGATGTGCAAAAACATTTAGAGGCCCTAAGGATAAGCCAGTTTTTATCTGAAACATTAGCCGTTAGATGAAGTGCCTCAAATAATGCTCATGACCACACACATATATCATTTTAAAGGTTTCTTGCCTTTTTCACTTTCAAATTGAACATATTCTCATTCTTCCTTTTAAAAAAACTATCAGATTATAAAGCTTTTGAATTCCTCAGTCACCATTAAAGGTTATTGCATCCCTCTCCCTAAAAAGAGAAGTAAATTCATGTTGCCTTATTCATCCTACTTGACTAACATGTGTAAGCTGCAACTAGATAGGAATGTGGCATTTACCTATTCGGGAACTAGACACATATATAATATATGGTTCAACTGATCCAATGATTAAAAGCTAGTTTGCAAAAATCATACATGTATTTTGTGACATCCATAGTTCTACAAATAGACCATACTAATAACAGTATGTTTTTGGTTTTTAACACTAGTCACATACAGTTATCAATATCAAGCCACATTAAGGAAAACTAATCCATTGCTGCAGAATCGTTCTCTTCTGTTGTTAAATTTATCAGCAGGATGATATTTATGTGTACTCTTTATAGGAATTTTGCAAATAAATTTTCTTTTGGCCTTTTCTCCATTTAACAATTGTTTGTAGAATAAAGACAATCAGAATTGAGAAGCAAAGTACAAGACAAGGCAAATTTTCCATCCCTGGAATTTTAGCTGACTATTACTATACTATTTTCACCAGCAACCTCACTCAAGTGGAAGAATCACAGGTCAACCCATCTCTCTTGTGTTTTCTATAACTAAACATCTATTTATCATTTTGGTAAGAATTTTTTTTTCACTATAAGAGGTTATCTTGATTCTGTTCTTTCTTACTTATGCACTATTTCAAGAAGGTTTAGATTCCATGACCAAGTTAAAGTTGTTATGGGCTGAATATTGCCCTTCCTCTGTCAATTTTAGATCTGAAGCACTCCTCTCCCATGTAAGGTATTTGTCAAAGGCTCATTGGGAGGGAGTGAAGTTAGGACAGTGTAGCCCTCAGGATGGGATTAGTACCCTTTAAAGAAGAGAAACTAGAAAATGATTTTTCACTGTGTTTTCTGCCACATAAGGGTACACCCCAAAATGTCTATAAATCAAGGAGCAGTCCATCTCTATGCACTGTATCTTCTTACACATTGGGTAAGATTGATGAGCCTCAAAACCTGTAAGAACCAAATATTTGTAGTTTAAGCAACGTAATCTAAGGCATGTTGTTACAGAAGTACAAAATAAGTAAGACATGTAGGGAAAGTCATTTCTTTGGTGTTTTTTTTTTTTATGTCTGTATATGTCTTTGTTTTTGTGTGCATGTGTGTATGCATGCAAATGTGTGTGTAGGAACATGTGTGCTGGTATACTAGCATGTGTGCACATGCATGTGCATGGGGAGGTCAGTTGATATTGGGTTTCATTCTCAATCTCTCTACATTCTATTTTAAGACAGGGTCTGTTACTTAAATAAGCTCATTTATTAGACTAGACTAGATAGCAAGCAAACTCCAGTTCTCATCCTGTCTCCATTTCCCAGCCTGGGAATTACAGATGCACACAGCCACATCCAGCTTTTTTTCTTTTTGAAAAAATAAGTTTCATTGGAAATTAAAAATAAATAAATAAATAAATAGTTTTTATTGGGAACTTTGTCAATACAAAAGAAACAGCTCTCATCTCAAAGGGACTAACAGATAGTTTAATATGGACTCAAATATGAGTGACCATGGCCCAGGAACACAGATTTAGGATACCCCAAATTCCATGTTCCAATGTGTTAACTATTTAATGAAGGTTTTATAGTTACAGAACAAAAGAAAGGTATAAATCAAGGCACTTTTCAAATACATTGGCTGACCATCAGGTAGTTGGGTTACTGCAAAGCTGGGAAATCTCCACCATAGGTCTCAGATGCTATCTGAAGAGATTCTTACTCCTTGGGTTGGTGGAAGCTGGGGTCTGTTCTTGCATTTCAGAAAGGATTACACCGATCAACTGATACCAGGATGTTAGTTCAGACACAGAGGTGGGCAATAAATAGCTATTAAGGTGCTAAAGGTAGCCCGAGGTAATTTGGCTCTGACTTGCAACATTCCATCTCTCTGTGAGCACAGGAGCTTTATCAGTCCATTCAGCCTTGCTGGAAGGAGGTGCAACAGATACCACTGTTTACTGGAAACTTTAGTTCACAACTTCAATAAATGAGCACACTTCAAATTGGTCATATTCCCATCAGGTTATCTTCTTTGGTCCACTATTCCCACCCACATTCCACCGTGGATCCTCCTCAGTGTGGGTATCTGTAATCTCTCCTGTGGGGAGGATGATGCCTCCCTGCATCCAGTTTCTATGTGGGAACTGGATACAGAATCAGATCCTCATGCTTGTACAGCAAACACTTGATCTATTGAGCCTTTCCTCTAGCCTTGAAAAGTAATAATTGCAAAATTATTACATTCAATACTTTGTACTAAAATTTAAGCAGACCTTTTAGTAAATCATATAACTTTATGGAAAGAATATTAATTAAGGCATTAGAGAAATATCAACTAGCTGAGTATTTCCCTTGTCACTATAGGACAATATTATTATTCCAAAGGACATCTGTTTGTATATTTCTTTTCACTAAAGAATTTATTTTTTACTGGAGAACATGGATTAAATTTAGTGCTTTGAATAAATGTTTTGTAAGTAAATTGTAATATGCTATTTTCAAGCAAAATTAGAGAGCTGTCTTTCATCATTTTCTGCACATACATATTATACACACACAAATATCCCTTGTGACCTTAACTGAGGGAGAGTAGAATTTCAAGTGAGTGTAGGCAAGGTTATTCAAAACAGTTCATTGAATGGTGCAAGAACACTGATTCCCATATTAAAAGAAAGCCTCCATCAGGGAGTATGCTAACAATGTTTGTGCATTATTGTTAAAGAATAATCAGAATATGAATAAGTGAACAAGATAACTCATATAACTGTAAGCAGTTCCATTTATTTTTATGTACTGAGCACCACATTTTAATTGCTATGAAATCTACTGTGAATAATGGATTTTTTGTTGGACACTTTGACCTAAATAAATTAAAATGTACAACTTCTTGATTTTTAATCCAC
This sequence comes from Orientallactaga sibirica, assembly GCA_036365145.1. Classification (NCBI taxonomy): domain Eukaryota; kingdom Metazoa; phylum Chordata; class Mammalia; order Rodentia; family Dipodidae; genus Orientallactaga; species Orientallactaga sibirica. Next base: position 4,875,447 of record JAEOAD010000240.1, read on the forward strand.
TATTTCCTTTTAAACCCCGAGGCTTCTAAAAGTTAAATAAGATTTAAAAAATGGAGGATGAAGATATGGCTTAGTGGTCAAGGTGCTTGCCTACAAATGCAAAGGAATCTGGTTCAATTCCCCAGTACCCACATAAAGCCAGATGTACAAGATGGTAAATGCATCTGGAGTTTGTTTGCAGTGGCTAGAGGCCCTGGCATGCCCATTCTTTCTGCCTCTACCTGACTCTTTCCCCTCTCTCAAAATAAATAATTTAATTAAACATTTTTAAAAGGTTTTAAAAATGGGAAATATCTCCCTTTCCTTTCCTCTCTTTTGAAACCCCACACTTCCCTTTGTTTTCTCCTGTGTCCCTGTCCCCCACTTAAAATATTGCAATAGGGAAGCACCATTGATAGTGTAAGGTTCATGAATGACCAAAGACCATGCAGGACCACTCTGTGACAGGGAAAAGGCTGTTTATTGGAGCCCAAGTTGCTGGGCTGTCTCACTGGAGGAGAGAGAGAGAACAGCTGGCATGACTATTGATAGTTTGGGTTTTTATAGTTTTTCCTTTTGGGAGGGGGATACAGAAAACAAAGAACTAGGGGTGCAGGGGACAGTATGGGGACAAATGGAGAAGCTAATCATTCAGAGACACAGAGATCAAACTGAGGAGGAGGTGCCATCAGGAAAGGAGCCAGGTTGTTTCTAAGATAAGATCAACAAGGGCCTGTGGCTGATGGCATTGTTAAGTCAAGGGAGTAGGGGTTAGGCAATATAAACACCTAAAGTTGTATCAATCAGGCTGCTGTGGTTCTTCTCCTTCATTTACACTTCATCTTGGGACTCTTGTCCCACCTAACATTCTAGCATTTTGTTAAAGATAAAGGGCATGCCTGGTCTCTTCAGTGATGCTTCTTGCTGTGAGGGGGCAAGGTCAAGTGTTTCAGGGGATGCTGGTGTTGGTGGCTGTCAAGTGCCCTCTGAGCAGGTGACAGGGAGTCAAGTCTGAGGAGGCTAAAAGTTGGTATTGAGTGGAAGAGAGATAGGTTAATAAAAGTTGGTTGAACAAGTGATGTGTGAGATATTGTACCTGGTTTGGGGTGTATTTCTAAAGACAGGAGGCTATCAAAAGTAATAGAAATTAATGGTAGTAGTCAACACCAAATAGTTCTAAAGATATCCCATGAACCTGAGAACAGTGGGGTCCCAGGATAGATTCTGTCAGCCAGAGTTTGGATTTTTTAAAAAATCACCAATTTTACATTACCCAATTAGTTTATATAATAACATTCCTTCCTTTTTTTTTTTTTTTTTTTTTTTTTGGTTTTTTGAGGAAGAGTCTCACTCTAGTCTGGGCTGACCTGGAATTCACTCTGTAGTCTCAGGAAGGTCTCAAATTCACAGGGATCCTCCTACCTCTGCCTCCCAAGTGCTGGGATTAAAGGTGTGTGCCACCACACCCAGTTTATAATGTTCCTTCTTTATGAAGAGACAGTTTCCTCCCTTCTCAGCTATAATGAGTTCGAGGCTTTGACAGTTCTGAAGGATTACTTATAAGGTGAGCTGTTGAGACATGGGTGTGGTAGTGCATGCCTTTAATCCCAGCACTTGGGAGACAGAGGTAGGAGTATTGCTATGAGTTCAAGGCCACCCTGAGACTACATAGTGAATTTCAGGTTAGCCTGTGCTAGAGTGAAACCCTACCTTGAAAAACTAAAATGAAATAATAATAATAGATAAGATGAATAATAAAAAATAAGATGAGCAGGAGAAGTGCCATAGCAGACTCTTTAATAGCTCAGGTCTGTGGTAGCTGTTGATAAAAGAGATTAGCCTGTGTCCCAGCCCACCTGACATCAGTCCTGTAGCTGTTATAGAGGAGGCAAGACTTATTTTTATTAGAATATGTAAATAGATTGTGACAATCTCAGTCTTTTGGGATGTACTTCCCTTCGATAAAGGGCCAGTCTCTATTATCTGGTCATCTGAAATAATAGCATATATTGTTATTAGGGACCCCTGTGGGGTGGCAGAAGAGCTTTCATATATACACCAAGTGTGATTAGGGTCAGGGAGGGGAGACAGTGAAATCCTGGGGTTATGGGTAGGTAAGCTCTTCCAAAGTCTCTAGGCAGGGATGTGTAAGTTGTTTAGGTAGAGGTATAGGGTAGCTGGGTTAGGTGGGGCCCAAGAGTCTGAAGTAATGTTTGTGTTGTCTAGAAAGGTAACATGAAAAGGTTGAAGTGTGTATGGGGTTAGGGTTAAGAAAACCTGAGGTTTTCATTAGTATTTTAGGCCTTGAAGGGAAATCCAGGGATCCTAGGTAGATGAAGTTTGATTGTCAAAGAAACATCAGAGTGTGGGCTAACTGTAGAGAGAAGCTACAAGGTTAAGATTGTAGTTTAATACACAATCCAAACATTAACAGAATTATTACCAGAAATGACAGGCATGGTCATCATGAATACCTACAAATTTGCAAAATGGTGTAGTTTATATCTGTTCTTGTTACAGCGAGCATATCTATCTAAAGTTACAGTCCAAGCTGTGATAATTAAATCTTTTAAGATATACCCTACTTTTGGCTGTATTTTCTATTGAATGTTTAAGACCAAGTAGGTGGCCAAAGTTTAATTTTATATTGTAATTTTGAAGGTCAGTTATGGCTCTTTAAGGGACACTTTTAGGGACCAGGGAGGAGCTCTATGGCTTTCTCAGCATTTGTGCCATGTTCTGGGATAAGTCAGGGCTGTGTTGACCATTTAGCTTCCCTTTCCTTTCCTTCTTCAGACTAAATAGTGATTTGAATCCATTTTTGGGGTCTCCATGTCTTCTCTGATCAAGAAGATAAGTGGCTTACCAAGACCTCCAGATCCTCTAGAAAAAGAAGGGTCCTGTTGTCTCTGAGCCCTTCTGACCTAGAGGGACTGGGAACAAAATATTGGCTACCCTTTTAGCACCAAAATCCTTTGGTTCTGGCTAGTACATCTGGTTTTTAAGCACCCAGGGGAAAAATGAGAGTATAGAGTATGTCTATCTGTTGTCTTTAATAAAACAAATCTATTTCAAATATAGTATTAAAAAAAACTTAACATTTTGTTGTAAGATTTTAACTTATATTGTCTGATGACATGGTAAGACATATCTGAAAGATAGGAAATAACATTTGTAAGTACAGACAAAACATATTAACAACCCTGGAGACAATTTTATTAACAAAAATATAAGTATTACCTTTATTGACTTTTATTTAGTTTTAGTGTATTGGTAAGAGCCATTAGTTTTGTTTTTACATTGGAGGATCTGAATTTGAATATGAGAAAAATCTGTCAAGAAACTCAAATGAAACAATCTGTCAGAAATTAAGTTATTATAATAAACATTAAACCCATGTGAATTTTGACATTTTAATTGAGTTTGTCAATCTAAAATCAGAGTTGAATATTGGAATTTTTTTGTACTTAAAAACCTCTAGCTATTGTTGTAGCAGATATAAACAAGCACTTCTGGTTTTAAAGTTGAAAACCTAGAAGTCTGCCTTATTAACTTAGAATCACCTTTATATACATCCAAGTACCTGTGTGCATTTTAGTGGCTTTAATCTCTTTGTCTAAACTTGATTAGAGATCAACTTAATCCAGATAGAGAAATCTATAACAATAAATTTGATACAACTTGTTTACGGTCACCTTGATTAACATAAACCAATTGTATATGCTTTGGCCATATATCAGATAATTTGTTTGAATTATATTGTTTGTAATTAACAGATTTTAGCATGAAAACTCATTTTGGACCAAGAATTGTGAATGGAACTCCTCAAAAGTTGAGAAAGCCCACAGTTTATATAATTATCAAAATATGGGGAGACCCCCTTATCTCCCTAAGAAAAAAGTTACATGAATGAAGTTAGAGTATATATTTTATAAAACTTGAGTTATAAACACAACTATTTCATAAAATTAGTTTTATAAAATAAAAATTAGTAACTAATAAATAAATATTAATCTCATTAAGACTTCATTTTTGTAGTTAAAATTTTAACATAGAAGCATCATTAACGTAATTAAACATTTGGAGGCAATTTTTATAACTGTCACTATGAGCAAAACAATATCAGTGAATCAAATTTATGCTTTATAAACTGTTGATTTGAGTTTTTTATAATTCTATGAAACACATTTTAAAAGCATGGATTTGTAAATGTGGGTAAAACTTGGTAACTTGTCTTGGAGATAATATAACACACTTGAAAATTGAGAGGGAATCAAATGACAAATGTGAACTACATTTATAACAAATTAAGATTATCTGTTTACAGTGAACCTACACAAGAGAGAAGTTGAGAGAGAATCAAATGACAAATCTGAATTACATTTATGAAATAACAAATTAAGATTATCTGTTAATAGTGATCTTATACAAGAGAGAAATTGAGAGAGAGTCAACATGACAAATATGAACTATATTTGACAAATCTGAACTACATTGACGATATAACAAATTAAGATCATCTATTCATAGTGGTCTTATACAAGAGAGAAATTGAATGAGAATAAAAATTATATGCTGCTTGTCATTTTCCCTTTCTTCATCTAGAGGCAATAGGCCAATTTGCCTAAGGACAAGGTGTGGATAACACATGGTTTTAAATATGCTTGGGGTCTGACTTAGGGGGGCAACCCATTCTGACCCATTCCTCAGAATCCAGCTTACCACGAATTTAAATAGCATATCGCAATGAATATAATTTACACTACAGTGAAGTAGAAACAATCATTAACAAATATCTCTAAACATTGAGCAAACCTACCAGTTCCTAGGAATCTGGCTTTTAGCCTTTACCTGACATAATCTAGGATTTAACTTGTTTTCTGAGTCTGTATATCTTGCTATGGCATGGGGTCTCTCTCGCCATCCTGTTGCTTTTTTTGCCATCTAGCATGGGTTATGGCCTTGTTGTGTTTGCACATCCCATACACAGCATATTGTCATATGCAGAATCTCATCAGTGTGACTGCTAATGTTGTTTGAATCTTTGCCTCAAAGCATTACTGCAGACACAAACCAGTACAGCCAGAATCTGCATTTTCCACAGATTAGGACAGGTCATTAGTATCTGAAATTTAGATTAATGTTCAATCTCATATTCATGCACAATCATTTAGAGTTTAAAACAGTTGGGGTTTTTTAGTTATTTTTAAAATTTTTGTTGTTTTATCTAAATGGGGTCAGTCTCATCTTGGCTAGAAGAATCTGGTGAGTAGGGTAAGCAGAGCAGAGAGGACAGGCATGTAGAGCAAAAGATGCTTGAATAGGGGGAATCCTGAACCATTTGCCAGTGCTGTGGCAAATTTATTTAAATCAGTAAGAATTTGGAAAGCAAAAGATATGGATCTATTGTCTAATTTCTATTGAGATCAGACCATGTTTTAATAAAACATTATAAACAGTGAGGTTTGTTATCATCTCGGAGCCTCAATTTTTTTAAGTTTTGAAGTCGACAAGCCAGGGGTGATAGGGATAGTTTTGGAAGTTTTATTTCCCAACTCAGATGAGAGAGAGAACAAAAGGGTGCAGGAGGAGACTCTTGTAAGGAAGATAGAAGGAGAAAAGTAAGGTGTGTTCTTGGAGTAATTATTAGTTTTGAAGAATGAGATCTTAGGAAGAGAGGAGAGAGAGATAGAGAGAAAGAGTGAGAGAGAGAAAATATTCATGCATGCAGTGGCGGCAGGGCTGAGGGTTGCACAGACTAGAGCAGCTTGAGTGTTTACGCTTTAAACTGATGGGAACATGTAAATTACAGAGGTTCAGTGACTGAGAAAACCCAGCAGAGAGGAGAACAGAGAGAAAACAAAAGGAGAAAGAAGGGAGGGCTCAGTTGGTCCGTCCATGGCCAAACAAGTTCAACTGGCAGTGGAAGGAGGGGGAGGAGCTGCTGGCTCCTATCCAGGTAGAGGGATGTCCCTAGGCCTGAAAACCAAACCAAAATGCACCCTTCAGGGCTCAGTGGGTCTAAAAGAGAAAGAGTCCTGGGGTGTTGAGTTCATCTTTCTCAAGACTTGGGGAGCCCAGAAATGGATGAGAGGTGTGGCCTCGTGTACCAGTATGGTTTACACAAGAGCAAGTGAGGGAGAGAATGAAAGCAGGCCAACCTATGTCATGAGAGACACTCCAAGGGGGAAGGGTGAGAGGAGGTTTAGAGGAGAGAGAGCAGGGAGAGAGAGAGAAAGAAAGAAAGAAAAAGAAAGAGAGGGATGAAGTCCAAGCCAATTTGTAGAAGACACTTACTGAGGATAAGAGAAGTTAGACTGAAGCCAAATTATGGTGAGAGAGAGAGCCTGTACCTGGAAGATGGTCTGAGGAGTCAGAGGGTCAGTGGCAGCTCAGTGGACTAGTTGGGGGAAAGGAGGTCTGGCCACATAAGGGCAACCGGGAGCCTCCTATCCAAGTGACAGCACCAGATGTAAGGTTTGTGAATGACCAAAGACAAGTCAGAACCACTCTGAAGCAGGGAAAAAGCTCTTTAGAGTTACTGGGCTGTCTCACAGGAGGAGAGGGACAGAGAGAATAGCTGGTGTGACTCTGTAGTTTGGGTTTTTGTAGTTTTTCCTTTTGAGAGGGGGATACAGAAGACAAAGGACTGGGGCTGCAGGGGACAGCAGGGACCAAGTGGAGAATCTAGTTAGTCAGAGGAAAAGATATCAAATAGAGGAGGAGGTGCCATTAGGAGAGGAGCCAGGTTGTCTCTAAGATAAGATCAGCAGGAGACTATAGCAAAGGGCATTGTTAAGTCAAGGGAGTAGGGGTTAGGCAATATAAACATCTAAAGTTGTATCAATCAAGCTGCTGTTGTTCTTTTCCTTCATTTCAACTCCATCTTGGGACTCTTGTCCTACCTAACAGATAGGAGATGGAAATTGGCTACACAGTCAGGGTTGCAGAACTCCAAAAGTAATGGTGTTTTATTCCTTGACTAAAAGCAGTAAATGTCCCTAAACTTGCAGAAATGGTGTTATACCCTCCCGGTAAAGATTTCTAGATTAAGTTTATACCCTTTCTAGAGGACAAACTCTGATCCTTACCAAGATTACTAGCAAAGCTATAAAATCTGGTCTTTGTCCCTAGCAACCTGCCAACCTGGTCTTCTTCAAGCAGAAGGGATTTGGAAAATGTTAAAGTGTATCTTTTTGTCTTCCAGATAGGGAGTCATTTGTCTTTGACAAAGTCTTCCCTAGACTGTATCCTTATCCACTGGGATTTCTTTAATTCCAAGTGAAGAAGTGCCTGATATTCTTCTGCATCAAGCCTGGCCTGCATATAAACTAGAGGATAGAGAGAAATGGCCTCTAGAGAGAATTATTAATTTTAAAACAATTTTACATCTAGACCTGCTCTAGGAGAAAACCCAAACTTATTTAGGGAGTACAATACAGATTCAATTCTCCTAGCTGCCCCCACATCAAGGCAGGCTATTAAAGCCTATTACAGGTACAGCCACCTCTAGAACAGAAAGAGACATCTCTGCCTTCTTATCCTCCTCATCTCAGGACCCAAAGCCTGCTAAGACTCCCAGTCCTCCTCAACTATATTCTTCTCTCCTACCGTTACAGGAGACAGGTAATGGAACAAGATCACAGTTGGGCAAGAGACTCACACCACAGGCTCAGAGAACAAGTTGGAACCAAAAGTCTGACAGGTAAAGGCTGAAAGCCAGACACCCAGGGACTGGTAGGTTTACTCAATGGTTAAAGATACTTGCTAGTGATTGATTTTATCTCACTGTAAGTAAATTATACTAACTGTGATATGCTGTTTAAATTCATGGTAAGTTGTATTCTGAGAAATAGGTGGGCCCTTCTAACACAGACTCCAAGCATATCCACACCATATCCTTACACAAATTGGCCAATTACCTCTGAACAAGGAAGGGAAGAATGGCAAGCATCATATTGTTTTGGTTCTCTCTCAATTTCTCTCTTTTCTAAGATCACTAAAGCCATGTTAGAATACAGTTCTCAGACTTTTGTGGGACAGAGAAAATGAACACAACAAATGAGCAATAATCAGATCTAACTAGGATTTACAAGTTAGAATTTTATGAACTGTATGTGAACAGGTAATCTTTGTTACATCATAACCACAATTCAAATTTATCGTTACTAATGAAATCATTTCTAGGTGTGTTATATTATCTCCAGGACAGTTACCAAGTTTTATTTGCATTTACAAATTCATGCTTTTAAAATGTATTTCATATGACTTATTTTATAAAGGAATGCCTCAAGTCAAGTTATAAAGTCTAAAATTCAATTGACAGATGTTATTTTGCTCACGGTGAGTTATAAAAACTGTCTTCAAAATGCTTAATTAAGTTGGTGATGTTTCTATGTTAAACTTTTAACTACTAGGAAAACTGAATCTTAATAAGATTGAGATTTATTTGTTGCTTTTTTTATTATATAAAACTAATTCTACTAAATGGTCATTGCTATGTTAATAACTTAGCTTTTATAAAAGATATAATCTAACTTCATTCATTGTAACCTTTGTTCTTAGGGAGACAAAGTCTCCCCACTTTCTGATAAGCTGTGTGCCTTCTCACATTTTGAGGTGCTCCATTAAGAATTTTGGGGTCAAAATGAGTAGTAAAACTAGAATCTGTAATTTACAAACAATGGAACTTAAACATAAACTATTAGATGAATGGTCAAAGCTTCATTTAATAATCATGGGTAACAAGAATAATAAGACATGGTCTGGGGAAATAGCTTGGCAGGTGAGGCATTTGCCTGCAAAGCATAAGGACTCCAGTTTGATAAATCAGAACCCATGTAAGCCAAATGCAGAAGGGGGCACATGCATCTGGAGTTCATTTACAGTGGCTAGAGGCCCTGGAATGCCCATTCTCTCTTTCTCTCTCTCTGCCTCTTCCTCTCTTTCTCTCTCTCTCTCAAATAAATAAATAAAATATTAAAAAAGAATAATGAGATATAAATTGGTTTATGTTAATCAAAGTAACCCTTAAAAAGGTGCATTAGATTGATTGCTACATATTTATCCATCAGGATTCAATCTGTGCCTAGACCAGTGTAGACAAAATGATTAAAGCCACAAAAAATGTACACAGATACATAGATATATTTAAAGGTGATTCTAAGTTACTAAGGACAGATTTATATGTTTCAACATTAAAACCAGAAGTGCTTGTTTATACCTGCTACAACAGTATTCAGATATTTTAAGTACAAAAGGAATTCCAAAATCCAACTTTGAGTTTAGCTTGCCTTACAGACTCAATTAAAAAGTCAAAAATTAAATGGGTACTCACTTTGGCAGCACATATACTAAAATTGGAATGATACCAAGAAGATTAACATGGATGACACACAAATTCATGAAGCATTCCATAAAAAATTAAATAGGTTTAATCCTTATTACAATAACTTAAACTTTTGACAGATTCCTTGATTCTAGTTTATTCGTAGAACAATGTAAAATGGTTGTAGAAGTTAAACTGACAAAAGTTTACTGTTAATAACAAAAATCCATTGTTATTTGTCCCATATTCAAGTTCAGAACCTCCAATATGTGAGTAACATCCTTCTCTATGCCCTTATTGAGGTGGTTTCACAAGGGGGTGATAATTTTTATGTTAAGGCTCTGTTACAGTCAGGTTCACAATGCTGTCAGAAAACACACAACCAAAAGAAGATTGAGGGTAAAGTAAGGTTTATTTTTGGCTTGCAGAATCAAGGGGAAGCTTCATGATGGCACAGGGAAATGATGGCATGAGAAGAAGGTGGACATCACTTCCTGGCAAACATTAGATTGACAACAGCAGCAAGAGAGTGTGCCAAACACTGGCAAGGGGAAACTGGCCCCCAACAATACACTGCCTCCAGGAGGATTTAATTCTCAAATTGTTATCAGCCAGTAACTTAGCATTCAGAACACCTAAGTTTGTGGGGGATACCTGAATCAAATCACCACAGGCTCCATTGAAGAACCCATTTTCTCCTACATGACATTGGACCCTCTAGGAGATAAGAAAACTCAGCACTTCAAGGCAATACTGCTCTTCAAGTGGACGTGTTTTACAAAAAAAAAAAAAAAAAAAAAAAAACAGGAATGAAATAGACTGAGTTGTTCAATGTCCAACCTTTCTTAACTCTGATACCATTCAAAACTGACCCAAAGACATTAGTTAGATTATCAGGCTTCTCAATTTCCTGACAGATAGATCTGCAACACCTTAAATTCCAGAGTTAAACTATAGCAAGACACTACAAAGTATTTAACATGAGTCTCGTCAGAGAAACTGGGGCATTAATAAAAGGAAAGGAGATTCCGTAAAGATGGCAGCATAGGCACAATGCCAAACCAGCCTAGGGAGGGATTTAAGTAAAACCACAGCAAAGTACACTCTTCTTCTGAAAAGTGAAGGAGTATATGTTATTCTTAGACACAATGAAGAAGCTGGAGAGACCACGATCCACCAGAAAGGAGTAAAATGCCAGAATCCCATTGAGGTGCTTGCAGCCCGCAATCCACATGATCCATGCACCTGCAGAAACCAAGCAAGGGGATTTTCCAACCTCATCAGCCTCCTTGCAAAGTCAAGAAATCTAAAGAAAAGATAGCTTGATCAACTAAGGAGCTACTGAAAGGGATACAGAAGGGACTGTGTGAACAACTCCAGGCTTCCTGAACTCTCCCATTAGAACCTCGAACCTCTGGCATTCAGCCAACCATAGCAGCTCATCCAGCACAGCTGAACAAAATGCCAGCTCCACAGCACAACACAGAGGGATCAAGGTGGGCATTCAGCATCGGTGAGATTGGAAGCCACCCCAAAAGGTAACAAGGCCAACTGCAAAAAAAAAAAAAAAAAAAAAAAAAAAAAAAAAAAACAGGTACATATGCCTGCATTGGAAGTGCTAATCACTCTTTCCAAGTTAGGGCAGGTTATGGGTTACATATTTTTGGTTGGCTTTTCCATTTTCAAATAAGATGTATTTGGGGGTTGAATATTGTGGCCTTTGATGCTTTTGGTCTTTTGGTTCTGTCACTATTGGGGGCAGGGTCTGATTCAGATCCAGGCTGACCTGGAACCCAATTCAGAACAGAATTCTCTACCTCACAGCTGACAGGATTAAGGGTGTAGAGCAACACACACCCTTAGGGATTTTGGCTTTATAAGGTTATCTGTTTTAATCCCCACACTTGTATACTCTGTGCTGGTTTTTACTGAATGTGTATACTGCTCAGTTGAAGTTTAGAATTTGCCAGTAAATTGTTCCACCCAGTCCACTAATATACTTGTTTAGCAAGCAAACTCAACACCTAGGATTACTTCTGCAGTTGGATTGGGGTACAAGGGCTACACTTGGCCCCTTAAACTCATATCCTGAAAGTATGTAAAGGTAGATTGCCACATCTAAGAACACTGAAGATAAGTAGAAAACCCAAGTATTAAATCAATTCAGGACACAAAAGTCCCTGCATTAAAATACAAGAAACACAAAAAATCAAGATAATACAATCCCACCAAAAATTACAAATCCATCAGAAATGATCACCAATTATACTGTTTTAGATGAAATGCCTGACAAAGATTTAAAAATTTGATTTTATCTATACAAAGAAATCAAAGAAATCAAAGATGAAAACAATGGAATTTAAAGAAGAAAATAAACTCCTGAAAGAAAACACAAGAAACCAGTTTAATGAAATAAGGAAGTCATTACAAGACATGAGTAAGGAAACAGAAATACTGAAGAAAAACTAGGCTGAAACTCTAGCTCTGAAGAACAAATTCAGTCAAATAAAAAAACTCTGTGTAAAGTCTCACCAGTAGAATAGATAAAGGAGAAAACAGAATATCTAAACTAGAAAACCAAGTGGCAGACATAATACAATCCAAAAAAGAGAAAGACAAGCTAATGGGAATTTCAAGCTATCCAGGAATGCCAAGCATGGTGGCGATGCCTTTAATCCTAGTACTTAGGAGGCAGAGATAGGAGGATCACCATGAACTGAAGGCCACCTGGAGACTACATAGATAATTCCAGGTCAACCTAGGTCAGAGTGAGACCCTATCTTGAAAAACCATATATATATATCTCCGGTACACTATGCAAATATCAAACAGGGTATAGTAGAAAGAGAAGAATTTCAATCCAGAGGCTTAGTAGGTGTCTTCAACAAAATCATAGAAAAATTTTCCTAAATTGGGAAAGAAATGCCAAAACAGATACAAGAAGCTTTTAGAACATCAAACAGACAAAACGGGAAAAGAACCTCTCCTCACCATGTTATAATTAAACTACTAAACACACAAACCAAAGAATATATTTTGAAAGCAGTTACAAATTAAAAGCAAGTCACCTACAAAAGAAGATGGGCGTGGCTTTAATCCCAGCACTCTGGAGGCAGAGGTAGGAGGAACACCCAGAGTTCAAGGACACTGTGAGACTAAATAGTGAATTCCAGGTCAGCCTGAGCTAGATTGAGACCCTACCTTGAAAAAAGCCCAAAAAACAAAAACAAAAAAACAAACAAAAAAGCCAAGCACACCAGAATAATAGCAGATTACTCAACACAAACTTGAAAAGCCAGAAGGTCATAGAATGATGTATTCCACATTCTGAAGGATAACAGCTGTCAACCAAGATCACTTTATCCTGCAAACTTCTATCCAAATTGATGGAGAAATAAGGACATTCTATAACAAAAACAGGCTACAGGAACTTATGACAACTAAACCAGCTCTACAGAAAATATTTGAAGGAATCCTTCATGCTGAAGATAAAGCAAAACACACACAGGAGGGAATTGGAAAAAATAAATAATACTCAAATAACAGTTAAAACAAGCAAGTAAAGGGGAAACAGGAATCACTACAAAACAAGAAGAATGGTGAGAATAAATACATACCTTTCAATAATAACTCTTAATATAAATGGCCTCAATGCCCCAAACAAAAGACACAGGCTCACAAACTGGATTAAAATGCAGGATCCTGCCATTTGTCACCTCCAGGAAACTCATCTCTCAATAAAAGATAGACATCATCTTACAGTGAAAGGATGGAAAATGGTATTTCAAGAAAATGGGCATAGGAAATAAGGTGGGGTTGCTATCCCAATATCTGACAGGATAGACTTCAAACCAACATTAGTGAGGAAAGATAAAGCAGGTAATTTTATACTGATTAAAGGAACACTCCATCAGGAAGACAGTACAATGCTAAATGTATATGCACCTAACATGGGGACTTCCAACTTCAACAAACAAATACGATTAGACTTAAGGTCACAGATAACACCAAACACAATTGTAGTAGGTGATTTCAGTGCCCAATTATCATCAACTGACAGGACATCTTGGCAAAAAATAAACAGAGAGACAATAAAATATTGGCAAACAGAATACAAGACTATATCAGAAAGATTTTTCATCCTGACCACGTAGGCTTTATCCCAGAGATGCAGGGATGATTCAATATATGCAAATCAATAAATGTAATATACCATGTAAATGGTCTGAAGGACAAAAGTCACATGATCATCTTAATAGATACAGAAAGGGCATTCAACAAAATCCAACATCCTTTCATGGTAAAAGTCCTCCAGAAACTGGAAATAGAAGGAATATATCTCAACATATTAAAAACTATTTGGGACAAATCTATATCCAATACAATACTAAATGGGGAAAAACTTGGAGCTTTTCCACTAAATGCAGGAACAAGACAAAAGTGTCCTCTGTCCCCACTTTTATTTAATATAGTACTGGAAGTCTTCGCTACAGCAATAAGGCAAGAGACATTCATAAAAGGGATACAAATTGGAAGGAAGAGCTCAAGTTATTGTAATTTTCAGATAATATGATTCTAAACATAAAAGACCCTAAAGACTACCAGCAAACTGTTAGAGATGATAAACACTTTTAGCAATATAGCATGATATAAAATAAACACACAGAAATCAGTAGCTTTCCTATATACTAACAATAAACATGTGGAAGATGAAATCAGGGAATCTCTCCCATTCACAATTGCCTCAAAATAAATAAATAAATAAATAAATAAATAAATAAATAAATAAATAAAGTACCTTGGAATAAACTTAACCATGGGAATGAAGACTCTCTACAATGAAAACTTTAAAAAAACTGATGTGAGAAATTGCATAAGACACAAAGAAATGGAAAGACACTCCATGTTCTTAGGTTGGAAGAATCAATATTGTGAAAATGTCAAACTTATCAAAAGCAATCTACACATTTAATGCATTTTAGTTTAAAATTCCAATGGCATTCTTCACAAAAATAGAAAAACATTCTTAAAATTCATTTGGAAGTACAAAAACCTGGAACAGCCAAAACAATTTTGAGCAACAAAAATCAGCCTGGTGGTATCACCATACCAGATTTTATGCTATATTACAAAGCCATAATAATAATAATAATAAGCATAAAGCATGGTACTGGCACAAAGATAGACATGTAGATCAATGGAACAGAATAGAGGACCCAGATGTTAATCCAGGCAACTATAGCCATCTGATTTTTGACAAAAAATGCCAAAATTATTCATTGGAGAAAAGATAGCCTCTTCAACAAGTGATGCTGGGAAAACTGGACATCTATATGTAAAAGGATGAAAATGGATCCGTGTCTCTCTCCATGCACAAGAATCAAGTATAAGTGGATTAGGGACCTTAATGTCAGACCTAAACTCTGGAATTGCTAGAAGAAAAGGTAGGGAAAACACTTTAACATATTGGCATAGGCAATGATGTTCTGCATATAACCCCAATTGCTCAGGAAATAAAACCACTAATAAACCACTGGGATCTCATGAAATTACAAAGCTTTTGTACAGCAAAGGACACTGTGAATAGAGCAAAGAGACAACCTACAAAATGGGAGAAAATTATTCCCAGCTACACATCTGACAGAGGATTAATACCCAGAATATTCAAAGAAATAAAAAAACAGAACAATAAGAAATCAAACAACCCAATTAAAAACAATGTGCTATGGAACTAAATATAGAGTTCTCATCAGAAGAACAAAATAGGGCATATAAACATTTTAAAAAGTGTTCTGCACCCTTAGCCATCAGGGAAATGAAAATTAAAACTACTTTGAGGTTCCATCTTATTCCTGTCAGAATGGCTATCATCAAGAAAACAAATAAATGGTGGCAAGGATGCAGAAAAAGGGAAGCCCTTCTACACTGCTGGTCAAAATGTAATCTGGTACAGCCATTGTGGAAATCAGTGTGGAGGTTCTTGATACAGTTATAAACAGATTTACCATATGATCCAAATATAGCACTCCTAAGCATATATCTGAATGACTCTTCCCACTACCTTAGAGATACTTGCAACACCATGTTTACTGCTGCTCTATTCCCAATAGCTAGGAAATGGAATGAGCCTAGATTTTCCTCTAGAGAGGAATGGATAATAAAGATGTGGGACATTTACAAATGGAGTTCTATTCAGTGGTAAAGAAAAAATGAAATTATGAAAATTTCAGGGAAATAGATGGATCTGGAAAGGATTACACTACGTAAAGTAACGCAGGCTCAGAAAGCCAAATGTTGCATGTTCTCTCTCATATGTGGATTCTAGCTACAAATGTATAGACTTATGTGTGAACTGGAACCAAAAATCGGTAGCAGAGTCCAGTAAGCTAGAAAAGTACTATTATGGAGGGAGGAGAGGGAAGGACTTAAGGGGATGGTATTGTATATATGTAAGTAGAGGAATAGATTACAGGGATGATAAAACCCTATTGCTTAAATCTTCACATGCTTGAGCATCAAGGTCACTGAGAAATCAAGCTGGTGCTGAGCAGAAAACTCTGTAGACCAGCCAAATGAAAGCTGGAAAAAGCTGCACTGCATGCAGCCCTATGGGAGACAGAAGTCATCAGTGGTGAAAACAGTGGATGCTAGAAGCCTCAAGTTTGGCCAGACATGTCAAATGACTGAACGAGTTCAATAGTGGCATGTCTGCTCTGGGTAAAACCAACTGCTCTCTAATTGGACTGAAGGTCTGCTCTATGTGTGGTAATACATGCCTGGTACTGAAAAACCTAATAAAAAGCCTATGGCAGGGGAGATCATGAGCCTTAGGGGTATAAAGCCTGCTCTCTCTTATCTGGCTAAACATATATATTATTCCCACAAACTGCCCTGCAAGCACTACACTAAATGTTCATATTCATATATTAATGCTACTCTCACTTCAGGTTAGAGAAGCTTCTCTTTTCAGATGGGATGATCTAAAAGGCAACATAGTGCTGAGAAGAAGGGATGGAGGAGTGTCCAGAACTTAAACTTCTCTATCACACACTCCAAGGCTCAGGGTCCATTGCGTAAGAGGTGGCAGAAAGAATGAAAGAGCTAAAGAAAGGGTACCACTCCTTACAATGCAACTGTCCAGACAGAAATTGGGCTCGATATCCACAACCTCACAGGGCCTAGCAATGCCTTCACAAGACCCTCATAATAGGAGAAAAAGACAATGACATAATTTTTTTTTTAATTTTTGGAGAGAGACAGAGAGAGAGAGGGAGAGGGAGACAGATAGAGAATGGGTGCGCCAGCAGTCTCTCAGCTGATGTGAACAAAATCCAGATGTGTGCGCCCCCTTGTGGGCAAGTGCGGCATTGCACCCTTGGTCACTTTGCATCTGGCTAAACGTGGGACCTGGAGATTGGAACCGCTGGAGATTGGAACCGCTGGAGATTGAAACTGGGTTCTTAGGCTTAGCAGGCAGGCGCCTTAACCGCAAAGCCATCTCTCCAGCCCAATGATATCAATTTTAAAAGAGAGACTAATGGAGAGAGGGAGGGGATATGATGGAGAGCTGAGTTGTGAAGGGGAAAAGGGGGGGAGGGAAATATTATGGTTTATTATCTGTAATTATAGAACTTGTCAATTATAAGTAAAAAAATTTAAATGTCAAAAAAAGGAGAGGAGGCCTATTATCTCCTCTTCACTCCCTGGGACCCTCAAGCAACTCAGAACATTCTTGAGATTCACAGGGTTCTGTCAGATGTGGTAGAAAAGCTTCCAGAAATGTATTGCTTAAGAAACAAAGACAATGTGGAGTTTGAAGCCAGCCTGTCTCCCAGTACTGACCAAAATAACCCTTCTAATTAACTGTGAGAAGCAACCTGGGTGTACATCCATGATGTGTTAGCCTGTTAATCTCCAAGGAAAATTTCTGGCTAACTAATAGCTAACTGCCTCCTGAGATAACAGGTTGTCCCATCAGAATTCCTTCAAGATTAAAAGTATGCTCCTTATAATGCACAGGTAGAAAGCTGGTGGCTCTCACCAGAGCACCAGAACTAAATAAAAGTTAGAGTTAACATTGATAATTTTGTTAATAAAAAATTGTATCCAATGTTTTGCCTGTACTTAGAAATCTTAAATAATATACATGTTCCCTATCTTTCAGAAATGGTTTTCCATTGGACAATATAAGATAAATGTTACAATAGGATGTTAAGTTTTTTTTTTTAATACCATGTTTTAAGTAGATCTGTTTTGTTAAAGACAAAAGGTACAAACCTACTCTATATTCCCATTTATCTCCTGGGTGCTTAACAACCACATGTAGTGGCATTAAAAGGGCAGTCAATATTTTGGTCCCATCCCCTTCAGGTCAAAAAGGCTCAGGAGATAATGGGACACTTCCTTCTTGAGGACTCTAAAGCTCCTGCTAAGTCACCTATCTTCTTGATCAGAGATGATATGGAGACCCAGAGAATGGATTCCAATCACTATCCAGTCTGCAGAAGGAGAATAAGAACAGAGGGGATAATCCTTAATGCTCCCAAGGAAAGGGAAGTCACATGGTCACCACATCCCTGACTCATCCTAGCAGATGGCACATATGCTGAGAGAGCCATAGAGCTCCTCCCAGGTCCCTAAAAGTCTCTCCTAAAGAGCCACAGCTGACCTTCAAATTATATAAAATTAAACTTTTGCTACCTATTTGATCTTAAGCACTCAATAGAAAAATATAGTCAGAAAGCAAGGTATACCTTTAAGAGTTTAAAAATTACAGCAGAGACTGTAACTTTAGGTAGATGTGCTCACAACAATTCAATGGCATCTGTACCATTATCAAAGTTAAATTCTGTATATATATATTTGATAATTCTGCTAATGTCTCATCTGTTTCACAAGAGGTATAGACCATAACATTTGGTAAATTTCTAGATTTTCATGGTGAAAAAGAATCATGTCTATCATTTCTGGCAGTAATTCTTCTAATTTTGGGATCCTAACCTTGTATCATCTTGTCTACAGTTAGTCCATACTCAGATGGTCCTGTGACAATCCAACTCCATCTACCTGGGTCCTCTGGATTGTTCTGCAAGGCCTGAAATGCTACACAAATGAGACCCCTGAAGATCTCTCTAAACCCCAATTTACCTGATGCTTGCTTCTCTATGATTTCTCCCATTTTTCCCCATCAATAAGAATCATAGGTTTCTTCCCATGCTATAAGGCCACCAGTAAACTTTTGGGCTCTTGTAGCATAGACCCACTGGAGGGGTATCCAACTGCCACACCCAACAGCCCCATTAAACTTGAAGAAGTTAGACCTATCCATTGTCCTAATCCCCTAAGGGCAGTTAGAGCTACCTTTTCAAAAGAGGGAAATGATAGGAGATGGAAATTGGCTAGGCAGTCAGGGTGGCAGAACCCCCAAAGTAATGGTGTTTTATTCCTTGACTAAAAGCAGGAAATGTCACTAAACTTGTAGAAACCCTTCAGGGAAGATTTCTAGATAAAGTTCGAACCTTTGGAGAGGATAAACTCTGATCCTTACCTAAGATTACTGGCAAAACTGTAAAATTTCATCTTTGTCCATAGAAAGCTAATGACCTAGTCTTCCTCATGTAGCCACTCCCCACTAAAAACCCAGATCTGAGTTTTGAGGTGGTTTTCTCTAAGCCCCTCTTGTGTCCCTTGCTTCCTTCTCTTAAGTTCTAGGCTTAAGCCCTCTTCTCTTCATCCTTCTAAAACTTAAAACTGGGGTCTGGAGAGATAGCTTAATGGTTAAGATGCTTGCCTGTAAAGCCTAAGGACCCATGTTCGATTCCCCAGGACCCATGTAAGCCACATGCACAAGGCAGAACATGCATCTGGAGTTCATTTGTAGTGGCTCAAGGCCCTGGTGTCCCCAATCTCTCTCCCTCCCTCTCTCTCTCTCTCTCTGCCTCTATCTATCTCTCTCAAATAAATAAATAAAGCTTAAAACTGTAATAAAATCTTTCTGAAACTTATCCTCTGCTCCATGAATTTCATTCTTCAAATTCACAGGACAAGGATCTGTGAAAACCCCAAATTATTGGTGTGTTGGTGTACAAGGAACCCAAAATTCCTGTATCACCATCCCTTCTTGAAGACAGGTACATTAACAATAAGATCATGTAACTTTTAAATGAGTAAAGATGGTATGACTGAAAAATAAGCTTATTGTCAGAAATATTTCCCATATGACTTGAGTGTTTCCTATGGAACATAGTGTGTATGTGTAATCTTTCCCAATTTTATATAAAGATATATAACTTTAGAATTCTGGGGGTTTCTTAAGTCTCTTTCATTTTATTGTAGCCCATTTTTTCTTCTTTATAGTAATAAGCTATTATAGCAGTATCTATTGTGGAATCTTTTATTAATACATAAAATTACATGTATTTAACTTTGTCAGAGGTTTTGACCATCATTAAGAAGATAATGGTAACACACATGTCCGTAGTTCACTTGCAGTGGCTAAAGCCCTGGTGTACCAATTCCCTCTCATTCTCTGTGTCTCTCTCTCTTTCTCTCTCTCTCTCTCATAAACTAAATAAATAAAGAAGCTAATGAAAGAATGGAGGTGTTATTCAGTGATACAGAACTTGATTTGCATAGGTTTAATCCTCAGAAGGAGGGTGGGGGGACAGGACCATTACATTAGCCTACAAATCAATGGACTCTAGCCTATGTCAGAGCCCATCAGTGAACCCATTAGGACAAGTTAAGAAATCTTGATCTGTTACTTTCACCTGAGGCCATATACATTATGAAAGTCAGAAAACAAGAGTTCTTCTCCAAATTTTACCCCTCAATTAAATGTAGTATCCTTACATATTAAACAGAAACAAGTGATCTCTAAGGTCTCTTTCTGCCTAAAATTCTCCAGACCTATGCAAATAATAAGTTACCCTGAGAAAATGAAAACTACATATGATAATTATAATAGAAAATTAGTTATGAATTTGAGTGATGTTTTGTGTCTTTCTATCATTTACAAACATAAGGACCTTGAAAAGAAGATGCATGCACAATCTGAATTTGGTTAATAATTATGGCTTCATAGTTTTTCAAGTTTAATATATTGAGGAAAAGAGAGAATTTGTTTGTAGGAGTTATGTTTACATTTGATGACATTGACATCATCTATGCCTTTCATATTTTCTGTTCTTTTATCCAATGGTGGTTTGTGGATACTCAATAATAAATTAATTGAATGAGTGAAGGTAGATATCTGAACACTGAGACAATTGATTTCTCTGAATGCTTGAAAGAAATTGACTTCCATTGACTATTGATAGTGACATAAATTTACATACCAAGGAGTCAAGTACATAAAATATCAACAAAAAAAGCTGTCAGCTTTTGATTGACTTCGCTTAATTTTGAAACTTGAAGAGAATAAAATTTTCAACTTAATACACATGTCTTCTGTTGCTGACTTCAAATGCATTTCTTTTTATTTTTGATAATTTTATTCAGGTATGCAACCCATTTTAATTCCTCCTACTTACCCTTTCTTTTCCTTTTTCCCCTTGCTAAAACTTCTTCTTTCATGAGATCCCCATTCGAATTCCATGCCCTGTTTATTTTTGTTTTTTGACACACTGATTTAAATTGGGGTTGCTTGCATAATCATGGGTGGATGTTTGTTTACTGGATGAATGAGCAGTTCTCCCATGACTAACCCCCATAAAACATATGGCTTCATCTCTACCAGCCATCATTAGTTTCCACTGTCTACTCTGAGAGATGTGGGGACTCATCGAGATCCTTCTCTCATCTGTGATGGTGTTGCCAGGCTGAATCATGTACAGAAAACCACATCTGCTGTAAGTCCATGAGTGTAATGAACTTGGGCTATCTATAAGACAAGATTCCACAACTCCACTTCTCATCTTGCTTCTGTTGAATTATTTCCACTCCTCTTCTCTGAGTTTCCCTCACCTGTGGAAGGTAATATTGATGTTGTGTTTAGGGCTAAGCATGAATTAGTCACTTATTCTTCGTAGCCATGCCAACTGTGGATCTCTGTAATCACTTCAGCCCTTTACATAAAGAAACTTCTGTTTTTGAGGCTGTTGAGTTGTAAATATGGGATTTAGAAGGTATTTAGAAAATAATTTGGCATGCTGTTCAATTAGAACAAAGAGATTGATAACATAAGGGATAAATTTTACATGATGGTCAGAATCTAGTTTTTCCTTTCCAGGTATTGGTGGAACCCATAGCAGCAAATAAATTAGAAAAGATGAATTTCACTTGAAAGATTGTCCAGGGATTTCTAAGAAATACAGGAAGTAAGAGAAAATGAAATAAATGTGATTCAAAACATCCGTCCTATGAAGGAGCACCTACCCAGAAATCCGTGGACCATCCTGTTAGAGAATGTGGCAGAGTAAACTTCATTCTACCAGAAGCAAGGCAGGAGGGGGGAGTGGGTTTGTTGAGGAATGTATCTATCTCTCAGCATTTTTTATGGCTTAACACATATTATTTTTGTCAAAAAGGCACTCAACCATTTCAAATTTTGGCAAACATGGCAAAAATCAAAGGGAATGCATTTAGTTCTTGAATCAACTGTAACTAAGTTTAATTGTGAACCATGTAGCTGCATTTGTTAACTATTATGATAAAAGTATCACAATTCTAAATTTTTATGCCCTCTGTTTCTCTGGGCTTCTGAGGTTTTCATCAATCTGAGGGAAAAATTTCAGTTCACACTTTCTGGGTGTCCAAATCTGAGCTTGTATAAATCTTCAAATGTTTCTTTTTATGAACAAAGCAATGGAAAGAAGTTGCTATAGCCATAAACTATTCTAGAGAAGATAAATATTGTGGCTATAAACAACCACGTGGTAAAGAGAGGCCTGAACCTCTGCAAGAAGGGATAGGGAAATGTACTGAGAAGATTCTATTAACTATTTTCCATAAGAGTGAGTCAGATGGCATCTGTGAAGTTAGGACAACAATAATGAAGGGAAGAAAACCTACTATAGTTGAGAAAGGATAAATATGATGAAATAGCAACTACTTTTCAAAATGGTATCAAGACAATAATCAGAAAACTGATCAAGAATTTAGAATTGGTCAAGTACATATATATATTCATGACTTCAGAGAAAATAATTAGGAAATTAAAATAGTTGAAAAAATATTAAAACTAGATATCAAACCTAATCCACTTTTAATAGTAATCAGAAAAGAGAAGAAAGAGATGGTTAAAGGTTGGTGAGCCTGAGTGTTCAAAACCATAAGGCTGTCCCAGGAATTAGAGTTATGGAGCAGAACAAGTATGACAGATTCTAAGATCCATCACAGGTAAGGATCAGTTCTGTAAATTAAATTCTGTATCTTATATTCACATAATTATCAGTAGATGAAGGAGTGTACACACTTGCAAGACAACCAGAGCAGACACACACCTGCCCATGGGCACATAACCACATACATGTATATGTTTGTAGTAAAATAAGGCAATTTGTAAAAACAAGAATAAACATACTAATAATTCCAATGTATATGTATGCATAACCAATTAAAAGAATGAATTTTTCCTATAAGATAACAAAACAATATAATAAATATAATATAGCTAGCTAAATACAGGAGAGATATAGTAAATAGGAACATATAGAATGCAAGGACAAAAATCTTGCTAAACAGTCAAATAAATGTTAAACAAATTAAATTAAACATCAATAATAATAAGAAGGAGCTAGAGAAATCAGACAGTTAATAAAATGTTTGCTTTGAAGCATGAGGACCTGAGTTAGATCCCTAGAACCCATGCTTTTTTTTTTTTAAAGCTGGCCGTGGTGGTCTCAACTCATATCCCCAGTACTGAGAAGGCAGGGGAATGTGTAAAATAGGTAGATGTCCAGTGTTCGCTGGCCAGCTAGATAGTCTACTTTGTAAGGACAGGCAAGTGAGAGTCCCTGTCTTAAAGAAGGAGGACAGCATTCAAGGAACGTGTGAATTGTCTTCTGGTCACCAGCACACATATACACACATGTGCATGTGCACACACAGGTGCCCCTGCACACACAAGCATGCATACATTCATATACCTACCCACACAAGAAATGAAAAAGGACATAAAATTTCTTAGAGCAGAAGTTGCAGGCATGGTATAAGTAAAGATTTTAATCTAGTAATACACCCCACACTTCTTTCACTCAAATAAAAAGTGGCAAACTATTGGAGTAGAGAACAACTTAGAGTGCCATTAAAGAGCCTCATGAATTTATATGGAATTACCATGCATCCATGTGAATGTATGTGTTTTTGAAACTTTAACTCACTAAACTTGGCTTTAGTGTAGAATAAAGAGTTATAAAAGACACCCCCATTGCCCTCAAGAGAGGGTGCAGCAGATGGAAATACATTGTTTTTTAGCAGAATTGTGTGGATCCAATGATTCACTTACTATATAAGCAATTCCAGTGAATTGATAATGAAGGAAAACTTACAAATTACAGTTGTGAGATAAAGAGTAAAAGCCACTGACATTAAACATAATATCACACAAAAGATATCACTTTCCAGCCTTCACCATAGATGTTAATGCAGAAACTGAACTATTAGCCAAATCAGTCCAATATCATTTAAAATTAATATTTAAAGATCATAAGGAGTGTATTCCAGGAATGCAAGAGTGGATCAATATTAAAGCCATGAATCCATCATTATAATAGATTTGAGAACAAAATGTACTATGAATGCCTCTTTAAATCTTCTAAGAAACATGACAACACCAAAAATCTTTCATTTTAAAGACATTCAATAAAAGAGGTCATTTCTTAAATTCCTTAACACACATATCCACATACCAAGAGCATGCACACATGATTGTTACATAGTAAGTGAGACAATTAAAGGTATTCCATGTAGTAATAAAACAAAGAAAGGAGTACAGTGGGGCATTCCCCATATACACAGAGAGATTAACTGGTGAATTCTTGAGCCCACAGGGAACATTAGTAACCTGATGAGGAGGAACCTCAGGATATTTGGGGCAAAGATAGGATATGAGAGCATAACCTGACGGCACTATGATTAACACACAACACAATTCAGGGACTTGTTGGAGGGAGGAAGAGGCAGAAAAAGGAGAAGGAAAAAGAGAGAAGAGACAACTATTATCTAAATACATTTTGAACATACATTTTTTAAAAGTCACAAAATAGAAGAGGGACTAGCTGGAAAGAAAGGACTCATTGGAGGGGGTCACATAAGGGAGAGGAAAGGCAATCAACCATTACTATCTCTATAGTTTTTCTTTCCCAGAATATCACCTGGATATCTAAATTTTCACATTGGGCTTTTGCACTTAGCAGTACTCATTTAAGGCACCTCCATTGTCTTTTATGTCTGGGAAGCTCATTTCTTTTTATCACAGAGTAGTGTTCCATAGTATACCTGTACTCCAAGTTGTTTATATTTCACATATTAAGAGATATCTTGTTACTTCCAGTCTTTAGTACTTATGAATGAAGCTTAAAAATAATGGCACATCTAGAAGCTGTAGACTGTTACTAGAAAATTTTCAGTGCCTGGGATGGGATACCTTCCAGTGAGTTGTTGGCCAAGGAGGTCCTGGTAGCCTCCAAAATATTAAAGGCTTTTGCCAAAGCCCTTGGTTTCCCTTGAGAAACAGATAGTAAGACCCTATTGCTGAAGACATCTCTTGCCTGAGAGGCAAGGTCACTGAGAAAGCAAGCTGGTGCTGAGCAGAAAACCTTCTCCCTATAGACCAGCCAACTGAAAGCTGGAAACAGCTGCACTGCATGCAGCCGTATGGGAGACAGAAGTCATCAGCAGTGAAAACAGTGGACACTGAATATTCAAGTTTGGCCATACAGGCCCAATGACTGAACGGGTGCAATAGTGGCATGTCTACTCATGGGGTAACCAACTGCTCCACAATTGGACTGAAGGCCCTCTCTACGGGAGGGAATACATACCTGGTACTGAACAACCTAAGCAAAAGTCTATGGCAGGGGAGGTCCTGAGCCTTAGGGGTATAAAGCCTGCTCTTGTCTGACTAGATGTATGTTTTATTCCCACCAAGCTGCCCTGAAAGCACTACATTTAATGTTCATATTCACATATTAATGCTACTCTCACTTCTGGTTAGAGAAGCTTCTCTTTTCAGATGGTGATGACCACTGGGATGACCCAAAAGGCAACATAGTACTGAGAAGAAGGGATGGAGGAGTGCCCAGCACTGAAACATCTCTGTCACACTCTCCAAGGCTCAGGGCCCATTGTGGAAGAGGGGGCGGATAGAATGGAAGAGCCAAAGAAAGGGTATGACTCCTTACAATGCAACTGTCCAGACAGAAATTGTCCTCAATATCCATGACCTTGCAGTGCCTAGCAATACCTTTGCAAGACCCTCATAATAGAAGAAAAAGATGATGGCATCAAATTAAAAGAGAGACTAATGGAGAGAGAGGGAGGGGATATGATGGAGATTGGAGTTCTAAAGGGGAGTGGGGGAGGGGAGGGAAATATCATGCATTTTTTTGTAAGCATAGAAGTTGTCAATAAAAAATATATATATAAATTATGTTGACAAATAACTAAAGGCATGACTCCTATGTCATATAATAACACTACATTTAGCTGGATGAAAAATTTCCAAACTGTTTTCTAAAATTCAAATGAAGTTCTGAATGTCAGCAATGAATGAAAGTGACTATTGTCCACCTTCTCCAGCATTTGCCATTGTTATTTTTTTATTCATTGTAGTATGTACATGGAAATACCATTTTGTTTTAATTTTCAACATCATAACCACATATAGTATTGAACATCATTTTGTATAATTATTACCAGAATATCTTCATTGGTTAATAGATTACTTGTAAATAGCTGTGTATATTTCTTTGATTTTTTATTTTTAAAATTTACTAATTATGTATGTAGTGTGTATACAGCCATGATGGTACCATTGTTAGCTTTCTCCCTGTCCCATGGGGATTGTGGGTCTTGCATTATGGGGATAGCCATCAGTGATGGGGGAGAGGTAATGTCTCTGTGCATAATGACCCAACTTATGGCTCTAACAATCTTTCTGCCCGCTATTCCATGAATTTCCCTGAGCCATGTTGGGTTTGTTTTAGGTCTGTTTCAGTGGTGAGGTCTTGGGAGTCTCTGTGTCTCTGGATATCTTATTTGGTAGGAGTTGGGTCTTCTCTGTGTCAATATCCTTCACCCTTGTGCTAATACCAGGTTCACTGAGAAAGCAGCACTCTTGCTTATTTCCCCAATGACTCTATGGCTTCAGCTGGTACCCTGGTGAGGTATAATGTGCTGATTCTCTCCTCAGGTTCTGTGTCCATCTGAAAAAAAGAAGCAAATTCTAGAACGGAGAGTGAGGTCAGCAAGATACATGGATAACCATTATTATTTTAGAGAGAATATAATAAGTGTAGGCCTTCTTGTATCCCACTGTTGATGGGACATTGACTTGTTTCCCGTTCGGTATGGGTTCTGTTCCACTGAGGGGATCTGTTAGCCAAATCAAGAGTAGTTGGTAACCCACCATGGCTGTGTGCTGCTATTGCACTTGTGTGAGCATCACATCAGGTTGATTGCTGCTGAGTAGCTTAGACAGATTTTGGTCATTTTCCCCCAGTCACTCATGTAACATCTTCTAGCACTAAAGAAGCTAACTGTCTGGGGACTGACTCTTTTCTAGATTCCAGCCAGGTCACTCCATGTTCCATCCCAACAGCATATGGTGTCTTCAGCAGTAGAGTCTTACCATAAGCCTTTGGTGGGTCATCAAGTACTCTGATAGAAATATGTCTTTTTTGGTAAACCTTGTAGGTCTCGCTGATCAACAGCTCATTGTGGATGTTAACCACATGCTGGTACTGGGAGTTACAGGTTAGTGCCAAAGGAAAAGAAGGAAGAAAAATGTAGGTAATATGAAAGAAAAAGAGAAAAAAAAGAGGGAGTGAGAGAGAGAGAAACAGGAGAAGATTGAGGTTAGTCTTCATCATACCCTCTCCAGGCCCCTGTGATTCAGGTGTTCTCACTAGGCACCTGGTGAAGGTTTGAGCTTTTAGTATGTCTTTCAGGATAAAGGATTTTATGTTACTATTTCATTTGGTTCCAGTTTTTGACCACCCTCCCTACCCTTACCCTCCCCTCCTGCCCCAACATCCCTATTATCCAGTCCTTGAGATGTTTATTAGGTGTGTCAACATCTCAGGCAAATTCAGGTGAGGAGCCACAGATAGATGAGTGAGACCGTGTGACACATTCTGTGATTGAGTGAGTTTACTGAGAATGATATGTTCCAAGTTTGACCATTTTTCTTCAAATTGAATTGTGTCATTTTTCCTTACTGCTGTGTAGAATTCCATCATGTAGATATACTTTATATTAGTTATCCATTCTTCTAATGATGGAAATTGGGGTTGATTCCAGCTCTTAGCTATTATGAACTGAGCAGCTGTAAACATGGTTGAGCAAATAGCTCTGAACTGAGGCTTGAAGCTTTTAGAGTAAATGCCCAGTAAGGGAATAACTGTGCCTGGTGGTACCTCTATAGTCATGCTTTTTAGGAATCTCCATAGTGGTTGTAACAGCTTACATTTCCACCAACAGTGAATGAGGGTTCCTATTTCTCCACAACCTTGCCAGAATTTGTTGTCATTAGATTTTTTTTAATGTTTGCTATCCTTAGTGGGGGTAAGGTGGAATATTATAGCTGTTATAATTTGCATTTCCCTGATGATTAGGGATGTTGAACATTTTAAGTGTGTGTTTGCCATTT
Organism: Orientallactaga sibirica; assembly: GCA_036365145.1. Lineage (NCBI taxonomy): Eukaryota > Metazoa > Chordata > Mammalia > Rodentia > Dipodidae > Orientallactaga > Orientallactaga sibirica. The sequence goes on from JAEOAD010000240.1 coordinate 4,903,565, forward strand.
GCATTTCTTCCTCTGAGAACTCCCTGTGCAGTTCTTTACCCCAATTTGTGAGTGGGTTGTTTGACTTTTTATTGTTTAGGTTTTTGAGTTCTTTGTAGATTTTAGAAATTAGGCCTTTGTCTGATGGGTATCCAGCAAAAATTTTCTCCCATTCTGTGGGTAACATATTGGCTCTGCTTATTGTATGTTTGTTGGTGAAAAAGCGTTTCAGCTTCCTGAGATCCCAATGGTTGAGTGATTGTTTAATTTCCTGAGCTACTGGAGTTTTGTTCGGGAAGTCTTTTCCCACTCCTATATCATGGAAAATTCCTCCTACTTTTTCTTCCAGTACTAGCAGAGTATCTGGTTTTATATTGAAGTCTTTGATCCATTCAGACTTGATTTTTGTGCATCATGAAATGTGAGAATCAAGTTTCATTTTCCTGCATATGGTTATCCAGTTTGTCCAGCAACATTTTTTGAAGATGCTGTCTTTTTGCCAGTCTACGTTGTTAGGGCCTTTGTCAAATATCTAGTAGCTGCAGTTAACTGAGCAAATCCAGGTAGTATAACTTCAGATCAGGTATGGTGATACCTCCAGAAGTGTTTCTTTTGCTGAGGACATGCTTGGATATCTGAGGCCTTCTACCATTCAATATGAATTTTGAGATCATTTTTTCTATCTTTGTGAAGAAAGAAGTTGGGATTTTTTATTGGAATTGCATTAAATCTATATATTACTTTTGGTAAGATTGCCATTTTCACAATGTTAATTTTGCCTATCCAGGGGCATGGGAGGTCTTTCCATTTTCTCTAGTCCTCCCCAAATTCTTTCTTGAGTGTTTTTATGTTTTCATTGTAAAGGTCTTTCACCTCCTTGGTTAATGTTATTCAAAGGTTTTTTTTTTTTTTTTTTTTTTTTTTTTTTGATTGCCCTTTCAATCTCAATGGTTGTGATAGGTTTGTTTACAAGACTAATAGGCTCTGAGTACAGCTTTGGTAGGTGGTATGTGTCCAGGAGTTCATCCATTTCCTCCAATATTATCCAGTTTTATGGTGTAGAGGTTTTTGAAATAAGTCCTGATGATTCTCCCAATTTCACTTACATTGTTGTGATCTCTTCATTTCTAATTTTGTTAATTTGAGTTGTTTCTTTTTTTCTGCTTGATCAAATTGGCCAGCGTTTTATCAATCTTGTTTACTTTTTCAAGGAACCCGCTCTTTGTTTCATCAATGTTCTTAATTGTTTTCTTAGTTTCCAATCCATTAATTTCCTCTCTGATCTTAATCATTTCTTTCCATCTGGAGTTTTTTGGGTCGGATACTTCTTGTTTTTCCATTGCCTTTAGGTGGATGGTTAGGTTATTGATTTGGGATGTCTCTGTCTTTGCTATGAAGTCTTTTAGAGCAATGAATTTTTCCCTGGGGACTGCCTTCATTATGTCCCATAACTTTTGGTACATTGTGTTTTCATTGTCATTCATTTCTAGAAATTTTGAAATTTAATTTTTCCCACTACTGATTTATTGTTTAAGAGTGTGTTGTTCAGTTTCCAGAAGCAGGTTGGGTTCCTGGCACATCTTTTGTTGTTAATTTCTAGGAATACAACATTGTAATCTGATATCATGCAAGAAATTATGTCAATCCTCCTAAATATATGGAGGCAGGCTTTATGATCCAGTATATGATCTATTTTAGAAAAGGTTCCATGGGCTGCTGAGAAGAATGTGTAATCTGTGGATTTTGGGTAAAATGTTCTATATATGTCCGTTAGGTCTTATTGATCTATGGTGTTGTTGAGCCTCTTTTACTTCCCTGTTAATTTTGTGTTTGGATGATCTATTGTCAATAGTGGAGTATCGAAGTCCCCAACTCTAGTGATGTTGGTGGTTATTTCTGTTTTATTGTCAAGTAGGTTTTGTTTTATGAATTGTAGTGTACCTGTGTTTGGTGCATACAAATTGATGATATCAGTCAGGCCTGGTGGTGCATGCCTTTAATCCCAGCACTTGGAAGGCAGAGGTAGGAAGATCGCCATGAGTCCAAGGCCACCCTGAGACTACATAGTTAATTCCAGGTCAGCCTGGGCCACAGTGAGACCCTACCTCGAAAAAAAAAAAAAAAATGATATCCTCTTGTTGATGAGACTGGTAAATGGGATGGGGATCATGTGCATGGGTATCAGAAAGGCTATGGGCAGGACAGGCAAGTGGGGACCATGGTCATGCTTGGGGCTCAGTAAGGGTAGGACTGGCGACTGGGATGGTGGTTACACTCAGAGCTCAGAAAGGCTACAGTGGGACCAAGTTTAGAAAGGTTAGGTCGCACCCATGGAGCTATGCATGATGGCAGGAAAGCCTGGGGTGGAGATCCTAGCCTGCTATCTTGGGTCCACTTGGCCTGTGGTTAGTGCAGGAGGGACCTCTGCCTGGGACTGCTGCTAGGACGACTGTTTGAGGGGATTGGGGAACTGGTGGGCTACCCAAGAGCATGAAAATCAGTGGATTCCCTATTTTGCTCCTCCACACCCTCCCACTGGAAGCCTACTAGAATCAGCAAACCCCTACAAAAACATTGAACCTTAAGGGTATTGCCTTTCCTTGACCATGAGGTGAGGCATAGTTAGGCAGATGCCATCTTGACTGGAAGTCCACCATTTTGGTTTTTTTTGTTTTGTTTTGTTTTGTTTTCTGAGGTAGGTTCTTGCTCTAGTCCAGGCTGACCTGGAATTCACTGTGTACTCTCAGTGTTGCCTTAAACTCATGGCAATCCTCCTACCTCTGCCTCCCAAGTGCTAGGATTAAAGGTGTGTGTTATCACACCTGGTTTATTTCTCATTTTTGAGGCATAAGACTTCATTGGCATTTTGTATTCAAATTCCTCATAAGATATGTTTTACAATTATTTGCTACAAGTCCAGGGCCTGTCTTTTCTTTGTCTTGGCATGTTTTCTCAAAATAAGAGATGTGATTTTAAGAATGTAGAAAGTATTGTTATTGTCTTTCATGCATCATAACTGAGAAATTAATTCATCCTCTAGTGTCCGTAGCTTCAATAATAAGCTTGATGCATGAAAGTCCTTCTGAAACTTTCTAAGCTTACCTACCATATTGGGTTTGTTTATAAATCATACACAGATGCTGACAAGCAACTAAAGACACTTGTTTTCAATGCTCCAAATCCTTTTGGTTCTCCATCACCTATATAAAGCCAGTTGCACACTAGCACATGTGAGTGATACCAACATGCCTACTGCAATGGGAGGCAGAGCTAGGAGAATATGCAGACTGCCAGACCAGATAGGCTGGTGCATTTTCAGCTGAAGAAACACAGGAGATTCTTTCTCATGCAAGTTGGAAGTAGACAAACACCCTGAGACTGCCCTTAGACTTCCACATGTACAGTGGCATGTGCATGCCCATGCACACAATATCATACATATACACACAGAGATCCATTAAAAAAAATCAGATGTGATTTACATATTTCTCATGTTTGCATATATTATCTTCCTTAGTGTATTATTCTGATTTTCACAATTCTCCTCAAAATTCATATATTAATATTTTTATTCTTTTATACTCACTCTTTCTTTGAAATTCAGAAATTTCACTAAGAAATTCTTCAGTTGGTGAAGAGGCATTCACTTTTTGGGTCTTTTTTCCATTTAGGGATTCATTCATCAAAATTAAGTGAAGTGTCTCAATTTGTAAATGTAAGCTTTTTTAATATTAAAAACATTAGCACCCCTGTGTGATTATAAATTTTGTATTTATCTATATTTTATTTTTGAAATCATTCTATTTAAAAATATCAGCCATGATCTGCCCTCCAAGTCTCACTGTCAACTCTGTTGGGTCTTTCTACTGACTAAACCACTTCAGCACTGAATGCAATTTTTCTGTTCAATTTCTTAAAATTTCAGATTCACAATTGTGTTTAGTTCATCAATCCTTTTCAGTTCTTTTGAAAGTCCTGTAACTATTCATAGGTACCCCAGTGCTCTTCTGTTCTGAGAACATGCAGAATTACCCTTTCCTTCTGTGTCAATTATGATGTAATTTTCTGTCATAGTTTATCAACAAGATGTCCACAAAATCTCACACAGTGAAGGCCTTGGCCCTAGATCATGGTGCAATCAGATCATGATTACATTACTATGACAGTAGCTTCATCAATGTATTATTCATCCAATGATACATACTACAGTGGATGTATATATTATCCATGCTGTGTCTGTCTCTCTTTCTCTCTCTCCCCATAACAACATGCATGCTCTGGTAGGGTTTTACTTATTGAACACAAAATGTACCACCAGAACTACTCCTTAAAGTTGTGCAGGTGAATTCCAACAGCATGCTCTGGTCCTTAGCCCACCACAATCCAACTGCTTCCTCCTTTAGTATGTTTTTGTTTGTTTGTTTGTTTGTTTGTTTTTTGGTTTTTCGAGGTAGGGTCTCACTCTGGTCCAGGCTGACCTGGAATTAACTATGTAGTCTCTGGGTGGCCTCGAACTTTGGCGATCCTCCTACCTCTGCATCCCAAGTGCTGGGATTAAAGGCGTGCGCCACCACGCCCGGCCTTTAGTATGTTTTAAGTCACCACAGAAGTTTGTTGCCTCCCAAGAATCCTCCCAGTGAAGGGGTATCTGAAGACAAATGCTCTACTGCCCTCACAAAACAGTGCCTTTGAGATGTTTGCACAATATCTATATCCCATGCCCAGAGAATTGAATCTAGTACATTTTAACCACTGATTTGTCATTTTTATATGTGAACATGTGCATACATGTGCATGTGGGCACTGAAAGACCATCTTGAGTGTCATTCCACAGGTGTCATTCACCTTTTTTTAGGCCAGGGTCTCTTGTTGACCTGGAGCTCACCAATTAGGTGAAACCTGCTAGCCATTGAGTCCCAGGGATCCTCCCATTTCCACCTTCCCAGCATTGGGATTACAGGAATGCATCCCCACTCCCAGAACTTTTTATATGGATTCTGGAGGTTGAACTCAGGCCTTCATGATTGTGAGACAATCGCTTCACCAACTGAGCCATCTTCCTGGCCTCTTATCATCACTTTACTGTATTTTGTAGAACAAACCTTATTTTCTGCTCAAATTTTAGAGATTCTTTTAGAGATGATAAAGGGAGCCTACTGTTTCAGGGTTAAGTCAGTCAGAATAACTCTATAACCTGAATCCCAAGCACCCAAATCCCTGTAATTGACTCTTGCAGTTTTCAGCTGCTTCCCAGAAAAGAATTTTTCCTTAGAAAATTAATCAAAATCAATGATAATACTTTTCATATAGTACAGGAAAATCATATTTATTTTCTCCTATTTTGCCTCCAGGGTTCTGAGAGATGTCTTTTTTTACTGCTTTTTATGTTATTGTTGCTGTTTTCTTTAAAGATCTGTGAAGTATAGAAGGTGGTTATGCACCTTTCCAGTTGCCCCTGACTAATTAAGGCCAAAGTACTTATATCCCTGTAACCAGACCTAAAAAGATCTGAGGACATAATCTCTACTTATTTATTTATTTATTTATTTATTTATTTATTTATTTATTTGCAAGCAGAGAGAGGGGAGAGAAGACAGACAGAGAGAGAATGGGGGCACCAGGGCCTCAAGCCACTGAAACAAACTCAGTTGGATGTGCCCCATGTACATCTGGCTTATGTGGGTACTGGGGAATTGAACCTGGGTCCTTTGGGTTCACAGGCAAGCACCTTAACCACTAAGCCATCTCTCCAGCCCCATAATCTCTATTTTGTAAAAGACTACATGTTTACTATATTCTTATAGCTCTATCTCAATGATGTCAAGGTGATTTTTCCACATAACTGACACTTCCTTCACTACTAAAAAAAGGCAACAATGTTCATTTACTCCATTTAGTTCATTTAGAAAGTAAAAATATTAGAAAAGTTTTACTTACAGGAATTAGCTATAAAAACTCCTCACAAAAGTAATTTTAATTGGACTCTATCATTTCCCCCTCCAGTGTCAGTTTTCCTTTTCATCCAGCAACAATGTTGTGATTCCCACCCCTTCCACCCCCCACAAAAAAACTCCAGGTCCCAGCCAGTGTGGTTTTTAAGGTTCGCTCCATCTATGCAGACATGACATGTCTAAGACAGTCAGCTTTAAGTAATCCTTTGGTTAAAATTAGGTCAGGACTGGACCTACACAAAACAAATGAATTTTTCTGTCTGTCTTAAGTGACAATAATCCATTAGTTCTGATGGATTCTTTGGCATAGAACTTTGGAAATTCCATATCCATCCTTACTGCCAAAAGAAGATCATGGAACAATAGAAGAAGAACATCTGAAGACATGTTCTGTATGAATAACTGAGGAGAAGAACAACATGGGAAGGGCATACTTGTGTGGTACCAGTATGAAGCAGCATACCTTGCTAGTCCAGGTAATTTTGTGGGAAATAAAAACATAAACTGTGGCCCCGGGTTCTGCTGGTAATGGCGGGGTCCGAGTGGTCACTCAGACTGGCAAGTTCTGCCGCGCTTCCGGGCAGGTGGCCCCAGGCTCTGCTGGTAAAGGTGGGGTCCGAGCGGTCACTCAGACCGGCAAGTTCCGCCAGGCTCTGGCTGGTAATGGCGGGCGTCTGGCCAGCGGTTTGGGTCACCCCTGCCCAGGAGGACCTAACCAGTGGTGGCCCCTGGCCTAGAGCATGGGAATCAGTGGATTCCCTATTTTTTTATCCACCCCCTCCCTCTGGCAGCATGCAAGGGCCAGCAAACCCTTTAAGAAATCTTTTAAAAGCTTAAAAATCTTGCTTTTACTTCCCTGTAAGGTGAGGTGAGGTTATGCTGACACCATCTTGACTGGACCCCCCAGGACTTTGCAAAGACATGCTTCCATGTTTGTGTGCAACTAACACCTGCCTTCAAGCATGTATGATGTAGCACAAGCATGATGTAGCCAGTTTAATTACATTCACCATGCCATAATTATCCATTATTTGGATTCATCAGTGGATGCCAGGGTCCAGCCCCAGCAGGGTTGAAGAACTCTAAGGGGATGTGTGGAGGTGGCATTGTGATGAAATGATTTGGACCATTTGGACCAGTGGTTCAGGTGAAGCACACTGGATGCAGAGCAAAACTCTGTTTCTTTATTTATACTTTTACAATAAATTATATTTTTTGCAAGCAAGACATAGCAACTTATTGATGTGGCTTCTAGTCTCTAAGAAATCTTGCACAATATTCTTCTTCCTTGGTTTCCCCTGCTTCTGCTTAACTCATGAACCTCTTGCCCCAGAGACATTCTGATAACATCTTAAACAAGAAAGTCAAAGATTGCAAACTGGTTAATATCTTACCCAGGCTCATGAAAACTAGCCAAGAGCCCTGGCTTGCAGCTCTTGTGGTTATAAGGTGATAGACATTTTTGACCTCAGAAAGGGCAGTTATTTTACTCTTGCTCCATTAATGTATGCCCCTGTATATTGCAAAGGTTTATCTATCCAACCAGTGTTTTGCATTGATGTCTTTCCTTTAGGAGCCCACCAAACCCTATTGTTAATTCTGGAAGTTACATATTTTGTTTTACTTCCTTGTGTGGGCCCTACCCAGTTATTTGAAAGTTGTTTGCTCCCTAGCATTTCAGGCTCCTTAGTAAGTAATTTGTAGGTTCGGGAAGTGTGTCCATTAATTCCTGGAACTATCTCAACAACAAGAATTATCTTGTAAGTAATGTTACTTGGGAACAATTGGTAAGGCATGTGATGTAGCATTGCAAGGAACATGTCTCATTAGGTGAAATATACATATGTGGTGTTGAGAAACTTTGTACATTCAAAATATTGTAGTTTCAGGATCCATAATCTGTTTAAACGTTACAGCCTCAGAAATTTCTGCAGCAACATTCTTTTCCTGTTTAATCATTGGTGACTATATAAACACATCTGAGTTGGATTCTTCTATTACTACTGAGAATGGGAAAATGCAAGCAAAAATAAGCAGTAATCAACTTATAATAATATCAAAAATTCTAGGAAAGAGATAGTAATAGTGCAAACTGTCGGGCAACAGGCACTCCAGGAGGTCCCTGAAAGACTTCTTGGCCCTGCCAAAGAACGTCTTGGATGCCGCAGCCCTGCTGAATGGTATCCCATCAGCGTCACACTCCAGTGAATTCAACACTAATGGAGGAATGGCATATAATGTGGTAGAATTATATGCCTTTAGAATTATGGAAGTACTTAATATTGAATATGTAAAGAAATAAGGCACATGACAGGTTTAATAAAACATTCCAAAAAGCTGCACTGCCATTGTTATTAGGTTTAATGAATGTTGAAACTTCATGTAAAACATAATAAATATCTTTCTTATCCTACAATCAGCATACCATGCTCCATTCTATAAATAAAATATTAAGGTCATTATTTACACATGAAAACTAATGTACATAAGACCTTTTAAAAATCACTGGTCCCTTAATGGAAATCTTTGAGCCTGCTAATATAATGGAAAACTTAATATTAGGCTAAACATAGATGATGTGAGAAATTTAATAATTTGAATATACTGAATATCAAAATGGATAATGTGCCCAGCTCATAATCAATTCTCATGTAGAAACTGCCAGGAGCTCAAGGATAGAGTATGGTCTTCAGTAATGTGGATCTTCACTCTGACTGTAAGAATGAGTCCACCATACAGTCTCCCTTCCATATTCTCCAATAGCCTGGACTCACACTGTTTTTTCTCTGGGAAGCCTTTAACTGCTATCTCTACATGTCATGCTCTCCCATCTCAGAATTCATAGTCCACTTTTGAGATGGGAAAGCTGAAGCCAACATCCACAAAAAGTTATCATCTGGTTTTATGAATTTATGACTTTTGTTGTTTCATTTTATTTTTAGTTTTTAATTGTTAAGTAATAAGGAGATAAAAAATGAGGATGGGTCTGCCTCTTGCCACTGAAAAATTACTGCAGGCACAAGAGCCACTTTGTTTACCTAGTTTCTTGTGGTCACAGATAAGTCGAACTCAGGTTGTCAAGCTTTGCAAGCAAGTACTTTTAATGGCTGAGTCATCTTTCCAGTGCTGCTATTACATTTAAAGTTTGGCTTAGGGAAATTAGGGGAAGAGGGGGCGGAAAGATTGTTAGAGCCATAAGTTGGGTCATTATGCACAGGGACATTGCCTCTCCCCCATAACTGATGTCTATCCCCACAATGCAAGACCCACAATTCCTGAGGGGGAGGGCAGGGAGAAGGTGAACAATGGTACCATCATTGCTCTATGCATATTATATAGGTAAATAATAAAAAATATATAGGCATAAAATAATAAAAAAGAAAAAAAGAAAATGTTCAACATCCCTAATCATCAGGGAGATGCAAATTAAAACAACTATGAGATTCCACCTTACCCAGGTAAGGATGACTAACATTAAAGAAAAAACAATGAAAACAAAAGCTGGTGAGGCTGTGGAGAAATAGGAACAAGCTTTCACTGTTGGTGGGAATGTAAAATGGTTAACCATTATGGAAAGCTATATGGAGACTCCTGAAAAGGATGACTATAGACCTACCAACAGATCCAGTTATTCCCTTACTAGGAATTTACCCTAAAGACTCTAAGCCTCAAATCAGAGAGATATGCTCAACCATATTTATAGCTGCTCAATTCATAATAGCTTAGAGCTGGAATTAACCCAGATGTCCATCATTAGATTAATGGATAACAAAGATGTGGTATACCTATACTATGAACTCTACATAGCAGCAAGGAAGGATGAAACAATAACCCAATCACAAAAAGATAATCGTTGCTTAGTCTCATTCATTTGTGGCTCCTAACCTGAATCTGCCTGAGATGCTGCCAAACCTAATAAGTACCCTGAGGACCAGGCAATAGGGAGGGTGTGATGGGGGGAGGGTAAGAGTGGGAGGGAGCAAGAAGGTGGGAGGGAGGTTAAGGGGGGGACACAAATAGGGACCCAAGAGGAAATGGTACTATAAAACTCTATATGCTGAACAACAGGCTAAAACATTGGTCATTGGTCCTTCAGCAGGCCCACAGAGGGAACACCTGAACCATAAAGAACTGGAGAGAACATCATGAAGACCAACTTTAATCTTTTCCTGTTTCTCTCTCTCTCTCTCTCTCCCCTCTATACTCACTTTTTTCTTTTATATTACCTATTTTTTTCTTCCTCTACCTTCCTTGGCACTGATTTATAACTCCCAGCACCAGCACGGGGTTAACTTTCACAATGAGCTGTTGATCCAAGAGACCTACAAGGTTTCCCAAAAAAGAAAGATTTCTGTCAGAGTTTTTGATGACCCACCAAAGGTTAAGGGTAAGACCCTACTGTTAAAGACAGCATATGTGGGTGATACAAAACATGGAGAGACCTAGTTGGAATCTGGAAGAGGGTCAGGCCCCAGACAGTTAGCTAGTCTAGTACCAGAGGGTGCTACATGAGCGAGTGGGGGAAAATGACTGACATCTGTCCAAACAACTCACAGTTTAAGCTACCCAGCAGGAAACAACCTGACACAATGCTCAAACAAGTGCAGTAGTGGCACACAGCCATGGTAGGTAACCAACTGCTCTTGATTTGGCTAATAGATCCACTCAGTGGAATGGAACTCATTGCTGGAACTGGGAAATAAGTTAAAACCATGTAAGAAAACTGAGCCCAGTCTCCAAGATCAAGCTCCCACCAAATGTGGGCTAGTTGAGGGACTACACATATAAAATTCTCTCTAAAATAACTATGGCCATTCCATCTATCTAGTACTAACTTCTCTCTCCCTTGGAGAATTTGCTTATCTGTTTCAGATGGTTGACGAACCTGAAGTAAGGATCAGCCAATCACACCTCACCAGGGCCCCAGCTGAAACCATAGAGTAATGTGGGGGAAGGGCGTTCTTGGTGATCACAACACCAGAAAAAGGCTGAAGGAGATAAACACAGAGAACATCCAACTCCTACTAAGACAGATATCCAGAGACACAGATGCTCCCAAAACCTCCCCACTGAAGTAGAACTAAAATGATCCCAACATGGTTCAGGGAAATTCATGGAAGAGGGGGCAGAAAGAGTGTTAGAACCACAAATTAGGTCATTATGCACAGAGACTTGGACTATCCCCCATAATTCTCAACTACTCCCACAATGCATGATCCACATTACCCATTGATGAGGGTCCCTTTGGAGGGGGAGGATGGGGAGGAGGATAATGGAATCACCATTATGAATGTAAAATTAGAATAATATAACCAAAATAATAAATTATTAAAAAAAACTTATGGGACACAATGAAGGTGGTCCTCAGGGGACAATTCATAGTACAAAATGCCTTCATAACAAAGACAGAGAGATCCCAAATCAATAACCTAATCATCCACCTAAAGGCACTATAAAACCAAGAAGTATCCAACTCAAAAATATCCAGATGGAAAGAAATAATTAAGATTAGAGCAGAAATGAATGAATTGGAAACTAAGAAAATTGACCAAACAAAGAACTGGTTCTTTGAAATGGATGAATTCCTGGACACATACCATCTACCAAAGCTAAACCCAGAGCAGATTAATCTCCTAAACAAACCTATCACAACCATCTAGATGGAAAGTGTAATCAAAACCTCCCTAAAAAGAAGAGTCTAGGACCAGATGGTTTCTCAGCCTAATTCTATCAAACCTTCATGGAAGAACTGAAACCAATTATTCCCAACTGTGCCACACAATCGGAGAACAGGGAAACCTCCCCAACTCGTTTTATGAAGCTACTATCACCCCAATACCAAAACTAGGCAGAGATGCCACTAGAGAAGAAAATTATAGGCTTATTTCCCTGATGAACATAGGCCAGCTGACCTGGAATTCACTATATAATCTCAGGGTGGCCTTGAACTCACAGTGATCCTCATACCTCTGCCTCCCAAGTGCTGGGATTAAAAGTGTGCACCACCACACCTGGCAAAAGTCCCCATAATTTTTATCAAGCCCAATAATGTTCAAACATTCTCATAGTCCAAAGTCTTTTAGTTGAGTCATAATACAAAAAAATCCTCCCTAAAACCCATAATGGCACAGATTACACACTCACACTGTGAAAGATGGCATTGGGCATAGCAAAGAAATATTCAACCAATACAAGATTCAAACAGGGCAAACATTAAACTTTGTAGCTCCAAGTCCAACAACTTTAGTCAGTGACAAATCTCCAAGTCCAATAATTCTAACCAGGAACAAATCTCTGGAGTTCCAATTCTGTCCCTCCAGCTAGACTACTCACAGTCCTGGAAAACTTCATCTGGGGCCAGCAGCTCTCTGTAGCAGCCATCTCATGGTCACAGCATCTCCACTGGGTCTTCACTGTAACCCATGGTCCATCCTCATGGCTCCATGCAAACCTGCTTCACACTGCCCATCGCCATTATCAAAACACAAGACCATATTGAAAATTCAATGACCCTCTCCTGTATTTCTTATACTCCATAATACCAGATAGGGTGCCAGTTTCTTAATCCAAGGGTAATAAGCCGACTTTGAAGAACAAGACACTGCTTGAGCACTCAGGCTCCTTCAAGAAAAGTCTACATTCTTCCTTCCTATTGCCGCAGTGCAGGTCAGCTGGCCCAGTCTCAAAAGTTGTAAGTTCTCATATAACTGTAGCTGAACAGCAGAAGTTTCAGCCCAAAGATTTAATTTCTGTGCCATATCCCTCTGCTTATACCAGTCCACTTCATGCAAAGCAACACTGCACAAATTCTCAGGTAGGGGCATAGCAGCAAGCCTTTCACATAAACTGCTTCTAGCCCAGTCCAAGGAAAGCTCTTTTTCACCCTAGTAAACCAAACCTCACAGTCCATAATTCTTACTGCATTCGGGTCTGAGTTTGACCAAAATAGTCCATCAAGCTGGATTTATAGCACTGCAAGAAGTCTCTTAGGCCAAGGTTTCAAATTCTTCCACATTCCTCTTGAAAATCAGCTCCAAGAGGCCAAAGCCACACAGTCAGGTGTCCAGCAACAAATGACACCACTCCTCAGTACCAACTTTACTGTTGCAGTCAGCTTTGCATTGCTGGCAAAAATCACCTGACCAAGAACAGTGTCTGGGGAAAAAAAAGTTTATTTTGGCTTACAGATTCAAGGGGAAGATCCATGATGGCAAGGGGAAATGATGGCATGAGCAGAGGGTGGAAATCACTTCCTCAGGAACATAAGGTAGACAGTAGCAACAGGAGAGTGTGCCAAACACTGGCAAGGGGAAACCGGCTATAATACCTATAAGCCTGACCCCCAAAATACTCTCCCTCCAGGAGGTGTTAATTCCCAAATATCCATCAGCTGGGAACCTAGCATTCAGGACAACTAAGTTTATGGGGGACACCTGAATCAAACCACCACACCAGTCTCTGATCATACCATCTTTCTTCTGCCATCATGAAGCTTCCTCTCAAGACTATAAGCCAAGATAAATCATTTTCTCTCATTGGCTGCTTTTAGCCAGGTGTTTTATCCCAGCAATGAAAAAGTAACTACAACACAAGGCTACATAGTAAAAACAAAGTTAAAAAGCAACACTAAAAATGTTCATGAGGGACAAAAAATTAAAATGAACAATAATTTCTTAAATAATCAATGTTAAACAAACACATCAATAATTATATCAAAACAGGATGGAGGTAGAGGTCACTGGAATTCACTAAATTAAATTGAAATGTCCAAAGTATGTATGCATGTATATATGTATGTATTAAATATATCATAATTGTGATAGTTGGAATGCATTAACTACATAACTATTTAATTTTCTAAGATATATTTTGTTATGTAAATCTGTTTTAAAATAAAAGAAATTCCAACTGTAATTTTCCTGGGAATGCATAAAAACGATATGATATCAATTTATACAATAAAATTATCTGAAAATTCAATAACCGCTTACATTAAAAAAAATTTAAATCCTTTGAGCAAACTTGTAATACAAAAAAGTTTCTAATCCTTATGGAAGGATTTAAGAAATAAAACTAGCAAATAAAATGCTTAACTTTGAAAGATTAAATGCTATCTTATGATTTGGGAACAGGAGAAAGATATCTGATATCATGAAATTACTTAACTCTATGCTGGAAAATAGAAGACTAAGATAGTAAAAACATACATAACACATACAAAAAAGAAAAAAATACAACTTAATTTATATATGAAATGATTACATAAAAACTCTAAAAGAAAACAGAAGAAAAATTTCAGAACTAATAAGAGAATTTAGTAGTTTATAGAACATAAATCAGCACACCAAATAACTTATAATTCCATATAGAAGCAACATACAACTGGAACCAAATTTTAGAAAGAATTATATTTTTTAATTATCCTAAAACATCACACTTAACTGAAACAAAGCATGCATATAATCTGTGTAATTAACATAAAAGTCTAAAAAGTTATTAAAGAATATGTATATAAATGAGGTATAAGATTCAGTATAGTAAAAATATCAAATCTCCCCACATGAATCTGTATATTTAATTCAATTTCAACCAAAATTTCTCCTAGCACATTTGTGAGAATAAAGCAAGCTGATATCTATACAGTAAATGCAACTGCAGTAGAACAATGTTGACAAAAAATCTAAAATTGAATAAGTATGCAATAGCATTTTATCATAGGAATAATATAATCAAGATAGTGCAATATCAGCAAAGGGTATAATATAGGCTAATGAAACAGTTCAGAAGGTTCAGAAATAGACATATTCAAGTATTTTATGGTATTATTATAAATATATCACAAAATTTTCACAATTATGAGAAACTAATTCAGTGAAGAATGGTTATTCTTTTTAAGAAAAGCTGTAAGTGAACAATCAGTTAAAAATGAACATTAACTTGAACTTCATGACTTACACAAAGATTAGCACAATGCAGATAAATTTCAGTATAAAAGGTACCTTATCAAACTTATAGAAGAAAATGTAGGAGACTATATTCATTACCTGAAGTTAAGCAAGGAGTTGTTAGACATGATACTTAAAATAAAATATGATAAATTACTCAATATTAAACTTAAAAACTATTAAGAGAAAGAAAGACAAACTGCACACTGGAGAATATATTTGTAACTCACATAATCATCAAAAGGTATAGATGAAGAAAAGCTCAAATTCAAAAGTAAAGAAACAAATTATCTACAAATAGTAAAAAGATTTGAGCAGATGCTTTATCAAAGAGGCTATGAAAAGATGTTCCATGTCACTATTAGGAAAGTGAACATTAAAGTATGATGAGGCAGCGCTCCATACTATCAGAAGGATTAATACAGAAAGCATTGACAACACCATACCAAACCAAGCACTGGAAAAGATGCACAGAAGGTATCTCTGTCTGACCTTGTTAGAAAGAATGCAAAGTTGTACTACTCTGTAAACATTCAACCATTTCTTACTAAAGGTGCACATACATTTATTAGATGATCCAGAAATATCACTTAGGTATAGAAGCCTTTATAAAAACCTTTTTATTATTGACAAACTTTGAAACAACCCAAACATCCTGCTTCACTTGTACAATAGAATGCTAGTCAACAGTCCCAAAGAACAAACTACTGAACAACACAGCATTTATGGATCTTAAAGTCCTTCCTTACACTGAGTGAAACCAGCCAACTTCAAAAGATTACATGATTAATAATTCTAGGGCTGGAAAGATGGTGCAGCACTTAAAAGCATGGGCCAGGCATGGTGGTGCATGCTTTTAATTACAGCACTCAGGAAGCACAGGTAGGAGGTGTTTGCCTGTGAAGCCTAAGGACGCCGGTTTGATTCCCCAGGACCTACGTTGGCCAGATGCACAAGGGGGCACATGCATCTGGAGTTCGCTAGCAGTGGCTAGAGGCCCTGGTGCATCCATTCTGTCTTTCTCTCTACCTCTTCCTCTTTCTCTCTCTCTCTCAAATAAATAAATAATTATATTAAATATTTTTTTAAAGCGGGCTGGAGAGATTGCTTAGTGGTTAAGGCACCTGCCTGCCAAGCCTAAGAACACAGGTTTGATTCTGCAGGTCCCATGTTTAGCCTTACGCAAAAAGTGACACAAGGGTGCAATGCTGAACTTGCCCACAAGGGGGCACAGGCATCTAGAGTTCGTTCATAGCAGCTGAGAGGCTGCTGGCAACATTAAGGATGGTAGAAGTAAAGGAGAAAAATGTCTGGCTGTTTGTATGATGATTATGCTTCCAACAATGATCATATAGTTGTCATCTATACTTCTCTGACAATGAAATAAGACCATGTATTCCGTTTCCTATGACTACTAACACATTTTGTGCTCAGTGATCTAACATATGATCTATGACTGATGGTTATTGGTTCCTACATTGTACAACACTTAAACACTCTGGAAAAGGGGAGAAATTTTGTTTGGGGATTTTGGCCTGCTTCTGTGGCTTTTGAATTATGAGGTACAAAGTTCCCACATGTCTTTTTCTGAAATCTGTCAATAAATTTCTCTACTATCTGAGTTGTACATGGCAACAAGAACATAAATGCAATGCCTTCTGACACAGGGATTGGGTGGGCCTGGAGTGGCGAGTTCTCATTTCCACTTTCCCTACTTTACATGGCTGGGAGCATTAACTTGTCCTGGCTAAGTTCCAGCTCAGGTAATTACTTTCTCCTGAAATTTCCCACTGTACTTTTAATTGAGCAATTTATTTTTTACTTCATGTCCTAAATCTTCTACCTGTGCCTATTTTCAACAGCCACAGAAATGCTTCTACTCTGAGATATAATTCAAGAGCCTGTTGAGGCAGCTATTTTCATAGAAAAAATCAGCGTTGCTTTTGAAAACAGGTATTTCTTTCAAGAAAAGAAGCTGAGTAAGGTTACAGTGAGAAACTTCTCGTCTTCAATGGAGAGTCAGGTAAATGAACAGACTATGTATAAATATTTGATGTCCTTGAATCTTTCTGGTACATGAAAACCAGCAAGGAGAGGACTTGCTCACATCTGATATTTTGTGCAACACCAAAACTATTATTATCTTTTCAGTGTCAACAAGAAACTAGAAAAATGCTCACCAGTCACACCCATACATAATTTGCCAGAAATTGTTTTTCAGATATCCATTATTTTCTGATCATTAGACAGTAATGCAAAAATCTAAATATCAAGCCAATATTATTGCACGGTGTTTTAATTAAAGAAACAGACTGATGATAACAGAAATGCCAGGTATTTTATGAAAATATATTAGGTCAGCTTTTTCTAAACTTGCCTGACAAGAATTATTTCAGATATTTTCTTAAAATACAGATTTCCAGGTTCCTAGAATCTTTTACTTACTTTTTTAATTTATGTATCTATTTATTTTGTGGGTTTGTTTGTGGGTTGGTTTGTCAGTGTATGTGGAAGTCAGAGGAGGACTTGAGGTCTTATTTATGGTTATTGTCCTGTTTCAGTATTAGTCATCATGTCAGGTTCCATTCTGTAAATACCTCAATTTGGAACACAGTTCACTCATAACCTGACTGAACTGAGGTAGAAAGTTCATCCATAGATGACCTTAGACAACCAGACCCTCCATATAACTAAATCCTTATGGAGTATATGTTATATAAATTATCCACGTTGCATCATGGATAACCCCAAGACTTAATGATTTAAAACACCCCCCTCTAGGTTCACAGTTTCTGTGAGTAGAGAGTCCAAGGAGAGAACCTCTGCTCCAGGGTCTTCACTGCAGTCAGTTCATTGAGCATCAAAAGGCATCAATGCTCAAGATCATTCCTATAGTTCTAGGGAAGACAAACTCCTTTATTCTTCACTAGCTGTGGCAGGAGGGGTTCCTTTAGATCTTGTCATCAGTAACTTTTCCACAGGCAGCTTACAACCTCGTAGCTTGAAGGAAGAGAAAAATCAGAGGCAGAGAGAAAGGAAGACCAAAACTACCACCTGTTTAAACTTTATCCTTACTTAACCATGTTCCATATGGATGAAGTAAGAATCAGTAAGAATCAAGAAAGTGAATATAGCCAGGCCTGAACATCAGAAGGTGAAAGCACTATGAACTACTGTAGAAGCTGCTTACCATACAGAAACTATCATCAGTGGAATTAGAAGTCCCAAGAGTTACAAATAGATGACAGTGTGGCATACATTTAAATAGATAGAGAGATGATAGATCTAACATCGATGTAGATTTGTGTGCATGTAAATATGTATTATATGCAGTATACATGTTTATATATATAAGCTTATATATCTTTAAATTTATATGTAAGAAAATTAACAATTTTCTTGCTTAGATCATGATTATTAATCACAGGTGGATGACAGAACCAACTGGGACCTTTCTCAAAAGAAGCCTACATATATTCCCATTCAGTAGATGTGAACAATAAAAATTTATATGTATATATTATATATATATATATATATATATATATATCATATATATATATATGATTCCAAATCTTTATACCAGAATTATAATTCAAATAAATATAATTAGTGGCACTGTTTATAATAGTCAAGATATGGAGTCAGCTACATGCCCATCAGCACATTAATAGACAAAGAAAATGGAGTTTTATTCAATCATAAAAAGAAAAAAATATATCATTTGCAGGAAAAAATAGGTGCAACTGAACATCATTGTGTTAAGTGAAGTAAAGCAGGTTTAGAACAATTAGGAAGATGTTTTATCTCCTATGTAGAATCTAGATTTAATAAGAGAGACATGGAAGTAGAAAGGGAGCTGTTTGAGGTAAGGCAGGGTACCAGTGGGGAGGACTGGGGAGAGTGAATATGATCAATGATATAGCACAATGAAAATTATCCTTTTGAAAAATTAATATGTATTTATTTGAAAAGAAAAAACTGGAATATAAAATGTAATTAACTGACAAGGCTTCTACCACCATCTTGTTCCATGTATGGCACAACCAGCTTATTTGAATAAATTAATATGTATGACTTAGTGTTCATTTCATGCTTATTCAAGACATAAACATTTAAACAGTTGCATATTTTAATGCCTATTAGTGTATGGGACTGCTCTACTTTTCCTAAGTCATTCCTAATGTGAGTGAGCATAAGAGACTCAAAACAACCATACCTCACACCAACTTGAATTGTGGTAATGATTGGTACAGTCTTCAATAGCTTTGTCGAACATTGTCAGGCCTGTGCCAGTTTCTCTTTCCATTCATATTGAAGGGTAACATGAGGCTCTGTTTATATTTCCTGAAGTGTTAGACCTCTCTGCACTGTGGCATTATCATTACTGCTGCCCTAAAAGAGGCTGACAGGTCCCTCAGCATCCCTGTCAATTAGCATGTGCTCCAGAATGCACAGGTCATTTTCTTTCTGATAGAAACCTCACTACACTTGATCTGACTTCCTCACCATGTAGAATAATGAAGCCAAACGGCAAGTGCCCATGCTGCATTTATTGTTCTCTTAGGTGGCACTTATCAAGATCCAGTTTATTAATTTATTTTAAAAGCAAGAGTAAGTAACATGGCATGCTATAGCAGACATTGAAAACACAGTTTTAGTTTTGTGGAATTATTTTTATTTTAAAAGAAATTTATTAGGTCTTTAAGAAAATGATAAAACAACTGTTTTTTTTTTTCTGAAAGTCTAGTAGAAACTAGGATTTTATAATGAAAAGGGGGCTGTGGAGATATTTCTGTCATTTTCACTGCTCTTGGAGTAAAACAAATTAATATTGGCTTCAGTTTCCATGACTATAAAACAACATTTAGCACCAACTATTGAAGGTTGGTGAAATAATAGTGCAGAAAAACATAAGATCCCCACATATCTGCATGCAATAACTGCGAATATATCTACTAAATAGACATCTGCATGGGAAATATATGTGCTCTAATCCATCTATGTGCACATATTATAAAAACCAACTATACACTGAGAAGCTATAAAAGCATTCTAAGGATAAGGAAAATATGTTAGTTACTCTTCCGGTTCTTCATTGAACAGGTGGTGGAATAGTTCAATGTGCAGGCCATCTCCTTCCTTCTTCACTCAGATTACAGGTATGCAATGAGTTATCCTTTCTAAAGCTGACCTGCAGGTGGCCACTCATTGATTTTTCTTTCCCCTTGTTTTTTTGTTTTATGTTTATTTTGTTGGTAGCTTATGGGAGTAATGGATCTCTGAATGTAAAGGAAGGGGAGGCAAGTAGAAAGGATAAAACAGAGGTGAAGGAAAGGAGAGGAATGAGGAAAGGGAGAGGGAAAAGGAGAGGGAGCAGGAGTTTGAGATTTATTTAACCTCATTTAAGAACACACTGTAATTACTGTTACTGTCATTTTGATCTTCACCAAGTGATTATTGGAAGGTGACCTTAATAAATTTAGTAAAAATATACTAACTTTGACAGTTTTTTTTTTTTTTTTTTATGAATTCAGCTATCCTCTATCTTAGTTACACAGGAACTACACAAGTTTACTCTCTAGTCATAACAGGTTGAAGTAAAACACATATATACAAAAGCATTAAATGACTCCATTACTGCCATCTGCTTCCAGCTCTTCCCCACTATCCAATGACCTTTTTCCATGCCCCAATGCAAATATAAAAACACATGCATATGAGCACACATCTTTTACAAAAAAAATAAGATCATTTCATGTATTTCCTATTCTGGAGCTTGGTTTTTACATTCACCAATCTTCTTCAGCTTTGTGGGCAAACATTAAAATATACCATACTAAAATTAACTCACAATTAATATAGTCTAAGTCCAGCAGGCTACACTAGTGGAGGCTTAAGAATCACTGTGACTTTAAACCTCTTAACTTTCTCTGCTACATATGTTATTATGGTGTAAATGCTCTCTTGCTTCATTCTTTCTTTTATTATTTTCTTTTTCTTTTCTTTTTTTGGGGGGTGGGGTGGGGTGGGGTGAGTCAGTCTCACTCTAGCTCAGGCATACTTGGAACTCACTCTGCAGTCCCATGGCCTCATGATGGCCTCAAACTCAGAGCAATACTCTACATCTGCTTCTCCAGTGCTGGGATTAAAGGCATACGCCATCATGTCTGGCTTCAAACATTCTTATGCTCATCTTTTCTACTCTTCCACCATGTTCTTATTTTCTGATGTCTTAAGAAACTTCTAGGAAATTTTCTTGTGCTACTGCAAAGACAACAGTTTCCCAGTGCTGTCAGGCTTTGTCAACAAGACCATGTCCCTCAAAAGTCAGATATTGATGGGACAGAGATAGGCTGCATATCTAAACTTGAGAAGGTACAAAGAAGCCTTCTGGAACCAGGAAGCAACACATCTTTCTCATTGCTGAGATGTACATGCAAGCATCATATTGATTTTTATTCTGAAGTTAAAAATAATGTTAAATATGGTTGTGATATTTTGTTAATAAAAAAGCACAATTATTTAAGTTATTGATAAATATGGCATCAAAGAGATTAGTAATCATGAGTATTGGCAGTAAATGCAAGATTGCTGGCTTTTGCTGCGTATGCTCTGCCAGTATTCCTTTGATTGATACATTACCTATTAGTTCTGCCCTGAATTAGTTGAGGAAGAAATGAACTTTAATTGCAACTTTTGGTGCTCACTTCTGCAAAACAAAATCCTTGCTCTGCTAGATACCAGGTTCCTTCTGATACTGAATTTACATACTTCTTAAGAGTTCATATAGAGTGGTGGCTCAGTGCATGAGTAATTACATTAGACAGGTGTCCTCAGGTTCAAAGCTTAGCTCTCCCTTCTCCCAGGCGAGAAGCCTTGTTCGTATAACCAAATGTTTTTAACACTGGTTTCCTCAACTGTGAAAAGGAATAATTATATCTTCTTACAGGGTTGTTAGATGGAATTTTACTAAATTCATTCAGGTTAATTACCATAATACCTGGCATAAAATGGACATTTAATAAATATATCTATCATCCCCTCCATCTTTTTTAGGCAGTCTACTTTGACCTTCATTGTTTGTTACAAGCTAATAATGCAATTATGAACATTATTTTAATTTTTTACCTCTCATTGATAACCTGGAATGCCATTTACTTGCTTACTCATCCTTTAACAGTGACTTCAGAGATTTGTGGAATTTTTACTTTATTTATATGTGCTTTGGTAGCACAGGTCCACTTCCTTAGGTAGAAAGGGATGGTCACTCTTCTGTGGTACTCAAGCATTGATATGGGTACATCATATTATTTTCATAGAACAAATAAAACAATTACACACTACATTGAATGTGGGGAAAATGAAGGTGAAAAAATAAGCATAAGTAAACTCTGCACATGGTTAAAAAAATGAAAGCAGATAGGTACAAGAGAAAATTCAAATAATATCACAGAGTGAGGAGAACAGCAAAATATCTCCAACATTTGAAGCTGTTTTCCTTTAGAAATAGACTACAGCTAGGTAAGACTCAAGGTTTATATAATCTTTGATCTGGTGTGTAAAGGGTACAGTGAGGAGTTAACAGTAAAAATTCCCCTCTCTACTAGTCATGATGCCTGAAATGTCACTGTTCAAATTTTTAGATTTCTGTTATTTATTAAGATACACCATGCATAGAAGGGAACACATGCTAGGTTATTGTTTTGAGGCTACATGTAAGAGAAAATGATTAAAGATAGCGTAGAGCAAGGCACTCTGTGTAGGGCAAATAATGCTTGGTCATGGGAAATTATGTCTGTATGAAAAATCGAACTAAAAAGAGAAGTGATAGAAAGTATTATATCCAAGACTAAAGTGCAAACAGGCCAAGCAGTCAGCATTGTTTTCTCTCTTTCATTTAAGAAAATGACCTACAAACCACTGCTATACTTCTAGAACAAAACTGTAACAGCATCCATCTTCAATGATAAAAGAAAAAAACTGCTCAGAGACTCAAGGGTCCGGTAACCTTGTGCGCATTGCCACAGCTACATGCCTGTGATTGATGGCATTGTCAGGAATCTGTGCCTTCTCCTTCCTGAAGTGCTGAAACACACCATAAAAGGACATTCTGAATCACAAGGCATAAAACACCATGCCAAGGGAGGGATATTCCAAATCAGAAATAATAGTGATAAACCAGAAATAGTGAAGTTGGCTGCATGGTTTTATTTTGTTAAATAAAGTATTTGCTATACCTTATACTACACTCTTTTGATGACTAAAGCCATGACAGTTAGATATAGTAGTAGGGACAGCTGTTTTTAATAAATAGTCCTTGGCCTAGAGAGATAGATGGTTTAGTGGTTAAGTGCTTGCCTGTGAAGCCTAAAGACCCAGGTTTGAGGCTCAATTCCCCAGGATCCACATAAGCCATATGCACAAGGGGGTGCATGCATCTGGAGTTCTTTTGCAGTGGCTGGAGGCCCTGGCATACCCATTCTCTATCTATCTGCCTCTTTCTCTCTCTGTCACTCTCAAATAAATAAATAATAAACAAAAAAATTTTAAGTAGTCCTCAAAATTGACACATTGTGCTGTGCTCCACTATTTGATAATCAAGAGAATGTTTTCAAAGAGTTTATATAACTGACTTGGAGTACATTGTTATATCAAAAAGTAACTATAGTTTATTAATAAATATATGAAGATGCAAATAATCCCACTTTTAATTATTAATGCTTAGTGAGTTGTATCTGTACCTATGTGCATGCATTAATTGTTAAATCTTCAAAAATAATAATTCAGATTTAGAGTGCAAAGTTCAGAGTATAATCACTGGATCAATTACACAGGAATGCTGACATTTTCTTGCAAAAATATTCTGTAGTGTCTGGGTTAGGACTGCGTCAATGTTTAATGTATTCTCCCATTGTTGCCTGGCTTTCAGAGGCTAGTCACAGGAATGATTACTTGTAAATATTTATAGGACATTTAAGTTTGAATAATCCTGCAGTGCATATTGCCATGAGTATGGTCATGTGTTTCATTTTCAGAAAGATCACGAGGTCCCAGGGCTTTAAAGTTGACTTTCTGCATATGTACAAGTGCCCTGAAAGTCTGTGACTTGAGGCAATGTACTTTTCTCTGGAACAACTTCCCAATTCTCAGCATTCAGTGATCCCAGCTAAATGCTACTGTGGCTTCATGTACAAATCACATATTTCATCTTTTATGTGGAAAAAAATCACCCTATCTTATCAAGTAAATCATTAAAAAAGTAAAATCTGATTTCTAGTATTTGTGAAGGTAATAAGAGAAGGGTTGAACAGGGTTAAATATTTCTTAGTTTAAATCAGAAGTTTAAGATAATTGAATAATATAAATTTTGTATGACATTATGTTTGTAGTTATTATTATTCTATATTATTTGTACATAAAAATCAAAATGTGATTTGCAAGACTGTTCAGTATCCCTGACCACTGCACAATTATCCATCAATGCAGTTGCTCTGTTTGGCAAGAAAAGTGAAGTCAAATTAAAAAAACATGGTTAATTTATGATGTGAAGATTCACAATATTATTAGTGAGTCATTGAAAAAGTGATTCACATGACTTAAAATGTTTGTGAGTTTTAAGGTCATAAAAGAATCTGTTTGATGTATCTTTTAGAAATGTCAATATAAGAATAGCTTTTCACTTTATATTTAGAGAAAGTGGCATGCCTGAAAGGCTATTCCCTGAAGAATGAGAAAACGTCCAGGGGAAACATCATGTGTTATTAGTCAAGAAGCCTTGCACTTGAGGGCCTAGTGTCACCATCATAAACAGGGACTTAATGTTATTTTCAACATTAAGTGTGGTGAGCCATGCAAAGTGTCTACGCAGGGCATTCATGACACATTCATAGAAGGGCAAGTGGGGTCTATCCTAGTTATTCTTCTGATTGAAGGAATGATTCCATATTCATCAGTAACATTTGTAGTATATACAAGATTTAAGGTACAGTTTATGCCCATGAGCTAAAGATAAAGCCTTAACTTCGAAAACATCAGATTCATCAACTACTCATATAACTCTACTCAGATAACACTCTTGAGGTAACTATGTTAACTAGCTATGGGAACCATTAGTGTAAATTAAAAGAACAAACAGCTCTGAGTTAATAACCCTTTCAAACTTAAATTTCAAAGTTTTTCTATTCACTGAAACATAAGAAATCATTTAATCAAAATAATGATCAAAATGCAAAAAATAAATTTGTGTTCTTTACATATTCTAAATTGATGCACCATAAATATCCAAATAGACTGAGAAAATCAAAATATGATTTTATCTATCACTACATTCTTAAAAGAATTGCTATAATTATTTATTTAGGAACTGCAGCTGGGGGATTTAGTACCAGAAAATGAGGAAATTTAACTAATTGGTCTATTTTTTTATTGCTTTGCTCTCACTTTTTATCTGAACTGGGATGTGATCCTCAATCATTGCATAAAGTATATACTGACTTTTACTAAACTATAAAAATTAAGAAAATTTTAAATTATTATTTTCCTCTAACATTAACATCTTAGCTTTGTGCCTTATCTTTTTAAGATTCTTTAAATTTTATTACATATTTGTGTGTGTGTATGTGTGAGAGAGAAAGAGAATGGGTGCACACCTGTCATGGCACTGTTGTTGAGGTCAGATGATAACTTTCAGATTGTTCTCCCATTTCTGTCCTATCTTTATCTTTCCACTCTGAGGATCAAACTCCATCCCCCACTACTGGACTTGATCAGTGAGCACTTTGCTAAACCAACTCTGCAGCCCCATTTTAAAAGATTTTCTGAAACCACTTGAGTTCAAAAGAAAGTTCTGCTTCAATGTACTAAAACTAATTTTCTCTCAGTTGATAGTAAATCACTTGCTTTATTTCTAGTCCATCTTCAAAAGTTGATGTTTATCACCCTTTTTAAGAAAATGCATAAGAAAAGGAGATAGGCATTTGCATGGACTCCCCAGGACAGGACTGATCAGCATGAATCCCTGAAGGAAGGGTTAGAAGAGACAAGCAGCACCAACCGGCAACAGGCACTTTGCTAAGAATTAAAACACATAGCCTCTGAAAGAGCCAAATCCAGAAATAAGCTAAATTCACATATTGTATATCTCAATCTACATTCAGAATAACCTTTTAGCATTCAATCACAGGAGGTCACGAATTGAAAATATATCAACTAAAAAGCATTTATTTATTTATTTATTATGTATTTATTTAGAGAGAAGGAAAGAGGGAGGTTGGGGTAGAGAATGGGCAAACCTGGGTCTCCAGCCACTGGAAACAAACTCCAGATGCATGTACCACCTTGTGAATATGGCTTATGTGAGTTCTGGGGAATTGAACCTGGGCCATTTGGCTTTTCAGGCAAGCATCTTAACCATTCCAAAACAAGCATTTTTGTACATACTGTAACAGAATGCTATAGACAGCTCTTTCAGGCCAGACTAGAAACAAAGGATGCTGAAATGAGTAAAGTTCCCATGTCCTCTCTAAAAGTCACACAAATTATTACACAAATACAACAATATCTTTAATCATAAAACTGTACACTTGTTTTGAAACTTTATAATAAGCTTGTTAATTTTTCAAAATATGCCATAAGATTTTGAAGTAATAGTTTAAACAAATCTCTAGTTATAATTTCCTAAAAATGTTCTGATTCATCAGTACCTGTTAATGATAAGATTTCAATCTAATATTTTATATTTTATAACTAATATTCATATAATATAATATGATATAATATAATATTTTAATATAATATTCAATATAGTAGATTTGTAACTTAACATTTGCATGCTGTTTAAAACCCCTAGTTTGCCAATGAGCCACCTCTTTCCAAAAAGCACCTGGGAAGGAATGCTAAACTAAAACCACAAACAACAAGAAGTAATACAAAAGTTAATTATCAGCTATGCTGGTGCCCATTTAAATTTTTGTCCAAGCATATGTGACATGGAGGTACACTGTAGAAAATGTTTTAGATAGGAGCCATACTTTTATCATATATATTTTGTAACCTTTCTCTGCAAAGTAATTAAACCTCTTCATAATGCCAATTAAAATAGCAAAGATTTATGTTAATGTGGAGATAATTATCATTTTAATGAAAGGAGTTAACAAATGTCATTTATACCTCTGAGAAATAAAAACATGGATTTCATAACATCTAGAGACCTGTTACCTCTCTTCTCCTGACACCAAAGAGATGATGTTGATTTTAGCCAAAAGCAATCGTTATGTACAAGGCAAAGGATCACATTCATTCCCATCTTCTCTGGGAAAATATTCTACCAGTTATCCATTTCTCTCTTGCATCATACTGTCTTTTGTTTTACTAGTTTTATTCTAAATTGTTAACATGTTCTAGTTTTTCACTCTTATTTTCACTGATTTATTTTTGTAACATCTTCCTTCAGTTATAAATCTTTCTCTAGCTATATATGGATATGTATATATAATATATATATATAGATATGTATATATGTATAGATATGTATATATGTGTGTGTGTGTGTGTGTGTGTGTGTCAGGTTTGAGTTTTGAGTTAGAAAAACATGTCAGGAAAATCCCTATATAAGATCTCTATTTTTATAAGATCAAGAAAGGATGAGTCAGATTTCAAAACAGCTATTAAGTTTGGGACAATCATCTTAAAGAAAGAAAATGAGCTTTCAGATACTCATATTGAGGCATTAGCCTATGCAAGTAACCATGTCTGATACTAACATACTAATCTCTCATTCTACTCATTTTATCTGTTCAGAACTATGTACATTTGATTCAAAGCAAACCAAAATAGATATAAGAATTTAACCAAAATGAAATTTTACTATGAAAATTAACTCCTATTTTTTTTTTCAATAAACAAATTTGTACTAATCTGTTAAGACTGGTGCAATAGAATATTGTTGATTTAGTGTCTAAGTAAGACATATTTATTTTCTTACAGTTCTAGTGACTAGAAGGCCATTATCAAGATGCCAGTAAATTCACTTCCCAGTGACAACTCTCTTCTTCACTCTCAGATTGGCACCTCTCACTGTGGTCTCACATGCCTTTTACTCTGCTCACTAGAAGTAAGTTCACTGGTTATCTATTCCTCTTCTTATAAGGACAGCAATTTGGATTAGGGACACACATTTGTAACCTTGCCTAATTGCATTCCTAAAGGACCTTTCTATAAATATACTCACTCTGGAGGTTAGAGTTTTAACATATGACTTGATGAATGTGGGAATGCACTACTGAGTACTTAAAAACCTTGAATCTCTTTACATTTATACTGGTACATCTGAACATACTGAGCTATCCATCAAACAATTATTACTATAAGCTTGATTTAGGCATGTTATGCAACTGGCTTAAATAAATATACACTACTTTACTTCCATATTGACACTTCTAATATAAAATTTACTTGTAAAATTCTGTCATTTTGAAATATGTAGCAACAGTTAAAATGCAACAATTTCTGGGTAGAAATGAGATCTCATTCTGAGTGTTAACTAACAAAAGAAACAGAACAGAGGTAGAGTGAGGGAAAAAAATACAGAAGCAAGTTATTTGTGAGAGCCATCAAAGCCCCAGTCACTGAATCCAGTCTGCTCCTCCCATGAACATATTGAATCCTTCCATATGCCTTGCATAAACACATAGAATCCTCCCATATTCTTTCCATGAACACATGTAATCTGCCTATATTCCTTCCATGAACACATAGAATCTTCCTATACTCATTTCATGAAGAGATAGAATCCTCCCATATTTTTCCATGAACACATAGAATCCTTTAATATTCCTTCCATGAACACATCAAATCATCCCATATTCATTTCATAAAGACATAGAATCCTCCCATATTGCTTCTATGAACACATAGAGTCCTCCCATGTTCCTTTGATGTGGACATTCAGTCCTCCCACAAATTTTGCTTTTATTGATTAGCAAAATTCATCTTGTTGCTTATAATTTAAATTTATAAAGAAATCACCAGCACAAGATTTTCAAAGGACATGTCTGTATAAGCTCTCTACTTGCTGACCTCATCATTCAAAGTCTACAATTTGCCTTCTACCTACATGGCTTAAGCAACACCAAGGTTAAATAGAGAATCATTTAATGATTCCAAATCCTATATGCTTCATAAATAGAATATTAATAACTTTGCATGGGCTTTTGCTTTATTTGGAACTTCGAGCCTTTCTTCTAATCTTGAAACACTTCCCAAAAGAGATACTAATGAAAGAAATCCTTCTCACTCACACCTATGAACCCCAACTTTACATACACAGACAACAGTAATCTTGTTGTTAATATTCCACCCTGAAGTTTCAGTGTATGTTTTGGGGGGTTGTGGGTAATTGTGGTTTGTGTGTATGTATGTTCATGTGTATGGGTACATAACTATATCCATGCATGTGGAGGTCAGAGGTTGATGTCAGACATTTTTGTTTGCTACTATCCTCTTTATTTACTGAGGCAGAGTCTCTCACTTGAGCCCAGAGCTCAATGATTCAGCTAGTCTGGGTATACAGCTTGCCCTGGGGATCCCCTACCTCCACCTCTCACATGCTAGGATTAAAAGTGGGTCACCATGCCCACCTAGAATTTACATGGGTGCTGGGATATGTTCTCAGTTCCTCATGGTTGCCCAGAAAGTGCTTTATCCATTAAACCATATCCCCAGTGAAGTACTCAGTTTTAACATGACTTCTATGGTGATATCTTCTCTAAGTCTACCAAAATGAATTATGTTCTTCTGTTTTCTTCAACTCTCATAATGTTCTATAATTCTTCATAATTTTATCAAACTTGTTCATGACATTATCACAATTTTAAGTGGTATAATTCTTTAATTGTTCTCCAGATCTAAGCACCCCCACATCATCGCTTTTAAAAAAGATACCGATTCTTCATTAAGGAAAGATACTACGTATATTTTATTAACATTAGTCTGTGCATTTCCCATGGTTTATGCTGAATAAATGGCAATACTCCTAAATTTTAGCATATATTTATACTTATCAAGCCAAACATTGACTAGTTATTTATTCCTTGGCTCCAAGGAAGGCATTTGAGCACTTGAAGATGTTATCAAATATGTAATTCCCAGAGGCTGAAAGGAACATAACTTGCTCCTTTATGTCAGTCACTATTTACCAGCACTGGCAGTCTAGAATACTGCCTGAGAATGACACTACACTCAGCAGAAAAGAATAATGAGTCAGATAAATTCTTCCCACTAAAAACAAAGGAGCCAGTAAAGTATAACCATTGATTTTCACATTTGACATCTTTGGCTTTGTAAAATTATATGATCTAGGTTGCTAACTCCATATCTATTTGAGTAATTCTCTTATTTGAATTATTATTGGGATTGAATTCTAAGCTATCTTATTATTTCACTGATTTGGAAGAAATACAGGTATGAAGATCAATCTCTAGGTTATTCTAAATGCTCTTCAGCCTAAATCCAGTCAAACATATCTCTGAGGAAATTGGTAGGTACCCCATGGTTTGAATCACTTAGTACCTATTCAGGACTCAGGAGAGCTTGTTGTGATCTCTACCTCTGGCTCATAAGCAAGTATCACAGCCTCACCAATGTTTCCTGCTAAACTGAAGAAAATGAAGATTTTACAACCTTACATTAGATTAAATGAAATTATAGTGACTTTTAGAGTTGTACTTAGTTATTTTTATGTGAAAAATAAACATATTTATTATTATTGGCTTTACTCAGCATGAAAAACGTCAAGAGGTCAAAATTTAGTCACAGTTACTAATGACTAATAAACATCCACTTTGATTTGGAATAATAGTGCATGTCACTATTGAAGAAAGGCCCAGACTTAATCATCTGTTGCAGAAAACAAGTTTGCAATTTCATTTATGTTTAATATTACATAACTCTTGGGAAGTAGAACTTGGTAATTTAGATTTCACTATGTAAATATTTTGGCATTTCATTTACTTTCTAAATCTAAATAGTTGGTAAAACCATAGAAATGTATGATTATTTACAAATTAGTTTTTGTGCTAATTTTCCAAATGGCCCAAAGATAAAAGTAAATATTTCAATCTGTTGAGTTGTTGAGTTGAAATTGAGAGTTAACTTCTTGGTGAGAAATTAATAACTTTTTAAAACCCATAGAACAGAATGTTCTGATATGTGGCATAAATAAATGACAGTAAGAAAGTAAGCAATCAACTCTCACAGTCAGCCTTATTCCCTGCTAGACACTCCCTGCTAGTCCTTCCTCAGTCTCAGATCAAAGACTGCACTTTCTAGAAGTCATTCTTGTTTATAGGTTCCCTCAGTACTACTACTTCAAACACTGAAAACTCCCTTTAGTGATGAATGATTAATGTTATGTACATTTTTATCATACTCCCTAATTTCATTATATTATCTCAATTAGATTCCTACTTTCCCCAATAAAATCCCTTGCATATATTTTAAAGGCTTTATACTGTACCATGTTTAATTTCAAGTCTGGTTAAATCCAGCTCAATTTCTACTCCATGCATGCTTGCACCATGCAGCCAGTGACGAGAAACAGAAAAACAAACAACAGATGATGCTGGGTGGAAACCTCTACATTTACAGCCATAATAAACCTCAGGTTGGGCATGACTACAGTAATAAATCTTCTACTATTTTCTATCTTCTCAAAGTTTTTTCTTTTGTTTGTGGGGGGAGGGAGGGAGAGAATTGGCCTGCCAGGGCCTCCAGCCTCTGCAGTAGAGCTCCAGACACATGAGCTACCTTGTGCACATGTGCGACCTTGTGCTTGCATTACCTTGTGCATCTGGCTTATGTCAGACTTGTAGAGTCATACAAGGATCCTTAGGCTTGCCAGGCAAGTACTTTAACTACTAAGCCATGTCTGCAGCCCTCTTCTCAAATTTTTAACACCATTTCCTTCATTCTCGCTTCCGATTAGGACTTGCTTCCAATGTTACTGAAACATATAAACAAGAAGAGCCTTTCTTAGCTCTGTTCATTACCAGGGCCATTGATCTCCTCTTGCTGTTATTCCATTCTTATATACAAACCATTTGTGCTTTGTCTAAAGCCAAACTCTGTTTCTGCACTGATCACATGACTTTTGCCAAAGAAATGACTTGACTTTAAAAATTTTACCCATTTTCCCCATGAACATTATTCCTTTTATATTGCATATTTCTCATCCATAAACTGATTATATTTATCATCTTTAAAAATCTACATAACCAAAATAAATGCCTCACAAATTATCTCTATTTAGCTATAGTCTTTAATATGTACTCACTTTTACTTCAGAACTTCTTGAACCATTATGCCCCTCCTCCCATCCTCTCTTGAATTTATTCCAATTTGGCTTTTTTCTTATAGCCCCAACCAAGTTTTTGCCAATGTCCCCAAAGGTCTTCGTGTTCTGAATCCCTAAGCAAACTTGAATTAGAAGCAATATTAAAATCACCTTGTATTAGTTTCTTGACTGGTCCCTCCTTCTCTCTGTGAGGCCTAAGTATTCATGAACCATGACCTCAAGCCTTTTATTTCTCTCCTCTCAGTATCTCAATACTCACTCTCTAGGTGATCTCAACTAAACCTGTGTTGTAGTTAGCTTCTAATTTCTAGGACAAAGCACCTGACCAAAAGAAAACCATATGCTGGAAGGAAAGTTTTTTTTTTTTTTTTTTTTTTTAATTTTTGGCTTACAGTCTTGAGGGGAAGCTTCATGATGACAGGAAATAGCATGGCATGAGAACAGACTGGACATCGCCTCTGCCAGAGCAGATGGAAAACATCAGCAAGACAGTGAGCTGAATTCTGGAAAGAGGGAGCTGAACCGAAAGCCCACTATCAGGAACATACCTCCTTCAGTAAGATTCTGTTTCCCAAATTGCTACCAACTGAGGACCAAGCATTCAGAGCACATGAATTTATGTGGGACATCTGATTCAAACCACCACATTCCACCCCTGGCTCAAAAAGAAAAAAAAAAAAAAAACTGAAGAACATCCATGATGTAAAATGCAATGCATTTAGTCCAACTTTAAAAGTCTCCACATAGCTTTTATCAATGCCAGTACTATTCAAACATTGCCTATAAAGCCCTAAACAACTAATGGCACAGAGTAAATATTCATATTGCAAAAAAATTCACATGGCAAAAAGTGAATCAATAGAAGAGCTAAAATAAACAGGGCAAACATCAAATCCTGCAGTTCTATGTCCACCTGGGACCCACGACAAAATCTCTGGGGTTCCAGTTCCTCTCCATCAGCTGGGCTGTTTGTAGCCAGTGAACAATCTACCCCAAGCCAGCATATCTTCTTGGCAGCCATCCTGTAACATCAAAAATCCTGGGGTCCTCACTACAACCTATAGTTCCTCCTCATGGCTTCATCAGCCCTCCATATTGGGACTCCAACAATCCTACTCCACATCACCTAGTGGCCATCTCAGAAAAAAGTTGCAAATACAATGCAATACAATGACCCTTCTTTCCTGCATTTTTTATACTTCCATAGTACTGGGTGAGCTATGAAATTTGTTAATCCAGGGGAGACTAAAGCTGACTTTGAAGAACAGGAAAACTCCCTTAGCATTCCAACCTCCTAGTTAAAAAGGAGTTGGTATTCTTCCTGCTGTGCTAATGTAGAACAGCTGGCCCAATCTCAATAGTGAAAATCTCTCAAATTGCAGCTAAACTAGGCTGCTGTTTCCTGTCCAACATCTTCATTTCTTTCTGTGTCATATACATTGGCTCCCATCAGTACTTTTTTTGTTTTCTCTAAATTTAACTATGCTCAAGTCCTCAGGACATGGACAGAATGCAGCTAGCCTTTCAAACAAACTACCTATTCCAGGCAAAGTTCTTTCTTCCTTCATAAGCCAAGCCTACACAGTCCACAGTTCTTTCTACATTTATATCTCTCAAACTCTCACCAGAATGATCCATCATTCATCTGTAATGCATCTCTTAAGCCAAAGTTTCAAATACTTTCACATTCTTCCCACAAATCAGTTCCTAAATGCCCAAAGCCACATAGTCAGGTTTCTAGCAATAATAGCCCCATTCCACTGGTACCAGTTTTCTGCTATAAATACATTCTTATTGCTGGGACAAAGTACCTGACCAAAAGCAGCTAATAAGAGGAAAAGATTTGTTTTGGCTTAAAGCATTGAGAGGAAGCAGGAGAAAGCATAGCATGAGCAGAGGCTGGACATAACCTCTGCCACATTAGGTGGACAACAGCAGCATGAGCATAAGTTAAACCAGCTTGGGACCAAGCATTCAAAACAAAAGATTTTATTGGGAACATCTGATTCAAACAACCATACCTTATAACTTTAAATACCATTTATAAATTAATTATTTCCAAATTTATGGAACTATTAAATAACTCTATCTTGAACTTTAGACTTATAATTTCAACTACCTTGATATTTACAAGCTTATCTAACGGATATCCCAGATGTGGTAGCTTGAATGAACATCCCTCATAGACTCAGGTGTTTTATCAACCTTGTAACTTGTATCTCTGGATGTCTGGCTGGAGGAGATTTCACTGGAGGAGGATTCTGGAGTCCAGCCCTATCATATGTTTGGGGGCATATGTGATTTCCAACTCAAAGGTATGCATAGAGCCTTGAGTTCTGGCTGGTGTCCTACTTGCTGTTGGCTTGTGATTTCTCCTTTTTGCTGTGGGTGCTGGTGCTGGTGTTCTGCTTGCTGCAGTTTTTTTTTCCCTGCTTGGATGTATGGAAGCAGCTTCTTCTGCCACTGATGGAACTTCCCCTGGATCTGTAAACGGAATGAATCCCTTCCTTCTATAAACTGTGCCTGGTTTGGATGTTCATCCCAGCAATGTGGAACTGACTATACCCGACTTATCAAAATGTCCTCCCAATAGTTCCTTCACAGTTCACCAGTCCTAACCTTCTACTTCCCAATAAGAGCAATGGATTTGTGGATAAGAACAAAAGCCTGAAATCATGTTTTCTTCCATTTATTTACATTTTATAGCCTAAATTAATCTATTAAGTAGTCCTATAGTACCTACATTTGAAGTGTCCTCTAATCTTTATGCTTCCTACTATCCCATCTGCCATGTCAAGGCCATGCAAAATCCAATTCTGGTTCCTCTTTATCCTATGGCTATTTATTTTGTTCACATTTTCTTTCATCTTTCAGTGTTGGGTCTCAGGATTTCCTTGGGCCCTTTGTGGGATGCTGGCTAGCTTCATGACAGCACCTCCAAAACAATGCAATTTCATACCCATATGATAGTGGGATATATATTCAGCAATACTGTAATGTTCTTGTATTATTAAGCCACAAATATAATTTGTAATCTTTTACATATGACTCCCTATTGTGTTACTTCTAACTAGAGGATAAAATGAATGGAAGCTTTGGAGTGTCATAGAGAATTACATCAAATCAAAGCAAGTACTTCAGAGAATCTGATTCAGTGACATTACCCTATTCACTAACTAGATATGCAGCTCACACTCTTGAAATACAGTTGTCAACCTAAAGAGAAAACCTTTAGCTTCTCCCTCAGCCTGTATTTGACACTGACATTTTACTATTGAAATGTGTTTACTAACTTATTTAATTCCATTTTACATCCACCATATTTTCAAATTTTTCAAGATTTAAAGGGGGAATGGACAAAGATAGCAAGATACAGCAAGATAAGACTATGGTGTATACTTCTGACTGAAAGTACTTAGTGTGTTTGATTCATTGTAACATACAACTTGATTGAGATAAATGAGACTCTGGCACATACATGGTTTATCTCTGTCTTTTATTTACAGTCCTGATAAGCAGAAAACTGAAAAGACAAGTCCTAAAATGAACACAATGCATCACAGAACGCTATCAAGACTGAGTCTACTCATAAGGAACATCTGTCTTCACTGTTGTTCAGAAATTCCTAATTTGTCACTTCATTCTCAGGGTTACTCTACAGAATTTTTTTATTCAAAATAATGACATGGCTTTGATCCAAACACTCCATATTCTTACACAAATATGAAAATATTGAAAGTTTCAAAAGCGTGGTCTCCCTTTTCATGGAAAAATTTGACACAAGCAGATGGTGTTAATGTGTCTGCTGTACAATCTTAAGATAGACACCCTAAGGCTGGAAAAATGGCTTAGCAATTAAGGTACTTGCCTGCAAAGCCTAAGAACCCAGGTTTGATTCCCCATTATACCCTCGTAAGCCAGATGCACAAGATGGCACATGTTTCTGGAGTTAGTTGGCAGTGGTTAGATAAATATTTTTTAAAAATAGACATTATAATAAATCCTTGTCTTCTGTGTAACTTCGGAAATTAATTCTTAATGTATTTTATAATATTTTCTTCATGGATTGTCATAGAAGTTATGGGCTAAAATAGAACTCATTAAAGTAATGTATTAAAACCAGAATGTATCTTTGGAGAAATAAAGACTGCAGATAAAAACTGCAGATTATTCTGGCCATACAGAATTATGAATGTATGTTGTACTAGAGAAATGTCTATAGAGTTAACTTAAAAGATTCTATGACTTTTAATCATAAAAGAAAGGGTGTACTTCATGACAAAAATTAAAATTATTGATTTAAAAACCTTGCCAAGATAATCATAATTTTGGCATAGTTCCTCTCTCTCTCTAGAATGACATTAAAAATAAAATCCAAGGAACTAATTGGAGCATATTAATGTGTGGAAGTTAATGAAAACTCAAGATACTGAAATTGAGAATAAAAATTTCTCTTTTATTATATGGAATGAAATTTTCTTTCATTTTTGCTTAATATCTAAAGGACATTTCCATTCTTTTTTTGTTTTGTTTTGTTTTGTTTTGTTTTTGTTTCAAGGTAGGGTCTCTCTCTACTCCAGGCTGACCTGGAATTCACTATGTAGTCTCAGGCTGGCCTCAAACTCACAGCGATCCTCCTACTTCTGCCTCCTGAGTGCTGGGATTAAAGGCATATACCACCATTCCTGGCTGACTTTTCCATTCTTAAGGAATACATCCAATATAAATAAATGAACCTTGTGATAAATATTAATGGTAACATATCAGATAGTTTGAAATAAATGAATTGAATATAACATAATTAATGAAATAGAACTCCATTGCCACTGTTTCATATCAAAAAGGAGGAATAGTTTCCCTTCTAGTGATTTCTCATTGATACTAAAAATTAAAATCCCTAGTATTGTTCTGTGAAGAAAGATAGCTGTGCCCCCTTACCTGCTCAGTCCAAGCTGTGGAGAGCAATAAGGCACTCACTTATGAATCAATGTGCTACTCTACCCCATTTTTATATACCTGTGGATACTTGTAAACACAGTGACTGTGTAAGAAGAGAAAATGAATGAAGAAATTATGGCAAGGACAAATAAGATGGGACAATAAGATGAAGTCTTAGATAGATGTAGACATGCAGACAGAAACAGATCTAGATCTAGACGACACAGAAACAGACACAATTGATAGCATCACCCAACCACTGTTAAAGGTGAGTTGCACCTTCACTACTAACCTTCAATTCCTAACTAAGGGGAAATCACCTGTTCTCAAATCTTCATTCCTACGAAGATGGCCTACCCAAAAGTAAATGAACATGTTCATTCACAATTGTTTTTCATATGTGTCTAACATTATTCTTCAGCTTCCTCTATAGTCTTTCCCTAAAATGCCTAGCTTTTATATTTTGCAGCTAAAAAGTAATGATTGAAATTCATCTTCTTTTATCTGCTATGAAGTTGTTTCCACAGCAAATATTACTAATTAGAATTCAAATTAATGGATCCACTATGGAAAGCAGTATGGAGACTCCCCAATGAGTAAAAATAATAGAATATATAATCCAGGAACCCCGATGCTATCAATATATAAAAAGAAATGAAATTAGTGTGTCAAAGAGACACTTACACTGACATGTTCGTTATGGCACAAGTCACAAAAACCAAGAAATAGAAACAACCTAACTAAACATCACCTGATGAATGAGTAAAGAAAATGTACACATGGACAATGACTACTGACCAGCCATTCAAACTCCTGAAGTTTTATCATGGACAATGACTACTGACCAGCCATTCAAACTCCTGAAGCTTTTTCATTTGCAACAACATGGAAGCAACTGTACATAGTTGATTAAGAGAAATGAGCCAAACCCAGACAGATAAATACTGCACAATCTCACTCATCTGTGGAATCTGAAAAAGATAATGTCATATAAGTTGTGAATGCCCAGCAAAAGCTGAAAGTAGCAGGAGAAAGACTGAAAGAGGTGGTATGCTGTGGTGGTTTGAATGCAAATATATGTCCCAGAGCCTAAAGGTTTTTTTGTTTGTTGTTTTTAGGGTTTGGTTGGTTGGTTGGTTGGTTTTCAGGTAGGGTCTCACTCTGGCTCCAAATGATCTGGAATTCATTATATAGTCTCAGGGTAGCCTTGTACTCACAGCAATCTTCCTACCTCTGCCTCATGGGTGCTGGGATTAAAGGCATGCACCACCTCGCCCGGCCTGAAGTATTTTTTGATTACTTTTTAGCTTACAATTATAGTCTTTAGCAAGCAGAGCCCTTCTGGAAAAAGGTGTGTCATTGGTGGCATATCTTAAATCCAGCCTTACTACCTGTCTAAAGAGCCAGTTTGAGCTCTGGCTATTTGTGCTTGCGGGTGCTAAATATTATCTCTGTACTATGGATCTATGAAAGTGAGCCCACTTCTTCCATCATGATGGAACTTCCTATGGATTCTGTGAGCCTGAAATAAACCCTTTCCTCACATGAGCTGCTTCTGGTCAGATATTTGTCCCAACAATGAAAAGGAAACTGCAATAGGCACCAAGTCACAGTTAGATAGGAGCAAGAGGTTACTGTGTGTAATTTTGAAAGTGTTTGCCCCAAAGAATGACAAATGTTAGTGGAGATATATTGCTTAACCTAAGTAACTTTATACAACATATGTTTTCAATGACATTTTGAAAAATGTTACATGGTACCTCTTAAAATGTACAATCTTATGTATTATGCATCAGTTAAAATTAAGTGAGATTCAAATCCACCTAAAAAAAAATGAGGCATTGCCTGCTAATGAGGTTGGGAGTCACTAAAGAAAGTGGTACCACTGTTTCTCCAGCTTTTATCTAAAGTACATGCTGAGCATGCTGAGTGCCTTGATCCACCTCTTACTGTCTTAAACTTTGAAATCTAATTTCTTCTTCTAAATCTTCTTTTCTTGTTTGCTTTGATTGCCTAACCCTTGAAGTACTCTTAGATAAACTCTTAATTTGGTTGAAATAATCCCTATTGATTCTTGAGCTTCTCATACAGCTTCGAAACAGGAAAACAAATTCAGATCAAAAGCTGAAATAACTGTCACTGAGCTGCTGAAAACAATAAATGTGTTTAATAGTTAAGCCAACAATGGATATTTGCAGCAGAAATCATACCTTCAATGATAAATGTGTTGTAGCAGTTGCTAAATGCTCAGCTCAACTTTACACACTATATAAGTCGGCGCTGTTATAATCCCCATTTTACAGATGAAGGAACTAAAAATTTGCAGATTAAAGAGACAATCCAAAATCCAACAACTAGTGAGGGACAAAACTGGGATTAAAGCCTTGGCATTTGTTTCCCTTCAATGTTCTAAGTCTTGAAAATACCTCTCAGGAGAGAGAACTAATCACAAGTGGCCCTTCCGGCTTCTTACAGCATCCTGACCTTGCTTCCTCTCACCTCAAGCTTTTCACACCCTTGCCTTAGCAATTTAACATCCACAACTAAAGTAGACTCAGGCTATTCGTTCTATCAATGTGCACAATGTCTAACACAAATGTCTTTCTTTTCTCCTGTGTATACATGAGACAGATGAAGGGACCCACCTTTCCCTGGGCACTGTTGGTGCTAATGATAAGTTCTGTACAGTTATATTGTATTCTCTCCTTCTATGTTCAGAATTTCTGTAAACAAGCAAAAACACTGGGGATGAAGCAATTTGACTCCCTAATTATCAGTTACTAGACTTCTCTTGCTGCTGACGTTGCCTTAAGCAAAAGGACTATCAGTCAAACAGCCAGCCAGACCAGCTGCATGTCTGCACCAATGAGATGCCTTTTACATGTACCTTGAGACAACTATACAAAAGACTTCAGCTGATGGCCCTGGCTTCTGAAAGGACCACCCCAGATAGGATTGCTTGAAACAGCTTGACGTGGACTTTTTCCTTTCACAAGCCTCCATGAACCATTTTCACCTTGACCAGTGGGG
The DNA here is from genome assembly GCA_036365145.1 of Orientallactaga sibirica. Classification (NCBI taxonomy): domain Eukaryota; kingdom Metazoa; phylum Chordata; class Mammalia; order Rodentia; family Dipodidae; genus Orientallactaga; species Orientallactaga sibirica. The sequence goes on from JAEOAD010000240.1 coordinate 4,943,761, forward strand.
TTGGATGTACTTCCTCTGATAGAGGGCCTTCTGTGACTATGGGAAAAGCCATGATTGGTCCAGAACACTTAATGACTGATTGTTGCTAGAAGCAGAGATGTGCTTGGCCAAACAAATGGCAGCAATTGGTCACCTCAGGAATTATGTAAGTAGGGTGCTCAAGCTCACCCACAGGGAGACGCTCTCCTGTACTACTTCCCATGATGTTGCATTTCATCCATGGAAGACTTCCTACCCATGCAGGTTGAGCTGAACTCACAAAGGCTGTAGCAGGGAACAAAGAACAGTACCAATGTGATGACCCTGACAGCCTCCAGGGCCTAGGCAAGCGCCAACTACCATGACAAGACAGACCCCAAGGCTGTGCTGGCCTCAGGTTGACCACATTGCATGCATTGCCTAAGCTTCACAGTTGAAGATCTCACTGCACCTCCAGAATCCCACACCTGTGTTTCCAATGCTCAATGCTGGACTGGGCTCCCCAATTGCCTGGTGGTACCGCTGAGACTGACTTCTGAGAACAAAAGCTCTCACAAATGCTTGACAGCTGAGAAAATCTGGCAGCCTAGGAGCAGGGCCAGTGGCATGTGTGCAGTTCCCCACACTGGGTGCTGGGTTTCCATGCAGCCCTGCTGGCAGCAAGGTCACCCAGCTCCTCAACCCAGGTCAGCCTCTCAATGCTAAGTTCCCATAACTACCATCTGACAGCTGAAGAAGTAGGTCAGTGGTCTTGGCAAGCAAGGGCTGTCTGCCTGTGAAGACCTCATACATCCACTAGTGGTGCCCGCAAGCCTGAACCTAAGCCCACTCGGGGATCCCATCTACCAGCAGGGATTTCACGCTGGTCGAGAGGTCACCTGCTCTGTGTGATGGGCTCAGGAATGCTGTCCTGATGCAGGCAGATACCAAAATATTCTGGCAGTAGCCACTGACAACTCAAGTGAGTATCTGAATGGCTCCAGAGTGGTCAGGGCAGGAAGAAGGGGAGGGAAGTAGACACCAGAGACAGGAGAACAAGGAGCTGATAACAGTCTACAAGGGATCGGAAAGGAGAGACCCTGCAGGCCCTGGTGGCCAGACCACATCCAGAGAGCTGTCAAGTCTTCCAGACCAAGGGTCTCAGACCTCAGGCCAAGTGCTGCCAAGGGCCAAAGGTCCAAGTGTCCAAGGTACTACAACATTTTAGGGCTAAATGTCTCTGTCCCCGAGGCCAAGACAAGGACCTGTAATATTAGAGGTCACTTGCTGCTACTGCTGCTGCTTGTCACACACTGGGGAAAAAAGACAGCTTTCTACACCAGCAGTTACAGAGCATCCTGCTTCCCTTGATGTCTACTCAGAGCAAAAGACCCTAAGGTTAGCAAAAGTCTAGTGGAAAAGCCCCATAAGGGAAACAGCCAGTGAGGACATTTTTACAGGTGACTAAGCCACCAAACAGACTGCTTTCATAAGGCAATTCATTTAGAAACTTTCCCACAGCAGAGAGCAGAACTGATTTGGATGCTGGAGGCCAGAGGTGGGAGATCAATTAGGAAGCTACTACGTTTGTCCAAACTATTGGAATAAAGGTCAGTGACAGGTCAGTGGCAATGTCAACAGGAAGAGGCAGATGCAAGAAGACTACAGACATAAATAGACTTGACCTTTCTTATAATTTCATAAATATTTTGCTGAAATAATGGAAAATTAAAAATTAATTTCAAAATTTCATGTCTACTATTAAATTTCATTTAAAATAAAATGAAGCCTATAACCCAGCAAAAGATCATACAAGAAAATTTTCATAGGAAAACAAATTTGATTGTAGATATGATAAATGTGAGATACCAAAGCAAATCCATGAAATTATACTGGAATTCAAGAGAGATTGAATGGGTAGATATATATATTTGGAGTTATCTGAATATGCATAAACAATGAAACTGTGGCTATAAATGACTCAGCAAAGAAAATAATGTAGATAAGGAAACCTGAGAATAGATACTTTGAAATCAAAAGAGAGTTCAAAAGAAAAGGTCTGAAGATTAGCACAGAATAATGACACAAAAGCCAAAAGAAAAAATGTTCACAAAGAAAGTGATAAAGTAAGAAAAAGTAAGAAGCTGTCGGATTTGTAACTAGGTGACATATGATACAGAAATGTCTTGAAAGTGATTAGGATAAAAACTGTGTTGCTAGGTATTCATCAGGCATTAAAAAATGTAGATATTGAATGTGGATTTACTAAGAGCTATTAGGAAGGGCAGGGGGAGGTTCAATCTAAACTCAAGATATTATGAATAAGACATATGTAAAATTACTTTTTTGAATAAGGGCACATCTAGAAGCTGTAGACTGTTACTAGAAAATTTTCAGTACCTGGGATGGGATACCTTCCAGTGAGTTGTTGGCCAAGGAGGTCCCAGTAGCCTCCAAAACATTAAAGGCTCTTGCCAAAGCCCTTGGTTTCCCTTGAGAAACAGATAGTAAGACCCTATTACTGAAGACATCTCATGCCTGAGAAGCAAGGTCACTGAGAAAGCAAGCTGATGCTGAGCAGAAAACCTTCTCCCTGTAGACCAGCCAACTGAAAGCTGGAAAAAGCTGCATTGCACGCAGCGTATGGGAGACAGAAGCCATCAACAGTGAAAACAGTGGATGCTGAATATTCAAGCTTGGCCAGGCAGGCCCAATGACTGAACGGGTGCAATAGTGGCACGTCTACTCTTGGGGTAACCAACTGCTCCATAATTGGACTGAAGGCCCCCTCTACGGGAGGGAATACATACCTGGTACTGAAAAACCTAAGTAAAAGTCTATGGTAGGTGAGGTCATGAGCCTTAGGGGTATAAGCCAGCTCTTGTCTAACTAAATGTATATATTATTCCCACCAAGCTGCCCTGAAAGCACTATACTTAATGTTCATATTCACATATTAACGCTACTCTCACTTCTGGTTAGAGAAGCTTCTCTTTTCAGCTGGTGATGACCACTGGGATCACCCAAAAGGCAACATAGTGCTGAGAAGAAGGGACGGAGGAATGCCCAGCACTGAAACACCTCTGTCACACTCTCCAAGGCTCAGGGACCATTGAGGAAGAGGGAGCGGATAGAATGGAAGAGCCAAAGGAAGGGTATGACCTCTTACAATGCAACTGCCCAGACAGAAATTGGCCACGATATCCATGACCTTGCAGTGCCTAGCAATACCTTCACAAGACCCTCAAAATAGAAGAAAAAGATGATGTCATCAAATTAAAAGAGAGACTAATGGAGAGAGGGAGGGGATATGATGGAGACTGGAGTTCTAAAGTGGAATGGCGGGAGGGGAGGGAAATATCAGGTGGTTTTTTTTTTGTATGTAAGTATAAAAGTCAATAAAAAACAATAATTTAAAAAAAGAGCTATTAGAAGGTAAAATTTGTTGTCAACAATTTTCATGGTATTTATTCTCCTGGGTTTTTTTTTTTTGTTGTTTGTTTGTTTGTTTGTTTTTGCCACCCAACATGTGAACCTTGTCCTTTGCTTGTGGAACTCCTACTATTGAGTAAATCTTGAAAAATGACATTAAAGGTTATAAAAACAAGTCCATCTATCCTACCCCTAGCAGTTAGGTCACAAACAAATGACATGTCCATGCATATATTTCTGCCTAGTATTCTGATTCTAGAGTACACCACACAGAAGGGGAGAGTGAATGAACATTTGCATTCAGTACAGTAGAAGAATCAATTTCTGGAAGCAACATTACCAAGGACAGCCAGGGTACAATGAGGGTCATAATGACACTCATCAAACCATTTCTATAACACAATTTTGGTTGTATTACTGGCTGTCTTTTCCATCTTAGTCCTCTCTATTTTTTTATTTGTTATTTATTGATTAGTTATGTTGGTTTTTTGAAGTAGTGTCTCACTCTAGCCCAGACTGACCTGGAAAGCACTATGTAGTCTCAGAGTGGTCTTGAACTCACTGGGATCTTTCTACCTCTGCTTCCCAAGTGCTGGTATTAAAAGCATGTACCACCATGCCCAGTCTATTTTTGTTTTTTCAAATATTTTTGTTTTAATATTTTATCATTTTTAAATTTTATTTTATTTATTTATTTGTGGGAGACAGGGAAAGAGAGACAGAATTATGGGAGCTGCAGCACCCATACAAACTCCACATCACACATCTGGCTTTATGTTGGTACTGGGGAATCAAACCCAGGTTGTCAGGCTTTGCAAACGAATGTCTTCAACTACTTAGCCATCTCTTCAGCCCTCTCCATTTATTAAATCCATTTTCTAAGCCTTCCAAATAGGAGAACTGAACATCTTTCAGTACATGACTTTCCTGTGTGAGTCAGCTTAAATTGATTTCTGGTTCTTACAGCTAAGAAAACCAGTTGACTCAAATGACAAATGATTGAGGAAACTAGTAATATATTAAGTCTCTGGATTGAGAATATTTGAAATGTCTAACAATGCTGTACAGACTGGCTACTAAAGCAAGTTAGCAAGTTAGAGGAGTGCAGTAGGCTAAGTATTGTTTTATACATTTACAATCCCACCACTTGAGAGGAGGAGACAGGAGAATCACAAGTTTGAGACCAAGCTGGGCTATGTGGTAAGACCTCTTCTCAACAAATCAGAGAGAAGAGGGGTGGTGAAATAAGAGGCCAATATTCAGTCTTGAGAATTTAATAAAAGAAAAACAAATGCCTAAGAGCAATCACAGGGGTTTCAATAGCCTGGGATATAAGAAGTCAATAGATAAAAGGTTCTATGCTCTCTTGGCAAACTGCATGGTAGAGAGAAAACTACTTATTTTGTTGCCAACTATCCAGCCTTAAGGAGTGGTCTCCATGCCATCAGGATGCAGAGGGAAGTTCAAATTTAGGCACTGCCTCAGCCTTTTTGCTTTAGTAAATCTGGTGGCTCTCCCCAGCCAACTTAGCATCAATAGCCTGATTAACTAGATTTCTTTAGGTGTTTCTGTGGTGATTTGCATGTAAAATGCCCCCATAAATTCATGTGTTTAAATACTTGTAGTAGACAGCTCCAGGTTCGCTGAGATGAACTTCCAGATGAGGAACAGTTATGGAGGAAGGGATCTATTGAAGCTTACAGATCCAGGGGAAGTTCCATCATGGCAGAAGAAACTGACCCTGCTTTCACAGGTCCAAGCAGAGAGCAAGAGAAGCCCCAAGCTAAAAACAAAACAAAACAAAACAAAAAACCCAAAGCCACACCACAAACAAACACACTTCAGGAACTCCAGGTACTTTGCATATCTTCAGACTGGAATTACAAATCCATCAGAACACCTTAGGGATGGACCCGAAGATTAGCCCAGTGACACTTCCTCCAGCCAGGTGGCTGGAAATCCAAGAAGTTTTAATAACCTCCTAATTTATTGGGGGACATTTATTCAAACTACCACAATACTCAATCCCTAGCTAGTGGCCCATTCAGTAAAACTGTGAGACTTTTATGAGGTACAGCCTTGCTGATGGAAGTGTGTTCCTGAGGACAAGCCCCACATGAGTCTTTCTCTCTCTCTCTCCCTCTCTCTCTCTCTCTCGCTCACTCTCTCACTCTCTTGCTCTCTTACTTGCCTTCCTCTCTGCTGATGTGACACTGGTGTCCTGCTCCTGCCATGCTTTCCTTACCTTCATGGACTTCCTCCTCTCACACTCTAAGCAGAAAACAAACCCTTTCCTTCCTTAAATTTCTTAGTCAGTTATTTTGTCTCAGCAACCAGAAAGTGAGTGTACAGCTGCTATCCATACTTGCATATGGTACAAAATGAAAAAGCAAAATTCCCTGCCTTGTTTTTGCCAACTGTGTCCTATTCCCAGAAGGAAACTTCTCTGTTTCTGACTTTAGTTCTTCTAAAGTAATATAGATGATTTAAAACTACTTAGTACAAATGAACCATTGTCTTTAACAGTTTAAAAGTCAAAATCTCTAAAAGTATATATGACATAGAATTGCTGTGGATTACATGGGTGTAGAACTTCTGGATTTGTCTCCTTCTTTTTGGGAAGTTGTTTGTTCTTTGTTAGGTTGGTTGGTATTTGGGACAAGGTCTGTCTGTGTTCCCCTGGCACTCGTGGCACTTGCATCGTAGCCAAAGCTGGCCTTAGCAGTCTCAGCAGCCCTCCTTGCTCTATGTGCTCAGTGCTGACATTACAGGCATGAGCCACAGTAAGAGGCTTTAAAGTTGAGTCTGTAAGAAAGAGAACCATTCCAAATCTAAACTCCAAAATCTAAATTCTTCATAGCTGCTATACATTACAAATAGATAATTCCAAAGTTGATTTTTATACTTAACCACAGTCAAGACAAAGGCTCACTAAAAATATTATATAAAATTAGCTTCAGGTTTTATATATAAGGTATATATGAAAAAATATTTTTTACTTAGATTTGTGTCCTTTATTATTGATGCATAAATATTCCCAAATTTGAAAAGACCTAAAACCTAAAACATTTCTGGTTACAAACACTTAATAAAAGGAAAATCCAACCTGTATAAGAATATTTGGGGTTCTACAGGTGGCTCCATGGTCAAAGGCACTTGCTTGCAAAGCCTGATGGCTTGGATTCGATTCCCTAGACCCCAGGTAAAGCCAGATGCACAAAGTGGTACATGTATCTTACAAATAAATAATTTCTTACTATTTGAAAAATACACTTTCAAATAACACTTTATTGGCATATACTAATTGTACAATATAATAGATTCCATGCCCACATTTTCATACACAAATATAATGTGCTAAAAATACAAATTAGATTTACAGTTCAAAATGTGTTTTATCCTACCACCCAGAAAAAAACCATCTGTGTATCTTTATATTAAAAACTATAAATATTAGAAAGATCTCACATATTAAGATAATTTCTATCTTTTCTTTCTCCCAAGTCTTTTTTTTTTTCTTATTTTATTTTTTTTTTGGAGAGAGACACAGAGAGAGACAGAGAGAGAGAGAGAGGGAGAGGGCGACAGATAGAGAATGGGCGCACCAGCAGTCTCTCAGCTGCTGTGAACGAAATCCAGATGTGTGTGCCCCCCGTGGGCAAGTGCGGCATTGCGCCCTTGCGTCACTTTGCATCTGGCTAAACGTGGGACCTGGAGATTGGAACCACTGGAGATTGGGACCAGAGTTCTTAGGCTTAGCAGGCAGGCACCTTAACCACTAAGTCATCTCTCCAGCCCCCAAGCCTTTTTATTTAGGGGTAGGGAGGTCTTTCTAACTAACCTAGACTGGCTTTGAATTCCCAGTGTTCCTCCCGCTGCCAAGTGCTGGGATCAGAGATATGTACCCTTCCACTAACCAAATAATTTTCTTGTAATATCTTCTTCTTTGTTGAAGTATGGCTTTTTGTGACAACATAGCAGAAGTATCTTTCATTCTCTAGACCCATAAATTTGTAAATAAAAGGATTATTCCTTCATGAATATTTCCAGTGGTGCATTGCTTTTAAATGAAACCCAATTGTGTTTGTTAATATCTCCTAAAATATTGTGGTATCTGGCTGGAAAGATGGCTTAGCAGTTAAAGTACTTGCCTGCAAAGCCAAAGGACCCAAGTTCAATTCCCCAGGACCCATGTAAGCTATATGCACAAGGTGGCACATGCATCTGGAGTTTGTTTGCTGCAGTTAGAGGCCCTGGAACACTCATTTCTTACCACCCCCCATCATTCTCTCTCTCTTTCTCTGCCTCTCTCTCTCAAATAAATAAATAAATAAAAATATTTTAAGAATACAGTGATATGAACTAGACACAATATCACAGGTGCAAGCCTCATCCATGCAAGCATTTTATATTTAAATATTATTTTATTCATTTATTTGAGAGAGAAAGGGAGAGTAAGAAGAGAGAGAGAATTGGCACACCAGGGCCTCTAGCCACTGCAAACAAATTCCAGATGCATGTGCCACCATGTGCATCTGATTTACATGGAATCTGGGGAATCAAATCTGGGTCCTTAGGCTTAGCAGGCAAGCATCTTAACCTCTAAGCCATCTCTCCAGGCCCCTGTACAAGCATTTTATAGGATTTGAATGGTCTATCTCTAATGCAGCCTAGGTTTCTTTGCCAAATTTGTTTCCATATTGACCTTGTGGTCTTCCATAACCCTAGGTGTTTCTCATACTTTCTGCTCCCAAGTCAGGTCTCCCTTCTTACTATTTTATATTCATGACTTTTATACATAAAATTTAATGTAGGAAGCGATGTGTTCAGTATGTGTTCCATTTAGCCATATTTTCAGCCACCATTCACTAGCTCATGCACAGTACAATCCAAAAAATAATTTCAAAGACCACAGAATACATTATCGGCTGTTACAGGCCTGACATAATAAAACTGTCAACAATTTTTTTGCTCAAGTGAAATAAATAGCTCCAAATAATAATTATGTATTTATTTTGTGTTATTACTCCTCAAGGCATTTTTCAGTCATTGATTTATAGCACATCATGCAATATAGCCTAAAATAAAAAGCTTTGTTATGATAGTTCTTACCACATTTGAAAATAGATTACCCTTAATTAAAAAATATTTAAATTCTTCTAGGAAAGGCAGCCAACCACTAGGTAATAGGTACAGATGATTTCCACTTGTGAGCTCTCTCCATCGTTATCTTTTCTCTTGGGACAGCTCATCCCTTTTATGTCTTTACATTCCAAATGCCTTACTAATGGCTGTCTTTCTTCTGCTATCTTTCTTTAAATGTTATAGTTTTTCCCCATGCTATCATGATTTCCTTGGGGATAATACTTAAGGAAGGTTTAGTGAATACCACTTGGACATAGGAAAATGTAAGTTTCTAAGACATACTTTGAAAAGAGGAAAGACAAGCTATTATAGAGTTTTCCTACAGGGTAGGCATTAGGCAGAATTACGCCTCAATAGGATGTATATTCTATTTTATAAGATCTTATAAGAGTCATATTTTTGCTTCAGAAGTGGAAAAATGGTAAAAACTTAGAATTAGGAGGTTAAGTATCTGTCCCAATAAGAATGTGACTCAAATGAGATTTGAACACAAGATTTTTGATTCTGTATTCATGCTGTGCTCCAAAAGAAAGTAGGTAAGATACATTTTATTAGGTAATGGAATGTTACAGTTTGTATCGTGAGTGTTCCCCAAAAGCCCATGTGCTGCAGGTTTGGGGCCGGCCCATGTCTGCACTGGGAGGTGGTAAAACTGTTAGGAGGTGGATGGAGCCTGCTGAAAGGAAATTGGGTTGTCAAACCTCTGAATCCATGAGCTAAAGTAAATGTTTCCTCCTCTAAATTGTCTTGTGTATTTTGTCACAGTAACAGAAATCTAACATAGAGAATAAGAAATGCTTTTATGCATACAAAAATAGTAATGTGGCATATTCTCTTGTGCCACCAACACTGAAGATTCTTCAGGGATTTTAAAACCTGTTACTATCAGGGCTAAAGAGTTTTAAATAAGAATGTCATTTTTAGGAGTTTTCAGGTGAAGAAAGAAACAAGAAATTACTTTAAATTTCTTTGTCTAAAGTTGAAAAGTGGTCACAAATTTCCCACCATGGCTTACTGGTAAAGGGTTGCAACTAATAAAGATGCCCCAGAGGAATTCACAGGCCCCTGTTAACTAGAACGGCCTATCATTACTTGTGTGAGAAAGAAATGTGTCACCTCACCATCACTAGTTTGTGAATATCATCTCACTCCTGTTTCCATTCATTTGTGCCAAATTCAGCATGAACATCTTATCCATCCAACTTTTTGTACTATCCCCAACTCGTTTTCTTTGCAAAGAAGTAATAGAGTGATATTTTGTACTGTCTTTTACTTTTCTTAGGCTCAAAAATAGCTCTGTTCAAATTTTCCATATCTCCAAGAAATGTCTAACAAGGCTTTTTCTGTCAATGGATTTCCTTTTCACAGATGGCTGCCTTGCTTACCAGCTGTAGTTTGATAGTTATTACAGTTAATTTACTTAGAAAATGAAGGCTTCTCTCTGTAGCACAGGGGTATTTTCCACTTAGCTGACAAATCCAATACCCTTCTAATTGCACCGGCATACTCACATTGCCATGCCTGAACTTGCTCATAAATCTCTGACTCAGAAGTGTAGGCAGTAACGTGTGTTTTGAAACCCCCTCTGAACATTCTGCAATCATCAGTCAAATTAAAAGTTCTACTTCATAACCGTAGATGGAGAGCTACCAGGTGAAAAAGGGAAAGGACCATTTCAGTGTTTGGAATGGAAATCAGAAAACCAATTCTCACTCATTACTAGAAAGAGAAGGACATTTCATCTGCTTTATACAGTAAAATCCTCAAATCCATATAGCTTACATTCAAGGAGGACCAGATCACATGGTCCATGAAGTCCACTTAGTAGTTCTTTCACACTGTTCAATTTACAGTCAAATGACAATTTTGTTTCTGTCATTCCTATGATATCATAAGAATATATAGTGTATTGCTGTGATTTCTAATGAAACTAGATGAAGAAATTATCTAAACAGTATGTTTAGAGGAATACCAAGGAAACCTTAGAACTTAATTCTGTCCCTATATAATACAGCACCTTTAGAATGGTATTGATAGATGTTATTCTGTCTTTGAAGTCCATTTGTATTCCCAGGATGAAGTATATTTAAAATATTCATGTGATATTAAGGTCTTTTCAGAGAATGGTGATTCTCTTGACAGGAGAAATCCAGAGTTAAAAATATTTATGGTATTAACATGGAAATAAAGCTGTATAAAGTCATCCCTTTAAAAATAAAAGTATGTTCTTATGTACTTACCCACTTCATATATACATATAAAATCACAACTATACAGAAATTTTGAAAGAAAATGCAATAATATATTAGCAATCATTGTTACAAGGCATGTAGATTCTTATACTCATTGGCTGCCCATTTTTTCAAATGCTTTATATATCTTTAAAAGTTTAATGATAACATCCTTCCTATTCCTGGACAGTAATGGTTCATATGCATTGCACATGGCTCAGAAAGAGCTGTCTCCTAAGCACTTTAGTTTTTCCTCCTCCGGTACATTGCCTGGCTTGCTCCCTGAAGTTGCCAGTGTCTAGGTTGTCCTCCACTTCACTAAAATTTTCTAGGTGATATGTTCCCCTGACCGTGGTCAATTTCAGGCTCTATGTTTAGAGTTATGTGGAGAGTTCTCGTCAAGTTTGCCATCTCTATAAGTGCTTGCATTCTATGGATCAAAATCATATCCCTCCCTAATTGAGAATCAATTTTTGCTGTATTTTCTTATCCTATTTTTCAGGAGTTTTCTTTGTAAAGAAAGGTATTTTAAATGCACATTCCACAGACATCCACATACTTTTCTCTGGGGTCTCATCTTCCATGGATCTGTCTTAAGTAAAAAGTCATCCCTATACTTGTCATAGCACTATTCTTCTAGGGGTGACAATGGAATCTCATGTGAGCCTCTCCACTCTGCTCTTTCAGATTTTCAGTTTTTTCCAAAAGATAATAGGTTTCTTACTAAAGATATCACAGTGTAAACCAAATATAGTGCTACAATAGTAAATATTGAACTGTTTCCCAACCTAAACAAGTGAGTTACATATGTACCATCTATCTGCCTATGAATGGTTAATAAAAATAACAAGATCTTATATGGTAATTCTCTAAAATCTTAATGTACATATTAAGGAATTCTATGAGGATTTAAAGTAAAATTGAAAGTAAAATTTCAGGATCCTTTGTCTTGTTAAAGAATCATTGTTAGCCAATGAATCTATATGAATTCAGATAATTAATTCAAAGAGACTAGTATAGCTAGATTTCAAAAAAAAAAAAAAAAAGGAATAAAGATCAATGATTGCTGTGGTGCAGGGTGCAGGACTTACAATTTGTCATATCACTCCCGAAGGCTCATAAAGCAACCAGTGAGTAATATATTTAGCAATTTTCAGGAACCTTGGGGGAATAAAATGCCAAATGAAACCAGGAATCTTATTTTCAGAAAGACCATGTATTTCTTTCAAGATTTCATTAAAATGAGGGAAGCAAAAGTGAATTGTATGAAAGGAAGACTGAATTTGAAGGTAGGTATTGCTATCTGCAGTTGGGGTCAGCATCTCAATTTCTTATCTGATTTGTATTCATCTTCTTGGATGTGTAAAGTCTGTGAGGTTAGCTGGGGCTATGTCATGCAGTCACTGTGCTCTGCTGAAAAGGCTGACCCAGGGAAGTCAGCAGCAACTCCACATCCTTTCAGTGAGGCCAACTCAGTGACTTCACATCACTTTATTACTTTTCACAATTAAATGGTAGATTTGCAAGTGGATTTAAGAATGCTGAGAAGAAACAGCTCACACTCTTATTATGCTTTCTCCTCATGTCTTCTCTGTTCATTAGTATACTGCAAGAAGTGTTAATCATTACACTTATTTTCACTGGTGGCTTGGCTGATACTATTTACTGACTTCCAGAAATAAAGCTACTTCCATTACCATCTTGCTATACTTTCTTGTCATAGGTAATATTTTATTGTTAAAAGTACTTTGATCATTTCATCTTTATAAAGATTAACATATATCTTTAACACAAGATGAAAAGATTGGATATAAATCAGAATCCACAATGATCATATTAGACTTTTAAACATACCTTTGTTTCAAATGTATATTCTGTGTTGTTTCTGAAGAGTATCCACAAAGGCTAGTAGAAAGGATTTGTTCTTAGAATTATTCAAGCTTTGATGTTTGTTTTTGACTTTCCATATTTCAGAGTGTATGGTGGTTTGAATCAGATGGCCACCATAAACTCATGTGCTTTCAATCTTTGGTGGCCAGCTGGTGGCAGACTGGGAGGTAGAATCTTGCTGGAAGAGGTGTGTTGTTGGGAAAGGGTTTAGGGATATAGCAGTCAGCTTATCCTTGCCAGAGATAGGCTTACTCTTGCCACGGTTTTCCACTTGTTATCAAGTAGTGATGTTCAGCCTCTGTTTGTGCCATGTTTTTTTCCTAACATCATGAATCTTACTTTTGAGATTATAAGCTAAAATAAATCCTTTCTTCCCACCTGCTGCTTTTGGTTGGTTTTTTTTTTTTTTTTTTTTTTTTTTTTTTTTTTTGGATTTGCAAGGTAGGGTTTCACTCTGGTCCAGGCTGACCTGGAATTAACTATGTAGTCTCAGGGTGGCCTCAAACTCTTGGTGATCCTCCTACCTCTGCCTCCTGAGTGCTGGGATTAAAGGTGTGTGCCACCATGCCCGGCTGGTTGGGTGTTTTGTCCCAGCAACACAAAGGGTAACTATAACATAAAATTCTTACCAGAAGAGTGGGGTCCATGCTGCTAGAAACCTGGTGTGTGGCATTTGATCATTTGGAACTGATTTTCAGAAAGCATATGGAAAAAAATATTAAACCTTTCAGTGCTTTAAGAAGAGATTGATGGAGCATTCTGGTCAGAATGGAAAGATTTGTGGACTTTGGAGGCATGGCTTCTGACAAGGATGAACTTTTTCAAGACTGGGCTAGATTCAGGCAGTTTGTATGAGAGGTTGGCTGTGTTCCGCCTGTGTTCTAAGAACATGAGTAGGGCTCAGTTTAGAATAATTAGGTTGGTGTGAGCAGAAGGAGATGGCACAGAAAGAAATGAAAGTTTGGATTAGCAGACAGCAGCCTGATTCAGCTGTAAATGTTTGGGGATTACTAACTTTGAAATTGAGCCAGCTGTTTGGTATTGGGACAGCAGGAAGCATACTGAAAGTATTTTCCTGCTCGGTAAGTCAGCTTTGTCCCCAACCCATGTCACCCCCTGGATTAACAGATTTGGTAGCCAACCTGGTACTATAGGAGTATAACAAATGTAGGAAAGAAAGGGCCATTGAATTTGCAACATGGTCAGGTTTTTTTGTGAAATGGCTATTGGACGGAGCACCACTGGAGTCATCAGAATGAACCATGGATTGCAGTGGAAACCTCAGAATTTTGGGGATGTGAATTGACTATAAACTACCACCAAGGAAAGATGCCCACTTAGGATGGAGTTTCTCCTAAGTGATGGATAGCACAGTGGGAAGGGCTGAATTGGAATCCCAAAGACATCATCATTGGTTAGAGATATCAGACATAGAGCTCACACATCTGCTTTCAACATAGTACTAGAAGTCCTAGCTCAAGCAATAAGACAGGAGAAACACATAAAATGGAAAAAAAAATGGAAAGGAAGAGATCAAATTAGCCCTATTTGCAGAATACATGATCCTATATATAAGGGACCTGAAAAACTCCACCTAAAATCTTCTAAAGGTGCTGGGTGTGGTGGCACATGCCTTTAATTCCAGAACTGGGGAGGCAGAGGTAGGAGGATCACCATGAGTTCAAGACCACTCTGAGACTACATAGTGAATTCCAGGCCTGGACTAGAGTGAAGCCCTACCTTGGAAAACAAACAAAACAACAACAACAAAAAAAAACTTCTAAAGGTGATTCAGCAAAATGGCAAGATGCAAAATCAACAAACAAAATAAGTAGCCTTTCTATATTCAAAGGACAAATATACAGAGAAAGAAATTAGTGAGGCAGTCCCATTTTTTAATAGCCACACAAAAATCAAATACCTTGAAATAACACTTGGAAAATATAATAACACTCAAAAGGACATTAGAATATGGAAATACCTCCCATGCTCCTGGATAGGTAGAAATAATATTGTGAAAATGACAATTCTACTGAAAGAAATATACAGATTTAATGCAATACCAATAAAATTCCAGCATTGTTCTTCACAGAGATAGGAAAAATGACTTCAAAATTTATATGGAATGGCAGCAGGCTTCAGATATCCAAACATATCCTACTCAGCAAAACACCTCTGGGAGTATCACCATTCCTGATCTAAAAGTACATGACAAAGCCATAGTAACAAAAATAGCATGGTACTGGTATAAAAACAGACATATAGACCAATGGAACCGAGTTGAATACCCAGCCCTTAGTTCAAGTAGCTACAGATACTTGATCTTTGATAAAGGAGCCATCAACATACACTGGAGAAAAGATAGAAACCTCAACAAATGGTGCTGGACAAATTGAATAATCACATATAGAAAAATGAAAATATACTAATCATCTCACACAAAAATCAACTCCAAATGTATTAAAGTCCTCAATATAAGACCTGAAACTCAAACTACTGCATGAAAAAATAGGGAGAACTCTCCATGATATAGGATTGGAGAAAGACTTCCTGAACAAAACCCCAGTAGCCCATGAAATTAAACAATCTCATGAAGCTAAAAAGCTTTTCCACAGACAAACATACCATAATCAGAGCCAATAGATTCTCCACAGAATGGGAGAAAATCTTCACCAGCTAAACCACTGACAGAAGCCTAATATCTAGAATCTACAAAGCACTCAAAAACTCAAACAACCCACTCAAAAAATGGAGTAGAGAACTGAATAGAGAGGTCTCATAGAAAGAAATACAAATGGCTAATACTCACCTGAAGAAAATGTTCACCATCCTTAACCAACGGGGAAATGCAAACTAAAACAACTGTTAGATTCCACCTTACTCCAGTCAGGATGGCAATTAAAAAATCAAATTACAACAAATCTTGGCAAGGATGTAGGGAAAGAGGATCCCTCATTCACTGTTGGTAGTATTGCAAACTTGTACAACTACTATGGAAATCAATATGTAGACTCCTGAAAAGGATGAAAATAGAACTACCAACAGACCCAATTATTCCCCTACTGGATATTTACCCTAAAGGCTCCACACCTCACTGCAAAGATATTTACTCAATCATGTTTATAGCTGCTTAATTCATAATAACTAAGAAGTACAATCAACCCAGGTGTTCATCATTGGATAAATGGATAATGAAGATATAGTACATTTACACAATGGAATTCTACTCAGCAATAAGAAAAAAATACAGTGATATTTGTATCATTGAACTTACACAATTGCAGAAAGACAAACACCACATGTTCTCCCTAATCTGTGGTTCCTAACCTGGAACCAGCTTGAGTTGCTGGTATACCTGACAGCTAACTCGAGACCCAGCCAATAGGGATAGAAAGGTTTGGAGGGAGGGGAAGGGAGGTTAAGGGAAAATAAACTCAAAACTACATTCAAAATAAATTGGTAATATATTACCTCACACCTGTGGGAAGGGCTAACCTCTAAGGATGGGGAGAGACTGAGGAGATAAAGTCAGTATTATAAGGACTGAAATTCAATCCCAGGTACTATGTAAATGCCAGACTTGATGGCATGCACCTACAATTCCAGTGCTGGAGAGTTGGAGACCAGAGATTCCTGGGTCTTGCAAGCCAGCTAATCCAAACTAATGGGCCTCTAGGCCAATGAGAATCTCTGCCTACAAAAGAAGTGGACAGCATTCCTGAGAATGACACCCAAGCCTGTCCTCTGACCTCTCTACATATACATGCATATACATGCATTCACATAAATATAAGCATACATAAGCACATGTACAGAGACCACACATACATACACATTCAAAACAGATAAACACAAACAGAGGAAACAAAAGAAAAATCTGACAAACTGGTGGTGGGAATAGGTGTTAGCACATCTATTATGGACAATGGTTCCAGAAAAAGGCTGAAGGAGATGAACACAGAGAACATCCAACTCCTACTAAGCCAGATATCCAGAGACACAGAGGTTCCCAAAACCTCATCACAGAAGTAGAACTAAAATGACCCCAATGTGGCTCAAGGAAATTCGCAGAAGAGGTGGGCGGAAAGAATGTTAGAGCCACAAGTTGGGGCATTATGCCCAGAGACTTGGCCTATCCCCCAGAACTCTTGACTATCCCCACAATGCATGACCCACATTCCCCATTGATGAGGGTCCCTTTGGAAGAGGGAGGACAGGGAGGAGGATAATGGAGTAACCACTATGAATGTAAAATCAGAATAATATAAATAAAAAATAAATTATTTTAAAAAATCTAACAATGCTATTACTCCAGCAATCCTACTTCTGGGTGTGTATTCAAATAAATTAAAATCAATATGCTGAGGGACAACTGTGTGCTCATGTTCACTGCAGCATTATACATGATAGCCAAGCTAGATATTTACCCAAGCGTCAACCAACAAATGACAGATAAAGAAAATGTGCTGTGCACCACAATGGAATTCTATTCTGCCTTTAAAAAGAATAGTTCTATGATTTTCAACAACATGGATGATCCTGGAGAAATTCTGGTAAATGAAATGAACCTGACATAGGAAAATGAATACGGCATGATCTGATCCACAAGAGGAACCTAAAAGGTCAAACTCAGAACTAGATCATGATGGATACTAGAGGCTAAGGAGCATAGGGGATGGGACATTTTGGTTAAAGGATACAAAGCTAAGGTAAGACAGAAGGGGTCAGTGTTGAAACATATTCCACAGCAAAATGGTTGATGTTAATAATATATATCCCAGAATTGCTCAGAGTAACTAATAAATGTCTTACCACAAAAATGATGTATTAAAGTGTTCTTGGTATTAATACCATTATATGCTTGAAATATCACATTGTACTCCATGAGACTACACAATAATTATTTTTAATTAAAGTAAGAGACATAAAGGAAGGACTATCCCTAACAGTATTAGGTCTCTAGAGTTTTGTGGCTGAACAACATGTGAGATGAGGTCAGCTTGCACAAGAGAAAGGCAGTACTGACACTTGTACACTGAGCTCTTTCAACAAACTGAAAGTCTGAATGGCTCTGGTCTGTCTTTAAAAGCCCCTTGGAATGAGCTACTACTTTTTACCCATATTCCTTATAATATCCTCAGGGCTTTAAATACAAGCCAAATATAATCTTCCAAGAATTTCTCAAAGAAGTAAGCACTTAACTATCTATTGACTTTCTTCTTGTATATTTTTCATGACTGTCATTATTTTTTCACTTTTCCTTTTTCCTCTGGCTATAAGACCCTCTAACACAGAGCCACAGCCATCACTTCAAACACAGCATCACACCAAATAAGCACAAGAACATTCCATGTATGTGGCTTAAGAGTTAT
This sequence comes from Orientallactaga sibirica, assembly GCA_036365145.1. Lineage (NCBI taxonomy): Eukaryota > Metazoa > Chordata > Mammalia > Rodentia > Dipodidae > Orientallactaga > Orientallactaga sibirica. The sequence goes on from JAEOAD010000240.1 coordinate 4,961,789, forward strand.
AGTGTTATATCTTTTCTAAATGTTTTTAATGTTAATAATGTCAAATTAATAGAATTCAAATAGTATTTTGTGTCAGTAGAAAACCCTGCATATTTGCATAATTAATGCTGGACATTCACTTTTGCCTGGAAATATTGTATTTCCAGGGCTGTCTGGGTTTTTGTCTTCTCAAAGGAAAGAATTCAATGAGGAGATTCAGTTCATTTAGCAAAGCAAGCATTCCAAGGAGAGGTGGAAGTGAGCTGTTCTGAAGCCAGGGTAGCAGCACAGTGGGAATTGTGCTAAGGATTTTAACGAAGATTTATGAATATTTATGAAATGAGTGGCATATTAATCAGGTAATCATCTCAAATAATAATCATGATCATCTAAAATCAGTATAGACCAGATCTCCTCTTTAAGGCATTTCTGCAATGGTATGGTTAAACCATAATGAACCTGAAAATTTCAGGATGTAGACCCTTCCTTAGTACATAGGTATGGGAAATGCCCTGGCATCTTAGGTTTTGGCATAGGAAGAACAATCTATCTGTGAAGAGTATATTTAACCACAAAGAGGCACTCAGCTACCAAGATGCAGTTGTAGTTTCCCTGGTTCCTCATATCTAACTCATTTTTGAGATTATTCAAAGTCCCATGATTGGTCTCATTACTAGAGGATAAGAATTTGTGATGCCATATAGTTAAGACATTTTGTTATTCTTGAACTGAGGTTTTATATTGAATGCTGGGGTCAGGGTTTTAGCTCGTCTTCTCATAAAAACAAGAAATAGGATTTAGGCTGTCTGTAGGACTCGTTACTCCTAGCTCCTTTCTAACTGCTTAAGCCTACCTTCTCCCTAACACTGTCACGTTTTTCTTGTGAATAAGGGGACATTTAGTTTACATATGCACATTGGATAGTAAAGGAGAAATAAAAATTTTCTTTGATTTTTCTCTCAGTACTCAAATCATTTGAAGAACCATTTATTTGTAGCAAATGATGTTAGAAATTTTATGTTTCTGGTCAGTGCAGTGAGACAGGAAACAATGGATTTGTTGCTTCTATCTTCTAGTAGCTAGCTTGCTTTTCTGCTCCATTATTCCACTGCTTTAAAAGGTGTTAAGGCAAGCTTAAGACAAGTAAAAAGTCATGCCTGTAAAATAAACTGTCTCTCTTCTTTAGGATATACTATGGTTTGAAGAGCTAAACTGAAAATCATTTTATCTAAACCATTTTTTTGGGGGGGGCGGTTCTTCAGGTAGGGTCTCACTCTAGCCCAGGCGGACTTCACTGTGTATTCTCAGGGTGGCCTTGAACTCATGGTGACCCTCCTACATCTGCCTCCCAAGTGCTGGGATTAAAGGTGTGCACCACCACCCCCGGCTTTATTTAAACTATTTTAATGTTGTTGAAAGCATGTATATTCCTTTAGGTGATCAGCTTTCCTGGTCATCTCTAGGAGTATGCCACCATTTTCCATTATTACACTGTTTCTTTAAACTACTTTCCAGATTTTCCAAAGTACAAAAACCCCATAGTGTGTGAAAACTTTTCAATTTCCACTTGGTTCAATTCCAATTAACTCAAATATCAGGGTAGTCCTAAGGGCTGCATGATATGTCTATGTTAGAACAAGGTAATAAGTAAAACAAAAACAACAGCCTACAGCCCAGAGAGCCCACAGAAAGGAACACTTTTCTTGAAATGCTTATAATCTAAGAGTGAGCTCTAATGACCATGTTGTGATTAATTTCCAGCCGAGATGCCTACCCAGGCCCAGCATTTTCCTGCTACTGCTTGATCAAAAATAAGAATTCTGCATTTAGAAACAAGGTAACAATTAGTACTTGTGTCTTTATTTTCTGCTGTTTCATTTTCTTAGGAAAATCTTCAGTCAGTCACCTTACCAAAAAGATTTCTACAGAAAAAAAGATAGTGTGTGTACCATCTCTTTCTGTCACTGGAGCTCACAGCAAATGTTGGTTAGCTTTCACTTACTTCTAGACATCATTATGGCTGAACCCATTACATAACACCTCCCTTTAAAAAAGCATATTTTCAATCTAAAAGACCATAGATTTTAATGTGTGATGTGCACTTGAACTGCAGATTGTTTTTCAATCAAAGTGTAAAAATTACAAATGGTCAACATTGCTTTATCAATACAGTTTTGAAATAACCAGGTACTGCAAAGCATCACATGCTGAAAATTTCCATCCTGATGCTTCATTTGGATTCTGATTGTTTGCCTGGATGGAACAGAAAACTCAGAGTGTCTGGAGGGTTTCAATATACTGTGAATCTAGAAGATTCTAGATTTCTAGAATTTCTAGATTTCTAGATTTTGTAGAAGAAATCTAAAAGATTTCTATGTGGCAATAATTAACCCAAGCCCAGCACACATCTGCTACATTATTCTAGGTCTCCAGATCTGGCTCTGTTCAGCCAGGATACTAGCCTGGGTACTTTGGCAACCTCTGAGGGGTCAATGCCAACCACAGATATCATTGTGATACTGGGCCACTTCTTCATTAATGACTGGGGCAAGGATGTTTCAGGATATAGTCACATTCTTGAATGGCCCATTTGCCCTGTAAGTGTCAGTCCCAGGGCAGTCTCCTACTGCTAGAAAAGGAGCTAGTGAAGTTCCAGCCATTTACACTCACTTAGGATTAGGAAGAAAAATGCCATTTAAGAATCCACAGTGTGCTGAAGTCCATGTTCAACATTCCATATTTAATTCTGAAAATTCTTTTTTAAATTTTTTATTTTATTTTATTTATTTTTGGAGAGAGACACAGAGACAGACATACAAAGGGAGAGGGAGACAGATAGAGAATGGGCACGCCAGCAGTCTCTCAGCTGCTGTGAACGAAATCCAGATGCGTGCGCCCTCTTGTGGGCAAGTGCGGCATTGCGCCCTTGCGTCACTTTGCATCTGGCTAAACGTAGGACCTGGAGATTGGAACCAGGGTTCTTAGGCTGAGCAGGCAGGCGCCTTAACCGCTAAGCCATCTCTCCAGCCTAATTCTGAAAATTCTTAAAGAAACTTATCATTATTTCTATTTTTTCATATTACAAACTCTTAATGGTCATAGAAGTCAATATCCTAAATATATCTTTTTGCATATTGTTTCAATTCCTAATTTTTTGTTAATTTTTAAACAGTAAATAAAGAATAACCTTGAGATAGTGCACAATTTGGCTGGGGGTTTTGCTCAGTGGGTAAAGTGCTTGTCATACCAGCATGAGGAACTGAGTTCAGATCCCAGAATCTGCACTGAAACTGAATGCCACGGCACACCTGGAATCCCATTGCTAGTCAAGTGGAGACAACAGGATCCTGAGGGTTGATGAGTAGCTAGTCTAGCCAAATCTGTGAACTTCAGGTTAAGTGATAGAACCTTTCTCACAAGATAAGGTGAAGAGCACTTGAAGAAGACACCCGACTGGACCTCTAGCCTCCACGTGAACCCGCACACACACGTGGGCCCACATATAGACACATATATACATATGCATGCACACCACACACAAACACGTACATAAACAAAACCCAAAATTATCATTCACAATTGGTCTTGTCACTCATGTATTTCCAACTATCTAGTTTTCATGAAACTCAGCAGTCTTAAAACTGCCTACACCATCCTTCCAGTTTCCGAGGGACCTCATGTCCTTCCAATGCCTTTTTCAAGATTCTGCTTTCAAGTTCTCAGAGAGCTGGCTGCATCCTGCCCTCATGAGCAGATGTTACTTACCTTTCTGGAAAGACTTCCTCACTCTTATGAAAGCCTCTCTCCAATCCTGGTTGCTAAAAATTTATCAAGCTAATTTTTGCATTAGTACTGGGTTATATTTTAGTGCTATAGTGCCATATAATTTTTGTTCCATAGCACATTAAAATGTCTCATATTATGCCCTTATAGTACCCACCTTTAAGTTGACAGAGAATTTACTTGTATTTCAATAATTTTCAATTATATACATTTCATGCCACCTATAAGTACAAGATCTAAATGAACAAGAGCTGTATTGCTACTCGTCTACTATATCCCTGTCAGACAGAAGAGTATCAGAGCAGATGCTGTGCTGTATCTACTTCACTGCCATATTCCTACTAGAGAGAACAGTGTTCACTGCAGATTAGATGCTGTTTGTTGAATAAATGAATGAACCATGTTCTACCTAATTAGCTTTTCTTATTCTACTTAAAAATATTAGATACATCTACTCTGGCATTTACAAAAATTTCTCTTCTAGTTTTATTCCATTTTTTTAAAAAATGCTTAGCCACCTAGGAATAATGGTGCATGCCTTTAATCCCAGCACTTGGGAGGCTGAGGTAAGAGGGTCTGTGAGTTCAAGGCCACCCTGGGACTACATAATGAATTTCAGGTCAGTCTGGGCTAGAGTGAGACCCTACTTCAAAAACAACAACAACAAAAAAAAATGCTTAGCTGTCTGGCTGTTAAATATGGGAACGCACAAGTTTGCAATGCAATAATAAAATAAAACACTTTGTTCACACTTGGGTTCCACATTTGCATCTACATTGATAGATCATAGTTTTGGTTATATAACTTAGAGCACATGCCACAAAACACCATTTTGCTTCTTGACAATTTCATTTACTGCATATTTGTTGGTTCTGATAAATATGTGCTGTGGAGAGTTAAAAAGGAAGTGTGGGGTTGAGTAAGAAGAAAGATATCTATAAAACCATACCTCAGCATCAGTCAACTACCAACTACAAGAAAACCATGCACTTAGGTTTCTGTATGAAAGAACCACATGTGTTTTCATTTCATAATGTCTCTGCTGCTGGATGCTTTGCACCATTGAACATTATTGCCATGCCCTTTCTCAGAACTCTCCACCCTGGGTTTCATGACTCCAGGCTTTTGTTTCTACCTGTACTCTATTCCCTGCTGCTCCCTGTTATGACCCAGGCTGGCTGCTCCTCAATGGCTTGCTCCTTGAACAAGCACATATTGAAGGTGCACCATGAATCTGGTGCTAAGCTGTCCTGCAAACATGATGATAAGGAAGGCAAACTCTGCCTGTCCTCATAAATCTTACTCTGTCCTCATCTCACTAAATCTCTTGGAAAGTTATCAACACAGTTTTTACTGATACTTATATGCTGACAACTCCCAAATCGGTATTGATCCCTGGGTTGCTTTCCTAAGCTCAAGGCACACATAACTATCTGTGCAACAGCCAGAACCAATCATAGCTTCAGCATGGCCCAGATAAACTTCTCCTCTGGGGGATACCAAAATCTTGCTGTAAGACAATAGGAAAAGCAAATGGATAGTAACACTTCCTTCTATGTCTGTGTGTTAAGTAATCTGCCTCTTTTTCTTGTATAAAGTTCCAGTATAGAGTGTGCTATATCTATCCTGAACACATAAATGCATCAAGGATGATTAAGTAGGTTATGTGTCATATTGTATCATTTATAAGCTTCTGTAATGGTGATAATAGTGACATGTAGGGTGCTGTTACAATCCCCAGATAATGGAAAGATAAGTGAAAATCTAATAGATAGTGGAAAGATGGGTTAAATCCAGTTTTTAAATGAAGAAATGTCTAGGTAACCCCAGGAACTTTGCATTGTATTTGTAGCTTTCTAAGTGGTTTATGTACTTATTTTGATAAATAATTAGCATTAGACCTCTACCTTTCAATCAAGTAAAATAAGTTAATATGATTATCACTCTATCTAAAAGAATGTATAAGAACTTCCATAGGAAAAGATATAAAATAATAAAGTAATCTGCATTATAAAGATCAGCAGGGTTTACAAAAGAAAACTGATATTAATGGAATAATATAGTCTCTAAACCTAAAGTTTACTAATTCCAGCAAGCATATTGTAGACCAATCAGGTCATAGTTAGGACATGTAAGACTAAGTTTTACTACATAAATTTATACTCTCTATACATTAGTATCATGTAAATCATAACACTTTAATGTTTTATTATATGTAATAATATGTAATATAAAGTTAAATTATATAGGTATAAAAGGGAATCACTGTGCATTCAGAAAGGATCTAAGCTCGGTATAAATCTAATGAACTCTGCAATTTCAAGCTGCCTGAGTTTATTACTAAAACACTTGAAGTCATCTTTGCAATTCTGCTCTCATTTCTCCAGATCCCTTAAGAGTTGTCAGGTGCATCCTTGGAAACATCACTGCTTTTGTTTTCCTCAGCTCACATATTCTTGGCATTTCCCCATTGCTTGTCAAAATAATTAATATCTGGAGTTGAAGAAGGAGGTATGCTGCATTTTAATATAAATTTTTGAGATAAACAAGATTAAAGAAATAGTCTATTAAAATGAGCTTTCTGTCTATGACCTTTTGTTGCATTGCAAAACATTTCTGATCCTCTTAAAGAATTATGGACACAGCTGTCATTCCTGTAGAGTTAATGAAGGGCTTATTTTCAAAAGATGTCCTGCCAAAGTTTTTAAGTTTGTTTGTTAATCAATTCAGGGTCCATCTCACGGCCAATGTTAATAAATATTTAAAGCCCATTCTATGTAATAATACTAAAAGCTTATAAGAATGGAAATGCCTATCACCTTTAATGCATATTTTGTTTGTTTATTAATAAGTATCAAGTAAGCCAAAAGCATATTCTTTACCAGCAGTAAGTAGGCTATCAATCACACCACTGGGTGACCATGGAGTCAAAATGTTACTGAAGTGTAACAGATCTAATTCTTTTTACAATCCATTACAAAGTACACTGACTGGTGTATCCAAAAACATCTTTCCAAAGATCTCTACATCTTGCCTTCTCCCCTGCAGATGCCGAATGCATTGAGCATTGCATCATCCTTTGTCTCGGATGCCTACAGGCCTAAGGTCTCCTTGCTGGTGCTGTGAGTGTGTGGTTAAGAACTTTTTGTTGTTATGTATAAAATCTGCTCAAAAGTAACTTGAATCCACACAGGGCACACAGTTTCACAAGTGAATATTCTATTCTAACACTAACCATCAAAAGCAAGGTTGAAATCACAAAGTATCTTAGGACACAAAAGAACATTTTTCTTCTGAATATATTACATTTTAAAAATCTTATGACCTTCACACAAATACACCCATAACAAACACATAAACAAAGATAAAAATATTTTTTAAAGTCCTGGCTTTTTTAATACCAATGCAAAGAAATTAAAATATAAAATATAGTTTTAAATATAAAGAATTATTACAGTAAATTAATCATAAGAATACATGACAGAGTATGGAGAGTGTCTAACACAAACCAGATACAGAAAATCAGCACTCATTTCCACATCCGGACTTTTCAGAGAGGCTAAAGTCTCTTCAAACATAAGTTTCCACTTAGAATAAAATTTAGACAAATTTCTAACTTTTTACTGATAATTTTCATCTATGTCTATACTATATTTTGAGCATAGTCCCCTCATTACCTTTTTTGTCCCCAGTACTCCCCTTCTTCTTCCATCAAACCCCTTCTTTCCACCTAGTCCTTCTACCTTGGTGGCTTTTTGTTGCCCTCCTCTATCATCCATGACAAAGTGATGATGGGCAGTGGCAGTGGCAGTGGCTGTGGGTGACAAATACAACCTCCACTTCATATCTGCATTGCAGTGTTCCAGATCATTCCCCCATATCCTCTGGCTCTTACTCTCTTGCAATATTCCCTGAACTTGGAGGGCACGGTGAAGAAGTCTCACTGATTTTTAAAAATATCTCATTTTATTTGTTTGTTTGTTTGTTTGTTTGTTTGTTTGTTTGGGGAGACAGAATGGGTGCCCAGGGCCCCTAGCCACTGCAAACAAAATCCAGACACTTCCACCTACCTTGTACATTCTGGCTTTATGTGGGTACTGGGAAATCAAACCCGTGTCCATTGGCTTTGTAGGCAAGTGCCTTAACTGCTAAGCTACCTCTCCCGCCCTCTCACTGATTTTTTAATATCTTAAATTGCTATTACAAATGGCAAATTAAAAAATATAACTCTGTTTTCATTAACATTTAATGTAAATCAATGGATAATTTAATTCTCTTTTTGAAGTATATAATTTCATTTTTCTGTGGCACTTCCTAAATGATAAACCTTCTCTTCGCCATCCATTGATGCCTAAAGAAATGTGTTAACAGAAGAAAAACCTCTTACTCTGCAATTACAGAATAGGCTGGAAATATGAAAATTTGATTGGAAAAGAATAGCAGTTTAATTTCAACTCTCTTCATAGGTTAAGGCTGTGCTTTATGAGTCTCTCTGGAAACCAGTTTTGACAAGCATGGATACTGGAGAGAACACTAGAGTGCAATATGGTGAAGAGAGGAAGGTGAGGGACTGTAGGAAATGAGGTCCTCAGGGGCAAACTTTGTTCTCCACCAGCAAATCTCTGTCAGCCTTTCCATTTCTTGTCTGTGCTGTCTTAGATCTCCACCCTCCTTTTGCTGTGAAGTAGTAACTGTGGACTTACTTCTAGCTTGTGAAGGTCAAGAGGACCTGAGCTAGGACCTGGGCATTCTTTTTCTAGAGTTCTAGATGAAGTATTGATCTGGGAGTGGGATTTCAAAGATTTAAAGACAGTGTTTTCTGCTGTGTCTTCTTTCTAGGACTAGAATTCTGGGAAGTGATTCCTTTGCCAATTTTTCATTTTCCAGAGCCATAACAATTTTTCAAACTAAAAGGCAATTTTTTCTCATAATAATTCATTCACTCTGTTATATAACTAAAATAGGACCAAAACAATTTTAAATTTGCTCCTGGAATTTACAAGACTTGATCTCCATTTTACTTTCTTTCTGAATTCTCTTCACTTCTTGTCTTCTTACAGTTTGTAGAAAGTCGGCCCCATGAATATTTGGTGCATTGATTAGAATTGAATAACCAGCAGGTAGAGAAACTTGAGTAAAGTTCAGAGCATTGCTTAGCAGGCACAAGACAGAGACACAAAGCACAATGGATTTGCAGAACAGCATGGGCCTGTGTAATTCAGTGTGACCTTTCTGCTTGTCTATGCACCAGTGTGCTTCTCATTGGCAATTAGGGGAATTTAGCATGAGCTGTGTGAAGTTTATTGAGCCTGAAGTCTTCTATTGAATTTCTCCACTGGATTATATGGCAGCTACAAAGTTTTCTATCAAAAGTTATTTGTCTTTTTTTGTAAGAAATTATCCCAATCCTAATCTCTCTTGGACTCTTCCTGTGTCTCCTCTCCTCACTTCCAACACTGTCACCATGGAGAGTCTACTTGAGAAGTTCTCTGAAGAATAAAACCACGTCAGGGGACTCTTAATATTTAACATTTATAATGAGAGCCTTTGCTTTTTAATCCAAGAGAAATCATAGCTAAAAATAACTAAATGTGTAAGACTACCAAAAATAGTAATGTGTGTGCACTGATATTTTTCCCTAGGTGGATTCATATATCTTCCTAATTTATACTTAGAGAATAAAATAGTTACTGTGGATTCAAATTTGCCTTATCAATTGTAAACAAAGGCTGGTTTACTACTAGAAGTCTTTCTAGACAAACCTCATTGCATTTCCTACTGCTGTTGGATATAATTTCCTTGCTCTTTCCTTTGCTTATTCTCAAGTTCTTTATTTAAATTATAAGTGAACAGGAATTACCATTTGAGTTTTATGAGTGACCAAGCATTAATTACAATTTATTTTCTAAAGCACACTTTAAAATTTTATTTTGGGGCTGGAGGGATGGCTTAGAGATTAAGGTGTTTGCCTACAAAGCCAAAGGACCAATTTGATTCCTCAGGACCCATGTTAGCCAGATGCACAAGGTAGTGTATGCATCTGGAGTTCATTTGCAGTGGCTGGAGGCCATGGAGTGCTCATTCTCTCTCTCTCACTCTTTCTTTTTATTTCTGTCAAATAAATAAAAATAAAATATTTTTAAAAATTATTTTGAAAATACATAAGGCTATTTTGTTTGGTTTGCTTGGAAAAAGTCTCGTTCTCATGATCTTCCTGCCTCTACCTCTGAAATGCTGAAATTGTAGACTGGGTTGTGACATGTTGTCACCACATACAACAGAAATTTCTTAAAGCATAAATTATTCTGGTCTCAAAAACAATGTGAACAGGTAGATGGGATAAATTAGTCAACAATACAATTCACCCAGTCTATCATAAACACCCTCTTCTACTGTGAGGAGGGAGCATGCTGTAGTACTGCTTAGCTTATCACAAAAATAGTATGATTACTGTGTTTAGGAGCTTTGAAAAAAGAGAAATAATTTTTCCTTTTATTGATGGTTTTGGAGTAGAGCCCAAGAGTACTGCCATTCTGATATGAATTACATTGGGCATAGAATTCTGCACACAAGAATTAACCTTCAAAAGTGCTCAAATGGTATTACAATAGGTTGAAAGTGTGAGGATAGTACAGGTAAAAATTAGATGGCACTCTCCTCTAAGACAGTAAATTAAACTTTAGATAGATTGTCATTTGCCTTTCTAGATAGCAGTGTCTAAAATGGTTATACTCACTACCACAGAATACCTTCTTATAATAAATGCTTACATTCTTCCCTCTGTGATATGAATTTAGGAAGTGTGTCAAGTATGACATAACAATTCACTGCACTAAAAAACAAAAGGAGGTTTTGGAATCGTGTATCAATTTCATTATTTAATAGCTCTCCATTTCAGCTAAATGAGCACACCTGTGGACTGCACGTCCTCTACATTGTGAAATGAGGCCACGGGCTTCATGAGCTACAGAGACTGCTGTGCTCACGTCTTTACTCTGAACAGCCATACACTTTGTTCATCTTCTGTCAGTGACCTCATTTGTAAGATTGATGACCAGACAATATTTGCAATTGAAAATAAGAGAAAAATATACTTAATTTTTATTGGAAAAGGTCAAACCAGAGTGTTTAATTCTTTTCATTAATTTATTATGTAATTGGGTCTGAGAATCAGAGAAAAACATAGTGGGGGCAAGCAGAGTCATGGTGGAGAGGAAATGCTTGAAAAGTTAGTTTTCTCTATTTATTCTTTAAAATCATTTTCAAGGTTCTAGCATATGAGAATGCTTTTGAAAAGCCTACACAGAAGAAATTTATAACTGGATGAACAGTCTATAAGATGTCTTAGGAAAAAATTTGGATATTAACTATTCAAATATAACTGAATATAACTAGAGACCATGGGTCAGATATAGTGAATTTCTTTGTTTTAACATACTTTGTGTTTTTTTTAAATATGTGAGTTTCTCATCATTGTGACAAAGTATCTACGAAAAACAATTTAAAGGTAGAAATACTGACTTTGGTTCAGTTTCAGAACTTCAGTCCATGGTTGGTAGGCTCTATGGCTTTTAGGCCTATGGTAGGCAGAAACCTCATGGAGGAAGATGGTCAAAGAAGGTGACTGAGGAGGCTCACCTCATGGCACCTAAGCATCAGAGAGACAATAAAATGGGTCAGTGACAAGATGTACCCTTCACAAGTATGCCTTTGTGACCACTTCCTCCTTCCAGGCTCACCTCCTAGTTTTCATCACTTCCCAATAAAGCCATCAAATCATGCATCAATCAATGGATTATCCCACTAATGAAGTCAGAGCCCTACAATACAATCACTTCCCTAAAGTCCTGTCAGTTCGCAACCAAGTCTTTATCACGTGAATCTAGATCATAACAGTATTAAACTAAGTTCCTTTGTTAGATAGAATATGCCTCTCATTATAAATTCCTTCTGGAGAACTTCCATTTCTACAGTATTTGATGATAAGTTCTGAGGTCTTGAAGACTGCCAGTAATCTGTGTGCATGGTCTGGTGAGAGCATTCTTGTAGCAATGCTTAAAATTGAATTCTTATTTTGGGCTGGAGAAATGGCTTAGCGGTTAAGGTGTTTGTCTGAGAAGCCAAAGGATCCCGGTTCAATTCTCCAGTACCCACATAAGCCAGATGCACAAAGGGCACATGCATCTGGAGTTTGTTTGCAATGGCCAGAGGCCCTGGCATGCCCATTCTCTCTTTGTCTGTCTCTCTTCTATCTCTCTGTATATATCTGCTTGCAAATAAATAAATAAAAATTTAAAAAATATAATAAAAAATGAATTCTTATTTCTACTACTAGTTACTTCAATACAATTAAAATTAAAGACTAAGCAAGCTTATTCACAGGAAACTCACATAGACTTGCACCCAAGTATGCATTTGCTGCTATAAACATAGGACAGCAGTAACCCATTACCTTGAATCTATAAAAAAATGAGAGTTGTGGGCACACTATTAAGAGGCATAAGAGACATTATTCAGTATAATTTTCTCCTTACAAACTTCTAGATATTTGTGATATGAAAGACACCAACATGTAACCTCAAGTATTCTGCTGCTTAAAAAAAACAATTTGGGCAATGTGTGGTCCCATATGATGGGCAATCAAGTCATTGTCAGTTATCATTACAAAAGAAATTAGGAATTGCTATACATAAGCAATCCCAGAGAGATGTTGTATCAAAATTGAAGAATATTCATTTATAATCCATATAAATGTTCACTTCCTGGAATATCTAAAATCTACCCTTAAGAAGCTTGAAATAATATTTAAAAGATTAAAGAAAACTATGCCTTTTTATTTTTGGAACATCTGATCTTTTAGAGTACGTCCACAGTTACTGGCCCTTTACTGGATGATATATACATATGTTAATTTGTTTGATGCTAAACAAACAAGTTAGACTCAAAAGTGAAAGTCTGGGTATCTAGTATGAGCCTGGCCCTATGCCCTTTTAAGGTGAATGGATATTTGTTCTTTAAATCTATTGGTCACAATTCTTACTAGACTCCTGAAAATCTAAAAGGCTTTGACTAATAAAACAAACTGACAGCAGTAGCCATTTAAATGTCTGAGTTTCTTAAAATTCAACGTTTAAATATATTTTTAAATTTATTTGCTCATTTAAGAAAGAGAGAGAGAATGGGCATGCCAAGGTTTCTAGCTACTGCAAAGGAACTAGAGATACATGCAGCACCATGTGCATCTGGATTATGTGGATACTGAGGAATTGAACCTGGGCCCATAGGTTTTGTAGGCAAACACCTTAACCACTAAGCAACCTCTCCAGCCCAAAATTCAATTTTTAAAAATAAGTTTGAATCAGTCTGCATACATATACTCAAAGTCGATTATATTGTTAATATTTCATCTGTTGAAATTGACCTGTAATCATGGAATCAACACATAGTGGAAGAGTTAATGGCTAGCTGGTAAGACTGTTCTAGAAGGTAATGGTATGTGAAATGGAAGGGAGCTGGTGTAGCCAAATGCTATAGTCTAAGAACTACAAGTTCCTTTGATGTACTGAGGGAGCACTTGTTAATTATATTTTTTCTCTTCTGTATTCTTGATTTCCTGGCATCTCAAGACCCCCTAGCCAGTTCTTAGTGGTAGTAAATTATTTATACAGGAACATTTCATCCACAAGGCAAATACCCATAGTTCCCAACCCTGTCCCTCTTTTAACTCTCATATCAAACCAGCATTGTCCTTCTGCAAGTCTCCACCCTTTTACCCAAGCTGACAGCGCCTGTCCCCAAATCTCCTCAGAAACTGGAAATACTGCCCTCATCTTATAAAATTGTCACCCATTATCCAGCCCTAGGCCTGCTCAGCTGCTTTCCTGCCTCAGCCATTCCTTCTCACTAAAGTCATAACAAAACCTGAAGTCCATGCTCTCTTCTCCATTCTCATACTGGTTCATTCTGGTTTCTCCATGTTGCCCCCTCATGGCATAGTATACTGCTTCCCTTGGTAACTATAAGTGACAAGCTATGTTTTAATCATGTTATGATGTATTGTCTTGATGTATCTGAACAAAAACATAGTTCTAAATACATTGCAAAATACAGCAATGTTCAGATTACAGTCCATCCTGGAGAGAGACAAAGAGAGAAAACAGAGACAGAGAGACATAGACAGACAAACAGAGACAGAGTTATTATGAAAGACCAGGTTATGCAGAGTGGACACTAGTAATTCCAAGGTATGCTGTCAGCAACATGGAGACACAAGAAATTCAGTGGTGCAACTCAGTCCAAGTCAGCAGGCCTGAGAACTAAGGTTCCAGGCTTTCGGCAAGAGAAGAAGAAATGAGATGTTCCAACTGAAGCACTGATGTAAGAAATAAGGTAATTTCCTCCATTCTCTGTGTTTTGTTTAGTTAAGCCCCACACAGGTTGAGTGATGTGACAGACCTTTCAGTAAAGGCAAACTCCCTCACTGAGCCCACAGATTCATATAGTAATCCTCTCTATAAACACCATCACAGAACACCCAGAAACAATATGTAATCACAGCCCAGTCAAGTTGACATGTTAAATTAACCATCACTTGGGAGAATGCTGCCCCCCCCCCACCTGGCTAACAGATTACTTGCAGAGATAGGTCAAGAGATCACGGCAAAGTGAAGAGAACCCATCTTTGGAGCAAACAAAAAGCCCATTGCACAGATCTGCTAGAGTTGCAAGTGGTAAGTTATGGAATTATATTTAATAGTAACTATACTTTTAATAATAACTTGGGCTAAAGAGTTGGGTCAGTGGTTAAGGCATTTGCCTATAGAGCCTGATGACCAGGATTTGAGTCTTCAGTACCCACGTAAAGCCAAATACACAGGGCTGCTAATGCATCTAGAGTTCATTTGCAGTGACTAGACACTGTGGTGCTCCCATTCTCTCTGTCTCTATCTCTCTGCTTACAAATAAATAAATAAATGTATAAAAATATTTTAAATATATAAAAATAATAATAATAACTTAATAGCTGTTCATTTAAGCATCTGCAGGGAGAATAAACAGAACTTACTATAATTTCTACAAAATCTTGGGTGCCATTAGGTAGAGTAACACTGAAATCAGAATCATATCTTTGGAAAATATCAAAGTAAAATATGAAAGAAACAGGAACTGTTTCTGAGATTTGATGAAAGAAAATTTCCTATATAACACAGGCCCAATATTCTAGTGGGGATGACTTGAAAGAAAATCTCAGAACCACATTAAGTGAACTAAACACTGTGCACAAAATAGAGTTCTTCCACTGCAGAGATTTAGCTACTTAATTATCCTTTAGTCAGAATCAATATTTTAGGTGTTTACGACAACAGCTACATAAACTAAATGGACCCAGGTGACAGGCATAGTCACACTACTAGTGCCCAGTCTAAACACACCATAGGTATTCCCTTCATCCGTGCTGTTACCCAACAGTGCTCCATTTTATTACCAGTGATTTGGTTCAGTCCTGGTGAATGAACAATTCTAAAAATAAACCACTTCTTCTTTAATCTGAAAAATCAAGAGAGAATGATGATGGGACAAACACTATGTAGGGAGAAATAAAATTAATTGTTTCAATATATTGACAATTAATTGTATTTATTGAGAACTCATTCATATACTAAATTGTTCATTCATTAGCACCCATTATGAAGGACTGCTATGTGCCAACCACTATGTTCTTTTGCAACTAAGAGTCTAGTATAAACTCTTACTAGAATAGCAGACTCACAAGAACAATTTAGAATTTTGAAAATCATTTTAAGAGAAAGGCCTATATAAGAACATTCTAGAGACAGGGTAGATTTAACCTTAATCAGAAGTGAATCTGTCAGGTATAAAAGTGATTTAATGTCATGTGCCATTTTTGAAAGAATGATTGAAGTTTTATATGTCTTAGTATGTGCTTTGTTTGGTGTTGATTTTCATGGTGAAACCCACACAATTTAGCTGTTCTTTTCACTTCTTACTGGCCTTTCCTCATGTCATATATTTTTCTATTTATCAGTTATTTTATTATTATTTGAAAGAGACAGAGAGAGAGAGAGAGAAGAAGAGGCAGAGAGAGAGAGAATGGGCACATCAGCAGCCTCTCAGCAGCTGTGAAAGAACTCCAGATGTGTACTCCCCTTGTGGGCAAGCGCAGCATTGCAGCCTTGCATCACTTTGCATCTGACTAAATGTGGGACTGGGAGATGGAATGGGCTTTCTTAGGCTTGGCAGGCCTTAACTGCTAAGCCATGTCTCCAGCCCTGATTTATCTTAATTGTTGTTTTTTAGATATATTGTTTGTTTATGTATGTATTTATTTATTTATGAGAGATAGAGATAGATAGAGAGTGAGAGAATCAGTGCATCAGGGTCTCTATTCATTGCAAATGAACTCCAGATGCATGCACCACCTTGTGCATCTGGCTTATGTGGATACTGGGGAATCAAACAGGGGTCCTTAGGTTTCACAGGCAAGCACCTTAACCACTAATCCATCACTCCAGCCCTTAATTGTTGTTTTTACAAAACCTAACAGCTTAACTTAAGATTTATACTTAGAATTTTATAGGGAAAGAATATGTAAGGGCTGGAGAGATAGCTCAGCCATTACTATAACTTGCCTTCAAAGCCTAACAATGCTGGATTGATTCCCCTGTACCGATTAAAAACCAGATGTACAAAGTTGCTCATGCATCTGAAGTTCATTTGCAGCAGCTGGAGTCCCTGACATGCCCATTTTCTCTTTCAGTCTCTCTTCTCTCTCTCTCTCTCTCCTTGCAAATAAATAAAATATTTTTATAAAGTATGTGATATTAGTTTCCTGTGTATATTAAGGGATTCTTCCAGTATTTATAGGAATATGTGGTATAGAAATTTTTGTACTCTATAAATGTCTCAGTTTTCATATTATATTATTCATAAGTTATCTATATATAAGATATGTTAGCATCTGTGTGGTCTATTGAGCTGATATTTCTGTTTAGGTTAACAATAATCTGAATAACAGTAATAATAGTGTTGTATAATTTCATATGCTTATATCCAGAAGAACAGACAGTATAAAATTTATTATGATTTTACTGTATATTCTGCATGTGAAACTTCTGCACAAAGAGTTTGATTACTCTAGCTTAAAGATGTTATCTTTCATACTAGCAAATGACCAATAATTCAAGTATCTGTGGATGGCTTTGTGTATATATGTGTGAATATGTATGTTCAATGGGAGAATTTGACATAATTACATTTAGCACAATGGCTAATATAGTCTCCACTACTTCCATCTTATTTCATTTATGTTGCCTCACTAGTTTTAGCATTTTTTTCTCTTGTCATAGCAGCTCATAAATGTAGCACTATATCCTCTGTTAAAAAGGGGAACTAAAGTTCTGTTTTTTAAATTTAATTAATTATGGACATACTTAGTATGGCTATATCATGAGTTGGTACCATCCTTTCCCTTGTCCCTGCCCTCCTTCCACTGGGGGTCCTCCTCAGCCGGGTTTTCAGGTTATGTGTAACCCTTGGGGTTGTGGGTTATGTGTTGTGGGAGCAACAATTAGTTGTTGTGGGGAGGCAATACCTCCAGGCATGATGTACCAACCTGTGGCTCTAATAATCTTTCACCCCCTCTCTTCTGCAGCTGTAGTGGGTGTCATATTGTCATATATATATGGAAGAGGCAGAGAGAGAATGGGCATGCCAGGGACTTTTCAGCCGCTGTGAACGAACTCCAGACCGGGTGCGCTCCCTTAGGCACATGTGCAACATTGTGTGCTTGTGTCACTTTTGCATCTAGCTATATGTGGGACCTGGAGATTTGAACAAGCAGTCTTAGGCTTTGCAGGCAGGTGCCTTAACTGCTAAGCCATCCCTCCAGCATAGTGTTTTAAGCCTACTTCAGTGGTGTGTTCTTACGAGCCTCTGGATCTCTGCTTTTGTACATGTTGAGTACCCTTAGCATCTGTCTCCTTCACCCTGGCTAAGAGACCCTCTCAGTGGAAAGAAACCCACATTTGGAACTGGGAACTTGGTCAGAATCATATGGAGCAAAGATTATGCTCTCCAATGACAAGCTCCCACTAGTATTTGGCTAAAAGAGGGCCTATATCCATCAAACTCTCCCTAAATTAACAAGGCTTATCCCATTTAACCTGGGAAGTTCTGATGTTTGGTGAGAATGCTTCATATCTTCATATTTGAGTGAGATTTAGCTTTGTTGTGTCAAGAAAATGTACTTTTACTTTAAAAGTGTTTATGTTAAATTTTATTCAGTCTATTTGCCATTGTTAAGATGATTTAATTTTTCTTTGATTTGCTGATGACCTGAGTTATGTGTTTCTGATATTGGCCATCTGTTTCTTCCTAAAGTAAAACTCCTTGTTCTTTAACATGGAATACTTTTAATATGTACTGAGTTTTCAGATACATTTATTAATATTTTTAAAGTTAGAATCATGAGAACAATTAGTCTTTTACTTGCTTTTCATGGTTTCCCAGTGTATGGCATAGATTTATAAATTCTTATTGGGTAGTTCGATCTGTGTGAAGCCCACAGTTTGTTAAGCCAGACACAGACTATATTCAACACCCTCTCCTTCTCAGATTTTTGATGAGACATTCCTGGGAGACACATAGTAACTCTACTATCAAGGAAGGTTCCGATAGCTTCCTTAAAAGTTTGGCAGCTTCTTCACTTTTTGTTTTTATCCTTTGGCATTCATGACACTGACATTTAGAAGAATATGCCCAATCCCACTACAGAGCATTCTTCAATGTGAGCGTTCTGATTTTTCTTATGATCACATTTGGATTCTTGACTTCAATCAATCAAAGATATGTGTCCTTCTCATAGTAGTTCCTCCAGAGGCTCTTATTCTCATTGCCCTTGTGGAATATGTCAACTGCAGTCTCTTCACTGCACACCAATATGTTTTTATCTTTTTATTAGTAATTTGAGTTAGGGTTAGTAATTATTAAGTAATTTGTGGAAAGGTGCTTTGGGACTATAAATATATATGTTTATCATTAAAATTTACCATTCATTATTTATTTTTACCTGAACAAATTTAATGATTATTTTTATAAAGTAACAGTGTTTTCAACTTCATCCTTCCTTCTCTATTTGACTGCCATCTTCAACATTAAAAATAAATAAAGTGTAGCCTTTCATTTGAACTAATTTTCAACTTGATTATACCTTAGCTTCCTCATGTCCAGAATGGTTAATAATCAATTTCTTTGAAATTGATCCAAATTAGCATAAGGCTAATATAAAGTGGTTTGTAATAAATGTTAATCCCTGATTTATTATTTCCAAGAAATAGTATCTTTTATTCATTCTAAAAGTTTCTGCCTTGTTTAATGTACAATAGGCATTTCAATGAGTGATAATGGACCATGAAACAATTTCTAGATAAAAAATTTTGTGTAAATCACACCATTTCCTCCTCTTGGGATAAAGTACATGGTTAACATGACCACTTAAGAAAACACTTGCAGCTTTGTCTGGTACTATTCTAGATTCTCCTAACTTGTACATGCAGGTTCACACAATCCTTTATGTGGCTGTTTATGGAAAAGTCAATACAAAGTTTAGTTGTATCTCAAAAAGAGATTTCATTGCATTTCTTTTTAGGAGTTCTTTAATTTCTCTTCCCTTTCTATAGCAAGACTCAATTTCACTGCCCCTGCCATGTATTATTTCCATTCTCTTGCTCAATGTTTTCTATTATCTATTTTCCAAGTATCAAATTGCATTTGTAGTAACCCTAGGGATCATGGTTATCAGAAACAACAAGGCTGCAATAAATACGTGGAAGAGATTGGACTCATGGAGCATATTGGTCAGCAAAGTAAAACAATACAATAAGGGATGGAAATGGCACATACTTAAGAGGACCCAGGATCATTGCTATATCAAATATCTGAGTCCCTTTTCAATTTTCCTTAGACCCTTTTCTATCATACTGCACAAATCAGTAAACAGATGGAATCTTTGAATCTTTATGAGTGTGAATGAAGCCATGCCTGGGAAAAATATGCTCTTCCCTTACATAGGTATGTCCCTCCTTTCCAAAAAGACAAATCATTAGAATAATGAATTAATACACTCTATTTTCTTCTTTGTAAAGTAATATTTGCTGCCCAAAATATCTTTTCAGCTGGTTCCTTCCTGTGACAACCCATTATAAGAAGTATGAAGTAGCTGATTCCCACAAAAAGATTCCAAACTAGTAACTGCAGGGATAAACTTCTGCCAATAAGATGATCAATTTCTACTAATTCCAGCATAGACTAGCCAAAGCACATGTTTGCCCTCACAACTAGTGACAATCCATTTATATTTTATTACTCTAAATTTAATTCTTTCCTATTTTTGGCACTACATGCTTCCTGTATATAATGTCATTCTCAGTTACATTTTATTAGCATCTCCGTTCACATCAAGTTGAAGTAACTGGACTTAACCATGGTTTGCTAGTCCCTCTTGATTCTATCTGATTGATAAGACCACCTCTCCCTCATCACATCAAGCTTGTATTTACAGAGTCTACCTCATGAGAACTGAGACACTGAAGCCTGCCTGTAAGAGAACCATGTGTACCTGGAAAGTTCTATCGCTCTTCTTCCCCTACACATCAGATCCAAACCAAATTACCATCTTCCATTCCCACTGGGAAACTGGATTTGGAGGCTCTGTTTCTCTCCAAGGGGTGACTGTAGACCTGATCTTCTAACCGCTGCTTTTACTTCACTTCTTGGGCCTCATTAGCCATAAATGCAAAGGAGGCCCAAGAAGTAACACCAAATTCTATTTAATTCTTCTTAGTTCCACAGCAGAAGAAAGTTCAAGTCCTTCCTATAAATGAAAATTAAGGAAAGAACTTGAGGTGTACAGTAGTAATGGAGCCTTTGACTATAATATGTGAAAAACTAGGTTCAAGTCCCAGCATATTGCAGAAGAAAAAGAAAGGCAGAAGGAAAGGAAGGAGGATGGGTGGGAGGGAAGAAGGGAGGGGAGGAAGAAATAAAATAGAAATGTCTGTAGTTTAGATCTTAAATATTTTCCCCAAAGGACCATATGTTAAAGGCTTGGCAACAAACCCATGCCATTGTGCTATTAAAAGGGATCGAAACTTTGGGGGGGGGGCAGAGCTAGTGGAAAGAAAGTGGTTATGTCACTGGGGGTTGTTCCACTGGGGGCCTTAACCCTTTCTCCTTCTCTTTGCTTCCTGGCCACCAAGAACAGGACTCTTCTGTCATGCACTCCTACTATGAAATCCTACGCCATCATGTTTTAGGCAAGAGGGTCAGGTGACCATACGCTAAAGCTTCTGGGACCATAAGCCAAGCTACTCCTTTCCTTCTTTTGGGCTGATTACCTCGTGTTTTGACACAGCAATGGAAAGTTGACTAACACTAAAGAAGTTCAGTGCACATGTGATTTCTTAAAAGGTGATGGGAAACCTTAAGCAGTACCAGTTAAGCATGTGATAATTTGCACCACAATCCATCAGATTAAAAGGATAAAGTATCCAACTTTGGTTGTAGATCCACATCATTATGGTAAATGCATGTTGGCACCTGTTAAAAACATCTTGTGTTCTTTGCCCTCAGAAAGTAAATGTGCCTTGGCACCAAAGCAATCAAGCTAGAAACCAATGTCTCCCTTGTGGGTAAGAACTATGGCTTGGCCTCCATCTTGGAAGGGATGACATAGCTCCCACAATATCTGTGAGAGTTAAAAATGGTTTGCTAAAAATACCACTGGTATTTGGAATTTGTTACAAGGCACTTGTTGTAATGGATTTCTCAGACCAATCCTGGGATAAATCTTCTGACAACCCCCTGATGTGAAGAGAAGTGCAGAAACTCTTAAACTGCAGTGATTAACCTGAATTCTCAATTTCAACCCATAAGCTGCTATCCTTTCCAATTTTGAAACTTACAAGCTTTTCCCAGAAAATACAAGCATGCCATGAATGTTGCCCCTTTACACTCTGATTATCACATTACTTCACTTGATTCTCAGGAGTCAAGCCTGCATGCATAGCTCTGGCATCATCTACATGAACCATAAACTACTAAACAAACACCAGCTCTCTTCCTCATTCCTATCATCATTACTATCCTCATCATTATTCATAACAATCTGTACCCTTCCCTCAAGCATCTCCCCATGAATTGCCACTTCCTGTTCCATACACAGTCACTGTCCTTCTGGACTTTCATTGCCTTATACCTACCTGACTATCATAGTGCTTTTGTAAAAATATTTTCTAACTGTTTTGCCCTAATCTTCATATATAGGACTATTAGAATTAGCTTGGTTAAAAAAAAAAACAGCATCCATTATGTTTGAAACATTTGAATGAAATTCAGTATTCACTTTGTGAGAACATAGTATCCATAAGCATTAACAATAAGAGAAGCAATGATGAAGAAAACAGGAGAGGAAAATATGTATATAGGGTAGGCTAATGGTGAGTTGAAGAGCACACTGGATTACAAATGAAATCCTTTCTCAAAAAATGAAATAAAACCCATGCTTATACACACAAATTAATATATCCTAGGCATAACTGATGGGCTATAGTTAGAACTAACCTACAATGCTAAGTTAATCAACTTTCCATCAGTAGAATATCATACCTGGCAAAATTTTGGCTCATAATTTTAAAAGATTAATCAATAACCTATTGCTTCAGGATCATAGTGAGCCAGTACATGATGGTGGGAGCATGGAACTGTATATGCCACTCATTTCAGCATTGCTAGGAAGCAAGGAGAGGTAGGAAGTTCTTAGGTTCCACTTTGTCCATCCAGGGTACATTCAGTGACCTATCCACATCCCACTAAGCCCCACTTTTTAAAGGTTCCATCAGCACCCAACAACGTCACAGAAAGGCAGCAAAGCCTTTAACACATGGGCCTTTGGGAGACAATTATCCAAACCATAGAACGTGCTAAGGAGAATCTGGATTGGGAGAACTGAAGTTGCACTAAGTTGATTTGGAAAACTATAATGGAGATGTTGGGCTCTTCAAAGTAAAAACTAACTTATACAAGGAAGACTTATACAAGGAAGAGAGAGTGACAGGAATTGCAAACTGGTGAGCAAAGGAACTGAAGCAGAAGAGCACAGGTGGTACATGGGAAACAGCAATTATTCTGTGAGAACGCAGAGAACAGACACTTTCCTCTATTAATTTCCACTGCAGATATATAGATCACTAGCTACCTCAGGCCTATTCATCAGTCAGCAAGTAGATTATAAGTAATATAGAATTTTTATTTAACTTTAATATATAAACATAATACAATACTCTTATGTCCCCTCTCTCCTCCCCCATTCCACTGAAGACCCTCCTCAGTGGGGCTATTGGTAACCACTATAGGTCATGAATGTACCAGCCAGTCTCTATGATGAGGATAATACCTCAAGTGTATCTTCCCACCCTGTGGCTCTTACATTATTTCTCTTCCACAATCTTCTTGGAGGAGCCTTGAAGGATGTGTTGTCTCCTTTAGTGTTGAGTTCTCAGCAACCTCTGATTTTCTGCTTTTCTGACTTTTGAGTCTCTTCAGTGTCTGCTGCCATCTCTCAGAGGAGGTTTTCAGGCCAGCAGTGAGAGCAGCCCTCATATTTTAGTCCACCACTTTCTCTGTAGTGTTTCCTGGGCCCTGACAGATGTGTCTTGTACTAGGTAATCAGCTTTCATTTCTTGTTATTCTGATGGGTCTCTAGTCTTCCTGATATTCACTGTCAATCTTTAAAAATCAGAATCTCTGGGCTGGAGAGATGGCTTAGCGGTTAAGGCGCCTGCCTCCTAAGCCTAAAGAACACTGGTTCCAATCTCCAGCGGTTCCAATCTCCAGGTCCCACATTTAGCCAGATGCAAAGTGATGCAAGGGTGCAATGCCGCACTTGACCACAAGGGGGCGCACACATCTGGATTTCATTTGCAGCAGCTGAAAGGCTGCTGGTGCACCCATCTCTGTCTTTCTCTCTCTCTCTCTCTCTCTCTCTCTCTCTCTGTCTCTCTCCCCAAAAAAAAAAAAAAATCAGAATATCTAGCCAATACTGAGAATAGCATGGACCACAGTTGATGACCATAGACCATTAAATAACTATTTTTTATGAACATAACTTCTCTTGTTAGCCAAAGAACAGTGGAAGTTTTCTTTTAGCCATAGATTTAGTTCTTGTTACCAGGTATAAATTCATTTCCACTGACTGGGCCTCTTGCTCAATCAGAGAGCAGTTGATTATTCCCTTATCATATGATCAACTATTGCACTGGTAGGTACATCTTGCCTGACTTCTTGATTTTGGAGCTTACAGGAACCACTTCTTGTTCATGCTGTTTATCCACACTGTCCCACCCCCATGAGCAGCTCACATAACATTTTTCAGCACTATCAGGGCTAGCCAGCAGGGATCTGGCTTCTATCTCAGTTCAACCATGATATTTCAATGTCCTGTGACCACAGCCTATGGTGTCTTTAGCAATAGGGTGTTACAGTTTAGTTCTGGTGGGTAACCAAGTGCTTTGGAAGTGGCCTGAACCAACAGCTCACTGTGGAGGTAGTCCAATTCAGGCACTGGGATTTACCAGCAACAACATATGATTTAAGGGTAAAACTTTATCCACAACTGCAGAGTGTTTCTGCTGAATCTCTTTTTCTCTCTCAGTTACATACCTTCATTAGTTTTGTATATCTGCTACCTCTTCCTTACCCCAGTCTCTCCAGACCTTTTCATCCCCTGTTATCTGTCTTTCCACTCTCCTGTCTAGTATCTAATCCTCTGATCCCTCCCTCTTCTCTCCAAGCCTCACTCAAGCTTCCTTACCAGTACTGCTGATGCTTACTACAAATTACAAACAAATCAGAATATTCCATTTTAGGATCTGCATATTAGAGAGAATATATGGCATTTCTCTTTCTAAGCCTGTGTGATCTCACATAGTATATCTTCCAGGTCTATCCATTTTCCTGCAAATTTAATTATTTCATTTTTCCTTACCACTGAATGGAACTCCATTGTGTATATGTACCATATCTTCATTATCAGTCAGTTGATGGACATCTGTGTTGGTTACATTTCCAACTATTGTGAACAGTACAGCAACAAACATGCCTGAGCAAGTATCTCTATAGTAAAGATTAGAGTCTTTAGAGTATATGCTCAGAAGTGGGACAGCTGGGTCAAATGGAAAATATATTTTCAGATTTTTGAGGAGCCTCCATACTGATTTCTATAATGGCTGTACAAGTTTGTACACCCACCAGCAATGGGTGAGGGTTCCTCTTTCTTCACAGACTCACCAGGATTTTTCATTTGAATTTTTTTTTCCTAATGGCCATTTTGACTGGAGTGAGATGGAATCTCAAAGTCATTTTAAATTGTATTGCTTTGATGGCTAAAGATGTTGAACATCTTTTTAGATGCTTATTGGCAATTTGTATTTCTTCCTTTAAGAACTCTCTGTTCAGTTCCTATCCCATTTTTAGTGGATTTATTGACTTTATATTGCTTATTCTTTGAGGTATTTGTATATTGTAGACATTAAGCCTCTGTCAGATTATAGAATTTATTTTAAATGGGGGGAAAATAGTGTTCCTTTATCTTTTTTATATCAGCCATTGCATGACAACTTTGTACAACTTTTACTTAAAATTTTGACTACCTTAAATTGTAACAAAGCAATTTCTAATAGTCCCACAGTTCTTTTGAAAGATAGCAGATGGCAATTTGCATGACCAGTAAGAACAATGCTGAGGACTGTTGTTTTCTTTATAAGATCATCTTATTTGTGCTTTGTAAATTTAACTCAATAGCATACCTACTTTAAAGGGTCTCAATAGCCATGGGCACTTCTAAACAAGAAGCAAATAGTGTCCTCTTTTGATCTCTACCATGGCCTTTGCATTTTGTCCTCCACCCTTTCTTTCTACTTTCCTCAGTGCTTCACTTCTAGCTCAATATCCAGCACCCACATAAAAAGCCAGACATGGCCATTCATACCTATGCCAGTGCTGGGGAAGATGGTGATAAGAGGTATCATGGTTAATCTCTGCTTGTAAACTTGACAGGACTTAAAACCATCATGAAATTAAATCTCTAGTCATGTCTGTGAGAGATTTTCTAGATCTGATTAGTAGAAGTGTTACCTACCCTAATTGTAGGTAGCACCTTTCCATGGGCTAGATTCTTGGGCTGTATGGAAATGATAAAACTAGCTGAGCATTCACCCTCTCTTTTCTATCTCTCTCTTTCACTCTCTTTCCCTTCTTCCTCCCTCTTTCTCATTCTTCCCAGCTGATATGACTGCCATGTTTTCCCCACCTGGATGTACTCTACCCCTGGAAGTGTGAAACAAATTTCCTTCCATAAGCTGCTATGTTCAAATATTTTGTTCCAACAATGAAAAAGTAACTGATAAAGAAGGATCACTGGGACTCCCTGGTCAGCATAACCAAAAATCAAGGAGCTCCACATTCAGTATGAGGGTCTGTCTCAGAGAAATAAGATGGGAGAGCAATAGAGGAGGACACCTGACGTCTTCTTCTGCTCTGAACTCCATGTGCATGCACATAGGACATGAGCATCTGCCCACAAATGTGAATATCCAATACACACAAACATACTACACACACACCAAAAAGAGAAAGAATAGCAATTCTACAACCAGTTGCCCAAGTTCAAATCCTGAATGTCCACTCACTTTCAGATCTTATATATCTCATAAATTTCAGAGTTATTATAAGCCCAGGATAATTGACTGTTATGTGGCAGATATGACATAAGTGTTATTTGTCATTATTAACGTTATCACTATTTTTCATTTAATATCATAAGATAGTACACATCATTGTCTCAGCTGGGCCATGGCTTCTCACTGCTACCTCATATGCCAAGCAGACATCCACCATGTTTCATTCTACACTATCCCCTTTAGACTTGATATTAAACACCCCTTTACATATCTGATTAAAATTTGGGTGAAGGTTTTTTCTAAAAACAGTCTCTTTTACTTTGCTTTCTTTGTGTACTTTGTTTTTATTACATATTCATAAAGTTCCTACGTATTGTAGATACATATCTCTTGTTATGTTTGGAGATCATAAATCACTTTTATGTACTTATATCTGTATTGATTTTGTTTATAATGTCTATAATTTAAAACAACCTTAAATTTGAAAGAATTATATTAATCTGCTTTTATACCTCATAATTTGTGCTTTGCCATTTTCTTTGTGAAGTCTTTCTTTTCATTCTTAGGCAACAAAAATGTGTCCCTATATGTGATTTTATTTTTCTAGATTAATCTTTCTGAATTTTAACTTTGACATTTTAGGTGGAAAAAATTTAGATTTTTCTCTAAAGTGATCTAGTTTTTATAATTATCAAATTATATGTCTTTTATTTATTAATTATTGGGTGGGATAATTATTATGAAAATTTTCCATGGCCAAGTGCTTATGACTCAATAAATAGGAGACTGTTATGATATTTAATTCTATGCTTCTCTCTCAGTAGATCACAGAGCACTTTAAGTCAGGTGGGCACCAAAAGCTCCCATGCATCCTCACATTAATGTGAGAATTCCTCTCCCTAAGCTCACATGGAAAAATAAATTCAAAGCATATATTCCTTGCTTTCTCATTCCTAAACACTTAAACAAAGCCTACCTGGACTCCCCAGCCTTGGAGTTTCTTTCTTAGAAATGACTTCCAGTTCTTCCTCTGCCAAAACTTGCCTGCAAAACTTGCCTTGAATCCATCCCTCTGACTATTGTTGCTCCTCCTTTATATAAGTTCTACTCATTCAACAAACTTTGAGCAACTGCTATGCATTATGCAAAGTACAAAATACTTGTTATATTCTATCAACAATACAAACAAGGTCTGATGCAATATATATAATAGGGGAAGAGGTTAATCAAATAAAGAATCAACTGTGTCCCTAAGTTGTAAACTAAGGTAAGTGCTAAGAAAGGAAAGGAATAAGTACTCTGAACAAATAGTGGGAGGTTGAGTCATCACTTAAATTGGGGAATTGGTAGGACTTAAGATGTGTGCTGATGAATCTAGGGGTCTACATAGCACTGGTAGAAAGCCCAGGCAAAAGATCAACATGTGAAAGATAGGAGGGAGAAAGAGTGTGGGGGACATGTGATGTCCTGACAGAGTCTGAGGGTTGCCAGAAATCTTATATATTGTGCCATACAGCCATGGTTTGAAGTCACTGGTATCAGAGTCATCTAAATAATTCTGAAATAAAACCCGTAACAGTATTCCAAGGTGTTTCTAGAGGACTCTGTGAATTAATTACATTTTTAAAAATGTCAAAAACCATTAAAGTTTCTTAAAATTAGGCTTCCCTGATGAGGACACAAAGATGACAAAGACAGCCTCCTTCCTCTTAAGATGTGAGCAGACACAAATGATTTCTGTTGCCATTCTAACCACAGAAAAATTCAGTCTATAAAACCGTAATCATTTTAAAGTTTATCAGAGATCCAAGGTGTCAACCAAATAGAACTTCAAAATATAAAGTTCATCCAAGGAGAGTGAGGAAGTATAAACTCTTTTGCCTTTGGGAGAGTATAGAAGGAAGAGATGCCAAACATAGGTGTGAGGAAAAAAAAAACTACTCATTAAGGTAGCAATCACCTGTTTCATGTGGAATTGTCTTAAATCTAGTAAAGTTAAAAACTCATGTCTTTTTGAAAGACAAACCCTTTTATTCCATATGAATGTTGATAGGTGCTGGTAGAAGGTATGAGAAGATACCACATGCTGTTGGAAAAAGGCTAAAACACTCTTCTTCAAATCCCTTTCCCCCAATAAATGTCTTCATTTGCTAGGGGGAATATAAAATCTACACTGGCCATCCTGCACTGAATTTAAACAGAAAACTTCTGTCCTTGGACAATAAAGTACACTGGTGTTCAAGATCCAGTGCTTACACAAAGAAGAGGTCAGCTGCAGTATGGGGGCAGCAGGAAGCTTTGTGGTACCAAAGACCATGCCACCCTGAAGACACAAGGCATTGCTCAGCTGATTTCAAGGAAGGGTCAGGCATGGTGACAAAGGATGTTCTGCAGGAGAGAGAGCACAGATTGAAGGAGGGGAGAAGAATTGAAGGAGGGGAGAAGACAGAAGTGTTGCCTAATACGGCTGCCCAATTGCAGCACTGTCATGGAATTAGGGATGCTGACCTTTGGATTCATTTACCCAAGAGGAGGCCCACTGCTTCTTAGAGCAGATACTAAAGGAAGGAAAACTAACCATTGGATTATTTTACCCAAGAGTGAAACCAGTGTTTCTGCTGATGCCACTGCTTCTGGTATCCTTGTGGCTGTTGTTTCTGCTGACAGGCACTCATTGGTTTTTTTTTTTTTTTTTTTTTTTTTAATATAATATTTATTTATTTGAGGAAGAGAGCAAGAGAGGAAGAGGCAGACAAAGACAGAGAATGGGCCAATTGTGATGGCACATGCCTTTAATCCCAGAGCTTGAGAGGCAGAGGTAGGAAGATCACCAAGAGTTTTAGGCCATCCTGAGGCTACAGAGTGAATTCCAGTTCAGTCTGGGCTAGAATGAGACCCTACCTCAAAAAAAAAAAAAAAAAAAAAAAAAAAAAAAAAAACAGAGAATGGGCATGCCAGAGCCTCCAGCCAGCCACTGCAAACAAATTCCAGAAACATGCACCACCTAGTGTATCTAGCCTATTGGATACTGGAGAATTGAACCTGGGACCTTAGGCTTTACTGAGCCATCTCTCCAACCCTCACTGTTTTTTTTTTTTTTTTTGTTTTGTTTTATTGAACATCAAAAATAGCACGATATGAAAAAGGATAGGCATCATGTGAGTGACAGACAGGAAACTTCAATTCCAAAAACTTCTTTAAACATTTGCACAAAGAAAGGGACCTAGAGGCAGTAACAATGAACTTTGCTGGTCCACAGCACACATACCATTCTCAGATAGAGTCATTTTCAGCCATCCAGATGCTTTCAACATTTTTGTGGGTAAGTCATTACTTTTAACATCTGTTGCTTTCAATGGTAGTTAACATACCTCAGGCATGTACACATTGTGGGTCAAAAGTACAACGAGGTCACTGGGGAGTTAGGGAAAAGAGCATGGCTTCAGTTCTTATCAGCACTTCTTAATATTCCTTGTCAAAATTGGTCCTCAGTGCTGGTCAGGGAAAAGGCAACTTAAGGCATATGAAATCTATCATATTGTTCTAAGTAAGCTGATTCGTGGTTGTAAGATTAATTTCAGGACAAGTTTAAAGACATGAACTTAGTAGAAGAATACCACAGAAATATTCTTAGAAAAGTTATTTACAAGATCCATAAGAAGTACTCACACAGTTCTTTATCATAGTGCTCATTCTCATATTTCATTCTCACAGCTTTTTCTCATAGTACAATCCCACATACCACCACTGGAGTGGGGAGAACAGAGAGCCCATCTGTGGTGTAGCCACAGTTCACTAAAACAAACTGTATTTGGGGTGGATGGGGAATACTCAAAAGAACCACAGCTCTTTCTCCTGCTATTCCCACTCTATCTCAGAAATCCTGAGCTTGCACTAAGAACAGAGCAGCTGCTGTCTCCTACAGCAATGTGAAGCCGGGGGAGGCGGGGGGGGGGGGGGGGCAATGAAACCACAATGGAAACATCAGAACCCAAACTTATGATATAACTGGGACTAGGTTAACTGCCCCTCCAACAGTCTGACAGGAAATAAGCTGTGACAATTGCAAGGTAGAAATACTATTTAGGGCTTAGAGAAATGGTTTAGCATTTTAAGTCACTTGCAAAGGCTGATGGCCGGGTTCTATTTCCCAGTACCCATGAAGGCCAGATGCACTAAGTAACACAGGCACCTGGTGTTCATTTACAATGTCAAGAAGCCCTTGGATGCCCATTCTGCTACCCCACCCCCTTGCAAATAAAACAAATGCTATTTATCTCAGTTAATCATCTGTATACAAAATAAAAAAAAAAAAAGAAAGAAACACAAAATATCAGTGAAAACAATAGATTCATTATCAAAAAATCAAGCAATCAAAAAACTGGACTCAGAGAAAATGATGGAACCTTGGATAAAAACCTTAGATTACATATGGCTAACATGTGAGAAGACAGAAGAAAATGAAAAAGTCATAGATGGAATAGATAATGCATAGTTTAAATGACTTTAACCCTAGTAAAAATTTGAAACCTATCTCCCAAAAACTCTAGGACAATATAAGTTCATAGACTTGAACCCACCCATGATTTAGGAAAGAATTAATACAATTTTTAGATCAACTCTTTTAGAAAATAAAAAAGAACACAGTCTATTTGGACAACATAATCCTATTGCTATTACAAAAAAAAATGCACTATAAAAAAACTGAAACCATATAAAAAATTCTTGATGAATAAAGGTGCAAAAACCCTTGAAACGTTATTAGCAGTCAAATCCAGGACCATATACAAATGATAATGCATCAAAATCTAGGTTTGTGCTAGGAAAATAAGATCAGTTCAATAATAAAAATAATTAACTTGGTTCACCCTTTTAACATACAAAGAAAACAAAAGTGTATGCTATCTTACTAGAAAAATATCAACAAAATTCTCAACTAGAAACAAGGAAATATCCCAATCCAAGAAAGACTATGTATAAAATAACCACAAACATAGACACTATGGGAAAATATTGGGGATTTTTTATGTAATATCAGAAAAAAAGAAGTTATCCACTCTTAATGCTCCTATATATTCATCATATAAGTGTGTGCAGATGTATATGCACATATGCACACAATGTGCCAACCAGAAAGAATGCAATAAAACTTCCTTCCCAGCCTCAAGCCTACTATGTAGGAAATCCCCAGGTATCTAGAATAACACTACCAAAGCCAAGAAGAAAATACAGCAAAGTCACACAATTCAAAGTGAAGAAAGCCATCTTAAAGTTAATTGTTTTTTCATAATATTTTCAGCAGATAATTAGCAACCAAAATTTTAAAAGTGCCATTGCAATAGCATTGGACTACTGAAATGGGGATAATTTTATGATATACATGTCAGAGCTATTCTCTGAAAGTTAAGGTTGCTAGAGGACTTTGGAGATTGAGACCTATAAATGGAGAGATACACTGTGTTAGCAATTTGAAGAGTAGAAGACTCAGTCAACATATGAGTTCCCCTTAGACTGATCATTCAATTAAATTTAGCTAAATATAAAAAATGAGCCTAATTTTCTGAAGAAATTAACAGTCTAATAATAAAACTTTTATGAAACATGCATACAAGAAAACAATTTTGCAGAAAAAAGTTGGAGGCCAAATGTCACTTACAACAAGGTTTCACACAAAGTCACAGCAATCAACATAGTGCTATATTGGTGTGAAAATAAATATGGAATTCAATGAAAGAGAATATGAAGGTCAGAAATAGAACAACACACATTTGATCAACTGATTTTCAACATGCATCCAAGTAATTTGGAAAAACCAAAGGCTAGTCTTCCCAACAAATTGTGCTCTAACAATTGGACACCTACGTGCAAAAGATGAAATTCAATTCACATTTCCTAAAGATACAAAAAGTAGACAAAATGGAGCCTAGACCTAGACATGAGAGTGATAATAATAAAATAGCTTGATGACAGCACAGAGGAAAAGTGCATCTGACTTCTAGTCAAACAGTTCTTAAAGCACAAATCATAAGAGAAAAGCACTGATGCATTCTACTTCATCAATATTTGAAAATTCTCTTATTTAAAGATGAAAAATCAGGGCAGGGGTGATGGCTTAGTGGTTAAGGTACTTGCTGGCAAAGCCAAAAGACCCAGGTTTTGTTCACCAGTACCCATGTAAAGCCAGATGCACAAGATGTTGCATGCTTCTGGAGTTTATTTGCAGTGCCTTGAAGTGCTGACACACCAATTCACTATGTGCCTTCCTTTCTCTCTCTCTCAAATAAATAAATAATTAATAAAGCATTTAACAAATAAAGATGATAAAATGGGCCTCAGAAAAAGAGAACATATCACCAAGATTGATATCTAATTGAAGACATATCCCAAATCACATTTAAAAATCCATACAACTAAACAAAAATAAAGCAATCCAATGAAAACTTGTAAAAGATTTGTTCAGATACTCCACTGAAACATATATGTATGGACTGGGCATGTGGACAGTGATAGAATGCCTAGCCAACACAAGACTCAGGATCCACTTCCTACTCTGCAAAGGAAAAACCCAATGTAATCACAAACAATACATGCATATATATAACAATATATGTATGTATGTAATCAAATGAAGATAAAAATTTATATATCATTTATATATATATAGATATAGTTATATATTATTTATTTTACATACAGATCCAGGAAGTTCCATATATAGCTTGCTCTTATTATGACTTGAAAGAAAATAATCAAATGAAGATAAAAATTTATACTATCATTAACCATCAAGAGAAAGAAATTTAAAAATAACAATGAAATCTCAGTATACAATGGCAAATACTATACTGAAAGGATTAGTATTACTAGTTGTTGGCTAAAATACCAAACAACTGGAACTCATATCTTGCTGAAAGTAACCAAACATAATATGACTATTTTAGAAAAAACTTTGGCATATATATAGATAGACAGATTATAGATAGATAGATAGATAGATAGATAGATAGATAGAGATAGATAGATGACAGATAGATAGATGATAGATAGGTAGATTAGATTCAACACTAATTGCTTCAAGTGATCTAAGAATAAATGAACTTACACCAATATAAAGACCTACTCTGCCCACATGTTCATACATTTATTTATAATATCCAGAAACTGGAAATAGTTGAATGTCCATTAATTGATGTATGAATAAAAAAGTCATGGTACAGCAATAAATAGAATATTCCCCATCAATATAAAGTACAACTGGTAGATGGAATAACAGACAAATTTCAATGTGCTGAGTGAAATAAATCAAAGTTGAAAATTCTTTTTCTATGACACGCACATACAAAAAGTAAAAAACCAAAGTTCATAAAATGCATCAGTGTTCACATAAAGAAAAGATTAAGGTCTTATCTGTAAATGGGCATGAGTCAACTCTTTGATTTAATAAATGAGTGATGGTTACATGACTGCACACAGCTATCAAAACTCACTGTTGGATTCCAGTAGAGCCCTCGCATAGCATTGCAGGGCCCTTAGTGAGTACAGTCCTCAGTACCAAGAAGAGAGAGGGAAAGACAAGACCATTCACTTTAAGATAGTGAATTGTATGTTGGCTAATTTATACCTCAATAAATACAGCTTTAAAAAAAACGATGAGTAGGATTGTCTCTGTATCATGTTCTAGTTTACTAAGTTTTATTTTACTAAAAGGAGTTATAGATTGTAACTAAACAACAAATACATAAATAAATTTCATTAAATGAGGTAATAATGCTATTTTAAATTAGGTGGTCAAGGCAGACTGCATGAAAGAGTGACACTGGAACACACTTGGAGAAAATGAAGGATTGAGCCAAGTAAACAGCTGGCCGGAGTCTGTCCCAGCAATGGTAAGGACAGTGAGCTGGCTTTCCTTTAAAGACAATGATCAATATGTTCCCAAATGAACATCAAGGCAGAAGACAGTCAAAAATGAAGCTGGAAAGAGAACAGAGTTGAAGTGCAAAGAGCCTCAGAAGCCAAAACAATTATTAATTTTGATCCAAATCAAATGAGAAACATTGAGAATTTGTTCTCTGCTATCATTGTCTCCTAACAATTTAATACTCTCCTTTAAGTCAGAAAATAAAATAAAATTCTAGATGTGGGGGCTGGAGAGATTGCTCAGTGGTTAAGGAATTTGCCTGCAAAGCCTAATGACCTGGATTCAATTCAATTCGTAGTACCCACATAAAGCCAGATGCACAAAGTGACACACATATCCAAAGTTCTTTTCTTTTTTTTTTTTTTTTTTTTAGGTTTTTCAAGGTAGGGTCTCACTCTAGCCCAGGCTGACCTGGAATTCACTATGTAGTCTCAGGGTGGCCTCGAACTCTCCACAGTCTTCCTACCTCTGCCTCCTGAGTACTGGGATTAAAGTAGTGGCTAGAGGCCCTGCTATACCCATTCTCTCTCTCCTCTTTCTCTCTCTGCTTGCAAATGAATAAATAAAATATTTTTAAAAATTCTAGATGTGTAGTAACAAGTAATGCCAAATTGATAATAATAAATAACCTTGTCCATTAGAGGGTTTGGGGAAGAGATCATAATCTGACTTACATGTTAAAAGGATTACTCTCATCCTTCTGTTGAGAATGAATTTAGGAAACAAAATCCCCTCTAAGAGAGTTGCACAAATCCTAGTGAGATTTTGGTCACTCAAAGACAGGTTATAAAGACAGGTTCAGAATCTAACACATTTTGAGAGGACATCCAACAAAGTTTCTGTGAAATTTAATATAGGTTCAAAAAAGAGCTGAGGATTGAATGGCTTTGGACCTGTGCATCTGGAATTGTGAAGCTGAAATGCAAAGATCTTGTTACAGAAGAGGGGTTAGTTCAGATGTTCACTCTGGATACTTCAGTGTGACATGAGTATTGGACATCAAAGTACAGGTGTAAAAATAGATATTTAGACATATGAAACTAGAGGTTAAAAGAGGCATGCATGAAAATATAAAAACTGATGGTTGCATACAGTACTAAAACTTTCAGGAACAGATAGAAAACGTAAGAGAATAACACACACCTCAACGATTTCACACTGATAATTGCTTCAGTGGCCTTGAAATCAGCAATGAAACATGTCAGTGTTAACAATGGAGTGAGGTTCAGTTACGGAGTACTTTATGCTATGGAGCTGTTAGGTTCCAGTCCCAGGATTTTCCCCTCACCTTTCTGCTAGTATATACTAACTAAGACGTTTTAATGCTATATTTAATTGGTCTTTATGTCTTGTTTGCAGAAATAATTTTTATTATCACAAAGCTATTTTATAAAATATATTTAATTTTAAATGTCTATAAATTAGTTGTTTAATATATTAACATTTTAGTTTACCCTTTCTTATATGCTAGATATTGTGTTATAATGGAACTAGGAAGCAGGGCTGCCTCTGTGTGGCTGAGGGCAGGTTGCCCTTGTCACAGAAAACATACCCACACAGCCCTTGGCTCTTCTAGTGTCTTCTGCTGTCCAGACTCAGGAAGTGTCAGGAGCCTGACTCCCCCTGGGAAGAGCAGGTGACTTTCTTCTGTTCCAGTACCAAGTGTTTACATTAAAGAGTTTCTAGAAAAGAGAAAGAAAGAGAGAGAGAGAGGGAGAGAGAGAAAGAAAGAAAGAAAGAAAGAAAGAAAGAAAGAAAGAAAGAAAGAAAGAAAGAGGAAAAAGAAAGACACAATAAAAGGTAACTGATCCTAAATGTCATTAAGACATGAAGGGATCCAAACTCTGGTCACTAGGCTTTCACAGGCAAGTGCGTTAACTGCTGAGCCATCTCTCCAGACCCCTGCCCTTTTATAAATGCATTTTATTATTATTATTATTATTTATCTTTAGTAGCCAAGTAAAACAGATGCACAAAGTGGCTCATGCATCTGAAATTCATTTGCAGAGGCTAGAGGCCCTGGATCAATCTCCCATTCACTCTCTATGTCTCTCTCTCTCTCCGCCTTTCCCTCTCTATTTGCAAATAAATATTTTTTAAAAATTAAAAAAATTAAAAAGACATGAAGGGGCTAAAAGGAAGGCCTTGAATAGGTTGTTGCAGGTAAATTCCAGTGCCAGGGATGGGTCACTTTTTTCCAGAAAGTTGTTGGTCATACAAACCACGAGGCCTCCAAAATAATACAGGCTATTTCCAGTGCCCTTAGCTACCCACCAGCACTAGATTGGCAGACTCTGTTGCTGAAGAAAATGCATGACACATTTTCAGGACACTGAAAAACCAAGCTAGGACCAAGATGGAAGCCACCTTCCTGATGGCTAGCTTCCATAGTGCTGAAAAGGGTTATTCAGGCTGTAGGAGGAGAAAAGTCACCAATGGCCTTAACAAGCAGCAGATTATCCAAGCCACACAACCTCCTTTCCAGGCAAGATGTGCCCACTAGTGCAATAGTGGTGTGTTTGTCATGGCATTAACCAACTCTTGCTCTCTGATTGGATCTGAAACCCTGTCAATGAGAGAAGGAATTCATAACTGGTGCTGAAAATGGAGTCCAAAGCCTTTGGTTTGGAAGGACATAGGCACTAGAGAGAAGCTAAAACTGTTAGTCAGAGAAGCTTCTCTAATGAGATGGTGGTACACATAGAAGACACAAAGCTCATCAAAACTGAAAATAGAGCCAGGCATGGTGGTGCACTCCTTTAATCCCACGCCTTTAATCGGGAGACAGAGATAGGAGGATCACCATGAGTTCAAGGCCACCCTGTGACTGCATAGTGGATTCCAGGTCAGCCTGAGCTAGAGTGAGACCCTACCTTGAAAAACAAAAACAAAACCCTGAAATTAGAAAGTTCAACACTATACAACACATCTCTATCATGCTTTCCAAGGCTTAGAAACACTGCAGAAAAGGGGGCCAAAGGATGTAAGTAAGAGCCCCAGATAGAAAGGAGTACTTTGGGGCATTGTTTTCTTGGCATGAGCTAACCAGTGCATTCATGATCTCACAGTAGTTGTCATTACTCCCACAAGAACTTCACAGTGCTGAGACCAACAACCTTGTGACATGGATGACAGAGGAGCACAAAATGAAGGAGACATCAAAACAAAGGAAGACTAGGGTGCTCAGTGGATTAGGGGTAAGGGAGGGGGACAGAAGTGTCAAATGGGATGGGAATATAATCAAATTATAGTATGTTCTTGTATTAAAATTCTCAATAACATGTTTTTTCTTTTTAAAAAAAAGATAGACTTGAGAGGAAAAGAAGAAATTCAGAAGATTGTATTGAGTTGAAAGCTAAGTGACAGATGCCACACACTAATACTCAGAGCATGGGGACTAAGGATGACCATTCAGTTTAGCAACAAGTGGTCCAAAAGATCTTAAAAAGTAGAATTTACAGCTGGTTGCAGTTGGCTCAGTAGAAAACAGCCCCTATCAAACAAGAATGAGGGTCTAAAAAGAGCCTGATTCACTGAGTTTGATTTCCCAGTACCCATGTATACAGCTCTACATAGACACATATGCCTGTGAGCCCAGTCTTGTGAGGAACAGGGCCCAGAGAATCACTAAAGCTGGCAAAACATGTTAAAATCCTGAATCAGTAAGAGACTCCATCTCAAAAATTACATGAATACGCCATGTGGGGGGAACACTTGATGTTCTACTCTGACCTCCATAATCCATGAGTGCACACACACACACACACACACACACACACACACACACACTGGATATATACCACATCCATATAGTACACATATGCATACACATGAAATAGTAAAACAAAATGTTATTTTAAAGAAGTCCAGGAGTAAAAATGCAAACCAAATAAGTTTAGAAAGAGAATTTTGGAAAGAAATTAAAATTAATCAGCATAGAACTCTTTCAAGGAGTTTAATTAACAAGTTGAGCAAATAGGATGATAGTTCAGAGGAAAAAGAGTCAAGAGAAGGTTTTTACTTTACTTTTTATTGCATGGAATTTTACATGATGCATAGAGAGTAGCGTAGTATCTTTGATAATTTCCAAGCAATTACCCTAACTGTGAGAAGCACCATCACATGGACTGGAATCCTAGACTATATAAAAAGAAGAAAGCTAGCTTAGGATTCAACATTCAACCCTCAGCTCTACTTCTACCCTGCTAATGTGACAATGTGACACCAGCCTCCTGTTCCTGCCATATTTTCCCCACCAAGATGAACTCTAACCCCTGAAAATATTAGTCAAAATGAACACTTTCCACTTTTCTTCCTATGTTTCTTCTGTTCACATCCATGCTTCTGAAAGAACTATTGTGATTATTGAGATTCCAGAACGTGCAAAGTCAAGCTCTGGGATTGAACCACTTCTAGCAGGCATTAATCTTGCTATTAGGAAAAAATATCCATAGTAGATGTTTTCCTTGATGGGTCCCTTCTCAACCCTTTGAATCTGAGTCCTATTTCCATAG
The DNA here is from genome assembly GCA_036365145.1 of Orientallactaga sibirica. Taxonomy (NCBI): domain Eukaryota; kingdom Metazoa; phylum Chordata; class Mammalia; order Rodentia; family Dipodidae; genus Orientallactaga; species Orientallactaga sibirica. The sequence continues at coordinate 5,000,740 of JAEOAD010000240.1, forward strand.
ATATAGGCTTTCCAAACATAGGACCAATGTTGTGCTATGTCTGAATGCTTGGTCTTGGTCCCCGTCCCAAGTTGATGACAGTTTGGGAGGTAGAGCCTTGTTGGAGGACATGTGTTGATGGGGGTGGGCTCAGGGGTGTCATAGTGAGCTCCTCTTTGACAGCGTTAAGTTCATTCTCTTAATGCTGTTTTTACCTGCTGTGTCAAAGGGGATATCCAGCCTCTGCTTATACCATGCTTTCCCCTTCCATCATGAAGGATCCCTTTGAGACTATCAGCCAAAATAAAAACTTTCTTCTTCTTTTGTTGGGCATTTTGCCCCAGCAATGAGAAGGTAATTTCAAGATACTAGGAAGTATAGAAGATTCCTGCCCATGTTCTCAGCCACTATCCATATGCAGACAAGGCAGGTAGGTCTGAATAAGGTAGACCTTGCTTTAGAGCTCCTAATATTACCTCATTTCTCCTCTTATTTTGCTCATAAATACAACAAACAAACCAAGTTAAAAGGTAAATATTAACAGCATTTTATGAGTGGTAGCAAAAGTCGAGTAATTGTATTTAAATCCACTTCAGTTCTTCTCTTCCATGTACCCATAAGTCTTTATCATGTTTAACAGAATTATTATGATAATCTCTGCCCTCTAAGGATGGAAGAAATGAAAAAATAGATAACAAAAAAATTAAGCATAACAATAACAACAATTACAATGATAACATTTAATATTGTGTTCCTACAGCAAGCCATTCACATAGGTTCTAATTTTACTCGGTTTCTATAGGTGAACAACTGAGACTGGACGTAACAGTGATTTGATCAAAGTCATACAGCTGGTAATAGGAATGAGTGCTGTGTGTCTGGAGATCAATTCAGTGTAACTTCTAGTCAGGTCAGCTCATTCTATCCCTGGAGAATGAGACTGGATTTAGGCTCGTGGAGTTTTCCTCTTCCAGAACTAGTTCTAGCAGTGTATTCTTATGCCTATGGAAGTTTCAATCTTAATTGTGTGTGATAAAATTGTTTGTATTCTTTTCAGTCTGAGTTATACCAGCTGAGAACTCAACCTTCTTTCTCTTTTGTGGAAAGAAACCCCTTTACCTGAGGGTCTACACTTTCCAGTTCTCTTGGCAAGGTGGAGAAGATGGAGAGCATGAAGTAATACTACAGCAAATAAAAATTTAAATTTTAGGTCCTGGTTTTGTTTTGTAGCATGTATGTGTGCCTAGTCACACTTGTATGGGTACACATATGTGTGTGGAGGCCAGAGGTTGATGCCAGATGTCAGCCTCACTCACTCTCCACTTTATTTACTAAAGCAGTATCTCTTATTTGAACCCAGAGCTCACTGATTAACCTCGTCTAGCTATCCAGCTTGTCCCAGGAATCTCCTGCTCCACTTCCCATATGCTAGGAGTACAGATCGGCGACCATGCCCACGCAGCATTTATGAGGGTGCTGGGGGTCAAAATTCAGATTCTCACACTGATCATCCTTCTACTCCAGATTCTTGTTTTCTGAAAGACCTTAGAGGATTCTGGCCTCTTTATGTTATTAGATCCCATCTCTCTCTTTCTTCATGCATTACTCCTCTCAGGACACAAAAAATGGGTGCTAGATGGAATAAATTTGTTCCAGCATTTTCTTTAAATCTACTTCAGTCTCATTTCTCTAATATTTTTCAATCCAATACAAAGTGACTTGTAGTCATGTACATTTGTCTAAGTTCAAAAATAATGCCAGTTCCTTTTATAAAAGAAACTTTATTTCCAGTGAATTAGAATACCATTTCACTGGGGCTGGGGAGATGAGTTAAATTGCTCACTGGCAAAGCCTGCTTGCCCAGCCAGTCAGACCTAAGATGTAGTGCAAAGGTCTGGCATTCATTCTCAGGGACAAGAAACCTTGGCACATGTGTGTGTGCACACATACATACACACACATGCACATGTGTGAAAATAAATAGTAAAACTATTAGTTGTCTTCATTCAGTTCTATGTATACAAAATTTTGGTTATACATCTTTTGATCTACAACCACAATGATTAAATCAGTTGTTTTTGCTGACCACAGCTATATGTAAAGCTTAATCATCACAAAGTGACCTCAAAATTGCTAATGCAATTTGAAAATCTGCCAAATCCCATGGTTAACAACCTAATTATTCCCTTTAATGAATATATGTTTAATGACATTTATAATTCACAATTTAGTACAAAAATGAACTTTTTAAGAACCCACAAGCCTAGAACTTAAATAAAAGTATATTCAAAATAATACACTCTATAATCAAAATGAAGAATGGTGAGAATAAACACATACCTTTCAATGATAACTTAATATCAATGGCCTCAGTGCCCCAACCAAAAGATACAGCCTGGAAAACTGGATTAAAGGGCAGGATCCTGCTATTTGTGAAAAGATGAAAAATAACATTTCAAGCAAATGGGCCTAGGAAACAAGCAGGTGCTGCTATCTAACATCTGACAGGATAGACTTTGAGCCAAAATTAGTGAGGAAAGATAAAAGTCACTTTATACTGATTAAAGGTACACTCCACAGTAGGACATTACAATCCTAAATGTATATGCACCAAACATTGAGGCTCCCAAATCATCAAACAAACACTACTAGACTTAAGGTCACAGATAATACCAAACATAATTGTAGTGGGTGACTTCCATACCCCACTCTCCTCAATTGACAGGTCATCCCAGCAAAAAATAATCAGAGAGACATCTGGATTCAATGATGTCATGAAACAAATGGACCTAACAGATATCTACAGAACATTCCATCCAAATGCTGCAGGATATACATTTTTCTCAGCAGCACATGAAATATTCTCCAAAATGGAACATATAATAGAACACAAAGCAAATCTTAAAAAATACAGGAAAATGGAAATAATCCCTTGTACTCTATCCGACCACAGTGGGTCTAAACTATAAATCCGCAACAAGAACAACTACAAAACATACACAAATTCATGGAGACTAAACAGTACACTATTGAATAATGTATGGGTCATTGAAGAAATCAAAAAGAAAATCAATAAATTCATAGAACCAAATGATGATGAGAATGCAACATAACAAAATCTTTGAGACACAATGAAGGCAGTCCTAACAGGGAAATTTATAGCTCTAAGTGCCTATATTAAGAAATTAGAGCATTCACAAGTTCGCAATTACAATCTAATGCTTCACCTTTAAGGCCTTGGACAAAGAACAAGGCAAACCAAAAATCAGCAAACAGGAAGACATAATAAAGAATAGGGAAGAAATTAATGAAATAGAAAACAAACAAACAAAACAGTCCAAAGAATCAATGAAACAAAGAGTTGGTCCTTTGAAAGAATAAACAAGATTGATAAATTGTTAGCAAATCTGACCAGAAGAGAGATAAAAAATATAAAATTATTGATGAAAAAGGCACCAATACCACAGATACCAAAGAAGTTCAGAAAATCATAAGGACATACTTTAAGAATATATATATGTGGCTCTCCGCTTGAAAATCTGGGTACTGGAGAGAAGGTTTAGCAGTTTAGTGCTTGTTTGTGAAGCCTAAGGACCTGGTTCGAGGCAGGATTCCCCAGGACCCACGTAAGCAAGATGCACAAGGTAGCACATGCATCTAGACTTCATTTGTAGTGGCTAGAGGCCCTGGCACACCTATTCTCTCTCTGTTATCTGCCTTTTTCTGTGTCTGTCTTTGTCAAATAAATAGATAAAAAATAAAGATTTTCAAAAAGAAAAATAAAAAAATTAAGTTTGAATATCTGAAAGAAATGATTTCATTGATTTATATGACCTATCATAATTAAATCAAGATGAGATAAACCATTTAAATAGACCTATAAAAAGTAAGGAGATCCAAGCAGTTATAAAAAGTCTCCCAACTAGAAAAAGTCCAGGCCCAGATGGATTCACTGGTGAATTTTACCAGACCTTCCTGGAAGAACTACCACCACTGTATCTCAAACTTTTCCATCAAATAGGAAAGGAAAGAATTCTACCAAACTCCTTCTATGAATCCAGCATCACCCTGCTACCAAAACCAGACAAAGACAGAACTAAAAAAGAAAATTACAGACCAATCTCCTTCATGAACATAGATGCAAAAATTCTCAACAAAATATTGGCAAACAGAATACAAGAATATATCAGAAAGATTATTCACCCTGACCAAGTAGGCTTTATTCCAGAGAGGCAGGGATGATTCAACATATGCAAATTGATAAATGTAATACACTGTATAAATAGACTGAAGGACAAGAATCTCAGTAGAGCAGAAAAAGCATTTTACAAAATCCAATTCCCTTCATGGGAAAAGTCCTACAAAAATTGGGAATAGAAGGAACATATCTCAACATAATAAAAGCTACTTAGGACAAACCTATAGCCAACATAATACTAAATGGGGAAAAACTTGAAGCTTTTCCACTAAATTCAGGAATAAGACAAGGATGTCCTCTGTCCCCACTTTATTTAGTGTATTACTGGAAGTTATAGCTAGAGCAATAAGGCAAGAGATGCTCATTAAAAAGGGATACAAATTTGAAAGGAAGAGATCAAATTATCATTATTTGCCGATTATATGATTCTATACAAAAAGGACCCTAAAGACTCCACCAGCAAACTGTTAGAGCTAATAAACACTTTTAGCAATGTAGCAGGACACAAAATAAATACACAGAAATCAGTACCTTTCCTAAATTCTAACAACAAACATGCAGAGGATGAAATCAGGGAATCTCTCCATTCACAATTGCCTCAACAAAAAAATAAAGTAACTTGGAATAAATCTAAACTAGGAATTGAAGAATCTCTCCAATGAGAATTTTAAAGCACTCAAACAGAAGACACTAGGAAATGGAAAAACATCCCATGTTCTGGGATTGGAAGAATCAATATTGTGAAAATGTCAATCTTACCAAAAGCAATCTACAACATTTAATGCAATCCCCATTAAAATTCCAATGCATTCTTCACAGAAATAGAAAAAATAACAACCTAAAATTTATTTGGAAGCACAAAAAAACTTGAATACCCAAAACAATTTTGAGCAACAACAATAAGGCTGGTGTTATCACCATACCCAATATTCAGCTATATTAAAAACCATAGTAACAAAAACAGCAGGGTACTGGCACAAAAATGTAGATAAATGGAACACAACAGAGGACACAGATGTTAATCCAGGCAGCTACAACCACCTGATTTTTAACAAAAGTGCCAAAAAATTTCATTGGAGAAAAGACAGCCTCTTCCTCAAGTGGTGATGGGAAAACTGGATATCTGTATGTAGAAGGATAAAAATAGATCCTTGTCTTTCTCCATGCACAAGAATCAAGTACAAATAGATCAGGCACCTCAATATCAGACCTAAAACTCTGAAACTGTTAGAGTAAAGGATTAGGGAAATCCTTCAACATATTGGCAGAGGCAATGACTTTCTGAATATAACAATTGCTCAGGAAATAAAACCACTAATCAATCACTGGGATCTCATTAACTCACAAAGCCTTAAAATAGCAAAGGACACTGTGAATGGAGCCAAGAGACAACCTACAGAATGGGAGAAAATCTTTGCAAGCTATACATCTGATAGAGGATTAATATCCAGAATATACAAAGAATTCAAAAAAACAAAATAAGAAATAAAAACAACCCAATTAAAAAATGGCCAAGTAATAAATATAATTCCCAAAGGAAGAAATACAGATGGCATATAAACATCTGAAAAAACGTTCTACATCCTTAGCCCTCAGGGAAATGCAAATTAAAATTAATTTGAGATTCCATCTCACTCCTGTCAGAATGGCTATGATCAAGAAAAACATGTCAATAAATGTTAGTGAAGATGCAGAAAAAGGGAAATCCTTCTACACTGTTGGTGGGAATGTAGTCTGGTATAGCCATTGTGGAAATCAGTGTGGAGGTTCTTGAGACAGCTAAAAATAGATTTACCATATGATCCAGCTATAGCACTCCTAGACATATATCCGAAGGATTCTTCTCACTAACTTAGAGATACTTGCACAACCTTGTTTATTGCTGCTCTATTCACAATAGCTAGGAAATGGAACCAACCTAGATATCCCTCAACAGATGAATGAATAATAAAGATGTGGTACATTTACCCAATGGACTTCTATTCAGTGGTAAAGAAAAATGGAATTATGAAATTTGCAGGGAACTGGATGGATCTGGAAAGGATTATACTAAGTGAGGAAACCCAGGCTCAGATGTTCTCTCTCATATGTGGATCCTAGCTACAAATGTTTAGACTTATGTGTGAACTGGAACCAAAAATTAGAAGTGGAGGCCAATAAACTAGAAAAAGGCTATAGGGGATGAAGGAGAGGGAAGTACTTTAGGGGATAATATTGTATCCATGTAAGTAGAAGAACAGGTTGCCTGGAGTGGAATGGCCTAAGTGAGGATAGGGAAAGAAATTGAGTAAGAGAAGTCTGGGGGGAGAGTCAATCAAAATTCAAGATATTCTGAACAGTACATATGAAAGCCTACTTTTATGGATAATGGCACATCCAGAACCCATAGGTTGCTACTAGAAAATTTTCAGTGCCAAGGATGGGATATCTTCCAATTACTTGTTGGCTAGGGAGGTCCCTCTTGTCTCCAAAACTTTACAGGCTATTGCCAAGGCCCTTTGTTTCCCATGAGTAACAGATGATAAGACCTTGTTGCTGAAGACTTCACATGCCTGGGTGGCAAGGTCACTGAGAAATCATGCTGATTCTGAGCTGAAAACCTTCTCCTTGTAGACCAGCCAAATAAAAGCTGGAAAAAGGTGCACTACATGTAGCCCTATGGGAGACAGAAGTCATCAGCAGTGAAGACAGTGGACACTGGAAACCTGAAGTTTGGTCAGACAGGCCAAATAACCAAAAGGGTGCAATAGTGACATGTGTGCTCTGGGGGAAACCAACTGCTCTCTAATTTGACTGAAGGCCCACTCTACAGGAAGGAATACATGCCTGGTACTGAAAAACCTAATCAAAAGCCTATGGCAGGAGAGGTCCTGTACCTTAGGGGTATAAAGCCTGCTCTTGTCTAGCTAAATGCATATATTATGTTCACCAAACTTCCCTGAAAGTACTACACTTAATGTTCATGTTCATATATTAACACTACTCTCACTTCTGGTTAGAGAAGCTTCTCTTTTCAGATGTGGTAACCACTAGGATGACCCAAAAGACAACATAGTGTTTAGAAGTGACAGAGCAGTGTCCAGCACTGACACTATCACACCCTCCAAGGCTCAGGGTCCATTGCAGAAAAGGTTGTGGAAAGAATGTAAGAACCAAAGGAAGGGTACCACTCCTTACAATGCAACTGTCCAGACAGTTGGCCTCAATATCCATGACCTCGCAGTACCTAGCAATACCTTCACAAGACCCTTATAATTGGAGAAAAAGATGATGACATCAAATTAAAGGAGAGACTAATGGAGAGAGGGAGGGGATGATGGAGAGTGGAGTTGTGAAAGGGAAAGTGAAGGAGGGGAGGGAATTATCATGGTTTATTGTCTGTAAGTACAGAAGTTGTCAATAAAAAATTTTTTTAACTCCACTTGAAAGAGAAAGGTACTTCCTAAGTAAATATGCTTTGTGTTGATGACAATCTTTATAATCATAAAAATACAAGGAAAAAATCTGACACTCTTCCTTCAAAGTTGAGTTAAACTGAAATCTACTTGGACCTGGATATATTCATCCACTACTATGCTAGCACACCCCCCTGTGCCCAGAAAGGCTTTGGTGTATATGTTCTCCTTGCATGCATACTTATTGAAACTTAATTTGTGCATGTGAGATAATTTTGAACTGAGGCTTCCCAGACTTACCCAACAATTTTAAGTTGGATCAGAGGTTTGGGAATTCAGAAAAAAATATTTACCAGCTTTAGTGAATGAGACTGAAGCCACATTGACCTCATTAAGGCAATATTAATGCAGCATGCTGGTTAGAACCTACCAAAACAGATATAGAGGAAGGAAAACATAAGTTACATCTTCAGAGAAGAAAGATAAGTTAATGACTGATGCATCATGCTATATGCTTATATTTCATCAAGGTCATCAATTTTAACCCTTAAAAGGTAGCTATTTGCAATAGTGGCTCACCCAGAAGCCATAGATTGTTAATATTAAAATTTCAGTGCCACAGATGAGATATCTTCCAGTGAGGTGTTGGCCAGGTAGGTCCCTGAGTTAAACAAAACTTTATAGGCTATTGCAAAGGCTCTTAGATGCCCACCAGAGCTACACAGTAAAACTCTATTGCTGAAGAGTCTACATGCTTGGGCTGCAGGACACTGAGAAATCAAGCCAGAGCTGAGCTAGAAGCCTCCTCCTTATTGACTAGCTGTAAGAAAACTGGAACAAGCTGTGCTGCATGCAGCCTGTTGCGAGAGTGAAGTTATCAGTGGTCTTAATCAGCAGTGTACCCTGAAAGCCATATAGTCAATCAGCCAAGCCTAGTGTGCCAACTACTGCAATAGTAGCATGTCTGTTATGGGGGAAACCATTGGACTGGAGGCCTACTCAGCAGGAGGGAATACATGCCTGGTACTGAAAACCTAGTCAAAAGTCTAAGGCTTTCGAGGTCATAAGCCCTAGGGGAATAACGACTACTGTTGTCAGGTTGAATCCACATAGTATACCCACCACACTGCCCTATAAATACTGATGTATGTACCCATTTTGGTTTTGGTTAGAAAAGCTGACCATTTTGGTTAGAGAAACTTCTCTTTTCAGATGGCATTGACAACTTGGGTGACTCAAAACTTATCAAATTTCTGAGAAGAAGTGAGAATGGATTGCTCAGCACAAAGGAAGACATCTCTAATATACCTTCCAAGGCTCAGGATCCATTTCAGAAGAGGGGGTGGGAAGAATGTAAGAGCCAAAGGTAGGCGAAGACTGCTTGCAATGCTGTTCTAGACACACAAAAGGGCCTTGCTATTCATTACTTCACAGTGCCTGACAAGATCTTCATAATAGGAGGGGAAATGATGTCATCAGAATAGAAGAGAGACTAATTGGAAAAAAGAAGGGATTAAATGGAGAGAGAATTTGGGAAGGGGAAATGGAGGTGGTGGGAGGGAAATATCATGGTTTATTGTCTATACTTATGGAAGTTGTCAATAAAAAAATAAAGAGAAAAAATGGGGCTAGAGAGATGGCTTAGTAGTTAAAGTCTTTGCCTGCAAAGCCCAAGGACTCATGTTCAACTCTCCAGGTCCCATGTAAGCCAGATGCACAAAGGGATGACAGGACACAAAGTTGCACATGTGCCCAACAGGGTACAAGTGTTTGGAGTTTGATTGCAGTGGAGGCCCTGGCACGCCAATTCTCTCTCTTTCTCTCTCTCTCTCTTGCTTTCTCACATAAAAAGGGCAGTCTATTGGGCTTGCCTCAAAAGAAAAAAACTGAAAGAAAAAGAAAAAAATGCTGACAAAGAAACAAAAATTCATAGAAATTAAACAAACTGTTGTAGGCATCCATACCACACTTAACTTGGACATTAGCAGCTGTATGAAAATTAAATATCTTACAACAAACATTTATAGTGTCCACTTTTTTTTTTTTTTTTTTTTTTTTTTTTTTTTGAGGTAGGGTTTCACTCTGGCTCAGGCTGACCTGGAATTCACAATGTAGTTTCAGGGTGGCCTCGAACTCTCGGCGATCCTCCTACCTCTGCCTCCCGAGTGCTAGGATTGAAGGCATGCACCACCATGCCGGCTATAGTGTCCACTTTTGACCTGTATTTCTTCTAACTTTGTAACCATCTCTCTTCCTAAATTCCCTTTATTAATAATCCCTATTTGATTAAACCAAATTTCTGTACAAATTTAATTTCTTTTACCATAATTTTCTCTATATTTTAAATTTATGCTTCATTATTTCAAGAAATCTTTCAGAAGATCAGATTTGGAGGTCATAAAGTGGATAATCACTTTGGAAACAAGAAAGTACCTCCTGGGTTCCTAGACCAGCCCTCTGAAAGCCTGAGCACTAGTAATCCACTGTTGTCTGGTTTCCCTGTCCAGGGGACAGACACTGAGGAAAAGATGTACTTACACGCATGGGTTTTCTTAAGGTACTGCTGGTGGAAACCAGATCATAAGAAAATGAAGGCAGCAAATGGGGCACTAAGGGAGGCTAAAGTGTTACAGTGACAACAGGGGACTAATAAGATCACACATGAAGTCCTATGGCTAAGATAATATTTAAATATGGCTGGAACCCAGGCTAAATGGATGAATCCCAAAACTTCCATGTTGATCAGTTGTAGATGCAAGGTTGACCCAAGAAGAAGGCATGAGCTTTTGCAAGGCAGCTCCCTTTGGATAAAGACAACTAGTTACAGAGAGACTTGACTTGGAGGCTAGAATAGCCAGTTCTCTCCACAGCTAGAATAACAAGTAGCTGAGTTGTAGGGGAGTTCTGAGTGGTGCATCATTTCCCATTAGTCTACCTTCTACATAATGTGGATCTGATTATCTTCTATAATGTTTGTTCTACTTATAAATAGCTCAAATCATTTTTATCTTATAATTTCCATCAATATTTATCATCTTGATTTCTATAATCCACATGAGATTGTTACCACCCTCAGCCATCACTTCTGGGCTAAGTCAATTTACCTTTTGAGACAACTCAAGAATTTGATACTTAATTGTCTCATACCTTTCTCAGACCACCATTAACTGTTGTATTGCACATCTGTCATCAAAACTGGACTATGAACAACAAACAAAACCCTGATGGAACACCAAGCAGACAAATGTGTTCTTCTTGCCTCTGTCACATCAATAGCTTTTTCTCGCTGACGGTAGTCAGGTTATTTATCCTTGAACACAGAGTGATTTTCCTTGCCTCCTATTCTCTTGCCATAGTTACCTGAAATGACCACATGGCAGCCTCAGCTTCAATCTTAGCATGCCTCCTACTGTGTTTTCTGTTGGATTCAGGCCCTCCTCTGGCAAAAATAAAGAACTCTGAAATATAGAATCAGGAAAAGCACATTTCCCCATTACCTTTCTCTCTTGATTCCTAAACTTATGAATTTTACATGGCTATAATAATAGCTGCCCTTGAGTACAAGCTATATCATAGGGCAGAAAAATCCCATTTATACAGAACATAGTGTTCAGTTGGGTTCTACAGACACAGTGCTAAAATCTTTATAAAAGCCAGCAAGATCAAGGTAGAGTAACATGTGGCTGGTGGTGTGTCATTTGGTAAAATACGCTATATAGACCACCAGGGCAGCAGAATGCAAGCTGTTAGCCCACAAATAATGATTCTGGATGTGGCTTAATGACCATGTGAACACATACACAGGATGGGTATGAGTGATAGCAAAAGATAAAATTTTTCTAATCACTTATGAATGAGGCAGGGAAGCATTCCCAAATAATAGGAACCTAAGCGAGGCCATGGGAAGAGAATGCATAAAAGAAGGGCAAGGGGAGGGTCAATCTAAACTCAATATATTGTGAATAAGACATATGTAAAATTACTTTTTTGAATAATGGCACATCTAGAAGCTGTAGACTGTTACTAGAAAATTTTCAGTGCCTGGGATGGGATACCTTCCAGTGAGTTGCTGGCCAAGGAGGTCCCAGTAGCCTCTAAAACATTAAAGGCTATTGCCAAAGCCCTTGGTTTCCCTTGAGAAACAGATGGTTAGACCCTATTGCTGAAGACATCTCTTGCCTGAGAGGCAAGGTCACTGAGAAAGCAAGCTGGTGTAGAGCAGAAAACCTTCTCCCTGTAGACCAGCCAACTGAAAGCTGGAAAAAAGCTGCACTGCACGCAGCATATGGGAGACAGAAGTCATCAACAGTGAAAACAGTGGATGCTGAATATTCAAGCTTGGCCAGACAGGCCCAATGACTGAACGGGTGCAATAGTGGCATGTCTATTCTTGGGGTAACCAACTGCTCCATAATTGGACTGAAGGCCCTCTCTACGGGAGGGAATACATACCTGGTAATGAAAAACCTAAGTAAAAGTTTATGGTAGATAAGGTCATGAGCCTTTGGGGTATAAGCCTGCTCTTGTCTGACTAAATATATACATTATTCCCACCAAGCTGCCCTGAAAGCACTACACTTAATGTTCATATTCACATATTAACGCTACTCTCACTTCTGGTTAGAGAAGCTTTTCTTTTCAGATGGCGATAACCATAGGGATCACCCAAAAGGCAACATAGTGCTGAGAAGAAGGGATAGAGGAGTGCCTAGCACTGAAACACCTCTGTCACATGCTCCAAGGCTCAGGGACCATTGCAGAAGAGGGGGCGGATAGAATGGAAGAGCCAAAGGAAGGGTATGACCTCTTACAATGCAACTGCCCAGACAGAAATTGGTCTCGATATCCATGACCTTGCAGTGCCTAGCAATACCTTTGCAAGACCCTCAAAATAGAAGAAAAAGATGATGGCATCAAATTTAAAGAGAGACTAATGGAGAGAGGGAGGGGATATGATGGAGACTAGAGTTCTAAAGTGGAATGGGGGGAGGGGAGGGAAATATCAGGTGGGTTTTTTTGTATGTAAGTATAAAAGTTGTCAATAAAAAAATAATAATAATAAAATAAATAAAATAAAAAAATAATAGGAAATGTGAGGTGTCATATTTTGTCCTATATGTCAGAGAGTGGCACAAGTCCAAATACTACCGTCTAGATGGTATCATGAATTGGTGAGTTTTTGTAGAGTTTAAATCCCACCACTAGAGATGTCATAGTCCATTAACTATTTCCACAGTGTGGTAGTATGAATGTGTGAAATGTCCCACAGGACCTCATGTGTATGTTATTATGCCTCACACTCAATCCTCAGCTGCTGGCAATTTGGGAAGTTGAGCCTTTCTAGAGTACATGTGTCACGTGGGGGGTGGTTGGGTGTTACAGGCCATCTGCCCCTTACCAGAGCTAGCTCACTCCTAAGCTCTGGCAAGATGTGATTTCCAGTCTCTGCCATTGTTTCTGCCATGCCATGATGAAACTTCCCCTCAAGACTGTAAGCCAGAAAATAAACCCTTTCCTCCCATATGCTGGTTTTGGTCAGGTGTTTCATCCAAACAATGAGAAAGTAACTGCTACACATGGCTTCCTGCAAGTCACCATGTACATCTGTACACAAATATGCACACACAGGCATGAATACACACAAAAAAAATCATATTGGTCCAACATTGCCACTCACTACCTTTCTGCAGATGGTTCAGCATTATCACTTGATTTCTATGATTTCAAAGCCTCTTTATCACTTCCATGGCTTTTCTAGAAGCTAGTTCTTTGGTTCTATCTGTTCCCATCACCAGTAGAGGACAGTACATATTCTCCAAGCTCCTTGGGGATCTGGTTCTTTTTTTCCCAGAACATCTCTTGTTTGTTTAAAAACAAAGTGTCTTCTAAGCTTTCCTACTATATCTCTCTAGCATGTTCTCTGAATCTTGATTTTTGTCCTCTGTTGTCTGCTATATCAACTCTGAAAGTTTTGCTTCATTAATTTCATAATTTATTTAATGCATTATCCTTTCCTGGATTCAGGTCTCTTCATATATACCCTGAGTTCCACTTCAGCTCTTCTGTTCAGAGCATCTACAAATACCATGGCCTTTCCAAGTGTTTCCTTGCCAAATTCTCCAGTACTCACCTTTGAAGAACCAAGTGTTTATCATACTATTTCCTTCCATTGGACACACTGATTGAGAAAAATCACTTTAGCAGTAGGTACTAGTTATAATAAAAATTATTTTCATCTTTCAGAATTATCAATGTTTCCTCTCATTTTATTCACCATTATCTCATAATTCTCTCTGTCAGTGGAACAAAGGTAACTTCTACTCAAACTGAAAATTATTGAGCCCTATTCTCAACAGACCATTTAACTTTCTTATTTTAATAAACTTGAATCATCTAATTTTTTCCATTTATCTTAGCTTCTTTATGTGAACTATATAAGCAGTCCTATACTTCTGAAAAAGGGAAAAATGGTATTTATATTCCTTTGGGCACTTTGCCTTTACTTTGATTTCTATTTAGGACTTTTCTACCAACATTCATTATAGAAGCTGTTATCTGTTGAAGGTTTACCATGTTCCAGTCATTAGGCTAAGCACCTTAAATTATTTTAATATTTAATCTTCATAAATTTAATTCATCCTCATTTAATACAACTGAGCTTGGCCCAAGCTCATACAGCTAATAAAATATATACTCAAGTTTCAGCTCTATCACACAGATCAGGATTCCCAGCAATCAATACTGCCTGGATTCTTATCTCCAATCATTCTATCCATTATTTCCTTTATGGCATTCAACTAATATGCTAAAGTATTTTAAAACTTTCTTTGACCAATTTTAATTTCCTTTCTAATCAGTTTTCTAGCTTCTTCCAGTCCTTTCCACCAAGCTCCTACAATACAACAGTATATCCACTCTGCCTCAACCTTCCATGTCCAGTTTAGTTACCAATCCTCCACAGTCAGCCTCGAATAAAATTGTCAACAATCACTTCCTTGAAAACAAGTAACCTCCTGCCAATTGTGCACCTACTATAGTATTTGAACCTCCCTCACCCTAGAATATCTTTCTTCTAACACATGATACCACTGTTTTACTTTCTTCTTAAGTCCAAAAGATAGTCTTACTTATCTCTATTTAGAAAACTGTCTTATATTCTTTGTTAATATATTAGCCTGCTTGCTTTTCTCTGCCATTTCCATTTGCCTGCATAAACCCTAGTATGAACACTTAAGAGTTGGTCACTGCTCTGAAAAAGCTTATTAACCAGTTCACTGAGTAGTATACATTACATTCCAAACACATTTACAGAATCTGAAGTGACCAGACATAAATTACCATGCAAAGTATTATGGTACATTGAGTGTTTGAGGAAGCACAGGGCAGAAGATTCAATTATTAGGATTATTCATTAAGGTAGATTTCTCAGAGGAGCTAGGCACTGAAGAAACTGCAGAAAAGGGATCCGCTTTGCTACCTACTTAACTTGGAAAAAACGATAATTCATTTTCCCTCATTCTCAAAGACAGCCAAAGAAAACAATTCAGAATGGCTTAATAATCAATTCTGTGTGTTTAATGACCCTTCAGCTATTTTAAAATAGCCATCCATGAAATCATAAATGTGTGGTTAAGTTCAAATGCATAGTCTTTATCATTACTTCACACTTAACCCACATCATGACCAATTAAAGAGCATTTGCTCATGTTTCATCCGATGCTATGAAGAACCTATTTTAAGTCAGCTAAGTATTCTTTTCATGAATAACTTCCTAGTGTGCTCAAAGCCATTCTACGTTCAGCCTAGGTTTCAAAACGAAACTGGTCTCAAACAACAACAAAAAAACCCTCTGGTGATTACTTTAGTCTCCATTTTTTATAATAGGAACAATTATACAAACACAATAATGAGGATGTTGTGAGACTTGATAGGAAAATTTATATCAAAAACTTAACATGCAAAAAGCACTCAACTAGGGCTAGAGAGATGTCTTAGTGGTTAAGGTGCTTGCCTGCATAGACTAAGGACTCACATTTGACTCTCCAGGTCCCATGTAAGCCAGAAGCACAAGGTGATGCAAGCATACAAGATAGCACATGAGTTTGGAATTTTATTTCAGTAGCTGGAGTCTCTGGTGTGCCAATTATTTCATTGTCTCTCTTTCTCTGTCATACAAAATTGAAAAAGCACTCATTAAATATTAATAGTGTTCCCTTCTTTTCCTTTACATTACAAATTGGGAGGGATTGTTTATATACCAATTTATTCATATACTTATATAGAAAATAGAGGGACTACAGTATCCATTTTAAAAAGAATTTTTAACTACAGTTATTACCAATTTTCTGGGATAATGAATATTCCCCAATATGCATTACACCTCTTTGGCATACTATATTTGACAGTCCCAAGAAAAGTTAAATACATATATCTTGCCTTGAAGTAACTATATGCTATCCCTGCAAGAGTTATGATAGAAATAATTACAAAGATATTGCCAGTCTATCACTGATGGCTCAGCACACCTTTGTGCTACCTTTGCTCCTTTGTATTTTATTGAAAGCAATATTACATATTTTGTTTTACTTCAGTGAAAATTAGAAACATAAGCTAGAAAATGTTCAAGGAAAAGTATGCACATATGAATTTTAAATTTGGAAAAATATTTTCCTGGAGTCTGTACAAATATGGGAAAAGGTTTTTGAAGTTAATCATGATATCCCTAAAACCCAGTTTGAATAACATGTTATAGAGAAGAATTAAAATCTGTAATCACCAGGTGCTATTAGACAGATTGTGGTTAATTTAATGATAAACTGGAGTGGTTCTTGGGAAACAAAAGAAGGCATTTGGGGAATTGTTTTCACTGAAAATGGCCATATATGATACACTGCAGAAACTGAGATATCTATCTTCATAGAAGAAATATAAGATGGTTAGAGGGAGATCAATATTGCTTGAAGAGAAGAAGAAACATGTAACTTATAAAACAGAATCCACTTGGGATGCATTCCAAAGTAAAGGAAGTGGCAAATGTTCAGAAAAATCTGTATCAGCTATATTTCATGTCTTCCTGTAAATTGGGGTGGGACTTCCAAAGTACAGAAAAATGAATGTAGCTCTATAGAGAAAAATACATTTAAAATCATAATGGTCTTACTTTTTATTTCAGAGAGCAGAAGCCTCATAGAATGGGCTAGAATATCTTTTCCTGACCCATTTTATATTACACATTTCAGTTTTTGGCTCTAAATGATATGTCTCTCTGAGCTATTTCTAAACTTTTAAAGTTGAGATTGCTTTGCATTTGAGAAGCTTTGGAGGGGGCTGAAATGAGAACCTGAAATCTGTGAAAACTCTCTCATAGTTCTAAATGAGACCATCAAAGAGAACATCCACCAGATGGAAACAGTGATTGATCTAAAGCCTCCAGTTTTACTTTTAATCTCTTGTTTTCCAGCAAAGATAAATGTTGTAGATCTGCTTTCTTTTTAAAGACATCAACTACAATCTATGGTTAAAATAGAGGCAACATACCTCACATGTATGTATAATGGAGAGCAGTACATCTTTAGTTAGACTTCAGGAAGAAGCAGGGCACTCTAAAAATGCTATCAATTGCCCTTACTTGGGTTTTCTCTGTTGCTATCATAAAATATTAGAGATAAGGCAATTTTAATAGGGTTTTATTTAGCTCTTGGTTCCGTAGGCTGGGCAATGAAGACTGTGCTAGCACATACTGTAAGACTTTTCACTAGATCAAGCATGCCAAACAGCACACAACGCAACTGTCATAAGTGGTCTCTTATTCCTCTCAAACAGTCACTAAAGGCAGCATGAGCCCCTCTCTCATGACCCTTATCTAACATTAATTTCTTCCAAAAGGCCCCTCCTCCATATACCATGGCCATATGAATTTGGAGAACACATTCAAGTCATAGTAAGGATCCTACTCTGTCACTACTTGATTGTTTTTCCACTATTGTATTGTGCGAGGCCCCAGCAAATTCCACTTCCCTAGTGACAGCCTGGGGCCATGTCTGATACTGATGCAGGATTTGGGGGTTCAGGAGGGGTTTCCATGCTTATGAACCCCAATTTTGAGTCCTGTCTGGTTTTTAACAACAAAAAAATGATTTAAAAACAGACTCAAGAAGGATAAATTTTACATTATTAACTTTATTTAGGGAGGAATCACAAATTGTGGGATTTATTTAAGGAAAACTGGGATCTAGGAAGAAGGCTAGAGCAGTGTTATAAGCACATGGAAAGTAGGAAACATGCATTCAGGTGGAAGGCACAGCAGAGTCCATGAGATTCATTCAAGAGTAATTGATCAGGAAGTCTTTCTCCACTCCTGTGTCATGGAGAATGCCTCCTATTTTTTTTCTTCCTATAGAAGAGTTTCATGTCTTATATTGAGGTCTTTAATCCATTTAGACTTGATTTTTTGTATGGTAGGATGAGTGGGTCTAGTTTATTTTTTCTACATATGATCATCCAATTTGTCCAACACCATTTGTTGAAGATGGTGTCTTTTCTCCAGTCCACATTATTGGCACCTTTACCAAAGGTCAAGTAGCTGTAGTTACTTTACCTAAGATCTGAGTATTCAATTTTGTCCCATTGGTCTATGTTTCTGTTCTTAGGTCAGTACCATGCTGGTTTTGTTACTAAGGCTTTATAATATAGCTTTAGATCATACAGGACAATACTTGCACCAGTGTGGGTTTGTTTTGTTTTGGCTGAGGATATGTTTGGATATCTGAGGGTTGCTGTCATTCCATATGAATTTTGAGATCATGTTTCTATCTCTGTGAAGAATGATTCTGGTACTTTTATTGGTATTGCACTAAATCTGTACATTGCTTTTGGTAGAATTATCATATTATTTCTACATATCCAGAAGCATTGGAAATCTTTCCATCTTTTCAGGTCCTTCTCAATTTCTTTCTTGAGTTTTTTTTTTTTTTAATGTTTTCATTATATAGGTCTTTCATATCCTTGGTTAGTGTTATTCCAAGGTATGTATGTATGTATGTATGTATGTATGTATGTATGTATGTATATATGTATGTATTTATGCTATTGAAAATGGGACAGCTTCACTGATTTCTTTCTCTGTATATTTGTTCTTTGCATATAGAAATGCTACTGATTTTTGTGCATTGATTTTATATCCTACCATTTTACTGAAGAAATTAATAACCTTTAGAAGTTTGAGATAGAGACTTTTGGGTCATTTGTGTACAGGACCATGTCATCTGCAAATAGGGCTAACTTGACTTCTTCCTTTCCAATTTGAATCCCTTTTATTTCTTTCTCCTGTCTTATTGTTTGGCCTAGTACTTCTAATACGATGTTGAAGAGCAGTGGTGAGAGTGAGCACCCTGTCTTGTTTCTAGTCTCAGTGGGAACTCCTTAAGTCTTTCCCCATTAAGTATTATTTGGGCTTTAGGAGCTTTATGTATAGCCTTTATTGTGTTGAGATATAAACCCTCCATGCCTATTCTTTCCAGTGTTTTGATTATGAAGTAGTGTTGAATTTTATCAAAGGCCTTCTCTGCATCAGTTAAAATGATCATGTGTTTCTTATGGTTAAGTTTATTTATGTGGTGTATTACGTTGACCCATTGCCATATGTTGAACCATCCCTGCATCCCTGGGATGAAGCCTTCTTGATCAAGGTAGATAATGTTTTTGATGTGTTGTTGAATTTGGTTTGCAAGGATTTTGTTCAGGATTTTTGCATCTAAATTCATCAGGAATATCAGCCTATACTTTTCTTATTGTATCTCTATCTGGTTTTGGGTATTAGAGTGATGCTAGCTTCATAACAGGAGTTAGGGAGGATTTTCTGGTCTCCAATTATGCAAAAGAGTATGACAAAAATTGGTTTCAGTTCATAAATGAATATTTGATATAATTCAGCTGAGAAGCAATCCAGTCCTGGACTTTTCTTTTGGGGAAGGTTTTTGATTACCTTTTCAACATCCATGGACGGGATAGGTTTGTTTGGGAGATTAATCTGCTCTGACTTTAGTTTTGGTAGGTGGTATGTGGCTAGGAATTCATACATTTCTTGCTGATTATCCAAGTTTGTGGAGCAAATGTTTTGAAAGTATTCCCTGATTATTCTTCGAATTTCATGGATGTCTATTTTGACCTCTCCTTTTCATTTCTGATTTTGTTAATTTGAGACTTCTCTGGTTTTTTTTTTTTTTTGCTTGATCAATTTGGCCAGGGGTTTGTCAATCTTGTTTATTTTTTCAAAGAACCAGCTCTTTGTTTCATCCATTTTTAATTGTTTTTAATTAGTTTCCCATTCATTAATTTCTGCTCCCATCTTGATTATTTCTTTCTGTCTGGGGCTTTTATGGTTAGATTCTTCTAATATTTCCAGTGCCTTTAGGAGGATAGCTAGGTTATTAATTTAGGATTTCTCTGGCTTTGTTATGAAGGAATTTAGCACTATGAACTTTCCCATCATTGTGTCCCATAAGTTTTGGTAGGTTCTGTTTTCATTGTCATTCGATTCTAGGAATTTTAAATTTTCTTTTTTGATTTCTTCCACAACTCATTTATTGTTTAAAAGTGTATTTTTTCGTCTCCAGGAGCTGGTGGAGTGCTTGATGTGTCTTTTGTTAATTTCTAGCTTCAAATCATTATAGCCTTCAATTTTCCTGAATTTATGGAGGCATGCTTTATGGTCTAATATATGGTCTGTTTTGGAGAAGATTCCATAGGCTGCTGAGAAGAAGGTGTATTCTGTAGAGTTGGGGTGGATAGTTCTGTAGATGTCCATTAGATCTAGTTGGTCTATGATGTACTTGAGCTCTATAATTTCCCTTTTGGTTGTCTACATGGATGATCTGTCTATTGATGATAGTGGAATGTTGAAGTCTCTGATTATAATGGTGTTGGTGTTTATTTCTGTTTTGTTGTCAAGTAGGTTTTGTTTTATAAACTGTGGTGCACCTGTGTTTGGAGCATATAGATTTATGATTGTGATGTTCTCATGTTGGATAATTCCCTTGATGAGTAAGAAGTGGCCTTCTTTGTCCTTTTTGATCACTTTTGGTTTGAGGTTTATTTTACCGGATATTAACATAGCAAACCTCAGTAGCCCAGGAAATTAATCACTCAACCAATGGGATCTCATGAAGCTAAAAAGCTTCTACACACACAACCACACCATAAGCAGACCCACTAGATTACCCACTGAATGGGAGAAAATCTTCACCAGCTATACTACTGACAGAAGCCTAATATATCTAGAATCTACAAAGAACTCAAATAACTAAACAATAAAAAATCAAACAACCCATTCCAAAAATGGGCATAGAACTGAATTGGGAGTTCTCAGTGGAAGAATTACAAATGGCTTACACACACTTAAGAAAATGTTCAACATCCCTAGCCATTAGGGAAATGAAAATATAAACAACCAGTAATAATGGCAATCATTAAAAAAATCTAGATGAGAAATATTGGTGAGGTTGTGGGGAAAGAAGAACCCTCATCCACTATTTATGGGAATGTAAACTTGGACAGCCACTATGGAAAACAATTTGGAGATTCCTGAAAAGGATGAACATAGAGCTACCAACAGACCCAGTTATTCCTTTACTAGGCATTTATCCTAAATGCTTCATGCATCATCCAATGATGGGCACCTGGGTTGATTCCAGTTATTAGCCATAATGAATTGAGCAACTATAAACATGGTTGAGCAAATGTCTCTGTATTGAGCAATGAGTACAGCCAAGACTATGGAGATGCCCACAGAGAAAAAGCAGCTGAGGTTTGAGGTTTGAAAGTGAGGTAGGAATTCATAGGGGGCCCTGTGCCCCCGACAAGCTGAATAAAGGAAAAAATGTCTCTCACCTCTTTCTCTGTTATATAGACTCTAGTCCTAATGCATAGACCACTCATCCTTTAGCTTTAGACTCCTCTGAAAAGGCTTTGTCTTTAAATATAGTCACCATGGGGATTAGGACTTCACCATATGAATTGGGTGAGGTACAACTCAATCTATAATTTCTTACAGTTTAGTCAGATACTGGATAGAGAGAAGAAGCTGCTTGAGGCTGCTGGAGACTCATTGAGTCTTCTTTACTCCGTTCCTTCCTCCCCCTTTCTTTCCTTGCTTCCCTTCTCTTCCATCTCTATGTTTTCCTCTTCACATCTTTTACAGTAATTCTCTTCCTTTCCTTCTCCTTCTCCCCCTCTTCTTTTGTGCTAAGGATGAAAGCCATATGATTGTGCAAGCTAGGCAAGAACACATCCCTGAGCTATATTCCCAACACTCTCTCTACATAGTCTTAGCATCTCTGTATGTGGTCCTTCCATGTTGACCTGTTGGGGCTTGTTGGACTGTTTACATTACAGCTGTTTCCTTCTGAGAGACTAAAACAGAGAATCAGTCCATTGTTATGCCGGGATTTAAAAGTCACATTTGATCACTTTGTGTGTGTGTGTGTTTGTGTGTGTGTGTGTGTGTGTGTGTGTGTGGCTTTTTGAGGTTGGGTCTCATTCTAACTCAGGCTGACCTGGAATTCACAATGTAGTCACAGGGTGGCCTCGAACTCATGGTGGAGATCCAGAAGGTCCTAGGAGCTCATTGCTGAAGTAGACTTAAAACTCACCCACCATGGCTTAGAGAATTTTGAGAAAGAGGGAAAGGAATAAACCAAAAAGCAATATGCTCTCCTACCCAGCCATTGGGTAGGGGAAAGCCAGACTTAGATGTGTCTAAACAGAGCTCACAGGGGCTGAGAGAAATGTGGGAATAGCACAAACAAGCTTTATAGTTAAGTGAAAATATTCTTTCTTCAGATTCAGGTATGCAGGGGAAAGACTTGATTGGCTTACCTATTCAAGAGGGCTGACCCCAAAGCTAGTCCACCTAGGCAGTGTGCTAGACTGTAGAGGCAGCAAGGGGCCCTGCAGCTGTTGGGGCTGAAACTGGATCAGACAGGAGTTCCTTTCCTGCAGAGGAGGGTGGCATGTTCTGGTTCTCTTTTTGGGATCCTGTCCACAAGTGAGACTGCCTAAAAGAAGCTACCTTTCTCCTGAGTCTCCTTCAGAGAGGTTATGGGGAGCAGGGTAGAAACTAGACTGAAACTTTTTGCTTCCTTTATTTTACTTTGCAGTGGTTTGCTATTGAATCTTATATGTAAACTGAGAGGTCATACTTTCATTTCCCCTAAAAGGAGCTACTGTTTACTAAGCTTGGATTAGGTATTCCGAGATACTTTTCATAAGAACATATCTCTTCCTGAATCTCCTATTGGATCTTTGAAGCATTAGCACCTTAGAAATTAGGATTACATGTGAGGGATACATACTTATTTCTAAATATGACTCAATTCCAAATATGTGGTAAAATTTGAGTCCTGCATTGCTGAATAAACTAGTAGTTTGCTATGCCCTAACTGTAAGTCACATTACTCTGTGGTACAGACAAACCCTGAGAGAAAATAGGATTGAATCATGGATGATGCACTTTGAAGACAGAACTTTCTAGATTACAGGCAAAACTCCTGTGTTTTCAGTTAAGATAGGTGACATCTATCTTACTATGCCTTCCAAGACTGCACACAGAAGCACTCTGCTTATGAGTCTTCCTCCAAAAAAACTTAGAACATGATTGGACAACACAGATTATAAATATTTTCAAAGGAGTGTAAATGATGGGCAAAAACTGTGTTCAAAAGGAAAGAACACTGCTTGTGCAATTACACAAGATAAAAGCAAATTCTAAAATATTTGTAAATCACACCCTGATAGCAATATCATTGCTTAGAAGTTGTATGTTTATCATCTGATTCTTGCTAGAACTTAGTGTTTACGCATGCACCTGCACATGTGCCATGTGGGCAGATAAGACAGCAGTGAGAGGACAACTTCAGGTCTGTCTGTCATTGTTGTTCACCACTGCACTCCCCAGTCTAGCCAGTCACTAGCTTTCAAGGGATTTTCCTGCTTCTGCCTCCTATAGCCACAGGCACACTAAGATGACAGATGCTCACATGCTGCAGCATCCAGCTTTCTGTTCTAGGTTCTAGGGACCCGAACTCAGGTTCTCATGCTTGTTTGACAAGCGCTTTATCATCTGAGCTTCTCTCCAGCCCAGGGCTTAGGATTTTCTAGTGCTCACAGAGTACAAAATAATCGATAGGATAGGAGAAAAGCTGATCATTTCATAGGTATGTTTCTGACAGGAGTACTAGAACATGTCCTGGAGGACTTTGGAAAATACAACTGTCAAGAACTTTTGTTTACATCTCTAAAGCTGCTAGAGGTCAGCTTCTAGAAGGATATGTTTCCGTTGCTCTGGTACACTGCGATGGTTTAAGGTCATCAGTAGCACTGATACGCTCACTTGTTAGTGGTTCCTTTGCAAGTTCAAAAACCCTCACTGCCTGCCTTTAGCTGGATTTCTACCACACTCAGTTTTGGTGCATTCTGGTTTTTCTTTGCAACTTATATAGCAATGTTGTTCACTCATACCAAATGCTTACTTCTCACCTTCTACTCCCTGACAACCTGTGAATAATGAGCTACTCTTCACTGGTGATTGCTTTGTGAAGGGAAATAAATAAATTACTTGATAATCATGGTCATCTATCAGGCTATGCATTTTTCCATAATAAGTGATTTTGCTGTTTTGCTAAACTTGTGCTGAATTTTTCATGAATTGGATGAGTGCATACTGGCATCTGTGTATAATGTCAACTAACATTTTTTAATGAAATGAAACATTGGGAGATGAAAACAGAAAAACTTGTATTTAAAAATATGCAGTGCCTTTCAGAATGAGGGGCTCTCTATGCCTGAATTTAGAAGAAAATTAAAGAGTTTTCAGAGGGCACACTGCTTGCACATCCCTCTTTCAGATTGCCCCGTGCTGTTTGGTGCATAACGCATCACTTGTACACTTCCTGGAATATCAAATTGTACTTAATGCTTTGAAAGATGGAAATCACAAAAGGGGAGTACTTTATATTCAAGTGTTCTCTAGGAGTAACTGCCAAGGTCTAAGCACTAAAATCTCATATTTAAAAGTCAAGCTTCAAACCTTAGGAAGCAAGCTAACATGTTTATCTGAGGATACTGAAGACCTAAGCAAATATTTTACTTACAGAATGATTATTACAGAAAGTGGACAAATAAGTTGGAAAATACATGACCTAGAGCAGGAAATTTGAAATAATTATCAACTAATACCTGCAATTTATATAATTTAATAGTATAAAACTAATAAAACTTGCAGTTTCAAAAGCATTTTCAGTGATCAAGTTTGATATATGTTTAAATAACCTAAAATTCTGATGATTGGTTGCTTCACTTATTTTTGGGGTGTTGAATTTCTGCAGTTCTTTACACATTCTCGATATTAGTCCCTGCCCTAAAGTATAGCTAAGAAAAGATTTTCTCCCACTCCTTAGTCTGTCTATTCATTTTGCTCATGGTTTCTTTTGTGTGAAGAAACTTTTTGGTTTCATATAATCTCACATGTTAGTTTTTGATGACATTTCCTATGCTATTGGAGTCCTGTTCAGAAAGTTCTTGCCCCATATCTTGCAGTTTGTACCATTTGTTTTACTCCAGCAGCGTCAGCATTTCAAGTCTTAGATTAAGGTTTCAGATCCACTTTTATTGATGTTTGTACACAGTGAAAGACATGGATCTAATTTTATTCTTCTGCAAGTGGATATCATGTGTTGAATAGCCTGTTTCCACAAAATGTTTTTGGCACATTTGTCAAAATTTAGGTGGCCAAAGTTTTATGGGTTTATTTCTGGATCCTCTATTCTGTCCCATTGGTCTATATGTCTGTTTTGTGCCACTATCATGCTGTCCTTGTCACTATTATTTTGCAGTATAATTTGAGGTCAAGTATTGTGATACTTCCAGCTGCATTCTTTCTCCATAGGATTGCTGTGGCTAATTTGTGGTCTTTTGTGTTTCCATGTGAGCTCTTGGATTGCTTATCCCAGTTCACAGATGAAGGGATAATGAAAATGTGGTGCATATACACAATAGAATTTTGCTCAGCAGTAAAGAAACTAAAATTATGAAATTTGCAGGAAAATAAATGAAGCTGGAAATAATTATGTTAAATGATGCTACCAAAACTCAGAAAGATCAAAATTGCATGTCCTCTCCTATATGCAGATCTCAACTTTCAGTAATTATAAATATTTATATGAATGAGGACAAATATAGGTAAAACCTAAAAAGCTATAATGTTTACTAACAGCAGCAATAAGAGATGACAAGGAAAGGGTGGGGGAAGGGTAAAAGAACACATGACATGCAAAAAGAAAGAAAGGACACAAAAGAGTATGGGGGTTAGGGAAATGAGGGAGGGAAATTAATGAAAACAAATTGTGTTTAAAATGCCATAATAATATCTAAAACTCTGTATAGTAACTTGAAAATGAATTAAAATTAAGTTATGTCAAGATAGTGCAAAATGTATTCAATTTATTTAAAAGTTGATTCAAATTTAATATAAACAATAATAACTTGAGTCGCAATTTTAAAATAGAATACTGGTTGTGGCAAAAATTTTATAATTTAGCTTAGAAATTAATAATATATGAACTTTTATAGTGTTGCAATTTAGTAAACTTCACATTATCTTACTTGCTAGTCCTAAATATGGATATTGTTATTTTTATTTATTTTATTTAATAGAATAATATAAGATAGTGTTAAAGAACTTTTATCAGGTGTGTACATGTGATTATTTTCTTTTTCATACATAAGATTCTGTCAAGACAAAAGATTTCCAGACCTTATCACCTTTCTCTTATGCCTCATGTAATGTCACTGGCTAACTTTGCTTGTTCTTGAAATTCATAATCACAAAATAAATATGTCTTTGTGCCTGACTACTTTCTGCCAACATGTAACCAATGAAACCCATCCATGTAGTTTTTTTTTTTAATTAGTTATGTATATAGTATATATACAGCCATGATAGTACCATTGTTAGCCTTCTCCCTGTCCTTCCCCCCCATGGGTAATGTGGGTCTTGCCTTATGGGGGTAGCCATCAGTTATGTGGGAGAGGCAATGACTCTGTGCATAATGACCCAACTCATGGCTCGAACAATCTTTCCACCCCCTCCCAAGTTCTAGCATTTTTTGTATAAGCCACACTACCAGCCTTCAGTGATATTTAAAAATTTTAATTTGAACATTTTTTTGTGTGTCAAACTGTTTTAGTTACTTTCTTATTGCTGGGACAAATACCTGACCAGTAGCAGCTTAAGGAAGGAAAGGGTTTATTTTGGCTTTCTGCATCATGACAGGGAATGCATAGCAGGAACTAACAGCCAATATCACATCCTCACATCAGCAGGGAGAAAGTAGAAAGAATTAACTGGCAAACAGGGCTGGACTATAAAATATCAAGGTCTTAATGAACCACCTCCTCCAGCAAGGATCCACTGCCTAAAGGCTCCTCAACCTTTCCAAACAGCAGCACAAAATGGGGATTAAGTATACAACACATGACTCCATGAGTTACATTTTGCATTAAAACCACCATCTTCTGCCCCTGATCCTATAGAATTCTTGTCATCTTATGATGTGAAATACATTTGCTCCAACTTCAAAAGTCCCCACACTTTTTATCAGCCTCAATACCATTCAAAAATCCAAACTCTGATTTCAAACTCAAAGCAGTATCTCTTAACTGTGAGTTCTGTAATATCAAAACACTAATTACATACTTCCAACATTTAATGGCACAGAATAAACATCCCATTAAAAAGAGAGAACTGAGGGCATAGCAAGGAAATATTGAACCATGTAAGAGTAAAACCCAAACTAAAACCCAACAGGGCAAACATCAAATCCTACATTTACAGGTCCGAGTGACTGGAACTTACGATGAGATTCCTTAGGCTCCAAAATAGTGGGTAATTCTACCCCTCCATCTGTGCAGCCTGCACCCTCTCTCCTTGGCAAGATCCAGCTAGAGCGCATAACTCTTCCTGAAAGATACCTCAAGGTACTGGCATAACCAACATACTAGGGTCTCCATTGCAACCCCACAACTTCATGCAGTGGACTCACAGTCTGTTTCCTACTGCCTAGTTCCAGAAGCTCTCCAGTACCATGGTACAAACTGAATTTTCCATTGTGCCTCCCTCACCATCCTCCAAAATCAGCACCACCTTGGCAACATCGCCAAGTTGATGGACTTTCTTTATGGAAGATTGATGAACTTTCTTTAACTCAGAAAACTCTGAAGAACTGAAACAATTCAAGACATTCCACCCTGCAAAAAACCACTGAGACAATTCCTCTGACTCATCCTGAAAGATCCAACAAACCAAGCTTGCTGTTATTTAGTTACTTGTCTACCCCCACCAGACTGCACCTGATTACTGTCTATTTCCTCAAATAACATCCTTAAAAGATGAGCCCCTGTCGGGCGTGATGGCACATGCCTTTAATCCCAGCTCTCGGGAGGCAGAGGAGGATCGCTGTGAGTTCGAGGCCACCCTGAGACTACATAGTGAATTCCAGGTCAGCCTGGGCCTTAGTGAGACCCTACCTTGAAAAACCAAAAAAAAAAAAAAAAAGATGAGCCCCTTCACCTGCAGAGTGCTTCAGCCTCCCTCCCACAGGAAGGCTGTGGCCCCACATTGTGCTTCAATAAACAGTCTCAATTTGTTGAGATCAAGTCTAGTTTGTTTTTCTCTTTCATTTTCCTTGCATTTCTGGTATTGTGACTCAGATAAGAGCCCATAGGGGCTTTTGGGCCATGTGATTCCTCCTTTTCTTCCCTTCTTTCTCTCTACCTTCCTGCCAGTGTTTCACTTCCTCAGGAGCACAGATGCTCACCATGCTCACTAGCTGGCCATACATTCTGGTGAATGTCCAAAATTCTGCTCTGAGCTGAGCCAAGTCTGCAACAGCCCTTTGGGAAATACACCTGGCCACACTTCCTTCTCTCCCACCCTTCTCTCCTCCTGGACTTTTGCACTCCAGACAAAAGGCCATTCACCATTTGACTGACTTCCATCCACCATGTTCTGGCCTTCAGAACAAGGTACTCACTCCTGGTCTGCGGTGCAGGTACCCTGTCTCAGACCCTAGAAACAAATTCTAGGAGTTTCTCACTCTCCCATTTGTTCAGGGATTATTAGATGCTCTGGGATTGCTCTACAATTATTGTTCTGCCAGACACCCCAAGAATTATGAGTGCGTGGTCACTATTCAGCCACCCCCCCAAGCCTTGGAGATATCCCTGGTAGTGGGACATGCCACTTCATTTAGTCCTTGTCCTCCAAAATGGGTTCTATATTATCTGTTCCAAAAGACACTCCATTGGCATGTCTCAGGGTTAATTTAAAGGAACTTGGACTAACTGATCTCATACCCATCAAATTACTCCTATCCATGCAAATGAATGGCAGCTACTGGCCTGAATTTGGTACTTTCCAGTTCAACATTCTCACTGATTTTGACATACTTTCATTAGTTCTTTTGATGTTATGACCTCTTTTGATCTCTGTACCAAGTAAGTAAAAATTACAAGCCATCTATATTGAAGACTTATAAAGAACTTTTAAACTTGATATCTAAACTTCAAAATTAGTTAATTTACTAACTTCTATGAAGTTAAACTTTAAAATTGCTCAAAATACTCCTTCAAACCTTGTTTCTTAACTTCCTACCTTACCTAAGCCAAATTTTTATATTTCTAGAAATTTTAATTAACTCTTTTTATCCAAAAATGCCTTCCTCCTTACTTCTGCAGACAACACCTGGCTCCTGTAAAACTCCAAAATTACAGAAGACTTGACCTCTTAATCATTGCCAACAGGTCAAGCAACCTTATGACCAGACAATCAAAGCTTCAACAGAGATATAGCAATGTCTCAGGATGGTGTTGTGGGTCACTTCCAACCAGGTTACTCCCATACTTATGCCCGCCCTTCTTCTTAATAATAATTCTACTTACATTTTTGCCTTGTCTTCTAAAACTTTTTACAGAGGTTTTTTTCTGGAACATATTAATGCCACCACTTGCTCCACTACCTACCCAGAATCCTCACTGCAGACGTTCCAGGATCAATGTCTTCAATCTGGCTCACATCCCTACCTTCTCTGGACCCTAAGAAATAGACCTCTTGTCACCATCCCACTTGTCAACGGGAAGCAGTTGGAAATGAATTCAACACCCTGCAGCCCTTCCAAATTTCTTTTTGTTTTCCAGAGTCTGGATGTGAAGGGTTGATGGACTTTCTTAATGAAAGATTTGTAAACTTTCTTTAACTCAGAAGGCTCTGAGGAACTGATACAATTGGAGACATTCTGCCCTGCAGGAAAACACTGAGGCTGCTTCATTGTGAAAGATCCAACTCATTTCACTCATTGTGAAAGATCCAACAAACTAAGTGTTGCTGTTATTCAGTTACTTGTCTACCACCATCAGACTGCACCTGATTCCTGTAATTTCCTCAAATTGCACCCTTGTAAGTTAAGTCCCTTTTCCTGCTGAGTGCTTCAGCCTCCACCCCATGGGAAGTCTGTGGTCCCTCACTGTGCTTCAATAAACAGTTCTGTCTGTTGAGATCAAGTCCAGTGTGGTTTTCATTTGCTTTTCTCTTTCACTTTTCTTACACCCTCACCATCCTCCAAAATCAGCACCACTTTGGCAACATTATCAAGTTCCTTTCCCAGGTGGGGATGCAGACTGACTTTAGATGACAGTTGCAGAACCTTCCTATCTGAACTTGGAGAACAGGGAACTCCTTAATTCTCCATTGAGGGATTTTTCTTTCCAAAGAATTAGCATTGTCACTAACCTGAACTTTCAATGGGTTAACTCTTTAGCTCAAGTCATTCCTCCTTTTGTCTTGCTGGGTTTGCTCATGTCAATGATGGTGCTCTCTGTTACAATTACAGATGAAGCAGCTGCAGACTCTGGGCCTTGGACGTGAAATGTGTTTACATTTATTTCTGTATCAAAATTTATGTTTGGGGGCTGGAGAGATGGCTTAGCAATTAAACGCTTGCCTATGAAGCCTAAGAATCCTGGTTTGAGGCTCGATTCTCCAGGACCCACGTAAGCCAGATGCACAAGGGGGTGCATGCATCTGGAGTTCATTTGCAGTGGCTGGAGGCCCTGGCACACCCATTCTCTCTCTCTCTCTCTCTCTCTCTCTGCCTATTTCTGTATCTCTCTCTCTCTCTCAAAAAATAAATAAAAAATAAATAAAATTAAAAATTTATATTTGGGGGGCTAGAGTGATGGACTTAGCAGTTAAAGCATTTGCATGCAAAGCCTAAGGACCCAGGTTTAATGTTCCAGTACCCACAAAACAAGGTGGTGCATGAGTCTGGAGTTCATTTTCAGTGACTAACCCATTCTCTCTCTCTCTATCTCTGTCTCTTTCTGTCTCTTCTCTCTTTCTCAAATAAATAAATAATAATGGTTTTTTAAATTTTATATTTTTCATATGGTTCTGCTATTTTCCTCTCTTTTATTATAGACTAGAGCAGCAAAGAGAAACCAAACAATATATGCAAAGCTTTCTTGCCTTGAAATTTACTGTAATAAATTCATTAGTCCATTATTTTTAATTCAGCTCCACTCAGTTGATCAGGACACTATCAGAATATAGCAAATTTCTTTGCGAGCATATCATATGGACTGCCTGGAGCCCAGTTCCCAGTGAAGTCCCTTTCCCCTCAGAAACTTCATATGCCAAGCCACCATTGTATGCATTCCAGACTTTTTGATTTTCACATTCTCACCAGAATGGTCCATTAAGGTCTTCTTGCAGCATTGTATAACCTCTCCAGTTCCAAATCCTTCCACACTCCTCCCACTAAGTAGTTTCAAAAGAACAAGAATCACATAGTCCAGAGTTTATAGCACTAAGGCACCATTTCTTGGTTTGAGGTTTCTGTATCAGTTACTTTCTTGTGGTTGGGACAAACACATGGCAAGAAGCAGCTTATGGAAGTAAAAGGTTTATTTTCAGCTCAAAGTTTCAAGGGGAAGTTTCATCAGGGCAGGGAATCTTGTTAGGTGCAGACAACTACCATCACACCTTCACATAAGCATGAAGAAAGTAAAGAGTGAACTGGCAAGCAGGGCTGGATAATAAAATCTCAAATCCCACCCACAAAAACATACTTCCTTCAGCAAGGTTCCACCTCTTAAGGTTCTACTACCTTCCCAAAGCAATACCAGTTAGTGGGAATTAGGTATTCAGACACATGAATGTGTGGGAGCCATGTTACAGTCAAACCACTCTACCATCTTAATCATTTATGCTGTATCTCTTTTTCTTCAAATATTTATTTATTTCAGAAAGAGTTGAGAGTGAAAAAAGGATACAGACAGAAAGAGAACAGGTGTGCCAGGGCCTCTTCATGCTGCAAAAGAACTCTAGACACATGTGCTACCTTGTACACTTAGCCTTATGTAAGTACTGGGGAATCAACCCAGGGTCCTTGGGCTCTGCAGTCAAGTGACTTAACCATTAAATCTTTCCAGTCCCTTGTATGTCTTTTCTGTTAAACCATAATAATTTTTTTTCTGTGATCAGATAATGGTTGGTGTTTCCTGAAGGTAATGGACTCTCCTACTCTTAGACCTGGCTTTATGCTCAGGTTTGTTTCATTTGTTAGTACTTTACCACAAGAGTATAATAAGAAGCATTCACAAACACAAAAATCAGTTACTGAAATTTTCTGTAGCTCATTGATCTAGGGCAGGAAAATGTTTTCCATTGGGTCTCCTTGAAGATGTGCATACTTAATGAGTTCTCATAGCTATTAGTGATACCATACATAGAATGAAAATGTATTCTCATCACAAATAAAATAGAAAGGAAAGTTTCTTTTCAACAATTAATTATAAAATATTAATTACATATTTTATTTTAGGCATGAGAATAAATTTAGACAGGGGTGTTTATTCCTTTGATAGTTAAAATAGGAATTGGTGGTCAAGAGTGCTGCTTCCATAGTGAGCCTGACAACTTCAGCCAGGGTGATGGAGACAGACACTGAGGACATTCAAAATGCACCAAAGCAGAAATACAGAAGCTGCTGAGAGGTCAACATTAATATAGACTTATAGCACACCCATTAAGGTTCAGGGAATTTTGATGAAGAGGCAGTGGAAAGAATATAAGAGCCACAGGATGGGAGGGAATATCCAGAGGCATTGTCTCCTCACAATGACTGACTATTGCTCTCACAACTCATAACCCACAACTCCATGGTGAATACCAGCACTCCTACTGAGGAGAGTCCTCACAGGATTGGGGCCAGGGAAGAGGGAAATGATGATACCCACACATCATGTGTCATACTTTCTACTTAATAAAAAAATTCTCAAATATCAAAAAAATAGTTTTCTCTTCAAGATTTTTTAATTATTTGGGAAAAAAGTGGTATGATTTGGGCATTGATTTTAATTAAGAAGTATAAAACTTTGCATGTTGTTAGTGTTAGCATTATGTCAAATTTTTCCTGTTTGTAACAAACAAGAGTAGGAGTAAATAACCTTCCAGTTCCTCCCAGAGTTTAATTACCTCTTCTTTAGCAGCTACAATTATTCTGTAGGCAAATATAATATGAGTCATCCCAGTATGCTCAGATTAATTGTGGGGCTTTGAAAAGGACTCAGGAAGTTTCAGGGTGAGGAAGAAAAAGGACAGGTGCTCATGAGGCTGGATATCTAGTTGTTTTTTCTTCCTTGGAGACTGATTATCACCAGAAATGTTTCCTTCAACCAAGCTTCAGGGGGTGCCCTGAAAGGTGACAGAGGGTAAGGACTAACAGAGAGACATCTTGTTATGTCCTCATTCTCTCTATGTAGTTAATGGGCACAGGGCCACCTTATACCTCTAGAGTGCACCCTGAGAAATTGAGACTCCTTTGATTCCCAGAACCTACAGGAAAATAGTCTCATCTTTATCCACTGCTTGTCAGTCTTTACATTATGACAGAGAGGGCTATGAAGGTAAAAAGTAACCATTTGCCATCTCTCCTAGGTCTTCATGAGAGCAAAAAACTTTTGTGTTCAAGACTGCAGATTAAGGTTAATATATTGAAATTTTTTTCTCTCTGTATTTTCCCCTTACTTTTTATTATATTGCTAGTAATTTGCTCTTTAAAGTTGATGTGAGGTGGCTGCAAGAACATGTGAAGTGCCCTTCCATCTCAGATCCAAGCAGGTTTGTAGTGTATGTCTTCCAAGTGTCTTGTCCTATGACAAACTGATCTTATGTGTCTGTGACATGGAAAATGACAATAGCAAAAGGCTCATGGGTTAAGCTCTCTATGCATTCAAAACAGTTCAATAATAAGTTGTTTACCATAACAACAAATTCCAATATTATTTATCTCACATTACAAAAATGCTAAACAAAACCTTATAATGTATTTTCTCTTTTGTCTTTAATTGTTTACAAGATAACTCACTACTCAGTGTCTTTGGTAGCTTTCTTATTTTTCCAAGCTCTTGTTAGAGTGTAAGTCTCAGACTTTTTGTGAAACAGGAAAAAAAAAAAAAAAAAGTAAAAGCCAATAGTACTCCCAGAAGACATCTTAATAAACTCTCCCAAAAGACTCACCTCCTATGGAGAATCTACGCACTATGGCATTATCAAGAGCTAGAAACTCCGTTCATAAGGCAGTGTATGTCTCTTTCAGATATTACATGGAAAGCCTTTTCCTACCAAGGATTCTTTAGTGGACTCAGAAACTTCAGACTTTGTGCAAACTGTGACTTCATTGGAAAAATTCCAACATGTTATAAAAACCTTTTCTTGAGGCTCAAACCCAAGAGAGGAGAGGAGAGCTCCTCTGTTTGAACCAGGAAAAATAGTGCTCACCTCTCTTAATTTCTTGTCTAAAGACATCATGATAAATAAGGTCTATACACTATAATTCTGTACATCTCCAGTCGCATTAAGATCTCAGGACTGAACTTGTATGAACCACTATTCCAAGAAAATCCAAGTCAAGAAATATTGCTCACATTTGGTAATCAACCTCCTGTCTGAGGACCCAAACTTCTGTTGCAGATATGCTCTGGAAAGATCATTCCAATGCCAGCATGAGTGAAAGTACAGTTTATTTACCTTGGGGCCAAAAAGCTTGAGATAGCCCTCCAAAGAAGCTCTAGCCCCAAGCTGAGATTTTATTTCCATTTTATAGTTTTCATAGCCAAGGGGATGGGTAATGAACAAACAAAATGTGGCAAAGTACATATCAATCATTTCTGTACCCAGGTCATCATAAAAATGAACTCCATTTTATTTTATTTTAGCATCAACTGTCTTTCCTTTTTATTGTCCCTCTGGGCCCTTTCTGGACAGTCCCTTCTTTGGGATTTTTCCATCTGCTGACAAAGATAAGTTTAGCTCCTCAGCAACTTTTAGCTTCTTTTCCATCACATTTCCAATAGGACACTTCCTATGTGATAGGACCCATAGGAGGCCAAAAACTCATTTTCAAATAGATCTACTTAACCCATGATCCAATACCCTTCATCTACCAGAATCCCTGCTTTACAGCCTCCTCAATATTCAATAATTTAGTCTGTCCTCACTGTATGTCTAGGAAAACAACCTCATTCCCTAGAAATGGATTTCCAGCAATGGAAGTTTATTGAAAGACTATGGGCTACTCTAATTAACTACACCAATATCTCCTATCTAGCTGATCCACCAGCCAGAGATCTAGGAATTATTCTGGTGTTTTACTCAGTTAACCCAAGAAATCAGGAGAAAATTCCAACAAATTCCTGTTTGGTCTAAGAATACTCTGAATAACCCAATTAAGGTGGTCACTGCAGTCTTAGAGTGGGGTTTGGAACCTGATCAGATGGGAAGAGGAAGCACCTAGGCTTGTTCTCAGGCTCAACTAGTGACTTTATCAGAATAATAGTCTGGAAACCCAAGAGAATGAGCTTCTTGTGTCTGCCGTAATTACGGGGAACAGGGACATTTCTGGAAGAATTGTCCCCAAGGAGGGGGGCCTTGCACTGCTCCCTTCCTTTATGGCAAGGGAACCACTGCAGTGCATTCTGTCCTCAAAGGCAGAGAATTTCTAGTCCTGAAGCCATTCCACAAATGATCCAAATGGGCTGAAGGGAAATGGGGTTTTTCTCTCTGGCACCCATGGTTCAAACCTCCACAGTTTCTAGGAGTGTGAGGTAAGTACAACTACAGAGCTGGGTGGGCATCATTCTCCTACACACTGTTTCAATATCAGGCTTAATCTCTAAGCCTTAGCCATCTCTCCTCCCAAACTGACTGTAGTAGATATTTCTGGCAAGTCCATAACTAGGCATTTTTATATGTCTCTTAGTTATGATTGGGGAGAGCATGCATATTTTTATTATGCCAGGGTCTCCAATCCTACTACTGGGATGAAACCTCCTTACTAAATTAGGAAGTCCTGTTCTTATTGCCCTGGCCAAGATTGTGTCAACCCTTAATGGAAGTAAACATTAATCCTGGAGTCTAGGCCACTGAAGGAAAAATGGTACAGCTTAGACAGTCAACCTTATAAAGATTCATTTCAATGACCCTACCTCCTTCCATATTGGAAGTCCAAAAACCCAATTTGAAAATGCAGGTTAATACAGAACCCCCATATTATCAATGAGTCTGTGTTCCCATTCATCCTGTAGTACCCAATCTGTATACATTGATAGCCTTTTTCTGTACTCCCTTAAAAGCAAACTCAGAAATGTCTTTTAGGACCTCCTAGATCAATTTACCCAGTTAACCTAAACCATATGTTGCAGACAGCTTAAAGATGCAGACCAGGCAAATGGAGGAAGGGATATTATTTATTGGAGCTTACAGATCCAGGGGAAGTTCCATAAAGGCAGGAGAAGCAGCCTGCTTTCACAGGGCCAAGGAGAGAAAGCAAAGCCAACCAGCCACCACAGCACACAGAGCAAAACAAACTACAGCCAAAAGGTCACACAGCAGACTCAGGAAACACATTTGCATATCTTTACAATGGAATCTCAAACCCATCACCACACCTTAAGAGCCCCCAGTTCAAGGTGATTGCAGATCAAACTATAAACTAATAAAATACTGAATATATTGGGGACATATATTCAAACTACCACATTCTGGCCCCCAATATATTTAGCTCCTGGTCCCCAATAGATTTATAACTATCACACATTGTAAATTGTACTCAGTCCAATTTCAAAGGTTCTCTCACTTCAACTTAAGTCTACTCAAGAAAGTTAAATACTTTTTTAAACATTTTAACTGTATAAGGAATAGCAAGGAGAGACTAAAACAATGCAAACTCAATCACAACTTTCTCAACAGCTAATTGAGCAGAGCTGACAGAGTGGTGACCAGGCTCCTCTTATCTTCCTTGATGATAGGGATATAAGATTTCAAATGTTAAAGCTCAACCCATAAGCCCTGTGTTAAGTACCTAGATCTGATTCTCACTGAGTGGAGTAGGAAGTTCAGAGAGGAAAGAATAAGGTCTATTCTAGCCTATCCTATACCTAGGACCCTCAAACAGCTCAGAGTACTCTTGAGCATCACTGGCTTTTGATGGATGTAGATACCTAGTTATAGAGAAATCATCAGACTCCTATGTCAGCTATTAAAAGAAACTCAAATATCAGGAACTTTTCAGTCCATTAAAACAGGCACTGTTACAAGGCACCAGTTTAAGCCTTCCCACAGAACAGGAATTTAATTTACATGTGAGAGAAACGAAAGAAGAGCTGTAAGGGTGTTAACACAACCCAGAGGACCTGCCCAACAACTCATGAGCTACGTTAACAAAGAGATAGACTGGGATCCCAAGGATTAGCTGCTGTGGCTTCCTTAATTTCTGAGTGATAAAATTTACTCTGGCGCTGGAGGGATAGTTTAGCTGTTAAGGTGTTTGCCTGCAAAGTCAAAGGACCCAGGTTGGATTCCCCAGGACCCACATTAGCCAGATGCACAAGGGGGCACCGGGGCACACATGTCTGGAGTTTGTTTGCAGTGGCTGGAGGCTGCCTGCAAAGCAGGTTGGATTCCCAGGCCCATTGCACAGGGGGCACCGGGGCACACATGTCTCTGTGCAGTGGCTCTCTCTCTCTCCCTCTCTCTCTCTCTCTTTCTCTCTCTCCTCTTTCCCTTCCTCTGTCAAATAAATAAA
Organism: Orientallactaga sibirica; assembly: GCA_036365145.1. Classification (NCBI taxonomy): domain Eukaryota; kingdom Metazoa; phylum Chordata; class Mammalia; order Rodentia; family Dipodidae; genus Orientallactaga; species Orientallactaga sibirica. Next base: position 5,038,506 of record JAEOAD010000240.1, read on the forward strand.
TAAAAGTATTTTTTTAAAAACTTACTCTGGGGAATGGCGTGACTGGTGACTGTTTATATTCCCCACAGTGTGGCCACACTGTGATTTTGAGGGAAATTTTTGGCTGAGAGCCAGTTTTTAAGGTAATCAGGCAGTCTTGCTGTGCAAAAACTTGTTCCACCTTAAGTCCTGCTACTTGTTCCCTCCTACCTGAGAAAATTGACAAGGTAGATCATCAATGTGAACAGTAAATAGTTCACACTGATGTAGCTAGAGAAGATCTTAAAGAAGTTCCTCTAGAAAATCTGGATTGAATGCTCTTTACAGATGAGAAATCCTTCATGGAATGTGGGATTCAAATAACAGGCTACACAACAGTCACTTCAGTGAGACTCAAGAATAAGCCTCTGCCCTCTGGTATGAGTGTCCAACTAGCTGAATTAACTGCCCTACCAGAACACTAGAATTAAGCAAAAGAAAAAGAGTTAATGCTTACATAGACTCAAGATACTCCTTTATTTTTGTTATAATTTTTATGTGTTATCATTATTATTATTAATAAGATGTTTCCTATGGATACATCATGTGTTGGTATCCTCTTTTCCCTCGTCCCTGCTTCCATACCGTTGGGGACTCTCTTTAGTAGGGTTACAGGTATTCCCCATGGAGTTATAGTTTATGTGTTGTGAGAGCAGTAGTCAGTTATTTGGTGGTGGTGGGAGGGGGGAGAATGACTCTGAGCGTGATGTTTCAAGCTGTGGCTCTTACAATGTTTCTGCCCACTCTTCCACAAAGTTCCCTGAGCCATGGTGGGTGAGTTTTGAGTCTACTTCAGTGATGAGTTCTTAGGAACCTCTGGATCTCTACTTTTGTAGGTGTTGAGTAGCCTCAGGGTGTGTCTCCTATGCCCTGGCACTGATTATTACGTTCAGCATGGAAGCAGCACTCTTTCTGATCTCCCCATTACTCTGTGGATTCAGCTGTGGCTTGGCTGATGTGTGAAGGGTAGTTTATCTCCTCTGATCTTACTACCATCTGACAAAAGAATAACAGATTGTCCAACAGAGAATGAAGTCAGCACTGTTTAAATGTGATAAGCATTAAAAATTCAGGGAGAAATTGATGTACGTAAGCCCTCTTGTAGAAAAAGACTGGTGAGACCTTGACACTAGAGTACATAATCTTTGTTTCCATAGGATTCTGATATGGTTCCCAATTCCAGATATGGGTTTCTTTACACTGAGTAGATCTCTTTGCCAATCAGAAAAGAAAGCTATTGGTTACCCACTGACACTATGTGCCACTATTGCACTGGCATTTACATCATGTAAAGGTGTTTGCTTTTGAGTAGCTTATGCCTCTGGTTGCTCAGATCTTTGTTGGCCATTTTCCCAAAGTAGCTCTAGTAGCACTTTCCAACACTAGACAGGATAACTATCTGGAGTCTGGCTTTCTTCTGAATTGCAGCCAGGTCGCTCTATGCTCTGTGTCAGCAGCATATGGTGTCTTCAGAAACAACGTCTTAGCTTTTGCCACAGGCAGGTAATCAAATGCTTTGACAGAAAGCTGTCTTGATTTGGGGACCTTGTAAGTCTCTCTGTTCAACAGCTCAATGTAGGTAAAAACCAATCTCTGGTACTGGGAGTTATAGGTCAGAGACAGAAAAAAAAAATTTTCTTTTATACTTGGGCTTCCTCTCACCATCACCAGAGCCCTACTTTTCAGGTACATCCCTTTACTCGTTTTAAAGGTTATATCTTTTAGGCTATCTCCAAGGATAAAAATTTTTACCGTATTAGCTGATGTCAGATTTAATTTTGTGTTTGTTTTCCCTCTCCCCTTTCCCTCCCCCCTCCCCTCAGACCCTTCCATGCCTATTGTCTGGGCCTTGAGTTCCCTATCAGGTATGACAGCAACTTAAGCAAGTCCAGGATAGGAACAGCAGATAAATGACAACATGCGGGGTTTGTCTTTCTGTGATTTTGTGACTTCACTGAGTATGATCTGTTCCAAGTCTGTCTATTGTTCTACAAATTATATTGTATCATTTTCTCTTAATGCTGAGTAGAATTCCACTGTGTAAATGTACCACAACTTCGTTATCCATTCATCCAATGATGGGTATCTGGGTTGATTCCAATTCTTAGCTGTAATGAATTGAGCAGGTATAAACATGGTTGAGCAAATATCTCTGTATTGATGCATGGAGCACTTAGGATAAATGCACAGTAAGGGAATAACTGGGTCTGTTGGTAGCTCTATGTTCATCCTTTTCAATAATCTCCAAATTGATTTCCATAGTGGTTGTACAAGTTTACATTCCCACCAACAGTGGATGACGGTTCCCCTTACTGAAGTAAGCTGGAATATCATGGTTGTCTTAATTTGCATTTTCATAATGGTTAGGGATGTTGAATATTTTCTTAAGTGTGTGTTAGCCCTTTGTAATTCTTCTTCTGAGAACTCCCTATTCAGTTCTTTGCCCCATTTTAGAATGGATTGTTTGATTTATTTTTATTGTTTAGTTATTTAAATTATTTGAGGATTCTAGATATTGGGCTTCTGTCAGTGGTATAGCTGGCAAAGATTTTCTCCCATTCAGTGGATAATCTATTGGCTCTGCTTATGGTGTGTTTGTGTGTGCAAAAAAAAAAAAAATTATTTCATGATATTCCATTGGTTGAGTGATTGCTTAATTTCTGGAGATACTGGGGTTTTGTTTAGGAAGTCTTTCCCCACTCCTATATCATGGGGAGTGCCTGCCATTTTTTCTTCCACTGGGAGAAGACTTTTAGGTCTTATATTGAGATCTTTAATCCATTTGGATTTGATTTTTGTGTATGGAGAGATGAGTGTGTCTAGTTTCATTTTCTACATATGGCCATCCAATTTGTCCAACACCATTTGTTGAAGATGCTGTCTTTTCACCAAGTCTACATTATTGGCTCCTTTGTCAAAGATCAAATAGCTGCACTTACTTGATCTAAGGTCTGGGTCTTCAATTCTGTTCCATTGGTTTATGTTTCTGTACTTGTGCCAGCACCATGCTGTTTTTGTTACTATGGCTTTGTAATATAGCTTTACATCAGGTATGGTGATACCTCCAGAACTGCTTTTTCTTTTTTTGTTTTGTTTTGTTTTGCTGAGTATATGTTTGGATATCTGCAGCCTGCTGCCTTTTTATATAAATTTTGAGATCATTTTGTTTTCTATTTATGTGAAGAATGATGCTGGTATTTTTATTGGTATTTAATTAAATCTGTATATTGCTTTTGGTAGAATTGCCATTTTCACAATATTAATTCTACCTAGCCAGGAGCATGGGAGGTCTTTCTATCTTCTAAGTCCTCCTCAATTTCTTTCCTGAAGTTTTAAAAAATGTTTTCACTATATAGGTCTTTCACATCATTTATTAGTGTTATTCCAAAATATTTAATTTTTTGTTGCTATTAAAAATGTGAAAGCCTCACTGATTTCTTTCTCTGTAACTTTGTTCTTTGCATATAGAAAGACAACTGACTTTTATGCATTAATTTTGTATTCATCCACATTACTGAATTAATCACCTTTAGAAGTTTTGAGATGGAGACTTTTGGGTCACTTCTGTATAGGATCATGTCACCTGCAAATAGGATTAAATTGACTTCTTCCTTTCCAATTTGAATCCCCTTTTTTTTTTTCTTTCTCCTGTATTATTGCTTATACTAGTACTTCTAGTATTATGTTAAAGAGCACTGGTGAGAATGGGTGTCCCTATCTTGTTCTTGATCTGAATGGGAACTCCTTGAGGCTTTCTCCACTAAGCATTATTTGGGTTTGGGTTGCATTATATATATAGCCTTTATTTTGTTGAGATATATACCCTCCATACCTATTCTTTCCAGCATTTGATCATGAAGTGGTGTTTTATTTTGTCAAAGGCCTTCTCTGCATCAATTGAAATGATCATGTGGTTCTTATGGTAAAGTTTATTTATGTGGTGTATTATGTTGACAAATTTCCATATGCTGAACCATCTCTGCATCACTGGGATAAAGTGTACTTGATCAACGTGGATAATGCTTTTGATGTGTTGTTGAATTTGCTTTGTGAGGATTTTGTTCAGGATTTTTGCACATAAATTTATCAGGAATATAGGCCTATACTTTTCTTTTTGCATCTCTGTCTGGTTTTGGTATTAGGGTGATGATGGCTTCATAAAAGAAATTGGAGAGGATTCCCTGGTCTCCAATTATGCAAAACTGTTTGAGAAAAATTGGTTTCAGTTCTTCAATGAAGGTTTAATAGAATTTGGCTGAGAAGCCAACTGATCCTGGACTTTTCTTTTGGGGAAGGTTTTTGATTATCTTTTCAATCTCCATGGAAGTGAAAGGTTTGTTTAGGAGATTTATCTGCTCTGGGTTTAGTTTTGGTAGGTAGCATATTATCTAGAAATTTGTCCATTTCTTCCAGATAATCGAGTTTTGTGGAGTAGAGATTTTGGTAGTATGCCCTGATGATTTTTCCAATTTCATTGATGTCTGCTTTGAACTCTCCTTTTTCATTACTGATTTTGTTAATTTGATACTTCTCTCTCTCTCTCTCTCTCTCTCTCTCTCTTTTTTTTTTTTTTTTTTTTTGCTTGATCACATTGGCTGGGGGTTCATCAATATTGTTTAGTTTTTTAAAGAACCAGCTCTTTATTTCATTTTTAAATTGATTTTTAGTTTTCAATTCATTAATTTCTGCTCTGATCTTGATTATTTCTTTCTGTCTGGAGCTCTTAGGATTGTATTCTTCTTGTTGTTCCAGTGCCTTTAGGTGAACAGTAAAATTATGAATTTGGGATGTCTCAGTCCTTGTTATGAAGGTATTTATTGCTATGAATTTTCCCTTTAGGACTGCCTTCATTGTGTCCCATGCCTTTTGGCAGGTTGTGTTTTAATTATAATTCAATTCTAGGAATTTTACAATTTCTTCTTTGATTTCTTCCACAACTCATTCATTGTTTAAAAGTGTGTTGTTTAGGGTGGGACAGTGGGCAGGCAGGCATTGTGGCATGGAGTGAGTAGGGCAGACCCATTTCCCTGCTCCTCCTTGATCTCTGGTCTGGGTTCCCTGTACCAGTTGGTGGAACAGTTTATGGAAGGGCTCAGTTTATGGAGGGAGAAGGCCTGATCCCTGTTTCCTAGTTCCTCCCAGTTCCCTAGTCCTAATAGGTCCCATTGTGCCTTGCTTGGGGAGGCCCGGTCCCTGTATGGGCTGTGGAATCAGGTCTTTTGCTCTAGTATCATGACTGGCCACTGGGTACCAACATCCCTGTTCACCTGCATCAGAGAGGGCATGGGCTAAAGGATAAAAAACTTGCTTCCTCCTCAATAAAATAAAAATTCTCCCTAAACTTGGTAGACAACAATGCAAAAAAAGCCAACGAACAAAAAACTGAGAGATCTCCACTAAGGATGCCTAGACCTATAATAGAAGCCTCCAATGAAATCATAGAGAAATCAACAGAAATTCATTCCCAAAATGAAAACACAACAATCAATGAGACTCTGATCAAAAGAATCACTGAACTGGAAGCAAACTACCAAAGAACCAATAATTATATCAATGAAATTGGATAGAATCATCTCTTAGAGCATTCAGCTTTTGAAAGGAGGCATAACTTGATTGAAGAAAATGTTAGAATGCTCAAAAGAGAGATGAATGAATTGAAGTGAGTCAAGAAATGGAAGATCTCAATAACCAGTTGATGAAGATTAATGAAGAATTAATCAAATGCAAGAATGAATTCCAGGAAGCATCAAGAAATTCAGAACTTGAACTGAAACCATACCTCAAAAAATAGATAGACACAATGCAAAATAACACAAAGGAAAACAAAAATCAAGTAGAAATTATAAAATCTTCACTAGCCCAACAGAGTTGCTCAAGTGGAAGATAGAACCTCTGACCTGTAAGAAAAGACGGAAGAAAAAAGTCAAATGAACAGAATATGAAAGAACTGTTGGATACCCTAAAACAACCAAATATCCAGAACATGGATATACCAGAAGGAGAGGAAATCCAGGCCAGAGGCATAGAGAACATATTCAACAAAATTATGGAAGAAAATACTCCACATTTCTCAAAATAGAAGCCCATACAGATACAAGAAGCCAACAGAACACCAAACAGACAGGAACAAAGAAGAAACTTTATAAGGCACATCATAGTTAAAACTCTTAACAATGAAAAGAAAGGGAGAGTGGTAAAAGCAGCAAGAGAGAAACAACTATACATATGAAGGCAATTCCATCAGAATCACATCAGATTTCCAATGGAAACCCTGAAATCCAGAAGGGCCTGGAATGGGAAACTTCAAAGTCTAAAAACATATGGCTTCCAACCCAAGCTACTCTACCTATCAAAAGTATCCCTCATAATAGATGGTGAAAGGCAAACTTTCCATGAAAAAGTCAACTCTATGATTATATAAATACAAAGCCAAACCTACAGAGAATATTTGAGGGAATACTCCACACAGAATAGTCAAACAACCAATCTCAAGTGCCAACAAGGAAAAGAGCATAATAACCAAAAATAGACCAGGCTCAACATAGTACAAAACACAAGAGAGTGCCAAACTCAATAAAACACTTCATATTCAAACCTCACAGTAATAACATTAAATATCAATGGTCTTAACTCACCCATCAAAAGACACAGGGTATCATGGTGGATCAAAACACTGGACCCTTCTATCTGCTGTCTTCAAGAGACCAACCTCACAACTAAAGATAGACACTCACAACTAAAGATAGACATCTCCTCAGGATGATATGATGAAGAAATGATATTCCAAGGAAATGGAAATAAAAATCAAGCAGGTGTTATTATATTAATATCTGATAAAATAGACTTCAAACCAAAAGTAATCAAAAAGGACAAAGAAGGCCACTTCTTACTCATCAAGGGAATGATCCAACATGAGCACTTCACAATCATAAATATATATGCACCAAATACAGGTGCACCACAGTTTATAAAGCAAAATCTATTTGACAATAAAACAGAAATAAATACCAACACAATCATAGCTGGAAACTTCAATACCCCACTATTATCAATAGACAGATCATCCAAGCATATAATCAACAGGAAAATAATAGACCTCAACGATATCATAGATCAACTAGACCTAACAGACATCTACAAAACTTTCCACCTTGTATCTGAATGGACCTCTCTTTGCAAGATTGGGAAAAAAATTTCAATTTTTTGTTGAATATGTTCTCTATGCCTCTGGCATGGTCTTCCTCTCCTTCTGGTATACCCATGATCCAGATGTTTGGTCATTTTAGGGTATCCAACAGTTCCCTTGTATTCTGTTCATAATAATAGAACTTTTATTTTTATTTTTTATTGTTGGACACAGAGAGAGACAGACAGAGAGAGAGGGAGAGGGAGACAGATAGAGAATGGGTGCACCAGCAGTCTCTCAGCTGCTGCGAACGAAATCCAGATGTGTGCGCCCCCTTGTGGGCAAGTGTGGCATTGTGCCCTTGCGTCACTTTGCATCTGGCTAAACGTGGGACCTGGAGATTGGAACTGGGTTCTTAGGCTTAGCAGGCAGGTTTTAACTACTAAGCCATCTCTCCAGCCCTCATTTGATTTTTTTAACTTAGCAAAGTTTTTGTTCTCCTGATCAATTTCTTCTATCTTGTCTTCCAGGTCAGAGATTCTGTCTTCCAATGAGTACCTCTGTTAGTTAGGGTTTCTAGAGAGGTTTTTATAAGCTCTATTTGAGTTTTGTTTCCTGTGTGCTATTTTGCATCATGTCCATCTCTCTTTTTTTATTTGCTTTTTCAAGGTAGGGTCTTGCTGTAGACCAGGGTGACCTGGAATGTACTATGTAGTTTCAGGGTGGCAATTGTCCTACCTCTGCCTCCCAAGTGCTAGGATTAAAGGTGTGCACCACCTCGCCTGTCTTCCTTCTCTTTTTTCAGTTCAAGTTCTGATTTTCTTGATGCTTCCTGTATATTATTCTTACAGCTTAATCAATCAGTTATTGAGATCTTCCATTTCTTGACTCACCTTCAATTCATTCATATCTCTTTTGAGGGTTCTAATGTTTTTCAATGAAGTTAAGCCTACTATCAAAAGATGAACACTCTAAGAGATGATTCTGTTCAATTTCATTGATACAATTGTTGGTTTTTTTGATGTCTGTTTTCACTTCAGCAATTCTTTTGATCAGGGCTCTCATTGGTTGTTGTGTTTTCATTTGGGGATTGAATTTCTGTTGATTTCTCTATGATTTTATTGTAGGCTTCCATTTTGGGACTAGGCATCCTTGGTTGAGATCTCTCAGTTTTCTGACTTCTGTTGCCTTTTTTGCATTTGGTCTACCCATCTTGGTGAGACACTTTATTCTATTGAGGAGATAGCAAGTTTTTGTCCTTGTAGGATCTTCAGAGGGTGTTTTTCTTTAAATGGGAACCAGATTTGTATACTGGTATACAGATGTGCATATTGTGGAGGCTACAGGTACATCAAAGTTACCTGGGGAACTGGGAGCTCTGGCCTACTCACTCCACTTGCTCATAGTCTTCAGCACACCAGAATTATGGGCTGGGGAACCAGGTGCCAGGAAGCTGAAGAACCAGAGGCAAGAGGCCTGCTCCTATAGTGGCCCATGTACCCTCTGACTTAGGGGAATAGGGATGTTGGTACCCAGGGGCCAATCAGAACACCAGAGCAAAAGGCCTGTTTCCACAGCCCCCACAAAGGGAGCAGGCCTCCCCAAACCAGCTGTAGGGGGACTTACTGGGACCAGGAAACTGGGAGGTGTCCCAAGGAACAGGGATCTGGCCTACTCACTCCATGCCCACCTTGCACATCCCCCAGCACAGGATAGCCAGTAACTGGGGACCCAGGACACTTCAATCAGGAAGGTGGAGCAAGGGGCCTGCTTCTGCAGCAAGCTCCCAGTGTCCAAGCAGCCCCAAGCCAACAGCAGGGGCACCTACTAGGACCATGAAACTTGGAGGATCCCCATGGACCAGGGATCTGGCCAAGATATACCGACTTGTTCTGTACACACATGAAACCTTTTGAAAGGAGAGGCAATTCTTCACTGCTAAGGGGGATCCCATTAAATATCACCAGGAAATTGATCTGTTTTTGACCTCAGTTTTCTTACTCCAAGAAGCATAAGTCATTCATAGTAATGGTCATCAAACATGAGACTGTGAAATTGCATAAGGTAATAGAGTAGCAGATGCTATGATAAAGGTCAGTGCTTGACAAGGGCTATCTGAGGATCCAGAAGGTCACTGAATGGAAATTTCTCTTAAGGAAGAAAGGGAGGGTGTGCATATTGAGGTTTCTTTGGATAAGATGTATGTTCCCTCATACGATATACCTTCACTTCTTTGGGGCATATAGAATTCTATACTGTATTATTAATTATAATAATATTCTTACTGTTTGTTTTTTATAAGTGTTACTTCAGGTTCATGAAAATAGCAAAAGAAGAAAACCTAGATAAAACTGGTAATGAGACAACGGAGAAGCTCACAGGGTGAAACCAAGACTTCTATCATGGGTCTTTAGGTATCTCCCTTGGAGAAGCCTTAACTTACATCCCCAAAGTGATCCTCTCGCCCAGCTAGATGCACTTGGAATGGTCATCGCTTTTTTACCACTATCAGCAGTTAGGGTTGCTTCTTGGGAGAGGTGATGGTAGAGATTAGAAGTAAAGATTAGGAATGGAGTCTGGGTTACAGGCCCACAAAGAATTAAACAGACATCTTTATGGCCTGACAGAGATGATGAGTACAAGGATTTTATAATCAGTTTGAAAAGCGGAGTCCAGGAACTGGAATTAAAAAGGCCCTGACTCATGGTGACTCATCAAAAAGTCAAAAGCCCTTAGCCATGATATTTCACCAGGAGGCTAGCTTGTCCACACATTTAAACTAAGTAATCTTTTCTCGAATTCAGCAGTTTATAAGGAGACCCACATAATTCAAAGTAACCAGTCCAATCTATTGCAACTTGATACCTAATTTTCATTTGCAGGGATATGAAAAAACCCTGAGCCAGGGTCAGGGAAATGGCTCAGCAGATAAGCTTGCTTGCAAAATCCAGTTCCCCAGTACTCAAGTAAAGCTAGACAGCAAGTGACACATGCATCAGTGATGTACCTGCGACAATGGGAGACAATGAAGAATCTGCAGGGAGGGTGAGCTCATCTGACATTTGCAATCTAGCAAAAATCTCTCTCAAAGGTGTGGAACAGACACCTCAAAGTTGTCCTCTGACCTCCCAAGATGTACTGTGGCATGCTTACACATATACACACAAATAAATAAGAAAATTAAAAAAAAAAAAAAAAAAGAAAGAAAAGAAAAAACAATTCAACTCACTCAGAGGCTGCCTTATCAGGACCCCTCCAATGTTTCTACTTCACTTTCACTTATTTTCTAATAAACCCTTGCTTAACTTGTTCTGCTGACATGTCTGCACTGGTTATTCTTCCCTGTTTACAAGACAATAAACTTGAGAGCCACTGGGGTTGGGAGTTCTAGTGACCATTGAATATGCAGTGCTCTAACCCTTAAGCTAAGCCCATGTAGAGATAAGAAAAGTTCTCTCTCAACTCCTGCAGCAACAGTAGACATGCAATAGTGTTTCAGAAGGCATATGATTCTTTAGTGTCTGTGGTGTGACCTTGCTCTGGACCTCCAGGTATGTGTGTTGTGATTTACCTATTGACACGGACCACAAGTTCTTCACTTCTTTATCTACCACTAGGATATCTTTACAAGTTATACAACAATTAGACAGTTAATACCTAGGGTATACAAAGAACTCAAAAAACTAAATAACAATAAATCAAACAACCTGGTTTGAAAAAAATGGAGTAAAGCTGGAGAGATTGCTTAGTGGTTAAGGCGCTTGCCTGAAAAGCCAAAGAATCCAGGTTTGAATCCCCAGGACCCACATAAGCCAGCTGCACAAGGTGACACATGCATCAGGAGTTCATTTTCAATGATCAAAGACACTGGCATGCCCATTCTCTCTATGTATCTGCCTCTTTCTCTCTCTCTCTCTCTCTCTCAAATAAATAAATAAATAAAAACTAAATTTTAAAAATGTAAAATGGAACTGGGCATGGTGGTTCACACCTTTAATCTCAGCACTTGGGAGACAGAGGTAAGAGAATCGCGGTTACAGGCCACCCTGAGATGACATAATGAATTCCAGGTCAGCCTACTCTAGAGAAACCCTACCTTGAAAAACCAAAAATAAAATAAAATAAAATAAAATAAAATAAAATAAAATAAAATAAAATAAAATAAAATAAAATAAAATAAAATAAAATAGTGGGCTATACATACACACAAAAATTAAAAACCCTTGAATATCACTAACCAAGGAAGTGGAAGACCTATACAAAGAAAAATATAAAAACACTGAAGAGGGGCTGGAAAGATTGCCTAGTGGGTAAGGGACTTGCCTGCAAAGCCTAACAACCTAGGTTCAATTCCTCAGAACCCACATAAGCTTAACAAACAATCTGGACATGGTATTATATGCCTTTAGTCCCAGAACTTGGGAGGCTGAATTAGACCAGTTGCATGAGTTTAGGTCACTCTGAGACTCCATAGTGAATTCCATGGTAGCCTAGACTAGAGTGTGACCCTACCTCAAAAAAAAAAAAAAATGAAGAAAGAAATTAAGGAGGATAGGAGAAGATGGAAAGACCTCCCATGCTCATTAATTGGAAGAATTAATGTGGTGAAAATGGCCATCCTACCAAAAGCATTATACAGATTCAATGAAATTCCAATAAAAATTCCAGCAATTTTCTTCACAGAGAGAGAAAGAATAGTCTCAAAAGTCATATGGAAGAACAGAAGGCCTTAGATAGCCAAAAAACCCTCAATAAAAGTAATATATTTGGAAGTATCATTATGTCTGATTTCAAGATATACTACAAAGCCATAGTAAGTAAAACAGCATGCCACTGGCACAGAAAAAGACATACAGATCAATGGAATAGAATAGAAGACCCATCTCTAAATCCAAGCAACTTCAGCTACCTGATCTTTGACAAAGACACATAAAATAGACGCTGGACAAAATGCAACATCTTCAACAAATGGTACTAGAGAAACTGAATAATCACACGTAATAATGAAATTAGATCCACTTCTTTCACCCTGCATAAAAGTCGACTGTAGCCGGGCATGGTGGCACATGCCCTTAATCCCAGCACTCAGGAGGCAGAGGTAGGAGGATCACCATGAGTTCCAGGCCACCCTGAGACTACATAGTGATTTCCAGGCCAGCTTGAACTAGAGTGAAACACTACCTTGAAAAACCAAAATAAATAAATAAATAAATAAATAAATAAATAAATAAATAAATGTCAACTGTAAATGTATTAAGGACCTCAATATAAGACCTGAACTCTAAAACAACTAGAAGAAAAAGCAGGGAGAACACTCTACAATATAGGCATAGGGAGACATCATGTGTTGGAACATTCTTTTTCCTCATCTCTGCCCCCATTCTGTGGGGACACTCCTCAGTGGGGTTGCAGATATTCCCCATGGGTTGTGGTTTATGCATTGTGGGAGTAGTAGTCAGTTATTTTGTGGGGGAGGGAATGCCTCTGGGCATGATGTCTCAACCTATGGCTCTTATAATCTTTCTGCTCCATCTTCTGCAAAATTCCCTGAGCCGAGAAGGGTGAGTTTTATACCTACTTCAGTGTGACCTCTTATGAGCCTCTAGATTTCTGCTTTGGTAGGTGTTGTGTATCCTCAGGGTCTATATCCTCAGATTGTCCAACAGAGAGTGAAGTCAGCATACTTTAAATGGAATAGGCATTATCAATTTAGGGAGAATTTTATATATGTAACCCCTCTTTTGGGAATTCATTGTGGAGCTTTGTCTTGCCATAATATCAGGATCCTACTGCCTCAGCCTAACAACTGATGGTATTAGAGTTGAGCTCCACCATGCCCGGCTACTGAAATACTGATGCTCTGGAAGGAACATCACACAAGGCCTGCACTTGGGTATGATGCAGATAGAAAATTGACTATTTGGTACTGGAAACATGCACAAATATGTGGGTCACCACATTCTTAGCCATGGTTACAATATAATCAAGACAGGCCAAAAGAATATAAATGATCCTGAAAATGTGACTGAGCTGCTTTAGAAACTCGTGGTCCTTGCTCTGACCATGTGGGCACACAGGTTGTGCTGGGTCTCCAGGGAAAGGCTGCAGTCTAAAGACATACAAATTACTAGAGCTTTGTCTAGACTTCCTGAAGTGTGCTTGCCTGTAATGGTGGTGGTTGCTTTTGGCTTTTCTCTCTCTGCTTGGTCCTGGAAAAGAAGGCCAACTTCTTCTGTCATTATGGATCTTTAAGCTTCAAATAAATTCCCTTCCTGCCATAATTCTGCCTGTTATAAAAGTTCACCCCACCTTCCCTGCAGTGCACCTGGGTCAACAGGCTGAAGAACCCATGTCAGTGGGACACAGCCCAATTCTTTATCAAAAGGACACAGACGCCAGGGCCAAAGAGGATATAAAAAAAGAGGAGAGGGCTGTAGAGATGGCTTTGCAGTTAAGGCACTTGCCTGCAGTGCCAAAGGACCCAAGTTCAATTCCCTAGGACCCACGTAAGCCAGATGCACAAGGAAAAGGAGAAGGAAGTAGTGGGGGGGGGTAGAAGAAAAGGAGGAGGAAGATAAGGAGGAGAAAGAGCATGAAGATGAACTAAAGGAGGTGGGGAAAGTGGAGAAGGAGTTGCTGTACCAGGTACAAGAAGCAGGTGGCCCAGATGGGAAGAAAAGGGTCTCATCTGGCCTTGGGGCCTTGGTCACATGTAGGCCCCATGGCCAAGGCAAGACTTGTTTTAGTTAGATAGTGTGCTGGGCACAGCCACAGTGGAGTTGTTCAGACTCCTGGGCATTCTGGTGCTCATGCCCTAGAGCACCATGACCCAGCTCCACCCTGCCCTACAGTCCACGAGGCAGTGGCGAGGGCAGTCTTAGCTGATCCAACCACCAGGCTGCACAGTTCCTCAGGGGTTCCAGAAGGTGATCAAAGGTGGAAAGCATCATGGCAGACCACTCACAGACGTCTGCACCCACAAACCCTGATCAAAGAGCCAACAGGAGAAAGACCCACCCACCAGCAAGACCACTGCCGCCCCTGCTACTGCTACAGCTGTTGTGGGGTCAAGGGGACCTGCCCCACTTCCTAAGCTTCCCTGCTTTGACCTTGAGGAATACCTGGTCACCTTAGCCAACAAGCAACATTAAGGTAGCAACAGTAAAATGAGGAGGGCTAAATTAAGGTCCTTGAAGAAGAAAGAATGCTTGGAGGAAGGCTACACTACTCCTCAGTCTGCCCTCCTGTCCTCTGTGCTGCTCCCTTTCTGTCCTCCACTTCCATGTTGTCAATCCCAGCTCCTCCTTCTGGGCCCCCATCCTGTCAGTCCCTCTCCTTTTCCTCATCTCAAACATGCCCACAATCACCCTTTCCTCTTCCTACATTCTCCCCTCTGTTCCTCTCCTTCCTGCAAAGGCCAGTTCCCATTTGGGAGTGACTTTGGATGGCAATGGAACCCCTATCTATTGGGCTAGTTCTGTACACCTCCTCTTTCCCACCTCCCAACACCCCCTCAGATATGCTCTAACTGCTGAGACAAATGGGATCTATAGCACCTTCCAAGGCTCAAGGAAACCTGTGGAAGAGGAGACAGAAAGCAAATAGGAGTCAGAGGCTGGGGTGGGGTGTGGCAGAATGTATTCTTATGTTACGTGACTTGGTATTTGCACTCAAACACTCACAGCAGCTGTGATGATCAGTAATGGCCTGCAAAACAGAAGGCCAGCTTTCTGTCAGGGAGGAGGAGGAAATCAAGACGCCACTTCCTCAGGCCTCACTCAGTTTGTTGCTCTCTAGGAATAACGAGCCTCACTAAAAGGACTAGGTTCTCATAGGTCATCAAGGAAGTTAAGAATTGCCAATGGTCTCACGCATCCCAGGGTGCAGACTCCAACTCTCTATGTAGCTAAGGATGACTGAATTTCTGACTCTCTTACCTTCTCATCCAGTGTGCTAGGAATAGGAACTTTGTGCCACCATGCCCAGTTTACTCAGTGCTGGTATCAAACCCTGGGCTTTGAGTATGCTAGCCATGCCCTCTACCAAATGGCTGCCTCCCAGCTCTTCAATATGTTTTTACCAAAGGAGTGAAAAGAAATGAATGGAACCTGCCTTCCAGGATTGGATATTGGGGTGTACCATCCAGTCACTCCAGGACCCCATGGCCTCTCCTGAACACTGGAAACTGCAGGGGAACCAGGAAACAGAGAAGGTTGCCCCAGGTCAAGTCCACACATACACACATACACCCACATATCCCAAAGAGGCCTGTGGAGCTCTGAGGGTCTAAGCTGCCTGTGTACCTGGCTTTCAGCAAGCTCTGCCCATGCCTGACCAGGAGTTCTGCTGAGTCTGACTGCAGTTCCCACAGAACCCAAATAGTAGCCCATTTATGGCAACACCTGCAGGTTCACATTGGCACTTCCTCCACCCCCTGCCTGTCTTTCACACCCCTTGTGGCCTGTCACACATTCCAGCAGGAGAAATGTGTCCACCTCCGTGCTACCACTGCCACCCCCGTTGCCACTGCAACACTGAAGCACCACCACATGAAGTGAATTGGGGGAATCATGTGCTCCTTCAAGGCCCCAAGTCAAGCAGGTCCACAGCATACAACTTTACCAATCCCTTCCCCTAACATTCTGAAAATTGGGTGCCCATCTAGTCACAGCAGCCAGACTATGCCTCTTTCTCCCCAAATCTGCACACCAAGTTGTTTGCAACCTGTCTCTGTTCATGCTTTTTCTTTCCTTTGAATGAATTGGAAGGAAGGCACGTGCTAGTGTGATCAGTGGTCTCTGTCTGGGTGTTTCTCACTCAAAGAATTAAAACAGCACACACAGACAGCAAAACACAAGAACTGTATTAGAGAGCAAAGCAAAGGCTCAAGGGGTGTGGATACCCTGAAAGGGAGACATGGGCTTCTAGAGTCAGTTCTCAAGAGCCCCTGACTCCTTTGGGGGGCTTCTTTTTATGGGATCTGGGAGGAGGTGTTGGTTGCTATGGGGCACAGTGTAGGTGGTTCTCTGTTGCAGGCCTCACATGCTATCTGATAATATTCTTCATCTTTGGGCTGGTGGGAGAAAGATAAAGGGTGTGGTGATTTCCCCCAAAACACATGGACCTTTGGGGAGCAGATTATTCACATGCTGTGGTCATCAGAGGAGATCTCTTTCTTTGGAGTGACTGTATCCTCTTTTTGGAGTGCTATACCCACCAAAGCTTATCAAAGATCCAGCAAGGGGAAAGCCCACCCACCAGCAACACCAATGCCACCCCACTACCACTGCAGCTGTTGGGGGTCGAACTGCTGCCCCCTCCCAAGCTTCCCTACTTTGACTGTGAGGAATACCTAGTCACCTTGCCCAGCAAGCAACATCAAGGCAACAGCAGTAAGATGAAGAGTGCTAAATTGAAGACATTGAAGAATAAGAAAGAAGGGCTGGAGAGATGGCTTAGTGGTTAAGGCGCCTGCCTCCTAAGCCTAAGGACTGCGGTTCCAATCTCCAGGTCTCACATTTAACCAGATGCGAAGTGACGCAAGGGTGCAATGCCTCACTTGCCCACAAGGGGGCACACACATCTGGATTCCGTTCGCAACAACTGAGAGGCAGCTGGTGTGCCCATCTCTATCTGTCTCCCTCTCCCTCTCTCTGTCTCTCTCTCTCTGTCTCTCTCTGTGTCTCTCTCCAAAAAAAAAAAAAAAAGAATAAGAAAGAATAGGTGGTGGTGGCCCACACTGCCCCTCTGTCTGCCCAGCCTGTTCTCTCTGTTGCTCACTTTCTGTCCTCCACTTTCATGTTGTCAATACCAGCTCCTCCTGCTGAGCCCTCTACCTTCCTTCATCCCAAACATTCCCACAATCCCCCTTTCCTCTTCTCTTTCACTCTCCCCTCTGTTTCTCTCCCTCTTTAAGGAAAAAGTTTAGAGTTCAGTTTGAAAGAAAGAGACACAGAGACATCTCCAAGATCAGAACGGACTTGATCTGCCTGAGAGGCACATTTCAGATCCAAGTACAGTGACCTTGGGAATGTGAAAGCATGCTGGTGTTATTTGTCAAGGGGCTTTGAGTAGCCCTGGGAGAGCTAGGGTCTTGCTGGCAGAAAGAGGGAAGATGGGAGGAATGAGGAGGTGATGGAAGAAGGCGTTTCTCCAGGACCTAGGTCCCCCCTGGGTCATAAGTCAGCAGACTGTTTTTTGTCCAGTAGCTGGGACAATTTTATGATCTCTGGATAGACATCCTGGCATCTAGAGTTTATTTGTCAGGGTCTTGGTGCTGACCCCTTCACCTTCCTCTGATGGCTTGTCCCCATTTAAGGGTGTCATCAGATACCAATGGAACTCCTATGCATTGTGCAAGTTCTGTAGCTCCTCCCCTTTCCACTCCCCACACCTCCTCAACCTGACCCTTTACTCTTCAAGCACTCCTCCTGCCAGAGAGAATCCCCAATCCCAGGGGACATAGATTCTCCTGCTCTCTTTCCTTTCTCACCTCTCATCTAGGCTTTTCCCCTGGCAACCCTTCCACATTTTCTACCACAGTGACTTGTGCTTATCAACAGCTGGCCAGGCTGACAGCTCTAGATCCCCAGTGTCATGCAGTGATATTCAGAGCACTGTCAGCTGGAAGTGTGGGTGCTTTGCCATTTCCACACCTTAATGGCTACAGCCAGGAGATGTTGGCTGCAAATGCTGCATTTTGAAAACGTCGTGGGCATCAGCAGAACACTCTGCGCCCAGTACTCCTCATCACTGGGACCCTGTGAACACTGAGCCTATGCTTCCATCCATGGTAGCACCATTCCTTCCTAATACAGCAGTGGGGCAATGAACACTACCTCTTTGACCATCACCTTCAACTCTCCACCTGTTTCCAACACTTTGCAAGCCCAGACTCCTTGGGGACCCCTTGAAATCTACCACCCAGAGTTACACACTGGAGCTGCTCCTCAGCCCACCTCTGGGTTGTTAAGTAGATAGCAGTGTGGGAGTTCACACCTTCAGAGGGACCAAGCCATCTCAGCCATAACTGTGGGCCTAGCAACACCAGTAGCTCAGCTTCCCAAATACAGCGCAAAGCAAAGGAGATTTACAGACCCAACACCACCTGTTGGCTTTGGACCACCAGCTACCATCCAGCTGGCCCATGGGAAGAAGAAAGGAAATACAACACACACCTTCCCACCTCCTCCTGCCTCCTCAAAGCAGGACTGACAGGCTCTGGGAAGAAGCACCCAGGCACTTCTGCCTTCACCCTTGCTGCAGGAGTGAGTGGCTCTGGGGACTCCAAATCACTGTCAACCTCCTACATGCCCAGCACATCTGCTTTCATGGGACCTGCAGCCTCAGCCGGTGGAGCGGGACTGAAGGGAACATCCAGTACCCGTTCTCGTTCCTGTGTCATTCTGAAGACTGGGAGCACACATCTAGTCACAGCAGGCATGCTACACACAGGAGTGCCAGCTGACCTTAGACCAGAAGCACAAGGATCACCCACTACGCTTTCTGGCCTGATCAACAGTCAGTCTGATCCTATCTCCATGGTAGCTGGCTCTATTAAAAGATAAGTAAAGGACTATGAACTGCATATCTTTGAAGTACACAATTTGACAAGTGTTGATACATGCAGATTCCCAAAGACTCGTTATCACAGTTAACATAATGATCATACAGATCACTCCCTCATGTCCCCATTCCCCTGGATATGTTCTTCTCTCCCTTCTCCTCCCAAAACGCTGATAATATTCTTAAAAATACTCTGTAGAATGAGTGGCTGCATTTTGTGCTTGGGATGTGTTTACCTTTCAAATAAATCTGAAGTGATTTATCACTACCAAAATAAAGTTTTATAATTCAGCAGTGAATCCATTTGGTCCTGGGATTTCTTTGTGGGGAGACTTGATTTTTATTTATTTGTTTATTTGAGACAGAAAAAGAGAGAGGGAGCTTACCAGGGCCTCTGGCTGCTGCAAATGAACTCCAGACACATGTGCCACCTTGCATATCTGGCTTACATGGGTTCTGGGGACTCGAATCTGAGTCCTTAGGCTTTACAGACAAATGCCTTAACTGCTAATCTATATCTCCAGCCTGGTGAAGAAACTTTTAACTGCTGGTTGGAAGTCATTGCATACTATATGTCTGTTTAAATTATTGATATTGCCTCACTTTAATTTTGGTAGGACAAATGTGCTTACAAATTTACCCATTTCTTCTAGGTGTTGCAACTTTGCAAAATGTAAGTTCTCAAAATACTTCAAAATGATCCTCTGTATTTCATTGAAGTCTTGAAACCCTTTATGTCTCTTTATTTGTGTCTTCCCTATCTTTTGGGTAATTAGCTACTTTTAAAATTTTATTCCAATTGAAACAAAAACACCACTTGTTATTACATAAATAAATAGTGATTCAAGTTCATCAAATACAAAATGTTACACCAAGGAATGTTACAAGCCCCATAAAGATCATATTATTCCATGAAGGTGGGCCATAGGATTAAAAAAAGAAAGAATCTAATGCAATGTAATGAGGAAGTGGTCATTGTAACATTCCAGGATTTTCTGATAATCCGTCTATTTTTGTGTACATTGTTTCTAACCATATACTCACATCCACAGTACTTTTCCTTACTCTATTGAAAAAATCTCAATACATAGAACTATAACAATATACAAATGAATCTTGTTTCTTCTTTTTTGTAAAATTGAGGTTTCTCACTCTTATTAATATTGTCCTTCATTATAAAGATTTGGCACAGAGACAATTTTGTACACAGGAGAAGTTAGCAGTGTCAGAGAACAATTTGGTTGTCAACTGGGTATTCCATGGGAACCTACTAGTGAGAGAATAGGAGCTGGTAAACATCTCTTGAGACACAGAACAAAGAACTATCAGACATATCCATCAGCAGTGACAATGGAACAGATACTTTATAAATCGCTATTAGTAGAAATTGCATCTTCATTTCCTGAATAAATCTAAATGATTTCAATAAATTATTATACATATGATGATAGGTTATTCTGCTTGGGGTTTGGGGGAGGGGAGGGAAAGAACATGCATTTTGTGTATAAGTATAGAAGTTGTCAATAAAAAAAAAAGTGTGTGCTACCACAAAAAAGAAAGAAAGAAAGAAAGAAAGAAAGAAAGAAAGAAAGAAAGAAAGGAAGGAAAAGAAAAGAAAAGAAAGAAATCTTCCAAAGTCCCATGAAGAGAGCAGCTGGCAGAGTTCCCCATCTGGACAAAGACTGCAAACAGAAGCACAATTCAATCTCACCCAGCAATACTGAGACAAAAAACAATTTAAATATAACATTAGAATATTAGTGAAAAGATCAAATATATATGCTGAAAAAACTTAAAGTTGAAAGCTAAGTCCTGTATGGGATTTATATCACCCTTTAAGGCTCAGGGAAGTCTGTGGAATAGGCAACAGAAAGCATATGAGACAGAGGGAGGGGTGGAAGGTTGTGGAATGCTTTTCTGTGGATATGACTTGGTCTTTGCATTCTTGCTATCACAGCAGCTGTGATTATCAGAGTGACCTGCACAACAGGAGTCCTTCAGCCTTCTGTTGTGGAGTGGGATAGAGCTCATGGGTCCACTTCCTTCTATGACCATTTATAGGCAGTTACGGGTAGCTGGTTACACAAGCGCACATCCTTCGCTGAGGATCTAGAGACACTGAATGGTTACTGGAGGACAGAGATACCTGATCTTCAATGCAGTCAGTGGTAAGGTGCACATTATCCTATAAATGATCCCTCACTCATGTTTCCATTGTACTCTAAAACACTTTGGGTCACAAATAGAAATTTGTGCCAACGAAAGGGGACCTGGGACTGGGTGGGAAGAGAAAAGGGATCTGCAACAGTGGGAAGGGATAATATAGGGCTATTGAGGGTGAATGTGAACAAACTATATGATATACACATACTAAAATGTCACAAAATGTTACTAGCTATGATATGTGTTAATAAAAATAAATAAGTGAGGTCTAACAAATTTACAAATGTAATGCAAGGGATGGGGAGATTTCTCAGTGGTTAAAGGCACTGCTTTCAAAGTCTGTTGGCTTGGGTTCAGTTCCACAGTATCCACATAAAGACAGATGCACAAAGTGGCTCAGAAATCTAGAGATTGTTTGCAGTGGCACAAGGCTCTGGCCTGCCCATTCTCATTCTCTCATTTCCCCCTTGCAAATAAATAAATAAAAGTAGAAAAAAATTAAAGCTTATAAAAATATAATACAACTTGAGGAAGTGGGTATACTTCAAGTTCCATATTAAGAAAATTTTATCCCCACATTTTGTATACTAAGGAGATAAAGTACCAGGATATTTCCTCAGTTGAAGACATATATTTTACAAATTGAACACATAATTCCTACAAGTTAATACAATTCATTGATACTTTCTGAGTGGTAAGCTAGATATTCCTCAGTCAAAGCCAACATCTTTTATCTAAATTAATTAACTTATTTTTAAATTTTTTTTTTATAATTTTTATTTATTTTTGGGAGAGACACAGAGAGAAACAGATAGAGAGGAGAGAGGAAGACAGATAGAGCTGGGCATGCCAGCAGTCTCTCAGCTGCTGTGAACAAAATCCAGATGCATGCCCCCTTGTGGTCAAGTATGGCATTGCACCCTCGCGTCACTTTGCATCTGGCTAAATGTGGGACCTGGAGATTGGAACCAGCGTTCTTAGGCTTAGCAGGCAGGGGCCTTAACCGCTAAGCCATCTCTCCAGCCCTAATTTACTTATTTTGAGAAACAGAAAGAGACAGGTAGAGAGAGAAAGAGAGTGAGAGAGAGAATGGGTGCACCAGAGCCTCCAGCCACTGCAAACGAACTCCAGATGCATGTACCACATTGTGCATTTGGCTTACTTGAGTCCTATGGAATCAAATATGGGCCCTTTGGCTTTGCAAGCAAGCACCTTAACTGCTAAGCCATCTCTCCAGCTGAAACCCAACATGTTATCAGGTGGAACAACTCAGTTCCCTAATAGAAACAAAAATAAAATGGTCACTCAATGGTCAAGGTGGTATAATTCTGCAATGCCAGCATTTAGGAGGTTTAGGAAGAAAGATCACTACCAGTTCAAGACCAATCTATGATACATAGTGAGTGGAAGGTTATGCTGGATGATATAGCAAAACAGTATCTCAAAAAAAAAAAAAAGAAGGCTGGAGAATGGCTTAGTAGTTAAGGTGCCTGCCTCCTAAGCCTAAGAACACTGGTTCCAATCTCCAGGTCCCACATTTAGCCAGGTGAAAAGTGACACAAGGGCGCAATGCTGCACTTGACCACCAGGGGGCGCACACATCTGGATTTCTTCCATAGCAGCTGAGGGCTGCTGGCATACCCATCTCTATCTGTCTCCCTCTCCCTCCTCTCTATTTCTCTCTCTGTGTCTTTCTCTAGAAAGAAAATTACTAAATCCACTGCTACTTAGCACTGTTGTTGTAGACATTTGGCAAAAAAAAATATATATATATCTAAACAGTAGGAAGTAATTAAAGGTATAATATTTGGAGAAAAGGAGATGTTATTCCTTTTCTGAGTGAAATAATTACATAAGTGCAAAATTTAAAGAATCAATAAGTAAGCTACAATAATTTGATAATTTAATGAAGCAGCAGGTTAAAAGTTATGATAAAAATAGCTTTCATATACACAAAATCTAGCTAATGCCCTACTTATAAGGTCAAAGGAACATATATATGAACTTTAACTGACTATTGACATGGCCACATTAATGTACATATGCATTTCAAGAAGTAAACTCATGAGCACCATAAGATTATTATAAAGTTCATTCCAGAATAACAAGAATAGCTACTAAAATTCTAGACAAAAATTTAGGGTCTGAGAAGTGACACTTCAATATATTAAAATATACAATTCAGCCTCAATAATTAAAATATTAATGCTCAAATCAGAAGATAGGTCACAGACATGAAGTTAAACATGTATTATATTTAACTGCTTATGGAAATTTAATATAGGATGAAGTTAGTAGCATCTCATATCAGCAGGGGAAATAAACATACTTTAAAAGATGGCATTGGGGCTGCAGAGATTGCTCAGTGGTTACAAGGACTTTTTGCCCTGATGGCCTGGGTTCAATTCCACACTACCCAGATACAAAAAGTTTTACATGCACCTGAAGTTATTTTTGCAGCAGCAGTAAAGAGGCCCTAGTTGCTCAGTCTCCCTTTCTTTCTCTCTCTCCTTGCTAATAAATTAAAATATCATTTCAAAACTGGTATTGTCATAACTTTGCAGAAGATAAAAAAGTAGCCCATTCTTAATACCATATGACAAGGCAAATGCTAAGCTGATAAAAAAAGTTAATGAACTCATACCTTTAAAGTCCAAATAGGGACACTAGAGAGATGGCTCAGTGGTAAAGAACTTTGTATCTCTGCTTACAAATAAATAATTAGAAAAAAATAAAATCTGAATTGCCAAGCCTACCAGCCTGGCTTCAATGTTATTTCCCCATCACTTATACCAGAAAGTCATGATACTTTTTGCATGGCAAAAAAATTCTCAAATCTCTACCAAAGAAAATAGTTCATAACATAAATATGTAACTTACTCCTATAATTTTCAGATGTCTATAAAAGTGCACCTGGAATTAGTTCATTTTGCAGAGACAAAGGTGGAACCTTCGAGAGGTCCCTGGTGCACCAGGCTTAGGGGTTTTATAGCAAGTTCAGCCTCTGCTCATGCCATGATTTTCCCTCTCTCTCCTCAAGACTATCTAAAAATGTTTTCTCTGACTGCTTTTTTTGGGCATGTGGAACTGGTTTGAGCAAAGAATGGCTTTTGGGCATGTGGAACTGGTTTGACCAAAGAATGTGGAATTATTTGAAACTTTGTCCTAAGAGATGCATTACAGTGCTGAAGGCAGAATTTGATGGACCATTCTGGACATAGATGAAAGACCTAAATGCAGGAAGAAATGTGAACTGTGAGGTTTGGCTTATGAAGGAAGAAATAACTTGGTCAAAAAAGAGAAAGAGATCCCTTGCCCTGAAGTGTGTGAGTGCATGGAGTGTGTAGGTCAGATCTCCCTGTTCCTCTCTCTCCTAGTTCTCTGGTCCCTCTCATTTCCCCTGCTGCTGGCTTGGACCTGCTTGGACCCTGCAAGCTTGCTGCAGAAGCAGGCCCCTTGCTCCATCTTCCTGATTGAAGGGTCCTTGGGACCCCAATTCCCAGATCCCTTGCTTCAAAGGGTGAACACACAGAGTAAACAGGCCAGATCCCTCTGTCCTCCCCACTCCTCCCAGTGTTCTAGTCCTGCTCAGTTCTTCTGCTGCTGCCTTGGGACTGTCTGGACCCTGTGAGCTTGCTGCAGAAGCAGGCAGCTTGCATCACCTTCTGATTGAATGGTCCCTGTGTCCCCAACTCCCAGATACCCCACTCCAGAGGTAAGAAAGTGAAGTGAGTAGGCCAGAGCTCCAGGTTCTTTCCCCACCTGCCAGTTCACTGGTCCCAGTACCCCTGCTACTGCTTTGGGGTGGCCTGGTCCCTGTGTGTAGGATACAGGAGCAGGCATTTTGCTGGTCTGGTTCCCTGATGAACTGGCCCATGGGTAATCAAATCCCTATTCCCTGGGTCAGAGGATGCATGAGCCACTGTAGGATATTACATCTTGCCCCTGGCTCCCCAGATTCCTGGATCCTGGTTTGCCAACCCCTGAACCTCATGTGGTGAAGAGTAAGTGCAAGTGGAGTGAGTAGGCTAGAGCTTCCAGTTACCCACCTCTCAGTTTCCCAGGTAACACTGATGTACCTTCAATCTGCATAATATGTGCATCTGTGGTTAAAACCCCATTGTACATCAATCCAGTTCACATTTGAAACAGAACACTTTCTGAAGATCTTAAAAGGACAAACACTTGCATCTCTCTCAATAGAATAAAATGTTTCCCCAAGATGGGTAGACCACAATGCAAAAAAACCAACAAAAGGCAGAAAACTGAGAGAAGAACCAAGGATGCCTAGTCCCATAATGGAAGTCTCCAATGAAATTATTGAAAAACCAACAGAAATTCAATTCCAAAATGGAAACATGACAACCAATGGGACCCTGATCAAAAGAATTGCTGAGCTGGAAGCAAGCCATCAAAAAACACATAACAACAGTAAAATTGAGCAGAATCATCTGTTAGAGCTCAGCTTTTGACAGTAGGCTTAACTTAATTAAAGAAAACATTAGAAGCCTCAAAAGAGATATAAATGAATTGAAGATGAGTCAACAAATAGAAGATCTCAACAACCAATTGATTAAGCTTAATGAAGACTTAATCAAATCCAAGAACGAATTCCAAGAAACATCAAGAAAATCAGAAGTTGAACTGAAATCATACTTCAAAAAAGAGATGGACATGATGCAAAATAACACAACAGAAAACAAAAATCAAACAGAGCTTATAAAAACCTCTCTAGAACCCCTTACTAACAGAGGCACTCATGTGGAAGACAGAACCTCTGAGCTGGAAGACAAGACAGAAGAAATTGGGAGGCCAAAGACATTGCTATGTTCAAAAAATCATGTGAACAGAATCTGAGGGAACTGTGGGATACCCTAAAATGACCAATCACCTGGATCATGGAAATACCAGGAGAGGAAATCCAGGCCAGAGGCACAGAGAATGTATTCAACAAAATTATTGAAAAATTTCCCAATCTCTCAAAAGAGAAGTCCATCCAGGTACAAGAAACCAATAGAACATCAAACAGACTGAACCAAAGAAGAAACTCTCCAAGGCACATCATAGTTAAAACTCTTAGCAATGAAAACAAAGAGAGAGTGCTAAGAGCAGCAAGAGAGAAAAAACTCACTATATACAAAGGCAATCCCATAAGAATTATCTCAGATTTCTCAACGGAAACCCTGAAAGACAGAAGCGCCTGGCATCAAAGTTTTAAAAGTATGGCTTCCAACCCAAGGTACTGTACCCAAGTGAAAGTATCCTCATAATAGATGGTCAAAGGAAAACTTTCCATGAAAAAAAAAACACTCAACTCTATGATTATATGAACATAAACCCAAACCTACAGAGAATACTTCAGGGAATACATCAAAGAGGAGTCAAACAACCAATCTCATGAGCCTACAAGAAGAAGTTCACAATAACCAAAACTAGACCAGGCTCAAAAAAGTACAAAACATGGGCTGGAGAGTTGGCTTAGTGGTTAAGGCATTTGCCTGCAAAACCTCTTGAAGCAGTTTATTCAGGAACCTTGAACAATCTTCTGACTGACTCTCTTCTGACTGCCTGACTGACTCACTCACTCACTGACTGACTCACTCACTGACTCACTCACTCACTCACTCACTCACTCACTCACTGCCTGCCACTCACTGACCCACAGACTCACTGCTCACTCACTGACTGACTCACTCTCTCACTGACTCATTCCCCCCGGGACAAGCCCGCCCAAAGCTTAAGAAGCCTTTGAACAGCCAACCCTGGTAAGCCACGTGGTGAATGCAGATAGGTCCACATATGCGGAAGCAAGCCTAGATCACGGCCCAAGCCAAATAAGGACTTGTTTATCCAGGAGAGCACTCGCCATCGGGAAGGCGGAAGGCGGAAGCCAGCGCCATCTTTAAGGCGCGGCACCTCGCAGCTCTCTACAGTTCCCCCTTTTTTGTTTAAAACACGCAAAGCAACAGGCAAGGGTAGAGGTCTGATCTCCAGTAACTCTTAAAATAGGCATAGAACCGTCTTGCATCTTTTCCCTGGAGGTGGGACCATGGATGCCAACCCACATGCAATCAGACTTGCCCTTCAGAGAGTCTTTCACAGCTAACTCTCCCTGCAGTGCTTTGCCTCGCAGCCTGTGCCTGGTGTTTACATTTTTATGGTGGCTAACCATGCCTGGGGAGATTGACCTGCCTCAATAGCCGAGAAGGCCTGGACGATCATGACTGCATTCCGTTTTTGTGTTACTCTAATCTTACATAGACACCACAAGCAAACCAGAGAGACCAGTAACAGAAGGCCTGCTAAAGAGCACCCAAACCCGCCCATTCCTTCAGATGATTCATAGCGGAGATCAGCCAAGATGACAATCCAGATGCAAAAGAGAGGTCCATGCGGGTAGAATTCACATAAACTACAGCCAGTCTCAGTTCTCTTAAGGTATCTTCAAATTCAAGCGACCAATTCTGTAATAGAAAACTAGACAAAAATCTGGATAAATTTGCAGCCCTAGTATAATCCAAGGTCTTTTAACAACATTAGCAAGGAGAAACTAAAACAATGCAAAAACTCAACCACCATCAGCAGTCATCAATTTGCATTTTTACAGTCTTTCCTCAGGCATCCTCTCCATTGTTTTAATGTAAATCAAGTCAGGCCACCTTCCACCACCTTCCTTAAGATTGCTAATGCGTTGACAATAGCAGCTTCAGTAACCTAAAACCAGTCTCAGTGCCTCTGCTTTTACCTTGCTTGAGATTTTCCAACTTAAAATCTTAAAATCTCAGTCCGATATCTTTAGCCAAGCACATCAGTCCATTACAAATTTAACCTTGATCAAACTTTCTGGGCCTGGATAGCAGAACGTAGCCATCCCTTATGCCAGTAGCCCAGTTCCAACAAAGTCCTCTGCAGTCTTTCCTTCCCCTTTTCATTGTTTGCCTTTTCCGACCTTTCTTCCTCGAGGCAGTTCCTCACTAACCTCCAGATCGATCTTACCCTGCCCTTAAGCGTGCCTTGGTCTGCTGCAAAATCAAGATCTTCGCCCAAATTTTCCCATGAAGGGATTGTAAGACTTCCAGAGCACGCAAACCAAGGGGCTATGGCATCACATTCCTCCAGGAACCTCTCCAGGGTACTCCCCTTTATCTTTAAGTTTTTTGAACGAAGCAGCTCATTCAGAGCCAAAAAATTGGGTGCGAGTGAGAAGCGCCCATGGCTAATTTTGCAAAAAATTCTTTTAAAACTTTTACTTTTGGTTTGCTACAACGCGAACCCTTCCTGCTCCCTCTTTTTCTACCGAGAGGAGCAAAATTCCCCGCTTTTGTCGCGGATTCCCACCTTACCTGGGAACTTTCCTGCTCCCTCTTTTTCTACTGAGAAGAGCAAAATCCCCCGCTTTTGTCTGGATTCCCACCTTACCTGGGAACTTACCAGTGCACTGCCCTGACTGCAGAAAGTTCTGAGTCCCTCTTCGGACTCTTCTTTCAACAGTTTATTCAGGAACCTTACTAATGCCCTGACTGCAGAAAGTTCTGAGTCCCTCTTCGGACTCTTCTTTCAACAGTTTATTCAGGAACCTTACTTTTTCTTTTAGATGTTTTCCTCGAGCGACTCTTCTCTCACTTCCTTCAGGAAACTTTTTTTTTTTTTTAACTGCTTCTGAATCATTCTCGTTTGCCCTATGTAATATGACTAGACACACTACAACAACACAAATACACCACATGAGGTTAACCAACTTTTATACACTAATAAGACACACGAACAAATATACATTAATTGGCTGGCTATCATTCTTAAGAAATCTTCTCACTGTGTTTCCTCTAAGGAAACCTTATTGTGGCGCCTTTTAACCCTAATACTGGAAGATGTATTGCCCATTTTGCTATGGGACCTTATCGTCTCTCTACCGGAGAACTTGCCTTTACCCTTTTTGTCCACTTATCTGGAACTTACCAGCTAGCTGCCCTGCAAGTTCTGAGTTCCCGTGACGGGCCACCATTTGTCGCGTCCGCCTCGACCAGCAAGGAAGACGCAACACTCGGACTCTTCTTTCAGCAGTTTATTCAGGAACCTTGAACAATCTTTCTGACTGACTCTCTTCTGACTGACTGACTGACTCACTCACTGACTGACTCACTCACCACTCACTCACTCACTCACTCACTCACTCACCACCACCACCACTCACACAGACTCACCACTGACTGACTCACTCACTCACTCACTCATTCCCCACAAGACTGCCACACCACACACCACCCCACAGACTCACTGACTGACTGACTCACTGACCTGACTGCTGTTCCCGGGACAAGCCCGCCCAAAGCTTAAGAAGCCTTTGAACAGCCAACCCTGGTAAGCCACGTGGTGAATGCAGATAGGTCCACATATGCGGAAGCAAGCCTAGATCACGGCCCAAGCCAAATAAGGACTTGTTTATCCAGGAGAGCACTCGCCATTAAAGGGTGGATCAAAAAATGGCGGAAGGCGTCTTCAAGAAACAATGAAAAATAAATAGCATGGAAAACCAGATGCAAGTAAATCCAGCTAGACTGTCCACAATGGATGTCTCTAATCAAATCATAGAATAGACAATGGGATCAGACCCTCAAAATGAAGACAGAAGCTATGCAACCCTGGCCAAGCAAATAGCACAACTTACAGAAACTCAACAAAGAGCCAATAATTGTATGAATGTTATCCTTGCTACATTAGATCTAACAGAAAAGAACTAGGAATGGCTCCACAGAAAAATGATCTGAAAGAGAGTGAAAAAAAAAGAGGTTTTCAATAACCAGCTGGCTAAATTCAATGAAGACATTTGAAAAAAAAAAAAAAAAAAAAAAAGCAAGGATGAACTCCAAGAAGCATTAAGAAAAATCAGAAAATGACATGAAAAGGGAACTCGAAAGGGGATGGAAACTATACCTACAAAAGCAGTAGAAAATATGAACCAAATTGAACAAGCTCAAAACTCTATAGAAGCCCTAAAGAATAGTCAGCCAAGTGGAGGATAGAAACGCAGAAATGGAAGACAAAACAGAAGAAACAGTTCATGAATGCAAAAATTTCAACAAGTTTAAAAATTTCTATAAACAGAACATGAAGGAAATGTGGGACAACCTAAACATCCAAACATTAGGGTCATGAGTATACCAGAGGGGGAAGAAACACAGGCCAAAGGAATGGAAAACTTATTCAACAAAATAATTAAAGAAAACTTTCTCACTTTCTCAAAAGAAAATCCCATCAAGACACAAGAAGCTAGCAGAACTCCAAACAGACTGTACCAAAGGAGAAATTCTCCAACACACATTATCTTTAAGGCTCTAAACATCAATCATAAAAATAAAGTCCTAAAAGCAGCTAGGGAGAAACAACACATTATCTATAAAGGAAACCCCATAAGAATTACTTCAGACTTCTCAGTGGAAACCCTAAAAGCCAGAAGGGCCTGGAATGGAACACAGCAAACTCTAAGAACATATGTCTCCCAACCCATACTACTCTACCCAGCAAAAGTATCCCTCATAATAGAGGGTGAAATAAAAACTTTCCATGATAAAATTCAGCTTTACAACTATATGAACACAAAGCCAAACCTACAGAGTACTTCAGGGAATTCTCCACTCAGAAGAATCAAATAACCAATCTCAATTGCCCCCAAGCAGACCACAATAACCAAACTTTGATAAGGCAAAAAAAAAAAAAAAAAAAAAAAAAAAAAAAAAAAAAGACCAAGAAAACACCAAACCACATAAACCACTACAATATGGCAGGTATTAAATCAAACCTCACAGTTGTTTCCCTGAATATTAATGGCCTTCATTCACCCATCAAGAGACATAAGCTAACAGGGTGGATCAGAAAACCAGACCCCTCAATCTGCTGTCTTCAAGAAACCCACCTCACCACTAAAGACAGACACCTCCTCAGGGTAAAAGGGTGGAAAATGATATTCCAAGAAAACATAAATAAGAAATAAGCAGGCATAGCTATACTTATATTGGATAAAATAGACATTAAACCAAAAGTAATAAAAAAAGACAAAGAAGGCCACTTCTTACTTATCAAGGGAACAATCCAACAAGAGGATATCATGATCATCAATCTTTATGTACCAAACATAGGTGCACTGCAATTCATTAAACAAAACCTACTTGCCAATAAAACAGAAATAACCACCAACACCATCATAGTTGGGGACTTCAATACTCCACTATAGGCAATAGACAGATCATCCAAACAGAAAATTAACAGGGAAGTAAGACAGCTCAACAACACCATAGATCAATTATACCCAATGGACATATATAGAACATTTTACCCAAATTCAACAGATTACACATTCTTCTCAGCAGCACATGGAACTTTCTCTAAAATAGATCATATACTGGGTCATAAAGCCAGCTTCCAAGTATTCAGGAGGATCAACATAATTTCCTGAATGATATCAGTTCATAATGCTGTATTGCTAGAAATTAAAAACAACAGATGCACCAGGAACCAACCAGCTCCTGGAAACTGTAGTAGACAAAATAAAAAATGAAATTACAAAATTTCTAGAAATGAATGACAATGAGAACACAATGTACCAAAACTTATGGGACACAATGAAGGTGATCCTCAGAGGAAAATTCATTGCACTAAATGCCTTCATAACAAAGACAGAGAGATTCCAAATCAATAACCTAACCATCCACCTAAAGGCATTGGAAAAACAAGAAGTATCCAACCCAAAAAGCTCCAGACAGAAATAAATAATTAAGATCAGAGTAGAAATTAATGAATTGGAAACTAAGAAAACAATTTAAAAATTGAAGAAACACAGAGCTGGATCTTTGAAAAAATAAACAAGATTAATAAACCCCTAACCAATTTGAGCAATCAGAAAAAAGAGACAACTCAAATGAACAAAATTAGAAATGTAAAAGGAGAGATCACAAAAGACACAAGTGAATTTGGGAGAATCATCAGTACTTACTTCATAAACCTCTATTCCACAAAACTGGATAATATGGTGGAAATGGATGAATTCCTGGACACATACCACCTACCAAATTTAAACTCACAGCAGACTAATCTCCTGAAAAACCCATCACAACCATCAAGATTAAAAGGGTAATCAAAAATCTACCTAAAAAGAAGAGTCCAGGACATGATGGATTCTCAGCAGAATTCTATGAAATGTTCATGGAAGAAATGAAACCAATCTTTCTCAAATTGTGCCATACAATAGGAGAACAGGGAAAGCTCCCTAACTCCTTCTTTGAAGATAGTATCACCCTAATACCAAAACCAGGCAGAGATGCCTAGAGAAAAGAAAACTACAGGCCTATTTCCCTGATGAACTTAGATGCAAAGATCCTGAACTAAATCCTCACAAATCAAATTCAACAGACTATCAAAAGCATTATCCACCTGGCCCAAGAAGGTTTCATGCAAGGAATGCAGGGATGGTTCAACATATGGAAATCTGTCAATGTAATACACAACATAAATATAAACTTAAACACAAAAACCACATGATTATTTCGATAGATGCAGAAAAGGCCTTTGACAAAACACAACATAACTTCATGATCAAAACATTGGCAATCTGAATGGTAACAACACACCTTTAATCCCAGCACTCAGGAGGCAGAGGTAGGAGGATCCCAGGGAGTTCAAGGCCACCCTGAGACAACATAGTTAATTCCAGGTCAGCCTGGGCCAGAGTGAGACCTTAATCACAAAAAACAAAAAAAAAAAAAAAAAAAAAAAAAACCCAAAAAAACATAAAACATTGGCGAGAATAGGCATT
The DNA here is from genome assembly GCA_036365145.1 of Orientallactaga sibirica. Lineage (NCBI taxonomy): Eukaryota > Metazoa > Chordata > Mammalia > Rodentia > Dipodidae > Orientallactaga > Orientallactaga sibirica. The sequence goes on from JAEOAD010000240.1 coordinate 5,071,184, forward strand.
GATGCTCTATATCTCAACATAATAAAGGCTATATATAAACATCCTAAAGTCCAAATAATACTTAATGGGGAGAGATTAAAGGAATTCTCATTGAGATCAGGAACAAGACAGGGATATTCACTTTCACCTCTGCTTTTCAACATAATATGGAAGTACTAGCTCAGGCAATAAGACAGGAGAAAGAAATAGAAGGGATACAAATGGGAAAGGAAGAAGTTAAGTTAGCCTTATTTGCAGATGACATGATTCTATACATAAGTGACCTAAGAAGCTCCATCCCAAAACTCTTAAATGTGATTAACTCCTTTATTAAGGTATCAGGATACAAAATCGGTGCACAAAAATCAATAGCCTTTCTATATGCAAAAGACAAAGATAGAAAGAAATAAATGACATTGTCCCATTTTTCATAGCATCAAAAAAATAAATAAATAAAATACTTTGGAAAAACATTCACCAAGGAGGTGAAAGACCTTTACAATGAAAACATAAAAACACTCAAGAAAGAAATTAAGGAGGACTTGAGAAAATGGAAAGACCTCCTGTGCTCCTGGATAGGCAGAATTAACATTGTGAAAATTGGAAGTCTTACCAAAAGCAATATATAGATTTAATGCAATATCAAGAAACATCCCGTCTTTCTTCATAGAGATAGAAAAAAGTGGTCTCAAAATTCATATGGAATGGCAGAAGACCTCGGATATCCAAACATATCCTCAGCAAAAGAAATACCTCTGGAGGCATCACTATACCTGATCTAAAGCTATACTACAAAGCCATTGCAATAAAAACAACATGGTACTGGCATAAAAACAGGATCATAGACCAATGGAACAGAATTGAGGATTCAGACTTTGGATTAAGTAACTACAGCTACTTGATATTTGACAAAGGCCCTAATAATGTATACTGGAACAAAGACAACATCTTCAACAAATGGTGCTGGACAAACAACCCACTCACAAAATGGGGCAGAGAACTGTACAGGGAGTTCCTAGAGGAAGAAATACAAATGGCAAACACACACTTGAGAAAATGTTTAATATTCCTAATCATCAGGGAAATGAAAATTAAAACCACTATGAGATTCCACCTTACCCTAGTAAGGATAGCAAACATTAAAAAAATCTAGTGACAACAAATGCTGGTGAGGTTGTGGAGAAATAAGAACCCTCATTCACAATTGGTGGGAATGTAAACTGGTACAACCACTATGGAAAGCAATATGCAGACTCCTAAAAAGGATGATTATAGAGGTCCCAAGAGACCCTGTTATTCACTTACTGGGCATTTACCCTAAAAGCTCCAAGCCTCAGTTCAGAGATATTTTCTCAACCATTATGCTGAGTTCATAATATCTAAGAGCTGGAATCAACCCAGATGTCCATCATTAGATGAATGGTTAACTAATATGTGGTATATCTACACAATGGAATTCTACATAGCAGTAAGAAAAAATGACACAATGCAATTTGAAGAAAAATTGTCAGACTTGGAACAGATTATTCTCAGCGAACTCACCCAATCTCAGGAAGATAAGTGTCACATGGTCTCACTCATCTATGGCTCCTAACCTGAATTTTCCTGAGATGCTGACATACCTAATAAACATTTCTAGGGCTGGAAAATAGCGATGGTGGGAAGCGAGGGTAAGGAGGCGGGACAAAAAACTGGACCCAATTGGAAATGGTACCAAAAACTCCTATATCATGAAAGACATACTAAAAGGCTGAACCTTCATTATGTGCTTAGAGAGAACACCTGAATCACAGGGGCCTGGAGAAGGTAGGATGAAGACTAACTTCAACCTTCTACTGTTCCTCTGTCTCACCCCCTCTTCTTACTCCTCTCTCTCTGTCTTTCTCTTTCACACTACCTATATTTTTCTTCCTTCTTTTCCCATGGCACTGACCTGTAACTCCCAGTACCAGCATATGGTCAACATCCACAATGAGCTGTTGATCAGTGAGACCTACAAGGTTTCCCAAAAGAGGACAGATTTCTGTCAGAGTTCTTGATGACCCACCAAAGGTTAATGGTAAGATCCTACTGCCGAAGCCACCATATGCTGTTGGGATGGAACATGGAGTGACTTGGCTAGAATCTGGAAGAGTCAGTCCCCAGACAGTTCGCTTGTCTAGTGCCAGAAGGTACTACACGAGTGACTGGGGGGAAATGACCAACATCTGTCTAAGCAACTCGTGGTGTAAACTACCCAGCAGAAATCAACCTGATGGGATGCTCACCCAAATGCAATAGTGGCACACAGCCATGGTGGGTTACAAACTGCTAAAGGATCTGCTCAGTGGAATGGAACACATACCTGGTACTGGAAAACAAGTCAGAACCATATCCAAAAATGGCCTACACCCATTAAATTCACTCTAAAACGATAATGGTTATCCATGTATCTTGCACTGACCTCACTCTCAATTGGAGAATTTGCTTCTCTTTTTCAGATGCATGTAGAACCTGAGGACAGAATCAGCCCATCACACCTTACCAGGGCCTCAGCTGAAACCATAGAGTAATTGGGGAAATGAGCAAGAGTTCTGCTTTATTGGTGAACCTGGTACCAGCATAAGGGTGAAGGAGATAGACACAGAGAATACTCAACCCCTGCCAAACCAGATATCCAGAGGCACAGAGACTCCCATGACTTCATCACTGAAATAGACTTAAAATGAACCGAACATGGCTTAGGGAAATTTGCAGAGGAGGGGGCAGAAAGATTGAGCCTTAAGTTGGGTCATTATGCACAGAGACATTACCTCACCCCCATAACTGATGGCTATCCCCACAATGCAAGAGCCACAATCACTAAGAGGGGAGGGCAGGGAGAAGGCTCATGATGGAACCATCATGGCTCTATGTACATTATATAGATAACTAATTAAAATAATTTTTAAAGGCCAAAAATTGAACCCACTCAAAAAAAAAAAAAAGAAAAGAAAAAAAGAAACCCACCTCATTACTAAACACAGGCACCTCCTCAGGGAGAAAGGATGGAAAATGATAGTCTAAGCAAATGGAAATAAAAAAACAAGCAGGTATGGCTGTATTAATATCTGATAAAATAGACTTCAAACCAAAAGTAATCAAAAAGGACAAAGAAGGCCACTTTTAACTCATCAAGGGAATGATTGAACATGAGACCATCACAATCATAAAAATCAGAAAAAAGAGACAACTCAAATTAACAAAATTAGAAATGAAAAAGGAGAGATCACAAACGACACAAGTGAAATTGGGAGAATCATCAAGACTTACTTCATAAACCTCTATTCCACAAAACTGGATAATATGGCAGAAACGGATGAATTTCTGGACATATACCACCTACCAAATTAAAACTCAGAGCAGATTAATCTCCTGAAAACCCCATCACAACATCAAGATTAAAAGGGTAATCAAAAATCTACCTAAAAAGAAGAGTCCAGGACATGATGGATTCTCAGCAGAATTCTATGAAATGTTCATGGAAGAACTGAAACCAATCTTTCTCAAATTGTGCCATACAATAGGAGAACAGGGAAAGCTCCCTAACTCCTTCTATGAAGCTAGTATCACCCTAATACCAAAACCAGGCAGAGATACCACAAGAAAAGAAAACTACAGGCCTATTTCCCTGATGAACTTAGATGCAAAGATCCTGAACTAAATCCTTGCAAATCAACAATATTCAACAGAATATCAAAAGCATTATCCACCTGGCCAAGTAGGTTTCATGCAAGGAATGCAGGGATGGTTCAACATATGGAAATCTGTCAATGTAATACCCAACATAAATAAGCTTAAACACAAAAACCACATGATTATTTCGATAGATGCAGAAAAGGCCTTTGACAAAACACAATATAACTTCATGATGAAAACATTGGAGAGAATAGGCATTGATGGTCTATATCCCAACATAATAAAGGCTATATATAAACATCCTAAAGTCCAAATAATACTTAATGGGGAGAGATTAAAGGAATTCTCATTGAGATCAGGAACAAGACAGGGATCTCCACTCTCACCTCTGCTTTTCAACATAATATGGAAGTACTATCTCAAGCAATAAGACAGGAGAAAAAAATAGAAGGGATACAAATGGGAAAGGAAGAAGTTAAGTTAGCCTTATTTGCAGATGACATGATTCTATACATAAGTGACCTGAGAAGCTCCATCCCAAAACTCTTAAATGTGATTAACTCCTTTATTAAAGTAGCAGGATACAAAATCAGTGCACAAAATCATTAGCCTTTCTATATGCAAAAGACAAAGATACAGAGAAAGAAGTAAATGACATTGTCCCATATTTCATAGCATCAAAAATAAAATAAAATAAAATACTTTGGAATAACATTAACCAAGGAGGTGAAAGACCTTTACAATGAAAACATAAAAACACTCAAGAAAGAAATTCAGGAGGAGTTGAGAAAATGGAAAGACCTCCCATGCTCCTGGATAGGTAGAATTAACATTGTGAAAATGGCAGTCTTACCAAAAGCAATATATAGATTTAATGCAATACCAAGAAAAATCCCAACATCTTTCTTCATAGAGATAGAAAAAATGGTCTCAAAATTCACATGGAATGGCAGAAGACCTCGGTTATCCAAACATATCCTCAGCAAAAGAAATACCTCTGGAGGCATCACCATACCTGATCTAAAGCTATACTACAAAGCCATTGCAATAAAAACAACATGGTACTGGCATAAAAACAGGATTATAGACCAATGGAACAGAATCGAGGATTCAGATTTTGGATTAAGTAACTACAGCTACTTGATATTTGACAAAGGCCCAAATAATGTACACTGGAACAAAGACAACATCTCCAACAAATGGTGCTGGACAAACAACCCACTCACAAAATGGGGCAGAGAACTGTACAGGGAGTTCCTAGGGGAAGAAATACAAATGGCAAACACATACTTGAGAAAATGTTTAGCATCCCCAATCATCAAGGAAATGAAAATTAAAACAACTATGAGATTCTACCTCACCCTAGTAAGCATAGCAAACATTAAAAAATCTAATGACAACAAATGCTGGTGAGGTTGTGGAGAAATATGAACCCTCATTCACAGTTGGTGGGAATGTAAACTGGTACAACCACTATGAAAAGCAATATGCAGACTCCTAAAAAGGATGATTATAGAGGTACCAAGAGACCCTGTTATTCACTTACTGGGCATTTACCCTAAAAGCTCCAAGCCTCAGTTCAGAGATATTTGCTCAACCATTATGCTGAGTTCATAATATCTAAGAGCTGGAACCAACCCAGATGTCCATCATTAGATGAATGGTTAACTAATATGTGGTATATCTACACAATGGAATTCTACATAGCAGTAAGAAAAAATGACACAATGCAATTTAAGAAAAATTGTCAGACTTGGAACAGATCATTCTCAGCGAACTCACCCAATCACAGAAAGATAAGTGTCGCATGGTATCACTCATCTATGGCTCCTAACCTGAATTTGCCTGAGATGCTAACACACCTAATAAACATTTCTAGGGCTGGAAAACAGTGATGGTGGGAAGGGAGGGTAAGGAGGGGGGACAAAAAACTGGACCCAATTGGAAATGGTATCAAAAACTCCTATATCATGAAAGACATACTAAAAGGCTGAACCTTCATTAGGTACTTAGAGAGAACACCTGAATCACACAGGCCTGGAGAAGGTAGGATGAAGATTAACTTCAACCTTCTACTGTTCCTCTGTCTCACCCCCTCTTCTTACTCTTCTCTCTCTCTCTTTCTCTTTCACACTACCTATATTTTTCTTCCTTCTTTTCCCATGGCACTGCCCTATAACTCCCAGTACCAGCATGTGGTCAACATCCACAATGAGCTGTTGATCAGTGAGACCTACAAGGTTTCCCAAAAGAGGACAGATTTCTGTCAGAGTTCTTGATGACACACCAAAGATTAATGGTAAGATCCTACTGCCAAAGCCACCATATGCTGTTGGGATGGAACATGGAGTGACTTGGCTAGAATCTGGAAGAGTCAGTCCCCAGACAGTTAGCTTGTCTAGTGCCAGAAGGTACTACACGATTGACTGGGGGAAAATGACCAACATCTGTCTAAGGAACTCGTGGTGTAAACTACCCAGCAGCAATCAACCTGATGTAATGCTCACCCAAAATGCAATAGTGGCACACAGCCATGGTGGGTTACAAACTGCTAAAGGATCTGCTCAGTGGAATGGAACACATACCTGGTACTGGAAAACAAGTCAGAACCATATCCAAAAATGGCCTATACTCATTAAATTCACTCTAAAACAATAATGGTTATCCATGTATCTTGCACTGACCTCACTCTCAATTGGAGAATTTGCTTCTCTTTTTCAGATGCATGTAGAACCTGAGGACAGAATCAGCCCATCGCACCTTACCAGGGCCCCAGCTGAAACCATAGAGTAATTGGGGAAATGAGCAAGAGTTCTGCTTTATTGGTGAACCTGGTACCAGCATAAGGGTGAAGGAGATAGACACAGAGAATACTCAACCCCTACCAAACCAGATATCTAGAGGCACAGAGACTCCCATGACCTTATCACTGAAATAGACTTAAAATGAACCGAACATGGCTTAGGGAAATTTGCAGAGGAGGGGGCAGAAAGATTGAGCCTTAAGTTGGGTCATTATGCACAGAGACATTACCTCACCCCCATAACTGATGGCTATCCCCACAATGCAAGAGCCACAATCACTAAGAGGGGAGGGCAGGGAGAAGGCTCATGATGGAACCATCATGGCTCTATGTACATTATATAGATAACTAATTAAAATAATTTTTAAAGGCAAAAAATTGAACCCACTCAAAAAAAAAAAAAAAAGAAAAGAAAAAAAGAAACCCACCTCATTACTAAACACAGGCACCTCCTCAGGGAGAAAGGATGGAAAATGATAGTCTAAGCAAATGGAAATAAAAAAACAAGCAGGTATGGCTGTATTAATATCTGATAAAATAGACTTCAAACCAAAAGTAATCAAAAAGGACAAAGAAGGCCACTTTTAACTCATCAAGGGAATGATTGAACATGAGACCATCACAATCATAAATCTGTATGTACCAAACAAAGGTCTACCATAGTTTTAAAATAAAACCTACTTCACAACAAAACAAAAATAAACACTAACACCATCATAGTCAAATACTTCAATACTCAGCTATCATCATTACACTAATCATCCAAGCAGAAAATCAGCAGGGAATAATAGAGCTCAACACCACCATAGATCAACTAAACCTAATGAACATCTACAGAACTCTCCACCTCAACCCTGCAAAATACATTTTTCTCAGCAACCCATGGAATGTTCTCCAAAATAGACAATATATTAGGTGATAGGCATGCCACCATATATTCAGGAAAACTGAAGTAACTTCCAGCATCATATCAGATCACAATGCTTTAAAACTAGAAATTAACAAGAGACACAACAGGAACTTGACCAGCTCATGGAGACTACACAACCTACATTTAAACAATGAATGTGTTGTGGAAGAAATCAAAAAAGAAATTGTAAAATTCCTAGAATTACATGATAATGAAAAGCACAACTTAGCAAAACTTATGGGACACAATGTAAGTAGTCCCAAGGGGAAAACTCATACACCTAAATGCCTTCATGACAAAGTGAGATAGAACTCAAACTAATAACCTAACCATCCACCTAAAGGCATTGAAAAAGAATAAGAACCCAATATTAAGAACTCCAGATGGAAAGAAATAATCAAGATGAGAGAAGTTAATGAAAGTGGACACTAATAAAACAATTTTAAAAAATCAATGAAATGAAGAACTGATTCTTTGACAAAATAAAAAATAATGATAAACCCCTGGCCAATTAGATAAAGCAAAAAATAACAAAATTAATAATGAAAAAGGAGTGGTGATAAGAGACAAGAGTGAAATTGGAAGAATCATCAGGACATACTTCCAAAACCTCTACTCCACAAAATTGGATAATCTGAAAGAAATGGAAGAATTCCTAGCCACAAACCACCTATCAAAACTAAAGTCAGAGCAGACTAATCTCCTAAACAAACCTATCACATCCATGGAGATTGAAAAGAATACCCTCAACTCCCTTTTTGAAGCTAGAATCATCCTCATACCAAAAGCAGACAGACACAAGAAGAAAAGAAAACTACAGGCCTGTTTCCCTGCTGAACACAGATGCAAAGATCCTGAACAAAACCCTTGCAAAACAAATTCAACAACATGTCAAAAGCATTATCCACCTTGACCAAGTAGACTTCATGCTGGTGATGCAGGGATGGCTCAACATATAAAAATTTGTCAAATTAATACACCACATAAAATTAACCATAAGAACCACATGATCATCTCAATTGATGCAGAGAAGGCATTTGACAAAATACAACACCACTTTATGATCAAAACACTGGAAAGAATAGGCATGGAGGGTTTATATATCAACATAATAAAGGCTACATATAAAGCAACCAAGGCCCAAATAATACTTAATGGGGAAAGACTCAAGGAGTTCCCACTGAGATCAGGAACAAAACATAGGTGTCCTCTCTAACCACTGCTCTTCAACATATCACTAGAAGTACTAGCCCAAGCAATAAGACAGGAGATATAAAGGGATTCAAATTGGAAAGGAAGAAGTCAAGTTAGGCCTATTTGCATATGACATGATCCTATATATAAGTGACCCAAAAGTCTCCATTTCAAAAATTCTAAGGGTCATAAATTCCTTCAGTAAAGTGTCACGATACAAAATCAGCGCACAAAAATCAGTAGCCTTTCTATATGCAAAGGACAAATAGACAGAGAAAGAAATCAGTGAAACTGCCCATTTTCAATCAATAGCAACAAAAAAATTAAATACCTTGAATAACACCAACCAAGGATGTGAAAGACTTATACAATGAAAACATTAAAAAAAACTCAAGAAAGAAATCAAGGAGGACTTGAAAAGACTGAAATACCTCCCATGCCCATGGATAGGTACAATTAATACTGTGAAAATGGCAATTCTACCCAAAGCAATACACAGATTTTAATGCAATACCAGTAAAAATTTCAGCATCATTCTTCACAGAGATAGAAGAATGACCTCAAAATTCATATGGAATGGCAGCAGGCCTCAAATATCCAAAAATATTCTCAGAAAAAAAAAAAAAAAAAGAAAACAAAACATCTCTGGAGGTATCACCAGACCTGATCCAAACCTATATTATAAAGCCATAGTAACAAAACCAGCATGGCATTGGCATGAAAACAGAAAAATATACCAATTGAACAGAATTAAATACCATACCTTAGATAATGTAACTACAGGTACTTGATCTTTGACAAAGGTGCCAATAACATAGACTTGGGAAAAGATAGCATCATTAACAATTGGTGTTGGACAAAGGGAATAACCATATGTAGAAAAATGAAACTAGACCCACTCATTTCACTGTACACAAAAGTCAAGTTCAAAAGGATTTAAGACCTCAATATAAGACCAGAAACTCTTCTATTGGAAGAAAAAGATACAAGGAAGTTGCCATGACATAGGAGTGGGCAAATCCTGAACAAAACCCTAGTAGCCCATGAAATTAAACAATCACTCAACCAATGTGATCGCATGAAGCTAAAAAGCTTTTGCACAGATAAACACCCCATAAGCAGAGCCAATGGATTACTGACTGAAGGAGAGAAAATCTTTGCCACCTATACCACTGATAGAAGCTTAATATGTAGAATTTAAAAGAACTCAAAAAACTGAACAATAAAATGTCAAACAACCAATTCCAAAAATGAGGCAGAGAACTGAATAGGTAGTTCACAGAGGAAGAAATGCAAAAGGCTATCTGCCTGGGTCCAGCCCCAGCGGGGTGTAGAGCTTGAAGGGAATGTGTGGAGTCAGCATTGTAATGAAATGATTTGGACCAGTGGTTCAGGTGAAGCACACTGGATGCAGAGCAAAACTCTGCTTCTTTATTTATACTTTTACAATACATTTTATTTTTTGCAAGCAAGACATAGCAACTTATTTATGTGGCTTCTATTCTCTAAGAAATCTTGCACAATATTCCTCTTTTCCCTTGGTTTCCACTGCTTCTGCTTAACTCATGAACCTCTTGCCCCACAGACATTCTGATAACATCTTAATCAAGAAAGTCAAAGATTGCAAGCTAGTTAATATCTTACCCAGGCTCATGAAAACTAGCCAAGAGCCCTGGCTGGCAGCTCTTGCAGTTATAAGGTGATAGACATTTTTGACCTCAGAAAGGGCAGTTATTTTACTCTTGCTCCATTAATGTATGCCCCTGTATATGGCAAAGGTTGATCTATCCAACCAGTGTCTTTTTTTTTTGTTTTTTTTTTAGTTTTTGCAACCAAGGGTCTCACTTGTCCAGGCTGACCTTATTAACTATTTTGTTTCAGGGTGGCCTCAAACTGTTGGTGATCCTCCTACCTCTGTTATTTGAAAGATGTTTGCTCCCTAGCACTTCAGGCTTCTTTACTAGTAAGTCATCTGTAGGTTCAGGAAATGTGTCCATTAATTCCTGAAACTATCTTAATTCTGAAAACAAGATTTTGTTTTATTACCTTGTGTTTCTTCAGAATTATTTGATAGATGTTTGCTACACAGCATTTGCAAGGAACATCATTTGTAGGTTCTAAAAATGGATCCATTAATTTCTGGAAGATCTCTGGGCTGTTGAACATCCCATCTACCTTGGTCTGTTCTCCATTGCAGAATGACCTTATCTTTTTCAGATGGACAATGAACCTGAGAGGCAGGCCAACCCTGCCATCACCCACCAGGGCCCAGCTGAAACCATAGAGTAATGCAGGGAAGGGAGGAGTCCCCCTTAATCCACAAAAGCACTTGACCAGAAAAAGGCAGAGGAGATAAACACACAGAACAGCCAACCTACTCTGCAAGATGCCCAGACACAGTGGCTGAAGTCAAAACTTTTCCCACCACTTCTGTTATCTCCCTTGCAACTCACAAATCTGAAGTCAGTAGCTTCTCCTGCCATTTGTTATCTCCCTTGCAGCTCCTGTGGCTCACAACTTCTGCCTTCCAACACCAGCCAATTAGATAGCAACCCATAAACTATGTATCCATTCGCCATATGGTCTGTATGTGCCTTCTCAACATTCCATGCATGAGGGTTTATAAATCAGGGTCCCTTTTGAATAAGGGAGGGCAGGGACTATCCATAAGACAGCCACCATTAGAATGTAATATCAGAATAATATAAATAAAAATAAATTACAAAAAAATAAAATAAAATAGAAACAATTGTCTTGCACCAAGGATGTCAGTGCCAACAATTGGTCAGGGACATTATGTAGCACCACAGAACATGTCTCATTAGGTGAAATATACATTCGTGGTGTTGAGAAAGTTTGTACATTCAAACAATCATAATTTCAGGATTCATAATCTGTTTAAACATTACAGCCTCAGAAATTTCTGCAGCAACATTCTTTTCCTGCTTAATTATTGGTGACTGCATAAACATATTTGAGTTGTATTCCCCTATTACTAATGAAAGCAAAAATAAGCAGTAATAAACTTGTAATAATTCCAAAAATTTTAAGAAAGAGATAGCAATAGTGCAAACTGTCAAATAAAAGGCACTCAAGGAAGTCACTGAAAGACTTCTTGGCCCTGCAAAAGAATGTATCAGATGCTGCATCCCTGCTGAATGGTATCCCATTAGTATCACAATCCACAGCTGACCATGGCTGCCATTTGGCCACCACCAGCTATCACACACTTAAGAAAATGTTCAACATCCCTAACCATTAGGAAAATGAAAACTCAAACCACCATGAGATTCCACCTTACTCCAGCAAGGATGGCAATCATTAAAAAATCTAACAACAACAAATGTGACAAGGATGTGGTGAAAGAGGAACCCTCATCCACTCTTGGAGGGAATGTAAACTTGTACAACCACTATGGAAATCAATTTGGAGATTCCTAAAAAGGATGAACATAGAGCCAGTTATTCCCTTACTGGGCATCTATCCTAAGTGCTTCCTGCATCACTGCAGAGATATTTGCTCAACCATGTTTATAGCCTCTCAATTCATTATTGCTAATAAGTGGAATAAACCCAGATTCCCATCACTGGATGAATGGATAATAAATTTGAGAGGATGGAATTCACATAATGGAATTCTATTCAGCAGTAAAAAAAAATGATACAATGAAATTTGTAGAAAAAATGGACATACATGGAACAGATCATACTCAGTGAACTCACACAATCACAGAAGGACAAACATCGCAATGGTCTCACTAATCTGTGGTTCCTATCCGGGACCTGCTGGAGTTGCTGACACACCTGATAGGAAACTCAAGGCCCAGCCAATAGGGATGGAAGGATTGGGGAAAGGGAAAAGTGGGGAAACAAACACAAAATTAAATCCAAAATGAGCTGGTACACAGAAACCTTTGTCCTTGGAGATAGCCTACATGATATCACCCTCAACAGGAGTAAGGGGGGAACATGTGAAACGTAGGGCTCTGGTGAGGGTGAGATGACACCTAAGCTTAAAAGAAAATATTTGGGGGGCTGGAGAGTTGGCTTAGTGGTTAAGGCACTTGCCTGCAAAGCCAAATGACCTCGGTTCGATTCCCCAGAACCCACGTTAGCCAGATGCACAAGGCAACGCATGCATCTGAAGTTCATTTGCAGTGGCTGGAGGCCTTGGTGCACCCATTCTTTCTCTCTCTCTCTCATCTCTCTACCTCTGCTTCTTTCTTTCAAATAAATATATAAATATTAAAAAAACTATTTAAAAATATATTTTTTTGTATCTGGCCTGTAACTCCCAGTATGAGAAATCGATTGCTACCCACAATGAATGTTGATTGGAGAGACTTATGAGGTCCCCAAATCAAGACAGCTTTCTGTCAAAGCACTTGATTACCTGCATTTTGCTGAAGATACCATATGCTGCAGACACAGAGCATAGAGAGACCTGGCTGGAATCCAGAAGAAAGCCAGTCCCAGACAGCCTGTCTAGTGCCAGAAATTGCTTTATGAGCTACCGCAGGAAAGTGGCCAACAAAGGTCTGAGAAACCAGAGGTCTACACTACTCAGAAGAAAACACCCTGACAGGATGTACATAGCAGTGCAATAGTGGCACACAGCCTTGACAGGTAACCACTAGCTTTCTGATTGGCTAAGAGATCTGCTCAGAGTAAAGGATCCAATATCTAGAATTGGGAACCAGGCCACAATCCTATGGAGACAAAGATTATGCTCTCCAGTGTCAAGCTCTCATTAATCTTTGGCTAAAAGAGTGGTTACATACATCAAATTCTCCCTAAATTAATAATTCATAGCCCATTTAAATTATGGTGACTTCACTCTCCATTGGAGAATCTGTTCTTTATCAGAAAGTAGTGATACCAGAATAAATAAACTACCCCTTGCACTGCAGCCAAGCCACAGCTGAATCCACAGAGGAATTGGGGAGACAAGCATGAGTGCTGCTTCCATGCTGAACCTGAAAATCAGCACGAGGCTGTAAGAGATAGATTCTGAGGACACTCCACACTACTAAAACAGAGATCCAGAGGCTCCTACGAGCTCACTACTAAAGTAGACTTACAACTCACCCACCACAGCTCAGAGAATTTTGCAGGAGAGGGGGTTGAAAGATTGTAAGGGGCACAGGTTGAGATATCATGCCCAGAGGCATTCCCTTCCCTCCAAAGTAACTGACTACTGCTCACACAACACATAAACCACAACCCCATACAGTATATCTGCAACCCCTCTGAGGAGGGTCCCCAACAGAACATGGGCAGGGGTGTGGAAAAAGAGGGTACCACACATGATGTATTGACACAAAATATATTGTTAGTAATCATGATAATAAAGAAAAAAAAAAGAAAGAACTTGGTCCACATTGGGCTAGAAATAGTTTGTGTGAGAGGCTTCTGCATTCTACCTCTGTCATGAAAACTTGTGCAGAGTTGCATTACATACAAATGAACTGGTGTAACCAAACAATATGACACAGAAATAAAGTTTCAAGCTGGAATCAGCATCTGTTCAGCTGCAATGGTTGGGGTGATTACTACCACTGAGATTGGGACAACTATTCTGCATTGGTACAGCAGAAAGCATGAAACCAGGGCTCCAGAATGGTGAAGGAGCATTCCTGTTGGCAACTTGGGAGATGGAGCCTTGTTGAAGGAGGTGTATTTCTGGGGGTAGGCTTAGGGGTGTTATAGCCAGCTTCCGCTTTGCCAGAACTAAGCTCAGTCTCTTGTTCTTGTTGTCAACCTGATGTGGGCAAGGAGGTGATGTCCAGCCTTTGCTCTACTATCTTTCCACTGCTATCATGAAGCCTCTCCTCAAGATTGTAAGCCAAAACAAAAATATTCTTCCCATTATCTACTTTTGGTTAGGTGCTTTGTCCCATCAATAGGAAGATAAATACAACACCAGACTTAGTGGCACATGCCTGCAACCTCAGTGGTTGAGGCAGGAAACTCAAGTGTTCAAAGTCTTCTTAAGTTATAACATTATTCTGAAACTAGCTCAGACTACATGAAATGCTATCCCCCCAAAAGAAAAACAATCTAAGATTATGGGCAGAGAAATAAATGCAAATAGCTCTTAATCATGTGACAAATTCCTGCCTCACTTGTGTTTAAAAAATGGAAATTGGGGCTAGAGAGATGGCTTAGCAGTTAAGGTGCCTGCCTCCTAACCCTAAGAACGCTGGTTCCAATCTCCAGGTCCCACATTTAGCCAGATTCAAAGTGACGCAAGGGCGCAATGCTGCACTTGACCACAAGGGGGCACACGCATCTGGATTTTGTTCGCAGCAGTTGGCGCCCATCTCTATCTGTCTTCCTCTCCCTCTCTCTCTGTGTCTCTCTCAAAAAAAAAAAAAAAAAGGAAATTGAAATTATATTAAGTGTTTTCGCCTATCAAATCAGCAAAGCATCGAATTATTGGCCCATGCTTCTAGGTACAGTATGAGGAAAAGGTATTCTCAAGTGTTGCTCTGGAAATAAAAGTAATATCATACACTGAGGGAAGCATTTGGTAAAATAGACAGGCATTTATCCTTGACCCAGCAATGTGATTTCTGAAATCAACACCAAATGTAGAAGACACAAATTAATTCAGCAGAAAGATAGGGAAAAACCATGAGGAATTTGTATTCTAATGACTCACAGTATCTCCAGGAAGATGGGAATTATGACCATCTCCTCAGCTCTCAAGTCTCTGTACACTAGACATAACCAAGAGAGTCAAGGCCATCACAGATCTACATGGACATAAAGAATAATCATGTAGCCAGGTGTGGTGGCACAGGCCTTTAATCCCAGCACTTGGGAGGCAGAGGTAGGAGGATCACCATGAGTCCAAAGCCACCCTGAGAGTACATAGTGAATTCCAGGTCAGCCTGGGCTAGAGAGAGACCCTACCTCAAAACCAACCAACCAAACAAACAAACAAACAAACAAACAAACAAAAGAATAATCATGTATTTCCTGGCCAAAGTAAGGGGGAGAGGGAGTCTGTTTACACATTATTTCATTACATGACTTGTCATGTTCTACAATACATAGTTGGGAGCAAGTTCTTTTTTTTTTTTTCCCTCAGTCATGAAAGAAGAAAATGCAATGGACTTCCCACTATGATAGCAGGAAAGATGATGGGCAGTGAATGCAGCCATGCTTTAGACCCCAATAAAAGGAACAATGTATTGACTACACTGCATGGGAGAACAGGGCTGGGCAGTAACTAGTATAGTAACCGCCTGGGATTGGTCAATGTATCTATCATCTATCTATCTATCATCTATCTATCTATCTATCTATCTATCTATCTATCATCATCATCATCTATCTAATCTATCTATCATCTATCTATCTTATATTTTCAGGTGGAGTAGTCCTTGTATCTGCCTATAAGGTAAGAGCTACCATAGATGGCTATAGCAAGATATAAGAAAAGCCTCAGAAACTTCATATCCCCCAAGTTACCCTCACCTCACATCTCAAATAGATAATCACAGACAAGACGAAATTCTGGAAGTATGGTGGGTAGATGATAAGGAATGACATAAAGTGGTTAGTAGTCCTGATTATACATATCTATTTAAATCTATTCATCTCCTAAAATAGTTATTTAAATAAAGTTCTGACTGTGCATTGTTCCAAGCTCTATAACATAGTGCACTAATTGCACCTCTCCTGTCAAGTGTGGTGCTTTTGTTCCAGCACATTAAAAAAGCCTCAGGTATGTGGTATATAGTACAATAAGTGTGTGTGTGTGTGTGTGTGTGTGTGTGTGAGAGAGAGAGAGAGAGAGAGAGAGAGAGAGAGAGAGAGAGAGAGAAGGAGAAAGTGTATGCATTTATATCTCCAGCAGGAAAGGTGAAGAAGAGGGTTTTCATTCACATAAGTTTTAACAAAACAGTCACAGCTTTGCCTCAGATCTGGGTTAGCTCTCCAGTCCCATGTCATAATAGAGTCCAAGGAGATGTGAACCATAAAGACAGCAGCCTGCACATCACACTCTCCCATTACGGCAAAGGCATCCTGCCCATCACCAGGAGGAGAACAGGTGGTTAACACTACGAAAACATTTGGAAGACCAGTTATGGTGGTGTGAATGTAAAATGTTCCCCATAGCATCATGTATTTAAAATATTCTCACTTACAACTTTGGCTGATGGCAATTTGGGTGGTGGAGCTTTGTTGAAGGAGGTATGTTCCTGGGAGTGGACTTTGGGAGTTTATTAGTCCAGTCCTGCTGGGTATAATCGAGCTAGCTCACTTGGCTACTTCTTTCCCCATCTGTCTTGCTCCTGTTGTGTTTTCCTTGCCATGATGAAACTTCTCCTCAAAACTGAATGGTGAAATAAAATCTTGCCTCCCATAAACTGTTTCTGGTTGGGTGTTTTCATCCCAGGAACAGGAATGTTACTGCAACACCAATAAACTCAGTTTAATGCCCATGATGAACTTCTATGGAAATTGTCATAGCCATCAAATCTTAGCAGATGTGGTTGCAAGGCCCATGATAGGACATTTTCAAATTGCAAGACAAATTATGGTATTGTGAATCCCCAACCAAAAAACAGGAAGCACATTATCTCAGTTCTCTAAAGGTTCTAAAGACCAAACCTTCCTAACCACAGAAAACTGATATGGTTCATATACTGATGTCATGAAATACTAATTTATTGGAAAAGAATTGCAGTAGGTCAGGGGCAAGTAACATGTTTAAATGAGGCTGTAGGAAGCCTGCTGTTTGTTCTATACAAGTTACCTGGTTCTATCATAAAGGGACAATCCCACTGGTAGAAAAAAAAATGTAGTGAAGAAATTGTGATATCAGTAGGCAAATTACAATGCAAGTACTTGTAGTTCCAGAACAAAATCACATCATTAACCAATGCATTATATGGCTAAAAAAAGAAAGGTACTGGGGATATAGCTCATCAGTTAAAGATGCTTGCTTAAAAAGTTTATTGGCCTGGGTTTGACTCTTCAGTATCTACCTGAAGCCAGATGCATGTGAAGAGGCCCTTGTGTACCCATTCTCTCTCTCTTTCTCTCTCTCTGTCTCTCACTCTATATCTCCCCATGCAAATAAATAAATAAATAAATAAATAAATAAATAAATAAATAAAAATATTTTATTATATGAAAAAACCACCTGATAGTCTATTGGGACCATGTGAAAAATAAATATTAACCAGGGATCTGAACTATGTATCAAGAGCTGTGTTCTACTGAGTCCCTAAAGTCACATAATCACACAGAACCAACATTTATCCATCATACTGTGGAAATGTATGTTCATGATGAAATCTACGTGAGACTAAAGCACATTGATTAGACACAGGGTGGAACATTTCAGAATCCCTCATCACTTAGTATGCTTGCACCAGTGCCCTGCACTCAGCTCACAATAATAGTTATGAAGGACAGAAACAACATAGCCAAGCCTAGGAATAAAGAAAAGCCTAGTGTTGGCTTTCTACAATGGGTGTGGTCAATTTGTGAATGCACTTGCCCATGGTATGATAACCAAAGTGTAGATAGAATATTGTGATGAAAATTCATCATTCAATGAAAATTGTTAAAACTATGATAAAGATATGGAGATTTATTATACAGTTCTCATGGTTTAATATTTTCTTTTATTATTTTATTTGCATGTGTGTAAATCAATGCATACATGCCATGGCAAACACATGAAAAATGAAAGACAACCTTGACATGTCTGTCCTCAGTGTCCACTTTTGAGAATGAGTATCTTGCCATTAAAAATGAATGTCAGGGGCTGGAGAGATGGCTTAGCAGTTAAGGTGTGTGCCTCCTAAGCCTAAGAATGCTGGTTCCAGTCTCCAGAGGTTCCAATCACCAGGTTCCACATTTAGCCAGATGCAGTGACGCAAGGGTGCAATGCCACACTTGACCATAAGGGGGCGAACACATCTGGATTTCGTTCGCAGCAGCTGAGAGGCTGCTGGTGCGCCCATCTCTATCTGTCTTCCTCTCCCTCTCTCTCTGCGTCTCTCTCCAAAAAAAAAAAAATAATAATAATAATGATAATGCCAGATGTTGCAGTCAGCTTCATATTGCTGGTCAAACACCCAACCACTAGCAGCTAGTAGGAAGAAAGAGGTTTATTTCTGGCTAACAATTCCAGTGGAACATCATCAATGGTGGAAGAAGTTGGCTCACTGTCATAGACACAAGCAGAGAGACACCACCAAACAGCCAGTACTCCAAACTGCTCTCTATACAACTTAGGGCTAGACTGATCCATCCCCAGTAACATGCAAGGATCTGACTGCTAGGGGTTCAAGTCACAAGTTCAATTTTCATTAAAAAAAAAAAACAAAAACAAAACCTGAATCTATGGGGCCATACTGTCAAACTATCACATTCAAACTACCATACCAGAGTAGTTGGTCAATGAGATTTGGATTCTCCTGGATCCCTTCCCAATATTATACATTGAGATTACAGATGCATGCAACACTTTGGCTATGGCTTATGTGGGTCCTGGAAAATTTAACATGCTTTGCAAGCAAGTGCCATTAACCACTCAGTCATATCCCCAGCCCACACAATTCTCACTTTTAAAGTGCCAAAATTGACCATAACTTTTAAATGGGATCCACATGTGAAATAAAGGTGAAGATGGAAAGCAAGTAAGTCCTCAGTGAAAACCCACAGTGTGAGTCTACAAGAATAAATGTCATTTCTTGGAGTGTTATTCCAAATTACTCCATCATCAATTCAATTGGCTTCCAAATATTTATAGAGATGAATAGAAGTGGAGCATAATGTGTGGCATTTGAAAGAACATTTGGGGACCGTGAACTAGGCAGACTAGCCTTTGGTTCCCATACCCTGCTCAGAACCCCAGGTAGAGACCCACTCATGTTGAACCAAAGCAAAGCAGGCCACTCAACATAGGCCCCAGTGAAGCTTCTGTTGCTACATTACTGGCAATACAAAAATATTATATACAGATGGACAAACACAAATGCAAAACTACAAAACAACACAAGAAACCAAGGCAAGATATCCCTACCAAGACTTCCTAGTTCCTACCTTGAAAAAAAAAAAAAAAAAAAAAAAAATACTAAGCACAGAAAACAAAGAAAGAATACTAGAAGCTGCAAGAGAAAAGTAGCTTATCATTTATAAAGGTAAGCTCATTAAAATTACAACCACCTTTTTAATGAAAACTCTAAAAACCAGAAAATCTTAGAATGAAATATTTCAAGATTTGAAGATCACAGCTGCTAACCCAAGCTACAATACCCAGAAAAGTCACCCTTCATAATAGAAGAGGAAATAAAAATATCCCATGACAAAAGCAAGCTTTACACATATATGAGCTTGATGCCAGCCCTATGGAGAAAATTTAATAGAGTATTTCACACTGAAGAGGAGAATAAACAGCCTCAAAAAGTGACAGGAGATTAAAAAAACACAATTAAAACTAGAATAGACATGACAATCAAAATATTATCTTACAGTAAAGTGGTAAACACACTAGTCATGTTGCCTATCACATCTTACCTACTTTGGTACTCTTTCTCCTGCCTGGAATAATACACACTCCATTTTGTTATGCAGTTAATATCCATTATATTGGTGAAGGGGAGAAGGGATGGGAGAGACAGAGAATGAGAATGAATATAAATGGGCACACCAAGTGCATGTTCTACTTTGTGCCTCTGGCTTTATCTGGGTACTGGAGAATTGAACTCCAGGCTAGCAGGCTTGTAAACAAGTGCCTTTGACCACTGAGCCTTGTCCTTAGTCCCTTGCCTTCTTTATAATTCAGTTTGGATAATACTTTTGAGAAGCCTTCTGCAGGTTGTCTTCCAATGGACCCTATAAACCACATCACAAATTCAACATTCTGTTGCCATGTTCCCTGAGGTCTACATGCATCCTCTGAACTTAGCACAACACATGATCTAATGAATGAATGAGAGTGAGTGAAAATAGATGCTTGAATCAAAATTAAAAAGTAACAATCCCTAGAGGACTTAAAGTGAAAGTAAGCAAATCTAAAAACTAAGTGGCTCACAGAAGTATTTTTCTCATGCTTTCACTGAAAAGAAAAACAATCATTGATATGTTTGATAACAATTTTAGAAATTTATGTTAAATTTCTAGAGCATAAACTATGTGTCGAATATTTTAAGATTTTAAAGGAAGTGCAAAATACTTTGTTTAAACAATTGCCTAATTTAAACTATGCCTACCTAGAAAAAAGAAGAAATACAAATTCAACATTTCTTTAATGAAAACTATATCCCTTAAAGTTCTCTCTGCTATCTTTGTACACTCAACCAATGTTCAGTCATAAAATTAAGGAAACTCAGGAACATATTTCATGAAACTTAAGTTTGCAAAGTATTTTTCCATTTAGTCTGACATCATATTCAACTGATATTTGTACAAAAGCACAAATACTTAATTTAACATGCTGATATATATAAGTTTTGAATACCAAAATCTAATTAAAATTATCTCCTATCATATTTTGAAAAAAATATAAGTATAAATGGCTTCACTGGCATTTGAAGACACTTTACATCTACTGAAAACTCCAATTTATTTTCCGATTTTAGTATTTAGTTATTCCCCATAGTATGTCCAGCTTCTTAACACAAACTAATATCGGACAAAACAAGTATTGCTATATTTTTTAAAGATTTTTTTAAGGTTACAAGCATCACATTATCTCCAAAGTTCTGAAATGTAATGTTCTCTGAAGCTCATGGAAAAGGTTTTCTTTTTTTATAGAATTCCATTATGTTTCAGTCATTTTAAAAGTAATAAACAGATGACTAA
Organism: Orientallactaga sibirica; assembly: GCA_036365145.1. Classification (NCBI taxonomy): domain Eukaryota; kingdom Metazoa; phylum Chordata; class Mammalia; order Rodentia; family Dipodidae; genus Orientallactaga; species Orientallactaga sibirica. The sequence continues at coordinate 5,092,560 of JAEOAD010000240.1, forward strand.
CAATTGGAGACTGAGCTCATTTTTTGTACATGGTTTTGACTTATTTCCCAGTTCCAGCAATAAGTTCCATTCCACTGAGTGGATCTATTAACCAAATCAAGAGCAGTTGGTTACCCACCATAGCTGTGTGCCACTACTGCACTTGTTTTAGCATTATGTCAGGTTGTTTCCTGCTGGGTAGCAAGTTGTTTGGAGAGATGTCAGCCATTTTCCCCCAGTTGCTCGTGTAGCACCCTCTGGCACTAGACTAGCTAACTGTCTGGGGACTGACCCTCTGCCAGATTCTGACCAAGTCTCTCCATGTTTGGTCTCACATGCGTATGCTGTCTTCGACAGTAGGGTCTTACCATTAGCCTTTAGTGGGTCATCAAGAACTCTGACAGAAGTCTGTCTGTTTTGGGAAAACTTGTAGGTGTCTCAGATCAACAACTCATTCTGAAAGTTAACCCAGTGCTGGTACTGGGAGTTCTAAGTCAGTGCCTAGGAAGGTGAGGGAAGAAAAAAATAGATAATATAAAAGAGAAAGTGACAGAGAGAAGAGGGAGAGAGAGAAAGATTGGGAGAGAGAAGAGAGAGAGAAGCAGGAAAAGATTAAGGTTGGTCTTCATGATGTTCTCTCCAGTTTCCTGTGGTTCAGGTGTTCCCTCTGCAGGCCTGCTGATGGATCAATGTTTTATCCTGTTGTTCAGAATAAAGAGCTTTATAGTATCATTTCCTTTTGGGTCCCTATTTGTATCCCCCCACCCTTGTCCTCCCTCCTACCCTCTCGCTCCCTCCCACCCTTACCCTCCCCCCATCCCACCCTCCCTATTGTCTGGTCCTCAGAGTGCTTATTAGGTTTGGCAGCATCTCAGGTGGATTCAGGTTAGGAGTGACAGATAAACGAGACCATGTGACGATTATCTTTTTGTGATTGGGTGAGCTCACTGAGGATTATCTGTTCCATGTTTGACCTTTTTTTAAAAATTTCATTATTTCTTCTTTCCTTACTGCTATGTAGAATTCCATACTATAGATATACCACATCTTTGTTATCCATTCATCTAATGATGGACATCTGGGTTGATTCCAGCTTTTTGCTATTATGAATTAAGCAGCTATAAACATGTTTGAGCAAATCTCTCTGAATTGAGTCTTGGAGCCTTTAGGGTAAATGCCCAGTAAGGGAATAACTGGATCTGTTGGTAGGTCTATGGTCATCCTTTTCAGGAGTCTCCATATAGCTTTCCATAATGGTTGAACCATTTTACATTCCCACCAGCAGTGAAAGCTTGTTCCTATTTCTCCACAGCCTTGCCAGCATTTGTTTTAATTTTTTTTTTGATGTTAACCATCCTTACTGGAGTAAGGTGGAATCTCATAGTTGTTTTAATTTGCATTTCCCTGATGATTAGGGATATTGAACATTTTCTTAAATGTGTGTTTGCTATTTGTTCTTCTGAGAACTCTCTGTGCAGTTCTGTGCCCCATTTTGTGAATGGGTTGTTAACAATAGTACTTATATGCTTGGAGATTCCTGCCTTATTGAAGAAAGAGAATTTGAATACTATACTATACTTCTTTCTGAGAGCAAATGTATCTAAACTAACACATTAATTTTTATGCTGTTTTGAATTAAGTGTCTCCCATAAATTCATATGTTCTGAATGCTAGGTCCCCAGATAGTGGCAATTTGGGAATTGGATCCTTCTGGAGGAGATGTGTTTGGGGCAAGCTGATAGGTGTTATAGCCAGCTTCCTCTTTCCAGTGTTTGGTACAATTTCCTGCTGTTGTTGTCCAACTGATATTGGACTGTAGGTGATTTCCAGCCTGATTGTGTCATGTTTTCTCTCACCTGCCATCATGAAGTTTCCCCTCTAGTCTGTCATAATTTTGGTTGTGTACTTTCTGACAGGAATGAGAAGCTAACTCCAACAGTATAATTTTACCAAGAAATGGGGTCCTTGTTGCTAGAAACCCGACTGTGTGGTTTTTGGCCTTTGGGAACTGATTTGTTGGAGGAATATGGAAGGATTTGAAACCTTGGCTTAAGGGATGCCTACAGTGTTGAAGTTAATGTTTGATGGGCCTTTCTGGTTAGAGTTGAAAAGTCCCAAAGTCACTAAGAACTAAGGACAATGAGGTTTGGTTTATGAGGAGAAGAAATAACATTATCGGGACTGGTCTAGAAGCAGTTTGTGGGAAAGGTTTGCTGGTATCTGCCCGTCTGTCTCCTGAGAACTTCTGAAGGGTTGCTTTAAGTAGATATGGACTGGTATGAGCAGGTGGATATGGCACAGAAAAATATGAAAGCTTCAGGCTAAAGACAACAGCTCAGTTCAGGTGCAATTGTTTAAGAGATTATAACCATTGAGATTAGGCCAGAGTTCTGCAATGGGATAGCAGAAAGAATGTGGACTTTTGAATGTAAGGGATCTGAATACTGAAGGAGGGTCCTGTTTTTCAAAGTTGGCTTTATATCACATGGGATTAATGAGTTGGTAACCCACCTGGTACAATGGAGTATAACAAATGCAGGAAACAGAGGGTCATTGAATTTGCAATGTGATTTTGGTTTTTTTGGAAATGGCCACATAAAGAAGGCTTGTTGGCTTACCTACGTGGAGACCAGATGGAGCCATGAGAATGAAGTTGCAGTAGAATTCTCCATGACTTTTTGAAATTCTAGGACTGTGTGTAACCACCAAGGAAAGCTGCTGGCTTGGGATACATTGTTCCCCAGGCTGTGAAGAGCACAGCTGGAGGGGCAGGAGTTTGAACTACAGAGACTCGTCACAGGTTAGAGTCGTTAGACTTGGAGCTAAAAAATTTGATGTTTTTCCTGTTTGTTTTATATCTTGTATTGGTTCAATCTTTCTTTGCTATGCTAGTGTGAATATTTATTCTATACAATTATGTCTTTTTTGGTTTTATGGTTATAAATGGATTAAGACCTGAAACTCTAAAATAATTAGAATAAAAATCATGGAGAACATTCCCTGATAGAGCATAGGGAAAGATTTCCTGAATAAGAGCTCAGTGGCACAGGAAATTAGATTAACACTCAATCTCTGGGAGCTCATGAAATTAAAAAGCTACTATACAGACAAGCAAACTACCAAAAGAGTTGATATACATTACACAGAATAGGAGAAAATATTCACAGCTATACCTCCAACAAAATCTAAAATCTAGAATCTACAAAGAAATCAAAAAACTAAACAATAAAAAAAAATTAAACAACCCAATTTAAAAAATAGGGTAGAGAATTTTCAAAGGAAGAAATACAAATGGTCCTTACACAGTTAAGGAGATGTTCAACCTCTTTAGTCATCAGAGAAATGCAAATCAAAACAACTCTTGAGATCTCATCTCACTCCAGTCTGGATAATATTCATTAAAAATATCAAATGACAATAAATGATAGTGAGGCTATGGGGAAAAAGGAACCCTTACCACTGCTGTGAGAGAGAAACTGGTTACAACCACTAAGGAAATTTGTATGGAGATGAATCAAAAGACAAAAGCAGATCTGCCATTTGATACAGATTTTTACTCCTGAGCATATACACTTAAAGAGATACTTGCTCGGTCATGTTTGTTGCTGCCCTATTCACAATAGCTAGGAGCTGGAATCAGCCCAGATACTGATGAATGGATAATGAAATGGTAAGGAAAATGAAATAAGAAATTTTCAGGAAAATAGATGGAGTTGGGAAATATCATTCTAAAGGACGTTGCACAGGCACAGAAAGACAGATGCTGCGTGCACACTGTCATCTGTGGTTCTTCACTGGGATCAACTGGAGATGAGTGCAAATGGTAGTCAGCACCGGGAAAATGGGCATAGAACTAGAATATGACCAGGAGAGAGACGAAACAGGGAAAGAGGAAAGAAAGAGTTACCTGACAAGTTAGGAGAGAGATAGACTATCAGTAGTAGGAGGGGCGTGGAGGGGTAAAGGGTGAGGAGGATTCACAAAACTTAGACAACAATCAGGTCCACAGAAACTCATTCTGTCTTGCATTCTACAAGATATAACCACAAATAAAAGGAGAAGGACATGAGGTAGAAAAATCTTAACCTTAAAACCATGGACTCTTGCTTATAAATCCCAGGCCCAGAATTGAGTTACCCCCAACTGTGCGCTGTTGGCCAGGGAGACCTACGAGGTCCCAAAACAATGTAAGCCATTGTCAAAATACTTGATTACTGCCAGAACTAAAAATCTAAGACCCTGTTGCTGAAGACACCATAGGCTACAGTCACAAGATATTGGAAAACCATTGTTTGTGCTGGTTTTATTCAGGTGTCCCCCATAAACTTAGGTGTTCTGAATGATAGGTCCCAAGCTGATGGCAATTTGGAATTAAAGCTTCCTGGAGGCAGTATTTGTTGGGACTGGCTTATGGTTCTTACAGCCAGCTTCCTCTTGCCAGTGTTTGGCACTCACATGTGCTATTGTCCATCAGATGTTGCTGAGAAGGTGATGTCCACCCTCTGCTCATGCCATCATTTTCTCCTGCCATTATAGAGCTTCCCCTTGAGTCTGTAAGCCAAAAAAAACAACCCTTATTTCCCCACAAGATGCTCTTGGTCAAGTGTTTTCTGGCAGCAATGTGAACCTGACTGAAACAACTATGTTCAAACCAAAAGGGAAACTAGCTCCCTCCAGGTTAGTTCTTATAATTCTGGAGATCCATATGGGAGCCACTGGACAATGGTCCCCAACAACACGAATAAGCAGGGAAACCCTAAAGACTACAAAATCAACCAGCCAGACAAGGAGCAAACACTTGTGCAATAGTGGTATGCATCCTCTACATGTAACCAACTGTTCTCTGATTGGACATGAGACCTTGATCAGTGAGTGAGAACTCATATCTGGTGCTGAAAGCCAAGTCACAATCCTATGGTCAGGAAACTCAAAGTCTTCAGAGAGAAACCCCACTACTCTTTGGAGATAAAGAGTAGGTTTTACACACAAAAAAGTCTGTCAAATAACTTTTTTTTTTTTTTTTTTTACCCAAGTTGCTCTCACTCTTGGTTGGAGAACCTGCTTTATTTTACAGGTGGTAGAGAAAATGCAGGAGAACCAAGATCTATCAACAGAACAAGAACATAGCCAACTCAAATCTTTTCCAAAAAGACCCTTCCTAGAGAATTAAAATTTCTGGGAAGATTACACTTTTCCAGAAATTTTGACCATAGACATCTGATGTCAGGACTACCTGGCTAGTCCAGCTGCCCATCCACAGGGCTTACACATAAAAAATCCCAACCTGAGTCTTGAGGTGGGCATCTTAAATCCTGTCTTGTTTTCTTGGGAAAGAACTCTGTCTTTCCTTCTTCCATTAAGTTCCCTTATCTTAAAGCTCTTCCACCTACAACTCTAAGCTATATTTAAAATTTTCTGAACCTTATCCTCTGGTCTGTAGATTTCACTCATTGAGGTTATGAGACAAGGATCCAGAGACACTCCAAAATTATTGGTGCATTGGCAGAGGGACCCAAAAATTCCCATATCACTTCTGCTATCATTTTGTGTCTGTACTCAATTCTTGTGTTGGGACACAAGAACCTGGAATTTCTCCAGTGGTGCCCTGTGACTTCTGATTATGAACTGACAACAATGCCAAGTTTATGTCCAGAGAGTTGGAATAATGGTTGGTGTGAAGAAAAAAACCCTATGATGTCAGATTTATTTGGAATAAAAATCATTTAGATAGTACAATGTTTGATGGTTGGCTGTGATAATATATATATACACATAAGTTATGGGGTTAATCAATTGCTTTCTGATTGGGTATCAGACTCAGTAGGAGGGAACTCATGTCTGGTACTGAGACCTAAGTCAAAAGCCTGGAAAGTCATGGTCCTAGTGGGAAACTTTTACTGTTATTTGGCTAAATTGAGAGGTTATGTCCATCAAGAAACTTTCTAAATGTATTTGTTTAACTCTTTTGATCAATGCTCTCTCACTTTTGGCTAGAAAACCTATTTTTATAAATGATGGTCAATAACAGGGAAATCCAAGACCCAGCAAAATGACAAGAAAAGAAATCCAAGTGCCTAGCACTAAATGAGTCATCTCCGTCACACCTACCAGGGGCAAAGAAACATTGCAGAGGAAGTGGCAGATTATATGAGTGCACTGTTAGCCAAAGAACCTTCTCCATGGAGATGGCGGTAGACAATGAGGAGATGCAAAATTCATCAAAGTGAAAGTAAGTTGCTGTGAATAGCTCAACTAAAGATTTCTAATATGCCCTGCAAGACTCAGGGAACATTGTTGAAGAGGTGGGGCAGAAAGACTGTAAGAGCCACAAGTTGGAAATGTACTGTGTGGCACTGGTGCTGACTGGTACATTCATAACTCCACAGTGATTACCAATACCCGCAACTGGAAAGCCCTCAGTGGAAAGGAGCCAGGGAACAAAAGATATAACCTGATGGGAATATGACCAATTTGCAGTATGTTCACATATTAAAGCTTCCAATAAATATTACTGAAAACAGTTTGGCCTATAGTTTCTGTGCCTTTGACCCATGGTTAAGGTGTTGTCAACATGATCTGTTTAGTAATCCACTGAAATCCCTTTCGTAGCCATGTGCGGTGGTGTACGCCTTTAATCCCAGCACTCGGGAGGCAGAGGTAGGAAGATTGCTGTGAGTTCAAGGCCACCCTGAGACTACATAGTGAATTCCAGGTCAGCCTGAGCTAGAGTGAGACCCTACCTCAGAAAAACAAACAAACAAAAAAGAAATCCCTTTTGGGTCAGTCTCAGAGGTTGCTTCCAGGAAGTCCTTCCCCCAGGGTAGGCAGCCCCTCTCATATGGGAACTTTATATAAGGAAGTTCTGGGTGAAAAGAGCCCCTTCCTTCCACCTGGCTGCCTGAGCTGCTTTGCTGCCTTCCAGCATAGACTGAAGACCAGCATGGACTGAAGGCCAGAGTCAACTGAAGACCTGTATGGGTTGAAAATCAGCAGCTCCTCAGGAAGCCTGTGGGCCTTCAGTGCTGGATTGGGACTGCTGAGGCATATGGTGCAGCTACCAGTTTCCTTGATTCTTGGACCTGCAACTATTGGAATGCCATAAGCTAATCCAATAGATTCCCTTTGAAAAAATTATTGACAACTTCTATACTTACAGACAATAAACCATGATTTCCCCTCCCCTCCACCACTAACCCTTTCACAACTCTGCTCTCCATCATACCCCTACCTCTCTCTGTTAGTCTATCTTTTATTTTAATGTCATCATATTTTTCTCCTAATATGAGGATCTTCTGAAGGTATTTCTAGGCACTTTGAGGTCATGGGCATAAATGCCATTTTCTGTCTGGACAGTTGCATTGTAAGGAGTCGTACCCTTCCTTTAGCTCTTACATTCTTTTGCCACCTCTTCCACAATGGACTCTAAGTCTTGGAGGGAGTGATAGAGATGTTTCAGTGCTGGACACTCCTCCATCCCTTCTTCTAAGCACTATGTTGCCTTTTGGGTCATCCCAGTGGTCATCACCATCTGAAGAGAGAAGTTTTCCTTACCAAAAGTGAGAGTAGCATTAATATATGAATATGAACATTAGGTGTAGTGCTTTCAGGGCAGTTTGATGATAATAACATATACATTTATCCAGACAAGAGCAGGATTTATAACCCTAAGGCTCATGACATCCCCTGACATAGGCTTTTGAGTAGGTTTTCAGTACCAGGCATGTATTCCCTCCCATAGAGCAGGGCTCCAGTCCAATTAGAGCCAGTGGATTTCCACCACAGCAGAAATGTCACTATTGAACTCATTTGGTTATTTGGCCAGTCTGGCCAAACTTGAGGCTTCTAGTGTCCACTGTTTTCACCACTTATGACTTTTGTCTCCCTGGATGCAGTACAGCTTTTTCCAGCTCTCAGCTGGCTGGTCTACAGGGAGAAGGTTTCTGCTCAGCACCAGCTTGATTTCTCAGTGATCTTGCTGCCCATGCATGTGAAGTCTTCAGCAATAGGGCATTACTATTTATTTCTCATGCAAAACCAAAGGCTTTGGCAAAAATCTGTAATGTGTTGGAGGCAACAAGAACCTCCCTGGATGGTATCCCATTGCTGGCACTGAAAATTTTCTAGTAACAATCTATGGCTTCTGGATGTGCCATTATTCAAAAAAGTATGTTTTCATATATCTTATTCAGAATATCTTGAATTTTTATTGACCTTCTTTCTGCCCTTCTTTTATACAATCACTTCCCTTGGCCTCACTTAGGCCTTCCCCCCTGTAACCTGTTCTTCTACTTACATATATACAATACCATCCCCTAAGTCCTTCCCTCTCCTCCCTCCCTTATAGCCTTCTTCTAGCTTACTGGCCTCTGCTACAATTTTTGGTTCCAACTCACACACAAGTCTATACATTTGTAGCTAGAATCCACATATGAGAGAGAACGTATGACATTTATCTTTCTGGGCCTGGGTTACCTTACCTTTCCAGATACATCCATTTCCATTTAAACTTCATAATTTCACTTTTCTTTACTGCTGAATAGAACCCATTGTGTAAATATACCAACCACATCTTTATTGTCCAGTTGTATATTGAGGGACATTTAGGCTGGTTCCATTTCTTAGCTATTGTGAATAGCACAGCAATAAACATGATCGTGCAAGTATCTCTAAGTTAGTGAGAAGAGTCATTAGGCTATAGGCCTAGGAGTGCTATAGGTGGATCATATGGTACATCTATTTTTAGCTGTCTCAAGAATCTCCACACTGATTTCCACAATGGGTATACAAGATTGAATTCCTATCAATAGTGTAGAAGGGAGCCGGGCGTGGTGGCGCATGCCTTTAATCCCAGCACTTGGGAGGCAGAGGTAGGAGGATTGCTGTGAGTTTGAGGCCACCCTGAGACTACATAGTGAATTCCAGGTCAGCCTAGGCTAGAATGAGACCCTACCTCGAAAAACCAAAAAAAAAAATAAAAATAAATAGTGTAGAAGGGTTCCGTTTTTTTCTGCATCCTTATCAACATTTATTGTCATTTGTTTTATTGATGGTGGCCATTTTGACAGGAATGAGATGGAATCTCAAAGTAGTTTGATTTGCATTTCCCTGATGATTAATGATGTAGAACACTTTTTCAGATGTTTATATACCATCTGTATTTCTTCCTTTGATAACTCTCTATTTAGTTCCATAGCCCATTTTTTAAATTGGGTTGTTTGATTTCTTATTGTTTTGATTTTTGAGTTCTTTATATATTCTGGATATTAATCCTCTGTCAGATGTATAGCTGGCAAAGATTTTCTCCCATTCTGTAGGTTGTCTCTTTGTTCTATTTACAGTGTCCTTTGCTGGTCAAAAGCTGTGTAATTCATGAGATCCCAGTGGTTAATTAGTGGTTTTACTTCCTGAGCAATTGGGGTTATATTTAGAAAATCATTGCCTATGCCAATATGTTGAAGGGATTCCCCCACCTTTTCCTCTAGCAATTTCAGAGTTTCAGGTCTGATTCTTATGCATGGAAAAAGACAATGATCAACTTTCATCCTTTAACATATAGATATCCAGTTTTCCCAGCACCACTTGTTGAAGAGGCCCTCTTTTTTCCAATGAATATTTTTTGCATTTTTTTTTTGTTAAAAATTAGATGGCTGTAGCTGCCTGGATTAACATCTGGGTTCTATATTCTGTTCCATTGATCTACATGTCTGTCTTTGTGCCAGTACCATGCTGTTTTTGTTACTATGGCTTTTTTTTTTTTTTTTTTTTTTTTTTTTTTTTTTTGGTTTTGGTTTTGTGAGGTAGGGTCTCTCTCTGGTCCAGGCTGACCTGGAATTAACTATGTAGTCTCAGGGTGGCCTCGAACTCTTGGCGATCCTCTTACCTCTGCCTCCCAAGTGCTGGGATTAAAGGCATGTGCCACCATGCCTGGCACTATGGCTTTTTAATATAGCTTAAAATTGGGTATAGTGATACCACTAGCCTTATTTTTGTTGTTCAAAATTGTTTTGGCTATTTGAGATTTTTTGTGCTTCCAAATTGATTTTAGGATTGTGTTTTTCTATGTCTATGAAGAATGCCATTGGAATTTTAGTGGTGATTGCATTATATGTGTAGGTTGCTTTGGGTAAGATTGACATTTTCACAATATTTATTATTCCAATGCAAGAACATGGGATATCTTTCCATTTCCTAGTGTGTTCTGCAATTTCTTGTTTGAGTGTTTTAAAGTTCTCATTGTAGAAGTCCTTCACTTCCTTGGTTAAGTTTATTCAAAGTTACTTTATTTTTCTGAGGTAATTGTGAATGGGAAAGATTCCCTGATTTCATCTTTGGCAGGTTTGTTGTTATTATTTTTTCCCATCTACTGATTTTTGGTTTGCCTTGTTCTTCTTTTTCCAAGACATTAAGGTGAAGTATTAAATTGTTTACTTGTGTACTCTGTAATTTCTTAATATAGACACTTACAGCTATAAATTTCCCTCTTAGGATTGTGTTCATTGTGTTCCAAAGGTTTTGATATGTTGTATTCTCATCATCATTTGATATTATGAATTTATTGATTCCCCTTTTGATTTCTTCAATGACCCATTCATCATTCAGTAGTGTACTGTTTAGTCTCCATGAACTTCTGTATGCTCTGTTGTTTTTCTTGTTACTGATTTGTAGTTTAATACCACTGTGGTAGATAGAGAACAAGGGATTATTTCAATTTTCCTGTATTTGTTAAGATATGCTTTGTGTCCTAATATATGTTTTATTTTAGAGACTGTTCCATGTGCTGTTGAGAAAAAATGTATATTCTGCAGCATTTGGATGGAATGTTCTGTTGATAGCTGTTCCATGACATCATTTAATCCAAATATCTCTGTTTATGTTTTGCTGGGATGACCTGTCGATTGATGAGTGGAGTATTGAAGTCACCCACTAGATTTCATTTTGGTGTTATTGTGATCTTAAGTCTAGTAGTGTTTGTTTGATGAAATTGGGAGCCCCATGTTAGGTGCATATATGTTTAGGATTGTAATGTCCTCCTGTTGGAGTGTTCCTTTAATCAGTATAAAACTTTCTTAATCTTTCCTCATTAACATTGGTTTGAAGCCTATCCTGTTAGATATTAGCATAGAAACCCCTGCTTTTTTCTTAGGCCACTTCTTCCTTCCTTCCTTCCTTCCTTCCTTCCTTTCTCTTTCTTTCTTTCTTTCTTTTCTTTCTTTCTTTCTTTCTTTCTTTCTTTCTTTCTTTCTTTCTTTCTTTCTTTCTTTCTTTCTTGTAGATATTCCTATTTTTCCTTTACTCACTTGTTTTAACTGTTTTTTTGAATATGGTTTATTTTTTCCTATTTCCTCCTGTGTGTGTTTTGGTTTCTCTTCAGCATGAAAGATTCCTTCAAGTATTTTCTGTAGAGCTGGTTTAGTTGTCCTAAATTCCTTTAGCCTTTTTTTTTTTTTTTTTTTTAATTGTGGAATATCCTTATTTCTTCATCAATTTGGATAGATAGCTTTGCAGGATAAATTAATCTTGGTTGGCAGTCGCTATCTTTCTGGATTGAAATTATTCTCCTTCTACTATGCCCTTAATTCTTATGTTTGATCTTTTCATATGTCCAGAATATCTTGAAATTCCCATTCATACCTTCCTATTAGCTTGTCTCTCTCTTTCTTGGACTGTATTAGGTCTGCCACCTGGTCTTCTAGTTTAGATATTCTGTTCTCTCCTTCATCCATTCTACTGGTGAGACTTTCCACAGAGTGTTTAATATGATTGACTGTGTTTTTCAGAGCTAGAATTTCAGCCTGGTTTTTCTTCAGTATTTCTATTTCCTTACTCATGTCTTATAATGACCTCCTCATTTCATTAAGCTTGTTTCAGGAGTTTGTTTTCTTCTTTAATTCCTTTGTTTTTTTCTTTGATTACTTTGATTTCTTGATTTTTTTTGACTATATATGAAATCATTGTTTTGAAATCTTTTTCAGGCATTTCATCTAAAACAGTCTCATTAGGGTTCATCTCTAATGGATTTATAATTTTTTGGTGTGATTATATTGTCTTGATTCTTTGTGTTTCTTGTATTATAATGTAGCAACTTTTACATCCTGAATTGATTTGATGCTTTGGTTTTATACTTATCTGTGATCCAACTTTATATGCCTTCAGGATATGAGTTTAAGTTGCCAAGTGTAGCTCTTTTTTTTTTTTTTTTTTTTTTTTTTTTTTTTACTAGTTATGTAGATAGTGTTGGTACTATCTTTAGCCTCTTCCCTGCCCTCTCCCCTCCGAAGAGACACTCCTAGTTGAGGAATGTGGGTCATGCATTGTGGGGGTAGCCATCAATTATGGGGAAGAGGCAATGTCTTTGTTCATAATGTCCCAACTTGTGGCTCTAAGAATCTTCCTTCCCCCTCTTCTGCCAATTTCCCTGAACCATGTAGAAAATACAAACCAAATCAAGCTTAAAACTCTATACAAGTGTAGCTCTTATCCAACTGCAGAAGTAATCCTAGGTTTTGAGTTTGCCTGCTAAGCAAGTAGTCTAGTGGACTGGGTGGAACAATTTACTAGCAAATTCTAAATTTCAACTGAGCAATATACACATTCAATAAAATCCAACACAGAGTATGCAAGTGTGGAAATTATAGCAAACAGATAGTCTTATAAAGCCAACATACCTAAGGGCATGTGTTACTCTACACCCTTACTCCTGTCAGCTGGGACATAGAGAATTCTGTTCTGAATTGGGTTCCAGGTCAGCCTGGATCTGAGTCAGATCCTGTCCCCAATAATGGCAGAAACAAAAGACAAAGGTCCTATAAGTCTGAAAGCATCAAAGGCAAAAATATTCAACTGCCAAATACAGCTTAATTGAAAATGATAAAGCCAACCAAAAATATGTAACTCATAACCTGCCCTGACATGGAAAGAGAGATTAGTACTTCCAGTGCAGGCCTATGTACATTTTTTTTTTGGCAGTCTGCCTCATTACCTTTTGGGCTTCCAATCTCACCAATGCTGATTGCCCACCTGATCCCTCCATGTTGTGCTGTAGACCTGGTGTTCTGATCAGCTCTGCTGTATACCCTGCCACTGGTGGACAAATGCATTTTTCAGAGGTTTGTGGTTCTGAAAGTTGGGGGATGGGAGCCAGGAGTTGTACTGGAGTTGCACATGCAGTCCTGTTTGTATCCCTTTCAGTAGCTTCTTAGCTGATTTCCACTGTCTTTCTTTCAGATTTTTTGACTTTGCAAGGAGGCTGATGAGTCTGGAAAATCCCCTCATTTGGTCTCTTCTCCTGCAGCCTGGCTCCAGATGGGTGGTGCAGGGCAGGTGCACAGACTGCACAGATTGGGGGCCACAAGTGCCTCAGTGGAATTTTGGCCATGTTCCTCCTTTCTGGTAGATCTTGGTCTCTCCTGATTCTCTGCTATGTCTAAGAAGAACCTATACACCTTCACTTTTCAGAAGAAGAGTGGTTTTGCTGGTTTGGTGTGGCTATGCCATCATCTTACCTCCAAGTCCAAATTCCCTTTTTAATATAATTCATTCTAGCAGTTCTGTACCTCTAGAGAACCCTGACTAATACAACCCATTATACAAACTATCAGCTCCTCCTCTTCCTCATCCTTTAGCCTCCATTCAAATTACCTCTCATTGGAGAAGCAAATTAGAGAATGAAAAGAAAAATACCCTGGCTCCACATCTATAACAATAGTTTCTACATACCATTAAGATGATGAAGAAGAATTTATATAAGTTAATTCAAAAGTTAAGAGTAGATAATAGAAAATAGGCATCATAGTCAGGTGTGGTGGTGCATGCCTTTAATCTTAGCAGTCGGGAGGCAGAGGTAGGAGGATTGCTCTGAGTTCAGGGGCACACTGAGAATATACAGTGAATTCTAGGTCAGCCTGGGCTAAAGTGAGACCCTACCTCAAAAACAAAACAAAACAAACAAAAAAAGAAAGCAAAAATAAAAATAGGTATCATAGAAAGGAATATTAAATCCATGAAATAAAATGCAAAAAAGTCTCAATATGAATATTTTCCAGCTCTGTATTTTGTTTTATTAATTTTCTGTATGTGTATTCTATTTCTAAATAAAATAAAATAAAAATGGAATAGACAAAAGTCCTAGAAAATATATAGAGTCAAGCAGAAACAAAGTTAAGTTGACATGAAGTTGCAGTGCAGCCTAGTTGCCAATATTCCCCAAGCCCTCAACAAAATCAAACAAAATAAGAAAGAACATGCTTCTGCCCCAAAACATTCCAAGATATTATTATGTACTGCTCTTTAGTTTTGATTAAAAATAGTTTTATACCAATATAAGTACCAAACTGTTCTTAAACTCAAGAGGTTGAGTTTTGCTTAGTTCATTTTATAGGTAAAAACAGCCTTCTGTGTGGGTAAGATATCTTTAAACATTTAAGGAAAATTTTGGTAATAGCAGAGAAGACAGAAGATGTTTCACTGTGATGGATGACAACATTAACCTAAATCTATTAAATTCAGGAGCTTCATTAATGTCAGTACTTATTTCAAGCAGTGACTACCCAGAGGAAAAGTGGTCTATGCTCCTGTGGAAAACACCACAGTGATAGCTTTTGGCCATTGTACAGATTTACAACTGTACAAAACCTCATTACTTGGGGTTTTTTTGCTGTTCTTTTTTCAAACACCTATGTGAATATAATGAAACTGGATTAAATAGCCAAAAGAACAAGGCATCCACTTTTGCAAATGGCAATTACAGGTAGGATTCAGCTTTTAATTAAAGAGGAAGAGTTGGCAATTTGCTCTGAGTTTACTTTTCAAGCTCAAATTCTTAAATTTTACTTCAATATTTACTTTCATTATCAACTTCAACTTCATTTGTTACTATCTCTCTTTTGAAACAGTATGCTTAATGTAATTTTAGAAATTTAAATCAAAGAAAACCCTGCTAAAACAGAAGTCTAAGTATATAAAAATAAAAATATGACACCAAAATAATTGCTATAATTATATAAAACTATTAATAGACTCAGAAGTAACATTTTTCTATAAGGAAAATTAATTCTATTCAAACAAAGAAAATATGACAAACCTATTGCTAAAAAAAAAAAAAAACAATTATTAAATGAGGTTTGGATTTTTATTAAATTACTTTAACTTTTCTTGAAGACTATTTTTTTTCTTTATTAGTTATGTACATACTCATTGTGTAAATAGCACATGTTGGTACCATCCTTACCCTCATCCCTGTCACCCCACTCTGAAAGGACCTTCCTCGTTGGGGATGGCAGTTATCCCCATGGGGACTCTGGGTCATGCATTGTGGGGTAGCCATCTGTTATGGGGAAGAGGCAATGTCTCTGTGTGTAATGTCCTACCTTGTGGCTCTAACAATCTTTCTGCCTCCTGTGAATTTCCCTGAGCCATGGTTGGGTTTGTTTTAGGTCTAGTTCAGTGATGAGTTCTTGGGAGCCTCTGTGTCTCTGGATCTCTGGTTTGGTAGTATTTGAGTGTCCACAGTGTATATCTCCTTCACCCTTGTGCTAATACTAGGTTCACCAAGAAAGCAGCACTCTTGCTCATTTCCCTGTTTACTCTATGGTTTCAGCTGGGTCCCTGGTGAGGTACAATGGGCTGATTCTTTCCTCAGATTCTGTGTCCATCACAGAAAAAGAGAAAAAGAGAAGCAGATTATCCAACAGAGAGTGAAGTCAGCACAGGATAAATGGGGTATTCATTGCAGGGCATGGTGGTGCACACCTTTAATACCAGCACTCAGGAGGCAGAGGTAGGAGGATTGCCATGAGTTTGAGGCCACCCTGAGACTACATAGCTAATTCCAGATCAGCCTGGACCAGTGAGACACTACCTTGAAAAACCAAAAGGAAAAAAAAATGGGGTATCCATTATTAGTTTAGAGAGAATTTAATAGATGTAGCCCTCTTGTAGCCCAAGAATTGTGGGAGCTTGATACTGGAGAGCAAACTCATTATTTGGAGATGATTCTGATTTGTTTCCCAGCTATGAGTTTTGTTCCACTGAGTGGATTGGCTAGTGATCCAAGGGCAGTTGTACCACTATGGCTGTATGCCACTATTGCACTGGGGTGAACATCACATCAGGAACTTTCTATGATATTGGAGTGGGAAAAGACTTCCTGATGAAAACCCCAGTAGCTCAGCAACTTAAACAATTACTCAACCATTGGGATCTCATGAAGCTGAAAAGTATTTTCACAGACAAACATACAATAAGCAGACCTTATTGCTGAGATGACCTTCCAGACCAGGCACAGTTATGGAGGAAGGGATTTATTGAAGCTTCTAGATCCAAGGGAAGTTCCATAATGGCAGAGGAAGCTGGTCTGCCTTCACAGGACCAAACACAGAGAGAGAATCCACAAGGCCAAAAGCCACACAGCACATTATACCACAGGAACTCCAGCTAGGCACACTTTGCATATCTTTAGATTGAAATCCTAAACCCACAACCACACCTTAATATCCACCCAGTGACACTGCTTTCAGCCAGGTGGCTGCAGATGTAAATCACAAACAAATGAAACACTGAATATATTGGGGGCCATCTATTCAAACTACCACATTCTGTACCTGGCCCCCAACAGATTCAATACTATCACATATTGCAAATTGTTTTCAGTTCAGTTTCAAAGGTCTGCACAGTCTTGACCAATTAAATATCTTAATATTAATATCTTAATATCTGCAAAATCAAACAGGTGAAATATTTTCAACATATAAAGGCACAGAGTAAATATTTTCAGCTAGTATAAAGCATGGCAAGGAAAGACTAGAACAATGCAAACTCAATCATCATCAGCAATCATCAAACTTCTGCAGTTTGAGTTCAATATAACCAGAGACTGACAGTTTCCAGGTTTTCCAATTCCATTTCTCCACCTGGGAAGAATAGCCTGGGAACACTTCCATCCCAAGCCAACAGTACACTCCATGGTAGCACTTGCACAGTCCCAGTATATCCAAAACATCTTCCGGTCTCCATGCAAACCACAGTCCATCGTCCAGAGGCTTCAGCCTATCAGGGCATCATGCCCTGCCTCATGCCACATCTCAGCAGTGACTCCCAGAACCAAGTGCAATTCATGACCACTCCATGCATTTTTCATGCTTGCAAAACTAATACCAGCTTTGCAGGACACAACCATATTCTTAATTCAGGGACAAAATAATCATAACCTTGAAAAGCAGGTTCCTTCTCTAGTCAACTCTTTCCAAAAGAGTTTGCATTTCTAACAGTCTTTCCTCAGGCATCCTCTCCATTGTTTTAATGTAAAGCAGTTGGGCCATCTTCCTTAATATTGCTAATGTATTTGACAATAGAAGGTTTAGTAACCTAAAACCAGTCTCAGTGCTTCTAATTTTAACTTGCTTGAAGTTTTCCAACTTCAAATATTAAATCTCTCAGTCCAATATCTTTAGCCAAGCACATCAGTCCATTATAAATTTAACTTTAATCAACCTCTCTGGGCCTGGGCAGCAGAATGCAGCCAGCTCTCATGCCAGTAATGCAGTTCCAACAAAGTCCCCTGCAGCCTTTCCTTCCCCTTAGAAAGCTCATAAGCCAAGCCTCAAAGTTCAATACTTTCTCCACATAGCATTCTCAAACTCTCATCAGAATAGTCCATAAAACTTGGCTTACTACTCCAGAATGTGTCTTCAGTTGCAAGCACCAAGTATATGCCTGTTCCTCCAAAACAAAGGTTTCAAAAGACCAAATTCCACATGATCAGGTTCATCTCACCCCACATCGTGGCACCAACTTCTGTAGCAGACAGCTTCAGGTTTGCTGAGATGAACTTCCAGACCAGGCACACTTATGGAGGAAGGATTTATTGAAGCTTGCAGATCCAGGGGAAGTTCCCTAATGGCAGAAGAAGCTGGCCTGCCTTCACAGGACCAAACACACAGAAAAGCCACAAGCCAAAAGCCACACAGCACAGCATACCTCAGGAAATCCAGCTAAGCACACTTTGCATATCTTTAGATTGAAATCCTAAACCCACCACCACATCTTAAGATCCACCCAGTGCCACTGTCTCCCACCAGGTGGCTGCAGATGCAAACTACAAACTAATAAAACACTGACTGTATTGGGGGCCATCTATTCAAACTACCACAAGAGCCAATAGACTACCCACAGATTGGGAGAAAAATTTTGCCAGCTATACAACTGACAGAAGCCTAATGTGGTAGTTTGAATAGATGTCCCCCAATATAGTCAGTGTTTTATTAGTTATAGTTTGCATCTGCAATCACCTTGCTAGAGGCAAGGTCACTGGGGGCCGGTCTTAAGGTGTGGTAATGGGTTTGAGATTCCATTGTAAAGATATGCAAAGTGTGCCTAATAGGAGTTTCTCAAGTATGCTGTGGCTTGGCTGTAGTTTTGCTCTGTGTGTTGTGTGGCTGGTTGGTTTTTCTCTCTTGCTTGGCCCTGTGATGGCAGGCCAGCTTCTTCTGCCATTATGGAACTTCCCCTGGATCTGTAAGCTTCAATAAATAATATCCCTTCCTCCATAACTGCCTGGTCTGGAAGTTCATCTCAGCGAACCTGAAGCTGTCTGCTACACCTAATTTCTTGGATCTACAAAGAAATAAAAAAACCTAAACAATAATAAATCAAACAAAGACTGGAGAGATTAGTGGTTAAGGCATTTTCCTGAAAAGCCAAAGGACCTATGTAAGCCAGATGCACAAGGGTGTGCATGTGTCTGGAGTTCATTTACAGTGGCTGGAGGCCCTGGTGCACCCATTCTCTCTCCTCTCCCTCTCCCCCTCTCTCACATAAATAGTAAAAATAAAAATATTTTAAAAAAATCAAACAACCTATTCAAAAAGTGGGGCAGAGAACTGAACAGGGAGTTCTCAGAGTAAAAAATACAAATGGCAAACACACACCTAAGAAAATGTTCAACATCCCTAACCATCAGAGAAATGCAAATTAAAACAACTATGAGATTCCATCTTACCCCAGTAAGGATAGCAAACATTGAAAAATCCAATGAAAACAAATGTTTGCAAGGATGTGGAGAAATAGGAACCCCCATTCACTGTTGGTGGGAATGTAAGCTGCTACAACCTCTATGGAAAGCAATATGGAGGCTACAAAAAGGTTGACTATAGAGTTACCAACAGACCCAAGCCTCAGTTCAGAGATATTTGCTCAACCATGTTTATAGCTTCTCAATTCTCAATGGCTAAAAATTGGAATGAACCCAAATGTCCATCATTAGATGAATGGATAACCAAGATGTGGTATTATCTACATGATACAGCAGTAAGAAAAAAATGACACAATGAAATTTGTAGAAAAATGGTCAAACTTGGAACAGATCATTCTCAGTGAACTCACCCAATCACAGAAAGATAATCATTGCATGGTCTCACACATGTGTGGCTCCTAACCTGGATCAGCCCGATATGCTGACATACCTAATAGGCATCTTGAGAACTGGACAATAGGGAGGGTGGGGTGGGAAAGGAGGGTAAGGGTTGGGGGAGGACACAAAACTGGACCTAAATGAAACTGTTACCATAAAATCTTGTATCCTGAAAGACAGACTAAAAAGGTTGAATATTTATCAGGTCCTTAGAGGGAATACCTGAATAATAGGGCCCTGGAGAGGGTATGACAAAGACGAACCTTAATTTTCTCCTCCCTCTCTCTCCCTCCCCCTCTTCTCTTTCTATTTTATATTACCTATATTTTTCTTCCTTCTTTTCCCTTGGCACTGTCCTGTAACTCCCAGTACCAGAATGTGGTCAACATCCACAATGAGCTGTTGATCAGAGAGACCTACTTTAACTTTTTAAATGTTTTACTTTGCCCAATTCTAATTTCCCATGGCAAACTAAAATAAAAACATATTCCAAACAGAAAATATAGTAGCAGAATCTTTTGCATTCACTTCCTACAACAGCTTTTTCATTTAACCTCCTTATCTTAATCATAGTGGCACATTCATGGTGGCACTCAGGAGGCTAAGGTTGGTGGATTTCAAGTGTGAGGCTAGCCTGGATTACATGGTAAGACTTTGTCTCTAAATACAAAACAAAACAAAACAAAATTCTACCTTACATTCCTGGTGGTACTCCATAACTAACTACCATTGTTATTTCCTATATAAAATATCTTTCCACTTTATTTATTATCCCTTTCTCTAAAAGAGAACAATACAAGTGAGCTTAAAAAATATTTAACCCTCCCAGCACTTGGGAGGCAGAAATAGGAGGATTGCTATAAGGCCAGACAGGGACTACATAGTGAGTTCCAGGTTATCCTAGACTAGAGAAAACTCTTTCCTCATGTGTGTGTGTGTGTGTGTGTGTGTGTATATATATATATATATATATCTCTCTATATATATCTATCTATATCTATATATATATATATATATCCCATAGTAGCTTTGAGGCTTGGAGTTGGGAATATCACAAAACAAGGATTATAATGAATTTCTACATGATGTACAGAAAGATCTGTATTGACAGATATACGCTTGGAAGTAAATCTTGGAGTACCTCATGGAAGATGGATCCAAGCACAAGGTATTCCCAGTATAGTTATCAGGTGTGAAGGACAGGTTAAGGACTGTCAGAAATTAAGGTTGAGTACTTTCTGAAAGCCTACAATGTTAAACTCAGCAATTACTGATGCTGCTGGATTGGGGCACCCTGAGTATATATAGTATGCCTGGTAAACATATAAGCAACCTCTCCCTGTAAACAAGCTTACTACACATGTATTGGAAAAATTAATAAGACCTATAGGTGCTACTCTGTAGACACTCAGCTCCAAACTCCACAGTATTTCTCCAGTAAGCTAGTACAGTTAGAAGACAGATTAAGAGCTGGGCGTGGTGGTGCACACCTTTAATCCCAGCACTCAGGAGACAGAGGTAGGAGGATCACTGTGAGTTCAAGGCCACTCTGGGAATAGAGATTGAATTGCAGGTCAGCCTGGGTTAGAGTGAGACCCTACCTCAGGAAAAAAAAAAAAAAAAAAAAGAAGGCAGATTAAAAAGTCTTTGGTTCTGATATATTACAAGGTTCACAATCAATGTCTTTCTCAATGCACTCCTGTCATTGCTTTTTATGCACCTGCCTCACTCAGGACTGGAGAGGTTTATGATGCTTTCCAGTCGTTCAAGACTGTGGCCATGCATGACCTTCCTTATTTCACTTCACCTTCTAGGAACCATTACTCTTTTCACATCACCAGATAAATTTTTGTCTGTGGCACTGATTTTAGCTGTCCTTAGATAACTGGAAGCTCATTAGTTCTACCCAATAGAGTTATATTCTTTATGGCAATATGTCACAGGAGCTCTGTGTAACACACCTTTGCCTCCCATGTTTAGATTTAGTAGCAACTACCCTGGCCCCTGAGGGGACATAGTCACTGAAACTGTGCTTGGATTTTACCTGACATGACAAGGGACACTCTTTTCTGGCCTCAGACATTCTTATTACTAACCAAGTTCTTTAATCCTAATATTTTTTAAAATGTGTGTGTGTGTATGTGTGTCTCCTCTCTGTTATCAATTGTGTCTCATGTAAGGATCAAACCTAGAACCTTGTGCCATGTACATGAGTGCTATATTGCCAACTACAACCCAAGTCCTTAACAATGCTCTGGATTTACAAAATATAAATGAACTTACACCCTTGTTTTGTTGGTAACACAAAAATTTATAACTCTAAAACACTATAAACTCTTTGGTGGTGTCAACCATTTTTTTTATCTTTTAAAAATTTGTTTCAAATATATTTAATTTATTTATTTGAGAGAGAGAAAGAGGCAGAGAAAGAGGGAGAGAATGGGTACAGCAGGGCATCCAGCTACTGTAAATGAATTCCAGATGCATGTGCCCCCTTGTGCATCTGGCTTACTTGGGTCCTGGAGAATTGAACCGGGGTCCTTCAGCTTTGCAGACAACTGCCTTAACCACTAAGCCATCTCTCTAGCCCATTTTTTAATTTTTCATATTATTTACTTATTTATTAAAAAGAGGGAGAGAGAATGGACACACTAGAGCCTCCAGCTGCTGCAAACCAACTCTAGACACATGCACCACCTTGTGCATCTAGCTTACGTGGGTCCTGGGGAATTGAACCTGGGTCCTTTTGCTTTGCAGGCCAGTGCTTTTAATTGCTAAGCCATCTCTCCTGCCTAGTATAGACTTTTTTTTTAATGTGATTTATTCTGTTCATCTTTTCAAATAATTTTTTTAAGTAGAAACTTTCTATGGATGCATCATATGTTGGTATCATCATTTCCCTCCTCCCTGACCCTACTCCACTGAGGTCACACCTTTGTGGTACTGCTGGTATCACCACGGTGTTTTGGGTTGTAAGTTGTGAGAGCAGCAGTCAGTCATTGAGGGAGGACAAAGCTATGTCTCTGGACATTTCTTCCCACCCTGTGGCTTGCATTCTTTCTGCCCCCTTTTCCACAAACTTCTCTGAGACTTAGTAGGTGTGTTTTAGCTCTCTTTGGTGTTGAATTCTCAGCAGCTTCTGGATTTTGAGTATACTTAGTGTCTGTCTTCATCACCCTGACCCAGGTTATCAGGCTCATCATGGAAGCAGCACACTTGCTCATCTCCCCAGTTCCAATGTTTTAGGTGATTAGACTTTCAAACAAATATTCATTGGCAGATTAACATTTCATTTTCATGAAACCCTTACATGGAGGGCAAAATATGTAATTTTATGCAAAAATATTTATAAGTTTACAGATAAATTTATATTGTTAAAATAAATAAGGATTAAAAATCTATATAGTATGTTCTTAAGTTTGTCAAAATATAGTTTCAGTTCATAATAAATATTTTATATACACATACATATATCCACATATACATACCTACACATACATATGTATGTGAAAATTAAAAATGACTATTATGTTGATAAAGTTGTAAAAATAAAATGCATGGGCAAATATGTTCTTTG
The DNA here is from genome assembly GCA_036365145.1 of Orientallactaga sibirica. NCBI lineage: Eukaryota > Metazoa > Chordata > Mammalia > Rodentia > Dipodidae > Orientallactaga > Orientallactaga sibirica. Next base: position 5,115,521 of record JAEOAD010000240.1, read on the forward strand.
AAAACAACAAATGAAAATACAGAATATTTCTTCTTGAATTTTCTTGAAGTGATCCATCTTTCAAGTATTGATAAGGTACAGTGCATGCTGTATACTCTGAACCTGTTATTTCTATTTCTTCTTTGATTTTTGCATTTACCCCTTGGGAAAAATTCCTATAAAATTACCATGAGGTCAGGACTAAGTTTGTGGCCTAATCCAGCTTTCTTTCCTAGGGAGGAATACAGACTTGATATGGAGTTTAAAAAATTTTGTTTTGTTTCTTTCTATTTATTTCTTAGCAACAGACAGAGAGAAAGAGAAAGAGGGAGAGAGAGAGAAAGAGGGAGGGAGGGAGAGAGAGAGAGATAATGGGCACAAAAGGGCCTCCAGCCACTGCAAATGAACTCCAATTGCATGTGCATCTGGCTTATGTGGGTACTGGGGAATGGAGCCTTGAACTAAGGTCCTTAGGCTTCACAGGCAAGCTCTTAACTGCTAGGCCATCTCTGCAGCTCCTGGTATGGAGTTTTCATCAAGAACCAGCAAGGCTAGACGTCTATAGGCAATTCACTAGAACAGAAATAGTTTAAGTAAGCTCTTTCTGTTAACAATGTAAGCCTCAAAGATAATGGTAACAGGTAAAGGTGGGAGGGAATGAGAGGGTAGGAGGGAGGACAAGGGGGGGGATACAAATTGGGACCCAAAAGGGAAAAATACTACAAAACCCTTTACTCTGAACAACAGGCTAAAACAGTGATCCTTCAGCAGGCCTACAGAGGGAATACTCAAACCACAGGAACCTGGAGAGAACATGATGAAGGCCAACTTTAATCTTGTCCTGCTTCTCTTTCTCTTCTCCCTCCCTCCCTCCCTCCCCCCTCTCTCTCTTTCTCTCTCTCTCCTCTCTATACTCACTTTCTCTTTTATATTATATATCTTTTTCCTCCCGCACCTTCCTAGGTGCAGACTTATAACTCCCAGTGCCAACAGGGGGTTAACTTCCACAATGAGCTGTTGATCTGAAACACCTACAAGGTTCCCCTCAAAAAGACAGACTTCGGTCAGAGTACTTGGTGACCCACCAAAGGTTAATGGTAAGACCGTACTGTCGAAGAGAGCATACGTGTGTGAGACCAAACACAGAGAGAGACCTGGCCATAATATGGAAGAAGATCAGTCCCCAGACACTTAGCTAGTCTAGTACCAGAAGGTGCTACACGAGCAACTGGGGGAAAATGTCTGACATTGGTCCAAACAACCTGCAGTCTAAGATACCCAGCAGGAAACAATCTGACGTAATGCTCATAAAAGTGCAGTAGTGGCAAACAGCCACGGTGGGTTACCAACTGCTCTTGATTTGGCTAATAAATCCATTCAGTGGAATGGAACTCATTGCTGGAACTGGGAAATAAGTCAAAGCCATGTACAAAAAATGAGCTCAGTCTCCAAGATCTAGAGGCCGCCAAATGTGGGCTAGAAGAGAGCCAATGTATATAAAGTTCCCTCCAAAACATATATGGTTATCCCTTCTATCTAGTACTAACTTTTCTCTCCGTTGGAGAATTTGCTTATCTCTTTTCAGGTGGACAACGAACCTGAAGGGAGGATCAGCTAACCACACCTCACCAGCTGAAGCCATAGAACAATGCAGGGGAAGGGCAAGAATACAGCGCTCAAGGCGATCACAACACCAGAAAAAGGCTGAAGGAGATAAACACAGAGAACATCCAACTCCAACTAAGCCAGATATCCAGAGACACAGAGGCTCCCAAAACCTCATCAAGGAAGCAGAACTAAAATGACCCCAATGTGGCTCAGGGAAACTCGCGGAAGAGGGGGCGGAAAGATTGTTAAGAGTCACAAGTTGGGGCATTATGCACAGAGACTGGGGCCTATCCACCAGAACTCTTGAGCAAACTCACAATGCACGATCCACATTCCCCATTGATGAGGGCCCCTTTGAAAGTGGGAGGACGAGGAGGAGGACAATGGAACCAATACTATGAATGTAAAATCAGAATAATATAAATAAAAATATATATATTTATTTAAAAAAATAATAATGGTAACAAAATCATTGAAATTTTATAAAATATTTTGTAAGATTTATTTATATTTATTTATTAAAGACAGAGGATAGAGAGAGAGGGAGTAAGAATGGGCACACTTTTAGCCACTGCAAATGAACTCCAGATGCATGCATCACCATGTGCATCTGGTATATGTGGGACCTGGAGAATCAAACCTGGCTCCTTAGGCTTTGCAGACATGTGCCTTAACTGCTAAGCCATCTCTCCAGCCCCAAAAGCATTGAACTTTTTTGAATCTTGGTCCCTATTTGGGGATTTCCCAGAAGATGAGATTCCAATTTATTTCATTTAGTTGTGGACTTGCATATTCACAAACATACATACACATGCACACATTATCTATACAAGTGCCTAAGCTTATAAATATCCATATGTAGGTGGGTGCACAAGTGTATCCATATGCATGTGTATGCCAGAGGAAAAACTCGAGTGTAGTTCCTTGGGCACCATCACCTTTTTTTTGGAAAGGGTCTCTCACTGGCTTGTAGCTCACCAAATAGGCTAGCTTGGCTTCCCAGTGAGCCCTAGGGATCTGTCTCCACTTCCCTAGTGCTGGGATTATAGGCATGTGCTACCGTGCCCAGCTCATTTTTATGTGGGTTCTGAGGATTGAACTTAAGTCCCCATGCTTTCAAGGCAACCATTTTATCTACTAAGCTATCTATCTCCCCATCCCTAGGAATATAATTTAACAAAATAAAATTTTGGGGGTTTCATTATCTGACTTATTTCCACTGAAACTATAGCTAATTATATTTGATGTTGTAAAAAAACTATATTTGAAAGATGCTCTAAAATGAACTTTCACATTTAGGAAAGGGCTCAACATAAATGTGTTATTCAATAAAGAAGAGTTTGCATGCATTTTGATAATAGATCGATGTTTAAATGCTGGACTAGGTGATCCAAATTTAACAGCCAACACATTTTTTAATAACTGTCTCTCCCAATATATCTCAAATGCACTCTATTAGTAGACATGACAGTCCAATTATCTCCATGGTGCTTAGCATTTCATGGCGGCCCAGTGCCAAAAGCAGAATACAGGGTGGGAAATATGCCAAAGAAGTTAACTGATTTTAAAAGCTAAATATTGCTAGTGCTGAAAATTCAGGGTTTATGTGAGGCTAACTCTCTTGACCCTGGTTAAACTAATCATATAAGTAAATATATTGGCACCTACTTAACTCATAACTCTTTCCTTTTATATTCTGCAATATATAAAAAGATGTGGGTATGTCCATTTTTCTACAAGTGTTAGTAAAATTCTATGTCACATGAAATAGAAATGTTTGTTTCACTTATCAGTGGAGAATATAAAACAATACAAATATAAGTTGATAATCCATTATATTGATCTGACCTATATAACTAAATCTACAATACAGAGAAATTAGCCTTTTAAAAAGGAGGAAATGGAGGCTGAAGAGATGGCTTAGTGGTAAAAGCACTTGCCTGCAAGGCCAAAGGACCCAGGTTCAATTCCCCAGGACCCACATGAACCAGATACACAAGGTGGCTCATGCATCTGGAGTTCATTAGCAGCTACTGGAGGCCCTGTTGCATGCATTCTCCCTCCCCCCACCTCTTTCTCTCAAACAAATAAATAAAATAATAAAAATATTTAACAGAGGAAATATGAGCAAATTGGGTAAACTAAAAATAAGATGGGTCCAACTACAGGCCATATGAGAGTTTATGTTCTGTCAGTTTACAACTAGTAAGGAAAAACATTAGAAACAGAAGGTTACTCATATAAAAGTCTAAGTGAGTTTAAATACTAGGGCCACACCTAATAGTGCTAGGTCCACAGTAGAAATTCGAAGAAGGTATAATGAATGGCTAAGTTAATGAACAAATAATCAAAATAGAACTGAGGAACTCAGAATAACTGAGCTCCAGGCCTTCTTCTACCCACCTAGCCACACAAAGCAAGATATAACACCTATATTGACTGTGTGGCTACAAAGAGCTGAAACAAGCACATGCATTACACTGTAACCATATGAGGTAGGACAGTTGTGCTCATTCCATGAACAAGAGAAACAAGACAAAAAAGGCAAATAACTTGAGATGGAAGAGCAAGGATGCAAAAATCAGGTCGTCTAGTTTTCAAACTCTCAAGCTACCCAGAGCATTACATATACTCTCTCTATTATAATAACACATCTTTACTTCCAAGCTATATCTTCATCATTGATAAAACACTGTGTTTAGGTTGGTTTCCTAATTCCATAAAAATGTGAAAAAGTGCATATGGATATCAATGTGTGATAAGAACACTAAACATGTTGATGAGCTTTGCTTGTCAAGTGTCAGGTACTGAGCAAGCCATCAGTCCCCTTTATGACTCAACTCTGCCACTGTAGCACAAATATGCAGACAAGGCATAACTACATGGACAATGCTGCAGTATCATGGACAACATTGCAGTGAGGCACCATGGACAATGCTGCAGCGAGGCACCACGGACAACGCTGCAGTGAGGCACCATGGACAAGGCTTTAGTGAGGCACCATGCACAAGGCTACACTGAGGCACCACGGACAACACTGCAGTGAGGCACCATGGACAATGATGCAGTGAGGCACCATGCACAAGGCTGCAGTGAGGCACCATGCACAAGGCTGCAGAGTGAGGCACCATGGACAATGCTGCAGTGAGGCACCATGCACAAGGCTACACTGAGGCACCATGCACAAGGCTACACTGAGGCACCACGTACAACACTGCAGTGAGGCACCATGGACAACGATGCAGTGAGGCACCATGCACAAGGCTGCAGTGAGGCACCATGGACAAGGCTGCAGTGAGGCACCACGGACAACACTGCAGTGAGGCACCATGGACAACGATGCAGTGAGGCACCATGCACAAGGCTGCAGTGAGGCACCATGCACAAGGCTGCAGGGTGAGGCACCATGGACAACGCTGCAGTGAGGCACCATGCACAAGGCTGCAGTGAGGCACCATGGACAATGATGCAGTGAGGCACCATGCACAAGGCTGCAGTGAGGCACCATGGACAAGGCTGCAGTGAGGCACCATGGATAATGCTGCAGTGAGGCACCATGGACAAGGCTGCAGTGAGGCACCATGGACAACGCTGCAGTGAGGCACCATGCACAAGGCTGCAGTGAGGCACCATGGACAACGCTGCAGTGAGGCACCATGGACAACGCTGCAGTGAGGCACCATGGACACGCTGGAGGCACCATGCACAAGGCTGCAGTGAGGCACCATGCACAAGGCTGCAGTGAGGCACCATGACACAGTGAGGCTGGCAGTGAGTGCACCATGGACAACACTGCAGTGAGGCACCATGGACAAGGCTGCAGTGAGGCACCATGCAAGGCCAGTGCACCATGGACAACGCTGCAGTGAGGCACCATGGACAACGCTGCAGTGAGGCACCATGCACAAGGCTGCAGTGAGGCACCATGGACAACGCTGCAGTGAGGCACCATGCACAAGGCTGCAGTGAGGCACCATGCACAAGGCTGCAGTGAGGCACCATGCACAAGGCTGCAGTGAGGCACCACGGACAACACTGCAGTGAGGCACCATGGACAACGCTGCAGTGAGGCACCATGCACAACACTGTAGTGAGGCACCATGGACAAGGCTGCACTGAGGCACCATGCACAACACTGCAGTGAGGCACCATGGACAAGGCTGCACTGAGGCACCATGCACAAGGCTGTAGCAAGGCACCATGGACAAGGTTACAGTGGAGCACCATGGGATGGGCATGCTGGTACAGGCAGAGCCCTGCTTGTCATGCATCAGACTCTGCATTCAATTTCCAACACCACAGATATATAAAAGAGTCTGTGTTTGACCATCAGCCTATAATTTGCTCCAGTATGTCCCTAATATATACATAATAAAGGTATATTTAGGTGAGTTTTAGATAAAGCAAATTTAAGAATATTCCACATTTGTGCTAGAAGAAATCTTGAAACATCAGATGTTCACATCTTCCAATTTCACAACTCCAATTTAGAATGTATGACTTATCTTCTAATGGATTCTGGGGCTAGAGAATGCAGTCAATCACCAGACTAATCCCTGTCAGTTTTCATAACCAGAGGAGAAGCAAATGTCTTCACCTATGATGTAGTCTGGTTTCCAGGCTGGGTCATGTAGACTTATCTTGTAAATCCATGGTCTACTATCTTAACCCTTGTTCCAACTATGTCTGATAATTCATAACAACTTAGATATTTCATTCAGCAAATGGTCTGATATTGTATACATAGCAGTAAGTTAGAATTTGGTGGAAGTAGAAATTAATTTTTTTTGTATTCTTAAGCAATATATTCTTAAAGTTTGAGATATGACCTCTTAAAAGTATTAATTAGTGATATGCTTGATGAAAATTAATGAACATGAACTATTATTAAATGATTACATGAAAACAATTCCAATATATTTTAAACATTAAGTCGAAAAATTTTAAATGATTAAAACTGTACAAAGAATGTTCTTTCTAACCACAGTGAGATTATACTAGAAAACAATTATAGAAATATACCAAGACATTAAAATTATTTTGAAAACTAAATTTCATATTTCTTAATAATCCACAGATAAAATACAGTATATAATGATAAGCAATAAAGTGTTTTTAGAGCTGGAGAGATAGCTTAGTATTAAGGTGCTTGCCTGCAAATCCAAAGGACCAAATTTCGATTCTCCAGGACCCCCACATAAGCCAAGGTGGCACATGCTTTTGAACTTCATTTGCAGCAACTGGAAGCCCTTACATATTCATTCTTTCCCTTTCTCCCCTTCCAGCACCCCCCTCTCTCAAATAAACAAATGCTTTTTAAAAGTGGTTTTAACTAAGTGAAAATGGAAAACAAGGGGTTAAGAGGATGGTTAAGTGGGTAAAGCCCTTACTATGCCAGCATAAGGGCCTGAGTCTGGATTCCCAGAAGCCATGTAAAAATGTCAAATGTAGTGGAGAGTGCCTGTAATCCCAGCTCCAGGAAAACAGAAAAAGAGGGGTCCCTTGGGCTTGCTAATCAGCCAGTCTAGATTAACTGGTAAACTCTTGCCTCGTGGAGAGATCCATTCTCAAGCAATGAAGTGAAGAACAACTAAATAAGATAGTTGATATTGACCTCTGGCCTATATGTGCATACACACACACACACACACACACACACACACACACACACACAATAAAATGGAAAACAAAATCTCTAAAGCTGTGGGTGTAGCCCAGGCAGTATGCATAGGGAATTGTGCAGCATCAACCACCTACTCTAGGAAAGGAGGAGCTTAAACAACTTAAGAGCAACTGTACTGAACCTTAAAAGTGGTAACACGGAAGTCAGTGGAACAGAAAAGAGAGATACAACAGAAAATTGATATGAAACTATCAAAAATATCATAAACAGGACTGGAGAGATGGCTCAGTGGTTAAGGTGCTTACCTGCAAAGCATAAAGACCTGGGTTTGATTCCACAGTACCCACATAAGCCAGAAACACAAAGTGGCACATGCATCTGAAGTTTGTTTGCAGTGGCTAGAGGCCCTGGTTCATTCTCTCTATCTCTGTATCTCACTGATTGCAAATAAATAAAATATTTTTAAATATCTTAGACATCTAGTCAAACTTGTTAGAATAAGAAAATAAGCATATTATTAATTTCAAAAATAATAGTGGCATCAATACAATTTGGCATTTATTAAAGGGATAATAATTATCATGAAATACTTGATGTCAATAACCTTGACTATTTAGATGAGATAGACAAACTTCTTAAAAATTTCCAAAGTTCACTTAAAAATAATTTAAATAGATGTGTGGCTATTAAACAAATTGAATTTTTAGTTAAAAACCTTATCATAGAGAAAATTATAGGCTTCCATGAAGAATTTTATTAAACATTTGAGACCAAAATAATGCTGTTATGGACAAATTCTTGTAGAAAATAGAAGACGGATCATGTAAGAACAGCAGTTATTATAAGGGGGCAAGGCAATGCCTCTGGACATTCCCTACCACTCTGTGGCTTTTACATTCTTTCCACCCCCTCTTATGCAAAGTTCCCTGAGCTGTGGTAGGTGTATTTTAAGTCTACTTTAATGTTGAGCTCTCAGCAGCTTCTGGATTTCCGCTTTGGTGCTTTTTGAGTATCTTCAGTGACTGTCTCTGTGACCCTGATGGTGGTTGGCAGGCTTGCCATTGAAGAAGAACTCTTGATCATCTTGCCAATTCCTCAGTGTTTTCACCTGGGCCTTGGCTGATGTGTAAGGGGTGGTTTGTTTTCTCAGTTCTCATTCTTTGTGAAAAAGAAAAATAGATTCTCCAATGGAGAATGAGGCCAGCATACATTCAATGGGATAAACATTGTTAATTAAGAGATTTTGATGAGTGTTGCCTTTCTTTTGGCTAAAGGCTAGTGGAAGCTTCTCATTGGAGTTTATGATCTTGGTCTCCACAGGATTCTCCACAGGTTTCCAATTCCAGCTATGGGTTCCTTTCCACTGAGCTGATTTGTTAGCCAATCAGAGATCCATTGGGTACCCACCTAGGCTGAGCACCACGATTGTACAAGCATGTCCATCTTGTCAGGTTGATTGCTTTTATATAGCAGTGCCCCCTGCTAGCACGCAAGTTTATTGGTCATTTTCCCCCAGTAACTCATGTCATTCTTTCCAGCACTATCTGGGCAGAACATCTGGGAACTGGCTTGCTATATGTCTGGATTAGCATACATGTGGTATCTTCAGCAATAGGGCCTTTTTACTTCAGACAGGTAATCAAATGCTTTGACAGAAACTTGTCTTGTTTTGGGGACTTTGTAGGTCTCTCCAAAAACAGCTCAATGTAGTTTGTAAATGATTTCTGGTACTTGGAGTTACAGGGCAGAGCTAAATGTTTTAGTGTTAGGCTTCATCCCACCCTCTGCAAGACCAATCTTACCAGACAATTTTTTCATGCTCCTTATGAAGGTTATATTACTTGGTCTGCTATCCAGGAGAAAGGTATCTATGGAATGAATTAATTTTGATTTTAGTTTTGTGTGTATCTCCCCCTCCCTCCCATTCTCATTCCCCAAACATGTTCCGTCCCTATTATCTGACATTGAATTGCCTTTCAGGTATACCTACAACTCAAGGTCTTCCAGGTTAGATACCACAAATGAGGGAGAACGTTTGTCTTTCTGTGCGTGTTTGAGTTCACTTAGTATGATCTGTTCCAAGTCCATCCATTTTACTACAAATTTCATTGTATCATTTTTCCTTACTACTGAGTAGAATTCCATTGCATATGTGTACCATATCTTCATTATCCAATCACAAAATTATGGACATCTGGGTTGAATCCAGTTTTTAGCTATTGTGAATTGAGCAGCTATAAACATGGTTGACAAATATCTCTATGAGTGAAGCCTTTAGAGTAAATTCCCAGTAAAGGAATAGCTGGGTCAGTTGATTGTTCTATTTTCATCTTTTTCAGGATTCTCCTGAAACCTCTATGAGGTTTGATTTAATCCCTACCATGCTGGAGGGTTTATGGGATTTAGTGTTTTGATCTTTTTTTTGCCCACTCTAGTTTTTGTTATGGTGCTTGTCCCTTGTAGGCTCTTGAGGTTGGTTGGTCAACTCTTCTGTGTGGAATATTTCCTGAAGTATTCTCTGCAGGCGTGGCTTTGTGTTTGTCATGGAAGGTTTCCTTTCTCCATTAGTTATGAGGGTTACTTTCTCTAGGTACAGTAGTTTGGGTTGGAAGCCATAGTTTTTTAGGCTTTGCAGTGTTCCATTCCCAGCTCTTCTGCTTTTCATTGTTTCCATTGAAAAACCTGAGGTAACTCTGTTGGGACTGCCTTTGCATGTAATGAGTTATTTATCTCTTGTTGCTTTTAGCACTCTCCCTTTGTTTTCATTGTTTAGAGTTTTAAGTATGATGTACTTTTGAGATTTTCTTCTATGGTTCTGTTTGCTGTTCTGGAAATTTTTTTGTAATTGGATGGGCCTCTCCTCTTTTGCAAAATAGGGTATTTTTTCAGTAATTTTGTTGAATATGTTCTCTATGCTTCTGGCCTGGATTTCTCCCTTTTCTGGTATACCCAAGATTCAGATGTTTGGTCATTTTAGAGTATCCCATATTTTTCCCCATATTCTGTTGACATAAATTTTTGAACTTGTCAAAGTTTTTGGACTCCCAATCAAGTTCTTCTGTCTTGTCTGCCAGCTCAGAGATTCTGTCCCCCACATGATTGACTCTGTTAGTAAGGGCTTCTAGAGAGGCTTTTAAAAGTCTGTTTGATTTTTGTTTTCTGTTGTGTTTATCTACATCATGTCCCTCTCTGTTTTTGAGGTCCAGTTTCAGGTCAAGGTTTGAGTTTGTTGATGCTTCCTAGAATTCATTATTGCATTTGACCATGTCTTCATTAAGCTTAATCAGTTTGTTGTTAAACTCCTCCATTTGTTGACTTACTTTCACTTCATTTATCTATTTTGAGGTCTCTCTGGTTTTCTTCAATTATTTTGAGCCTAGTGATAAGGGTTGTGTGCATTTCATTTATATGATTGTTGGTTATTTGAGGATTTGCTTCCAGCTCAGCAATTTGCTTGGTCTGGTTACCATAGATTATTGTGCTTTCATTTTGGGATTCAATTTCTGTTGTTTCCTGTGTGTTTTGATTGGAGACTTCCATTGTGGAACCATGCATCCTTGGTGGAGAGCTCTCAGTTTGTTGACTTTCATTCAGTTTTTGTGTTGGGGTATACCCATCTCAGGGTAAAAGTCTAATTTTTGTTAAGAAGAAAGCAAATATTTGTCTCTGCAGGGTCTGCAGTGAGTGTTCTGCTTTATGTTTGAACCAGATTGGAGGGGAATGGGGTTACAACCACAGATGCACAGGTTGTGGAGGTTGCAAGTAGGCCAGAAGCTCTGGCCTTGTGGCTGAAATGAGAGCTGATTTGGAGGACTGGCATCTCTTCAGCCCGTGTCTTCAAACATGCCTTGCCTGTGGGGCTCAGGAGCAGTGGCACTTTCCCTTATTCCCCCTCTGTACCCCAGCTGATAAGGTTGTGGAGGTGCATGGATTACCCTGTGGGCTCTCTAGGTACTCCTTTGCTCCCTGGCTGAGATAGAAGTGAGGTGCCAAGGAGGCAGTATGAATACCTATTAGGGAATGTGACCAGCAGGGTGACAGGGAAATGGTAGAGCCTGCTTCAATAGATCAGGCCTGACTGATGGATCCTGGAGGTGCCGCTTTGGGGTGTCAGTCTACAGAAATGTCTGGGGCAGGAATTCAGGAATGTGGAGGTGGCAGGAGGTGTGGCTTGGTGCCAGTCAGAGGAGGTGACTGAGGCTGAACATGGGCTCATCTGTGTCTACTTGCCCCCAGTAAGCAGGCTTTCCTTGAGGTTCTGTACCACTAGTGAGCACTTCCCTGGCTGCTACCTATTCTCGGTGAGCAGGCTTTCCTCCCTTTATTAATTGTTTACTAAAGGTAGGACAGGTCCCAAGACTTGAGGTTAATAAATTATGGGGAAACCCTCCTGAACCCACAAGTCTTGCATAAACAACACTGTAGTCTGGTGGTTCTCTACATACCCCAGCAGGGAGCAGCAAGCCAGGGCCTACTCTTGTACATGCATGTAGGGTCTCAGCCACCCCACACAGGCAGCAGGGAAGCCAGGAATCTGGAAACCAGGAGCTCTGGAGCCAGGAGCCTGGCCTGCTCACACTGGAGGCGTGCAGGGTCCAACCGGCCCCACACCAGCAGCATGGCAACTGGTTGCTGGAGAACCAGAAGTCAAGGAACCAAGAACCCAGGCTACTTCCACAGCCCAGGTAGGGTCAAAAACACCCCACAACAGCAGCAGGGGTACAGAGAGCCCAGGCCTACTCACTCCATATTCACACCCTCCAGTGCAGAGGAACTGGGAGAAGGGAGCTGAGAACCTAGGTTCACTATCTCTGCAGGTCTGCAGGGTCCAACCAGCCCCACATCAGCAGCAGGAAAAGTAGTAGCATGGGAACCAGGACCCTATGCTTAATCACACACCCTGTGCACACACCCTCCAATGCAGGGGAACCAGGAGTCAGGAGCCCCAGCTGCCTATATGCAGGGTCCAAGCAGCGCCATATCAGCAGTGGTACCAGACTCAATTCCCTTTCTTTAACCTCCTACTCCAAGACCCTCAAGCTACTAATATTCTTCTGATTTTCAGAGTTCTCCTCTCCTGAATTTCATGAGTAAACTTTTATGGCACTCGTTTTTTTTTTTTTTTTTTTTTTTTGGTTGGGCTGATTTTATTCACCACAATGCTTTTTGTTTTCCTCCAGGAAAACAATTATGTGTGTGAACCAATTGGCAGAATTTATATTGCTGAACTGAAATCTATGGTAAGACCAAAATATCAATGCGTTTAATCCATTTCTCACTGATAGAAATTTTGGGTTGTTTCCACTTTTGAAAGGAAAAAAAGTAATTGCTCATGTGTAAATCTTTGTATTTCTTTTGGGAAATATCTTGAAGGGATATGGCTGAGATATATCATTAGGTACATTTAACTTCATTGAAGAAAATCAAACTTATACAGTAGTCATTGCAGGTTCCATTCCCATAAGATATGTGAGTTCCAATCACTTGACATGTTTCATAACCCTTGTGGTATATTTTTGTTTAGGTTTGTGATCAGTTTTATCGTAGGCATTTTAGTGAAAGTACAGTGGTTCACTCCTTTTGCTTTTCATTTCCATTTTCCTTATGTGCTAGTCAGCTATATATATTTTCTTTGGAGAAGTATCTAAATAGTTAATTTACTGTGTTGGCAATGTAACTAAGACTGTTAAGCCAGTGGAGGGCTTACCTAATATGAGAGACTGAATAAAATACATACATATTTAATTTTTAATATATAAGTACATATTTTCAGAGACAGGAATATATATGCATAATGTATATGCACATCTATATGTGCATAATGCATATGTACATCTATTAGGTTGTTCTCTTATTGCTGAGTGGTGGAAAATGAAAAATGTTCTAAATACAGATCATTTAATGACATGGTTTGCAAATCTATTTTCATGTGGCTATCTTTCAAAAAAACTGTGTCTTTTGAAGAGTTTGTATGTTATCTTTAAATTTTGAAGAAACCTATGAAATTATCATTTTTCTTTATTGCTTGCAATTTTTGGTAAGACATGTTTCTCTAAACAAAGGCTTAAATTAGGTGTGCTTTATAACCAAATAAATTATCTACAAATGCCTTTGATTTCCTTAGGTTCTCACACTACCCATTTCTTCCTTTCAAATTTTCTTTCTAGCGTAATCTATGAAGATTTTGGCTTTTATCTCATTTTGAAAGTTATCAAAATAAGTTGTCAAAATTTAGTACCTAAAATGTGTTCTAGAACTGTAAACACCTTCCCTATGATGAATCCATACTAACCACCCCCCTCAACTATTTACTCTTTTTAAAATAATTTATTTATTTATATTATTCTAATTTTACATTCATAATCGTGACTACATTATCCTCCTCCCTGTCCTCCCTCTTCCAAAGGGACCCTCATCAATGGGGAATGTGGGTCATGCATTGTGGGGGTAGTCAAGAGTTCTGGGGGGCAGGCCAAGTCTCTGTGCATAATGCCCCAACATGTGGCTCTAACATTCTTTCTGCCCCCTCTGCTGCGAATTTCCCTGAGCCACATTGGGGTCATTTTAGTTCTACTTCAGTGATGAAGGTTTTGGGACCCTCTGTGTCTCTGGATATCTGGTTTCTATCAGAGTTCTTGATGACCCACCAAAGGTTAATGGTAAGACCCTACTGTCGAAGAAAGCACATGCATGTGAGACAAAACATGGAGAGACCTGGCCAGAATTTGGAAGAGTGCCAGTCCCCAGACACTTAGCTAGTCTAGTGCCAGAGGGTGCTACAAGAGCCACTGGGGGGATAATGGCCGACATCTGTCCAAACAACTCGCAGTCTAAGCTACCCAGCAGGAAACAACCTGACATAATGCTCAAACAAGTGCAGTAGTGGCACACAGCCATGGTAGGTTACCAACTGCTCTTGATTTGGCTAATAGATCCACTCAGTGGAATGAAACTCATTGCTGGAACTGGAAAATAAGTCAAAACCATGTATAAAAATGAGCTCAGTCTCCAAGATCAAGACACCACCAAATGTGGGTGAGAAGAGGGCCTATGCATACAAAACTCCCTCTAAAATATCTATGGCCATCCCCATCTATCTAGTACTAACTTCTCTCTCCGTTGGAGAATTTGCTTATCTTTTTCAGATGGACAACGAACCTGAAGGGAGGACCAACCAATCACACCTCACCAGGGCTCCAGCTGAAACCACAGAGTAATGCGGGGGAAGGGCAAGAGTACAGCGTTCTTGCTGATCACGACACCAGAAAAAGGCTGAAGGAGATCAACTATTTACTCTTATGGCTAGCCCCTTCTAAAGTCCCATTTTTAAGCACTGTACTTAATTTTTAGGAGTCACTGTTTCACCTTTGTTTCCAGGTACTCTGAATCAAATAAGAAGATCCTACACTCAATTAATTCTATTACCCTTTCACTATATAGTATCCATATTCTTGTCTACATTTCCCTCCTGATCTATCTAAAATTCCATAGTCATACTATCATAGTAATTCACTCACACTGTCATCTCCATTATGCCTTTCTTGCTCAGAATATTCACTAGGCTGAACTAAAGTCTAGTTAAACAATTTATTCTTCCAGCATGCCTCTGCAACAGAGAAAAGGTGGAGAAAAACAAAGACCTTGGCTCACTAATCTCCTGACCATGAAACCATATATTGTACACTCCAAATTCAGCCAGACATCTATTTCATGCTCTCATTTCCTAAAATCTACTAGAACATTTTCTCCACCAACTCTGTCTCCTGTACCACTGAGAAAAAGAGATTCCATAATTGCCCACTACATATCTTTGCATTTTCATGTGTTACCTTGAATGAGATGTCCATGCTCAGTAGAGGAAAATTCTACCATCTACATAGAAAATCTCATTTCATTCTCTTCTCCCTACTCAAAACACTCATTCACCCCAGTTTATCATCCAAGCTGTTTGGTCCAACATATTAATTCTACCTTTCTCTTGAATTATTTGCACCCTAATATGTACATATACATGCTTCCACTTTTCATTTTCAAAAAACAAAACAAGTATGTTTGACACCATGCCTATATTAACTACCATACCTATTCTCTTTTCCATTAGAGGAATACTGGAAAGATGGGTTTACGAAATCTATCCTCTCAGCATTGGAGTTAAACAAAATCAAGTTTTTTTTCTTGTTACTTTACCAAAACTGTTCTTACCATACTTATTGAGGGGGACAATTCTGTCCTTTTTTATTTCCATGACTAAAATATTATTCATCCCAAGTAAATTATGGTTGAAGTTATATCCCATTTATTTTGTAATTTTTGAATATCAAAAATATCTCATGTGGCATCTGAAACAATGGCTCAGTGGTTAAAGGTACTTGTTTACAAACATGTGACATGGGTTCAATTCCCCAGAACCCAAATAAATCCAGATATAAAAAGTGGCACAGGCATCTGATATTGGTTTGCAGTGGCAAGAGGCTGTTTCTTTTTAAATCATGTATAGGGCTGGGGAGATAGCTCAGTCAGTAAAGAGTTTGGTCCCCAGTACTCAGGTAAAAATTTTGACCACGGTGTAACACCTGTAATTTCATACTGAGAAGGCAGAGACAGAAGAATCCCTCAGACTCATTGGCTGGTCTAGCCTAAACAGTAAGCGCCAGGCCAATGAGAGACCCTGTCTCAAAAAGGTGATGAGAACCCTGGGGATGGCACCCAAGGTTGTCCTTTGGACTACACACACACACACACACACACACACACACACACACACACACACAATATTTTACATGTAAATTTAAATTCTATTTAAATGAATGACCAAAGAACTGTTTTAAAAACCAAACAGGAACATATTATGTTTTACTAGTCATACATTTAGGTAGAATAATAAAGTTTAAAACTTTTCTGAGACTTATGAAGGGCTAACAACAATATGAATTATTTGTCTGGGGTATAGATCTTTATGCATGCTAGGAAGCACTCTGCCATGGTGCCCCCAAATGACTTTACCAAAACAGTTATTTAAAGATTTATACATGATTAAAATTTTCTCAGTTTATATCTTAAAATATAATTTATAATTAAGTTACATAAAATGCATGAGTTGCCACTTCAGACATTAGAAACAAAGTCTCTCCTAACACTTTGTACTTCACTTAAGAAAAAAATTGGGACAAGAACCTCAGTAAGTACAAAAGTAATTCACAGCAGTAGTCACGGCAACTATCATCATTTATGTCTTCTTACATGACAAATGTGAACTTCATAAGACTTTTCTTATTTATTTTTGATTACTTTTTGAGACAGTACCTCTCTATGTAGCCCTGGCTGTCCTGGAACTCAGTATGAAGATCAGGCTGGCTTTGAACTTGCATTGATTTTCCTGCCTGACACTTGGTGCTGGAAGTATAGGCACGAGCTACCTTGCCCAGCCCCGCTTCTAATTTATCAATCAGAATCAAATCCATTTGGCCTCAGCTGATGTTACTATTTGCAAAATGTAATTATTATAATCTAGGTCTTGCCTCAGTTTCCAACCAAAATTGGCAATGATATAAAGTGAAAGAGTTTTAAAACAGAATGTTGCCTGTTTCTTTGTGCTAACTGTACTAACTCGGAAACAGATGGGAAGAAGTGGAATCATGAACATGAGTTAGAGGTCTCATGGAAGTTTGACCGTTGACAAAGCCTGGCGTGCTTAGTCATCTATTACTCTCTGCTGAACTCACACCAGCTAGAACCAAAGTGCAGTATGTAAATTTAACTTGCTTGGATTACATTTCTCAACATTGCATTGCCCTAGAAGTATACCATTACTGAAAAGCTATTGGCACTTATGGTATAAAACCTGATTTTTTTTTGAGGGGGGTTAATAAAACAAACACCTAAACACCAAATTGAAGCTGCAGAGAACCAGCACCTTTTATGTGCTGAAAGGAAAACCAAATTTGTAGATGGCCTAGTTTGTGTGGAAAAGAAAAAGAAGAAATATTCATTTCAAAATGATTTTGTGGGGCTGGAGAGATGTCTTAGTGGTTAAGATGCTTGCCTGTGAAGCCAAAGGATCCAGGTTTGATTCCCCAGGACCCACGTAAGCCAGATGCACAAGGTGGCATATGTGTCTGGAGTTCATTTGCAGTGGCTGGATGCCCTGGTGCACCCATCCTTTCTCTCTCTCCTTCTCTATGCCTCTTTCTCTCTCTCAAATAAATAAATAAAAATAAAACATTTAAAAGTATGTTCCACCATGCCCGGCTTTCTTTTTTAAAAAGTTCAAAATGATTATATGGTTGTAAGCAAAATGATCATTATGATTTAAAAAAACCCTTGAAATAGGATTAAAATTAATAATGTAAAATATTTGGATATCATCCTTCATATAGTAAATGTGACAGTTATAAGAAATTATACTCTCACATATTATATTAATCTTACTGGCATAGAGACTTCTGTTTAAATAGGACAGTGTTAGCCACTTAAAATAATTTAGAAATCTATTCTCCTGAACGCTTTCCAGTTCAGCTCAAATAAAATCAATCATTAAGGAATGCACAGCAAATAGCACCATGCTTATCAGCATGAAAGAACCAATCTATCTTTTAAATGACCCATGAAAATGCTGTATTTCAAATGAAAAATTATGAATTGATATAGGTATCAAAAGCATCTCCTAGAGAAACAATTGTTTGAGCACAATTGCTTTCCTGTCACTTGCCATGATAAATATCATTTGTTTCTCCAAAGAAGCAATTGTGATGTCTGTTTTCTTTCATTTGTAGAGACACAAATAATAGAGAAAAATAACTGACTTTTCTTTATCTTTATGGACTCTCTGTAGAAAGAAAATTGTTTATGATATTGCTTCTTTTCCCTAAATTTATTTTAAAAGTGTTTTAATCACTCTATAGAGAAAGAATAATGATGTAGGTTGGACCTTTTAATTTTTAATTATTATATAGTAATTGTAAGAGGAGATTTCCCACATGTGCATACAATGCACTTTGTTCATTCATTCATCCTCTCCACCTTTCACATCCCTGGTTCATCTTTCAGTTTTGTGTGTCAACCTCCCATCACCCACCCTCCCCACCTCAGCTCCCATATATGAGAGAAGACAGGATACTTGTCATTATCAGAGTGGCTTTTATCACTTAATACGATGCTCTCCAGATTCATTTCCCTGCAAAAGACTTTTCCTTATGGCTGAATAAAACATCATTGTGGATGTACCTTATTTTTGTCATCTCACTATCTATGTGAATTCAAATTTATCCCATAGTCTGGCTATTGTGGATAGTGCTACAATAAACATGGGCATGCAGGTATCTCTATGGCAAGCTAACTTTTTTTTTTTTTTTGTAGTAGTGTCTTGTCCTAGGCTGACCTGAAATTCACTCTGTAATCACAGCGTGGCCTTGAACTCACAATGATCCTCCAAATGTTGGGAATAAAGGCGTGTGCCACCACTCCCATCTTGTAAGTCAACTTTTATTTTTTGGGTATATATCCAGAAGTGAAATAGATGGATCATAAGATAGATCCATTTTTAGTTGTTTTTTTTTTTTTGAGGACCCTCCAAAATGATTTCGATGGTGGCTGGACTAGTTTATATTATCACCAACAGTGTTGTTTTCTTGATAATCATTTAGCCAAGAGGAATCTCAATGTAGTTTTGATGTGATGTGCCTGAGGCTTAATGTGAGGACCTTTTTACATGTGCTTACGGTCCATTTGTCCATCACCACTGCAAGCCATCTCATTAACATTGCCCTCTGTCAATCGGACTTTTTGTTTTTTGTTGTACTTCATGTTTTTGTGCTCTACATATAAGAAGATATTACTCCTCTCACATAGGAATGCTTGGTAGAGAATTTTTCCCAACTTTATGGTCTGTGGTCTTCATTTTTTTTGTTTGCTTTCTATGTGTATCTAGATATTAATCCTCTAACATATGGCACAGATTATCCCCCACTCTGTGGCTATGTTCTTAACTTCTGTTGCTTTCTATGTATGTCAGGATACTACTCCTCTTACGTATGAATGCTTGGTAAACATTTTTCCCCACTCTGTGAGTTCTTTTCTTCATTGGGAAGGGCGTGCAGAAGCTTTTTAACTTGATGAAGTCCATTTGTTAATTCTTTCATATATTTTTATGATTTGGAGTCATATTCAAAATTACTGCCTATGCCTAGATCCAAAAATCCTTTCTCTAGGTTTCCCCCTAGTAGTTTCACATTTTCAGATCTTACATTAATGTGTTTAATCTATGTTGAGTTAATCCAAATGTAAATATACACTAAAATCTATGCCTGACCTCAAAACTGTAAGAAACAAGGAACTTAAAACAATGAATTCACTTCATGTCACAAATGAAGTTAAAACCAACATGAATATATTATACTTACAATGCATATATTCATAAAGCATATGTATATATGCAGACAGAAAAAGGTCAGGCCTCCCCTTGCTTCCTTTAAAAACAAATCAACAGAATTAATCTGTGCCTCTCATGTTTTATGTGCTCTGTGCTCTGATGCTACGCATGTCTCTCAGCAGCACCGGTCGGTAGTTTTGCTCCAAAACTTCCATGTAGTCATAGTAGTTGCTCACACGAAACCCACACAGTGCTTCCTCCTACCAGAACATATGAAGAAAAGCTCATTTAGGTAGGGAAAGACACATAATTGCAAATCAGTACCTTAAAAATAGCTGAGGTAGGGCTGGAGAGATGGCTTAGCTGTTAAGAACCCACGTAAGCCAGATTGCACACGGTGGCGCATGCGTTTGGAGTTTGCTTGCAGTGGCTAGAGGCCCTGGCATGCCTATCCTCACTCTCCCTCCCCCCTCTCTGTCTCTAATAAATAAATAAATAAAGAATAAGAAAAAAGAAAAAAATAGCTGATGTATAATTTATTGTTATCTTATGATGGTGGGGCACTTCATGTGACTTGAAAATATATTAATTGCTTTTGATTTGGTGATCTGTGTATATATCTGTCATGAATGTTCTCATGAAAGTAGGTTCTTTTCAAACACAAAAATACTTTATACCTAACCAAAAAAATGAGCTCTTATGTTGTGAAATCATCTGACTTTATGTATGTTTCTATATTTAATTTCTAACTAGTAAAGACTTTAAACTTTATCTACAAAGGATGTTGTAATACCACAAGGCATATCTGTGTACAGCTATTGTTCAAAAAACCTCCAATAATTTGCAATCCATAGTACTGGTACTCCGCATGTCTACAATAATTTGGAATTTAATGGCTAGTGACCCGATTGAAGAACTCGAGAATAAAGAGTATGGAATAAAGGGCTGGAGAAATGGCTCAGAGTTTAAGGCATGTTGCCTTAAATGCCTAACAACTTGGGTTCAATTCCCCAGTAGCCATGTAAAGCCAGATGCACAAAATAGTGCATGCATCTGGAGAAATCGTTTGCAGTGACTTGAGTCCCTGGTGTACCCACTCTTTCTCTCTTCTTGCAAATAAATAAATATATACAATATACATATATATAATAGAATACAATACATATATACATATGTACACAATATATATACATTACACACACACACACACACACACATGAGTATGAACATCTATTTAGATTTGCAGAGTCCTCCGGAGAATTTTGATTATTCTTTTTAGCATTTCCAAATTCTATCTAATGCAATACTTACCTTCAAAGGTCAAAATATATTGCAAGAGTCATCTTCAACCTAGTGTAATTATGTTAGCAGTTTCTGAAGTTACAAAAATGACAATCAATGCCTTTCAGGAGTTTATAGTTTAAAGGCAAAAAGTTACTAACATAATTCAAAAGAGGAACCTGCAGTACCTATCATGTACAAGAAACTCTGTGAGTGGCAACTGTACATAGAAGAGAAGCAACAATGTTGGGTAGTTAGGAAACATTACCCAACAGAAGATTTGGAAGGTTATTATTCACTTATGAGCAATAATCCACAACTTGCAAATAGCTTGCAAAGAACTTTATTAATAAACATGAAACAGTAACATTTTCCACATATCACTTAAAATGTATATTATCTGAGGAAAAGACTGAGATAGACTAATAAATTATTGCAGATCAGCCAGGCTGATAGAAGCTGAAGGGACTAAATGATGTTTATACATAAAGAACATTACCCTACTAGGAATATACTAGGAATAATAGCTCCAAATGTAAACATATGAACTCTACATTTAATTATACAATAACTGATCTTGTCTCATCCACTTTCAATTGCTTTTTCCCACATTCTATTACTAAATGGAAAAGTATTGATTCTATTACTTTATGGAAGTGTATTGATTCTGAACTCTAAACAAAAGTGAATGAGAAAAGAGTATGCTGTACCATGTTATAAGCTGAGGCACACATTATGTCTCCAGCTGTAAATGTCAGTAACTAAACCAAAGGGACAATATTCCACTAGGTATGATGTCACATTCCTGCAATCTGGGCACTTCATATGCTGAGGCAGGAAGATGGCAGATTGAATATTAACACAGGCCATATAGTGAGAATCCTCATCAAAATTTCAACCAACCACGCTGGGTGTGGTGGCACATGCCTTTAATACCAGCACTCAGGAGGGAAAGGTAGGAGGATTGCCATGAGTTTAGAGGCCACCCTAAGACTACATAGTAAATTCCAGGGCTACAGCAATACCCTACCTCAAAAGAAAACATCAACCACCCAACCAAAACAAAGAAATAGGGCTGAGGAAATAGTTCAGAGTTTAAAGGTGCTTGTTTGCAAAACAAATAAGAGATGTTCATGTGAGGACTGGCAGAATGCTGGATCATTGTAAATCTCTACTAAAAACACTTGTTCTTTAGGGGCTAAAAACAGGGTAAAGGGGGCTAGAGAGACTGCTCAGCAGATAAGGGGCTTGCTGGCAAAGCCTAATGACCTGGGGTTCATTCCCCAGTAACCATGCAGAGCCAAATGCACAAAGTGGTACAGGCATCTAGAGTACACATTTGCAGTGGCTAGAGGTCCTGTCATGTCTATTTTCTCTCTCACTCTTGGTCTCTCTCAGCTTTCAAATAAAATAAAAATAATTAAATATTTTTAAAACACAGGATAAAGAACATTCTTTCCGATCCAGAATGCACTTTAAACAGATATTGTTGTGATCATAGAACCCATTTGAAATTATCCATGTCCTTCAAATTATATGTGATTTAGTTTTGATCACCTCCACTAAAGTACAGCTAAGTTGGAAAGAGCTTACACTGATGTTTTGCTCTTACAGAGAAGGCCCAAGGCTAGGTCCCATATTCACAATTTTCAAATAAAAAAGTCTTAACACTTTCCTGGCAAAAGAATGAACAAGATCTCTTTAACATGTTCAAAGCATTCTACTTGAATTTAAACATACAACGACCTAGGAAAGCCATAGCTGTTACTTGGCTTAAATGTATTTCTTCCTTAGGATATGTTGCTTAAACTGGCTCCTATTTTAAGCATTACAATTTTATATTAAAACTATTATCATTAGGAGTGTGTGTGTTTGTGTGTGTATGAGTGCATGTGTACATATGTACCATGGCACATGTGTGGTGCTCTGAGAGCAACTTTCAGTCTATTCTTTGCTTTTCCACCTCATTTGAGGCAAGGGTTCTCTCTAATTCTCTTTTTTTCTTTTCTTCACTATGTTCACCATGAGTTTTTGAGAAATGTGCCTATGTCTTCCTCCCATGTGGCTGTCACAGTACTGGGATTACAGAAGCCCACCATGGCTTCTGGCTTTTTTTTTTTTTTTTTTTTTTGAGGTAGGGTTTCAGTATGTATGTAGTCTCAGGCTGGCCTTGAACTCACTATGATCCTCCTACCTCTGCCTCCCGAGAGCTGGGATTAAAGGTGCATGCCATCACACCCGGTACTTCTGGCTTTTTATGTGGGATCTGGGGAACTGAACTCATGTACTCTGGCTTGAGTAGTGAGTGCTTTATTCATTGAGCAATCTCCCCAGATCCTTAGACATACTTTTAAAACTTAAAAGAAAATATTCTGATATTTACACCAAAGAGAAACCCATAAAAATAGCACACAAGGCTCTTAATTTCTCAAAAGAAAAATATAAATATGCATTCAAAAATGAATTTTTAAAATGATATAGCTCATAATTTAAAATTTTTAGGTAACATTAATGCTGAATAAAATTTTTAAATAAGTTGGGTGTGGTGGCACATGCCTTCAATCCCAGCAATGGGAGACAGAGGTAGGAGTATCACTGTGAGTTCAAGAGTGCCTAATAAGAGACTACATAGTGCATTCCAGGTCAGCCTGGGCTAGAGTGAGACTCTATCTTGAAAAACAAAACAACATAAAGATTAAAATACCTGAATTTCACTTTTAGTCCTCAAAGTAAAATACTTTTTGTCTTATCCCAAATATTTTCTAATGGTTTTTTTTAGTGGATAGTTTTAGTTGTAACTTTGACTTCCACCATATCATTAAAGTTATAACAAACCATTTCCTCAGAAAATTGCTTTACTACAGTCTCATTAAGAGATCTAAGAATATTGGAATTCCTATAATCTATAAATAGGCAAGCATGTCAAATGTGGTAACACTAGCCAGTTTTAAATTTATAGTGAAATAATTGTTCAAGAAAATATGTTAGTAGGTTACACTGGAGTATTTTAATTTGGGTTAGGAAGTTCAGGGCATGCTGTCTTTCATATTTGTATCTAATTGATATTCAATTTATTTGATTTCCATGATTTGCTGCTATTAATTCTGGTTTTAAATGTTGAATTATCAAAATTAAGAATTAACATTATATAAAAATCATATAAACAGCTGGGCATGGTGGCACACACCTTTAATCCCAGCACTTGGGAGGCAGAGGTAGAGGATCACCATGAATTTGAGGTCACTCTGAGACTGCATAGTGAATTCCATGTCAGCCTGGGCTACAGTGAGATCCTACCTCAAAACAAACAAACAAACAAACAAACAAACAAACAAACAAACAAACATTGCACAAATTAGAAATACATTAGGGGAACACAGAAAGAGAATGGCAGGATAACACAACTAAATATTTACTTCATCTAAAACAAAAGAATGGAGAGGGTTTAAAATGAGGGATTCAAAAGATAGCAATATATGCATGATATTCAAGTAGAGACCTGAAAATGCCAGAGGAAATAGGAAAAGTCCAAAGGCAATTATCTTTGGTGAGGGGTCTGCAGCATGAGAAGTTATGGACTAGCAACTTCTTTAATGCTTTAGTTCTATTTGGCCTTTCAGAGTACCTTCATAAAATACATAATTTAAGAACCTTTAGGGACTTTTTAACATGTAAATATAAATTATAAAAATATAAAATACAAAAAATTTACAAGGGTATAATTAAAAATAAACTTAACTTCATTAAACTGATTTCTAAAGTCGTTAAAAAAATAGAAAAAAATAGCATTCTAAATTGCAGTGCCATCTGTATACAATGTGTTCATTACTATGAAATCTGCTATACACAGTTTCCCTCTTCCTTTGCATACAGAAGTAGAGGATAAATGTGTCTGTTATTCTTACTATCTGTTGAGAGTCTCTGATCTAGAGTTTAGGTAATCTTGTTCATTCTTTAAGCCTCAGTTTTCCATGTGTCAGTGTGGACCATGATAGCACAGGGCTGCTCTGTAGATCAAATATCCTAAAATCCAAACTTCTTATTATAGCCTTCTATGACCTGGTCTCTTTCATCTCTTACTGTTCATATTCTATCACTTTGTTCTGACCACAAAGATAATCCTGACCCACAAAAGGAGCTCAGTTCATTCTCTGAGCTTTTCACTTACCTATCTTTGCATTTAGAAAGGTTTTTGACCTAAGATCTTTGCAAGGATTCACTAGTCTCGATTTTTCCCAGTCAAATTTTTAAGGATAATGTGGGTAGGGACATCTTACCTTTTGACGATTACTGTATCCTGTATATAGTTACTATACAATAATGAGCCAAACAAGTCAAAATATTGAATGATAATATCTCTCAAGTCCTTTGTCCAGAGCATAGCATTCAATAAGCACTTAAGTACCAATGGTGGTCCTAAGAACAGGGATGGATTTTTAACTTCACTTATGGTTTGAAATAGCTGGGATACCCTTTTCTGGCCACATTGCAATAGAGGGTAAGTACAGATGGTAATTTAGGATTACTGATTGCAATCTCACTCCTCACCTTATGCCACAAATGTAAAGGAAACACTCATCACCAGTGCTGAGATATCACTATTTTCTAACCAACTCTCAAGAATGTCTTCAGAAAGTCTTTAAAAAAGCAAGTTTAAAAGGCCTTTGACAACATACAACATCACTTCATGATCAAAACATTGGAGAGAATAGGCACAGACAGCCCATAACTCAACATAATAAAGGCTATATATAAAGCCCTTAAAGCCCAAGTAATTCTTAATGGGGAGAGACTGAAGGAATTCCCATTGAGATCAGGAACAAGGCAGGGGTGTCCACTCTCACCTCTGCTCTTCAACATAGTGCTAGAAGTATGAGCTCAAGCAATAAGACAGGAGAAAGAAATCAAAGGGATACAAATTGGAAAGGAAGACGTTAAGTTAGCCCTATTTGCAGATGACATGATTCTATACATAAGTGACCAGAGAACCTCCATCTCAAACTCTTAAAGGTGATTAGCACATTCAGCAAAGTAGCAGGATATAAGATCAACACACAGAAATAAGTAGCCTTTCTGTATGCAAAAGACAAAGATACAGAAAAAGAAATAACTAACATTGTCCCATTTTCAATAGCAAGAAAGAAAATAAAATACCTTGGAATAACATTAATCAAGGAAGTGAAAGACCTATACAATGAAAACATAAAAACACTCAAGAAAGAAATTCAGGAGGTCCTACAAAAATAGAAGGACCTCCCATGCTCCTGGAGGTAGAATTAACATTGTGAAAATGGCAATCTTACCAAAAGCACTCTATAGATTCAATGCAATGCCAATAAAAATCCCAACTTCTTTCTTCACTGAGATAGAAAAACTACTCAAAATTCATATGGAAAGGCAGAAGGCCTCAGATATCCAAGCATATCCTCAGCAAAAGAAACACCTCTGGAGGCATCACCATACCTGATCTAAAGCTATACTACAAAGCCACTGTAATAAAAACAACATGGTACTGGCATAAAAGCAGGAATATAGACCAATGGAACAGAATAGAAGATCTGGACTTTGGGTCAAGTAACTACAGCTACTTGATATTTGACAAAGGCCCTACCAATGCAGAATGGGAAAAAGACAGCATCTTCAACAAATGGTGCTGGACAAATTGGACAACCATATGTAGGAAAATGAAACTCGATCCACACATCTCACCATGCACAAAAATCAAGTCCAGATGGACTACTGGAGGAGAAAATAGGAGGAACCTTCCACAACATAAGAGTGGGAAAAGACTTCCTGAACAAAACCCCAGCAGCTTAGGAAATTAAATAATCACTCAACCATTGGGATCTCACGAAGCTGAAAAGCTTTTTCACTGACAAATATACTATAACCAAAGCCAGCAGGTTACCCACAGAATGGGAGAATATTTTCACCAGCTATACAACTGACAGAGGCCTAATTTCTAGAATCTACAAAGAACTCCCAAGGCCTAAACAATAAATCATAAACACCCCACTCACAAAATGGGGCAGAGAACTGCACAGGGAGTTCTCAGAAGAAGAAATACAAATAGCAAACACACATTTAAGAAAAATGTTCAACATCCCTAATTATCAGGGACATGCAAATTAAGACAACTATGAGATTACACCTTACCCCAGAGTAAGGATAGCTAATATAAAAAAAAAAATGAAAGCAAATGCTGGCAAATCTGTAGATAAAAAGGAACAAGCTTTCACTGCTGGTGGGAATGTAAAATGGTTCAACCATTATGGAAAGCTATATGGAGACTCCTGAAAAGGATGACCATAGACCTACCAACAGATCCAGTTATTCCCTTACTGGGCATTTACCCTAAAGGCTCCAAGCCTCAGATCAGAGACATTTGCTCAACCATGTTTACAGCTGCTCAATTCATAAGAGCAAAGAGCTGGAATCAACCCAGATGTCCATCATTAGATGAATGGATAACAAAGATGTGGTATATCTATACTATGGAATTCTACATAGCAGTAAGGAAAGATGAAATAATGAAATTGGAAAAAATGGTCAAACATGGAACAGATCATCCTGAGTGAGCTCACCCAATCACAAAAAGATAATTGCTGCATGGTCTCATTTATCTGTCGCTCCTAACCTGAATCCACCCGAGATGCTGCCAAACCTAATAAGCACTCTGAGGACCAGACAGAAAGGACAGTGAGGTGGAAGGAGGGTAAGGGTGGGAGGGAGAGAGAGGGTGGAAGGAAGGACAAGGATGGGGGGATACAAATAGGGACCCAAAAGGAAATGATACTATAAAACCCTTTATTCTGAACAACAGGCTAAAACATTGATCCTTCAGCAGGCCTGCAGAGGGAACACCTGAACCACAGGAAACTGGAGAGAACATCAGGAAGACCAACCTTAATCTTTTCCTGCTTCTCTCTTTCTTCTTTCCCTCTACTCTCTATACTCACTTTCTCTTTCATATTATCTATCTTTTTCTTCCCTCACCTTCCTAGGCACTGACTTATAAATCCCAGTACCAGCACGGGGTTAACTTTCACAATGAGCTGTTGAGCTGAGACACCTACAAGGTTTCGCAAAAAAGACAGATTTCTGTCAGAGTTCTTGATGACCCACCAAAGGGTAATGTAAGACCCTACTGTCAAAGACAGCATATGTGTGTGAGACCAAACATGGAGAAACCTGGCCAGAATCTGGAAGAGTGCCAGTCCCCAGACACTTAGCTAGTCTAGTGCCAGAGAGTGCTACACGAGCAACTGGGGGGAAATGGCCAACATCTGTCCAAACAACTTGCTACCTACCCAGCAGGAAACAACCTGACATAATGTTCAAACAAGTGCAGTAGTGGCACACAGCCATGGTAGGTTACCAGCTGCTCTTGATTTGGCTAATAGATCCACTCAGTAGAATGGAACTCAATGCTGCAACTGGGAAATAAGTCAAAACCATGTACAAAAAATGAGCTCAGTCTCCAAGATCAAGACACCACCAAATGTGGGCGAGAAGAGGGCCTACGAATATAAAATTCCCTCCAAAATATCTATGGCCATCCCATCTATCTAGTAGTAACTTTTCTCTCTGTTCAAGAATTTGCTTATCTTTTTCAGAAGGACAAGGAACCTGAAGAGAGGATCAGCCAATCACACCTCACCAGAGCCCCAGTTGAAACCATAGAGTAATGAGGGGGAAGGGCAAGAGTACAGCATTCTTGGGGATCACGACACCAGAAAAAGACTGAATGAGATAAACACTGAGAACATCCAACTCCTACTAAGCCAGATATCCAGAGACACAGAGGCTCCCAAAACCTCATCACTGAAGTTGAACTAAAATGAACCCAATGTGGCTCAGGGAAATTTGTGGAAGAGGGGGCAGAAAGAATGTTAGAGCCACAAGTTGGGGCATTATGCACAGAGACTTGGCCTATCCCCCATAACTCTTGACTACCCCCACAATGCATGACCCACATTCCCCATTGATGAGGGTCCCTTTGGAAGAGGGAGGACAGGGAGGAGGATAATGTAGTCACCATTATGAATGTAAAATTAGAATAATATAAATAAAAATAAATTATTAAAAAAGCAAGTTTTAAAAATACTAGACTGGTATCTGTCAATAATCCATGTGTAGAGATAAAGTACTTACCACAAAAGCATGAAGATCAGAGTTCACATCCCCACCACCCATATAAATGTCAGGTGGAAGTGGTGGCACACTTATACTCCCAGTGCTCTGGAGGTACAGCTAGCTACACTAACTGAATAAGCGTGCTCTGGACTCAAGACAACCTGCCTCAGTAAATCAAGTGAATAGCAACCAAGTAAGACACCTGATGTAGAGATCTGCCTTCACATGCACATGTACAGAAATCACACACACACACACACACACACACACACACACACACACACACACACTTTTTTCAGTGATGAGAAGCCCTAAAGTGCTATTTTAATTGAAGATAAGGTCTTTTACAGTGTTAAATCCATACAAGGCATAGAAAGATCACATGTGAGGAAACAGTGTGCTTTCTATGTTTTTATGATTTCAGATTAAGATTACTTATTTCCTGATGTACTAACTCCCAAACATTTAATTAGTATTGTTTTGGAAGATCACTGTTTAATATGATCACATTTTATAAAATAAATTATGACAAGTAATGATAAGTCCCCTTAAGTGCATTAAAGTGGAGTAGTGTTGATTCACTGAAGTGTATAGGACTTAGTATACATTCAGCAAAGTTTACTTAAAATAATGTATTAATGTAAAATTTCATAAAAGCACTTAGTGATTTTTCAGCTTGAAAAATAGTAATTATCTTTAAAAAACATATCCTTGAAGCCCAATGCATATTTGTTTATAAATATCAAACTCTTACAGCTTAATTGGTTTTATTCTTTAAAATAATTTTCCCATGAAAATATGTGTGGATATTATAGAAAATGTTATTTTTCAAAAAATCTGTCAAACCTTCATTATGCATATTCATTGTACATGCTACTTTGTTACAGACATTTTCATGCAAATACATTATGCAGGTTGAGCATATCCCCCATGCAAACGTACCCTTCTCTTGTGAGAGAAGAGTGTTTTATATGTATAGTTCTGCTCGTTACTCTTGGTAGGTGTGATGGTTAAGTTTTATATCAACTTGATCTGTTTAGGAATCCACAGACATTACTCATAAGTCTCTGAGGTTGCTTCCAAGGAGGATTAACGAAAGGAGGAATCCTTCCCTCAGGGTGAGCCCTTCCTCCAGAGTAGGTGGCCCCTGGGGGGGGGGGGGGCTTATCTAAGGAATCTCTAGGAAGCAAAGTATCTCCTCCTTCCACCTGGCTGTTTGTGCTGCTTGGTGCTGCTTGCTGCTTTCCACTGTGGACTGAATACCAGCATACCAGCAGCGGCTCTCCAGGAAGCCTTCAGGCCTTCAGTGCTGGATTGGGACTGCTGAGGAATCCAGCTTTGTGGACTGAGCAGCTACTGGGTTCCTTGACTTTCAGGCCTGCAAACTGCTAAATTGGACTACCATAAACTAACCCAATAAACTCCCTTTTAATATTCATTCTATTGGTTCGGTTCCTCTAGAGAACCCTGACTAATCAGATTGTGGTACCAGGAGTGGTTCTAGAGAAACAGAATTGTAAGGATGAATTTCCTTAGTGGGCTTGGTTGTCTATGGAGTTGGCTCTTCAACTTCAGTGCTACTAAAGGCTCTACTGGTAATAAGGAGAGCACTTTTACTGGTAATAAGAAGGGCACTAATAATCCATGGTGTGAACTATTTAAAGAACTTGATGAGATAGGTGTATTGGGTGGTCGTGAGTTATATCTTATGAAGAGCAGGAATTTACTCTGTATCTAAAATTTTTGAATATTTGTGGAAAACTAAGATGAATGATGATGCTGGTTAGTTGCTACTAGCATCTCTGGATAAACTATTAAGGGAAAAGCAGAAGCTCAAAAAGAAAATTTCCAAGCTTAAGACCTGAAGGTTTCTAAGGGTGCCCTGGAGGAGAGTCTTCTCTCTAACCAGAACAGGGCTTAAATTGCAGAAAACCAAACCCAAGTCCATTGTAAGATTGGCTAACTTGCAACATAAACTCAAATCTCAGCCTCACAGGCTATCAGAAGTTAAAGTGAGGACACTGATCAGAAAAGAGTGGGATCCTATAACTTGGGTGTGGGAAGACCTTGAATAATTTGGGGACATTGAACTCTTAGATTCTGAAGAAGGTTTTTTTGCATGGGAATGTAACTTCTCCTCCCTTTGCAGCATCCCCACCCCACCCCACACCATAAATTATTGCCCTCTCCACCCTTGTCTAAAGGAATTAATCCCTCTTTGCCTGAGGAACCAGCAATGACTCTCCCTGAAGGAGGTGCTGATGTGCCTCAGTGCCTACCCATTTTGTATCTAAGCCTATAACAAGGCTTAAGTCTAGGCATGCCCCTAAGGTGAGATGGAAAGTATGACTCAAGAGGAGGCGAGGTACATACCTAAAGAACTTCAGGACCTTTCTAACTAGTACAGGCAGAAGCATAGGGAATATGTGTGAATGGATTTTAAGGGTATGGGATGATGAAGGGAGGAATATAAGATTATCAGGCTGAATTTATTGAAATGGGTCCAATGAGCAGAAACTTTAGATTTAACACTGCAGCTCATGCAGTTGGAAGAGGTGCCAAGAGTTTATTTGATTGGCTGAAGTATGGATCTAATGATGGCCTACTTTGAGTGAGCTCTGAGCTTCTTGATATCGCTTGGCTTAATGTTGATGAAGGGATCAAAAAGGCTCAGAAAACTTGGAATGCTGGAGTGGATTTGCCATGTACACTCATCTCTGCCCCAACAATGGGAGCATCCCAGTCCTCTTCACTAAGACTATATGAAACAGATTTGTGAAGGGAGCCCTAGCATACTTAAAGTTTTCAGTAGTTGGCATAATATGTAAAGAAGACATCACAGTGGGAGCCGCAGTTGCTGCATTAGGTGATTTGGATGCAATGGGTTTAACTGGATTTCAGGGTAACAAGGGCCAAGTGGAATCACTAAATTTCCAAAGGCAAGGTGAGCATGTTTACTGTAATGGACAACATAGGCAAAACAATGCTCATAATGGTATGACTCATGTAGATCTTTGTTACTGGTTGATTAATCATGATGTTCCCAGAAGTTAAATAGATAAAAAGCCTACCAAGTTCCTGCTTGATCTGTATAAGCAGAAAATTTCCAGAGTAAAGGAACAAAAGGACACTCTGACTTGAGCCAGTTTATAGATCATGAATCCCGTGTTTGAAGGAGTGGCTGGATCCCCTCGAGGAAGGACTCTCCCACAATCCTAAAAGATTCAATAGTAAACAGTCCTATTCTTCCTCAGAGGGAAGGCCTTTCAGGACTTACTGACACTGGCTCTGAATTAACATTGATCCCAGGAGACCCCAAACAGCATCGTGGCCCTCCAGTTAAAGTAGGTGCTTATGGAGGTCAGGTGATAAATGGAGTTTTGGCAAATGTTAGACTGACGGTGGGTCCAGTGGGTCCCCGAACTCACCCTGTGGTTATTTCTCCAGTCCCAGAATGCATAATTTGGTCATATATATATATATATATACACACACACACACACACACACACACACACACACACATACACTCAGGAGTTGGCAGAAGCCCCATATTGGTTCCTTGCATCATTCTTCACAGAGATAGAAAAAAATTATCTCAAAATTCATATGGAATGGCCGAATGTCTTGGATATCCAAAAATGTTCTCAGCAAAAGAAACACATCTGAACGTATCACCATACTTGATCTAAAGCTACACTACAAAGCCATAGTAACAAAAACAGCATGGAACTGGTAAAAAAAAAAAAATAGACATATAGACCAATGACAAAGAATTGAAGACCCAGCTCTTAGTTCAAGTAACTACACTGGAGAAAAGATAGCACATTTAACAAATGGTGCTGAACAAATTGGATAAGCACATGAAGAAACTAGACCCACTCCTCTCACCATGCACAAAAATCATCTCCAGATGGATTAAAGACTTCAATATAAGACCAGAAACTTTTAAACTACTGGGGGAAAATATAAGAGGAACTCTCCATGATAAAGGAGTGGGTAAAGACTTCTTGAATAATACACCATTAGAGGAGGAAACTAAACCGTCACTCAACCAGTGGGATCTCATGAAGCTAAAAAGCTTTTGTACAGACACAAATATCATAGATGTTGCAGTCAGGTTTGCATTGCTGTCAGAAATCACCTGACCAAGATTAGATTTTGGGAAAAAGGGGCTTGTTTTGGCTTAAAGACTCAAGGGGAAGCTCCATGATGGCAGGGCAAAACAATGGCATGAGCAGAGGGTGGACATCACCCCACGGCAAACATCAGGTAGACAACAAGAACAAGAGAATGTGTCAAACACTGGCATGGGGAAACTGGCTACCCAGAAACCCACCTCCAACAATACACTGCCTCCAGGAGGCTTTAATTTCCAAATGCCATCAGCTGGGGAGACTAGCATTCAGAACACCTAAGTTTATGGGGGACACCTGAATCAAACCACCACAATAGAGTACAAAGACTATACACAAAATGGGAGAAATTCTTTGCCAGCTATATCACTGACAGAAGACTAATATCCATAATCAACAAAGAACTCAAAAAACTTCAATAAAAAAATCAAACAATCCATTTAAAAACTGGGGCAGAGAACTCAATAAGGGAAGAAAAACAAATGGCTAATATTCACCTAAGAAAATGTTCAACTTCCAATGGTCTTCCGGGTAAGATGGTGGCATAGAAAAAAAAAAAAAAAAAAAAAAAAAGATGGTGGCATAGGAACCACATCAAACCAGCCCAGGGAGGGATTTAAGCAAAACCACAGCAAAATACACTCTTCTAAAAAGTGCAGGAGTAATGGTTTTTTGTAGAGACAGTGGAGAAGCAAGACAGACCAAAATACACCAGAAAGGAGGAAAATGGCCAGAATCCCACTGAGTAGCTTGCGGACCCAACCCGCTTGCCCAACACCACCCGCCAGGCACACCTAGCAGCAGTAGAGACAAAACAAGGGGACTTTCCAACCTCACCAGCCTCCTTGTAGAGTCAAGAAATCTAAAGGAAAGACAGCTGAGATCAACTAAGGAGCTACAGAAAGAGATATATGGGGACAGTGTGAGCAACTCCAGGCTTTCTGAACTCTCCCATCCCCCAAGCATCAGAAACGTGAACTGCTAGAATTCAGCCCCCACAGGCAGTGCATCCAGCACAGCTGAACCAAGATCCAGCTCCACAGCACTCAGCATTGGTGAGATTTGAAGTAACACCAAAAGATAACAAGGCCAATTGACAAAAAGAAAAAACAAAACTAAACAGGTACATAGGCTTGCACTGGAAATGCTAATCTTTCTTTCCAGATCAGGGCAAGTTATGGGTTACATATTTTTGGTTGGCTTTATCATTTTCAAATAAGCTGTACATGGGAGTTGAATATTGCTGCTTTTAATGCTTTCAGATTTATAGAGCCTTTGTCTTTTCCTTCTGTCATTATTGGGGGCAGGGTCTGATCCAGATCCAGGCTGACCTGGAACCAATTCAAAACAGAATTCTATAGCTGACAGGTTTAAGGATGTAGAGCAATACACACCCTTAAGGATTTTGGCCTTATAAAGCTATCTTCTTGTTTTAATCCACACACTTGTACACTCTGTGCTGGTTTATACTGAATGTGTATAATGCTCAGTTGAAGTTTAGAATTTAACAGTAAATTGTTCCACACTGTCAACTAGACTACTTGCTTAGCAAGAAAACAATACACCTAGGATTATTTCTGTGGTAGGATGGAGGTACAAGAGCTACACTTGGCACCTTAAACTCATATCCTGAAAGTATATAAAGGTTGATCACCACATCTAAGAACACTGCAGAAAAGGATGCAAAAGTCGCTACGTTATATAATACAGGAAACACAAAGAATCAAGACAACGCGATCCCACCAAAAATTATAAATCCATCAGAAATGATCACCAATGAGACACTTTTAGACAAAGACTTCAAAAGAATGATTCTATTTATACTCAAAGAAATGAAAGGATACAAAGAAGAAAACAAACTCCTGAAAGAGAGCACAGAAAATCAGCTTAATGAAATAAAACATGAGTAAGGAAATAGAAATACTAAAGAAAAACCAAGCTGAAATCCTAACCCTGAAGAACACAAGTCAGTGAAATAAAAAACTCTGTGGAAAGTCTCACCAGTAGAATGGATGGAGAGAACAGAATATATAAACTAGAAAACCAGGAGGCAGACTTAATACAGTCCAAAAAAGAGACAGAAAAGCTAATAGAAAGGTATGAATGGGAATTCCAAGATATCTGGGACACCATGAAAAGATCAAACATAAGAATTCAGGGTATGTATAGTAGAAGGAGAAGAATTTCAATCCGGAGGCTTAGTAGTCATTTTCAACAAAACCACAGAAGAAAATTTCCCCCAAATTTTGAAAGAAATGCCAATACAGATACAAGAAGTTTTAGAACACCAAACAGACAAAACCTAGGAAGAACCTCTCCTCACCATCTAATAATTAAACTATTAAACCAGCAAACCAAAGAAAATATATTGAAAGCAGTTAGAGAGAAAAAGAAAGTGATCTATAAAGGCAAACCATCAGGATCACAGCAGATTACTCAACACAAACTTTAAAAGCCCGAAGGGCTTGGAGTGATGTATTCCAAGTTCTGAAAGATAAAAACTGTCAACCAAGATTACTTTATTCTGCAAAGCTATCTATCCAAATTGATAGAGAAATAAGGACATTCCACAACAAAAACAGGCTAAAGGAATTTATGACAACTAAACTGGCTGTACAGAAAATACTTGAAGGAATTCTTCATGATGAAGAGAAAACAAAACACACACAGGAGGGAATAGGAAAAAATAAACCATACTCAAATAACAGTTAAAACAAGCAAGTAAAGGGAAAACAGTAAGACTAAAAAAAAAAAAAAAAAAAAAAAAAAAAAAAAAGAATGGTGAGAATAAATACATATCTTTCAATAATAACTCTTAATATCAATAGCCTCAATGCCCCAAACAAAAGATACAGGCTTGCAGACTGGATTAAAAGGCAGGATCCTTCCATCTATTGCCTCCAGGAAACTCATCTCTCAATAAAAGATAGAAACCTTCTTAGGGTGAAAGGATGGAAAACAGTATTTCAAGAAAATGGGTCTAGGAAATAAGCAGTGGTTGCTACCCTAATATCTAACAAGACAGACTTCAAACCAACATTAGTGAGGAAAGATAAAGAAGGTCATTTTATACTGATTAAAGGAACACTCCAACAGGAGGACATTACAATCCTAAACATATATGCACCTAACATGGGGGCTCCTAATTTCATCAAACAAACACTTTTAGACTTAACGTCACAGATAACACCAAACACAATTTTAGTGGGTGACTTCAATACCCCACTCTCATCAGTTGCCAGGTCATCCCAGCAAAAAATAAACAGAGAGACATCTGTATTAAATGATATCATGGAACAAGTGGAACTAACAGATATATACAGAACATTCCATCCAAACACTCCAGATTATACATTTTTCTCAGTAGCTCATGGAAGATTCTCTAAAATAGAACATATATTAAGACACAAAGCATATCTTAACAAATATAGGAAAACTGAAATAATCCCTTGGTTTCTATCTGACCACAATGGGATTAAACTGCAAATCAGGAACAAGAAAAACTACAAAGCATACAGAAATTCATGGAGACTCAAACAGTACACTATTGAACGATGTATGGGTCATTGAAGAAATTAAAAAGGAAATCAATAAATTCATTGAATCAAATGATAATGAGAATACAACATACCAAAATCATTGGGACACAATGAAGGCAGTCCTAAGAGGGAAATGTATAGCTTGAAGTGCCTATATTAAGAAATTACAGGTTCACAAGTAAACAATTTAATACTTCACCTTAAGGCTTTGGAAAAAGAGGAACAAGGCAAACCAAATATCAGTAGACAAGAAGAAATAATAATGATTAGGAAAGAAATTTATGAAATAGAAACCAAAAAGAAAAAAATGCCAAAGAATCAATGAAATCAATGAAATGATGAGTTGGTTCTTTGAAAGGATAAACAAAATTGCTAAATCCTTTGCAAATTTGACCAGAAGAAAGACAGAAGAGACAAATTAATAAAATTAGATATGAAAAAGTCACCATTAAAACAGATAACAAAAAAATCAGAAAATCATACAGACATACTTTAAGAATATATATGCCTCTGAGTTTGAAAATCTGAAAGAAATGGATTATTTCCTTGTGTTCTATGACCTACCAAAATTAATCAAGATGAGATAAACCATTTAAATAAATCTATAACAAGTATGGAGATCCAAGCAGTTATAAAAAGTCTCCCAACTAAAAAATGCCCAGGCCCAGATGGATTCACTGGTGAATTTTACCAGATATTCATGGAAGAACTAACACCAATGCTTTTCAAACTTTTCCATAAAATAGAAAAGGAAGGAATTCTACCAAACTCCTTCTATGAAGTCCTGATACCAAAACTGGACAAAGACAGAACAAAAACAGAAAATTATAGGCCAATCTCCCTCATGAACATAGATGCAAAAATTCTGAATAAAATATTGGCAAACAGAATACAAGTATATATCAGAAAGATTATTCACCCTGACCAAATAGGCTTTATCCCAGAGATGCAGGGATGGTTCAACATACACAAATCAATACATCTAATACATCAAATAAATGGTCTGAAGGACAAAAATCACATGATCATCTCAATAGATGTAGTAAAGGTATTTGACAAAATCCAATATCCCTTCATGATAAGAGTATTACAGAAATTGGGAATTGAAGGAACATATCTCAACATAATAAAAGCTATTTATGACAAACCTATAGCAAACATAATAATAAATGGGGAAAAACATGAACCTTTTCACTAAATTCAGGAACAAGAAAAGGGTGTCCACTTTCCCCACTTTTATCTAATATAATACTGGAAGTCTTAGCTACAGCAATAAGGCAAGAGATACTCATAAAAGGGATACAAATTGGAAGGGAAGAGATCAAATTATCATTATTTGCAGATGATATTATTCTATACATAAAAGACCCCAAAGACTCTACCAGCAAACTTTTAGAGCAGATAAACACTTTTAGCCATGTAGTAGGATACAAAATAAACACACAGATATCAGAAGCTTTTCTATACACTAACTACAGTCATGCAGAGGATGAAATCAGTGAATTTCTCCCATTCACAATTGCCTCAAAAATAAAATAAAGTACCTTGGAATAAACTTAACCTAGGAAGTGAAGGATCTCTACAATGAGAACTTTAAAACCCTCAAGTGAGAAATTGCAGAAGACACAAGGAAATGGAAAGACATCCCATGTTCTTGGATTGGAAGAATCAATATTGTGAAAATGTCAATCTTACCAAAAGCAATCTACACATTTAATGCAATCAACATTAAATTCCAATAGCATTCTTCACAGAAATAAAACAAAACAATCCTAAAATTCATTTGGAAGAACAAAAAAAACGTTGAATAGCCAAAACAATTTTGAGCAACAAAAATCAGGCTGGTGTTGTCAGTATACCCAATTTTAAGTTATATTACAAAGCCATAGTAACAAAAACAGTATGGCACTGGCACAAAGACAGACATGTAGATCAATGGAACAGAATAGAAGAACCAGATATTAATCCAGGCAGCTATGCCATCTGATTTTTGACCAAAATGCCAAAAATATTCATTGGAGAAAAATTTTCAACAAGTGGTGCTGTGAAAACTGGATATCTGTATGTAAAAGAATAAAAATATATCTTTGTCTCTCTCTCCATGCACAAGAATCAAGTCCATGTGGATCAGGGACCTTAATACTAGACCTGAAGCTCTGAAATCCCTTCAACATAATGGCATAGGCAATGACTTTCTGAATATAACCCAATTGCTCAGGAAATAAAACCACTAATGAACCACTGGGATGTCATGAAATTACAAAGCTTTTGTACAGCAAAGAACACTGTGAACAGAGCAAAGACACAACCTACAGAATGGAAGAAAATCTTTGTCAGCTAAACATCTGACAAAGAATGAATATCTAGAATATAAAAAAAACTCAAAAAACAGAATAATAAGAAATCAAACAACACAGTTAAAAAATGGGCTATGGAACTAAATAGAGAGTTCTCAGAAGAATAAAGATCACATATAAACATCTAAAAAAGTGTTCTACATCCTTAGCCATCAGGGAAATGCAAATTAAAACTACTTTGAGATTATATCTTACTCTTGTCAGAATGGCTACCATCAAGAAAATAAATGACAATAAGTGTTGGTGAGGGTGCCGAAAAAGAGGAACCCTTCTACACTGTTGATGGGAATGTAATCTGGTCCAGCCATTGTA
The DNA here is from genome assembly GCA_036365145.1 of Orientallactaga sibirica. Lineage (NCBI taxonomy): Eukaryota > Metazoa > Chordata > Mammalia > Rodentia > Dipodidae > Orientallactaga > Orientallactaga sibirica. The sequence goes on from JAEOAD010000240.1 coordinate 5,154,858, forward strand.
GAAATCAGTGTGGAGGTTCTTGAGACAGCTAGAAATAGATCTACCATATAATCCAGGTATAGCACTCCTAGGCATATATCCGATTGACTATTCTCACGATACCTGCACAACCATGTTTATTGCTGTTCTATTCAAATAGCTAGGAAATGGAAGCAGCCTAGATGTTCCTCCACAGATGAATGTTTCATAAAGATGTGGTACATTTATACAATGGAGTTATATTCAGCAGTAAAGAAAAATGAAATTATGAAATTTTCTGGGAAATGGAGGGATCCAGAAAGGATTATACTAAGTGAGATAACCCAGGCCTAGAAAGCCAAACACCACATGTTCTCTCTCATATGTGCATCCCAGTTACAAATGTATAGACTTGTCTCTGAGCTGGAACCAAAACTGGTAGCAGAGGCCAGTAAGCTAGAAGAATGTTATAAGGGAGGGATTAGAGGGAAGGACTTAAGGGGATGGTATTGTATATATGAAATAGAAGAACAGGTTACAGGCAGGGAAAAGGCCTAAGTGAGGCCAGGGGAAAAGACTGTGTAAAAGAAGGGTGGGAGAAGGTCAATCAAAATTCAAGATACTCTGAATAAGACTTATGTAAACCTACTTTTTTGAATAATGGCACATCCAGAAGGTCTATATTGTTAGTAAAAAATTTTCAGTGCCAGGGATGCGATACCTTCCAGTGAGTTGTTGGCCAGGGAGGTCCCTGTTGCCTCCAAAACATTACAGGCTACTGCCAAGGCCCTTGGTTTCCCTTGAGAAACAGATGGTAAGACCCTATTGCTGAAGACTTCACTTGCACAAGCAGCAAGGTCACTGAGAAATCCAGCTGGTGCTGAGCAGAAAACCTTCACCCTATAGACCACTCAACTTAAAGCTGGAAAAAGCTGCATTGCATGCAACCATGTGGGAGACAGAAATCATCAGTGGTGAAAACAGTGGACACTGGAAACCTCAAGTTTGGCCAGACAGGCCAAATGACTGAACAGGTGCAATAGTGGCATGGCTGCTCTTGGGGTAACCAACTGCTCTCTAATTGGACTGAAGGCCTAGTCTATGGGAGGGTATACATGCCTGATACTGAAAAACCTAATCAAAAGTCTATGGCTGGGGAAGTCATGAACCTTAGGGGTATAAAGCCTGCTGTTATCTGGCTGAATGTATATATTATTCCCACCAAACTGCCCTGAAAGCAGTACCCTTAATGTTCATATTCACATATTAACACTACTTTCACTTCTGGTTAGAGAAGTTTCTCTTTTCAGATGGTAATGACCACCAGGAAGACCCAAAAGGCAACATAGTGCTGAAAAGAAGGGACAGAGGAATGTACAGCAGTGAAACATCTCTATCACACCCCCCAGGGCTCAGGTCCATTGAGGAAGAAGTGGCAGAAAGAATGTAAGAGCCATAGGAAGGGTATGACTCCTTACAATGCAACTGTCCACACAGAAATTGGCCTTGATATCCATGACCTTGCAGTGCCTAGCAACACCTTCAGAAGACCCTCATATTAGGAGAGAAAGATGATGACATCAAACTAAAAGAGAGACTAGTGGAGAGATGGAGGGGATTATGATGGAGAGTAGTATCCTAAAGGTTAATGGGGGAAGGGGAGGGAAATTTCATGGTTTATTATCTGTAAGTATAGAAGTTGTCAATAGAAAAGAAAGAAAAAGAAATTGAAATGTCAGCAACCAAAGAATAAAGCCAACTTTAAAGAAAAAAAAAAAAAGGAAAGGAAAATGTTAAACTTCTTTGACCATCAGGGAAATGAAAATTAAAACAACTAGGAGATGCCACCTTACTCTAGAAAGGATGACAATCATTAAAAAAAAAAAAAAAAAAATCAAAGGACAGTAAATATTGCTGAGGACACAGGGAATGAGAAATCCTAATTCACTGCTGATGGGAGTACAAACTTGTACAACCACGATGGAAATCAATATGGAGATGCCTGATAAAGATGACTCAGCCATTCCTCTACTGGGCATCTACCCTAAAGGATTCACTCTTCACTGCAGAAATATCTGCTCAACCATTGTGGTAGTTTGAATATATGTCCCCCAATATATTCAGTGTTTGACTAGTTATAGTTTGCATCTGCAATCACCTTGCTAGAGGCAATGTCACTGGGGGCCAGTCTTAAGGTGTTAATGGTGGGTTTGAGATTCCATTGTAAAGATATGCAAATGTGCCTAGCAGGAGTTCCTGAAGTGTGCTGTGTGACCTTTTGGCTGTGCTTTTGCTCTGTGTGCTGTGGTGGCTGGTTGGTTTCTCTCTCTCTCTGCTTGGCCCTGTGGAGAGCAGGCTGCTTCTCTGCCTTTATGGAACTTCCCCTGGATCTGTAAGCTTCAATAAATAATATCCCTTCCTCCATAACTGTGCCTGGTCTGGAAGTTCATCTCAGTGAACCTGACGCTGTCTGCAACAACCATGTTTATAGCTGCTCAATCCACAACTGCTAAGAACCTGAATTAACCCAGGTATCCATTGTTTGATAAATGGCTAATGAAGATGTGGCATATATACACAACTGAATTTTATTCAGTAACAAAGAAAAAATGATGCAATGAAAATTATAGTAAAATGGATGTACTTGGAACAGATCATGCTAAGATTATACAAGCACAGAGCGACAAATGGTGCATATTCTCCCTCATCTTTGTTCCTAAACTGGAACAACGTGAACTGCTGGCATACCTGACAAGCATTTCAAGGGTCAGATAAGAGGGATGTAAGAGTTTGGGGGAAGGGGATCTGGAGAGGGCCAGGAGGAAATATACACAAAACCAAATCTAAAATTAATTGATATCATAGAAACCTTCCTCCTGGATAGAAGACTAAAAGATATAACCCTCAATATGAGCATAGATGGATTGTCTGGTGAGAAGGGCCCTGGAGAGGGTGGGATGAAGCCTAACCCTAAAATATTTGGCCTTGTTTGTAACTCCCAATACCAGAAGTAGGTTAAAACCCACGTTATGTTGTTGATTGGAGATACCTACCAGGCTCCCAAACAAGACAGACTTCTGTCAAAACACTTGATTATCCACGTGCAATGAAAGGTAAGACCCAATTGCTGAAGATACACATACTGCTGAGGCAGAACACTGAGATCTGGCTGCATCTAGAAGGAAGCCAGCTCCCAGATAGTTGACCCATATAGTGCTAAAAAGTGTGACCTAAGCTGCTGGATGGAAATGGTAAACAGTATGAGCAAGCAGGGAACCCTGCTATGTGCAAGTAACCATCCTGACAAGATGTATAGACCTGTGCAAAAGTGGCACCCAGCCTAGGTGGGTAACCAATAGCTTTCTGATTGGCTAATTAATCAGGGGAAAGGAACCCATAGCTGTAACTGGGAACCAAGTCGGAATCCTATGGAGAACAAGATTATGGACTCCAATGAGTAGCTTCCATTAGTCTTTGGCTAAAAGTAAGGCTACACCCATCATTTTCGCATGGTCTCATTCATCTGTGGCTCCTAACCTGTATCTGCCTGAGATGCTCTCATACCTAGTAAGTACCTTGAGCACCAGAGAATACGGAGGGTGGGACAGGAGGAGAGGGTAAGGGAGAGAGGGTAAGGGGGGGAGACACAAATAGGGACCCATATGGAAATGGTACCATAAAATCCTATATCCTGAACAGGCTAAAACTGATCCTTCAGCAGGCCCATAGAGGGAACACCTGAACCACAGGGCCCCGGAGAGGACATCATGAAGACTAACCTTAATCTTTTCCTGTTTTTCTCTCTCTCTCTCTTTCTCTCCCTCACCCTCTCCCCTCCATGCTTTCTTTCTCTTTAATATTACCTATCTTTTTCTTTCTTCATCCTCCTTCGCACTGACTTGTAACTCCCAATACCAGCATGTGGTTAACTTTCACAATGAGCTGTTGATCAGAGAGACCTACAAGGTTTCCCAAAAGAAGACAGATTTCTGTCAGAGTTCTTGATGACCCATCAAAGGTTAATTGTAAGACCCTACTGCTGAAGATACCATATGCTGTTGGGATGGAACATGGAGTGACCTGGCTGGAATCTGGAAGAGGATCAGTCCCCAGACAGTTAGCTTGTCTAGTGCCAGAGGGTGCTACACAAGCAGCTGGGGGAAAATGACTAACATCTGTTCAAACAACTCGTAGTCTAAGCTACTCAGCAATAAACAACCTGACGTGATGCTCAAACAAGTGCAGTAGTGGCACACAGCCATGGTGGGTAACAAACTGCTCTTGATTTGGCTAACAGATCCACTCAGTGGAATGGAACTCATAGCTGGAACTGGGAAACAAGTCAAAACCATGTCCAAAAAATGAGCCCATTCTCCAATATCAAGCTCTCACCATTCATGAGCTATAAGATGGTCTACGCATATAAAATTGTCTCTAAAATAATAATGGCCATCCCATGTATCTGGTGCTGACTTCTCTCTCCATTGGAGAATTTGCTTCTCTTTTTCAGATGGACGCTAAACCTGAGGGATCAGCCTATCGCACCTCATCAGGGCCCCAACCTGAAACCATAGAGTAATGGGGGAAATGGGCAAGAGAGCAGCTTTCTTGGTGAACCTTACACCAGCACAAGGCTGAAGAAGATACACACAGAGAACACTCAATGCCCACCAAACCAGATATCCAGAGACACAGAGGCTCCCAAGACCTCATCACTGAAGTAGAACTAAAATGAAACCAACATGGCTCAGGGAAATTTGCAGAAGAGGGGGAGGAAAGAGAGTTAGAGCCACAAGTTGGGTCATTATGCACAGAGACAGTGCCTCTTCCCCATAAGTGTGGGCTACCCCCACAATGCATGGCCCACATTCCCCAATGAGGAGGGAGGGCCCCTTCAGAGGGGCAAGGACAAGGAGGAGGCTATCGAAGGCACCAACATGAATGTAAAATTTAAAAATATATATATATACTAATAAAAATTAGAAAAAAATCTCTCTAAATTAACAATGTTTATACACTTTAACCTATCCTGATCTCACTCTTCCTTGGAGAATTTGTTTTCCTTTTTCAGAAAGTAATGACAACTGAGGGCAACCAAAATCTTTCAACAGGACAATGATAACCGACTCCATGGCCACAGGTGAACCACCCCTAGCACAGTAGCTAGGTCCCAAGGTGACAATACACAGGAAGTGGTGCAATGAGCAAGAGGCCTACTTCCATGGTGAGTCTGACAACCTGAGACAGGGTGATAGAAACAGACACTGAGGATACTCAAAACACAGCAGAAATCTAGAAGCTGCTGAGGAGTTCAACATTAAAGCAGACATCAAGCACACTCATCAAGACTCAGGGAAGTTTGCAGAAGAGGTGTTGTAAGGAATGTAAGAGCCACAGGATGGGAGGGAATAGCAAGAGGCATTCCTCCCCATTGCCTGGCTGCTGCTCTCACAACCCCATGAGAATACCATCAATCCAACTAAGGTGGACCCTCAGTGGAATGGGGGCAGGGAGGTGGGAAATATTAGTACTAAGACATGATATATCGATTAAGTTTCAACTTAATAAAACAAGAAGGCCCAGGCTTATAGGACAAGTGACAAAGCTAGAACGGGACTTGGCAGACTCAAGTGACATAAGGGAAATGTAGAAATTTCTTCAAAACATATCTGACAGGTGACATGCTGTATTTATTGGCCAAGATGAATTATTACTTTTATTTATTTTTTTAATTAGTACTTTTATTTTAGAGACACACACAGAGAGAGATAATGGGCATGGCAGCGCCTCCAGCCACTGCAGACGAATTCCAGATGCATGTATCATCTTGTGCATCTGGCTTATGTGGGAACTGGAGAATCAAACCAGGTCCTTAGGCTTTGCAGGCAAGTGCCTTAACTGCTAAGCTATCTCTCCAGCCCCAAGATGAATTATTTTAATGCTTTATATACTTTTGTCTTTTAATAAACTACTAAATTTAAAAATTCTATCACACTTTCTCAGCCTAATCTCCATTTTTTTTTGACCCATCAATATCTTCTGATAACAGCAGCTGCCAAAAGCACCAAAAAAAAAAAAAAATCCTTCTCTATAATTTAGTGATTGGGTTGAAATTAATCTGATTTTTTCATAATTACACATTAATTTTTCATGACATGCAGGATTTAGTTGAAGCATTTTAATTAAGGATTCTGAGCCTTCACAGCCGGGTTTTCCCTGGAAGGCAGTCTTTTCCTAGCCTGCATTTCAGTGAAACTTGTTCCCAAGATAAATTCGCTGAGGAACATTACCAATCCTGCCAGCCTGGAGCATTTGAGAGAGGAATGCAGCAAACAAGGCAGTCCACCAGGGCACACAGGCTTCTACAATAACCATCTATCTACCTCCAGGGGAAACTTCCACTAAACTTATCAGTTACAGATAAAAAGTTCACTCATAAAATTTTCCTTCCTTCCTTCCTTCCTTCCTTCCTTCCTTCCTTCCTTCCTTCCTTCCTTCCTTCCTTCCTTCCTTCCTTCCTTCTTTTCCTTTCCTTTCCTTTCCTTTCCTTTCTTTCCTTTCCTTTCCTTTCCTTCCCCTCCCTCCCTCCCTCTTTCTTTATTTCTTTCTGTTTCCCTATGTAGTCTCAGGCTGGCCTTGAATTCACAGCAATCTTCCTACCTCTGCCTCCTGAGTGCTAGGATTAAAGGTGTGTGCCACCATGCCCAGCTAAAATTTCTTTTTGAAGAAGAAAATAGTTTAGATTTTCTAGCTAGTTGAGAAATTTTGGAACACTTAATTTGGTAGGTATTTTTCTCACTGTATTTATGATGGCCATAGACTTTCAACAGTTATCATAGACAAAATATGTATGCTGAATAAGATGGCTCATGTCTATAATCCCTGCATTCATGAGGCTGAGGAAGGAGGAGGCCAACCTGGGGCTACAAGAATGAGTTCCATGTCAATATGGGCTACAGTGAGATGCTCCCTCAAAAAGGGGGGGGGTTGGAAATCAAAGGAATCCTTGACACCTAAAGAGCAGGAAAATAAATATATAAAATTAAAATTACACACTACAAGTCCAAGGACCCCACTTGAACATAACTAGCAGTGTGCTCCAAGTTCAGTTCTTAGTAGTCATGAGAGCATGGAAACAGTGCACTTAACTGTTACTCAGCCCATATGTTTGTTGTATCTATGAGACTATTATAAAAAATAAATCAACAAGAACCACAAAACAGGGGCTAGGGATTGCTCAGTGGTTAAAGACACTTTTTGCAAAAGCTGTTTGCCTGGGTTCAATTTTCCTGCCACCTATATAAATCCATTTGCAGTGGCAGGAGGCTCTAGCGCACTGACATACACACACACACACACACACACACACACACACACACGAACCAGACAATACTTTAACTGTATTGACTCATACTCATTCATCTAATCTAACAGTTGCTTAATGAGAAAAGGAAAATCAGGAGAAACCCTCAAACAATGTCCCCAGAATAAATGTAGGTTACCTATTCATATGGTTCACCACCTTCTGATCCAAGAGACTCCTGCTTCTCTTTCTAATATATTGCTTTAGAATTGTGAATAACTCTTCAATGGACTATTAGAAACACAAGAAAGGATTCTAGACTTTCAGCTATTGGATTTACAATCTTGAGCCTAAACTAAAATGAATACAAATGGGCTGATATTTTCTCAACAGAACATATTTCATATGTCTTTTTATTCCTAAAGCAATGCTCCTTCTGTCAATATTTGAAAGTTAAATCAAGAAAAAAATATATTTTCAATATTCTAGAACCATGTAGTTATCTACAGTTTCTCAAGATAATTGGTAATAGCAAAATACATCCCAATGTTTTAAAGACCAATTCTATTGCACTTGAGTATTTGAACTCATATACATAAAAAATGCTTGTTGCAATTATTTTATAATGTCATCATGTTTAAAAATATTTTTATTATAAAAGAAACAGCTTATTCCACAAAAATATTTAAAAGGGCTAGAATATTTACAATAAAAAGTTCAAATCCCATTGTTTTACTTCATCTTCTCTACTTTTAGAGGTAATCATCATCAGGAATGTAGAACCATAGAATAATATGATATAATGACTATAAGAACATTTTATAGCTTTGCCACATAATTATATAGAGAATTATTGATAAGTGTATCTCCCTTTTAACAAGTCTGACTTTGGATGTGAACCTGATTTGACTACATATGACATGAAAAAAATGCATATATGGTCATATATTTTGCAAATAAGAGGTTACTATAGGCCTCAATGCTATAAAGGAGTGTATAAATATACATTTAAATAAACCATAACAGAATTTATTATAAGAAAAAATGTTCATTAAAAGAGAAGAGTAGGCTTTGACCTTTATCTAAGTAAAATACAATAGCAAAAACAAAATGAAATTGTAGTAGTAGTCATAAAGTATTTTTCCTATTCTCTCAGATTTAAAAAAGTAATGTTATTCACTAATCAACAATTACAAAGCTTTTGTACAGCAAAGGACCCTGTGAATAGAGCAAAGAGACAACCTACAGAATGGGAGAAAATCTTTGCCAGCTATACATCTGACAGAGGACTAATATCCAGAATATACAAAGAATTCAAAAAACAGAACAACAAGAAATCAAACAACCCAGTTAAAAAATGGGCTATAGAACTAAATAGAGAGTTCTCAGAAGAAGAAATACAGATGGCATATAAACATCTAAAAAACTGTTCCACATCCTTAGCAATCAGGGAAATGCAAATTAAAACCACTTTGAGATTCCCTTTCACTCCTGTCAGAATGGATACCATCATGAAAACAAATAACAATAAGTGTTGGCATGGATGTGGAAAAAGAGGAACACTTCTACACTGTTGGTGGGAATATAATCTGGTCCAGCCATTGTGGAAATTAGTGTGGAGGTTCTTGAGACAGCTAAAAATAGATTTACCATATGATCCAGCTATAGCACTCCTAGGCATATATCCGAATTACTCTTCTCACTACCTTAGAGATACCTGCACAACCATATTTATTGCTGCTCTATTCACAATAGCTAGGACATGGAACCAGCCTAGATGTCCCTCCACAGATGAATGGATAATAAAGATGTGGTATATTTACACAATGGAGTTCTATTCAGTGGTAAAGAAAAATGAAATTATGAAATTTGCAGGGAAATGGATGGATCTGGAAAGGATTATACTAAGTGAGGTAACCCAGGCTCAGAAAGCCAAACAACACATGTTCTTTCTCATATGTGGACCTTAGCTACAAATGTATAGACTTGTGTGTGAACTGGAACCAAAAATCGGTACCAGAAACCAATAAGCTGGTAAAAGGCTGGTAAAAGAAGGGAGGGAGGAGAAGGAAGGACTTAAGTGTATGGTATTGCACATATGTAAGTAGAACAGATTACAGGGAGGGGAATGGCCTAAGCGAGGCCATAGGAAGAGAATGCGTAAAAGAAGGGCAGGGGAGGGTCAATCAAAATTCAATATAGTGTGAATAAGACCTATGTAAACCTACTTTTTTGAATAATGACACATCCAGAAGCTGTAGACTGTTACTAGAAAATTTTCAGTGCCTGGGATGGTATACCTTCCAGTGAGTTGTTGGCCAAGGAGGTCCCAGTAGCCTCTAAAACATTAAAGGCTATCACCAAAGCCCTTGGTTTCCCTTGAGAAACAGATGGTAAGACCCTATTACTGAAGACATCTCTTGCCTGAGAGGCAAAGTCACTGAGAAAGCAAGCTGGTGCTGAACAGAAAACCTTCTCCCTGTAGACCAGCCAACTGGAAGCTGGAAAAACCTGCACTGCATGCAGCCGTATGGGAGACAGAAGTCATCAGCAGTGAAAACAATGGACACTGAAAATTCAAGTTTGGCCAGACAGGTCCAATAACTGAACATGTAAAATAGTAGCATGTCTGCTCTTGGGGTAACCAACTGCTTCATAATTGGATTGAAGGCCCTCTCTATGGGAGGGAATACATACCTGGTACTGAAAAACCTAAGTAAAAGTCTATGACAGGGGAGGTCATGAGCCTTAGGGGTATAAAGCCTGCTCTTGTCTGACTAACTGTATATTTTATTCCCACTAAGCTGCCCTGAAAGCACTACACTTAATGTTCATATTCACATATTAATGCTACTCTCACTTCTGGTTAGAGAAGCTTCTCTTTTCAGATGGCGATGACCACTGGGATGACCCAAAAGGTAACATAGTGCTGAGAAGAAGGGATGGAGGAGTGCCTAGCACTGAAACATCTCTGTCACACCCTCCATTGTGGAAGAGGGGCAGATAGAATGGAAGAGCCAAAGGAAGGGTATGACTTCTTATAATGCAACTGTCCAGACAGAAATTGGCCTTGATATCCATGACCTTGCAGTGCTTAGCAATACCTTCGCAAGACCCTCATAATAGAAGAAAAAAGATGATGACATCAAATTAAAAGAGATACTAATGGAGAGAGGGAGGGGATATGATGGAGATTGGAGTTCCAAAGGGGAATGGGGGAGGGGAGGGAAATATCATGCTTTTTTTGTAAGTATGTATAGAAGTCGTCAATAAAATTTTTTTTTTAAGTAAGGTTATTTCTAGGACACATGCTAAAGTTAAATCCCTGCCAATCTGTTCTTAATTTGGATTTAAACTACCTCAATTTGAACCTTAATCATTGAACAAGGAATGAGATGATAACCTCTGCCCCACTTTAAATCTGTAAGATTAGATCCAGTGGGGTTTGGGCACATTTAAGTGGTCATATCTGCAAACTCTATAAAAAATTTCCCCCCAAATCATGACTGACAAAGTCATCAAGAACATTCTGCTTAAAAATGATAACAAATACAGTATTCTTATCAGTAGTGTGAAAGAATAATATTTTATGAAATTTTAAGTTGTCAAGATAACTCTGCAGTCATTACCAACATTAATCAGACTTAGATATGAGAATATATAAAGGCATCCTTCCAATGAGAAGTAGCAAGTAATGTTTGTTATTCAATGTAAATAAAAGTAGTTTTTTCATCTTTCCCATTTTATTTATCTTATTGTTCTCCATTTACTTATTTTGTCAACAGTTATGAGAAGATATTATGCACATGGTATTGAACAACCTCCATAAACCTGATAGAGCAAACTTTAGTTCCACTGGAGCTAAAGTACTATATTAGAAGATTGACATAATTTCAAATAATATTAAAAGCTATTATCAGTAACTAAATATAGATAAGTGGTTAGAGAATTATGGGTTGGGGGATATTCAGATAAAAGAGTATGGAAAAAAATTGTACCCTAAAATTCCTGTAACGGATCATTACAGCTGATAAAATGTCCTTTACTGAAAATGCACCTACAGTTTGTCTTCAACATAATTCCCATTTGTTAGCTCTCTGTTCTCTGAATGACCTGTTACAAATTGGTCTTTATATTTTCTACCTTTGTTTTCCTTTTAGATGTGTAATCAATGCCTTGTCATTTGTTTTTATAATAGTTCTAAGATTATAAATCTAGTCATGCATGAATATTAAGATGTTTTCAATTCATGTGCAAAAAGGATGGACTGTAGGATCAAGAGCATTTTCTTAAAGAAAATCATTAAATTGAAAATAATTGGCTAGTATGTAGTAGTACAAAAAAAAAAAATAATTTACTTAAAATATGATTTATTGACCTAGAGAAAGCCAAGCAAGTAGTTAACTCTAGTTGTGGTGAACACATGTATACATGTGCCTGTGGAATGGAGAGAGGAGTAAGGGGCACAGAAACACTAAAGTAAAAAAAGATGTCAACCTTAGACAGATTTTCAGCAAGACTTGCATTTACGGATGTATTTATATATCACACATTCCCTAGTGTACAGACCTTCATATGTCACATTGTGACTGAGAAAGTAAATAAGAACATTCTGCTTAAAATGCTAACAAAAGTAGCATTGTTATGAGCACTGTGAAAGAATGATATTTAATGAAAACCATTATAATGGACTTAGAACAGTATTATGAAAAATATGAAGGGATTGTAAATTATTTCTTGGAAGCATCAAATTTCTGCATTAACAAAATAAATTGAACTTTCACTGGACAAATATGACATAGTAATATTTTAATGTCTTTTGGTACAGTAAATTAAACTGGCTAAGTGCAAAGTTCATGATTCAGGAAAATTAAATTCATATCCTAGCTCTACACAAACTATATATAATTTATTCCATTTCCTTAACTCCCTGCCTCACTTTCATCATCTATACAATAAGGGTAATTATGTATAACTCTTTGAGGTGATGTGGGAAGTAATGTCTAGCCAAGTATTTGATAATTACACATCCCAAATTAGTTAATAATCAGATATTTCCTCTAGAAAAAAATATACTTACTTTTAGAAAAACTTGCAGATCTTGAGTCTGTGTGTGCTGGAGAATGTCTTGTTGTAGATGTTTGAATATAGCAATGCAGATATATACTTGGTAATCTGCACCAAGGAAAATGCAAGTAGCAATATAATGGCATACTTCAATCCAATCTAAATAATTCCAAAAACACTGAGTTGTCCATTGTAGGCAAATCTTTAAAAAAGAAGAATTTCATTAAAATGATTATAAAATAACATTTGACCTTTAAAAAGCAGCAACAAAAAGGCCTTGCATTTACTCACAATAAAAATTGTCTCTGCATAGTAACCTATTATACTTCCCCTGTCTGCTTTACATGTAAGAAAATCCAAGACCTCGGGAAATGGGCACGGAGGACAGCTGACAATGTGTGCACTGCTTACGGTTCTGGGGACATGGGCAGTGAGGACAGCTGACAACATCTGCACTGCTTATGGTCCTGGGACACGGGCACTGAGGACAGCTGACAACATCTGCACTGCTTATGGTCCTGGGACACGGGCACTGAGGACAGCTGACAACATCCACACTGCTTATGGTCCTGGGACACGGGCACTGAGGACAGCTGACAACGTCTGCACTGCTTATGGTCCTGGGACACGGGCACTGAGGACAGCTGACGTCTGCACTGCTTATGGTTCTGGGACACGGGCACTGAGGACAGCTGACAACATCTGCACTGCTTATGGTTCTGGGACACGGGCACTGAGGACAGCTGACAACATCTGCACTGCTTATGGTTCTGGGACACGGGCACTGAGGACAGCTGACAACGTCTGCACTGCTTATGGTCCTGGGACACGGGCACTGAGGACAGCTGGGCACTTATGGTACTGGGACACGGGCACTGAGGACAGCTGACAACATCTGCACTGCTTATGGTTCTGGGACATGGGCACTGAGGACAGCTGACAACATCTGCACTGCTTATGGTTCTGGGACACGGGCACTGAGGACAGCTGACAACATCTGCACTGCTTATGGTCCTGGGACACGGGCACTGAGGACAGCTGACAACATCCACACTGCTTATGGACACGGGCACTGAGGACAGCTGACAACATCTACACTACTTATGGTCCTAGGACACGGGCACTGAGGACAGCTGACAACATCTGCACTGCTTATGGACACGGGCACTGAGGACAGCTGACAATGTCTGCACTGTTTATGGTCCTGGGGACACGGGCACTGAGGACAGCTGACAACATCTGCACTGCTTATGGTACTGGAACATGGGCACTGAGGACAGCTGACAACATCCACACTACTTATGGTTCTGGAACATGGGCACTGAGGACAGCTGACAACATCCACACTGCTTATGGTCCTGGAACATGGGCACTGAGGACAGCCGAGAACATCCGCACTGCTCATTATCAATGCTGAGTGTTTTCTCTAGGTGTGTTGTCTTCCTCTGACCCATATCACCAGTCTAATCTCTGCTGATAAATACTAACAGACTACGTGAATTCAGAGATATAAGGGGAGTTTCTATCCTACCTATAATCACAGATGTATAATTATGTAGATGACATATTGCTAACTGTTACATTAATGCAAATAGACACTTACTCAGAGAACAATTTAAACTGAACAGAATTAATTATAGAATATATAAACAGGGTGATAATATAAAGAGTAATTTGAAAATGAGATTTTTACAAAAAAGCTTCTCTTTTTGGACTCTTTACATAACATTTTATGAATAACATTTGCTCGGGTTATAAAGCCAAAAATGTTCATTGTGGAGAAAACAGAAAAAAAATTATGTAAAAAAAGGGGAGATGCTGAAGGGATGGCTTGCCTGTGAAGAGTAAGATCCCAGGTTCAGTTCTCCAGGTCTAATGTAAGCCAGATGCCCGAGGTGGCACATGTGCCTGGAGTTCATTTGCAGTGGCTGGAGACCCTGGTGTGCCCACTCTATCTGCCTTTCTCTCAAATCAGTAAGTAATAAAAATATATTCTTAAGTAAATTCTCAAAGTTGCTCTTTACATCTCTGAATCTGCTTACAGAACATGTTAGTTTGCTAGTCCTGCCCTTACAAAGAACCACAAGCTAGATGAATGTGACTAAATTCTGTCTTCTTGCTGTTCTCAAGTGGTCTCACCCAAGCTACAGAATGGCTACTTTCTTCTGAGGCTTCTCTTGGCTGGTGGATGACTACCTTCAGACTATACCTGCACATGGTCATCTTCTGCACATGTCTTACCCAAATATCCTCTTATGTGTCATTTTAACTTACTACATGAGATCTGTCTGCACTCTGAAGCACTGAGGGTCAGTACTGCAGTGTGATTTTCCTTTATACAAATATATGCTCCTTTTATTCTACTCTTGAATATTTGCACAGAGTCTGTTGAGTTTAAATCAATATTGCATTAAACTCATGGCTGAAAAAGTTCACTATTTGTCAACAGGCAGGGTAGAGTAAATCCCCCTTGTTTTCAACTTCACTGTTCTCATGGCACTAAGAGGATTCTTCTCAATTTCAACTCAGTAGCTAGGTGGGCATTACCAAACCCTGACTGTCCACCTCAAGTCCATGTAATGATACTCTGCTGGGCAAAGGAGGAAATGAGGAGGAGATATTTCTTCCTGTGTTTTTTTATTTCCTATAATTATCATTTTTAACTCCATTAAAGCACTGCTGTTTTGTTCTTCGCTACCATTATTAATTGCAATTAACTCATGGCTATGCTCTGTTAATGAACATTAGAGACTATAGATGGATGGAGGAAAAACCACTAGAGAGTAAAAGAAACTATCCATGCCCCACCTCCAGAGATAACATTTCCATGCAATTGTCAGCTTAGGGAAACTGACAAGTGGACAGTGGAGAGTGATCATAGCTTCTGTCATTCATTTATATTGGTTAAAAAGCCTAGCACTGGGCTAGGGAGAGAGCACTTAGCAGTTAAGGTGCTTGCTAATGAAGCTGAGACTACATAGTGAATTCCAGGTCAGACTGGGCTAGAGTAAAACCCTATCTCAAACAATAACAACAAAAAAGGATAAATGAGATGCTGTCAAACCTAATAAGCACTCTGAGGACCAGACAATAGGGAGGGTGGGATGGAGGGAGGGATAAGGGTGGGAGGGAACGAGAGGGTGGGAGGGAGGACAAGGGTGGGGGGATACAAATAGGGACCCCAAAAGGAAATGATACTATAAAACCTTTATTCTGAACAACAGGCTAAAACACTGATTCTTCAGCAGGCCTGCAGAGGGAACACCTGAACCACAGGAAACTGGAGAGAACATCATGAAGACCAACCTTAATCTTTTCCTGCTTCTCTCTCTTTTCTCTCCCTCTCTCCCCCCTCCTTCTCCTCTCTATACTCACTTTCTCTTTCATTTATCTATCTTTTTCTTCCCTCACCTTCCTTGGTGCTGACTTATAACTCCCAGCACCAACACAGGGTTAACTTTCACAATGAGCTGTTGATCCGAGACACCTACAAGGTTTCCCAAAAAAGACAGATTTCTGTCAGAGTTCTTGATGACCCACCAAAGGTTAATGATAAGACCTGACTGTCAAAGACAGCATACCTTTGTGAGACAAAACATGAAGAGACCTGAAAGAGTGTCAGTCCCCAGACAGTTAGCTAGTCTAGTGCCAGAGGGGGCTACATGAGCAACTGCAGGAAAATGGCTGACATCTGTCCAAACAACTCTCATTCTAAGCTACCCAGTAGGAAACAACCTGACATAATGCTCAAACAAGTGCAATAGTGGCACACAGCTATGGTAGGTTACCAACTGCTCTTGATTTGGCTAATAGATCCACTCAGTGGAATGGAACTCATTGCTGGAACTGGAAAATAAGTCAAAACCATGTACAAAAATGAGCTCAGGGCTGGATAGATGGCTTAGTGGTTAAGGCGCCTGCCTCCTAAGCCTAAGAACGCTGATTCCAATCTCCAGTGATTCCAATCTCCAGGTCCCACGGTTAGCCAAATGCAAAGTGACACAAGGGCGCAATGCCACAAGGGGGCGCACACATCTGGATTTCGTTCACAGCAGCTGAGACTGCTGGCGCGCCCATCTCTGTCTCACTCTCCCTCTCTATCTCTCTCTGTGTCTCTCTCCAAAAAATAAATAAAATAATTTTAAAAATTTTTTTAAAAATGAGCTCAGTCTTCAAGATCAAGCTCCCACCAAACGTGGGCAAGAAGAGGGCCTACGCGTATAAAATTCCCTCTAAAATATCTAGCCATCCCATCTATCTAGTACTAACTTCTCTCTCTGTTGGAGAATTTGCTTATCTTTTTCAGACGGACAATGAACCTAAAGGGAGGGATAGCTAATCACACCTCACCAGGACCTCAGCTGAAACCATAGAGTAATGCGGGGGAAGGGCAAGAGTACAGCGTTCTTGGTGATCACGACACCAGAAAAAGGCTGAAGAAGATAAACACAGACAACAGCCAACCCCTACTAAGCCAGATATCCAGAGATATCCCAAAACCTTATCACTGAAGTAGAACTAAAATGATCCAATGTGGCTCAGGGAAATTCGCAGAAGAGGGGGCAGAAAGAATGTTAGAGCCACAAGTTGGGGCATTATGCACAGAGACTTGGCCTATCCCCCATAACTCTTGACTACCCCCCACAATGCATGACCCACATTCCCCATTGATGAGGGTCCCTTTGGAAGAGGGAGGACAGGGAGGAGGATAATGGAGTCACCATTATGAATGTAAAATTAGAATAATATAAATTTAAAAAAAGCAACCTAAAAAAATGGTAACAAATCAAATAACATTTCCTAAAAATAAGTATAAAGATACATATAAGAACTACTGTCTAAGAGGAAAAGATTTTAAGTAAAATACAGGGACTGGAGAGATGGCTTAGTAGTTAAGGTGCTTGCCTGCAAAGCTAAAGGACCCAGGTTCAATTTCCCAGTACCCACATAAGCCAGATACACAAGGTGGTACATGCGTCTGGAGTTTGTTTGCAGTGACTAGAGGCCCTGGTGTGCCCTTCTTAGTCTCAATTTTTCTCTGTCTCTCCCTCTCTCTCTGCTTCTTGTCTCTCAAATAAATAAAATTCTTAAAAAATATTTTAAAAAATAACTAGAAAGGAATGCAAGGATAGTTTTTAATTTATAAAACTACCACCATAAAACAGATAAATGAGTCAAATAAGCCCAAGATCAAGCTAATAACTTGATAGGAAAACCAACATAATTCTATTTGGTTGACTTCAACTTTTATTAATAGACCAAATTAAATACAAACCATGACTAAAAAAAATATTTGAAAGTAATATCGAATAATTCTCTCTAATATATAGTTACTACTGGTGAAATGGAGGGTGATTTCTTAATAATTCAAGTCTAAAACAAAGAAATAACTACTAGATAATTACTAGATACTCTTATTTTAGAAGACATAGACAATCTAATAAAAATGAGGAACTAAATCACATTATATAAAGGTGGAGGAAAAGAAAATTAGTTTGTAATGTACAATCTAATAAGAATAAAAGGATAATAAGCTTATTAACAGCTAACAATAACCAAAGAGTAAACAAAGTGCAAACAGATCTCAAACTATACTAAGTAGCAATTTGTGTAAAGGAAAATTTACCGTGCATACACAGAAATAATTTATATAACTATGGTAAAACACAATGCAAAGAATTAAAGAATACAATATAATCCTAGATAGGAAGACTGAGTATACCAAGAATATAATTTTATTTGTTTATTTGCAAGCAACGAGAGAGAGAAACACAGAGAAGAGAGACAGACAGAGAAAACGAGCGTGCCAGGGCTTCTAGCCATTGCAAATGAATTCCAGAAGGATGTGCCACTTTGTGCATCTGGCTTACATGAGTACTAGGGAACTGAACCTGAGTCCTTAGGCTTTACAAGCAAGCACCTTATCCACTAAGCCATCTCTCCAGTTCCCAAGAATATAATTGTATCAATTTTTTTAATAATTTAAGATATTAATCTAAATCTCATCCAAATTCAAATGCCCAGTTTGTACTATGCACAGCCATTTTAAAGTTCACATGAAAGAATCAGCATGGAGAAACAGTCACGGTGGTATTTTTGGGGCACCTGAGAAGTAAATAATAGACTTACTATTTCTTAACATTTAACAACAGTACAATATTAACTTAAGTAAAATATATAATTTAACTGTCAAATAAGTTTGGATGCCAGGGTGCTACTTTAAAAGAATAAATGAAACTAAGACTAATACAATTTTGTCATTATGAAAAGTTTCAACTAGTTAACAAATCTCAGGATATATGTAAATATTTTTAAAAAGCACAAGCTTATAGACAAAAGCTGTCACCTGTTCAATTAGTGAATGATTGCAAAGACAAATACCCAGGCCTGAAGAGTATGTACTCTCTCCACAACTGCTCTAAGAATAAAATCAAAGCAATTTGATGATTTGAGACTAGAGTCTTAAAGGTATTCCTCCTATCTTTCAATTACATATCCTTACCCTTTAGACTTCTAACCTAAAGATTATTATTGTGATTTTTACCATGCTAGGGATCAAACCCAGGGGCTCTTTGCATGCTAAGTATGCACGCTATCATAAGCTATACTATTCCTTGACCTAAAGTTTAAGTTAAAAAAAAAAACAGGGCTGGAGAGATGGCTTAGTGGTTAAGGTGCCTGCCTCCTAAGCCTAAGAATGCCAGTTCCAATTGCCAGCAATTCCAATTTCCAGGTCCCACGTTTAGCCAGATGCAAAGTGACAGAAGAGCGCAATGCCGCACTTGACCACAAGGGGTGCACGCATCTGGATTTCATTAGCCGCAGCCGAGAGGCTGCTCTCTCTCTCTCTCTCTCTCTCTCTCTGCTCTCTGTCTCTCTTAAAAAAAAAAAAAAAACAGACAAAGTATAAAGCTATAAAACACTAATCTTTGTCTGATTAGGTTGTAACACAGTGAAAAAACAAATTCAGACTTCCAGCAATGAAGAACTGACTGCACAGGAAGGAGATACCTGTGGCTGCCATAGTATAGCATGTCACAGGCTTTAAGTTGCACACTCCAGGCCACTGGAAAAAAACTAACCCTGGCCAGGTGTGGTGGCACATGCCTTTAATCCCAGCACTCGGGAGGCAGAGGTAGGAGGATCGCCATGAGTTCGAGGCCACCCTGAGACTACATAGTGAATTCCAGGTCAGCCTGAGCCAGTGTGACACCCTACCTCGAAAAACCAAAAAAAAAAAAAAAAAAAAAAAAAAAAAAAAACCCTAACCCCAGACACTAAGGCTATGGCACTGGCTAATCAAGTTGGGATTTCTTAGTAGATACAGCACAGTATTGCACACACCAGATATTTCATGTTGATAAAAATTCTTGGCCTCTGTTTCCCTTACATTAGCCATTTCATTATTGTTAGGCAAATACCATCTCCATTAAAAATTACATTAGACAGTAAGTCTTTCAATAATCTATGCCCTGAGTAACTAAATTTACATTTAAAATCCGTGAATTATATAGGTTTGCTGCAAATAAAGTCAGTGCATGTAACAATCAGCCTAGGGTAAGAGAAGTCAGTTTGGATTTAAACTAACACTTTTGTTCATTTAGAGAGATTTCCTGTATATGACAGGGATGCACTTTCTTTAACAACAGAGATCGAATGGTTGAACAATTACTCCACTCTGGTGGATTACCTGTGATGGTGCAAGACCAGACATGTGAAACGCTGAAAACACAAGTGGCAGCTCAGCCTTCAGCAGCATTTCAACATAGTGAGCACTGCAGAAATAGGTCGGGTGGATGCCAGTGTCTATGCTATCCACAGGGAGGTACTTCTGCATGAAAGAGACATTAACAAGTGAATATACAGGTAATATGAAATAATCAAACATATATTTATCTAAATCTTTTTGCTTATGGCATTATTTGCCGGTTTGAAATATATGTGGTAGCTCTAGAGATATAATTCAGTTGGTAGAGTGCTCGCCTAGAATGCATGAATCCCCAAATCATGTAACCTGGTATGGTGGTACACACTTGTATTCCCAGCATTCTGGAGATAGAGTATTCAAGGCCATCCTTGACTACAAGACAAGTTCAGGGCTAGCCTATATACCTGAGACCTTGCCTCATAGTAAACAAGTAAATGAATGAATGAATGAATTGAAAAAACTAAGGATTAAAAGTAAAATTTATATGGCTCCTAACAGACTGAATTAAAAATGAAATTCATATGGCTCCTAAAGGACCAAAAACCTTTCTACAGACAAGCTATATTCAATAATGTCTTGATAATAACTCTTGCAATTGTTAACAGACTCACTTATAATCAGTTTTATTAGTTTGCCTACTATGTGCCATTTTATAATTTTAATATATACTAAATCACATTTATAAAGCCAGATCAATGATGGCTTATTTACATGAGCTAACAAATAGTCTTGTGACTCATGAAATTACAATTTATTTTATATTTTTAGTATTTTGGGTGCTTTGTTTAGCTATAACTATCTAAAATGACAGTATCTCTCTGTTATTCAGAACATAGGTTTAATCAGAGCACACAGAGGCTAATGGTATTTAAAATAATATGTAAACTATTACACAAGCAAGGTTAAGGTAAAATTGTAAAAACTCCAGTAAACACTAGAAAGTAGCACAATATGAATGAGGCAAGGACTTTATAAAATGACATTTTAGAATATCTTGCTCTAGTGATTACAAAGGAAAGGCAGATATTTAAAAAACTATACAGAGCAGTCTTAGATTTTACTTGTTAGAGTAATGCGGATTGGTCACTTTAGTCCTGACACTAAAAAGTATTAGTTCCGTGTTGGTCCACCATTCTGGCACTCAACAAGCAGAAGAAGGACCAACTTTTTCAGCACTGTGGTAGTTAGTGCACTGTGTAGAACACTACAGAGAAAACTTCGGACATTTTTTCAAAACTTTGGCCTATGAAACACAAGTGTTTTTTCTTTTAGAAAAAAAGGGAAAGAGAATCTTTAAATATGAGTAAGATTTACCCTTAATGCCAGCCAAAAAGCAGAGAAACACTTCGAATAAAAGAATTAAAGCCCCTTATGAGAAAAAGATCTGTGTAATCTGTCTTCATTTCTAAAATTATTTCTCATGTGATAACTTCTGCAGATGCTCTGCAAATGGGTCATAAGTGTGCCATGGCATGCTAATGTTTGTAAACTATTAAATTCTATAGACTCCCTTAAGTTAACTTTTCTATTGAAGATTTTCATACATGAACATATTGTAATTTGATCATACCCCCCCTCATTTATCTTCATGTCCCTCCTGCATCCATTACATTGAACACCTTCTTTTCAACTAGTTCATCTTCTATTTTGATGTCATTGCCCCCCCCTCCATCTTCCATGTCAAAATGTTGATGGGCTCAATATTATGCAGGTCTTGTGGATGTAAGGTCAGCTGACAGCTGCTATGAAGTCATGAGTGCAATGGTCAGTTCATGTCTGGAGGATAGTGTCCCACAATAGTCTGTCCCACCCTCTGTCTCTTACATTATACCCAGTATTTAATGTTATTAAATAACACAGTTTTAGTAATTAAACTTGAATTTTGAACTTCTATTTTATACCATGTATTTCTTTAATGAAAATGCTTTTATTATCATTAATATTTTATTCTGTTATCAATAGGTAATAAACCAGGTATTGAGAAAAAGTTAAATCTGTATCTTCAAAGAGAATCCATCAATAGCATTCACATAGGAAAACAAATATAAATCATTAGAGAACCCTCTATACATTTAATAATATTCTAGTGAATCTAAAATGATGTTTCTTAAAATTTTAAATCTTCCTCTAAAAATTGCTCGTCTAGAAAGTCTTACAGAAATATGTAGTCTTGGCACCCAAAGGAAAGCAGAAGCCAGTAGTCTGGAAAACTGCTGGAGAAAGTGGACTGTCCTCTCTCTGTCCCCCAGCATTATCAGGAACAGCGAAGATGCGAACCAGTCATGGCCAGCATAATGCCCCTGCAGGCAGACTGCACACAGTCAGTTAAGGAGATTCTACAATATCTTACAAAATGTAATACAAGAACTTCATAAATATGCACATCTAGGATCTATACTAGGAAAGAGACACAAATTGTACTTAGTACCCATTGAGTTTTTCATCTAAAACATTACTGAAGATATTGAAGCTATTAAAATAAGTTTATAAATGAAAAGTAAATTGCTAAGGGCTGATGGAGCTCAGTGGTAGAGGGATTAAAGGTCTTGGGGCCAATCCCCAACACTGTAAAACACTGTAACAAAATAAACAAACAAATATGTCTGGCACAAGTACTATTTGGCATGCTATATGCTTGTGTGTCAGGGAAAGCCAGGGACAGTAGCAACTGGAGGAAAGAGTAAAGGACCTGCTCTGTGAAAGCTCTGTTTACTCCACAGACACAGCAGTGCTATTCTGTCTAGAGCTGAAGTAACCTGCAGATCAACTAGTGTAACAAAGCATCATCGAATCAGTACTTAGTAGAACTCACCAGTGCAAATGGTTTCCATATATTTATTCTTTCCTTCAATGTAAATTCCATTTCTGAATAATAATTCAAATGAAATAATAATTGGAAATAGTGAAACAAGCAACAGTCTCATTATTTTATAACTACAAAACCTATTTTTAAAATACTCTTGGGGCTGGAGATATGGTTCAGTGATTAAAAGCACTTGCTTGCAAAGCCTGCAAGCCCAGGTTCAATTCCCCAGTACTGACAGAAAGTGGCTCATGCATCTGGAGTTTGCCCTGGTACATTCATATTCATTCACTCATTTTTCTCTCAAATATATAAACAATTTTTTAAAAAATAAAATATTCTTTGATTTGTCTGAAATGTCTCCTAATGATTCTATTCAGTTTAGGATTCAGTGAATAAAATGCAGTCTAATGACTCAGACTCAATTTAATAAAATGTATGTTTAAATTACAAAATAAAGTATGATTAGGATTTACTGTAACAGATTACAGAATAACTTAAAGTGTTATTTTACTACAAACATGCTACTGTATCCCTCCAAAAAAATTTAACATACAGGAAGACAACTATTTGTGGATCCACTCAAAAAGGATATGAAGAGAAGAATTCACAGGAGATTGCTGTTGCTTCAGAAATTTCTCACAATGCTTTAAAACCAAGGCAAGATCATTTTCTGCACCATCTTTTAACAAGCCGAGAAACTTACCATACCTAGAGAAAATGCCATAAAACATAAATCAAAAAGTATTAGGCTCTGAGTTACACACTGACTTTTGAAAATCCATCAAAGTGTATTCTACTTTAGATCTCACGGTTTTATGTTGAAAACAACTTGTGTGAGCATAGCTGTGTTAAGGCACAGTATATGTTTCTCATAACTACAGTATGTTCATATTGGCAGTACTAACTGATAACTTTACAGTAAATAACAATGAAATAAAATGATGATACTCTGTAGGTGAGAAGTAGAAGATATGTATTTTTACACATATAATCTAAAATACAAACTATTGAGTCTAGTTTTGTTGACTGATGTCTAGAAGTGAATCTGGACATCATGTATGTTGGATAGGTTACAGGGTATTTTTAAATTTTTTTATTTTTATTTTTGGTTTTTCAAGGTAGGGTCTTGTTGACCTGGAATTCACTATGTAGTCTCAGGGTGGCCTTGAACTCACACTGATCCTCCTTCCTCTGCCTCCTGAGCGCTGGGATTAAAGGCATACCTGGCTGGCACTTTGTTTTATTAAATTTTTTATTATTATTTTCTTTATGAGAGAGAGAGAGAATATGGACCTTCCAAGGCCTCCAGCCACTGTAATCAAACTCCAGAGGGTGCAATACCTTGTGTGAATGTGTGACCTTGTGTGCTTGTGTCAACTTGTGTGTCTGGCTTAAGTGGGATCTGGAGAATCTAACATGGGTCCTTAGGTTTCGCAAGTAAGTGCCTTAAATGCTAAGCCATCTCTCTAGCCGTACATGGACATTTTGAATTATGACTAGGAGGCAGTATTGGCACCAACTGAGCAAATGTCAGGTGGTTAGATGTGGGACACTCCTAGAGAATAAAATTTCACTTTACAAAATGAAATGATTGTGCTACTATTATGCTAATTTTTACAATGTGATTTCTGGGTAAAAGCTGATCATCATAGAGAAACACTGTAATTAGCCTTTGGAATAATAATGAGCTGTAACTGATTTACAGCCATAGGTAATTTAATCATGTGCCAATATCCTCAAAGATAAACTTATTCTTTTCTGAGCAATAAGCTCTGCATTTAAAGTATACAGAATAATTGGCTGTTAGAGGCAGATGGATTGTAGGAGTACACAAAGGAGACATCTCCCCATACCTGACAGCCATCGTGAGGCCAAGCTGCTGCACAGATGAAAGACTTCCATTCTTCACACTTGCATCAGAAGCTAAAAACAACAGATAAACAAGTTAGAAAAATGTATACAAGTCTGCATAATAATCACATTTAATTGAAAATTGATGAAAGCAATAATTTTGCATATTTTAATGTGAATTTTGAAAACTCTGATAAATTTGTTCCTTTAAGAGCTGTCAGTTATATTTTCAAAGGAACATACAGGAAAATTTCTACAAATAAGTTTCTACAAAAATGCTAAAACACTATTAAATGTAAAATGACAGTTTTTAAATGATCTATGTTACTTGGCAGTAAATAAAATAGAACAAAACACAAAAGCTATGAAATACAAATAGGAATCTAGAAACACTATCCTGCCTCATGCAGTGCTTATGTAAGATTCAGAATTACAAATACACACAGCATGGCTGTTTAGTCCTTCCCTACACTTGTTCTAAAATCTTTTACTACGCTGAGCTCTACTTTTACTGAATAAAGTATATGAATGTGGAGTGAATGGGTTTCTTCTTTTAAGCCTGGTTTCTTGTGAAGTAGGGAATGTTATCATAAGCCCAAAGTGGAAAACGAGTTGTGAGGTAGGTTCAGAAGACAAGAGAGGTTCAGAGTTTGGATTGGTTCTTGAAACACTAAATGACCAACCGGATGTGAATATTCAAGAACCTCCATTTCTAGCTAAGGAGACTGTTGTATATGCTAAAGGAATCGTCCAAATATCACAGATATGTAATGGCCAAGAGGTAGAAAAGCTAAGTTTCATAAATCCCATTTTCACTGAGGTTTTCCCATTCATTACATGGTATACATCATGCTATCAGTATAATCTATTTCAACTGTACATTAATCTGCTTCTTGTAATAAATCATGTTTGATATAACAGGTGGAGACACCATGCAAGAAACTGTAAGAGATAAAAGATAAATCATGCATCATCCTTCCATGTAATGTCAAGAGATAAAATGTGCACACAGATAACTGATAAAGGCATTTTAAAGCCCTAAGCAGAAGAAAAATGGGACAGATAAAATGCTATGTGAATTTTAAAAAGGAAGAGAGTATTTCCAACTAGCTAGGAAGAAGTAGCATTTAAGCTGGATCTTAAAATATGAGTAGACTAGATCTTCAGACACAGGCCAGAAGAAATCAGCATCACTGATACCAAATATTGAATCTTTGGTCCCACAGTAATCAGTCTGCAGTGCTCAGAGTATGTCCTGGTTTGCCCGAAAGGTGGAGAAACCCTGACAGTCTCACATGTGGGAATCACTCACAACACCAGAAAACAAAACTAGATTGCCAACATGCCTGAGAATGGCAATTTCTTACCGAAAACTATAACAATAAAGCTTGAAAACTTAAAAAAAAAAAAAACTTAAAACATGTTGACTTAATTCCTTCATAAATGATACCGGAGTCTTACTTATGTTGGAATGCAATCTTTATAATTCTGCTATATTTTGCCTAAAATTACAGTACTGTCACATAGCTATAGCTCATATAGCTTAGAATTTCTATTTACTTATGATTCAGTGTTAGTAGTATACCTTCTTTCTCTAGAGGAGGAGGAAACCCATTCTGTGCTCTTAATGAAAGAAAATCTGGAGCAACAACAGACTGAAGCAAGCAATGGTCAACAATACCATCTCCAAAAATTTCAAACTGCTAAGTCATAGAATATCCTCTCGCCATAAATCATGGGGCTTTAAGGTGCCTCAGGTCTTTGGTAGGAAGAAAAAAATCTATGCTACAGAGATAAAGAGAAAAGAGACATTGCCAAGCTCAGCTTTGTACCATTTGTGAGTTCATGACTCTTCTCCTTTTTCTGCATAAAGAAACGTTTGATTTGGGTTTCCATTATTGGTATCAAAAGTGTATCCATATATATTCATAAATATAATAGCATTGTCATCATTTTTAAAACCAGTAATCATAATTCATATAGTGATTATAATTTTAAATTTTCAGTTGATAGTGACATTTTTATAATTTAGCCTAAGTTAAATACATTTTTATGTATGCCCACTACAATATAATCAAGTTAAACTCAGGTGAATAGGGACTAAATAGCTCTTTTCTAAATACCAGAATCTATTCCTTATGTACCCATATTTTTATGCTGTTATTTTTTAGTTTTCTAAACTTAAATAATGTAAAATTTTAGAGCTATATTATTGATAACATTTACTGATTTTGTAAAATTTAAATAGTTTTAAGAAAAGAAACCCAAATATTCTGACCACATGATCAACTCTCATGAAGTGTTACAAATAATGTGATTTCTATAAATTATTTCAAGAATAGTTTTATTTTAGATTGATAACACATGAACTATAGTGAATATAAGACTGCCTTATCAAGTATGAAGAAATTTCTTCTCAATTAATATGTAGCTCTGTGTGTTTACAGTAATGCTAATGATTTCATTCTAGAAAGTATAATGCAGATAGCTTTTGGTTCGTTTGAAACAGGGTCTTAGCCCAGCTTGGAACTTAACTCAAGGCAACCTTCCTGCTAAGCTATGCTCATTTCACAAGATATGGCTGCATGTCTAAATCTTCCAAGAAGTTCAAAACAAAGAGAAGCAAACCTCACTTCAGATGATGAATTTGACCACAGTGAGTACCTGCCCATCATTTTCAATTATTTTATAATATTTTACTTATTTATTCATTTATTTGAGAGAGAAAGAAGAAATAGAACGAATAAATATGAGAATGGGCGAGCCAGGTGCTCCTGCCTTTGAAATCAACTCCAGATGTATATGGCATTTTGGCATCTGGTTTTATATGGGTATTGGGGAATTGAACCCAGGCTGTCTGGCCTTGCAAGCAAGCTCCTTAAATCACTGAGCAAGCTCTCTAGCCCCCATCATTTTCATTTTTTCTTTCCTCCTCTACCTACCTCCCTCCTCTTCCTCTCCCACCTGCCTCCCCCCCTTCCTCCTCCTCCTCCTTTTTTTTCAAAGTAGGGTCTCATTCTAGCCCAGGCTGACCTGGAATTCACTATGTACTCTCAGATGGCCTTGAACTCACAAGTCATCCTCCAATCTCTGTCTCCTGAGTGCTGGGACTAAAGGCATGTTCCACCATATCCAGCTCATAATTTTAATTTTTAATGACCTCCAACAATTTACTTCTTGGGCATTAAAGTTGGGGCCACATGTGAATTAGAGTAAAATTCAGATGTAAATAAAATTAGACAGCGATATTTATACTATACACTTTGAACTTTAATGAACAGTCCAGTTAAATTCTCAAAAGGTGTATTAAGGGGATTATGAGGAGGTTTTTAATAGACCAAATAAACATCAGTTACCTGATTTTTGAAAATATCACTAATGTTAAACAGAACAAAAAATACCCACACATCCCTCTAGTATAAATAAAATCCTACAGAATAAAAGGTTAAAAGAAATGAAATGTTACCCTAAAGCAGGAATGAAGAAGCCAGAAAAATGGTTCAGGGTCAAAAATTAATGGAGACACCTCAATTCTAGACATATATTTGATACACATTATGACATTTTGGCAAGAAGAAATGAATACTGGATTACAAGAGCTCAGTGAAAGAAACTTTATACACATTATGAACTAACTGCATCCTATTGATGCGGCAAAATTATTAAGCAAAATTTAATGATAAAAAATAGATATCTTGAATCAAGTGTGGAGGTACATGTATACAATCCCAGTGCTTGGGATTTGAGATCAGAGCATCTCAAATTCAACAGCATTCTGGGATACATACCAAAATAGTATCTCTAATACTTCAACAAGTAAATTAAATGAATGTCCTCAAGGTATTCTGCTATTCTGATAATTATCATGAAGTGATGCACACAACAGAGCACACAGTAGGCACTTAACACCAAATACAGTAATATCCAAGTGAGAAACCTCTGAAAGTGACTAATAAAAGCCATGCTTTAAACACCAAACTTGGGTAAAACAAAAGGTTAAAATTGATATTGGCTTAAAAATATTCTCGGAAATCAAACAGGAAATAAAAGGCTTAACTCCCCTTGTCTGAATCACTGTAAAAAGTCTAAGTTGTTGAAAATGGCTAACCAATGACATCATACTTATTCCCAGTTATTTTCAAAAGTTTTATTCAAACGATGGCATCACTGATATCAAAATTATTTGAAATAGGCAATCATTTAAATTATAAATATAATAGTCTCAGAATAAAATAAGTTCACAAAAGTTACATAATAGGGAATGCAGTATCTCACTCTGGAAATTCATTCTCTTCTAGTTGTGGTTTGCAAAGCTAGCATACAGAGCAGTGGTAGGAGAAATTAAATCTATTCTGCCTTGCATTTGGCTAATGGTGTGGAAGAAATAAATTTTCATAGGAGTAAAGAACTTTTCCACTGAAGGAAATCCATGGTTGGAGGAATAGTTACTGCTTGGCTGCTGTAAACTCCTGAAGCCTTGCTCAGTGTGTCATAACGTTAAAGATTTCTTGCCACCCACATAACTAACTCCCAGCACTTTCTCCTCCCGCCTTCCTTCTCCCAAATATATTTTATTGCTTCATATTCAATATGTGGTTATGCCAATCCATTTTACTCAATGCTCACTGCTATAAAGCCAGTACCTTGTGACCAAAATACCAAAGAATAGGGTCTCACTGGTACTGAGAGAGGTTATGAGCCAGGTAACCTTCTTTTATAGGCCTAGAACATGAAATACTGACGGCACCCTGCTCTGGTGAGACGAGAACACTGGTGTGATTCAGTCTGATTCAAGATGGTGATGAGGAGTGGTTTCCTGATTCTTCCTCCTTCATGTTTTATGGTCCCCCTCTACCCCACCACTCCGTCCAGGGGCAAGCCTACCAACCAATCAGTGTCCTTCATACACACTGAACTTGGCAATGACACTCATCCAAATTGGATACCTAATTTATAAAAAGACCTGATCCAAGTCCCCACATGAATTTCCCTTCTCAGTACCCTCCCATCTGTGAGGGGGTAATCCCCCTCGGTTTGGGACTTTTTCTTCTCTCTTCTCTCTATTCTATAAATAAATCTTTCATATTTTACTCTTATTCCTGTCTAGGTTAATCAATTCTTTGCTAGTGTAACATAAAGGAACTTGGGACTTGACAGCCACTGGCAGGGAGTTCTAAACCCATCCAGAGCCCAGAGTGGCATTAGGGACTCTCATCACTGTAAAAGGATGGTGTTGTTTAGAACAGCTGTGTGCTTAGTCCACCTCCTTGAGGGCAGGTTCATACAACATACATCCTTGCAATTACCAAAAACTGTACTTTACTCCAATCATGTTCAATAAAAGTAAGATAGAAAAGAACAGGTTTGGCTAATGTTCAAAGAATGTACACAAGGTATAAATGTTAAATTTGAAAATTAACAGTCAAAGGTGAGAGGATCCCAGCACTTGGAAGGCAGAGGTAGTAGGACTGCTGAGAGTTCGAGGCCACCCTGAGAATACAGAATGAATCCAGGTCAGCCAGAGCTAGAGTGAGACCCTACCTCGAAAAACAAAACACAAACAAAACAAAAAGGGTGAAAGGATGGAAAATTTTCTGATATCTTTTCACCATTTTGATAAACATCACAAAAAGATATTTGTTATGAATCTGATACTTTGGAAGAAATACTTGATGTAACATTTCAAAGAAGTAATTACAGTAGGAAAAAACACCCCCAGTTTGTTGGAGGGAGTAGAGCTTACCAAAAGGCAACATCTGTTGTTAAGTTTTGGAAAGATACCTGCTTAGATGTACTACTACAAATGTGCACAACATTATCTGTTTGTCCTGACTTCTTTCTTTAAGGGGATAAACAGTTAAACTAATTTGAATTTTCCAGATTTGCAAATTTTATAATGGATTGAGATCCTCAGGGAGCTAACAGATGGATGATTGTGCTTTTCTAATTTCAACTACCTGTCATTTAAAAAAAAAAGACAATTTCTTATTTTAAGAACATGAAAAAACACTGAATATACCAAGCATGTGCTTTTAAGTACTTTTCATGCTGAAATCTAGCTTTTTTTAATTCTAAAAGTGAACAAATTTTATAATCACAAACCATTGTTCATCCAGCCAGAAAATACAGGAGGATGAAGACACTGAAAGTTCTGCACTAGCCACGAACTCAGCAGACCACACCGCTGAGTATTTAAACATCAAGCAACAGGAAAATACTTTGCTTTGGGCTTTATACAAAGCCCTGGGGGATGGGGACAACCCTTCAGCTGAGCACTTCACTATTTCAATTCACATTAAAATAAAATCAGCAAATGCAACATAACATGTTGCAACATAACAAATGCATACTAAGTAATCAGTCCTGTTGAGTATTTGGATAACATACAAAACAGAATTTTAATTTTGGGTTATCTGCAGAAAATATGACCCATTGGAACAATGAACCAGAGAGCTTCTGAAATGTGAAATCATTACATTTAAGTGTAGAGATATTTCTAGTCATACAAATCTTGAAAAATCACTTCTTTCTTACTTCCTGTTACTGGCTTGGTCATTAAACCATGTATGTTTTCATAAAAGTTTTTAGGTTTCTTCATAAAATTATGATTTTCATACCAAATGATTTTCTTCAAAAACTTCACAACTTCTCTTTTCTTTCCTCTATGTCTCAGCTTATAATTTTCAATATTATGACTGTGATTATTCACGGAGTTATTACATTGTTGAATCATACAACATACAGAAGACCCTCAGCACCCCACGTAGGTTATAAAAAGAGCTAAACATATCAACTCCTTGTGCTTATCTTAATTTTTGTAAATTTGCTTTCATTTCTTTCTTTTCATTCTCTTATGATTTATTTTATCCCTTTCTCAATTTGTCATTAGATGTTACTAAATGTATATAATTTATTTGTGTATTTGCAAATATTAGTACATTTGGAATTGTTATGGAATTCTGTAGGACTATAGATGTTTCGATAACTGTAAGTATGAGTCTTAGCCACAGACATTATAATAACTATCAAAATAATAATCAGAAATGAATGCAACAGTAGCAGAGGGGAGGAACTTCTGCTTAGGATTAAAGGCAAGGCTGACATTTTAACCAAAACTTGAATTCTGAGTTGGGCATTATCATGAAGGTGTCATAGTGAGGAAAATGTCCATCCTGAAGAACTAGTGGGAACAAAGGTCAGCGAGATGAAGGCAAAAATGTATTTGGGCTCAGATAGGTAATAAGAGTCCAAGGATAGGTTGGAATTATATGTAATATTTAGCTAATTATATTTTATAGAAATATGAACATCATACAGTGTTTATATTGAATAAGTAACACATTTGAATGATTTCTCCTATAAACAGAGATTCATTATCACTCTTACGGGGCAAGAAGCCATTTCCCGTGACATCCCATCATCATAAATCTTGTGGCCTCTTTGCATTCTTCACTGCCCTTGGCACTGGATGGTCACTGCTGGCAAACACATGTTCTACATTCCATTTCACTTACCACAGTTACTACTTTTCCTAAGAATAAAGTAAACCTTTTGCTTAGAAATCGTAATTTAATAGGCCACAAAAGAAATCCTTCTAAAATAAACTCATTAACAGAGGACATAATGCCCTCCTCTTCATTACTGGGTTCTTTTTCTTTTTTTTTAAGATTTCTTATTTATTTATTTATTTAT
This sequence comes from Orientallactaga sibirica, assembly GCA_036365145.1. Classification (NCBI taxonomy): domain Eukaryota; kingdom Metazoa; phylum Chordata; class Mammalia; order Rodentia; family Dipodidae; genus Orientallactaga; species Orientallactaga sibirica. The sequence continues at coordinate 5,187,243 of JAEOAD010000240.1, forward strand.
TTATTTATTTATTTAGAGAGAGAGAGTGAAAATGGGCATGCCAGGGCCTCTAGCCACTGCAAATGAACTCCAGATGCATGCGCTACCATGTGCATCTGGCTTACATGGGACCTGGAGAATTGAACAGGGGTCCTTAGGCTTTGCAGGTATGTGCCTTAACTGCTATGCCATCTCTCCATCCCACTATGCCTTTTTTATTTGGAAAACATTTTTGGACATTGTTATTATAGACAAATGATGGTTAAGATACAGACACAGCCCTACTAGAGAAAAAAACATCATGAAAAATCAGGGGTTGGATGAGAACACTTCAATCTTCTCTTGTTTCTCTATCACTGCCTCTTCTCTCTTTCTCTTTCATATTACCTATATTTTTTTCTTCCTTCTTTTCCCTTGGCACTAACCTGTAACTCCCAATATCAGCATGTGGTTAACATCCACAAGGAGCTGTTGATCAGTGAGACCTACAAGGTTTCCCCAAAGAAGACAGATTTCTGTCAGAGTACTTGATGACTCACCAGAGGTTAATGGTAAGACCCTACTGCTGAAGACACCATATGCTATTGGGATGGAACATGGAGAGACCTGACTGGAATCTGGAAGAGAGTCAATCCCCAGAGAGTTAGCTTGTCTAGTGCCAGAAGGCGCTAAATAAGTGACTGGGGGTAAAAGACCAAGATCTGTCTAAGCAACTCGTGGTCTAAGCTACTCAGCAGCAAACAACTTGACGTGATGCTCACACAAGTGCAGTAGTGGCACACAGCCATGGTGGGTTACCAACTGCTCTAGATTTGGCTAACGGGTACACTCGGTGGAATGGAATCCATATCTGAAAATGGGAAACAAATCAGAACTATATCCAAAAACGAGCCCGCTCTCCAATATCAAGCTCCTACCAATAGGGGGATACAAGAGGGCCTACACCTATTAAATTCTCTCCAAAATAATAATGGTTATCCATGTATCTTGCACTGACCTCACTCTCCGTTGGAGAATCTGCTTCTCTCTTTCAGATGGACCCACATCCTAAGGAGAGAATCAGCCCATCTCACCACATCAGGGCACCAGCTGAAGCCATTGAGATATAGGGGAAATGAGCAAGAGTGCTGCTTTATTCGTGAACCTGGTACCAGCACAAGGGCAAAGGAGATAGACACAAAGAACTCTCAACCCCTACCAAATAAGATATCCAGAGACACAGAGACTCACAAAACCTCGTCACTGAAATAGACCTAAAATGAAACCAACATGGCTCAGGGAAACTCACAGAAGAGGGGGCGGAAAGATTGTTAGAGCCATGACTTGGGTCATTATACACAGTCATTGCCTCTCCCACATAGCTGATGGCTACCCACATAAGGCAAGACCCACATTACCCATGGGGGGAGGACAGGGAGAAGGCTAACGATGATACCATCATGGCTGTATATATATACTATATACATAACTAATAATATATGTATATTTAAATAAATAAACAAAATAAATTGTTAAATAAAATCAGTATGGATTCATGTAAAACAGTGTTCCAGCCAAGCAGTGGCAGGAATGGATCACTACGTGATTCTAATAAGGTGAACTGAAAAGAACACACTAAGATGATGACACACACTAAATAACAGTAAGAAATCAGAGAGCAAATCATAAAGCTATGTGGGAGAAAGTGCTCCAAGCCAAAGGAGCCAAGGTGAGGGCATTTCTACAATGTCTGAGGAACAGTAATAGGGCCAAAGGAGCTGAAGTGGAATAAGGAGACTAAGGAGAAGAGGTGGAAGTAACATGAGCATCCCAGACCATGCAAACACTTGTGAAGACGCTGAACCTTTCAGTGATGACCTAGAACGATGACACTGGGGGCTGGAGAGATGGCTTAGCGGGTAACACAGTTGCCTACAAAGCCTAAGGACTCAGGCTCGATTCCCCAGTGCCCACATAAGCCAGATACATGAGGTTTCACATGTGTCTAGAGTTCATTTACAGTAGCTAGAGGCCCTGAAATGCCCATTCTCTTCTACTCTCTCTCTCTCTCAAATAATTTTTTTTCATATATTACTTTGGATTGGAGAGATGGCTTAGGAATTAAGGGCACTAGCATGCAAAGCCTAACAGCCTGGATTTTATTTCTCAGTACCCATGTAAAGCCAGATGCACAAAATGGCACATGTGCCTGGAGTTTGTTTGCAGTGGCAGAGGCATTGGTGTACCCTTTTTCTCTCCTCTATCAAATACATAAATAAACATTTCAAAATATTTTTAAAAGATAATATGAGGAACTTCATGATTCTACAGTTGAGGTGATTTGATCTGTGTTTAATGCAATCACTGTCTGTTATTACAGAACAGGCTGAAATTAAGTATGAATAGATGAAAATCAGTTAAAAGCTAGTCATAATTACTTAGGACAGTGACTTACACTAGGGTACTCCAAGGACTAACTGAATGAAGATGTGTCTCTGTGGCCCCTTTATGCCACATGCTGATGCTCATGTCCTTGTGAACTTCCTTTACTGAATGAAGATGGGACCCATATATATACTATATACATAACTAATAAAAAATATATTTAAAAAGAGAACATCAGAAACAAATGGCAACGCGAAGTTATCGAGAATTTTAAATAACGAACGAATAGTTTAACAATTTGTATTTCCAGCCCATATTTTTCCTATAAAATTTGATTCACAGTTCCATCATTACAGTTCCTTGAATATTCTCAAGTCTCCAAAACATAACATCAGAGCAAAAGCTAGCTCCCAGTCTTCCTTCACAAAGCTATTCTTCTCATATTACTGGATAGTTTTCCAATTTCTCAACAGCTAGAATAATAGTCTTCTTCATTCTCTCCTTTTTCTCCTGCCCTGTATTCAACCCATTACTCAATCCTACAAGGCTTATTTTCAAAATGCACTCCTAATCCAAGAACTTCTGTCTCTACTACTGGCATCCTCATCCGAGCCACTGCAATTATCCATATGAATCTTTGCAATGTCTTATCTGAACTCCACACTTTAGCCCTCTGTCCTCCTCCAGTGTGTTCTCAACATAGTAATCTTCTAAAATGTCAATCGTCATGACTCTCATACACTCAGTGAGCTTGTATTTATAGAATGTAACCCTAATGATCCTCTCCTCCCTACCAATAATCTACCCCTTCCTCATTTCTAGACATGCTATTCTCCTTCCTGGCTATTTGCTAACACTTACTTCCTTTGAAACTACTCATATTCTACTTCCATTTTTCCTACTGATTGTTGTTCAAAAAATCATGAATCACTGGAACTTTCTATGAGCAGCATCACATATTGTAATCTTCATGCTCAATTTCTTTGTTCCCTTGTCAGTTTTGGATTTCTCACTTAATATCATACTAGTGGATACACTGAATTTTTATTTCTTTTCTGTGTTCCAGATGTAAAATTAACTCCATTAAAAGCAAGTTTTTTTTCCTTTTGTTTACTGCTGTGACTCAGTAACTAGAAAAGTGCCAATTTAAGTTCAAGTACATCTTTTTGATGATAAAAAATAAATATGCAGGTGTCTAAATTAGAGGGATGGCGGTGGTATGAATTGGTTAATTTCCTAGGAAAGTAAACATGAGATATGGAGAGGAAGGATGATGCTAGAGAAAAGGGAGCAGAAAGACAATGTAAGGCTGTGAGTACCATAGGAAGCTTAGATTTTACCCAGTGGTCAATTGGTAACTCCTAAGTTCTACTGAATGGGCCTGGATGTCCACTTTCTTTCCTTCTGAAAGTGCTGGCTTCTCATTATAGTTCTCATTATAGCACTAGGGAAACTAAAACAGAGGGATAGCAAGTTCAAGGTCAGTTTGTGCTACAAAGTGAGGGTCTGTCTCCAAAAAACAAATAGCAAAGAATACATGTATAAAAGAACCAGACTTTAAGTTGAGAAAGTATATTTAAAAAGTGTACCATAATGCCCCAGGCAACAGGCAATGCAGGCCTCAACTAACATAAAGATAAACTGAATTAAATATGTTTGAGATAGAGATACACTGAGATAACAAGAACTAATATAAATGAGTGACCACAATGCAGAGTTTACACCATCAGTAATGGTTCTTCATTTTCTGGCCTCAATGGTCAGTGAATGAATGCACCTCCCTCCAAGACAAAAATCACAGACGGACAGTACATATCACTGAGGTCTGAGTAGTCCCTGCTAATATTGTGAGTTTGAAGAACTCTATGGATGTCACATCCAGATGATGTTGAACTATTTGGTAATTGGAGCTGAAAGATTGAAGCTGACATTAGATATCTGAGTAGAAGATGTAAATTTTAAAGCCATTCATTTTTATGAGGCTGAATATGGCTTGTCTCCTCAGAAACTCATCTTGAAGTTTAACAGTGAATGTGAGATTAAGAAAGTGGAAATGTAATCTGACTATGGCAATCTAGGTCCATCAGAAAGTGATTAAGATTAGATGAGGTCATCAGGACAGTCTTTATAGTTGAATACTTGTGGCTGTGTAAAAAGAGAAGACCAGGAAACATATATACACACTCTTATCTTCCACCAGATAACACCCTGTGCCAGCTCAGATTCAAGAGAGACATCACTAGACACATCCCTACAACCTTAAAAAGAATAACGAGTCAAAATGAACTTCTTTTCTTTAGAATTTTTCCCAATATATGGTCTTGTAATAGTGCAACAAAAAACAGACTACCACAGTAAAATATTATGTGCAGCTGAGAAAACTAGGGGATATATTATAAAGTCAGAAAACTGAAAGACACTACTTATGAAAAAAAACAGTTTCTAAGAGATCCAAAGCAAAAGAAACAGTCCCAGAATTATAAGTAAATCCATATATTTACAAAGAATATATAAGGCATTACGTGAGATATTTTCAAGATGATAAAACTTGCATACATTTGCATTCTAGTTATATCTGTGAAATATAAGTTTGAAAATGAAGCTTTTTTTTTTTTCAAATTTCATGATATTAAAATGTACCTGTGGGCTGGAGAAATGGCTCAGTGGTTAAGGCGCTTGCCTAATAAGCCTAAGGCCCCATGTTTGACTCTCTAGATCCCACTCTAGTCAGATGCACAAAGGTGAGGAAAACACAAGGTTGCACATGCCCAATTGATGGCACAAGCATCTGGAGTTCGATTGCAGTGGCTGAGGCTCTGGCATGCCAATTCTTTCTCTCTCTCACTCTTGCTTTCTCTAAAATAAAAAAAAAATTTAAATGTACCTGTATATTCCACTGAAGGGAAGTAGCATTCAGATGGGTTTTCAGTGACATGAAGCACAAATTTCTCGAGTAATTCTCCTAAAGCTGTAATAAACAAAAGGTCTAGATATTAAAGGTCAAGGGTAATAAGTGATAATGTATTTTTTAATCAGACTAATAAATAAAAGTCACTGGAACTTCTTCAGTTATATGGGTCAATTCAAAATTCACACTTATGATTCATATTATTTAAATGAAAATTTAATAGCTTAGCTGGGAATGTATTCAATGTAAAAGTGCAAAAGAATTATCTGTTAACTTATGAATCCCTAAAGATTATTTCTGAATTTGCTAAATGATTTCAATAAAGTAATTATGCTATAATATTATAGTATTACTATTTATACACACAGATAAAAAATTCAAGATCAAGTTTAAGGTACAACTCATGTCTGTTTCATGTTCACATCATATTATGTGTTTTATCTTTGGCAACTAAAGGTATCTGTTCATGGCAATCAGTGAAAAGGAAGTGTTCCCTCTCTGGCTTAGAAGTGACAAAATGATTCATTTCCAAGCTGTTGTGATAATGTCTTGTTTGTATATGTTAGCCTAAAATGGATGCATCCAGAATATTAAAATTGACATGTAACGCAGAAATGTATCTATAAAGTCACTGATTTGCTTAAGGATAAAGCAAGTAGGATCTGGTCACCTTTTAAAGTTGTGTCCTAGTTACATTTCAAATATTAACTACAGCCTGTATTAACTACATGTGTCCTCTTTTACATTCAAGTATATTTTAAGCATATAATAAAAGTAAATTTAGTGTTCAACATGTATAAAGTATAAAATAAAAAAGAATTATGTTTTACAATTATCGATGGCAAGCTATATTTTAACATCTAAAGATGAAATTTTCATATTTATTGAACTCATAACTTCAAAATGAAGTATTAGGAAGCATGAATATCCAAGTCATGGGTCAAAAATACACCAGTATTGTAAGTACAAATTTATAGTTGCTTAGAGAAGTTGTATTTTTAAAAACATAGGCATAAATTCTCTCATATCTAAAAATCTTTCAAAGATCTTTCTTCTATGAATCCATACATAGGTAATATATTCAGATGATAACCTTTTAACTTCTCTCTTATATAAACATTTTGAGATTAAACATTTTGTAGAAATAATAATGTGATAAAGTTCAGATATAATCATTCTTAATTGTTAATAATCCAAAATGCAAGATATACATTAGTAAAAAGATTGTTCTGAAAGATAAATTAAATGGAAATGTAAGGGTGGGGAGATGGCACAGCAGATAAAGGCACTTGCATGCAAAACCTCCCTAGGACCCACATAAAGCTAGTTGTACAAAGAGGCACATGTGCTTGGAGTTCATTTGCAAAAGACCCAGGTGTGATGATGTGTCCATGTTTGTCTATTTAAAACTTTAGGACCTGGGTGTATTAGGGCATGCCTTTAATTCCAGCACTTGGGAAGCAGAGGTAGGAAGATCACCATGATTTCTAAGTTCCAGGCCAGCTTGAGACTACATAGTGAATTCCAGGTCAGTCTGGGCTAGAGCAAGACCTACCTTGAAAACAAACAAACAAAAAAACTTTATAATGACTTTTATTTTAGTTCAGCCATATTTGCTACAATCTACAGATTTATGTCCAACATGTGAACTATGGGACAAGTCAAGGTAGTTATGAGAGTGTTCTCTAGTCCAGGTGGAGCTTACGTTTTTGTTTGCTTTCATTTTTGTACACTGCTTCATATTAGCACCTGACTTTGAACCTGGCACCAAAACGCACAATGTTTGATACCCTGGATAAGAGCTATGGATGGCACCATGAGGACAGGTAAAGTGGAGCCAAGCCTGCTTATAAGTAGAAGGTGCTCAGGAAAGGTGGAGAGGAACACAAGCAGGAAAGAGGACATTGTTTTGGGTCTTCTAAATATCGGGGAGTGATTTAAAAAGGTAGTTATAGTTTTTTTTGTTTGTTTGTTTGTTGGTTGGTTTGTTTACAGCACCCTGTTCAAAATGCCAGGAAAACCTCCTAATATCTGCAAACACCAAAGTGGACCAAAGCTCACCAGCATCTTTTTTTTTGCTTGAGCATTCTAAAAAGTGGGGTGGAAGAAACAATTCTTAACATTAACAAGTTCACTTGTTCATAGGATACTACCTAAAAAGGAAAATACATGCATCTATGTACCAGCTCAGTTAGTGGGTCTGGAGCAAAATAAAAGGCTTTGTTCAGTAATAAGAAGCAAAACAAAACAAAACAAAACAAAACATATCTTTGAGTATAAAGGATCAATGCTGGTCTTAATAGTATAAACAGAAACCCTAACCCACTTTCAGTGCAGTGAATACTGTCCCAAAGCACACCAGAAGTTTGTATACTGGCCTCTTGTCTTAAAATGTGCAGAAATCCAAAACTGTCATCTGGAGTAGGTTCCACCTCATAATTGTGTTAGATCAAGCCAAGGAAGCCCCATGTCCAAATGCTGCTACAAAATCCTGCCTTCTAGTGCTTACAAAAACCTTGCAGGGTTAAATGTGTTAACTTTTTAATTTTTGTACAGAGATTTTTTTTTGTGAGCGATTTTTGCTAGTGATGTTAAAATGAATTAAGTTTATTTGAGGAATGTGAGGCACCTCCTACATTTAAATAAACTAATGATTTTCCTTTTATTTTTTTTTTAAAGTGGAAACCCATTATGTGCATCTTAATTTAAGGGCTTCTGAAATCATTTTCTGAGGGGTGCTGAGGATTAATCTTAGGGCATCCTTCATGCTAAGCAGGAGTTCTACTGCTAAGCTCATACTTCCAGCCCTGAAATCACCATTCTTTCTCATAAGATGATTATAATCATATTCCCAATCTAAAGACTGGAAATCTAAAATGTTCTGAAGTTTTTGAATACTAATATAATGTTCAAAGTTTCAGAATCTATAACAATTCAGGTTTCAGATTATTGGAGATCAAGTAGTTAAATTTATGTAAATATTATCAAAGATGAATAAATTCAAAATGTGAAACATTTGTAGTCCTAAGCATTTTGGATAGGGAATAACAAACCTGTAAAGTTTAACCAAGAGTTATATAATTACTGGCTATATCTTGGTTTTATAGCCATAAATAAATATAGATTCTAAATAAATATAAAATGGGTTGATTTGAATCCATGGGTATGTAAAACCTTATGACTTGGATATGTTAATTTAGCTGTAGCATAGAAGGATTATTCAAGAAGGTGATAATAATTATGAGTTGTGCTGAGTTTCTGTGGTTTATGTTGAGCTAAGGCAAGAAGGGGTGCTGAGAGGGCAAAGGAGCTTTAGCTCATGCATGAAGTAGTACCTTTAGGAAGATGCCAGTTCTCCTAGTGATATTGAATGGTGCCAACAAATACAAATGACTAGAAAACAAAGGAACTGATGCTTTGTCACCTAGAATCAGCTACTGTTTGCCCTCCTTTTAGATTCCAACATTTTGATCTCATCAGAGCCCTTCTCATGGTTTCTTTCATGAACTTTAATGTCTTTGTATGTGCTAATACCAGGCAGTTACTCTCTCGGGTCTATTTATTTATTATTTATTGGTTTTATTCATTTTTTATTTTTATATTTTATTTCAGAGAGAGAGAGAGAGACAGACAGACAGAGAGCGAGAGTCACAGAGAATTGGAGCACCAGGGTCTCAGCCACTGCAATAAAACTCCAGATTTTTTTTTTTAATTTGAGAGAGATAGAGAGAGAGAGAGAGGAAAAGGCAGAGAGAGAATGGGCACGCCATGGCTTCTCAGCCACTGTGAACGAACTATGGCCACGTTCGCCCCCCTGTGTGCATGTGCAACATTGCGTGCTTGTGTCACTTTTTGTGTCTGGCTAAACGTGGGACCTGGAGATTGGAACGGGCATTCTTAGGCTTTGCAGGCAGGCGCCTTAACTGCTAAGCCATCTCTCCAGCCCCAAACTCCAGATTCTTGCACCACCTAGTGGGCATTTGTGACCTTGCGTTTGCCTCATCTTTGTATATCTAGCTTATGTGGGATCTGGAGAATCGAACATCAGTCCATAGGCTTCACAGACAAGTTCCTTAACTGCTAAGCCATCTCTTGAGCCCCATTTTTTTTATTTTTAAATGCTTTGAAATTAACAGATAACTAGCAGTATTTAATTTTTTGGTCTTGTTACTAATATCGAAACAAAATGTAACAGTCCTCACTGGATATGGTTCTAGGAAGTCAGTTTAGGTAAGCAATCCAACCCTGTAATCAAATCTATAGAATCAGATGAATAGATTTGAAAGCACACTGAGGAAATGCTGCAGTTAAGGATTTCAAATGTCCTCCAAGGGTCTATGTGTTAAAAGGTTTGCTCCCAGCTTGACACTGATGGTAGGTAATAGGCTCTTTAAGAAACAGAATGTAGTGCTTGGGAGCACATCCATCAAGGGATGGTGTGACCCTGGTCCCTTACTCTGTCTTTTGCTTCCTTGCCATGAGAGAAGAGGTTTTGCTCTGCCACTCACTTCCACCATGATTTGCTTACTTTCCTCTAAAATTAGAGGCAGTGTGCCCAAGCAACATTGGATTAGAACCTACAAAGCTAAGCATCAAAATAAATCTTTTCTCTGCAGAAAGTGTTCATTACTAAGTATCTGCCATAGTGACAGGAAACTAACAAAAAACATGTTTACTGAAAAATAAAAAGTCACATACTATAACGTTAAGTAAAATTAAAGAGAAACTGAATAATAAAATAATAGGGGCGTTTCCTTTCTTCATTTTGCTTATTTAAAATAATTGTACTTACAGTTATTGTGGCACACATATTCCTGAAATCCAAAAATTTTAAAGGAATTTCAGGCAGTAAGATTGAGTTTGATATCAGCCTGGAATGGAATGCAATACCCTGCCTCAAAAAACAAACAAGTTGGGTGTTGTGGCGCATGCCTTTAATCCCAGCACTTGGGAGGTAGAGGGTAGGAGGATTGCCATGAGTTCGAGGCCACCCTGAGACTACATAGTGAATTCCAGGTCAGCCTGAGCTAGAGTAAGACCCTACCTTGAAAAACCAAAACCAAAAACAAACAAAAGAAAAATGTGCATTAGACAATAACAGTCCACCTGCTGTTGAAGATTTTGACTCACATTTTTTAAAATTAACTTATGTATTTGTGCTTAAGACAGATTTTAGGACACATAAATTACTGCTTTACCTAATAATCTGTGAGCAAGTGTGTATCTATACCATCTCACATGTTCCTCATAAGCTTAATGCTCAGAAGCAAAACTTCATAAATACCAGGATCCCAAATCTATAAAAGTTGGAAATCTTTTCTTAATGTAGCTGTTACGATGACCATGAGTAACTAAATTCAGAAATACTGTTTATTAATAGATTCTTCTCCCCCTTACTCTTACCACAAAAGACACTGTCAACCCACTGTGGGAAACAAACAGGGTCAACAAATGAGCACAGAAGAACTTCTCATTTTTTTGCATTTCTTTTTTAAAATTTTTGTATATTTTTTTATTTATTTGTTTGAGAGCAACAGGGAGGGAGGGAGGGAAAGAGAGAGAATGGGTGCACTAGGCCTCCAGCCACTGCAAACGAGCTCCAGATGCACGGGCCATCTTTTGCATCTGGCTTACATGGGTTCTGGGGAATCAAGCCTTGAACCAGAATCCTTAGGCTTCACAGGCAAGCACTTAACCACTAAGCCATCTCTCCAGCCCTGCATTTCTTTTTGCTGTATCCCTTTTGCATTTACAGAGAATACTAATAGTAATCCATTCACAGTTATGAAAAATATCAGCCAAAGTGTACAATACTATTGTACATTATGAAACATTGTACAAGAGTCCTGAGGAGAAACTTGAAACAGGTAAGGGAAATTTTATAAAACTTTTAATCCTCATTACTGTAGTTTGTTCACATTTAGAACCCATGTTGGTCCAGATCACACAAAGGTGGTATATGTGAATGTGCAAATGTGTATATATGCACACTGACATAAGCATCCCTAATATTTTAGCAATGAGCTTTCCTTCAAAATTATTTCAACTCAGGTACAAAAAACAGGAAACAAGTATGTTATGAGATACTGGAGGAGGTACAACTTTTATCATAATCAATTTGAACCAGTGTTATGCTTATTGTGTCTATTAGATAAATACCCCAAATATGGAAAATGTTAGGCACTAATGACATATAAAGAGGTGCTATAGCAAAGTGAAAGCATGCATTTTGACATCAGCTTACCTAGATCCATCTCTTCACTCTTCTATTGTAAATGGGTTGTTATGTACAATTCTGGGTCTCACTTTGTTCATTAATAAACTACTGACTACATTATAAAGTTTCTGGGTAAGTTCAGTGCAAACAACTAACCCAACTGTGAGAGAGATTTGAGCCTATGACTGAAAATGGCTTACAGTCTGGTGGCAGCCAAAGCATTAACAGGTAATGAGCAACCCAGAAAGACTTGTGGGCAATGCCCCAGACTCCAGAAAGAACACAGCGTCAATGGTAATATTATACTTACATGTTCCTTTATAGATGGTAGTAATTAGATGGGTGGCTGTGGTAGTTGGAATGGTTGTCCCCTACTAGATTCAAGAGTTTTGTTAAAGCTTGGATTTCCAGCTACCAGGCTGGAGGAGGTGTCACTGGGCAGATCCTGGGATCCAACCCTAAGGACTTTGTTATTGGGAGGTGGATCTGAATTCCAGTCTACGATATGCACATTGCTTGAGCTCTGCCTGGGTTCCTGGAGTGTGCTTGCTTCTGGTGCTGGTGACTGCTTTTCTCTTTGTGTTTACCTGTAAAAGGTGGCCAGCTTCTTCTACCATTATGAAACTTCCCCTGGATTGGTAAGCTTCAGATAAATTCCCTTCCTCCCATAACTGTGTCTGGTCTGGAGGTTCATCTCAGCAATGTGAAGCTGACTACAACAGTGACATTTCTACTCTGCCTCTGAGATAGATGCATTTGCGTATTGGTATTTCTTATTTTTTTAAAAATTAATTAATTAATTAATTAATTAATGTGAGATAGATAGATATGAGAAAGGGAGAGAGAGAGAGACAGAGAGAGAGAGAAAGAAAGAAAGGGCATGCAACTCCAGACACATGTGCCAACTTTGTGCATCTGGCTTATGTAGATACAGGGGAATAGAACCTAGGTCAGGCAAGCACCTTAACCAGTAAACCACCCCTATAGCCCTTATTTGTGTTTAAAACGAACATGAGTCTAAGCTGCTGCTTTCTTAATTTGCTGTGTATTTTTAACTATATGCAGAGTCCACTGAGATAAGCTTATTGTGATACTCCTATGCAATCAAGAAAAAGTATGTATTTATGTATTTCTAATAGATCTTTTATGCATTTTACATGAGATGAAACATAGTTTAGCTGCTCACTTTGCATTCATATTTCAAACAGTCTGTTTTTTGTCCACACGTATGTCATCATTCTCTGAACAAACAATTTATCCAACAACAAAAAATAAAACTTTCTTTTTATTTCTCACTTCCAATTTTACAGCAAACAATGCAAATATGAAAACCATTAAGTATGGCTAGTAAAATGAACATATCTCTAATGCCTTATTTTAGGAAATCTAGCTTATATTGGCATTAGGTTAAAAATTATGATTTTGGGGAATTAAAGCACATATAAATACCTTAAGCTAAACTTATTTGTTAATTTAAAATCTAGAAATGCTCCCTTAACATAAAATTTCCTTAGGAGACATTAAATTTATTTGGATGGACAAATAGCAATGTTTAAAAAAATCTGTATCAATAATTTGAATAAAATTAAAAAAAAAAAAAAAATAACATGTATTCAGGTGAAAGTGTAAAAGTAACTGCCACTAAGGTCAAGGCATCTGCACATTCACTTGTGCTTCCCACACCATGCAGACAGCTCACTAATAGCTCACATGTTTCTCTGTTTACTCCGAACAGTAAGCTGCTCAGGAGTAACTGGACTTTAGGAATTCACATGTTATTTTCTGGACATACCAATATAAATCCCACAGCCACAGCATCTACTAGCACAACCCATACAAGAAAATCCATGATAGAAATGCTGTACTCACTTCCTCCACCAATTGTATCAGGTTTGGTCTTCATCAGTTTGCAAAACTGTCTTTGGTAGTTTTCTATCCACTCAGTTTGTTTATCATACACTTTGAAGCATGATAATAGCTTGCCAAGATCGCTGTCTAATAAGAAAGAAAATGTGTTACAGTCAGACAAGCTATATTGAAACATAGGTGTTGTTGCTAAATCTGTAATTGGTTATAAAATAAAAAAAAAAACTAGCTTTCAAAGGGAAACATTTTTTTTCTGTAATTACATCTTCTACACTGTTATTGTTTACCATATTGACCAAAAGGTTATAAAATTTATTATTGTCTTATTGAAATCTTTTAAGATGGATTCTTTCTTTGTAACCATAAGTCTTGAGTAGTCTTTCTCTTACCAATGGTTCATTATTCAGTCTCTAGTTGGAAGTCAGTTATGAAGTGTAAGATTTTATCCCAGACTGATACTGAACATTACACACCTTCTTCATACACATTGGGATGCACTTTATTCATGCCTTTCAAGGCAAAATTAAAGGATATGTGTATTAAATCTAGTCAACATATAAGATGAACATTTTGAAACAAAGTTATACTGATAAATATTTTAAAGTATGGTACTTTGACATATTGGCTATTTAAGTATGTAAGTTATATTTACATCAGTCAAATTGAAATGAAAAATAAAGATATTCTAGAATTCCTCATTTGTAGCTATAATAAAAACAATGTTGTTATCTTTATGAAATTTATTGTGTGATTTAAACCATATAAATATATACGTACATAGCATAGCTCCTTTTCTCCATGGGAGGTATGTTCCAAAATATGCAGGGAATAGTTGAAACTGCCTATAGTTTGAAGCCCTATGTACATACACTACATTTTTCCTCTTCATACCTATGATAAATACCTATGACACATATCTATGATAAAGTTTAATTTACTAATTAATAACTATGGGACATTTCGAAGATTAATTAATAGTAACACAGAACAATTACAATTTCTGGTAATAAAATGAGAGCGCACCACTCCTGTACATTGGAACCATTATTATGTAAAATAAGAGATTACTTGAACACAAGTAAGAGAATACCACAGCAATTGATTTGACCAGCAGAATGGTGTATAGATGACCAATGAACAAATAGCTTATACAGCATGGATTAGCTGGCATGGGGATGATTTACTTTCTGGACAAGAGAGTGAGAAGGCAGCAGGAGACTTCAACAGGTTACTCAGATCAGCAAGCTAATTTTAAAATTATTTCTGGAATTTCTTCTTTAATATTTGCAGGATACTAAAGCTGGCAGTCTAACTGAAACCATGGAACATGAAAGTATAAGTAAAACAGATTACTGCATTTCTATTCATATGCACACATGCACAGAGATTACAATAGTCTTAACAAGATATCTTTGTCCTAAATTTCAACATTATTTAGCCCTAGAATGCTATTATGCATTATCTTATTGTCCCCATGGTTATCAACCTAAATTTATATTTACATGTAATTAAAAATTGATAAAAATTTTAAGTCATGGGTAGGCTGTAAGGGAGCCAACAGCTCTACATGGGCTATATCCATACCTCACTTCTTCCCTATTTTCTGATCCATTCACTTGTTGTCTTCAAGAAACCATTTAATATCAAAGATACAATTTGAGGATGAAGGAATGGAAACAGATATTTCAAGCAAACGGAAACAGAAAAAAGGTGGATATAGCTATACCAATATCCACAAAATGGACTTCTAACCAAAAGTACTCATACGGGATAGAGAAGGCCACTTCATAGTGACCAAAGGAGCAAGGGAACAAACCCAAAAGGTTATTACAGCACTACACATGCATACCAAACACATGCAGGAAGTTTATAAAACAAAATCTACTATACACAAACCCAGACATCAGTCACAACACAGTAACAGTGGGTTATTCAATACCTCACTATCGCCAATAGATAGATCATCTAAACAGAAATTAAATAAAGAAACACAATAGAGCTAAATGACACCATAAATTAAATGTACTTAACAGGCATCTACTGGACATTACATCTAAACTATATTGATTATTCATTCTTCTTATACATGGAAACTTCCCCAAAATTGATCATATTAAGACACAAAGCAAGTCTCTACAAATTCAGGAAAACTGATATAACTAATTAAATTATATCCAACCACAATACAATTAAGGTAGAAATTAACAAGAGCAACAACAGAAAATTTATAAAGTCCTGGAGATTGATCATAAACTATTGAATAATGAATGGGTCATTAAAGAAATCAAGAAGGAAATTAAAAACTCCTAGAGCTAAATTAAAATGAAAACAAAACATACCAAAAACCTATAGGACACTATGAAGGTAGTCCTAAGAGGGAGCTATATAGCTTTAAATAACTATATTACAAAAGTATATCTAGAATAAATAACTTAATAATCCATCTGAAAGCCTTGGGAAAAATAATAATACAAATCCAAAAGTTCCAGGAGGTAAGAAATAATCATGATGGTGGCAGAAATCCAATTTAAGAACACAATAAAATTATTATCCACCTCAATCAAGTAGGTTTCATCCAAGTGATACAGAGATGGTTCAACATATGGAAATTTTAAAAATGCAATAAATCATAAACTGGAGAGATGCAGAAAGACCTTCACAGGATCTGAAACCAGGCAAGCACTTTATCCACTGATTCCTTGCTTTACCTTAATATTTGATAACTAAGCAATTACTATAGAAGAGATCACTGAAATTTACAAAGATGAAAAACTTGTTTTCCTTACCATTATGTTGATGTAAGCAAGCAGACAATCTGGTTTTCTTGGTTGCTACAGATATGTTTGCTTCAAATTTGAAAGTAAAATATGTGAAAATAAAATACGTTTTCTGAGTTTTTCAACTAGCTATTTTAACAGATGCAGCTCCAGATTTACTATGTAGGAGAAAAACTATGATTTTAGTAATACTGCTTTACCAGTCTCCTCAGTTAACAGGTTGATGTCAAATAAAAGTCAGGTACTTTAATCTGCAGGAAATAAATGCTAGTTCTAAGAATTTAAGTGATAAATAAAGAAAAAAGAATGAGAATATGTCTGGCTGGACATAAAGGACTAGATAAGTATTTGAGGGAAGGGAGAATTCATCATCAAAACCCATATACTGACTGTGTGTCAGATCAACTGTAATGACTTTACAACCAGAACAAATAATTTCCATCAGGTTTTATGACACTTTATATACTACCATATTATTTATGGCCATTTCCACATTAATTCCTATAAATTCCATCCTTTAGGTTTTTTTTTTGGGGGGGGGAGTCAGGGGTAGTAATTCTAAATTTTATCCATTTCATTACATTGACAGTGAGTTGACAACCCAGTGTAGTCACTTGTTATTTGGGTAATTTCCCCCTGTTAATTTATTAAAATATTACTGTACTCAGATGTTGAGTCCTTGCTATATACCTCCTACCTTGATCTTGAGAGGATGCTTCAGAACCTATTATTCACAAATGCTTCAAGATTTTCTTAATACTATGACTGATTTTTTTTTTCCTGAAATGATCCTGCTATGCAAGCAAATTGAACAGACTTCCATAAATGAAAAGAGAATGTGTGTGCATGTACGCATGTATGTATGTAGATATACTTTTTTCATGTATATATATGACTAATATTTATATATATATGTGGTGGATTGCAAAGTTGAGCTAGGTGTTATACATTTGTAATCCCAGCACTGGAGAGGCCAACTGAGGCAAAATTAGGAATTTGAGTATAGCCTGTGCTACACAGCAAGACTCTGTTAAGAAATTCAAAACAGGAAAGATAGCTGCAATTAAGTCCAAAAAGTTCATTTCTGCCTACTCCACAAGTAATATTCCAACTATACTCTAAGGCCTCCTCCCTCTCCTCCTGTAGAAGTTCACTTGCACCTACTTTATAGGTAATATTCTGATTACAGTCCAAGTCCTTGTCTCCTATCTCCCTTAAGAGTTTACTTTGACCTATGCCAGAGGTAATATTACAATTACAAACCTAAACTACTAGAACTCTTCAGAGGATTGTCATACATGAACAAACAAGACAGAAAATTCATCAGAGATATAAGCACATGCTTAATTTTTGAAAAGATAAAGAGCATCAGAAAAGTAAGCTCAACATACAATACGGAAGTCTACGAATCCTTATAAAGGGGTTGGGTAGATGACTCAGCAGTTAAAGACACTTGCTTACAAAATCTGCTGGCCTGGATTTGATTCCCTAGCACCCATGTAAAGTTGGATGCAGAAACTGGTACAAGCATCACACACAAACACATACACAGAAATAAAAATATGTAATAACTTAAGTAAATAAATATTTGAAATAATAAAATAAAAACATTAGAAAAAAACCTGGTAAATAGAAAGTTAAATGCAATTGCAATAAGAACATGAAACTGTGTTAAATAAAACTGACTTAACTAATGAAAAAATTGTAAAATTAAAGCCGGGTGTGGTGGCTTATGCCTTTAATTCCAGCACTCGGGAGGCAGAGGTAGGAGGATCACCATGAGTTCAAGGCCACGCTGAGACTAAATAGTAAATTCTAGGTCAGCCTAGGCTAGAGTGAGACCCTACTTCAAAAAAAAAATTGTGAAATTACGGATATATTGTCCTAATGACATAGTAACAGGCATTTGTGGATTCACAGACTGAATTGCAATAGCGTTCTATGAATACATGTTAAAATAATAGCAAATCTTCATCTCTGACATACAAAGAAAAGCTAGGAGAAATGTTGGTATCCTGTGAGTACAGCCATAAAGCCTGGGAACTTTATTACTCGTTCACTGAAAACTCTCAAACCCTGAAGGCAGAGACTATAATACTCCTATTCTTTAGGCTCCATCTCTCACTTTAAATATTTAATCTATTTTTAATATTTGTTTCCATTCTGACTAAAGTACAATGCAGTGCCCAAGTTTTCCATCAACAGTCCTCTGCAATTCTAAAATAGTCATAATAAACTTTACACATGATACCTATTAAAAAGCCTTTTCCTGTCATAATGTATGGAAACGTCATAATAAAACCTTTTCTTAGCAGAATTAACATATGCTAACAAAAATACATTCAGAGGGGCTATAAAAATGGCTCAGCAGTTAAGGTAATTGCTTACAAGGTCTAGTGGCCCAGGGTTTAATTTTCCAATATTCATGTAAAGCCAAATGCACACAGTGGTGCATGCATCTGGAGTTCATTTGCAGTGGCAGGAGGCACTGGTGTGCCCATTCTCTCCCTCTTTTTCTTTCTCTGACTCTCTCTCTCAAATAAATAAAATATTTTTAAAAATGCATTCGGGGACTGGAGAGATTGCTTACTGGTTAAGGCACTTGCCTGCAAAGCCTAAGGACCCAAGTTCAATTCCCCAGTATCCACATAAAGCCAGATGCAATAGGTGGCACAAACATCTGGAGTTAATCTGCAGTGGCTAGAAGCCCTTGTGTGCACATTCTCTCTCTATTTGCCTCTTTCTCTCTATAATAAATAAATAAATAAATAAATAAATAAATAAATAAATAAATAAATAAATGCATCCAGAAGTGGGTGTGGTGGTATGGGCCTGAAATCTGTGTACTTGGGAGGTAGAGGCAGGAGGATCAGGAGTTCAAGGTCATCCTCAGTATCTAGCAAGTTTGATGTTACTCTGGGCAACATGAGATCCTGTCTTAAGAAAACAAAATAAAGCAAAACAAAAAATTTAGGAAAAATGTTTTCCTATTATCCTACATTAATTAATATTTTAATACTGTAATAGGTTGACAGTTTCTCTTATGCTGTTGTTATACTGAACCAAAACTATGCAAGTCATAGATGTAACGGTGTTTTAGATTCATGGTACTTAAAATCAAAATATGATTCTTATAGAAAATTTTATATAGAACAAAACAATTCAAGAAATTTATATTAAGTTCATTCAGACCTGACAATTTATATGCTGAAAGTAAGTTCTAAAAGGAATTTGTTTCCATTTTGTATGCTATTCTTTCTCTATTCATCTAATTTGTAGTAAGAAAATTAACTTTATTAGGCAAAAATAAAATATACTACAGAGGGATATATTTGCTATATTATGAACTTTAAACAGAACTAGTTCTTCATATAGGGTTAATATCATGTAAAATATTCAACTGGAAATATCTGAACAGTTTACCTATATTTTACCATAACTTGGTACATTGCATTAAAGGGAATGATTATCACCATGGAACTTTTTTATATTATATTTGAAAAATAATGCTTTTCCAGGCAGAAAATCAATTTCCCATCAAATAAGGAAAACTGTGATGACAGAGGCAGTTAAGTAACAAACTGAAGCTATAAAAGACTAAATCTGAGGAAATTGTAGAATAAAAGGCTGTACATTTTTGGTTACTGTAACAGACAGTTTCAGGTTTGCTGAGATGAATTTTCAGACCAGGCAAAATTATGGAGGAAGGGATATTTATTAAAGCTTACAAATCCAGGGGAAGTTCCATAATGGCAGAAGAAGCTGACCTGCCTTCACAGGACCAAAAAAAGAGAAAGAAGCCACAAGCCAAAAGCCAAAGACACACAGCATACCTCAAGAACTCCAGACAGGCACATTTTGCATATCTTTAGATTGAAATCTCAAACCCACCACCACACCTTCAGATCTGCCCAGTGACACTGCCTCCAGCCAGGTGGCTACAGATGCAAACTACAAACTAATAAAACACTGGCCGAGTGGTGGCACATGCTTTTAATCCCAGCACTTGGGAGGCAGAGGCAGGAGGATCGCCACGTAAGTTCAAGAGCACCCTGAGAAGACAGAGTGAATTCCAGGTCAGCCTGGGCTACAGTGAGACCCTACCTCGAAAAACCAAAATTAAATAAATAAATAAAACACTGAATATATTGGGGGCCATCTATTCAAACTACCACATTCCGCCCCTGGCCCCCAATAGAACAGATTTATAGCTATCACACGTTGTAAATTGTACTCAGTCCAATATCAAAGGTCCCCACAGTCTTGATCAACTTAAGACAGTTCTAAAGTCCCAAGTCTTATCTGAGATTTGAGAATGTCTCTTAGATGTGAGTCCCGTAAAATCAAACAAGTTATATACTTCCAACATATAAAGGCACAGAGTAAACATTTTTAATTAGTATAAGGCATAGCAAGGAGAGACTAGAAGAATGTCAATTCAACCACCACTAGCAATCATCAAACTTCTGCAGTTCAAGTTCAATATAACCAGAGACTGACAATCTCCAGGTTTCCCAATTCTGCCCCTCCAGCTGGGCTCACGATTTTGTCTCCCACTGAAAATTTTCTATTAATCATCTATAGCTTCTGGATGTGCCATTATTTTGAGCTTTTTTTTTTTCTTCTTGGTAGGGTTTCACTCTGGTCCAGGCTGACCTGAAATAAGCTACGTAGACTTAGGTGGCCTCAAACTCATGGCGATCCTTGTACCTCTGCCTCCCACGTGCTGGGATTAAAAGCATGTACCACCCTGCCTGGCTTGTGGCATGTCTGCTCTG
This sequence comes from Orientallactaga sibirica, assembly GCA_036365145.1. NCBI lineage: Eukaryota > Metazoa > Chordata > Mammalia > Rodentia > Dipodidae > Orientallactaga > Orientallactaga sibirica. Next base: position 5,208,132 of record JAEOAD010000240.1, read on the forward strand.
GGGGAAACCAACTGCTCCCTAATTGGACTGAAGGTCCGCTCTATGGGAGGGAATACATGCCTGGTACTGAAAAAACTAATCAAAAGTCTATGACAGGGAAGGTCATGAGCCTCAGGGGTATAAAGCCTGTTTTTGTCCCACCAAAATGCCCTGAAAGCACTACACTTAATGTTCATATTCACATATTAATGCTACTTTCACTTTTGGTTAGAGAAGCTTCTCTTTTCAGATGGTGATGACCACTGGGATGACCCAAAAAGCAACCTAGTGCTGAGAAGAAGGGACAGAGGAGTGTCCAGCACTGAAACATCTCTGTCACACCCTCCAAGGCTCAGGGTCCATTGCAGAAGAGAGGGTGGAAAGAATGTAAGAGGCAAAGGAAGGATATGACTCCTTACAATACATCTGTCCAGACAGAAATTGGCCTGGATATCTATGACCTCGCAGTGCCTAGCAAGACCTTCAGAAGACCCTCATAATAGGAGAAAATTATGATGACATCAAATTAAAAGAGAGACTAATAGAAAGAGGGAGGGGATATGATGGCGAGTGGAGTTCTGAAGGGGAATGGGGGGAAGGGAGGGAAATATCATGGTTTATTGTGTGTAAGTATAAAAATTGTCAATAAAATAAAAGAGAAGAAAAAAAAAAGAGTCAGGATCACAGTTCCGAGTGGCAAAGGAATCCTGGGCATACTCACATCATAGATGTTAACTGTGACATTTTATATTCCTTCAAATATAATTTGAGTTAAAAAATTATTTTAAATAAAATATTCATAATTGCTTTATCTTTAATAAAAAAGTATCTCTCAAAGAAAATATAAATCCTACAGCAATTTAAAAAATAATGCAAATGTAGGATACCATATAAAGAAGAGCAAATTATCTTTCTGGGATATGTCTCAGATATTTTCAGGAAGTGCAATTCAGTTCCTCGGTCTAGTGCTCACTCTCAGGATGGAAGTTCTGCATTCCCATACTCCTGTGAGAAAGAATCCTTATCCTGAGCACACCAAACACACTGAGCTGGAGTTCACGCTCCCATGGATTACAATACATCTCCTTTGGATGCACCTGTAGCTCAGGAGAGAAGTAAACCAAACAAGTCCGTTCTATATCTTACAACTGTCCTGCACCAAACAAGAAAGGCATTATGCACCCTTCTCCAATAGTTCACTTGAACAGCTCCAACATGCTTTTGGACCATTATACTGATCTCCTCTCCCTCTTAATATCCTTGCTTCAGTTTTTTTTTTTTTTTCTTCTGCAGAGGAGTAAAATAAGTTACACCAAGACCCTACTTATCCAAACTTTCAGATAACAAGGAAATTACATTCTGAGCATAAATGATCTCTATCCCATGCAAAAGAACTTCTGAATTTAATGCTCTGTGTTCATATACAAGTATGGGCACATACATTTATACATGTGTATACACATGGGATGTACTGATCAATAGCTTTTAAAGGGCCACTTGCATTTTAATAAGGTGACACTAAAAATGCTAATAAAGAAATACTGAATCAGATTAACTCTCCAGATTCTTATTTATAGATGAAGCTGAATCATCTCTCAGCCAGCACTGATGCCAAGGAATGTACAGTATAGCGGATGAGGCGATACTAACTGTAGCAAGCAGGATAAATCTACTGAGGAGAATGTCACCATGTGCATAAAACTGAAGTAATTTTTTCTACAAAAATGAAGCAATAGCCCCAATTTTTGTATTAAAATGATGACTAGCATAGTACCTGTCAGAATCAGTGTATCATTATAACTGAATCAGAAACAAAGTGAAAAAATGACTTGCTATTATCATAATGTTCATGTCTTACAGCATTACTAGCTTCAGCACAGTATTTTTAAAGGTACACAATATTTAGTTCAGCTGTTTCAATCACAGTACTTTTGATTAACCTTATACCTGTTAGAAAAAATGCTTGGTTCTATTTTTCTCTTTGAGTTCACAGAATCAGGATTGCTATGCCCCTAGATGCAAGGGATAGCTAGCTATGACTCTGACTTTCTGTTCCATTTTCTGTCCCCTTATGAAGAGTTTACAATAGTGTAACAGCTATGTGCAGTATCAGAATAAGATATATAATTATGAATTTACTACATCATTATAAACCTCTTCTTTAAGCACCTCCTGGGCTTCACCCATTGATGTGCATATGACTCTCTCTCTTTTAATGAAAAAGATGGAAACATCAGGGCCACTCTTCTTTGGAAGCACCAGGTACTACTGTGACACTGACAATAATGACTTATGCAAATACTTGTGGTTTTTGGACAAGCCGAAAGACTGTAAGAGTTCCTATCTCATGGGAAAGTGGTGGCAACATAAGGGATGAAATAATGCTGGAAGCTGCCCTACTAAAACAAAGTATGTGCTAGGGAAGGACAACACAGCCTTGGGCCTTGTAAGCTACCAAAAGTTTTCAATTTGAAGAGTAACAAGATCCATCAGGGTTCCAGAAGCATAACTGGCTGTTGTGTTGAGAACAGACTGAAAACAGCAGGATACCACAGTGAGGAGAGTGATTGTGAGTGAGCAAAAGTAGTTTTACTTCAGATCTGTAGAGTCTAGAGAATTTGGTAACAGATTGCCAGAGGTAGGTCTGAAGAAAGAAAAAGTCCAAGAATGATTTCAGGTTTCTTACTGAACAACTGAAAGCACAAAAGTACTATTTATGAAATGGGGAAGAATGCCAGAAGAACAGATTTTGAGGGAGCATCAGAAGTCTATCTCTTTTGTATTAAGTTGATGTGCATATCCACCTTCCTATAGAGATGACAAATAAAAACATATGAGTGCAGAACTCAAGGTGCAAATAAAAGTCAGAGATACTAATCCCATAACGACTAGCATATTAGGCAGCATCTCAGTAACAAAAGGCACTCACAACAGTAACACAGCCAGTGAAAGTGAAGACATCTGAGAACTGAGCCATGTGGTACATCAATTAAATTGGAAGACTCATCAGGACATACTTCTAAAACCTCTACTCCATAACATTGGATAACCTGAAAGAAAGGGATGAATTTCTACACATATACCACCTACCAAAACTAAATTCAGAGCAGATAAATCTCCTTTAAAAAATTACATCCACTGAGATAAAAAATGTAATTAAAAAAAAAAACAACCTCCCCCAGAGGAAAAGCAAAGGACCTGATGGATTCTCAGCAAAATTGTACCAAATCTTCATTGAAGAACTGAAACCAAGTCTTCTCAAAGTGTTTCATAAAATTAGAGAACAGGGAATGCTCCCTAACTCCTTCTATAAAATTAGAATCACCCTAATACCAAAATACCAGACAGAGAAATAAGAAAACCATAGACTTATATCCCTGATGAACTTAGATACAAAAACCCTGAACAAAATCCTCACAAACCAAATTCAACAATACATCAAAAGCCTTATATATGTCAGTCAAGCAGGCTACATACCAGAGATGTAGGGATAGTTCAACATACAGTAATAGATTAATGTAATATATCACATAAGTAAACATAAGAACCACATTATCATTTCAATAGATGCAGAGAAGGCCTTCGACAAAATACAACATCACTTCATGATTAAAACGCTAGATAGAATAGGCATGGGGGTTATATCTAAACACAATAAGAGTTATATACAAAGAAGTTAAAGCCCAAATCATACTTAATATGGAAGGACTCAGAGTTCCTATTGAGATTGGGAACAAGACAGGGGTGCCCACTCCAAGTATTGCTCTTCAACATAGTGCTACAAGTCCAAGCAATAAGACAGGAGCAAGATATAAAAGGGATACTAATTGGAAAGGAAGATGTTAAACTAGTCCTATTTGCAAATGGCATGATTCTATATGTAAGTAACCCAAAAGACGCTACAATAAAACTTCTAAAGGTGACAAATTGCTTCAGCAAAGTGGCAGGATACAAAAGCAACACACAAAAATCAGTTGTCTTTTTATATGCAAAGGACAAATATACAGAGAAAGAAATCAGTGAGGGTGTCCCATTTTCAATAGCCACACAAAACTCAAATATCTTTGAATAACATTAACCAAGGAAGTTAAACACTTATATAATGAAAACATAAAAACACTCAAGAAGGAAACTGAGGAGGATTTGAGAAGACGGAAAGACTTCTCATGCTCTTGAATAGGTAGAATCAATATTGTGAAAATGGTAATTCTATCAAAAGCAATATACAGATTTAATTCAATACCAATAAAAATCACGGCATGATTCTTCACAGAGATAGAAAATAATCTCAAAATCCATAGAGAGGCAGCAGAACTTAGATATCCAAAAGTATCCTGAACAAAAGAAACACTTCTGAAAGTATCACCATAACCAATCTAAAGCTATACCATGAAGCCATAGTAACAAAAACAACATCGTACTGACATAAAAACAGACATGTAGACCAATGGAACAGAATTGAAGGCCCGGCTCTTAGATCAAGTAATTACAGGTACTTATCTTTGTCAAAGAAGCCAACAATGTAAACTGAAGAAAAGACAGCACCTTCAACAAGTGGTGCTAGACAAATTGAATAACCACATGCAGAAAAAGGAAACTAGACCCACTCCTCTCACCATGTACAAAAATCAACTCCAAATAGATTAAAGAACTCAATAGTAGCAGGCCAAAACCTCTTTTTCAAGTTTTTATTTTTATTTTCACTTATTTGAGAGAAAGGCAGAGAGAGAGAGAGAGAGAGGGAGAATGGGTATGACAGGGCCTCTAGTCCCTGTAAACAAACTCCAAACACATGCGCCACCTCATGTATCTTGCTTATGTGAAGACCTGAAACTCTCAACATTCTAGAAGAAAATATAGAGGGAACTCTCTACGATATAGGAGTGGGTAAAGACTTCCTGAACAATACCCTTGGAAATTAAACATTCAGTCAACCAGTGGGATCTTGTGGAGCTAAAAGCATTTGCACAGACAAACATACTATAAATACAGCCAATAGATTACCAAAAGAATGGGAGAAAATCTTCATCAGGTATATCACTGACAGAGGCTTAATATGTAGAATCTATAAATAGCTCAAAAAACTAAGGAATAAAAAAAATCAAACAATCCACTCAAAAGATGCGGCAGAGAACTGAATAGTGAATTCTCAAAGGAAGAAATACAAATGGCTAATAATCACCTAAGAAAATGTTCAACATCCTTAACTATCAGGAAAATGCAAAATAAAACAACTATGAGATTCTACCGTATTCCAGAAAGGATGGCAATCATTAAAAAAAAAAAAAAATCAGGGTTGGAGAAATGGCTTAGTAGTTAAGGCGTTTGCCTTCAAAGTCAAAAGGATCCCGGTTCAATTCTCCAGGACCCACATAAGCTAGACGCACAAGGGGCACATGCATCTGGAGTTCATTTGCAGTGGCTAGAGGCCCTGGTGTGCCCATTCTCTCTCTGTGTCTGCCGCTCTTCTATCTGTCTCTCTACTTGCAAATAAATAAATAAAAATTTTAAAAAATAATAAAAAATAAAATGACAGCAAATGTTGGCGAGGACATGGGAAAAGGGGAACCCTCATTCACTGCTGGTGGGAGTATAAACTTGTACAACTATGGAAGTAAATATTAAGACTCCTGAAAAAGATGAAAATTTAGCTCCTAACTGACCCAGCCATTTCTCTACTGGGCATCCCCCATAAAGGCTCCACTCTTCTCTGTAGAGATATTTCCTTAAGCTCAATTCACAATAGCTAAGAACTGGAATCAACTCAGATGTCCATTGTTTAATGAATAGATAATGAAGATGTGGTTCATATACAAAATGGAATTCTTCTATTCAGCACTAAGAAAAAGTGATATGATGAAATTTGTAGTAAAATGGATGGAGATGGAACAGAACTTACTAAGCAAACTCACATAAGCACAGAAAGACAAACACCCCATGTACTCTCTCATCTGTGTTTCCTAAACTGGAACAGCTTGAGTTGTGGGCATACCTGACAGACAACTGGAGGGACAGATAAGAGGGATAAAAAGTTTTGCTGGGTGTGGAATGGGAGTGGAGGGGAAGATGTACAAAAAAACAAATCCAAAATGAATTGGTACCATAGAAACCTTCCTCCTGGATCATGAGCTAAAAGATATAACCCTCAACTGGAGCATGGAGGAGCTATCTTTTAAGTAGGGCCCTGTAGACAGTGGGATGAAGCCTAACCCTAAGTCATTTGGCTTGTCTTACAACTCCTAGTACCAGAAATTGGTTACAATCCATGTTGAGCTGTTGATTACAGAGACTTAGGAGGTCCCCAAAATAAGACAGGCTTCTGTCAAAGCACTTGATTACTCACCAGAGGTAAAAGGTAAGACCCTACTGCTGAAGACACTGCACAGTGCTGATGCAGAACATCAAGAAACCCAGCTGAATCTAAAAGGAAGCCAGTTCCCAGATGGTCAGCCGAGAGAGGGCTGAAAAGCACTACATGAGCTGCTGGGGGGAAATGGCCAACAATGATGTGAGCAAGCAGGGGACATTGTTATATGAAAACATCCAACCTAACCAGGTGTACACACTGGAGAATAATGGCACACAGCCTAGGTTGGTAACCACTGGCTGTCTGATTGGCTATGAGATCTTCTCAGTGGAAAGGATCCCATAACTGGAACTAAGAACCAAGTCAGAACACTATGGAGATCAAAATAATGGATGCCAATGAGAAGATCCCATTAGCTTTTGTCCACAATTGAGGCTGCACTTATTAAAATCTCTCTAATAATGCTTATCCCCTTTAACCTATCCTGATTTCACTTTCCAATGGAGAATCTGTTTTTGTTTTTCAGAAAGCAATGAGAACCAAGGGCAACCATAATCTACCAATAAGACAAGAACAGATAGCTGACTCCCTGGCTGAAGATGAACTATCCCTCACACAGCAGCCAGGACCAAGATGAAACCACAGAGGAACTAGTGAGTTAAGCAAGTGTGCTGCTTCCAAGGTGAGTGCATGTGTGTGTGTGTGTGTGTGTGTGTGTGTCTGTGTGTGTGTGTGTGTGTGTGTGTGTGAATGAATGAGATGGAATTTGACTCAATAGTAAGGAAAAACGATATAATGAAGTTTGTAGGAAAATGGATGGACTTGCAACAGATAATACTCAGCGAACTTACAGAAAGACAAACACCACATGTTATCCTTCAGCTGTGGTTCTAACCTAGAACATCTTCACTTGCGGGAATACTTGATAGGCAACTCCAGACAATAGGAATGGAAGAGTTCCTAGGGAGGGGAATAGGAGGCTGAGGAGAAACATACATAAAACTAAACCCAAAATGAATTGGTACCATAGAAAAATTTCTCCTGGATAGTAGAGTAAAAGATTTAACTTACAACAGGAGTATGGGGGATCATCTGGTAACAAAGGCCCTGGAGAAGGTGGAATAAAGCCTAACTTTAAAATACTTGACTCTGGCCTGTAACTTCCAGTACCAGAAATTGGTTGTTACCCACAATGAGCTATTGATCAGAGAGACCTATGAGGTTCCCAAAACAAGACAGGCTTCTGTCACAGCACTTGATTGCCTGCCTGAGGTTAAAGGTAAGAACCTATTGCTGAAGACACCACATTCTGTTGACACATAACACCAAGAGATCTGGCTGGAATTAGGAAGTCATCTTCCAGATGGTTAGCCTGTATAGTGCTAGAAAGCACTACATGAGCTACTGGAGGAAAGTGGCCAACAATGTGAGCAATCAGGGAACACTGTTATTGCAAAAGCAACCAACCTCAGAAAGCCTACAAACCTATGTAATGGTGACAGCTAGCCTTGAATGGGAAGACCAGGGCCTCTAGCCACTGCAAACAAACTTCAGATACATGCACCACTTTGTGCATATGGATTACATAGATTGAATCCAGTTCGTTAGACTTGGAAGGCAAGTACCTTAATTACTAAGCCATCTCTCTAGCCCTTAACCCTTAACTTGGTAAGTTTGAAATGTTTATTATATATTAAAATAGATAAGTTGAGTTTAGGATTAAACATACAGATCTGTAATTAGGAAGTGAGTGCTTAACGGTAATATAAACTTGAACTTTCCCTGAAAATAATCATGTCAACAAAATAGTGAAAGAGATGTGAATAACAAATGGTTGATAATAGGGAGAAAAATATCTGTGAATCTCAGGATAAACCCTAAATTAGTCCAGCATTTACAAGTCAGGGAAATTAGAAAGAACTAAAAATGAAGATGAGTTTCAGTGAAATAAAAAACAGGAAGAGGAAGAGTGAATACTATTGCATCTTGGAATTCAAGTAAAGGATACATTTAAAGAAGCAGGAATTATTAGTAGTATTAAGTGGCAAAGACATGTCTGGTAAGAACAAGAGTGGGGATTGACACTTGTATATAACTGCAGTGGAGATGACTGCCATCCTTGATAAAGCAGTGTCAATGATGTAGTGACAGGGAAACCTATCTGAAGTGATAAGAGGAGAAATATTTGATGAAGTAAATTTAGGTAATTTTCTCAGAAGATAGCCATGGCACTGGTAGAAGGTTCATTATACTATACAAGTTTTGGATTGCTCAAAGTTTTTAATGTAGAAACATTTTTTTTGTGAGAATTTAAGATATACTTCCACTTTTATAGAAACAAAATGCTCATGTGCACAAATGAAATACTATAATAAAGTACTTGAAGTAACAGGAAAAAAAAGAGAGAAGATATCTCATCACAGTCATGACAGAAGGCCTAAACAGACACAAGGCAGTCACAGGACTTGATATGCATTAGTATCACATGATTATTCTACTATTTTTATTTCTCTAGAAAAATGAGAAGCATGGCTATTAACTATAGTATAATGGGGAATGAGGAAGGTTTGAGGAAAGTAAGTGGGCCTGGAGACACACTACATGGCCTGGCTGCACTGTATGACCACTTGGGGTTAATGATGTGCCTTTTGTCTCTGGGCTGGGCAAGAAGCTATTATTACTCTTTGTAACTTGTTACCACTGAAGAAAATATACACTTTTTTTGTATGCAAGTGGTGCATGTGTGTACAAGGGTGAGTGCACATGTGTGCAGCGGAGTTCATGTGTGTGGAGGTCAGATATCAGTATCAGGCATCTTCTATCACTCTCCACTTACTTTTATTGAGGCAGGATTTCTCACTGAACCCAGAGCTCAATAATTCAGCTAGTCTAACTAGCCAGCAGAACCAAGGGATCCTTCTGTCTCTGCTTCCCCAAGGCTGGTATTTTAGGAATACCCCACCGTGCTTGGCTTCTTCATGGTGATGAGATGTGAATTCAGGTCCTCAGGCTTGCAAGGCAAGCACTTTGCCCACTGAGCCATCTCCCCAGCCCTAAACACATATTCCTATGAGGATTATATCTGGGTATTAGTGAAACTATTTTTCTTCTGAGGGAAATATGTACTTATGTCTTATTTTGATTTTTATATCTCATATTTTACCAAAAAATTCTGAAGAAGCAAATTAATAAAAATGGCAGTCATAAAATAAATCTGATAGTGAATGTGTAATTTAAAATGATGGGCTAGGGAGATGGCTTGGTGCTTAAAGGTTACTGTTTATAAAACCTATAGGCCTGGGTTCAATTACCCAGTACCTACATACATACAGATGCAAAATGTGGCACACATGTCAAGAGTTTGTTTGTTTATTTGTTTGTTTGTTTATTTATTTATTTATTTATTTTGCAGCAGCAAGAGACCCTGGCGTGCCCATTATCTCTCTCTTCTCATCTCTCTCCCTCTCTTCATTTTTCTCACAAATAAATATTTTTAATATCTAATGAAGAAATGTTTATGTCAAAATGGAACTTAACAAAAATAAAAATTTATACTATGCTAAAGGAAATAGATTAGAAAAGGATAGAAGCACTGAAGAGAAAAAGAACCATGTTTTGATTAATGTGTTATTTCCAATTCTCAGGAAAATCCCAGATTCTCAGTACTCAAGAAATGTATGTAAAATAAATGAGTGAATGGTCCAATAAATGTTAAAATCAAAAAGAAAAATGACAAAGTACAAACACCCCAATAAATGACTGACATGAGACTAGGAAATATGAAAGTGAACGTCTGAGAGCAGTTCAAGTTCAATGAGAAATGTGAGGCAGTATAACATAGGCTGACAGTACTATGTCCAAGGGGCTCTTCTTGACAAATGGTAATATCACTCCCCAAACTGAAAAAGCAATGGATTTAGTCACACACATTTGATGGCATTATAAAGGACAGCAATTGATAGAAGACTGACTTGTAAACTTAATGAAAAGTTTGATAATATATTTTTATACTTCATCTCAGAATCTTCTAGCTTAGAATCTTGTATGTTTTCATTGCTCTCTGGATAAAGTCTAAGCCCCTGGGTGTGAGGGATGCTGGTCTCATGGCTTATCTCCTATGCTCAGGTCTTACTGCCTCTCACTGCTGCTCTCACATTCTAAATCACATACCTTTCAACTCTTAATAGTTCTCTGAATATAATTTGTTTCTTCAAGTTCCTCTGATGTTTACTTTTTCAAAAATACCATTATATAAGCCAGACATTACACACTAAGCCACATACCTCCTTTGTACAGAATTTTATTTGGCAACAGGCTGCTTGTGTACTATTGTAGCAGCTAAATTTCACCCATATTACACAGCCTTACGAGGCTAGCATCAATTACATGACTATCTTCTCAGAAAGCTCACAACTCCTACAAAGGTGATACTACATTTCTCACCGTAATTCAAATATTATGGACAAAGGATTTTTATGAATATTTAGCAGTTACTAAAAACATCAATCATGTTGAATAAAGTTCTACATATCCAGTATTTACAAATCAAAAACTAGTTCATTTTTTAAACAAAACACTTGTACTTACTGAACAGATTTGTTACACATTTACTGCAAGTAATACTTGGTTGGCCTCATATAAATACTAATTAAACAAGTAATAGGAAAAAAAGAAATTATAAAAAGTATAAATTAGTATAAATGCATTCATGTATGTATACTAAATGAAAATATTCATCTTCCTTAATATATTCTCTTTATCTCAAGTTTTAATAAAAACATACTATCATGGGATAGTATTTCACCTTGTTTGATATCATCTCTGGGGATTCCTGACAGGTAGCAGTAAGGCACAGGACAGGATGAGAACATTGGCCATGGGTAGGGGTCAGCACCCTGAAACAAAACCACATCAATTTAGGAAGTGGTTTAAAATTCCGAATTTTAAAGCTTTCTAAAATTATCATTAATTTAAATTGTTTTTTCACTCAGAAATTCTAAGAAGTGTATATATGGCACAGGATAGTTATGAACAAGGTCAACACAAGCATTTAGAGATTTTTTTTTATTGTAATTTCTTTTCAACTTGACTGGTACTCAAGTGTGAACTTTAGACATTACATCATTGTGTCACAATGTCTAAATGTTGAGCACACCTACAAATTTGCCCAACTGACCAAAAATTGAAAAAAAAAAAAAAAAAAAAAAACAATCTTCAAAAGAAATCTGTTTTTTTTTTTTTTTCTCACATGGAATGATGTTTTTCTGTCAATCTTTTCTAGCTCATCTTTTACCAAAGTGACAGTTAATAAAACACACTTCGATGAAAAACTTTTCTATAAGAAGCCATAATGTGCATTTTATTGATGATAGAAGATACACTCTAGATTAGCAAAAAATAATTGTGGTAGCTTGAATAGATGGCCTCCAATATATTCAGTATTTAATTAGTTTGTAGTTTAAATCTACAGCCACCTGGTAGATCTTAGGGTCCAGCTCTAAGGTGTGGTGGTAGGTTTGAGATTTCAATCTAAAAATATGCAAAGTGTGCCTAGCTGGAGTTTCAGAGGTGTGCTGTGCTGTGGCTTTTGGCTTGTGGCTTTTCTCTCTGTGTTTGGTCCTGTGAAGGCAGGCCAGCTTCTTCTGCCATTATGGAACTTCCCCTGGATCTATAAACTTTAATAAATATCCCTTCCTTCATAACTTTGCCTGGTCTGGAAGTTCATCTCAGTAAACCTGAAGCTGTCTGCTACATAATGGAATAGTAACAGTTAAGTATCATGGAAGACATTAACATTAAAATATTAAAGGAGAATGATACTTTTTAAATTTAATTAATTTATTTATTTGAGATAGAGAAAGCGGTAAATAGAGAGAGAGACAGAGAGCGAAAATGAAATGAATTCAAATGAATTCCAGATGCATGTACCACCTTGCGCATCTGGCTTTATGTGGGTACTGGGGTATCAAACCTTTTTCTTTGTCTCTGCCAGCAAGCACCTTAATGGCTAAGCCATCTCTCTAGCCCAACACATTTTAATAAACCATTGACCTACTCTCCTACTCAACAAGTACTCACCACCTCTTACACATGACACTAGTAGTTGATTCTATAAAGTGCTTAGCTGTCTCTAGACTGTGTCAAGCAGCACAAGTTCAACACTGATGTTGATACTGTGAGATGTTGTCTACTGTCACTTTGCTTGAATGTCTTGCTTCAAAATAAGGTCAAAATATTTCACTTACCTTCTCTAGCATCCTGGGAGGCAAAATCCGCTCAGATGGCCCACCAATAAGATTTATTCTTACAAGTACATGATTTCTCTCTACTGATAAACCATCAATTATAAAGTCCCTGAAAGAATAAACATTATTTTATCTTCTTAAATGACTATGAATTGATTATTAAATCATGTCACTAGATGGCAAAGAACAAAAGTGTTTGGAAAACATGAGTTCTCAACATATCACTTAAAATACAAAGGGTTTAGGCCAGGTGTGGTGGCACATACCCTTAATCCCAGCACTCAGAGGGCAGAGAAAGGAGGATTGACATTAGTTGCAGTTCAGCCTGGGACAGAATGAGTTCCAGGTCAGCCAAGGCTAAAGTAAGACCCTACCTCAGAAAACAAACAAACAACAACTACAAGAAAAAAAATCTACAAAGGGTCATATCATCCTTTCATTGCTAAAGAAGAAACAACTGTTGAATATGTAAATTAGAATAGATTAGTGAATAAAAGAATATGTCTTAATGAATGATACAGAAATGATGGACAATAAAAGCATGCATTATTTCTTAAGTGATTGCACTGTATTTCTAGAAAAGCTTTCCTATGCTCTGTATGTGGAGCCCAAAGCTGAAAAACCATGAGTTGCCCATGAGCAAGTTCTACCATCTCTGGTATTATTCATGCCCTTCTTTCACCTCAAATCCTGGGTAATACATAAAATCACTGTCTAAGTCATTTTAAAAGAAACTTATTATTATTATACTATAAGACTGTCCTTTAAGAAAAAAATAACCTGTGGCTCTCAGACGTCTCAATGACATTTTCTTCCTGTGCACGTAGTAACATTTTAGATACTTGATACTGAGCCTCCAATAATAGCAGAGCATCCAAATTACAGCACACCACACTCAACAATCTATTTAAAGAAGGAAAACAAAAATCATATAATGTCCTGAAACTATGGCATAAACAAATTCTTGACATTTCAAAGCAATATGTATAAATGCAGATACTGATACCTGAATCTTGCCTGGAGATCTGAACCTGAACCTAACTTATAGATACATCACTATCCATTTACAGAAAACCAGGGGATCAGCATAAGCAGGGAGGGGATAGGAGAGGGGAGGAAATAAAATATATTATATACACATATAATGAAACCCACTGTGAAAAATTAATATATGCTAATAAAAAAAGAATTAAGGAATTTAAACTACTGATATTTGGAAGAGAAAGGTGAAATAATCTACTTTTAAAGATATAACTCAAAAGCCAGGCCTGTTAGCACAGGCCTGTAATCCCAGCAACTTGGGAGGCTTTGACAAAAGGATCCCAAGTTCACAGCATACCTGGGCTACAGAGTGAATTCAATAGCAACTTAGTAAGAATGTCTTAATAAAATGTAAATAAATAGGGAGGGTTAGGAATATGTTTCAGAGATGGAGCACTAGGTTCAATCACAAATACCATAAAAATAAATAAAATAAAAAGTCAGCAAATAAAGATACTCAACAAGAACTTCTTGCTGGGAGGAAAGAAGCAGAGACTGTCAAGAGTATAAAATGTCAGAGTACAAACTGACCCTAAATAGTAAACCATAAGATAGAACATGATAAAAATAGTGGGCATATAGGCCAGGCATGGGTGGTGCATGCCTTTACTCCCAGCACTCAGGAGGCAGAGGTAGGAGGATCACTGTGAGTTCAAGGCCACCCTAAGACTACATAGTGAATTCCAGGTCAGCCTGAACTAGATTGAAACCCTACCTTGAAAAACAAACAAACAAAAACACAGTGGGCTTACAGACAACATTAACAAAGAATTACTCAAATATCTAGGAAATAAAATCAAGTCACTTAAAGAACGTAAGAAAATAATAAAGTTATACTATTGGAACTTAGTAAAACTTTTTCCAAATCTATCTATTTTTCTTCAGATTTTATAATTCCATTTTTATTTACAGCTGTATTAAATACCATTCTGTACAATACTTTCTGCATCTGTATCCAGTCATGTTCTCTCTGATATGTGAATCCTAACGATTAATGTTTTTATGTAGGAAAATACAGGGATATGAGAGTGAGCATTGGCTGAGTTGAGATAGGAGACCATGAGAGGGGAACAAGACATGATTATAAGGGAAAAAAGCATAAGGAAACATTAAGGCTGAAGGGGTGGATTGAGTATGAGGAGTGAAAGGAAGAAGAAAGTCAAGGGTGAACGTTAGGTATTCAGCTCAAACAAGCAAGATACACAAACCATGTACCCATACCCTGTCCCCCCACGTGCACTTGCACACTTCATAGGATAAAAAGTCTAGTGCACTTCCTTTTTTCTTCCTTTTGGACACTAAATCACTGAGTATATGTTGAAAATGACTATCAGACTGCAGAGATGGCACAGTGGTGAAAGGCACTTGCTTGAAAAGCATGACAGCCTCTGTTCAATTCCCCAGTACCCAGATAAAGCCAGATGAACAAAGTAGCACATGCATCTGGAGTTCTTTTGCAGTGGCAAGAGGTCCTAGCACACCCCATCTCCCCCACCCCCCGGGCATGGCAGTGCACACCTTTAATCCCAGCACTGGGGAGGCAGAGGTAAGGAGGATCGCCGTGAGTTCAAGGCCACCCTGAAACTACATAGAGAAGTCCAAGTCAGCCTGGCTAGAGTGAGACCCTACCTCAAAAACCAACAACAACAAAAAAGATTAAAAAAAAATAGTAAATTAAAGAGAAAATACTTCTTTAATTTGACTTTTTAAAAAACATCTTTCTCAATACCAGTGTTAAAATTACAAATAGCAACTTGTGGAAAGATGGATGGAAGTAGCCATGCAAAAGCAGCCTAGGAAGGAAATAAGCAGAAAAACAGCAAAATACATTCTTTTTTTAAGTTTTTTTTTTTTTATTTGAGAGAGACAGAGAGAGAGAGGAAGAGGCAGAGAGAGAATGGGCATGCCAGGGCCTTTCAGCCACTGTGAACAAACTCCAGATGCCCTCTTGTGGACATGTGCAACACTGCACGCTTGCGTCACTTTTGCGTCTGGCTATACACAGGATCTGGAGACTTGAACAAGCATTCTTAGGCTTCACAGGCAGGTGACTTAACCAATAAGCCATCTCTTCAGCCCCAAAATACATTCTTCTACCAAAAAGTACATTATATAAACAGACTGAAGGACAAAAATCACATGATCATCTCATTAGATGCAGAAAAAGCATTTGACAAAAAATCTAACATCCCTCCATAGTAAAAGTCCTAAAGAAACTGAGAATAGAAGGAACATATTTCAACATACTAAAGGCAATTTATGACAAACCTACAGGCAAAAGAATACTAAATCGGGAAGAAATTGAAGCTTTTCCACCAAAACCAGGAACAAGACAAGGGTGTCCAATGTCCTCATTTTTATTTCATATAGTACTGGAAGTATTGGCCATGCCAATAAGACAAGAGACACACATAAAAGTGATATAAATTGGGAAGGAAGAGATCAAATTATCATTATACTTATGATTTTATATAAATACAAAGGACCCTAAAGATTCCACCACCAAACTGTTGGAGATGATAAACACATTTAGCGATGTAGCAAGATACAAAATAAACACATGGAAATCAGTAGCTTTCCTAAGTATTAACAACAAGCATGTGGAGGATGAAATCAGGGAATCACTCCCATTCACAATTAACTCAAAAAATAAATAAATAAAGTCCCATGGAATAAACCCAACCAAAGAGGTGAAGGATCTCTACAATGAAAACTTTGAAACAGTCAAGACAGAAATTACAGAAGACACTAAAAATGAAGAGACACTCCATGTTCTTGGGTTAGAAGAACCAATACTGTGAAAAAGTCAATCTTAACAAAAACAATCTGCACATTTAATACAATCCGCATCAAAATTACAATGGCATTCTTCACAGAAATAGAAAAAAACTCCTAAAATTCATTTGGAAAGAAAAAAAAAAAAAACCTTGAATAGACAAAACAACTTTGAGTAACAAAAATAAGGATGGTGTTATCACCATACCCGATTTTAAGCTATACTATAGAGCTACAGTAACAAAAACGTCATGGTACTGGTACAAAAACAAATAGATAAATCAATGGAAAACAATAAAGGATAGCTACAGCCATCTGATGATTTTTGACAAAAATGACAAAAACATTCATTGGAGAAAAAAACAGCCTCTTTTAGGAAATGGTGCTGGGAAACTGGATATCTATATGTAGAGGATGAAAATAGATCCTTATCTCTCTCCATGCACAAGAATCAAGTCCAAATGGATAAAAGACCTTAATATCAGACCCGAAGCTCTGAAATTGCTAGACAGAAAAGTAGAAGAAACCCTTTAACATCAGCAATTGGCATAGGCAATGACTTTCTGAATCTAACCCCAGTTGTTCAGGAAATAAAACCACTTATCAACTACTGGAACCTCATGAAATTATAAAACTTTTGTAGATCAAAGGACACTGAATAGAGCAAAAAGGCATATTTATTTATCAGCTATATATCTGACAGAGGGTTAATCTCTTGGATACACAAGGAACTCAGAAAACTAAGAAATCAAACAACACAATTAAAAAATAGGCTATGGAACTAAATAGTTCTCAAAAGAAGAAATGCAGGCGGCCTATAAACATGTAAAAATGTTTTACATCCTTAGCTACCAGGAAAATACAAATTAAAACTACTTTGAGATTCTGTCTCATTCCCATCAGATTGGCTACCATCATGAAACAAATGACCATAAATGCTGGCAAGGATGCAGAAAAAGAGGAACCCTTCTACACTGTTGGTGGGAATGCAATCTGGTCCAGCCATTGTGGAAATCAGTGTGGAGGTTCCTGAGACAGCTAAAAATAGATCTACCATATGATCCAGCTATACCACTCCTAGGCATATATTCTAAGGACACATCTCTCTATACCTGAGATATACTTACTCAAACATGTTTATTGCTGCTCTATTCATAGATATACCTCAAATGATGAATGGATAATGAAGGTGTGGTGCATTTACACAATGGAGTTCTATTCAGTGGTAAAGAAAAATGAAATAATAAAATTTGCAAGGAAATGGATGGATCTAGAAAGGATTATACTAAGTGAGGTAACCCAAGCCCAGGAAATCAAATGTCAATGTTCTCTCTTATATATGGATCCTAGCTATAAATGTTTAGACTTGCATGTGAGTTGGAGTAAAACTCAGCAGCAGAGGCCAGTAAGCTTGAAAACAGCTATAAGGGAGGGAGGAGAGGGGAGGACTTAAGGGGATGGTATTGTGTATACGTAAGTAGATGAACAGATTACTGGGGGTGCAATAGACTAAGCCAGGTCATGAGAAGAGACTGAATAAAAGAAAAGTGGGGTCGGGATTAATCAAAATTCAAACTGTTGTGAATAAGCTATATGGAAACCTACTTCTTTTTGGATAATGGCCACACAGAGGCCATAGATTATTACTACAAAATTTTCAGTATCAGGGATGGGATACCTTCCAGTGAGTCGTTGGCCAGGGAGGACCCTGATGCCCCCCAAACATTACAGGCCATTGAAAGGCTCTTGGTTTCCCACCAGATATAGATGGTAGGACCCTATTGCTGAAGACTCTACATGCCTGGCCAGTAAGGTCATTAAGAAATCAAGCTGGAGGTGAGCTGAAAACCTCCTCCATATAGACCAACTTACAGAAAGGTGGAAAAAGCTGTACTGCAGACTTCCAATCAAGATGGCATATGCCTAACGTCACCTCACCTCACAGGGAAGGAAAGGCAAGACCCTTAAGATTCAAAGGGTTTTTTAGGGGGTTGCTGATTCTAGTAGGCTCCCAGTGAGAGGGTGTGGAGGAGCAAAATAAGGAATCTACTGATTCCCAAGCTCTAGGGTAGCCCACCAGTTCCCCAATTCCCTCATGCAGCCATCAGGCCAGGCTGTGGGTCCCAGCCAGAAGTCCCTCCTGCACTAACAACAGGGCAAGTGGATCCAACTAGTAAACTAAGACCTCCGCCCCAGGATTTCCCACCATCACGCAGAGCTCCACTGGCACTATCACTGTTGCCAGCCTTTCTGAGCCCTGAATGGGACCCTGGTCCCACTCAGCAGGATTCCACTTCTGCAGGCCAGGGTTCCAGCTCTAGCCTTTCTGAGCCTGTGTATGACCCCAATGCCACTCTGCAGTCCCGCCCCCTAGCAGGGATACAGGCCAGTGTCCTGGCCCTAGCCTTTCTGAGCCCCATGCATGACCCCACCCTACACTGTGGTCATGCCCTGATCAGGGATCCAGTCTAGAAGGCCAGGGTCCTTACCCTAGCCTTTCTGAGCCCAATGTGGGACCACAAGTCCCAATACCCAGTGCCACCCCAGAAACAGGGACCCAGGCCAGCAGGCCAGTGTCCCTGCCCTAGCCTTTCTGACCTCCCCCCACACCCGCTGCGACTCCTCCCACCCACTAACAGGGACTCAGGCCAGCAGGCGAGTGTCCCTGCCCTAGACTTTCTGAGGCCTTTAAGAGCACATGATTGCTGGTACCCAGCGTCAACACCACACACCCACAAACAGGGACGCAGGCCAGCAGGCCAGTGTCCCCAGCCTAGCCTTCCTGAGAGGCATGTGCAGGATTGCCTGTACCATCAACAATTCCTCCCACCCACAAACAGGGACCCAGGCCAGCAGGCCAGTATCCCTGCCTCAACCTTTCTGAGCCCCACATGCCCACAATCGCTGGTACTGACCATTGACTCCTCACACCCATGAACAGGGACCCAGGCCAGCAGGTCAGTATGCCCGCTCCAGCCTTTCTGAGCTCTGCCTGCGAGATCGCTGGTACCCACCAACCACTCTACCCACCCACTAACAGGGACACAGGCCACTGTCCCTGCCCTATCCTTTCTCAGCCCCGCTTGCATGATGGCCAGTACCTGCGCGACTACTCCCAAACACTAACAGGGACCCAGGCCAGCAGACCACTGTCACTGCCCCACTGTGGTGAGCCCCACACTCACCATTGACCACTCCCACCCTAGAACAGGAACCCAAGCCCCTACCCTAGCCTCTCTGAAATCCTCAGGCAATTGCCCTCACACTCACTGCCACCCCTCCATCCCAGGCCAGCATGCTAGCATCCCACACCCTAGGCTTTCTGTACCATTGTGATGGGCAGACCAGAGTAAAAAAGGAAAAGCATGAAAAATCAGATGCAAGTAAATCTAGCTAGATTGCCCAGTCCCACAATGGATGTCACTGATGACAACATAGAAGAGACAATAGGATCAGAACCCAAAAATGAAGAGACAAGCTATGCAACCCTAGCCAAGCAAATAGCAGAACTTGCAGAAACTCAACAAAGAGCCAATAATTGTATGAATGGTGTCCTTGCTATATTAGACCTAATAGAAAAGAACCAGGAAGGGTTCCAAAGACAGTTAAATGATCTGAAATAGAGCTTAGCTCATAGTAGCTAAGAGCTGGAATCAACCCAGACGAATGGATAACTAAGATGTGGAATATCTACACAATGCAATTCTACACAGCAGTAAGGAAAATGACACAAAGCAATTTGAAGAAAAATGGTCAAACTTGGAACAGATCATTCTCAGCAAACTCACCCAATCACAGAAAGTTAAGCATCACATGGTCTCACTCATCTGTGGCTCCTGATCTGTATTTTCCTGAGATGCTGACACACCTACTAAACAACCTGAAGACTGGACAATAGGGATAGTAGAGTGGGAGGGCAGGGCAAGGGTGTGGGGGGACAAAAAACTGGACCCAAATGGAAATGGTACCATAAAATCCTATATCCTGAAAGACATACTAAAAGGTCGAACCTGCATCAGGTGTTTGGAGAGAACACCTGAATCACAGGGGCCTGGAGAGGGTATGATGAAGACTAACCTCAATCTTCTCCTGTTTTTCTCTCTAATCACTCCCTCTTCTCTCTTTTCTCCTTTTCTCTTTAATATTACCTATATTTTCTCTTCCTTCTTTTCCCTTGGCACTGACCTGTAATTCCCAAATTCCCAGTACCAGCATGTGCTTAACATCCACAACGAGCTCTTGAAAAGTACCTACAAGGTTTCCCAAAAGAACACAGATTTCTGTCAGAGTACTTGATGACCCACTGAAGGTTACTGCTGAAGACACCATATGCTGTTCAGACGGAACATGGAGGGACCTGGATGGAATTTGGAAGAGAGTCAGTCCCCAGTTAGCTTGTCTAGTGCCAGAAGGTGCTATATGAGTGACTGGGGGAAAACGACCAACATCTGTCTAAGCAACTCGTGGTCTAAGCTACTCAGCAGCAAACAACCTGACGTGATGCTCACACAAGTGCATTAGTGGCACACAGCCATGGTGCGTTACCAACTACTCTTGATTTAGCTAATGGATCTGCTCAATGGAATGTAACCCATACCTGGAAATGGGAAACAAGTCAGAACCATATCTAAAAATGAGCCTGCTCCCCAATATCAAGCTTCCACCAATAGTGGAATACAAGAGGGATATACCTATTAAATTCTCATTAAAATAATAATGGTTATCCATGTATCTTACACTGACCTCACTTTCTGTTGGAGAATCTGCTTCTCTCTTTCAGATGAACACAGAACCTGAGGAGAGAATCAGCCCATTGCACCTCACCTGGGCACCAGCTAAAGCCATAGAATTATAGGGGAAATGAGCAAGAGTGCTGCTTTCTCGGTGAACCTGGTACCAGCACAGGGAGAAGGAGATAGACACAAAGAACACTCTGCCCCTACCAAATCAGATATCCAGAGACACAGAGACTCACAAAACCTCATCACTGAAATAGACCTAAAATGAGCCCAACATAGATCAGGGAAATTCACGGAAGAGGAGGCGGAAAGATTGTTAGAGCCATGAGTTGGATCATTATACACAGTCATTGCCTCTCCCACATAGCTGATGGCTACCCACATAAGGCAAGACCCACATTACCCATAGGGTGAGGACAGGGAGAAGGCTAACGATGATACCATCATGGCTGTATATATACTATAAACATAACTAATAATATAAATACATATATAAACAAAATAAATTGTTAAATAAAATTAGTATGGATTCATGGAAAATGGTGTTCCAGCCAAGCAGTGGCAGGAATGGATCACTACGTGATTCCAATAAGGTGAACTGAAAATAACACACTAAGATGATGACACACACTAAATAACAGTAAGAAATCAGAGAGCAAATCATAAAGCTATGTGGGAGAAAGTGCTCCAAGCCAAAGGAGTTAAGGTAAGGGCGTTTCTACAATGTCTGAGGAACAGTAATAGGGCCAAAGGAGCTGAAGTGGAATAAGGAGACTAAGGAGAAGAGGTGGAAGTAACATGAGCATCCCAGACCATGCAAACACTCGTGAAGACGCTGAACCTTTCAGTGATGACCTAAGAACGATGACATTGGGGGCTGGAGAGATGGCTCAGTGGGTAACACACTTGCCTACAAAGCCTAAGGACTCAGGCTCGATTCCCCAGTGCCCACATAAGCCAGATACATGAGGTTTCACATGTGTCTAGAGTTCATTTACAGTAGCTAGAGGCCCTGAAATGCCCATTCTCTTCTACTCTCTCTCTCTCTCAAATAATTTTTTTTCATATATTACTTTGGATTGGAGAGATGGCTTAGGAATTAAGGGCACTAGCTTGCAAAGCCTAACAGCCTGGATTTTATTTCTCAGTACCCATGTAAAGCCAGATGCACAAAATGGCACATGTGCCTGGAGTTTGTTTGCGGTGGCAGAGGCATTGGTGTACCCTTTCTCTCTCCTCTCTCTATCAAATACATAAATAAACATTTCAAAATATTTTTAAAAGGTAATATGAGGAACTTCCTGATTCTACAGTTGAGATGATCTGATCTGTGTTTAATGCAATCACTGTTTGCTATTATAGAACAGGCTGAAATTAAGTATGAATAGATGAAAATCAGTTAAAAGCTAGTCATAATTACTTAGGACAGTGACTTACACTAGGGTACTCCAAGGACTAACTGAATGAAGATGTGTCTCTGTGGCCCCTTTATGCCACATGCTGATGCTCATGTCCTTGTGAACTTCCTTTACGGAATGAAGATGGAACCTATGATCTGCCTCTGAACACACATGCATGTTAAAAGTGGAGTGTCCTAGTGTTCGGAGTAGTATGATGTGGTACAGTGCTGGTCAGCTTGGGACCTGTATCAGTAGATGCTGCCTGACGCCAACAGGCAGTAGTAGTTGGCTTATTTATAAGATCAGCTGCTGTATATCAGAGTACTTACATTCAAGCAACACTAAACCACATCTCATTACATAATGATGTAACAGGTATTATGTCATCTTCCATTATCCTAAGAATGGTCAGTACACCACAATAAGATACTTTGACAGACCATATGTACATCATCCTTATTATAGCATATTATAATTGTACAATTTTATTATTGTTAATATTTTACTATGCTTAACTTATAAATTAAACCTTCATTATAGGCATGTAGGCAGATGAAAAGCATAGTATGCATAGGGCTCAGTACTACTTCAGGTGTTTGGGAACCTTGGCATGTGTTCCCATTGATAAGGGAAAACCACTGCATAAATTCCAAGGTCAATAAATAAGCAACTAAAAGTACGATACTGTCATTTGGTTGAAAAAGAGGAAACAATCAGAAAGTAGGAGAAAACACAAACACACAAATATATGTGTGGATAAGAATTATGTAGGGTAGCCAGTAGGAAAATGATTTGAAAATTTAGTAAGTTTACTTCTGTTAGCAATAATCAATTCCACATTACCAATGGGGGAAAAAATCCTGTGAATAACAAAATATACGAGGTAATAAAAAATTTAATAGAAAAACCACAAGATTTATATGAAGAAAGCTACAATGTATTTCTGAAGAATATAATACTTGAGTAAACAGAAAGACACACCTTCTATCAAGGTGAGGATGTTACATTAGGTAAAAACACGATTATCTTTTAATTCATTTATGAATTTAATTAAAATATGTAGTAATTAAGTCTAAACTAAGATTTATATGGAGGTCAAAAATATCTTCATTGGTAACCAGCTAAGGACACATGACCAGTTACAAAAATGAGAACTATAACTGCCATGAATGTTTCTGTCCTACCTTGTTAAGAGTGTTTGTACATATCTACACCAATATTAAGACACTTTTGTTTTCCCTCTATTTCTCTATTAGGTAATTAATACCAATTAAGTTCATATAACTAGCTAATTGCTGCTGAATTTATATTTGACTTATTATATTAAAGACTAAGCATTCCTCAAGGAACCTTGCTTTGTGTTGAAGAGAAGATTGTACATTTCCAGATGTACATGGGATAGTTATATCATGTTAGGTGGAATTATGACGTTGTTACTGTCTTCATTTGGAAATTAAGTATGATGTAAGGAGATATGGTTTGGTGTCAAGTTGACAAGGGGTGGACTTGTGACAATTAAGTTTTGTGTCAACTTGATCTGTTTAGGAATCCAAAGACATTACCTGCAAGTGGGTCTCTGAGGTTGCTTCCAGGGAGGATTGATTGAAGGAGGAATCCTTCTCTCAGGGTGAGCCCTTCCCACAGAGTAGGCGGCTCCTCTCAGGGGCAGGGAGGGCTTTATCTAAGGAAGCTCAAGGAAGGAAAGTATACCCACCTCCCACCTGACTGCTTGCTGCTCCCTGCTTACTGCTTGCTAGTTTCCAGTGTGGACTGAAGACCAGCATGGACTGAAGAGCAGCGTCTCTCCAGGAAGCCTCAGGCCTTCAGTGCCAGAATGGGACTGCTGAGGCATCCAGCTTTGTGGACTGAAAAGCCACCAGGTTCCTTGACTCTCAGGCCTGCAAACTACTATTGTTGGGCTGCCATAAGCTAATCCAATAAATTCCCTTTTAATATAATTCATTCTATCGGTTCTGTTCCTCTAGAGACCCCCGACTAATACACACACTTAAGAAAATGTCCAATATCCCTAACCATTATGGAAATGCAAATTCAAACAACCATGAGATTCCACCTTACTCCAGTAAGAATGTCAATCATTAAAAAATCTAACAATAACAAATGTTGGTGAGGATGTGGAGAAAGAGGAACCCTCATCCACTGTTGGTGGGAATGTAAATGTATACAACCACTGTGGATCAATCTGGAGGTTCCTAAAAAGGATGACTATAGAGCTACCCCAAAAGACCCAGTCATTCCATTCCTGGGCATTTATCCTAAGTGCTCCATGCATTGCTACAGAGATATTTGCTAAACTATGTTTATAGTGCTCAATTCATTATAGCTAAGAACTGGAATCAACCCAGATGCCCATCATTGGATGAATGGATAAAGCAGTTGTGGTACATTTGCAAAATGGAATTCTACTCAGCAGTAAGAAAAAAATGATACAATAAAATTTGTAGAAAAATGAACAGACTTGCAACAGATCATACTTAGTGAACTCACACAATCACAGAAAGACAAATGCTGCATGGGCTCACTCATCTGCAGTTCCTAACCAGGACCTGCTCAAATACCTGATAGGCAACTCAAGGCCCAGACAATAGAGATGGAAGGGTTTGGGGGGCAGGGGAAGGACAGAAGGAGAAAACAAACAAAAAACTAAATCCAAAATGAGCTGATACTATAGAAACCTTTATCCTTGGAGATAGTCTAAAAGATAAAACCCTCATAAGGAGTACGGGGGGAGCACCTGAAAAGTAGGGCCCTTGAGAGGGTGGGATGAAGCCTAAGCTTAAAAGAAAAAAATTTTTTTCTGTCTCTGGACTGTAATTCCCAGTACCAGAAATTGTTTCCTACCCACATTGAGCTGTTGATCAGAAAGACCTACGAGGTCCCAAAATCAAGACAGCTTTCTGTCAAAGCATTTGATTACCCACATGGGGAAAAGGTAAGACCCAATTGCTGAAGACTCCATATGCTGCCAACATTGAGCATGGAGAGACCTGCCTGGAATCAAGAAGAGAGCCAGTCCCCAGAAAGCCTGTCTAATGCTGGAAAGCACTTCATGAGCTACTGGGGTAAAGTGGACAACAATGGTCTGAGCAACCAGAGGTCTAAGCAACTCGGAAGCAAACACCCTGACAGGATGTACATGCCAGTACAATAGTGACACACAGCCTTGGTGGATAACCAATAGCTTTCTGATTGGCTAAGAGACGTGCTCAATGTAAAGGAACCCATAACTGGGAACCAGCTCAGAATCATATGGAGACAAAGATTATGCATTCCAGTGTCAAGCTCTCACTAGTCTTTGACTAAAAAAGGGATTACATCCATCAAATTCTCTCTAAATTAATAAAGCTTATCCCATTTAAACTATGCTGACTTCACTCTCCATTGGAAAATCTGTTCTTTTTCGGAAGGCAGTGAGACCAGAGGAGATAGACTATCCCCTCTCATTTTAGCCAACCAAGCCATAGCTGAAACCATAGAGGGATTGGAGAGACTGGAATGAGTGCTGTTTCCATGCTGAACCTGATAAACAGCACCAGGGTGTAGGAGACACAGACCCTGCGGATACTCAACACCTGCCAAAGCAGATATCTAGAGGCTCCTAAGTGGTCATCACTGACGTAGACTTAAAATTCACCCACAGAGGCTCAGGGAATTTTGCCAAAGAAGGGGTGGAAAGATTGAAAGAGCCACAGGTTGAGACATCATGCCTAGAGGCATTCCTTCCCCTCAAAAATAACTTACTGCTGCTTCTACAATACAAAAACCACAATCCCATAGGGAATACCTGCAATCCCACTGAGCAGGGTCCCCAACACAATAAGGGCAGGGGCAAGGGAAAAGAGGGTACCAAACACATGATGTATCCATATGAAATATGTTGTTAATAATAATAAAGAAAAAGGCTTGAACTTTGACTCAACCCTTTCTTTTCATGTCATTGACCACAGGGTCTCTAATTCCTAGTATTTCTAGGATGCTGTAAAGTCAAAGTTGCTTCTGAGCTTCTCCTACTGACAGCTTAGCAGTTGCTTACCAGACCTGCTGCATCAAGTTCTAAATCATTCCTGGTTTCCTAGCTCCCAACATTTCATTGCTTCCATCAGCTGTACTTTCTCCCCCAAATCCTTCTTACTAAGAAAAGGAGCTCTAGCAAAGTAAGGGGGCAACCCAAGAAATACAAAAGTACATAAACATGTTATTGAGGATAAATTTAATGGGAAATCTGGTTAATGAATGGATTAAGAAAGCACAGGTTAGACATTACAATCTCTAGGATGAGGTGGCAAGGATGCATACACCAGCTATGCACTTTACTAGCAACAGCTGACATAAACAGTTTAATTTTTATACACAATTTAATCCATATCATTTAAAAAGGAGATAAAAAGAGTAACTATCTGATGAGGTTGTTCTCAAATTAAGTGTCTTAACTGTCAAACCAACATAAATACCTGGGCTGAAAGAGCATTACGTAAGTGTAATATAGTAGAAGCAGAGGTAGTAGTATATGTTCTAGGACAGTGTTGGACACATTATTAATAGAAACTGAAAATAAAGCAATTAAAACTTAAACAATTATTAAGGAAAACATGGGCTTATGAAGGAAAATATATAGTTAATTATACTTAATTCATCAATAAATAGCATATATAGTCATAATACAAGTTTACAATAATGATTTAATCGAGAATGTGATAAGTCTACATAGCAGTGAGAGAGGGAAAGCTGAAGAATCTAAATCCTAAGTTCCTCAGTCCCACAAGAAAGAGATAAGAGCCTAATATCAAGAAATATCAAGACAGACCGGGCATGGTGGTGCATGCCTTTAATCCCAGCACTTGGGAGGCAGAGATAAGAGAATCATTGTGAGTTCAAGGCCGCCCTGAAACTACAAAGTGAATTCCAGGTCAGCCTGAGCTAGAGTGAGACCCTACCTCAAAAAAACAAAAAACAAAATTGAAATATCTAGACAGTAGTATATATATGTCATTTAAAGGTATATAGATGAATTCAAAAGGAAGGGTAGAGCCTTATTCATTCTTAAAATGCTTTCCCACTATGATTTTTTTAAACTACGTACATTTTTACTTCAATAAAAACAGAGCTGGTGCTTGGTACATGCCATTCAGGACAAGAATAAACATGTTCCCTAGTTGCCTGTCCAGACAAAACCATCATTCTGAAATAGAAGGGAACGTAAGTTCATTCCACAAAGGACATAGATCTTAGGTTGGAGAGATTGCTCAGTGGGTTAAGGTACTTACCTGCAAAACCTAAGGATCCAGGTTTGATTTCCCCAGTACCCACATAAAGCCAGATGAACAAGGTGGCACATGCATCTGGAGTTTGTTTGCAGTGGCCAGAGGCCCTGGTGTGCCTATTCCCTCCTTATCCCCCTCCATCTTCCACTTTCTCTCAAATAAATAAATATTTTAAAGAAGACACAGATCTTCACTTATTTCTTTGCTTTTGCTCAAATAGAAAAAATAAAAACAGCTGGCCGAGGTGGCACACACCTTTAATCCCAGTGCTTGGGCAGCAGAAGTAGGAAGATTGTCATGAGTTTGAGGCCACTCAGAGACTACACAGTGAATTCCAGGCAGCCTGGGCTAGAGCAAAACCCTATCTCAGAAAAACAAAAAAATAAATAAAAATAAAAAATAAAAACAAAGTGGGTTCCTGGATTTAGGAGGCTGATATAGGAGAATTTCCTTGAGTTCAAGGCTAGCCCGGGGCTAAGTAGTGAATTGATCTTGTTTATATTAGAAAACTGAAATAAAATTCCTCCTGGGTAAATGGCTAAGGTGTAACCATAAGAACTAGAACTACCATATTGGGGGTATTTCCGGGAATAATTCAAAAACTACTGCCAAAAATTTAGGGCAAAGAATTATTTATAATCAGGATAAGATTTGTTTGTTAAACATTAAGACCTTACTAGAGTGCTGCTAACAAATAACATATTAGCCAGGGGTGGTGTCGCACACTTTTAATCCCAGCACTTGGGAGGCAGAGGTAGGAAGATAGCCATTAAGTTTGAGGCCACCCTGAGACTACATACTGAATTCCAGGTCAGCCTGGCCTAGAGCAAGACCCTACCTCAGAGATATACATAGATACTATGAAGAATAAAACACTAGTATTCATTATACTGAACTAATAGCCTTTGTGATAAATTTATTTTGTATCTATACATAATTAAAATACAAATATTCTAACTAAAAACATTTATAAGAGATCACAAAATTCTTTGACCTTCTGTCCTTCTATAACTCTAGTAATTCTCAAGCATCTTCTTTACCATTACATCATCATACACAGCAGCAGAAGATGCCAGTGCTTACCAGAAAATGCCCACACATCTCTACATATGCAAACCAGTTAGCATAACCCTGCCACAATTAAAGCAACAGCTCAAGAACAGATGGTTTCTGTTATCAATGGAGCCAGGATATAAGGCAAGTCCATTTGCACTAACCAAGTTCCAAGTCCTCAGTGATGTCCCCATCAGTGTTGATTTGAGGAGCCCATTGTAAGCCTTGCCTTAACTTGCCCAAAATGCTCAGGTATCTGTGCTCCATTCTCACATACCATCATCAACAAGGGTTGTTTATACTCATTTTTGTTCAAGGTAGGGTCTCACTCTAGCACACACTGACCTGGAACTCACTCTGTTGTTCCAGGCTGACCTTGAACTCATAGTGATCTTCTTATCTTTGCCTCCTGAGGGCAGGGATTAAAGGCATATGCTACCACACCTGGTAAAAAGGGTTGTTTACCTCTCATACAAAAGGACCTGCTCCTAATCTAGCATGGAAAGGAAAATTTCACTGAAAAAAATC
Source organism: Orientallactaga sibirica (assembly GCA_036365145.1). Lineage (NCBI taxonomy): Eukaryota > Metazoa > Chordata > Mammalia > Rodentia > Dipodidae > Orientallactaga > Orientallactaga sibirica. The sequence goes on from JAEOAD010000240.1 coordinate 5,237,481, forward strand.
TGTTAAAATACCACACAGTATATAATGTTTTCCTTTCTCCTGACCTAGTATACTCACTACTAATACATCTCACCCACATTTCCTCTTCTTCTTCCTCATCCTACACTCAGTTTTGTCTTGAATAGGAAACACTTTAACTTTGTTCCCCAAAGCAACCTTCAGAGATGGGCTTTTTGGAAGTGATTTCTCATGCAGAGTATGACCTAATCAGTGGATAAATACAATGAAGTATTTATAACTAGATGAGAAACTAGGGGTGGTGGAAACTGTGGAAGGTGGATTTTAACTAGAGGAAGTGGGTCAATGGGGCATGCCTCTAATGGGGATATCTTATTCCTGATCTCTTCCTCTCTGTCTCTGCTTTCTGGTCACCATGGGTCAGGAGCTTTCTTTTATCATGTTCAGATATCACATGACAAAGAATACTGGAGACATCTGACTATGGACTGAAATTCTTGAAACCATGACCCAAAGAAAAACTGTGATGGGATGCTAGCGGTTCAGGAAAGTTCTTAAACCCCAAACCCTAGGTCAGTGTGTAACTTTAATCAAAGGATTGAATAAAATAAGACTGAGAAAAAGTATTATTTAACTATTATATTTATTTAATGAAGTGCAAAGCCAAGGAAGGACAATCATATGGCTTGAGAGCCCATGTAGAAGGCCTGAAAAAAAAAATAAATAAAACCTTGGAGATGACAGAAAAGAAAGTTTGAAGAGCTCCTGCCATGTGGAGAACAGGAGGGGTAAAAAGCCCAGATGGAAAGTAAGGGATGGGGATTCTTCCCTTGGCTGGGTCCAGCTAGACTGAGCAGAGGAGAAACTCACCAGAAGCTAGAGGCTCACAAGTGGCCAGGCAGCCCAGGGACCTTGCCTCCCCTTGCAAACATATCTATAACCTTATAGTGGTGGGTCCTACTTTCTGGCTCAAGTGAGCCAGAGGGACAGCTGAGTGGTTTGGGTTAGGAGCTGTCTCAGAAAGAGGCCAGCCAACTTCTGGTATCTAAGCTTAACCAACCACAATGTTAGGATTAGATTTAAATCCTAGGAGAGAAACTGCCTCCCAGAAGGGGCCCAGGTTGTTTGTGGAAAAACAGATCTAAGGAAAAGATAAGAAGTCAGATCATGCTTTTATCTCTAGCAAAGTGGAGACCTTCCTGCCTTTTTACTTTCAGGGGCCCAGAATCACCCTAACTACCTACACTCTTTCAAGTCCCTCCTCCTTAAGATGTGTCTGTCACAAAAACAAAAGGAAAACTAACATGTCCACCTGCCTTCCATCTTTCACTCAGTCTCTGTCCCTCTCTCCTTCTTCTACCTTCATTCCCTCTTTCTCCTCTCTTCTATTTTACTTTCCCCTCTTCTTTCATGTTCCCTCTTCTCTATATACATCCCTCCTGTCTCCCATGCCATTTCATCTTTATGCCCCTCTTTCCCTTCCCATTCAGTACTGGAAATAAAATTTACCTTCATAATGTACAATATTTACTTGAACTATTTGAATAAAGCCTGTGAAATTAGGAACTGTTTCTTTCACTTGTTTTGAATAAATTTCAAATACAGTGAATCTTCTACAAGGTTATAAAAACCCAAATTTAATATCACTAAAAGAATATTTTAGTTATTATAAATACTGTATGCTGCTTTAAAAAATTGCCATATCACTACTGTGAGGAGGCAGGCACTTATCTAGGGTAACAGGAGTGATTCTGTGCAGTTAAGCCTTAACGATCTGTATTCTCCACTTGAAATTCTAAACACATTCTTAGTTTATCACTTTCCTGCAGTCACAGGCCCCTTCTCTTTCTCCTGTCACACTCTCCCAGTATTAAACCAGTGCACTCAGGGAAGAAATATAATTCATTTATACTAATAATCCAAATATTTTCATACATGCATCATGAAAAATTCTATAAGTGTACTTTAAAAAACTTCAGTCATATACAGCATGTGTGTATATAAATACACAGACATGTATATGTATTACATATAACCACACATGTGCCCATATATGTTACTTAATCAGATTTCATTCCTTTAATTTGAAGGTGCTCCTTCCATTGGCACACAAAACACAAAATTGGGCAAAACTTAATTCTCTTTCTGCCTGAAAAATCAAAACCAAAAACAAGACATGAATTTCCACACCCTCTAAGAATGCAAGTCTGGAGCTTCAAGTTACCACTCCACAAGAACAACCTCTGAAGGACAGAGAGAGGGAGCAGAGTCACTCTGCCATTCTGCGTGAGCAGATGCTGGGAGGTATCTACTCATCATGGGCTACGCTCCACATTCAGACCCAAGTCTCACAAATACTCTGGCATCCCCTATAGCTGGAGTTCAGTTTGACCTTTTATAAAGCAAACACAACATGGTTTGGGGGCATACTGAGACTGATGAGTTTGCACAGTATGCAGATACGAATGTTCAAAAAACTTTATACATACACTCAAAGAAATTTTAAATCTGGATATACTGAAACAGGGTTAGTAAAGAACTGATCACTAGTCAGATGTGAGGGCACAGACCTATAAACGGCAAGAGAAGGCTAGCATGAGTCCACATAGCAAAACCCCATATAAGACAATAAAAACAGAACTGTTCTTTGAAGTCACTGTATCAAACGAAAAGAGGACTAAAGACATCACTTTAGAGACAAATTCCTGGGCAGGGGAGATAGTTCAGTTGGTAAAGCACATTTCATGCAAGTGTGAAAGGATTTGAGATCATATCCTAGCACTCCTATAAAGTCTGGCCTGGGCATGTATGGCACCCCACTTGTAATCCAGGCACTCGGGAGGTGGAGACAGGGACTCCCTGGAGCAAGCTAACCCAATCAGTGAGGTCTGCATTCAAGAGAGAACCTATCTAAATAAGGTATTGACCTCTATCCTCAACAAACATACATGCAAACATGTATACACACAGACACACATACCACACACAAACACCTATACAAAAAAGAGGAAGTTCCAAGTGAAAAGACAGATGGAAGAAGAGGAAGTACTAGCAAGACTGATAAAAAATTTCCTAAGGAAAAGAATAAAGTCTCAGAAGCCAAAAAAACCGATAAATAAGGAATAGGATTTGGCAGAGTTAACATTTTCTGAATGTACAATCAAAGAAGAAAATTTTAAGTTTGGTAGATGCAAAATGTCCCAAAGTAAAATGATTCACACAAAGATAGAAATGTATAAAACTGGAACATGTACCCACATTTTGACATGGTAAGACCAGTTCTAAGAATTCATTGTAAAGCAATAATTATGGACATCTAAATATGTTTTTAGAGACATGTATAACTTAAAATATTTTACATGTCACAATTGTATAAAAGAATTTTAAGGGACTAGAGAGTTGGCTTAGCGGTTAAGGTGCATGCCTGCGAAGCCTAAGAACCCAGGTTTGATTCTCCAGGTCCCATGTAAGCCAGATGCCCATGGTGGCACATGAGTTCATTTGTGGTAGCTAGAGGCCCTGGTGTACCCATTCTTCCTCTCTCTCTTTCCCTGCCACTCTCTCTAATAAATAAAAGAAAATTCTTAAAAAAATAATTTTAAGAATGGGATCCATTTATATAATGAGTCAATCCATTTATATAATGAATAATTGTGGATTCATTAATTAGTACCTGATGGCTTTATTATTTTTTGTGAATTAAGAACAAAAATAAATATTAAATATGTATGTAAGTGTATATGAATGTGGATGCTTGATTTAAAAGTGTGGACAGATTTTTATAAAGGTTATACTATAATTTCCGATGTTACAAAAATGTTAATCAAGTTTAAACCTAGTTAGCAACTGGGTTACTGGGAATATATGAATAGGTGGATTGCTGTAATAGAATATTAACATTCAATTATGTTTATTGTTAATCAAACTGTTTCTAATCTGAATTTACTTCTAATACAAATATAAATATTAACCCTTTCTCTTAAAAGTTATATTAAACATCAGAATTTTAAAAAACTAATCTTGCATACAATTATTCATTATACTGTGCATAAAATTTGTTAATGGATAATTTAAAAATAATATGAAACAGAAACCCTTCAATTCATATGCTCTTCTTGTAAATATAGATACCCTAGTTGTTTTTTCTAAATCCTACAGATTAAGAAAATTTTAATATGCTGATCCTTGGACAAGATCAAAAGTTTCCAGGTGATTCTTTTAATTAATCAATAAATTTATTACATAAATGTTAGCAACAATAAGACTGCTTGCTTGGAATATGATAGGGAAGAACTAAAAAAGCAATATTCCCTCTGGAAGTTGAAGGTTTTGTAAGAGAGGAGAATTATTTATTCAGTGGGAATAACCAGAAAGGAAAGGCCCATGCAAGAAAAAAACAAGCTCAGAATGGGCCACAACTACTCACACAGCCAGCTAAACTCTACTGGCAGGATGGGGAGAATTTGCATTGGAGAACTCTGAAGGCAGTACGCAAGACACAAAAAAACAGGTGAAGAGGCAATAAAATTGGGCTTCAGAGAGATGACCAGCCTTCCTCAGAACATGAATGTAGGCTGAGTAAGAAATAATATACCCAGGAAAGTAGTGATATCATGGAAAAATCCCCCAAAGGTGGTGTCTGGAACCACTCTTCAAAATGGAAAAAGGGGACTGAGGTTTAATATAAATGTGCTTCTCTAGTAATCACCTCAATTTTTTATTAAATTAATTAATACATGATCTTTTACTAGGACATTAAGGCTAATGAGAACAATGACCACATCTTATTTACTTGTCACTGATTCCCCTCTTGTAGCACAAATAAAAGCTGAGTTTCCATAACTATGAATGGAGTAATCAAAGAATGCAAGTATAAATTTTAAAATGACAAATTTTCTAGTCAAGTGTATGAAAGGCAGTACATAGCTTATGTCTCTATACTGAAACACTCAGACCAGCCTAATCTCCTTCTTGGGTTGAGAGAAAAGATGATCTCTGATTCATGGAGGCTAGCTCAGAATTAGACAAAGTAAGAAACTTTGAATAAAGGGAGGCTCTGGCTTGTATGTGGTCTGAGGACATCTCCAAAGGTTCATGTACCAAAAGCCTGGGCACAAGGAAGTGGTTGAACTTTTAACAAGTGGGGTCTGGAATAAATTGACTAAATTAACAAAGATTCCACACAGACAGGAGTAACGGGGTTCTCTGTGGAACCATTTCAGTTTCCATAGCCCCTGGACAGTTACCCCAGCTCCTCAAGTTGCCTGTTTTGTCATATGATCTCTTCCATTTACACACAGCATGTTCCCTTTCTGTTTCTCCTCCATGATGTGACACAGCTAAAGGCTTTTGCTAGGATACCAGAACCATGATTCTAGAATCATTAAATAAAGGTCCTCATAATTCCCCAGCCACAAGTTATAACAACATAATATAGACTAAGACAGATGGGGACAGGGAAAATGGGAGGGTAATAAACAGCCTCATTTTTCCCAGGAGACAATCAATTCTAACAGTGAAACACAATGCTCACACCTCTGGAAGGTTTTACATACTTTTTTTCTAAAACTTACAGAAATCTTGCAGAAAATGCCCATTGAAGTGAAACAAAAAGTTAGTGAAAATCCAGAAATTCCTTTAGTCTCACTATGGTTTTCTATCCTTTTATAACCATGACTCCATTTTTATAACTATCTATCTATCTATCTATCTATCTATCTATCTATTCTGATACATATATATATATTCTGCATGTACATGCAGAGAAAAATACCTAGGATAATTTTCTTCAATATTACTAATAACTGTGATAATTAAGAGAAAGGCTAGAGAAATGACTCAGGGGTTAAAAGTGCTGTAATGGGGGGAAAAGTAAATTACCTAACCAAAGTTTTCACTCAAAAATACAACTGAATTTATTGACCATAGGAATGAACCTGAGATCACATAAAAGTGAATTTATTATCAAAGAAAACTTGTCAAAAAGCAGAAACTTAAAATACAAACTTTTATTCAAAGGGTGATTATTTTTCATTTTCTCTGGCTGAACACTAATGTAATATAGGCAAATTACTATGTAACATGTGCAAGACTACTAGCATACTAAAAATGAAGACAAAAATTGCTACATAGAAACATATAAAACAGTGGAACAAGTACATAATGAATACTAGGTCACTGTGGGCTAGAGCATGACCCTACCTCCATAAATAAAGAAATAAGTAGAAATAAATAAGGGTGAGGCAAAGGTAGGAGGATTGCCAAGAGTTCAAGGCCACCCTGAGACTAGATAGTGAATTCCAGGTCAGCCTGAGCTAGAGGGAGACACTACCTTTCAAGTGTGTGTGTGTGTGTTGTGTGTGTGTGTGTGTGTGTGTGTGTAAAACAGAACAAATATTTGACTTTTGCAACATATACAATATACTTAAAATAAAGCACCTTACCTTAGACCAAAGATGTGTGATTGTTCATAATTGAATAAAGAACAAATCTTAGCTTCTGAAGTTCAAAATGATAAGCCTATCAATGATATCCTGAAAAACAAAGATAAACTGAGGATGTACTTACCAGAAACAGCTCACATAAATCAAACAATAAATACTTATTAAATGTGTGGTTCTCAAATTTGGATTTGCAATGAAATCAACTGGAAGCAAGGGAGGGATACAGAAGTTCTAAATTTACAGGTCTAGGTGGCACCTGGCCATGATGATTTGGAAATGCCCCAAAACTGAATCTAATGTTCAGCCAAAGTGAAGAGCTATTTATACCCCAACTTGTGATTGATATAGATTTAATTGTTAAATAAAACTAATAAAACTACCAAAACATAAACCAGTGTGAAAACCAAATATGAAATCTACAAATGTGAAGCAAAAACAGGAAATATGAGTATTTTTATGTGGTAACTGCTTGACAGTATTTGTTAATAAAATTCCTTTACCTTGTGTAAATCAATAGTTTGCAACTCTGGCTGAACATTAGAATAACTTAGGAAGCATAGATAGATGATTGAGAGATGAAGATTGAGAATTGATGACTGAGAGGGAGGCATAGAATTGATGGATGGATGGATGGATACATATTTAGGATCTACTCTGTAGTAGTTTGAATATATGTCCCCCAAATGTTTTATTAAAGCTTGCAACTTGGATTTCCAGCCACCTGGCTGGAAGAGGTGTCACTGTGGGCGGATCCTAGGGTCCAGCCTAAGGTGTTACTGGGGTGGATCTGAATTCCAGCTTAAGGTATGCAGAGTAAGCTCTGCCTCCCAGTTGTTTTTTTTTTTTTTTTTTTTTGGGGGGTGACTATTGGATTTGCTTGCCTGCTCTTGCTTGTGGTGCTAGTTGTGGTTTTTCTCTCTGCATGGATTTGGTAAAGGAGGCCAGCTTCTTCTGCCATTATGGAACTTCCCCTGGATCTGTAAGCTTCAAATAAATCCCTTCCTACTATAAATTGGGTTGGTTTGGAGGTTCATTCCAACAGTGTAGAGCTAACTATGACATCGTCAGACCAATTCAGGCACTATGCTTGGAAGTGGGATTCTAGAATTAATATTCTTAAATGCTCTTCAAGATTTTCAGGAATGTGGCCATGCAGCCAAACCACAGGCAATATTAGACAGAAGAGCTAGGTGTCAACAGTTGTCCCAACACAGACAGTATTAGTCTGCCACATGACTTTAAACAAGCTCTGAAAGCTTTCCTATAAGCCCTGCTTTTCGCTGGATGCCGTAGCTCATACCTATAATAATCCTACCACTCAGGAGACTGAAGCTGGAGGATTTTCATGAATTTGACAGCCTAAGCTATAGAGTGAGTTCTGGGCTACAGTATGAGACTTGCATATCAAAACAACAACAACAACAAGGAAAAACATAAACATGGACATCCTGCTTTTGTGTATATGTTTGGGTATAGACCTAAGAATTTTATTTGGAGATAAACACTTGTCTCTCATTGTTCATTTTCTTCACCAAGAAATTTGCTACCCTCCAGTGAATTTAAATGCAAGATATTTCTGTGATGAATAGGGAAAAACAAAAAGAGGGAGGTTATGGAGATGGCTCAGTGGATAAAGACACTTGCTTGCAAAGCTTGTTAGCCTGGGTTCATTCCCTTGTACCCAAAGCCACACACAAAAAATGACACATGCATCTCACATTTGTTTGTAGTGGCAAGAGGCAGGTGCGTGCGCACACACACACACACACACACACACACACACTCAAGTACAAAAAAGAGGGGAAAGTTTTTATAGAAAGCAAAGTCAAATAAAATAAGAGGAGGCAAGGGAATGAGTTAGCTGGAATCTGGAAGAGAGCCAGTCCCCAAACAGTTATCCCATCTAATGCTGGAAGGTGCTACATGAGCTACCAGGGGGAAGTAGCCAACATTTGTCTGAGCAACTTGAGGTCTAAGCTACAAAGAAGCAAACAACCTGACATAATGCTCACACAATTGCAATACTGGCACACAGCCATGGTGTGTAACCAACTGCTCTTGGATTGGCTTATAGATCCACTCAGTGGAAAGGAACCCATATCTGGAACTGGGAAACAAGTCAGAATCATATCCAGATAATGAGTTTGCATTCCAATATCAAGCTCCCACTAATCTTAGGCTACAAGAGGGTCTACACTTATTCAATTCTAAACTAATAATGGTTATCCCATTTAACCTGTGCTGACTTCACTTTCTTTTGGAGAATCTGCTTCAAATTTTTCATAAGTGGGACCTTAGGAGAAAAACAACCTATCACACTTCACCAGGGCCCCAGCTGAAACCATAGAGGAATTGAGGAAATGAACAAGAGTGCAGATTTCTCAGTGTACCAGATATCAGCACGAGGATGAAGGACATAGATACTGAGGACACTCAGCACCTACCAAAACAGAGATCCAGAGGCTCCTAAGAACTCATCACTGAAGTAGACTTAAAACGCACCCATTATGGCTCAGGGAATTTTGTAGAAGTGGGGGCAGAAAGATTGTTAGAGCCATAAGTTGGGACATTATGCACAGAGACATTGCCTCATCCCCATAACTGACAGTAAGGAGGAAATCAAAACCACATTCCAAAAATACTAATAAAAACAGTAAAAATAGATTTTGGATAAATTAGGCTAGTAACAATCAATATTCAATGTGCAAGAATATAGTTGCCATTCTAAAGACATCTTGGACAAATTTAGAATACTTTATTAGCCTATGAGTTTTAAACAGAAAATGTTATTGGGCTAACAATGAAGAATGAAAAACATTAAGTTTTAAAGACTTTTCTTGTCTGCTTGGCTAGGCAGTCCTTATTCCAAGCATGATGTTACTAACTGGGCTATGCAACTCATATTCTGTTTTATTCCCCATACCTACTCCTCTCTCCATTAGTAGATAATTAGTTTAGAATACTGAAATGTACTATCTGAAGGCAAAACTGAACCTATCTGACAGTTGATAACACCTTGCAGATCTAGAGTTCCAGTTCTGAATCTGTATACTGTATGAATAACAATGATGAAAGCAGACACTATTACCAACAAGCTAATGGAAGGGGAGATTGCAGCAATCCATCAATGATAATGCTTTTTCAGAGAACAAACGTTACAGTAAGTAATTTCTTCTTCAAAGAGGATTACATTGATGAATCACCACTTAGGGAAGAAGCAAGGTTCCCAGGAGCCTGCTTATGGGGCTTCAGTTTCTACGTGCAATGGCGGTTGTCAGTCCTGAGACAGGCTTCCTACACCAATCTGCACCTTCCCAGCAGCAAGCGAGGGAAAGGCCTGAAGTGACTAGTAGTCTTCAGAAACTCTATCTCTTTTCAAAACTCGGTTTCCTTTCTCCAGTTGGAATATGTGCGCAATAGCCTAGTAGCCCAGACTAAAACCAAGGCTGGAAAAACAATGGAGAGTCCTGTGTAAAGAGACCTATATCTGAGTGGGCACTTAGTCGGGCTGTCTGAGCAGCCATCCTCACACTAACTCCTGTTAGGAACAACAGGTGAAGGAGGAGCCACCACTCTCTAACAAGGCCCCAGTATTCCTGCATCAGTCCTTCTAGAAATAGCTTGTTACAGGTAGCCTGTGAATAAAACTAGTCCAGTGAAGGTCATTCCTTGGCCTTTTCAGTCAGGGTAAGTAGAGGGAAAGGCCACTATTGTTTGCCGGAGTAAAGAGTTCATCTGCATCCTAGTCCCCAGAACCTCAGAATACCACCAAATGTGGAAAAATGGTGTCTACAGAGTAATTAGGCCTAAAGTTTTAATCATCCTGGATTACCCAGAAAGGCCGTAATCTAAAGCAAGTGTCACCGTAAGAGAAAGAGGGAGAACTGGAGTCAAGCAGCAAAAATACCTAGAAAAAATGCCTAAAACTGTTAAGAATGCCTAAAAAATGCCTGGGGGGGAGGGGACAGAATCTTAAGAAGCAAGAAAGGGTTCTTCCCCTGAAAGCTGGGAAGGACTTTGGCCCTGGTAATAACTTTGATGGCTTCTATCTAAGACATGCAAAAGTATCCTCTCACCCTGTGTTTGTTTGTGACACACACACTAAGCATAGACTTGGTCTCTGAATACATTTTAATATATTTTTTTAATTAGAAGCACTACATGGTACAACAGAGATTTAGGATCTATTCACCCCATATAAATCAAAACGTTATACCACATGACTAATACCTGTCTCTTGTCTGCTCTTATCCTTCCCCAACACTCACAACCAATATTCCACCCTCTGATTCTATGATATCTATTCTATGATAATCTATCATGTCCATTTTAGATTCATCACATAAGTGGAATTGTAGTACTGGTACTTGGGCATCTGGGTTATTATACTTAGCATAATGTCCTCTTTTAGCACAAAATAAACTTAAGTCTAACCACAGAACTAGGATGGGGGAGAGGGCATCAGGACCTCAATTCAGAGCCCCAGGACTCAGGTAAAAGCTGAGTGAACCATAAAAGCCTGTGACCCTGGCATGGAGAGGTAGAGAAAGAGGGATACCTGGGAATTGCTGGAGCTGGCCAACCCTGCAATCTCTAGTGAGACTCTGTCTCAAAATAAGGTGGAAAGTGACATTGGATTATGGCTTCTAGACACACAAACACACATGTGTACACATAATCACATACACACACAACACATACATGTATGCATGAACACATACATATGCAAAAAGTATGTCACACAACTAGTTATGGAACAGAATGAGAAAGCGACCCACAAAGTATATAAGTACTGAGAGATACAATAGAGCATAATAAATCACAAGCTTCACAATTCAATGATTAAAAACACGATATATATACATTTCATTTCACAATGGTTATCAAAAGTTTCCCACAATAGAAATACTTTTAAATTTCAGATAATTAGACAGAAGTAACATTAAAAGTATTTGAAAGGACAAAATCATATTGAAAAACAGTCATCCCCAGGCCCAAAGCTGAGTCAGTAATGACTTGCAAGGGCTGATCAGCATCAAGTAGTTCTTTACTAATCTAACTGTGTGCTCATGCACATGCACACACACACACACACACACACACACACACACACGTTCTGAAGGGTTGATGGACTTTCTTTGTGAAAGACTTGAACTTTGTTTAACTCAGAAAGCTCTGAGGAACTGAAATAATTCGAGATGTTCTGCCCTGTGGAGAGCCACTGAGGCAGCTCCTCTGACTCACGGTGAAAGATCCAACAAACCAAACATTGCTGCTATTCAGTGACTTGTCTACCCCCACCAGATGGCACCTGATTCCTGTCATTTCCTCACATAACACCCTTATAAACTGAGTCCCCTTTCCTTGCTAAGTGTGTCAGCTGCCATCTCACAGGATGGTTGCAGCCCCTTGTTGTCCTTCAATAAACAGTTTCTGTCTGTTGAGATCAATTCTGGTGTGCTTTTCCCCTTCTCTTTCATTACACTGTCTAATTCACCAACTAACCCAAAAGTAAAGGACTAAAAATAAAACAAACAAAAAAAGAATCCCTTAATAATTAATAAGGGATTAATAATAATCCCTTATTAAATATGCTTATATTGCCCTCATGGGCATAATACATAATGCATTAATATACTGGCCAAAAATGTACTGACTCTTTGGTTAGGATGAAGGATCAGCATTGGTATAAAATATGACATAAAATGTATACATATACTTGTATACATTTATTTCCATTTATGCCAACTTACTTTCCAGGTCACATGGTTAGTTGTGCATTCTGACAGGTGTTAGGACTGTTGTGTGGCCTGGATACAACAAAGTCTCCATTCACATGGGAATTCAAAAATTGATAATCCACAGATGAGTCATTAGTTCCACCTTGATATGCAACAGACTGTGTTTTGTTGTCATTGTGCAAAAATAACATTTTTTCTAGAATCTCAAATATTAGCCATTTAGAGAAGGGAAAACTCAAAGAAAGTGACTTACAATGATACATGTTGGAACTTCCCGAAGAGAATACTCTGCTTTATTGGGCAGCTCTCGATGGCCTACCAACTCATACAGGGCAGGAAAGGACAGCAGGTTCACCAGCGCTAGAAAAGACTAGGAGGTGGGAGGAGGTCATTTAAATGGCTCATATCATTTTCAATAACATCCACAGGAAGACTCATTCATGGAAAAAGTGCTAGGTGTATGACTATGAGGTACAATTTTATTAAATAAGTATAATAAATACACATCAATGTGAAATATCTACATTTATAAGAGGTACAAAATCACTAACATAAATATCAGTCATCTATGAACTGAGAAAGCTGAGGAAACTGATAAAGAATATGTAAGAGTTAGAAAACATTTCAAAATATGATATATTTCTTGAATTTTTTGGTTCTGACCAAAAAAAAGTCCATGTTTCTTATTCTTTGAACTACTGTATTTGATATGTAAGATAAGACAAGAGAATAAATAATACCTAAGGATTCTCAGGCAAAATAATAAATTCTGTGCATTCTTGCCCTGAGGCCATGAGATTATCTTTTAATATATGGACAAAAAACCCAAATGACCTAGGCACTAGAGTTCATTTTCAAAAGCTAGAGGTTTTTTTTTTTTTTTTTTTTTTTTAATCAAAACTCGCTCATTATGTTGGGGTAATCTTACCAAGTCTCTCTCTCCATGAAAATTTTAAGCTCCTCACTTTAGTTTCATCTTCTTAAATGGACCAAGATTTTTTTTTTCCCAGGCAAATTTCATTCTTGGATACCCCACCTCCAAAGTATTTTCATGGGTTCTTATCATATTACCAAATATCAAGCAACTCCAAATTTCTAACCATGACTTTCAAGGAATTTGATTAATCAAATCCATTCTTCTTCTCTCCCACCTTAAAGTTTCCCTTTCTTACTATACTCTGTATGAAGTCACCAGTAAACCGAACAGCCCATGGTCTTGTTCCACTGACCATCACCTATGTGAATTTCTTTCCTTCTACAATCATGTTTTTCCTGTCCACTCTCTCATTAACTGTTTCAAAGTTTGTCGCAATCTTTTTCTAAAGATTTTCCACTTGACTCCATCTACGTCCACAAGTTCTACATTCTGGTAACTTATATTTTCAGTTTGAATATTAATTGTATTTATTTTTTAGAATAGTGTTCTGCTTCATAATTTAAGTTTTAAAAATACACTACATTCAAAATTTTTGAATCAGAAAAACAGAATTTTCACTAGAATGAGAAAATCAAACTGAAAAATGTAACAGGTACATTTAACTAAATTTCTCATTTCAATGATGAGAAAGCTAGGGGCATTAATAATCAATAACTAATACCATATTGGTACAAGAACTAATCTGTTTTCTTATTTTCAGGTGAAGGTCACTCATGAGTCACACCATAGCCTTCACATGCTATCTAACAATGTCCTGTTAAGTCCTTTCTTGCGAACCTGAAAATAGAGTCCATTTGACATTTTCTCCTTAGACTAAACACAGTGTTATTTAACAGACAATGGTGGTCTTGTTGCGAATATACAGAATACACAGTGGTTTGTAACAAATGCTATTTCTGAATAAAAATATGAACTTACATTGTGTTTTAATAATGTAATATACTTGAAGCCAAGATAAAATTTTTCACCAAGTCTATGAAGAACATAATCCATTCTGTAAAGCTAGCAACTACCTTGATAATAATAAAGTTGTCAAAAATAACAAATGAATACATATAATGATTTAGATGGCATTTAAAAGTGTGTTGCCCAGATTAAAAAAAGAAAGGTTAGTCTAAAAAACTATTACTTTAGTTGTATCCATTAAAAAGACAGAGGAAAACAACAGGTTATTTAATTAAAACACATTTGAGAAATCTGTCTGTAACTACATATGAAGTGAATGACAAGGTAATGAGAGGACTTATGTCCACCTAGAACAACTATATGACTGAATTCACTAATCACCAGGGGTTAACTAGAAATATGACTAATAGATTTCAATATATCTTCTCAAAATTCAATTCAGTGTTTGAATATTTATACAAGGTATAAAATACAAGCTAGAAATTCAAAATACAAACATTTTTGCTAATAATAATTCTACCAATCCTTAGATATAATTATAATTCTTTTACTTTCCCTTTTACAGGGGCAAATTAAAAAATTCAGATAGATGGTCATTTTGGAAAAAGGAGAGATGATCTTTATAAAGCACATAATACTTTGTTGAGAGTTTCTTATTATGTATACAGAGCAGTTCCACTGGAATTTATGAACTCTTTCTCCTCTTAAAAAATAAAACATGGGCTGGAGAGATGGCTTAGCGGCTAAGGTGCCTGCCTGCTAAGCCTAAGAACGCTGGTTCCAATGTCCAGCAGTTCCAATCTCCAGGTCCCACCTTTAGCCAGATGCAAAGTGAGGCAAGGGCGCAATGCCGCACTTGCCCACAAGGGGGCGCACGCATCTAGATTTCGTGCACAGCAGCTGAGAGACTGCTGGCGCGCCCATCTCTGTCTCCCTCTCCCTCTCTGTCTCTCTCTCCAAAAATAAATAAAATAATAATAATAATAAAATATTTAAAAAATAAATAAATAAAACACGCTGGGCATCATGGCGCACGCCTTTAATCCCAGCACTCGGGAGGCAGAGATAGGAGGATAGCCAGAGTTCAAGGCCACCCTGAGACTCCATAGTGAATCCCAGATCAACTTGGACTAGAGCGAGACCCTACCTCAAAATACCAAAAAAAAAAAAAAAAAAAAAGTAAAAAATAAAAAAATAATAAAACAATGTTGTTGACTTATAGTTGTGGTAATTTCTGATATGCTACTCTAAACAAATGAAGTAGAGCTTTAAATGAAAGCAATTCAATGATTGTACATGAATTAAAATAACTGGACAGAATTTTAAAGAGATTTGAGAAGATTTCAGCAGATTATCAGTACAAAGAAAACAAATCAATTTCTTGCACACTGAACACTTTTTAAGACATTTAGCAGATTGTAAAACTGATGCATTAAACACTCAAGGAACAAAATTATGTACTATATAATCATCAATCCCCGCAAAAGCACATGACACATGTTACTGATCTCCAAAATCAGTTTACAATTTAGAATAGCACAAACATGAATCTACTTATTAGTGTTTTGAAAATATAAGACTTTATGAAATGAAGCTAGTAGAGCAAAAAGTGTTTGATATATTTTAAGACAAAAGAATAAAATTACTCCAAAACAACAAACTTTTCTTATGAAATAAAAATCTTTCAAGTAAATTATGATCATCTTTACTTATTTACTCAAAAAATTTTAACACCAGCTGCTTATCAACCAGTATGTCAAATGCTAATAAAAATACAATTATGGACTGGAGAGATGGCTCCAGCAGTTAGGCTGCTTGCTTGCAAAGCCTGATGACCTAGGTTTGATTCCCCAGTACCCACATAAAGACACATGCACAAAGTGGCACATGTGTCTGGAGTTCATTTGCAGTGGCAAGATGTCCTGGTGCACTCATGCTCAATCTCTCACTGCTGCCTTGCAAATAAATAAATAAAAAATATATTTTAAATATATAATGAAGCAACAGAAAGCCCCTTCCCCCTGCTGCCTGCTGACCTCCATTGCTGAACCTTCCAATTGCTAGGATGAAAGGCATGCTCCACCATACTTTAACTATTTCCTTATAAGTAGCACGCCTGCTTGCTGCATCCTCCTATCTCAAAAGGCACCAACCATGTTCTCTCACTATAAGCCAACTCCCTCTTCCTAGCAGTTGCCAAGATTGGCTGCTTGTCTTCAGTATGGTTCTTCTTTCAAACACCTATAAAACTGTCCTGAAGCTTTTTCCTAAGCCTGTTAACCCCAGTTCCAATTCTTCAGTAACATACCAGCACCACAGTATAGTATGGTGATGACTAAAGAAATTCATGGGTTTGAAGGGGTACAGTGGCCCACACCTTTAATCCCAGCAATTGGGAGGCTGAGGTAAGAGGAGCTCTGTGAGCTTGACAGAAGGCTTCTCTGATGTTCTACAACTCAGTGATAAATCTGTCCTAACATGGTCCTACTACAATCCAGTTCCATGTATTTGGATCAACTTGATCCACCAAGGTCTGAAAGTCAGCAAGAGTGGAGACCCTACACCCTTCTATGTGCTATTTCAGCTGGATATAGCCATGCTCACTGTCCATATCCTAAATGATTTCTGGGGTATCAACTGTTAGAAGGAAATTTAAGATGGTTAGAATGGCACTGGTAGGCTTGGAGACCATTGAGGAGGTCCCCTCCCTCAAGAGTACTTTGGCCCCCACATCCCTTTTCACTGGTAAAAAGAGGAAGATGAAGGGGTCAGAGCTTTGTTAAGGGAAAACAACAACAAAAATAAGAACAGAATTTGAGGTTTACCTTTGGTCATGGTTCATGAAGACATGATATTCTAAACTACCAAAAACAGGATTATGGTCACTCCTGTTAGACTTAATCAGTTGAGCCTGGCAACCATCCAGCCAGGTCACTACAACTCACCCAAAGACTTACTAAGAAGACAAGAGGCAGTATTTATCCTCCTGCTGGAATAATGTACTTAAACCTTGATGTAGTTGGCTACAGATGGTCACTGGTAAACCTGGCTGCTTTCCTGTGTTCTAATGCAAAATGGACCAACTTTCCCTTTTGTCCCTTTCTCTTTTGGGATCCTGGCCACTACCCTAAGCATGCCTGCCCACACACTCTGTTTTCTCACTGTTTCTCTGAAGATTACCCCTAACCCAAAGGAGCTGCTTGCTGGTCTTCACTGCTGAACCTGCCTGGCTTTCTGGGCCCTACCTTGAAAGGGACAACTTTTTAAATTATTATCCACCTCACTCATCCCAGCTGCTGCTAAGATTTACAATGTCTTTCCTATGGTTTTTCTCTCGAATGCTAACAAAATTGTCCTTAAGCTACACACACACACACAAAAAAAAAAAAAAATACATAGATGATATCATCTGGCCTTCTCTGTAAGAAGGTTCTTAATAACAAATTCAATTCCTTTAAGAGACCCCTAGCAAACTGGCTTTCCCTTTTATTGGGCAGTTTGAGTAAATGCATTTTGTGTCTGTGTGTATGTGTGTGCATGCATGTGTGTGTGTGTGTGTGTGTGTGTGTGTGCAGTACAGAGGACAACCTCGGGTGTTACCTACATCTTTTTTTTTTTGGAGAGAGACAGACAGAGATAGGGAGAGGAAGACAGATAGAGATGGGTGCGCCAGTAGTCTCTCAGCCACTGCAAACGAAATCCATACGTGTGCGCCCCCTTGTGATCAAGGTTGGGATTGCGCCCTTGCGTCACTTTGCATCTGACTAAACGTGGGACCTGGAGATTGGAACCAGAGTTCTTAGGCTTAGGAGGCAGGCACTTAACCGCTAAGCCATCTCTCCAGCCCTTACCTACATCTTTTTGAGACAGCCTCCCCAGCACTAGGATTGTAGTACCATGACACCATACATTTTACGTGAGTACTGGAGATCAAACAAATTCAGGTCTTCATAATTTGCAAAGCAAGACATTTTCCCACTGAACTATCTCCCCAGCAGGTAAGTGCAATTTTCAGTTGTCAAATGTATCATAGTAGTTAAAGTTCTGCTATAAGGTGAATCCTAATACTCACCTATAATCTTTTATAATTTATGTTTAAATAAGCATGTGTATATGGATGGTCATGGGTACTAGCCACTGCAAATGCTAAACACATGTGCCATTTTGTATCTGGTTTTATGTGGGTTCTGGATAATCAAATCTGGTCTAGCAGGATTCACAGAAAGAGCTTTTAATCACTGAGCCATCCCCAAGTCCTATACTTAATCTTTTTTTTTTTTTGGTTTTCAAGTTAGAGTTTCACTCTAGCACAGGCCAATCTGGAATTCACTAAATAGTCTCAGGGTGACCCTTCTGCCTCTGCGCCTCTGCCTCCTGAGTGCTGGGATTAAAGGTATGCACTACCACGCCTGGCTCACATTATCATTTAACACCTGTAAAATCTTTGGTCATACTCCTCCTTTCATTATAGATACAGGTAATCCTGAATCTGTTCTTGTTCAAAATAGTGAGAGTTTTAATAATTTTAAAGGATTTAACTTTTGACCTTGCTACATTTCTGTAGTGTCCCTTTGTTCTACGTGATTGGTTTCAAGTGTAGTTTTTATTGTTCCCTTTTACATTTTTTAAATTTTCTTTGCATTAGATAATTTGCATTTCTATTCTAGTCTGTGTATGGAAAAATTTTCCCTCACTCTGTAATGTGTCTCTTCATTTTGTTATTTCCTTTGCTGTACAACTTTTAAAATTGTGATTATTTCTGAACTACTGGAGTCTTTCAAAATGTCCTTAACTATGCAAATATCTTGAAATATTTGCCCATGTTTTTCTATGGCAATTTCCAGGCTCAGGTCTTACATTAAGGCTATCAATCCATCACTGAGTGAACTTTTGTTCAGGATGAGAGATATGGATGTTCTTTCATTCTTCTACACGGGTGACTATCCAGTTTTTCTAATACCATTTATCAAAGAGACTATCTTTCCTCCATTGTACCTTTTGTCAAAAAGTAGGTGTCTATAGCTGTGTGTGTATTTATTTCTGCCTACTCTCTTCTACTCAGCTGGTCTATGTATCTATTTCTGTACCACTACAATGCTATGTTTGTGACTATGCCTCTTTCCCAAAACTAGATACCAGGTATTCTCAGCATTGCCCTTGTATTTCGGGATTACATGACTATTCAGTGTCTTTTCTGCTACCATATGATCTTTAGAATTGCTTTTCATAGCTCTGTGAAGAACATTCTTAGAATACTGATGAAAACTGCACTGAGCATGTACACAACGTTGGAAAATACAGACATTTTCATAATATCAACTCTGCCTATCTATGACCATAAGAGGTCCTTCCAGCTTTCATTTGTTTTTTGTTTAGTATTTTAAATTTGTCTTTGTAGAATTTGTTTACTTCCTTGATTAGGTTTATTCCTGGGTATTTTATTTTGGCCTCTTAAATATAAAAGAGGCCACCATCTTAGTAAATACTTGTAACGCCCAAACAAGTTCTTCTTGGGAAAACGAGGACATTTATTTCATAAAAATGGAAACTTGGGCTGGAGAGATGGCTAAGTGGTTTAGGTGCTTGCCTGCCTAAGGACCCAGGTTTGATTCCCTCAGTACACATTAGCCAGATGCACAAGGCGGTGCTTGTGTCTGGGTTCATTCCCAGTGGCTAAAGGCCCTGGCATACCATTCTCTCTCTCTCTCTCCCCCATTCTCTCTCTCTCTCTCCCCCTTTCTCTCTCTCTCTCTCTCTCTCTCTCGCTCTCGCTCTCTCTCTCTCTCTCTCCTCTGTGTCTTTCATAATAATAACCATCTTATGAAAATCAGTGCATGCAGCAATAGGACTTACACATACTAAGTTCATATAATAAACACTGATACTGCTACAGAACGATCAAGGTTACTACTGTGGTTACCTTCTCATTGCTGGGACAAAACACCTAACCAAATGCAGCTGTTAGGAAGAAAGAGCTTATCTTCACCGACAATCATGAGTGGAAGCTTCAAGGTGACAAAGAAAAGATGGTAGAAGTAGAAGCTGGATGGCTATCACTTTCTGCCCACAACAGCTGACAGAAAGCAACCAGAGAGTAAGCTCACCTCTGGAAAGGGAAAAGCTGGGCTTTAACACCCAAAGCCTCTTCTAACAAGGATCCACCTCCCAAATTGCAACCAGTTGGTGACTAAATATTCAAAACACATGAGTTTATAGGGAAATCTAATTTAAACCACCACAGGTCCATCTTAGGATAACTGTAATTGAACAGAATATTAATCATTTTATTCATCTTTAAGTTTTTGAGTGTACAAAATAATGATCTCATTATGACATTTTCATTTTATGTGCCTCATCATCCTTGGCTCATATGTACCTGACCACTATGCACCACTTTTTGAAGCTATTATGAATAGTGTTGCTTTGCTGATCGCTTTGTCAGTACATTCAATACAAGTATACAGAAAAGAAGAGCCAATTATTTAATATTTACAATCTCAGCATGTTCATTATTGATATAAAAAGATTTTTAAACAATTATGTTGGCTGGGCAAAAAATGACAACTGTAGTAGGCTAGCAATACTTCCTATCTCTAGTTCTTGTGTTGGTTCATCACTTTAGTATTACTACATATGTGAGGATCACAAATGTAGACTTAGGTGCTATGTCTGTGGCTCTGTCTTTCCCAATAAGCCACTCCAATTTCAGCTGCCATGTAATCCTAAACTTACTATTCTGGCTTTAAAAAGTTTTTTATTGTGTATACTTATCTGTGGAATACCAACTGGTACTTTTCTTAAAGCAAAAAAAATCTGTTGAATAGAGAATATCAAACAATATTGTAGATGTACTCACCTCCATTATCTGCCCAATTTTTGTGATTGAAATATTTTAGATACTTTATTATTAAATTATTTTCTAATGTTTTATTTTCTGTAAGAATGAATTAAACCAATATCTTAAAGACATTCTAAGTTTTTGAGGTTTCTTCAAAATTATTTTATAACATTAAAAATTGTACAGATTACTACACAGTCACAATTAGAAATCATTTCATCAATTTGCTATTCAACTTTAACAAAATGTTGTGTGACACCTTTGAAAAAAATTCTGCTGCACTTTGGTCAATAATAGTATCTTATCTCTCACCACTCCTCTTTGAAATAACCCAGACAATTTTCTACTAGAATGAAAACTAAAGGGTAAAAAGGGTCCTGAACTTGTGTTTTAGATGGTCGGTTTGTGTCTTTCCAGGGATTTGATTTTTCATAACATACATTATTACTCTTTATTAAGAAAGAAAAACTCTAATAAAAGTAATATCAAAGAAAAGTGCCCTCCAAAAATATTTCCCAAATAAATATTATTACTTTTACAGATCACTAAATTTATTATGAAAAGCCAAAAAAAATAGATATTAAAAGGAGAAAAACAGTATATTAAGAAAGGTTGTTGCTTATAACTGAAAGGTTTACATGACATTATTTCTGTGGGATACACTTCAAATCTGTGTGTTGTCACATTAAATAACTTCTTACCTTTTGACAACTTCGGTCAATAGGATCTACTGGAGTAGATCTGGGGTGGATTACCCTAACATCATCTCTTCCACATTCAAGGTTAGACCATAACTCAATTAGAAGAGCACTGATAAACCCTAGGAAAAAATATTATTTTGTGTCATATTTGCAGTAAAATATTTTATGTTCATGGAAGAAAGATGAGCTTTTTCTTACAAAAGACTTGTCCAATCTCACAGAAGAAAAATCGTAGGAATACCAGTACTACCCTTGGTAGAAAAGGCATGTGTCAATATATTTTTTATGATATTTCATCACCATGATACCCTATATGAGTAAATATAATAAGAAATTATTTTCATGTAAGACTGCCAAAGTTGCATGGTTTGGAGATGAAGAAACTGATGCATCAGTAAATAAAGTAGGCCCCAAAGAGTATTTTCTTACTGTCATCTTCTTTTTTATTGTTCCACACTCTGAGAACAATTCTGCCATTTTAACACAGACTTTACTTTCTCATGAGTCAAATACAATATAACCAAATGTGACTATTAAGTCCTTCATATCACACAGAAAAGTGTCATAACCTAACATCTAACCAATATCAGTATGCTCATAATAATATTAGAGAAATAAGAGTTCTCTGCCATAATAGAAACACTGCAGGCTCTAAAATTGAAAGCACCAAAGTTCAAACCTTAAATCTCACAATTCATTAGCTACCAGCATATCCTTGGGAAAATCTCCGGTCTTCCTGTGATTCTGGTTTTCCAATTCAGAAACTGAAATACAAGTGGAAATTCCTGGCTTGCCGCTAAGTGTAAGTGACATGTTGACTGTAGGGTTCCTACTGTAGGACCTGCAGCTCCCCAGCTCAAGCATCAGATGTCTTCTTCCTGTTCCTGGGAAACCTACACTCAATCTGCTCATGAAAATTCTCTGGTGTGAGGGCCATTCACTCAGTGACTCCATCACAAGTGACATCTGTGACTAAATCTAGTCTTCAAATGCTTCCTTTAATATGCTCCTAAATACAACACCAAATGGATTTTATTCTAAGTAGAAGAAAACGCAAGTGTTTCACTTTAGATCCACTTTCCCAAGAAACATGTTCATTATGCAAGTAACCCAAATTAGGTTAGCCAAAAAATACTTTTGAAATATAGAAAAACATTTAAGCAAAGAATCAATAGTGGTCACTGACTCATCTCCAAGCTTTAGAAATATAATCATAGCATGTCTACTGGGGATCATATCTTGTTCAGGGCTCAATCTTAATGTATGACATATAAAAATATCAATGGCTTCATTTCCTACAAATCCAATTGATGTTGAATAAAGAATGACAAACTTCAAAGGCAGTGTGAAGGGCACACAGTGAGGCAAGGGCTTTCTAGAAGAGAAAAGGAAGAAAGGGAATGAGGAAATAGTACACTGTGTGAGAACTGTCATGAGAGCACACTCAGATGCATAGGAAAGACACTGAAGCTGGGTATTAGGCAATTCCATCATATCTGGTTGTAACAGGAGAGAGGGCAGCCTTTCGTTTATAAGATGGAGAGTCTAAGATTCACTGTGTACCACTGTTCTTAAAGAAAGGAGAATAAAAAATTGTATTTTCTATAAAAATAATCAGTATATAAAGTAGAGGAATTAAGTACAAGTAATTAGTGGAATTTCATGAGAAAGCAAAGAAATTCTCACTCTTTTACATATGCCTAACGTAGTAAAGAGAACTTTAAAATAAAAACTACACATAATGTATCCATACAAAATATGTTATTAATAATAACAACAAAAAAGATAATCTTAAAAGAAAACTACCCAAGTAATGCTGTTTAGGGTTATCAGGACCCCCAGAAGTAAACTCATAGTGACTAAAAGTGAGAAATGTCCTAGAACCTGTAAGGGGGGGATTTGATTTTTGTTTATTTCTTTTTCCCTAAAAGGGTTCTCACAGTCAGCACCTTGCTAGAGGCCAGAAATGTCAAGAATTCCCCTTTCTTAAAAATGTAAGTGGGATTATCCCATTTCCTAGAAACCTGGCTAAGCACCTGGGTACTTGGCATGGGGGCTACAAAGACCAGCTGAGCCCCTATCCAGTAAATTCCCACAGAAGACCATCATAGTTACCAAGCAGATCCCCCTCCCCACTTGGGACCCTTTGCACTTGGGAGCTGTCTGCTTTATTATCCCTAGTGGGGCTTTCTCATTTCCAGGGACCCCTCCTGCTTTGCAGGAGCTCTGCCTTCTTCTTTCTCTTAATCACTATAATAAAATCTTTCAAAACCTCATATTCTATGGTTTGTAGATTTCATTCAATGAGTTCATAAGACAAGAAGCTGGAGGCTACTAACTCAGTGGAAGTTTGTGTGGCCATGATTATCCAGTTCCCTAACTCCTGGGTTAAATAAAGCCAAACCAAGAGCAGAGAAAAGTTCTATTGCTCCAAAAGATGCCCCATATTCCCATATCGTCAGTACCATGCCATGTCAATTTAATTTTCAGTTGCTTTGTTCACTGTTTGTGCTAATAATAACTTCAATTATGAGAAAGACTTGCCTGAATTTTGCAGAGCTACTGCACCTGCAGCTGTGGATGCCACTTGCACAACCAAAACTCCATAGCCAAACTTTTTCTTCCTGTGGATCTAACATTAAAAAAGACAGCAACGAGAAGCAAAAAACAAAATCTTACTAACATTTTATGTTACATATATTATGCTGCTTTTTAAAAGAATAGACAGTCCATCAAGATAACAACAGCAGCAAAAACAAGCCATGAAACTAACAAGTTTGTACTAATATAAAACTTTTGACAATCTTATTTCAGATCTGGGTTTTGACCCTAACACTTTGAACTGGAACAAGTCATTTACCTCTCAAGGCATAAGACTCCTCATAAATAAACTAAGGGACTTCTAGCAGATGGAAAGCAAGATTGCTTCCCACACCACTTATTATTATTATATTATTACATTTTACTTTTTAATTATTTATTTATGTGTGTGCATATACACACAGGTCAGGATCTCCTACCATTGCAATGGAATGCCTGTATAGTTTCAAGTAGGTGCATGGATAATAGAACAGGCCCACAGGTTTTGCAAACAAGGACCTTTAACCACTGAGCCATTTCACAATACCCCCACTCTTAATTTTAACATGGTTCTTCATTCCACTACCATTTTCTTAAAATGTCTTTTAAGTAATCAAAAACTGTAAAAAGTTATGATGATGAGTTCTCAGAAAAATAGCTAATTTGACATTTGCTCCTGTGATGGTTAATCTTATTAATTTGATGGGATTTAGAGTCACCTTGGAGACAAACCTCAGGGCTCATCTGTGAGGGAGTTTATAGATTAAGTTAACTGAGGTGAGTAGCAACATCTCATGGGATAGGGGTCCTGGAGTAAATAAGAGAAGCTGACAGTGTCCTGACTTGTAAGCAATGGGACTAGTAGCTTATTAATCCTATAGCCATGCCTTCCCCACCATGAATAGATGATATCCCTTGTAGTGGAATCTGACATGAACCATTACTCCTTAAGTTGCCTTTGTCAGGTACTTTCTCAGGCCAACAAGAAAGTAACCAATATAGCTCCTAAGTTCCTAGTTAATATATCAGTTTCTAAAACAATCTGCAATTCTATGAGTTACAACACTGATACACAAGGCAAGAGTTGCTCAGTGGTGCAAAAGTGCATGACTGCTATGAGGTTAACGGATGGCTTTGTGATTGGATTTGAGATATCCCCACAGGAAGAATTCATGCTTGGTACTGTAAACATGGTCAAAAGCCCATAGCTAGAAAGGTGGTAGGACATAGATTGGAAGCTCCTACTATTATTCTGCTGACTAAACATGTTGTCAAAATTCCTTCTAAACTTTAAAGTCATTTACACCCATAGTGTTGCTCTCATTGTTGGTCAGAGAAGCTTCTTTTTGTAGTGGACAGTAGTTAATGAAGAAACTCCTAACTGGTCAGAATGCTGAGAATAAGTGACTGTTAAATGTTCACCCTAATCAGGACATCTATATCGTATGCTCCAAGCATCTATGGAACATTGGGGGACAAAAGGAAGAAAGAGTGTAAAAGTTTGAAGATGAGGAGCAGTGCTATGGACTGTTGTCTTTATGATGTGGCCATTCCACTCATGAACTTGAGCTGTGACAAAATGCATAATGCTTGCACAATACAGGTCTATCCAACAACATTCAAGAAGATCCACTCCTCACCAACTAACTATTGACAATTAATGGTCACTTAGTGTGATGGTTTATAGTGTCACCCTGACAATCTAGAATCACCTGTGAGGGATTATTTAGGTGAGATTAGCCTCTGGAAATGACTATGAGGGATTGTCTTGATTAAGTTAACTGAGGTGGGAAGGACCACCTTAACTGTAGGTAGCACCTTTCTGTGGTCAGGGTCCTGGAAGGTATAAAAATAAAAGAGCTGACTGACTACTGGCATTCATGGCTCTCTGCTTCTTTATTATGGGCTGAATGTGACCAGCTGCCACTCCCACCTCCATGCCTTTCCCACCACCATGATGTAACCTGGAACTGTAAGCTGAAATAAGTGCTTCTTTCCTTAAACTGATTTTTGTCACTGCTTCCTCCACCCCTGCAGCAATGAGAAGGTAACTAATTCACTTGAAGAGGGGTTACTTCTGTCAGTGGTAAAGCCATGAATAAGTTGTCCATGCTTCAGAAATAACCATACACACCAATCCTCATATAAGCAACCTTATACTCGGAGTGGCACACACACACAAAAAAGACATGAAAATAGAAGGGAACATGTTTGGGAAAAAGAAAGAGTACTTGCAAAAGCGGTGGGAGATAAGGAAAAGTAATGGGAGGTGAACAGGAAAAGCATACATTATATACATATATGAAATTATCAGTCATTTAAACTATGAGGGAAAAAGAATATTGTAAAAGTCATGAAACAGCTTGCCATTTTAGAGAACACAAGTACTCAGGGTAGCAAGGAGAGAACATGCTCCTTTTCACATTGGCTAAAGTGATGCCTCCATAAAAATGTTGGACTTCATAGCAAAGCTAATTATTCAGAACTTAGATTTTTTTTAACATTTCATTAAAAATCTGTTTTAATTTCAGCTTTTAAAATATAACTAAAAGCCGGACGAGGTGGCACACGCCTTTAATCCCAGCACTTGGGTGGCAGAGGTAGGAGGATTGCCATGAGTTCAAGGCCACCCTGAGACTACTTAGTGAATTCCAGGTCAGTCTGAACTAGTGAGACCCTACCTCGAAAAACCAAAATAAAATAAAATATAAACTGAACACTCCATTTTAAGTGTAAAAAAAAAAAAAACCTGAAAGAAACTAAAATACAATGTTGAAATTTGATTTATTTCTATTGTTTATCTTTGTAAGTTAGCCTTCTTTTTTTAATTTTCTGTTAGTTTTATTTCTCATTTTCCTTAATTTCTATTTCATTGTTCTAAAGCCAGATAACACAGATAATCAGGAAGATAAAGATCTATGCCTCCCCTCATGTCTTCCTATACAATAAGACTAGCTTAATGTAAATATGCTTAGATATGTTCCTCTTTCCATCCCTTTTTTTTTTTAGGGCATTTATCATGAAGTGATATTGGGTTGTTCGTTTTTTTTTTTTTTTTTTTTTTTTTTGGCCCCTATGGCTATTTTTGCATTTATTGAGATGATCATGTGATTTAGTTCTTGAAACCACTTATGTAATGTACACGCTAGACCATCTTTACATCTCCTGAATAAAATGAACTTGGTTATACACAGTGATCTTTTTGATGTGTTTGGAATTCTGTTTGTAATTATAATAAATATTGAGAATATTTATATCTATGTTCCTTAGTGAGATGGTCTATAGTTTTCTTTTGGTATTGGTTTATTTTTAATTTTTTTATTATTTTATTTATTTTGGAGAGAGACACAGAGAGAGAGAGACAGAGAGGGAGAGAGATAGAGATGGGCGCGCCAGCAGTCTCTCAACTGCTGTGAACGAAATCCAGATATGTGTGCCTCCTTGTGGTCAAGAGCGGCATTGAGCCCTTGCGTCATTGCATCTGGCTAAACGTGGGACCTGGAGATTGGAACCGCTGGAGATTGGAACCGGCGTTCTTAGGCTTAGGAGGCAGGCACCTTAACTGCTAAGCCATCTCTCCAGCCCTTTATCTTCTTTTGATATCATAGTAATGCTGCTTCGTAAAAATAATTTGGTAATATGTCTTTCATTTTTAATGGCACAATTTGGGAAGAACTGGTGTTAGTTCTTTAACTTTCTGATAGAGCAGCTCAGGCAGTGCAGTGTTTGTCATATAAGCACAGATGCTTGAATTTAGATCCCAGCGCCTATGTATAAGTATATAAGCTGGACATGGTGGCAAATGCCTCTAATCCCAGCTCTGGGGAGGAAAAGGTAGGGTATTCCTGGGACATGATGACTAGCTAATCTAGCCAAATTGGCCTGAGTTGAAAAGAGAAAGAGAGAAAACAAGGATAAGTGAGAGACACTTCATTAAAGTAGGCTAGGCTAGTGTTGATAAATACTGTTAAGACAGGAATAGGAAATCTGAATTTTAGTCTTACAACTGTAACCAGCTGCCTACTAGATCTACAAAATAGATCATATAACTAACTTGCATCCCCACTTTTTCTTTTACGAAATTATGAAAAATAACCTAGCATACATGCTCTCTGCAAAACATCTGAGGATAAAAATAATGAAAATACCTTGAATAACAGAACATTATTAAAGTGTGATAAATAGTCTAACAAGAATAATAAAGAGCTGTAAAGGGTGTACATTTCTGAAGTCAAAGGAAGTATTTATATTCTGTAAACACAGCCAGTGTGCTGGAAAAGACTAGGTTTTAAAATTTATGAAAATAAAAATTCTGTCTAATGCTAGGTGCATCATCCAAAGCTGTGTCTGCATGGTTTGAAGCATCTGAATGACAAAGGAGAATTGTCTGAACTGCCTGCCTGCATGATTTCAAAATAGTAAACAATGTAAAAAATACAGACAATCTCAACTGTTTAGTAGTCTATGAGCAGGTTCAAACTCACCTAGGAAAAGAATCAAACTAAAAGATACATGTACATAAAAAGTTTGATAAAATATATGTATTAGCAAAGAAGCATATATATACACATGTATATGTATATATACACATGTATATGTATATATACACCCAAGGATATTACATGTAGTAAACATTTAAATGTGAAACATTTGGGGTAAGGAGATGTATGCAGGGAGAAGTGGACCTACCAACCAGTAAGTCCACTAGAATAAAATGAATAAAGCCAAACAGGAACCTTAGACAGACAGAAGAGATGGCATGCCATCAAGTGAGGCAGAGAAGTAGCGAAATTCTCTACAGCTAGGGTTCATGTCAATAAAAAAAATAAATAAAAGCATACCTGCATGTACAAAGCTAATACCACAATCCCATAAACTAAGAGATGCATTTTATGCATGAATGAACAGTCAGGATTCTAAGTCAGGAACGACTTATTCTTCACTGTCAGCAAAAACAAAAAGTCTTGTTGGGGGAGCAGGGTAGATGGTTTGGCAGTTAAGGCATTTGCCTGTGAAACCTAAGGACCCCTGTTCAACTCTCCAGATCCCATGTAAAGCAGATACACAAGGTGATCTCATGTGCACAAAGTGGTGTACTTATCTGGAGTTCGATTGCAGTGACCAGAGGCCCTGGTATTCCAATTCATATTCTCTCTCACAAAAAAGTCTTGTTGGTTTTCTCATAGGTTTCAATGAAAGCAGAAAATGAGAACTAAAGACAGAAAAATGTACTTGCCACTTGTCTGCTATCAGGCAAGATAGTAATGTCAAAGGTACCAGCAGCCAGACATAAGAAAGAACACTTAATCTAAGAGCAGCTCCCAGCCCTGGGCTTATGTATGGAGGGAAGCGCCTTCAAAAACAAACCTAACATCCTTAAAACCCCAGAAATTTAATGCTATTTACTATTACAATTACAAAAATGTAGCAGAACACATTTAATTTACTCTATGTGATTAACGGATAAAATTCATGGTAAATTTTAACAGTGAAAAGAAATCCACAAAAGATAAGTTTGTCTCTTAAAACATTGCCTGCTAAACCTTCACACATTTAGACTCAATAGTTTTCTTTTTTCAGAAGCTCCACCCAGTTTCAGTCTACACAAATGTTTGCTCATGTTTATAAAACATCTGGATGGGGCTGGGAAGATATTCAGCGGTTAAAGGCACTTGTTTGCAAAGTCTACCAGCTTGGCTTAGATATGAAGTACCCACATACAGCCAGATACACAAAGTGGGGCATGTGTCTGGAATTTTTTTGCAGTGGCAAAAGTCCCTGTGTGCCCATTGATCTATATTCTTTCTTTCCCTCCCCCCTTCCTCCTTCTCTTCCTCCCCTTCTTCCTCCCCTCATTCTCTCTTTTTCCCTCCCCTTCTTCTGCTTCCACCTCCTCCTCTCTGTAATAAATCAACATTAAAAAATTCTGGATAATAGAATTTTTCAGTTGCATCTGGTTGTTCACAATTATATAAACAGAGCCAGACACCAGAATCAACTACTTAATGCTTTCTTTTCTTTTCTCTTCAATGCTATGTGGATTTTAATAAGAGCTCAACCACATCTCCATGCACACAAAACAGAGTGATGCTCCTAATGGCTTTTATAGCAACAAAAATTCATTGTTGTTGTCTGTAGCAGATGGCAATTCTTACCTGCAGTTGTTTTGCATATTGTTTGAACATAAATGTCACACATTCATTGATGGCACCTGTTCTTTGGAGAAGTAGTAATCCTTTGGGGGTAGCAGCAAAATTTAGTAAATCATCTAACAAATTGTCTTCCAAAGCCATACTGAAACAGGTAGGAGAAAAGTAAAGAGAACTTTAAATGTACTCAAAGCTGGAAATACTAATAGTAACTAATAATAACAACGGATAATAGAAAACAAGGTCAAAGTGGTGCCTTTGAATTGTTTTATTCTCACATTTTCTGTCCTAGCATTTTCCTTCACAGGATGAATCAAGTGTAAACCAAATGTGTCACATTTATATTATACCTACACTCTCTCATCCATGCCTTGGTTCCACTCAACCTTCCTATGATAATTCTACTGCACTTGGATTCCCCAAGCCTCAATTCTCCATTATTTATGTACCTTTGTTTCAGGATGAATATATTTCTAATGTTGTAAAACATAGTATATATACAACTCTTTATTTTTCATAGGTTTTATTTTATTTGGGAGGGAATAAAATCATTTTCCCTCAGAATTCATATATGATAGGTTAAAGAAGGGAATGGGGAAAGTTCATCAAAACTAAGGAGATATGAAAAGGCCATATAGAAACCTACCTTATGAAATAATTAAAAATATAATTAAAATAAGAATGAATCGAGATACCCTGCATGGATGCAGGGTGCTCCCAGAATCCATGGATTATTTATTAAAAATAACAGTGATATGTGTGGGATATCTCCCTAAAAGTTATTGGTCAGGGCAGCCCCAGAGACTACCAAAATAATACAAACTACTGCTGTTGCCAACCAAAAATGCAGAATTAGATCTTACTGTTGAAGACGCCACACTCTCTGCTTGTAGGATATAGAAAAGTCAAGGCAAAATTGAACTAGAAGCTTCCTCCCTACTTGGTAGCTCTCATTCTGCCAGAGCAGCTGCTAAGGGAGAAAAGTCAGCAATGTTCTCACCCCGTGCTGGAGCCTGCAATAACTGCAAGGGAGAAGTGCCATCGGTGCGATCATGGTATGACAGCTAAGAGGGCAACTAACTATTTTTTTATCAGATTTGAGACACAGTATACTAGACGGAATTCATACCGTATAGTATAATCAGGTGTGGCTGCATAGACACCTACTATTATTGTGTTGCTAAACAGATGTGTTGCTGCCCAAACCTCCTGGAGCCCAGATGATTTCATCACGAGTGCTTGATGACAGACTATAGCTAGCTGCAGGATGTGATGTTGGACCTCTTGATTTTCATTCTCCTTTGGTCCAATCTTTCATTGCTGTGCTCTCTTTCTTCATTTTTTAAGATTGGAATGTTTACACTTTGAACATTCATGGGAAGTATTACCTTGTGTTTTGGTACTAATGAGGTTCATATTTACGAGATTGTTTTTAGTCTCAGATGAGACTTCAGACTTTTGAACAGGGTTGAGCCATAAGTCTATGTGGGCTGGGAGAAGAATGTTGTCACTTGAATGTGAAATGTTTGTGATTAAGCTTCACACATAATCCCTAGCTGGTGCAGACTTTGAGAAGTGAAGCCTTGTTGCAAGAGGTGTGTCACTGAGGGGCAGACCCTGAGGTTTATTAGTCCAGCCCCACTGGATGTTCACAGTGAACTCACTCTCTCAACTTCTTTCCTAATGATGAGCAGCTCTGATTTCCAGCTAACTGCTTTTGTCATGCTTTCTCCACAGTAATGAAACTTCCCCTTTGTAACTGTAAGCAGCTTCCATGCTACTTCTGGTCAAGTGTTTTGTTCCAGCAATGAGATGGTAACTGTGACACTGTTAAATGTCTTAAAAATATTTGTGATTTTTAAAATTTCATTTTAGACAATTTCATACATGTATATAATGTGTTTTAATCAGTTATATACCCCTTTTACATACTCTTATCTCCATCCCATTCATGGTATTTATTTTTTATTTATTTTATTTATTTGAGAGACAGAGAGAGGCAGACAGAGAGAAAGAGAATGGGTGTGCCAGGGCCTTTATCCACTGCAAACAAACTCCAGACACATGTGCCACCTTGTGCATCTGGCTTACGTGGGCCCTGGAAAATTGAATCTGAGTCCTTTGGCTTTGCAGACAAGTGCCTTAACCATTAAGCAATATCTCCAGCTCAGTATTTATTTTTATATCCACAGATCAGTGTTTTCTCAGCCCTGGGAAAAATAAAATGTGCTAGTCTAAGTGAGACATGTGCATCATACCCTCTAAGGCTCAGAAATATTACAGTACAGGTAACAGAAAGAGTGTAAGTGTCCAAGAATGGGGAGGAGAGCACTGGAATGCTGTTTTCCAGATACAAAGTGGCTGTTGTATTCATGATCCCACAGTGGCTGACTGGCTGACACTACCCAAGATCAGCATAATATGAAAAAAGCAATATTTTGTAAAAAAACAAAAAAAAATGATGACATCAAAACAGAAGAAAGACTTGCTGGAAAGAAGGGGTTCAGTGGAGGAATATAGTAGGGAAACTCGTTCCCACTGGCATGCACTTTCCACATGGAGAATGCCCTGGTGTAACACTGTCCTCTACCTACTCACCTATTCCCTACTCCTCATAGAAAGAAGCAAGAATTCAGGGGACTTGAAGGATAACCTAAGCATGCTCAGATAAGCAATGTCTCTCTTCCAGTATACTAACTCTATAGGAAACCTGAAGAACATATAGGATCTGTTCACCTCTACTAGGCAGTTAAATTTAATGGCAGTAAGTTGTGAAGGAAGCCTGGCTGTCCACTGCAGACTGCGCTTGAACCAAATTTGTCTAATATTTTAAAAAAGCTAAGTTGTTCAGTGTCTTGATTTGCTTGACATCTTCATCTCTGCTAACGAACTCAAAATTCACAAGTGAGTCCATGGGGAATCTAACACTAGAATCTAAAAATATTTGGCAGTAAAACATCAAATACATTAATCATGTTGCCTATCACATCTGGCCTACTAATCATACTCTGTCTTCTACCTGGAATAATACATACCCCCTTTTACTGTGCAGCTAATAGCCACATATTCTTTATAACTCAAGTTTGACAAATCCTGAGAAGACTTCTCTCACAAATTGAATCCCTATGAGTCTCAGTGCTATATAACCCATACCAAGAATTCAACATATTGTTGCCTTACTGCATTTGCATATTTCTGTTCTAGAATGCACAATAGCTCCCTGAGGTCTATGTGCATCCTCTGAACATAGCACAACATATAATTGAATGAATGAACATGAGTGAGTGAAAATAGAAGCGTGAATGAAAAACAAAAACCCCAGAGTTCTTAAAGTGAAAGTAAATAAATCTAAAACTAAGTGGCTCACAGAAGTGTTTTCTCATTCTCTCAGTGATAAGAAAAGCAGTCATTGATAGAAGTGTTTGGTAACCATTTTAGAAGAAAATTATATAAAACTCCTAGATAACAATTTACCGGATCTTTACACTTTTAAGGAAATGCAACACTTTTTTTTTTTAACTAAGTATCTAAGTCAAACTATATGTACCTAGAAAAAAAAGAAGAAATTAAAAGTTAATATTTATTTAATGAAGAATATCCCATTATCTTTTTGGACTGTGCCACTGTGAAATCATAAATTAAAAGAAAATCCACTCTGTCTCTCTCTCTGTGTCTCTCTCATATAAAAAAAAAAGAAAAGAAGGGAAGGGAAGGGAAGGAAGGGGAGGGGAGGGGAGGGGAGGGGACAGGACAGGAGAAGAGAAGAGAAGAGAAGAGAAGAGAAGAGAAGAGAAGAGAAGAGAAGAGAAAGAAAAGAAGGAAGGGCTGGAGAAATGGCTTAGAGGTTAAGGTACCTGCCTGCGAAGCCTAAGAATGCCCGTTCAAATCTCCAGGTCCTGCATTTAGCCAGATGCAAAAATGATGCAAGCACGCAATGTCACACATGCGCACAAGGGGTGCACACATCTGGATTTCATTCACAGTGGCTGAGAGGCCCAGGCACGCCCATTCTCTCTGGCTCTCTGGCTCTCTTTCTCTCAAATTAAAAAAAAAAGAGAAAAGAAAAAAAAAGAAAAGAAAAGAAAAGAAAAGAAAAGAAAAGAAAAGAAAAGAAAAGAAAAGAAAAGAAAAGAAAAGAAGAAAAGAAAAAGAAGGAAAGGAAAGGAAAAGAAAAGAAAAGAAAAGAAAGAAAAGAAAAGAAAAGAAAGAAAAGAAAAGAAAAAAGAAAAGAAAAGAAAAGAAAAAAGAAAAGAAAAGAAAAGAAAAGAAAAGAAAAGAAAAGAAAAGAAAAGAAAAGAAGATTCAGATACACTCATTACTAAACTATACTTTAAAAGTGTATTTGTGTTGGGCTTGGTGGTGCATGCCTTTAATGCACTTGGGAGACAGAGGTAGGAATATTGTATAAATTTAAGGTTAGCTTGGGACCCCACAATGAGTTCCAGGTCAGCCTGGACTAGAATGAGATGCTACCTTGAAAAAAAAGGGGGGGGGATTTTCTCTGTTAATCTGAGATCACATCCTGTCAGTAATTATAAAACAGATACTTAAAATGCTGATGTAAATAATTTTGAAAGGCCAAAACCTAACCCCATCACTTGAGCCACTCCTACTATTTTGAAAAAAGTCAAATTCACTTCACTGGCATTTGAGAACTCTTCTATTGAACAATAACATTTCAATTTTAGCATGTGGTTATTTCCCACATTTTCTGGAAACAGTACAATATGGCAAGCTTTCTAACACAAGATGTAGCCACAGTGTGAAGTAAGTATAATAAATATTGCTAGATTTTTAAAAGTTGTAAGTATCACACAATCTCTCAAGTGTAAGTTCCTTAAACCTGTATGTATGCATTTACTTTACTGTAAAAAATGTCTTTATTATATTTTTCCAATACATTTCAATTATTCAAAAATTTTCCCACAAACATAATAAACAGATGACTGACAATTGTACTTACATGTTTAGAGATTTCTGGCTTATTGTAGAAACAGAATCCGAACCCTCTACTGGAGTAGGAATTCTTTCTGACAGCAAGCTTGTCTAAAAAATAACAGATGAATTGCCATTACTGCTTTTCTCACTAAGAGACTACTCATAGGCTCTCTTATGCTACCTTTTTTGCTCTTTTGATTATAATTACCTTTCAAAAATTACATTATTGTTTTGTTAAATATTACATAAAGTATTTCAGAAGTGAGCCACATAAAGTAGGGATCAAAGATTTAGCAATCCTCTGATATTTGCATGTTGCCCCATTATGATTATGCTCTTCATATAACAAAATTCAGCTTTCTCTAGAATGTGCTTAAAAATAATTTCCATTGCAGAATGTTAGTCATGTAAAGAGAATTTACCTAAAGCTTCCGCTACCAGAATAAAAGACTTTGTGGTACTCTGCTGTTAAAGCTCAGAACCTAAGTCAACTGCGGGACAGGGTTCTGATGTCCCCTTGTGCCAAATTAAGAAGCAGCATGTCCCTCAAGTACTGTGATGCTAAAGAAGTGATATCTTCCCCATTAAGGTACCTGGTCCACAGTATTCTACCACTATTGTACCTAAAACTAAAATAAGTATCTTCACATAGGAAAAGGGAATCTTGACATACTGACCTTCCTCCATGCCTGTGCTATAGACTCATGTAAACCATAGTGAAGCAGAGCCTGCAAGCCTTCACATGTACTGTAGATTTGACGGCACACCGAAAGCAAAGCTCCTTTAACTAAAGGCAACATTTCAGATCCAGAGAAAATAGAGCTATCTTCAACAAGAAGTTTCTTTGAAAACTTGGCAATTATATGAGCACCTGTAGGACTAAAAGATGATACCTAAATGTGACACCAAAGCCATATA
Organism: Orientallactaga sibirica; assembly: GCA_036365145.1. NCBI lineage: Eukaryota > Metazoa > Chordata > Mammalia > Rodentia > Dipodidae > Orientallactaga > Orientallactaga sibirica. The sequence goes on from JAEOAD010000240.1 coordinate 5,273,590, forward strand.
ATACATCCTGACTTTAATAGTCACAACTACTCTCCATTGGACAGTTCCTTTCTATTTGTCCCATAACATCATTCAGACAGGTCAGTATTGCTGCCCTAGCAGTGTGTGTAACGAAGGGCAGAATTACACACAGGGCAGCAGCAACACCGCATCCAGCCAAAGGGTCATAGGTGCTGTCATCGTAAATCCTCCATTACTACCCCGCTGACACCTGACTATCCCTTAGCAAGACCTAGTTGCCCCATCTAAAAGGCCAAGACACTTTTGCTGAGCATAATAGACAAGTATTAATAACATAGACAGAAATGCTTCAATGTGCCATACTATTTTAGGTATTTTTAATGTGCTATGTGATGAAATTCTCACTATAATCCTATGAAGTAGCAAATACAGGTAAAGTGTCCAGAAGTTAAGTAAACAATAGCTAATATTGAAGTAGAAATGGGATAACCTAGTCTAACTCAGAACAACACACTTGGAACATTTTTCTGCATTATTTTTCCTGCTTATGTACAAGTTAAAGACAAACCACAGCAGTAGGTAGTCGATGTAACAGGGACTGAATCTTAAATACTTTTCATCCATCAATGTGTATGAACATCCAGCCATCTTTGTGATATCTACTGCCAGACCTTCACCCACGCTACCAAATTGAGCATTATAAGATAAATCCCAGACATCATATCATGGCACTCAGGATACATCTCTAAAGAACAAAATTTCTGGGCTGGAGAGATGGCTTAGCGGTTAAGACGCATGCCTGCAAAGCCTAAGGACCCCGGTTCGAGTCTCCAGGTTCCACGTAAGCCTTTTGCACAAAGGAGTGCACACATCTGGAGTTCATTTGCAGTGTCTAGAAGCCCTGGAATGCCCATTCTCACTCTCACTCTCTTTCCCTCTCTCTGTCTCTAATAAATAAATGAAATAAAAATAAAACCTTAAAAAAAGAACAAAATTTCTACTTAAAATGCCAACACCCTCATGCAAAAATCAAGTCAGTCCACATCAAAATTCTCTTAATGACTTAAAAATGTCTTTTATAATAGGTTTGTGCAAATTAGAATTCAAACAAGTTCTGCTGACTGCATTGAGTTATTTAAACCTCTTGTTTTGTCCCCCAGGTAAAAGATTTGTTTGGATAATTTTGTTCTTGGATAATTGTTTCCCTACTTAGTCATCTAGCCTCTTCATGGTTCCTCACATTTCCTGTAAAGTGATAGCTATATCTAGAAACTTAATTAAATTTAGTGTTATGTCTTTCATTTTTCCTTTTATGCTTTTTACTAAGGGAAATAGTTAGAACATGTATTTTAAACTGAATAATGTAGATTCCATAATCATTTCTGGTATTTTACATCTTTTTGTTAAACTTCAATGTGAGAAAGACCTTATTTCAAAAAAGAATATAAAAGTTATAAAAATAGTGGCTGGGAAAAAGAACAACATACAAATTAAAAATATTCACACAGAAATAAAACGAACAGACAGGCTCTGACTTGGTGTTGTACACCTGCAATCCTAACAGGCCAGAGGATGAAAAAGAAGGATCACAACTTCAATAACAGCCTACACTATTAAACAGTGAGACACTTGCTCAAAAAATATTTTAAAAATAAATTTAGGGCTGGAGAGATGGCTTAACAGTTAAGGCACTTGCCTGCAAAGCCAAAGGACCTCGGTTCAATTCAATTCCCCAGGACCCACGTAAGCCAGATGCACCAGGTGGCACATGCATCTAGAGTTTGTTTGCAGTGGCTGCAGAGTTAAATCTTATTTTTTAAAGTCCCACCACTCCCTCAGGGACTACTGATAGTTAATAGTTGATGGGGAAAGGGAATACATTTTTTTTCTTTTTAACATTTTATGTCAAGAGAAGCCACTTGCAATATTCCCATTTTCCTATAAATAACCCCTCATCCAAACTCATGTAAACAACTCTAATTAAATTCATTGGGTCTCACAGGAGGACACATGCACACACACACGCATACACAAGACACTGAAGTAGAAGTGGGGCTGGAAAGAGAAAGTCTTCATTTGGGAGGGTGAAAAGAGCAATCAGGGATAAATATGATAAAAATGCACTATGAAGATAATCAGTACAAAAAAATCAGACACATATATTAAATCTTTAATAAATAAATATTTTTCTAAAGTAATAGATGAAATCCAGAAATGTCAGAATTCAGGACAAAGAACTATTATTCTTAATTTTTCAATGTAAGATACTAAATACCTCCAGTTCAATATGACAAGATATAAGCATATATGTCTGTTCCCTCCATCAACACTAAACTTCAAAAGTAAAACTATTTTTCTGAAGTTATGAAAAACTTCAAGGAAGAAAGACTGGGAAGGGTAAAACAGTAAAATGTAGAGCTTGAAAAACAGAACAAAGAGTGACCCAGCACCTAACGTCCTAGAACGTCTGGCACACTGTGCAACAGAATCAAGCTAATTCACTGCATTCGTGGCTATTCTTACTGGGGCATCAGGTCACATTAACGATAATTTAACATGTTGTTAGTGGCTGACCAGAAAACCAAACTACCCATGAAGACGAGATCCACATGTAAAGCGTGAATACACACCTTTCTTCTTCAGAAGAGCTCATGTTTTCTCCATAGAGAAGCAAAGTCAGTCCTTCTTCTACAGAAGCCACTCTTGCCAAGATCCCAGCTATATGAATTAATGCTGTCTCAGAGCAATGTGGAGCACCCTGTACATTAAAAATATGACAAGATAAATCACAGAATTTTATGGCATAACCAGAGCAGTCTATAGTCTAGTAAAGTTATATGGCTACCACTACAACAGAAACCTCAATGATTTGTTTGGCTATGAAATTATCTATCTGAATTAAATGTATACTATATTCTTTTACCAGGACAGCTAACAAGGTAAATAAATTCAAGATTTTCACCTAAGCCAGTGATTGAGAATCACAAATTTCAGTTATACTTTTACATGTACTTTGGGTAAACAAAGGCAATAGTGTCTTCTATTACCACTACTATACTTCTCAGGCACAGAGTTATATCAACCCATTATATACTATGTATCACATGCTGTGACCCTAAAAGAAATCATCCCCTTGTAGAAGTGAAAAGGTCAGGAGGATAGCACATCAGACTATAGAGGCCAGTTCACAGGCCTTATACAGTCACCCAGGAGAAAGCAAACTGGGCCAGCCATATTTACTCACTTTTAATGGAAGTATTAAAATTCTTTTGCCAACATTCACAAAATGGCACAAATATATATTTAAACCACAAAAATTAAGTTAATGCAAATCCCACTGACAGTAATTCCTGTTCTTCCTGAGGTCTGCTTATCTTTTTCTACCTGCATGGATTCTACCATTTATTTTGTCTTTAAAATTTTTTTAATGTTTATTAAACTGTTGATCAGAGAGACCAATGAGGTTCCCAAAACCAGACAGGTTTATGTTAAAGCACTTGATTACCCACCTGAGGTAAAAGGTAAGACCCTACTGCTGAAGACACCACAGGATACCAACACAGAACACTGAAAGATCTGACTGGAATCTGGAAGGAAGTCAGTTCCCAGAGGGTCTGCCCAAATAGTGCTGGAAAGTGCTACATGAGCTGCTGGCCAACAACATTGTGAGCAAGCAAGGGACACTGCTATATGAAAGCAACAAGCCTGACAAGATGTACACACCTGTCCAATGGTGGCATCTAGCCTAGGTGAGTAACCAATGGCTTTCTGATGGGCTAAGAGATCTGTTCAAAGCCGGGCGTGGTGACGCACACCTTTAATCCCAGCACTTGGGAGGCAGAGGTAGGGGGATCGCCAAGAGTTCAAGGCCACCCTGAGACTACATAGTTAATTCCAGGTCAGCCTGGACCACAGTGAGACCCTACCTCGAAAAACCAAAAAAAAAAAAAAGATCTTGCCGGGTGTGGTGGCACACGCCTTTAATCCCAGCACTTGGGAGGCAGAAGTAGGAGGATTGCCATGAGTTCAAGGCCACCCTGAGACTACAGAGTGAATTCCAGGTCAGCCTGGGCTTGAGTGAGACCTTACCTCGAAAAACCAAAAAAAAAAAAAAAAAAAAAAAAAAAGAGATCTGTTCAGTGGAAAGGAACCCAAAGGTGAAAATAGGAACCAAGTCAGAATCCTATGGAAACCAGGATCATGGGCTTCAACAAGAAGCTCCCACTAATTTTTGGCCAAAAGAGAGGCTACACCCATCAATATCTCTCTAAATCAACAATGCTTTATCCCCTTAAACCTATCCTGATCTCACTCTCTTGGATAATCCCTTTTTCTTTTCAGAAGGCAGTGAGAACTAAGGACAACCAATATCTACCAATAAGACAAGAAAAGATAACTGACTCCCACATCAGCGAAGGCCCAGGTGAACCCACAGAGGAACTGCTGAAATGAGCAAGGGTGTTGCTTCCATGGCAAGCCTGACAACCTATGCCAGGGTGATGGAGACAGACACTGAGGGTACTCAAAATGCAAAGCAGAAATCCAGAAGCTTTTGAGAGCTCAACACTAAAGTAGATTTCATGCACACCCACCAAGGCTCAGGGAATTGTGTGGAAGAGGGGGCAGAAAGATTGTAAGAGCAACAAAGTGGGAGACATTATCCAAAAGCATTACCCCGCCCCCAATGACTGACTGCTATTCTCACAACTTCTAACCCACAACCCCATGGGGAATGCCAGCAATCTCACTGAGGAGGGCCCTCAGTGGAATGGGGACAGGAAGGAGGAAAATGATGGTATCAACACATGATGTGTCCATACAAATATTTCACTTAATAAAAAAAGAAGTTTATGGCTAATCTAGACGGTATATAGTGACCCTGTCTCTAGAAAAAAATTATTTACATTATTACACACACACACACACACGCGCGCGCATGCACACACACATGAACATATAGCTAGCTACTTTATTAGTATATTTTCTTTTTTATTTTTACTTATTTATTTATTAGAGACACAGAGAGGGAGAGAGAGGGAGTGAGAATGAGCACACCAGGGCCTCTAGCCACTGCAAGTGAACACCAGACACATGCACCACCATGTGCATCTGACTTACATGGGACCTGGAGAATCGAACCTGAGTTCTTAAGCTTCACAGGCAAGTGCCTTAACCTCTAAGCCATCTCTCCAGCCCTATTAGTATATTTTCATACAAAATATTTTTCCTAATCCTTACCTAGAATACTTTCCTTCTCTCATATGTGAATGAATAAATTTATACATATTGTGGTAGTTTGAATATATGTCCCCCAATATATTCACTGTTTTACTAGTTACAGTTTGCATCTGCAATCACCTTGCTAGAGGCAATGTCACTGGGGGCCGGTCTTAAGGTGTTAATGGTGGGTTTGAGATTCCATTGTAAAGATATGCAAATGTGCCTAGCAGGAGTGCCTGAAGTGTGCTGTGTGACCTTTTGGCTGTAGTTTTGCTCTGTGTGCTGTGGTGGCTGGTTGGTTTCTCTCTCTCTCTCTGCTTGGCCCTGTGGAGAGCAGGCCGCTTCTCCTGCCTTTATGGAACTTCCCCTGGATCTGTAAGCTTCAATAAATAATATCCCTTCCTCCATAACTGTGCCTGGTCTGGAAGTTCATCTCAACAAACCTAAAGCTGTCTGCTACACATATCGATCCTGTTATACATACACACAACTTTCTTTTAGAACTTTATGTTCCTCATTTTATATATTTTCTATTCAGAAGTCTGGTTCACATAGTCTCCTTAAAGCAATGAACATGACTTCTTCTCTTCTGTATTTGTAATGCCCATCACATAACCCTAGTATGGGAATGGTACAGTGGGTGATGCTAGATATCTTACATTAGATAGTGGATAACGGTTCTAGCCCTATCCTCAAGAATAAATGATAAATGCCCAAGTACTATGGCTGAAGTATATAATATGGGAAAAGAAGGCAAGGGATCATGGAAGGAAAACTCTGGATGGAAGAGGACCTCTTCATGTGTATCAAGCTTAAGACTTTCCAGGGGAAGGGGAAAGCATACCAACACAAAGAAGTGTAATAAACTTGTTGAGAACAGGCAAGTGGGCCATGGTAAGTAGAGACAGACGATGTGAGCAAAGAGCATGTAGCAGACAGCTTTAGTTTGCTGAGATGAACTTCCAGACCAGGCACAGTTATGGAGGAAGGGATATTATTTATCGAAGCCTACAGATCCAGGGGAAATTCCATAATGGCAGGAGAAGCAGCCTGCTCTTACAGGAACAGGCAAGAGAGAAAAAGCCACCAGCCACACAGCACACAGAGAAAGCTATAGCCAAAAGCCACAGCACACTTCAGGAACTCCTACTGGGCACACTTTGCATATCTTTACAATGGAATCTCAAACCATCACCATAGCTTAAGACATGCCCCCAGTGACATTGCCTCTAGCAAGGTGATTGCAGATGCATACTATAAACTAACAAAACACTGAATATATTGGGGGACATATATTCAAACTACCACAGAGCACATGATAAATAACAAGTTTACAACACTGAGGTTTATCCAGCAAGCAAGAAAGCATTTGACAGCCCACTGAAGTGTGGGCCAGAAGGAAGATAAAACATGTAAAGACAGACAGAACACAAAACCTCCAGTTCATACTCTGGATACCCTAAAAGCCACTGCCAGGAAGCTAAAGTCTCAGAAGTAGAGGATGTTCTCAACAGACAGCAAGAGTAGTAAGGACACAACTCTGCCAAGTGTTAAATATGTGACATGGAGTCTTGGTGTGAGAATCTACAGATATAAAGAAGCATAATCACCCAGGTTCAATTCCTTAGTACCCACATAAAGCCATATACACAAAGTAGTGCATAAATCTGGAGTTCGTTTGCAGTGGCTGAAGACCCTCACATGCCCATTCTCTCTGCATCTCTCTGTCTGCCTCTACTTGAAAATAAATAGAAATATAAAAATATTAAGACATAAGGTAAGGACAAAACTGCAAACTGAAGGGACATATACATGCAGAACCAGACAGACACCAGGGCAAAACACAATCTATACAATCCAATCTATACAATCAGCTCCCCAGGAACACAATCATACTGCAGAGCCTAAAAATTACCACAGAAAGAATGGCAAAATCAAAAGACTAAGTGGGTTTGCAGGACAAGTATCTGCTTAACAGAGTTACTTTTCAAAGTTTTATTTTCATCTGCAGATAGAAAAGCCTGATTAGAAAAGAAATTAAGATGTATATATACATTTCTACCTTATTAAAACTAACAAGTCAACTAAGAAAATAAACTGATTTAATAAATAAAAGATATATGAGTAAAAATTACTAATTTTGAAAAGATAGAGTAAAAAGTATTTCAATATACCAAAAATAAGAATTCCTTCGAATATCCACTAATATCCAATTAAGAACTTTTTTCCTTCTGTCAAATAGTACCAACCTCAGCTCCGTTCATTAGCCTGTGAATAGGCTGAAGAAGCGCCTCTATCACAGTATTATTGTACAAGCACTCCACTGCACATTCTTTTTGATCACATAGTATCTGTAGAACTTCAGTCACCATACTTGCAGGAGAATAATTCTCTGAGAAACAGAAAAGTGAAAATTCACAACTAAAAGCATTATCAATACTACTTAAAGTATCTACTGTTACCCCAAAATATTCAAAGGCAAGTTAATGGTTCCAAAACTACACAACTAAATGCCCAGAGCAAAATTTACTACAAAATTATAACCTAAAACACACCATCTCATTTAGCTTAACATGCCTTCAACTTAATAAAAGAACAAGGAAGTGACAAAAATATTAATTCCTCCCCTCTGTCTCTCTCTCAAAATAAAAATAGCCGGGCGTGGTGGCACACGCCTTTAATCCCAGCACTTGAGAGGCAAAGGTAGGAGGATTGCTGTGAGTTTGAGGCCACCCTGAGACTGCAAAGTTAATTCCAGGTCAGCCTGGGCCAGAGTGGTGAGACCCTACCTCGAAAAACCAAATAAATAAATAAATAAATAAATAAAAATAAAAATAAATAAAATAAAATAAAATAAAATAAAATAAAATAAAATAAAATAGGGGCTGGAGAGATGGCTTAGCAGTTAAGGCGTTCGCCTGCGAAGCCTAAGGACCCATGTTCAACTCTCCAGATCCCACATAAGCCAGATGCACAAAGGTGAGGCAAGCACAAGGTCGCACATGCCCACTAGGTGGTGAGAGCGCCTGGAGTTGAATTACAGTGGCTGAGGCCCTGGCATGCCAATTCCCTTTTTCTCTATCTCTCTCTCATGCACTCGCTCTCTCTTTCTCTAAAAATAAAATAAAGTAAAAAATATTAATGCCAAAAGAGAACAGAACAATATTCAGTCTGACGTTAAACTGCTGCATGACACTGAAGATATTATAAAGACCACACATACTCTTTCCTCCCACCCAGAAAACACAGACTTGCAGTCATTTTGTTTCTTTCTCATAAACAATGCATTCAGTACTGAGCTTGGTGGGCATGAAATGAGCCATGAAGGCATGACAATGAGCATCAAAGAAGGCAGAGATGAGCCAGCACTTTCACGGAGCCTGGCTCACTTGTAGCATCCCCAAAAGCAAGGACAGCAAGTTCCTATTTTAAAATGAATGAGAAAAATTCATGGAGATTGTAACATTGTGGAAATGACCATTGAAATAAGTGTGATTTTTTTTTTATTTTAGAAATTAAGAAATTTTCAGATATCACATTTACCATTCTCAAAACAGTATTTTTAAAACACTATCCTAGCAAGACATAACACTAAAACTATTAAAGTTCTTAACTTATGTTACAGCAGTCCATAGTCCATGAACATGCTCACTTCAAGCTACGCAAAGAAAAGAAGTCAATGATTTCCATCCAGCTCCAGATGGATCACAAAGAAGAAACCCAGTATCAGTGAGCACACGGCTCCTCATGCCCACATGCAGAACTCCCACAGTACAACTGCAGGCCAGAACCAGACAAGCACAAGGCAGTGTAGGCAGAGAAGGGAGTATAACAAAACAGTACACTGACAATCACTAACATATTGACAAACATCTAACCAAAAAGGACAATTGTTATCATAAAGGCAGCTGAGAAGCATGTACTCAGTGCTTGACATGCTGTGCAGATAGAAAGGAGACCAGGAATCTGTGGAGATCACAACACGAAGACAAATGCAAACTTCCTGGCTGGTAGATATAATACGGTACATTGTTTTCCTCTGATTCACTTGAGTTCCTCTCAGCATCCTCAAAATACTCTCCAATTATATAACATCATTGTTCTGATATTGTTTCACTTTGGAGAATATTATTAATTGATATTCAAATAAAAAGAGCATGTTATCTTTGAAGCTATATTTTAAAACATTTTTACAAGCCAGGTAACATGCACCACAGCAAATGTCACTTTATAGAAACACATGAATATTTTCCCCCCTTTGGTTTCAATAAAAGAAGACCCTGAAAAAGACTGAAATGTTGGGTGTCAGCCACAACAAGCAAGTTGATCACAACATCCTGAAAGGACAAAGCACAGATGACAGCCAAAGAAAAGATATCAATCAAGCTTCTTTTAATATCATATTGAGAGAAAAACTTGATGTTAAAAAAATGGAGGAGAGCCAAGATCCACCTAAAGGACAAGAAGACTGCCTCCTGCCATGAGACTTGCCACCTCTACAACATCTGATAGGACCCAGGAGAAATTACAGAGGAAGTTGCAACATGAATACTGTTCTTACTGCTAGCCTGACAACTAATTTAATGGTGGCAACAGACATGGTGATCACTAAAAAGCTATCAAAGCCTGAATCCAGAGACTACAAAGAACTTAACACTAAGTTAGACTGCCAATAGTCCTGCCATGACTCACGGAACATTGCAGAAGATGGGGTAGAAAGATTGTAAGAGCCACAGAGTGGATGGGAATACCCTGAGACACTGTCCCCCCACTATCCCAAAGGAACTGACTGAGGTTTTCATAACCCCACAGTATATCCCATAACCCCACTGAGGAGGGCCCCAGGGTAATGGGAGCCATGGCAAGGGGATAGATATAAGAGTATATCCTGTTATAATATGCATAAAATAAAATTTTAAAAATTAAAATTCTCAACAAACTTGTTTCTAAATTAAAAGGTTAATAACACATAAGAAATGTTATAAAACATAAAGAAACAAGACTTCAGAACCAATTTTTTAAAAATAATACCATTTACCAATATTGGTCAGTAACTCAAAACATTGAGACAAGAGAGAATACTCAAATATTTTAGATGGTTTCTTTTCACATTTAAATAGAAGCATCAATCTGGCTGGTTAGCTCAGTTGGTTAGAGCGTGATGCTAATAATAGAAGCATCATGGGTTGAATTTCTAGCACTACATGAAATAACATTAAAATAAAATTGAACTTAAATAAAAGAGAATTACCAGAATGTGTGAATGATGTCAACTTCACACAATTTGGTGAATAACAGATGAGTTGAGTAAACAGAACCAGTAGATTTGTAAGTGATACAGAGTCTGTATAAAGAGAAAAGAAAAAGAAACTTAATTCAGCATATGCTTACAACCTAGAAAAAATTAAAGTACATTCCAACCTCCTGCCAAATTGCATCTCAGTATCTATAAAAACATCATCAGAAGGGAACTATTCACTGAAACATGACTCTAGAACAAAACAGAGTACAGTAAAAGACAGCACCTATGGCATTTTTTGTCCTGCCATGTGAAGCTATGGTTTCCATCAGTTTGAGCCAATCCCAAAATATAAACCTATGATATAAAGTTGTGTGAGTCTGAACATGTCTGTTGGAGGTAATACAATTATGAGTAGTCAGTTCAGCCAAATATGTTTGGTCCACTAACCTAGAAATATAGAACAAGGTCAGGAAACGTTTCCTGCAAAGGATGGGACACTACATATTTTGGGTTTTGGGCAAAACAACCTCTATCACAAACACGGTGGTGTGTTGTTGTGGCACTATGTAGTGACAATTAACAAATGAGTGAATGTTACTAAACACACCTTATATACACTTTCCACATGTCAGAAATTTTTCAATTTTTCAATAGGTTAAAAACATGAAAAACAGGTTTAGTTCACAAGAGTACAGATCAGCTATCAGGCCAGTTTGTTTGGCCCATGGGCTACAGTTTAGTAACTCTTGCTATAGAACTTACATTAAAAGAATTTGGAGAAGTAGTATATGATATTTAAAGTTGAATGCTGGCCTTATGTTATTATAGAACAAACTTCTCAATCTCAATGTTAAGATCAGCTATGATATGTGAGAGAGCAAAATATAGATGTTAAATGTCAATGTAATATGCTACATATGTTAACATAAGTTCAGCTCCATCCTATGAATGGCAGATCCTTCACTGACAGTCAGTCTTCTACTAAGTGCCATGTGTTCTACAGAACACAACCTTGAGAAGTACAAGTGAGGCTCATAACACCATGTCCCTTCTCAGGGAGCTCAGGATTAGGGCAAATGAAACAACCAGACAAAAGAGTTTTCAAAATGAATACACTCTGTTAACCGCAAAGGATAGCCCTTGATCTGATTTTGTGAGTTTGTAAGAATGGATTTCACATATTTAAAATTTGTGAGGGGTCTTTACAATCATGGTCAGTTGTGATTTTCTAGCAAGACTCATAGGACTCATCATATAGTCATAAGCATGCTATACATTTTAACAGGATGCAAAGCAAAAACAAAGGAAAATGGTATAGAGTGAAATCCAGAGCAATCCAGGCATGAGCTTTCATGGGCCCACACCCAGTGAAATGACACAGAATACCACAGTGACTGGAGACAGCATATGTGAAATGCTACTGACTAAGAAAGTTCACAGGAGACAGTGTTCAAGGCTTTTACCTGGGTGAGCAAACCGACAGACACCGTCCACCTAGCACATACAGAACTTCTAACCCCCCAAACAAAAATAGACATAGCATATATCACAATGTGTGTACAGACAGTTTAGGCACACTGATCAACTGTTTATTTGCATTCATGAACACAGAATAACAAGCTAAACATAGTAGCTGCCCGATTGGGCCCATAGTATTTACTATGTAGCATTTTTTTCAGAAATATTATACTGAACCCTGATATAAGTTGGACTGTGTTAAGTTAGACTTAAAGTAGAAATAAAATAGTGATATGTGAAATGAAAAACTCTCAACACCTCTAGGGCTATGAAATCCCCTGAGTGCAGCATTCCTGACATAATTATTTCATTTCTCAGATTAGAAATCTAGGGTGAGATTTGCTCACAGGGTACGAGACATACTATAAGACAGCCCAAATTACAGAAGTCTCCTTGTTGTAAATCCAAGTATATATAAGATTTTCAAAAGTAGGGAGAAATTAGAAAAGAACTCACAAACCTGTATGTGCAAGACCAAGCATATATTGAACTAACAGAATGCATGCTTCAAATGTCAAGATGAAAGGCATGTAGCTAAAAGACATGGCAGAGACCAAGTCCAATCCACAAATATGAATCTTTGCCATATAAATGTTACCAATCTTAACCTATTCTTCTCTCCTAATTATACTTACCTTTTCTATTTTTCAGCTTTATAGGAAATAATTTTCTGCCTTGTTTATAGATCAACAACCTTCCCAAAAGACATAGTGAATGAATGAAATAAATATATTGCAGTTCTTGTCGTGAATAGTAGAAGCTTTTCTGCTTCATGCCTTAAAAGAGAAAAAATAAGAACATTAATTTTAATGTTGTTCAATTTCCTAGTACCTGTCTTCAATTTCTCAAGAACATCAAACATGGTACAGTATATAATGAAGAAAACACTGGTATACATTTTGAAATATGTTTACTTTCCTTATTGTTTCCGGTAAAATTTCACTATAAATGTGAGGGAAATCAGTCATTAAATAATTAGAAGTCAAGCCGGGCATGGTGGCGCACACCTTTAATCCCAGCACTCAGGAGGCAGAGGTAGGAGGATCGCTGTGAGTTTGAGGCCACCCTGAGACAACATAGTGAATTCCAGGTCATCCTGGGCTACAGTGAGACCCTACCTCAAAAAAATAATAATAATAATAGTTAGAACTTCAGTTTCAGAGATGGCTCAGAAGTTAAAGATGCTTGCTTGCAGGGACTGATGGCCTGGGTTAAATTTCCTCCAGTGCCCACTAAAGCCAGATGCACAGGGTGGCACATACATCTGGAGTTTGTTTGCAGTGGCAGGAGGCCTTGACATGCCCATTCTCTCTTTCTTCTTGCAAATAAATAAATAAATAAATAAAATTTTAAAAATAAATTAGAAATTTTAAACTGATGACATCAAAATAGAAGAGAGACTAGTTAGAAATAAGGGATTTGGTGGAGAAGGGATTTCAGAGGGGGAATACAGAGTAGTGGGAGGTGGATTTTTATCATGACATACTGTTTATATTTATGGACGTTGTCAATAAACAATTTTTTAAAAAATAGAAATTTGGGCTGGAGGAATGGCTTAGTGGATAAAGCAATTGCATGCAAAGTCTAAGGACTCAGATTCATTTCCCCAGTACCCACGTAAGCCAGATGCACAAGGTGACGCGTGTATCTGGAGTTTGTTTGCAGTGGCTAGAGGCCCTGGTGCACCCAATCACTCTCTCTCTCCTCTCTCCTCCCCTCTTCTCTCTCTCTCAAAAGAAGTAAATAAATAAACATTTTTTTCAATTAGAAATTTTCAGAAAAGTATAATATGCTAACAGCATATTATATATATAGTTATCTGTCAGCGAAGTAAGACTTCAAAAGTAAAAGTAAGTTAAGGGAGGGAAGAAATTAACAACTTTTGTTGTTATTTTCATTTCAAGGGAGGGTCTCACTCAACCCAAGCTGTCCTGAAGTACATTCTGTAGCCCTAGGCTGGCTTTGAACTAAAGGCAATACTCCTTGCTCAGCCTCTCTGGTGTAGGGTTAAAGGCACAGACCACTACACCTAGCTTAGTCCATTATTTTTTAAGTGAACCTAATTGAAATGCTCAGGGCTCAACTGGAATGTAGTCAGATTTTTCCCAGGATGCAACACAAGTATCCTCTATCACAATTTCTGATAAAATCTTCATTTTCTTCTGAAGTTTCATGACTTTTTAGACTTTTCTGTCCACATTTCTCTTGGCATTCTTGTCTCTAAGCTTCCACTTGAATAGGCTAATGAGCTCTGTTTGCAGGATCTTAGGGCTTCTCAAGCCTACAGCTCCTACAAACCATCCGAAGTGCCCACAAAACAATGCTCAGTCCTATCAAGGTAATGACTACCTCCTCTTTTCAGTACCTATCCTTGGGTATTATGACAGAATACCTGACAGAAGTAACTGAAGGGAGCAAAGGCTTATTTTGGCTCCCAGTCCAGGATGACGGGAAGGATCAGCAGTAAGATCAAGCTCCTGTCATGATGGTGGCAGTGAGAGGCACTTGGCTCACATCTGGTGTGTCACAAGCACAGTGACCTCACACGGGAGCCAGCACTGGGCTGTAACACTCAAGACCTGCTTCCCAGTCACCAATTTCAACAAGTCTTGGCACACACTTTAATAATTTCATTACTTCCAAAAACATTGCCTCTAGCTGAGGAACAATTGTTAAAACATGTAAACGTATAGGGGACATTTTACAACAAATCCACAACAACATCCAACTAGATATGAAAATCACAGAGAAAACTCAGGCTAGAAAATAAAGATTTACGCTTTCAATCTATGTCACCAATTCTCCCTGCTTAACTCCCAATGTAGGAGAAAACAAGTAAGATGGAAGTAAAGATGGGCAGCTAAAGGAAGAAATGAGCAAGCATTTTGAAATAAATGGCAAAAGCAGCACCTTGTAGGTCTCCTCTAGGTAAGGAAAAACAACAAACCCATAAAGACCTAGTAAAGTAGAAGAGGGAAAGGGCTATGAATAATATTTGTGTTACCAATAAAATAGAAAAATTAACAAATGTGTGAGATAACACAAATTTATACAACTGTTTCCTTATTTGGAATAATTTCTGACTTCTAACCTTCTCCTCAGCTCAAAATACTAGCTTTTAAACCCATTAATTATTGATCTTTGAATAATTTCCTAGCATTGAGTTTTAATGAATTAACTCAGAGATAAAACATAAAAGACTCAGTCAGGCGTGGTGGTGTACACCTTTAATCCCAGCACTCAGGAGGCAGAGGTAGGAGGATCACTGTGAGTTCAAGGCCACCCTGAGACTACATAGTGAATTCCAGGTCAGCCTGGGCTAGAGTGAGACTCTACCTCAGAAAAGAAAAAAAAGAGAGAGAGAGACTCATGTACTTAAAGTAAGATGTTTGCTTAGAAAAATCACTATAAAATAACAAAATCTTAAGAGATAAGATTCAAATCTAAAGTTATAAAATGAGAGCCATTATGACATATGCCAATAAATCAGCAAATCGTGATATATCTTTAAAATACCACTAAATAGGAAAAATATCAAGAAAGAAGAAAACTTAAATTGATGTATATTTAGATATACATAATCTCCCAAATGACAACCACAATGAGACAAACAATGTACATAAATCTTTAACAGGCAACAAGACTGAAGCAGGCGTAAGATATAAGACCAGGCCCAGAAAGTTTCACTACTAAACTCTACCAGACTTTAATTATTTCATTTAATTTATTTCATCATGTTTTACATATATATCTTTATGTGTGGTATGCATGTAGGTTTGCAAATTATGAGTATAATTATGCATGCATGTATGAGTATGTGTGTGTGCATACAAATGCATGCATGATTTGTTTGTATTTGTAGGGCAGAAGTCAGCACTGAATGACTTTATTTCTCACTCTCCACCTTATATTTTTAGACAGGATCTCTTAAATTAGTCATCATGTCCCAGAAATACCCTACCTCTGCCTCCCCAGAGCTGGGATTAGAGGCATTTGCCACCATGTCCAGCTTATACATGCATGGGTGCTGGGATCTAAATTCAGGCATCTGTGCTTATATGGCGAGCACTGCACTGCCTGAGCCATCTCCCCAGGCTGCTCTATCAGAAAGTTAAAGAACACCAGGTTTTCCCAAAGTATGCCATTAAAAAAAGGAAAGAGGCCTGGAGAGATGGCTTAGTGGTTAAGGCACCTGCCTCCTAAGCCTAAGAACACTGGTTCTAATCTCCAGTGGTTCCAATCTCCAGATCCCACGTTTAGCCAGATGCTAAGTGACGCAAGGGCGCAATGCCGCACTTGACCACAAGGGAGCGCACACATCTGGATTTCGTTCACAGCAGCTGAGAGGCTGCTGGCGCGCCCATCTGTCTTCCTCTCCCTCTCTCTCTCTGAAACTCTCTGTGCCTCTCTCCAAAAAAAACAGGAAAGAATGTTACCAAATTATTTTTATGAAGCAGCATTACTCTGATATCAAAAGAAGATTAAAACACAATACCAAAATAAAACTATAGACCATCTCACTAAGGAACACAGATATAAATATTCTCAACAGCATACTTACAAACAGAATTCAAAACACATCAGAAAGATCACTGTGCATAACCAAGTTCATTTTATTCAGGAAATGCAAAGATGGTCCAGCGAACAGAATCAATGAATGCACATCACATAAATGGTCTCAACTAAATCACATGATCATCTCAATAAATGCAAAAACAACTTTACAAAATAATACAGTATCACTTAATGATAAAAGCCCTAAAAAAACAAAGGAATGGAAGAAGGAACATATCTAAATATATTTACATTAAGCCAGTCTTTGACAGTCAAATATTATATATCCTCTTTCATTTGTGGTCCCTAAATTCTTAATACATAAAATCTTGTATGTAAATGTGGCATTAACGAGGAAGAAAAACTGTCAGAAGGAACAAAAGGAAGAGGAACAAGGTGTGAAAAGGGAGGGCAGAAAATGGAAAAATATGTTTAATTTGAATATATACTTGTATGAAAATATATGCAACACAGTACCATGTATAATGAATATATACAATGAAAATGTTAAACAAAAGACATTATACTTTAAAGGTCATTTTTATTAAGGAACCATGTATTTTTATTAATGAAGTATATATTATTAATTTATGTAATAGAAAAAATAATACTTACCAAAATGTTTTGAATGTCCCAAAATTTCATCAGTTTTCATGGCCTCACACAGTTCCAAGTACTGAACACATTGCTGAACTGCTGCAATTATCTTATGGAATAATAGCAACTTATTACTTCTAAAAAATTATAGTCTACATGTCCAAAATTTAAAGTTAAGTCAAAGGTACAAAATTCTAATGCATGTGTGTTTGAAAATGTCATAAAGAAACCCATCACCTCATATGGTAACTCAAAACTTAATATAATACAAGAAGAAAACTATTCCTACTAAAATAATTGCTATATTTTATATTAGGAAATAAATTTATAACAATAAAATATGACTATTATTTATTTTACATTTGTTGTATACCTAAAAAAGTTAATGAAGGATGTAAAAATACTAGTGGTTAATAATCAAGGAAATATTTAGAATACTACCTTACCAGACACTGAATTCATTCTCTAATCACATTTTAATGATAGAATAATTTTGAGGAAGAGCAGGGAAATATTTGTGAACCAACATATACTGTTATAAATGTTGTGTTTACAGATGTAAACAAATACATATTTTATTCTGTCATGCAATATGCAAAAACTCTGTGGTAATGATTTTTAAACTCTCATCCAAGTTCCCAGCCACTGAGTTTCTTCTTCTTACCCAACCAGTGAAATATCAACTTGATCAGACATCTATTTATATCTCAAAGACCAAAATGACAGAAATCTGTTATCAAAAGATGCCTAGCAATGCTCCAAAGCATCCATTCAAACTTCTCCCCCTTCCACGGCAGAGTACAAACCTTTCTCACTTCTTCAAAACCTATGTACTTCTTACAGATGTTCTTTAATTCTATTTTCCAAACAAATTAGAAGCCAACAATGATATAACAGTAACATTGTTGATATGGTATAAATAAGGTCATTGGTGATCTTATAAGATTTATCTCAGGTGATGGTGACCATTAAAGCCTGAAATAAGAACTGAAAAAATAAGAATGTCCATTATGGGGCTGGAGAGATGGCTTAGAGGTTAAGGTACCTGCCTGCTAAGCCTAAGAATGCTGGTTCCAATCTCCAGTTCCCACCTTTAGCCAGACACAAAGTGATGCAAGGGGGAAATTCTGCACTTGCCCACAAGGGGACGGACACATCTAGAGTTTGTTCACAGCGGCTGAGAGGATGCTGTCACACCCATTCTCTATCTGTGCCCCTCTCCCTCTTCCTTTCCGTCCTCCTCTCCCTCTCCATCTCTCTCTGTGTCTCTCTCAAAAAAAGAAGAATGTCCAGTATAAATTTTCATTTTTAGAAAAGCTGCCCATGATGAAAAGAGAGCTACAGAACAATAGTTCATCTAAGGGTCTGTTGTAGAAAGCTTCACGTTGCTGGGATGAGCACTCAAACCTGACATACTTTATGGGAGGAACGGGTTTATTTCAAGGTTACAAATCCAGGGAAGTTCCATCAGTGGTGGAAGAAGCTACTTCCATAAATCCGAGGAGAGAGAAAAACTATCACTAGGAAGCAAACACCAAAAAACAACAAGCACAGACTTGTAGGAAACAGCAGAGACCCCACCAGAACTCAGATTGCTTTTCATACCTTTGCGCTACAAATCAGATCCTCCCCAAATACACCTTAAGTCTGGACCTCAGAATCCACTCCCAGTGAAACCTCCTCCAGCCAGGCAGTTGGAGACACAAGTTGCAAGCTTTAAAAAAACATCTGAGTCTGTGGAGGACATACATTCAAACTACCATATTCCACTCCTTGGTCCCAATGGACTCATGACCATCTCACATTGCAAATTATATTTACTCCAACATAAAAGGTCCCCAAAGTCTTTGCCATGTTAAGATTATTTCAAAGTCCCAAGTCTCATCTGAGATTCAAAACTATCTCAACTGTGAATCCTATAAAATCAAAACAAGTTACATATTTCTACTGTATAATGGCACAGAATAAAAATTTCCATTGCTATAAAGCAAAATAAGGAGAGACTGGACCAATAAACCATAAAACATCTAAAGTTCAAGCCTGACATCCATAACCAGTAATGAAATTCTCTGTATTTTCAATTTCCATCCCTCCATCTGGACTGAGTAGCAGAAAAAGCCAACAATGCTCCCTGGAAACCCTTACAAAGTCCTGGTATATCCAAAACATCTCTGGGTCTCCATTGCAAGCAACAGTGCATCTTCAACTATAAATACTGGCCATTCCAGCCTGCAGTTGGACTAGGGTACAAGAGCTACACTTGGCACCATAAACTCATATCCTGAAAGTATATAAAGGTGGATCACCACATCTAAGAACAATGCAGATAAGTAGAAAACCCAAGCATCAAATCATTTCAGGATGGAAAAGTCACTATGTTTTAATACAAGAACCACAAAGAATCAAGGCAGTGCCATCCATGAACACCAATGAGAATGTTTTAGATGAAATCCATGACAAAGATATAAAAAAAATGATTTAAACTATACTAAAAGAAATCAAAGGAAGCAAAGAAGAAATCAATGAAGAAAACAAAGGAATTAAAGAAGAAAACAAACTTCTGAAAGGAAACACAGGAAACCAACTTAATGAAATAAGGAGGTCATTACAAGACATGAATAAGGAAATAGAAATGCTGAAGAAAAACCAGACTGAAATTCTAGCTCTGAATAAAAGGTCAGTCAAATAAAAAACTCTGTGAAAAGTTTCACCAATGGGAATAGATGAAGGACAGAACAGAGTATCTAAACTAGAATAGCAGGTGGTAGACCTAACACAGTCCAACAAAGAGAAATATAAGCTAATAGGAAGGTATGAATGGGAATTTCAAGATATCCTGGACACTATGAAAAGATCAAACATAAGAATTCAGGGTATAGTAGAAGAAGAAGAATTTCAATCCAGAGGTTTAGTAGTCATTTTCTACAAAATCAGAGAACAAAATTTTCCCCAAACAGGGAAAAAAATAATCAGTGCAGATACAAAAAGCTTTTAGAACACCAAACAGACAAAACCTGGAAAGACCCTCTCTACTATTAAACACACAAACTAAAGAAAATATATTGAAAGCAGGTAGAAAGAAAAAGCAAGCCACCTACAAAGGCAAGCCCAACAGAATAACAGTAGATTACTCAACACAAACTAAAAGCCAGAAGGGCTTGGAATGATGTATTCCAAGTTCTGAAAGATAAAAACTGTCAACCAAGATTACGTTATCCTACAAAGCTATCTATCCAAATTGATGAATAAATAAGGACATTCCATAACAAAAACAGGCTAACGGATTTTATGACAACTAAACAAGTTTTACAGAAAATATATGAAGAACTCTTTCAGGCTGAAGAGAAAGCAAAACACACACAGGAGGAAATAGGAAAAAAATAAACCATACTCAAATAACAGTTAAAACAAGCAAGTAAAGGGAAAACAGGAAGAACTAAAAAAGAAGAAGAAGAAGAATGGCAAGAATAAATGCATACCTTTCAATAATAACTCTTAATATCAATGGCCGCAATACCCCAACCAAAAGACACAGGCTTGCACACTGTATTAAAAGGCAGGATCCTGCAACTTGTTGCCTCCAGGAAACTCATCTCTCAATAAAAGACACTTTCTTAGGGTGAAAGGATAGAAAATAGTATTTCAAGAAAATAGGCCTAGGAAACAAGCAGGAGTTGCTATCCTAATATCTGACAGAATAGACTTCAAACCAACATTAGTGAGGAAAGATAAAGAAGGTCATTTCAACAGGAGAACATTACAATCCTAAATCTATATGCACCTAACATAGGAACTCCCAATTTCGTCAAACAAAACACTATTAGACTTAAGGTCAGAGATAACACCAAACATAACTGTAGTGGGTGACTTCAAAACCCCATTCTCAACAATTTACAGGTCATCCCAGCAAAAAATAAAAAGAGAGACATCTAGATTAAATGATGCCATGGAACAAATGGCACTAACACATATATACAGAGCATTCTATCCAAATGCCACAGAATACACATTTTCTCAGCAGCACATGGAACATTCTCTAAAATAGACCATATATTAGGACACAAAGCAAATCTTAACAAATACAGGAAAATTAAAATAATGCCTTATACTCTATCTGACCACACTGGGATTAAACTGCAAATCAGTAATAAGAAAAACTACAGAGCATACAGAAATTCATGGATTGTAAACAGTCCACTATGGAATGATGAATGGGCCATTGAAGAAATCAAAAATAAATTCATTGAATCAAATGATGTGAGAATACAATATACCAAAACCTTTGGGACACAATGAAGGCAGTCCTAAGAAGAATATTAAGAGATCTAAGTGCATATATCAAGAAATTACAGAGTTCACAAGTAAAAAATTTAATGCTTCACCTTAAGGCCTTGGAAAAAGAAAAACAAGACAAACCAAAAATCAGTAGATGGAAAGAAATAATAAAGGCTAGGGCAGAAATTAATGAAATAGCAACTAAAAAAAAAAATCCATAGAATCAATGAAACAACAAGTTGGTTCTTTGAAAGAATAAACAAGATTCATAAGCCCTTAGCAAATCTGACCAGAAGAGAGAAGAGAAAGAAATTAATGAAATTAGAGATAAAAAGGCACCATTACAACATATACCAAAGAAATTCAGAAAATCATAAGGACATACTTTAAGAATATATCTGCCTCTAAGTTTGAAAATATGAAAGAAATGGATGATTTCCTTGACTCATGTGACCTAACAAATTAAACCTATAACAAATTAGACCTATAACAAGTATGAAGATCCAAGCAGTTATAAAAAGTCTCCCAACCAAAAAGGTCCAGGCCCACATGGATTCATGGGTGAATTTTACCAGACACTCATGGAAGAACTAACACCACTACTTCTCTAACATTTCCATAAAATAGAAAAGGAAGGAATTCTACCAAACTCCTTCTATGGAGCCAGCATCACCCTGACACCGAAACCAGCCAAAGACATAAAAAAAAAGGAAAATTACAGACCAATCTTGCTCATGAACATAGATGCAAAATACTCAACAAAATAGAATACAAGAATATATCAGAAAGATTATTCATCCTGACCAAGTAGGCTTTATCCCAGAAATGCAGAGATGGTTCAACATATGCAAATATAAATGGTCTGAAGGACAAAAATCACATGATCATTTCAATACATGCAGAAAAGTCATTTGACATAATCCAACATTCCTTCATGGTAAAAGTATTACAGAAACTGGGAATAGAAGGAACATATCTCAGCATAATAAAAGCTATTTATGACAGCAAACCTAATACTAAATGGGGAAAAACTTGAACCTTTTCCACTAACTTCAGGAACAAGACAAGAGTGTCTACTGTCCCATTTTTATTTAATATAGTACTACAAGTCTTAGCTATAGCAATGAGGGATACATATTGGAAAGGAAAAGATCAAATTATCATTATTTGCAAATGATAAAATACTATACCTAAAGGACCCTAAAGACTCTACCAGCAAACTGTTAGATCTGATAAACACTTTTAGCAATGTAGCAGGATACAAAAAAATACACAGAAATCAGCAGCTTTTCTATATAATAAGAACAAAAATGCAGAGATGAAATCAGGGAATCTCCTCATTCACAACTGCCTCATAAAAATAAATAAATAAATAAATAAATAAATAAATAAATAAATAAATAAATAAAGTACCTTACAATAAACTTAACCAAGGTAGTGAAGGACTCTACAATGAGAACTTTAAGACACTCAGGGAGAAATTGCAGAAGACACAAGGAAATGTTAAAGACATCCCATGTTCTTGGATTGGAAGAATCAATATTGTGAAAACATCAATCTTACCAAAAGCAATCTACACATTTCATGCAATCCCCATTAAAAGTCCAATGGCATTCTTCACAGAAATAGAAAAGGCAATCCTAAAATTCATCTGGAAGCACAAAAACCTCGAATAGCCAAAACAATTTTGAGCAACAAAAATCAGGCTAGTGGTTTTACTATACCTGACTTTAAGTTATATTACAAAGCCAGAATAACAAAAACAGTATGGTACTGGCACAAAGACACAGACATGTAGATCAATGGAACAGAACAGAGGACGCAGACATTAATCCAGACAGCTATATCCATCTGATTTTTGACACAAATGCCAAAAATATTCATTGGAGAAAAGATAGCTTCTTCAACAAGTGGTGCTGGGAGAACTGGATATGTATATGTAGAAGGATGATAATAGATCCTTATCTCTCTCCATGCACAAGAATCAAGTCAAAGTGGGTCAGGGACTTTAATATCAGATCTAAAATTCTGAAACTGCTAGAGGATAGGGGAAACCCTTCAACATATTGCCATAGGCAATGACTTTCTGAATACAACCCCAATTGCTCAAGTAATTAAACCACTAATCAACCACTAGGATCTCATGAAATTACAAAGCTTTTGTACAGCAAAGGACACTATGGATAAATAGTGAATACATAATGGGAGAAAATCTTTGCCAGCTACACATTTGACAGAGGATTAATATCCAGAATATAAAGAACTCAAAAAACAAAACAATAAGAAATCAACCCAGTTAAAAAATGGACTATGGAACTAGAGTATTCTCAAAGGAAGAAATACACATGGCATATAAACATCTAAAAAAGTATTCTACATCCTCAGCCATCCAGGAAAAGCAAATCAAACTACTTTGCAATTCCATCTCACTCCTGTCAGAATGGCTACCATCAAGAAAACAAATGACAATAAATGTTAGTGAGGATGCGGAAAAGGGGGAACACTTCTACAATGTTGGTGGGAATGTAATCTGGTCAAGCCACTGTGTAAATCAGTGTTCAGACAGTAAAATAGCTTTAACCTATGATCCAGCTATAGCACTCCTAGGCATACCTAATGACTCTTCTCACTACCTTAGAGATGCTTGCACAACCATGTTTATTGCTGCTCTATTCACAATAGCTAGGAAATGGAACCAGCCTAAATGTCCCTCAACAGAAGAATGGGTAATAGTATGTGGTACATTTACACAATGGAGTTCTATTCAGCTGTAAAGAAAAAAATGAAATGATGAAATTTGCAGGGCAATGGATGGATCTGGAAAGAATTATACTAAGTGAGGTAACCCAGGCCCAGAAAGCCAAATGTTGCATATTCTCTCTCATAAATGGATCCTAGCTACAAATATATAGACTGTGTATAAGGTGGAACCAAAAATTGATATCAGAGGCCAGAAAGCTGGAAAAAGGCTATAAGGGAGGAAGAAGGAAGGACTTAAGGGGATGTTATATATGTAAATAGAAGAACAGAATACAGGGAGGGTAAAGGCCTAAGCACAGCCAGAAGTGATTGCATAAAAGAAGGGTAGGGAGGAGGTTCAATCAAAATTCAAGATATTCTGAATAAGACATATGCAAACCTACTTTTTTTGAATAATGACACATCCAGAAGCCATATATTGTCACTAGAAATTTTTCAGTGCCAGTGATGGGATACCTTCCAGTGAGTTGTTGGCCAGGGAGGCCCCTGTTCCCTCCAAAACTTTATAGGCTATTGCCAAGTCCCTTCATTTCCCTTGAGAAACAGATCGTAAGACCCAACTGCTGAAGACTTGCCTAAGTGGCAAGGTCACTGAGAAATCAAGCTGGTGCTGTGCAGAAAACTTTCTCCCTGTAGACCAGCCAACTGAAAGCTGGAAAAAGCTGCACTGCATGCATCACTATGGGAGACAGAAGTCATCAGTGCTGAAAACAGTAGACACTGGAAGCCTCAATTTGGATCAACAGGCCAAATGACCAAAAGAGTACTATAGTGGCATATCTGCTCTGGGGGAAACCAACTGCCCTCTAATTGGACTGAAGGTCAGCTCTATGGAAGGGAATACATGCCTGGTACTGAAAAACCTAATCAAAAGCCTATGGCAGGGGAGGTTATGAGCCTTTGGGTACAAAACCTGCTCTTGTCTGGCCAAATGTATATATTATTCCCAACAAACTACCCTGAAATCTCTACACTTAATGTTCATATTCATAAATTAATGCTACTCTCACCTCTGGTTAGAGAAGCTTCTCTTTTCAGATGGCGATGACCCAAAAGGCAATATAGTGCTAAGAAGAAGGGATGGAGGAGTGCCCAGCACTGAAATACCTCTGTCACACCCTCCAAGGCTCAGGGTCCATTGTGGAAGAGGTGGCGGAAAGAATGTAAGAGCCAAAGGAAGAGTACAACTCCTTACAATGCAACTGTCCAGACAGAAATTGGCCTCAATATCCATGACCTCACAGTGCCTAGAAATACCTTCACAAGACCCTCATAATAGGAGAAAAAAATAATGACATCAAATTAAAAGAGAGACTAATGGAGAGAGGGCAGGGATATGATGGAGAGTGGAGTTGTGAAGGGGAAAGGGGGGAGAAAATATCATGGTTTATTTCTGTAAGTATAGAAGTTGTCAGTAAATAATAAATAATAAAATCAAATAAAGAAATATGCTTGCAGTGTGTTTCCATAGTTCATTCACGTATTTCATTCTTATAGTTCATTGCCACAGTTTGTTTTTTAAAATACATTTTTATTTATTTATTTATTTATTTATTTATTTATTTATTTATTTGAGAGAGAAAAAGAGAGAGAATGGATAGGCCAGTTCCTCCAGCCACTGCAAATGAACTCCAGATGCATGCACACCCTTGTGCATCCGGCTTACGTGGGTCCTGGAGAGTCGAACCAGATTCCTTTGGCTTTGCAGGCAAATGCCTTAACGGCTAAGAAATCTCTCCAACCGGCCACAGTTTATTTTTAAAATTCATGCCCATACCCTGCTTCCTAAATATGGTGTTCTTGAATTGTCTCTTTATCCCAGTTCTCTGTTACAACCTCAGTCCAAACTGCCATCATCTTTTGCTTATGCATAACTTCTTAACCCTCACTTTCTGCTGTAACATTTCTCCCCTATGGCACTTAAAACACATTTACCAGCAAAAAGCATACTCACATATCCAATAAAAGTGACTTTTATAAGAGTCTACAGTAGCTGCTGGGGAATGACCTAACCAAGGTCAGTCAGTGGTGAGCAGGGCTGGGTGCCATTTTGAGACAAGGCCATGTGCCCAGGTTGAACACCAGGGCTAGATGCCTTTCTATTGTGGCTGCAGTAGAGGGGAAAAACAGGGGAAGGACCACAGTCAGCCTCTGTGACAGCTGCTTAGCAACTGCTTGGGAGCATTTACCCAGAAGAAGAGCTAATGAGAAAGGAAGCAAGGAGGGCTAACCATCTGATATAAATGCCAACCTGCAGTGGGACTCTACAAACAATGTAAAAGTTCAAAAACATGTATGAACAGAACATGAGGAAACTTTGGGACACCTTAAAGAGGCCAAATATTCAGATCACAGGCATATAGGAAAGGAAAGAAATAAAGGCCAAAGGCATAGACAATATCTTTAACAAAATTACTTTAAAATTTCCCCAGCATTACCTAAGAGAGACTGATCCAGGTTCAGGAGGTATACAGACCACCAAATAGGAACAGAGAAGGATTCCCCACAACACATAATAAACAAAACACTTTTTAAAACACAGAAAACAAGGAGTACTGAAAGTTTTAAGAGAAAAAAAGCTCATTGCACACACAGGTAGTCCCATCAGAATTATCTTGGATTTTTCAGTGGAAACTCTTAAAGCTATAAGAGCTTAGAATGGAGTACATCAAAAGTTAAAAGACCATGGCTGCCCAACCCAAACTACTACACCCTAGAAATTTTCCATTATGATAGAAGGTGAAAGGAAAACTTTTCATTATATAAACGAGCTGTATAAGATGAGCACCAAGACAGCACTATATAGAATACTGTATGGAATACTCCACACTCAGGAAATGAATGAACATGTACATGAAGAGACTCACATCTCACAGCTATAACTCTTAACATTAATGGATTCAACTCCGCAGTCAAAAGACACAGGTTAACAGGCTGAATCAGAAAGCTGGATCCATCCATTTGTTCCCTCAGGAAACCCACCATTCAATTAAAGATAAACACCACTGTGTCTCTGGATCTCTGGTTTGGTAGGAGCTGAGTGTTCTCTATGTCTACTGCCTTCACATCACTGAAGCAGACCTAAAATGAACCCAACATGGCTCAGGGAAATTCATGGAAGAGGGGGCAGAAAGATTGTTAGAGCCACAAGTTGGGACATTATGCAGAGACATTGCCTCTTCCCCATAACTAATGGCTACTCCCACAATGCACAACCCACAATCCCCATGGGGATAAATGGCATCCCCAACAAGGAGGGTCCCTTCAGAGGGGGAAGGGCAGGGATGAGGGTAAGGATGGTAGCAACATGTGCTGTTCACACACTATGTACATAACTAATAAAGAAAAATGGTAAGAAAAAAAGATAAACACCACCTTTGGATGAAAGGATGGAAAAAGATATTCCAAGCAAACAAAAACAAGAATCAAATTAGAGTGGCTATACTGACTTCTGACAAAATAGACTTTAAGGAAAATGTAATAAAAAGAGATAAAGGCCACTCCATAGTCATTAAAGAAACAATTAAACAAGAGGATATGACAATCAGAAACTTATATATAATAAATAAAAGGATATCTAGTATTATAAAGCAAAATTTACTAGTTAATAAAACAAATATAAATCCTAATACAATAATAGTAGGAGACTTTAACAGTTCACTATCATCAATAGACATATCTTCTAAGCAGAACAATGGAGCTAAACACTACCATAGAGCAAATGACCTTAAGCGACATATATAGAATAGATCACTCTAATTCTATTGAATATACATTTTTCTCAGCAGCTCATGGAACAGTCACCAAAGTGGCCATATATTACACCATAAAGCATGTCTCCACAAATTTACAAAAATTGACATGTATTATATCCTACCAAAATGCATTAAAACTAGAAATCAACAACAGTAACAGAAAGCACACCAATTGGAGCCTAAACAACTCACTATTAAGCAATTAACTGATTGTTGAAGAAATCAAAAAGGAAATCAATAAATTTATCAAACTGACTGACAATGAAAACACAACATACTAAAACTTATGGGTCAACCAAGGTAGTTCTAAGAGGGACATCTATAGCAATGAATGTCTACATTACAAAAATAGAGAATCTCAAGTAAATAACTTAAATATACATTTGAACAAACTGAAAAAAACAAGATTTATCCAAGCCCAACTGTACCAGCTAAAATGAAGTTATTAAGATTAAAGTAGAAATCAATGAATTGGAAACTAAAAACAAATTTTTTTAAGTGATGAAATGAAGAGATGGCTCTTCAAAAACTAAGCAAGATTAATAAACTACTGGTCAAAATTTTCAAAAGAAAACAAATAAGAGTCAAATCAACAAGATTAGAAATGAAAATGAAGACTCACAGCTGATATAAATGAAACTTGAAGACAAATCAGGGCATACTTCAAAAACCTGAATTTCAAAATTGAAAAACTCAGGAAAAAAAGGCATCAATTCCTTCACTCCTATCACCTTCTAAAACTAAGCTACTGGGACAAACCTATTACTTTTTTTAAAAATTGAAAAATTAATTTAAAATCTACTAACAAAAAAAGGACCCAGATGGATGCATTGCCAAGTTTTACCAAACATTCATTCAAGAACTAAAACCACTTCTTCTCAAATTATTTCACACAATTAAGAGATGGAATGCTCCCAAACTCCTTCTATGAAGCCAGCATTACTATAATACCTAAACTAGGGATGCAAAAAAAAAAAAAAAAATAGAAAGGAGACCGATATCCATAAGGGACTGACACACAAAAATTCTCAATGAAATCCTTGCAAACTGAATCCAAAAACACATCAAAAGCATAATTCAGGCTGAAGAGATGGCTTACCAGTTAAGGCACTTGACTGCAAAGCCAAAGGACCCAGGTTCGATTCCCCAGGACCCATGTAAGCCAGCTGCACAAGGCAATCATTTCGGTTTTCATCCCAGGGATTCAGGGATGGTTCATCATACAGAAATTGATAAAATTTAATTCACCACATAAATAAACTTAAACACAGAATCACATGATTATTTCAATAGATGCAGAAAAGGCCTTTAACAAAATACAATACTCATTCATGACTAAAATACTGCAAAGATTAGGGATGGAGGGCCCGTATCTCAACATAATAAAGGTGCATAATATTTATAATGCACCTAAGGTCTAGATCACACTAAATGGGGAAAACCTCAAAGTGTTCCCATTAAGGTCTGGAACAAGACAAGAGCACCCACTCTCACCATTTCTTTTCAACATAGTACTTGAAGTTTTAATTCAATCAATAAGACAAGAGAAACAAATAAAAGGGATACAAATTGGTAAGGAATAATTAAAACTAGCCCTATTTGCAGATGATATGATTTTATATATAAGTGACCAAAAACACTCCACCAAAAAATAAAAGTGATAAATTCTTTCTGTAAAGTGGCAGGATACAAAATCAATACACAAAAATCAGTAGCCTTCCTATATGCAAAAGATAAACATATGGAGCAAAAGATAAGTGACACTAATCCATTTTCAATAGCCACAAAAATATGAAATACCTTAGAATATCATTAACCAAGGAAGTAAAAGACTTATACAAAGAAAATGTAACAACACTGAAGAAAGAAATTGAGGATGATAGGAGAAGATGATAAGAACTCCTGTGCTCATGGGCTGGAAGAATTAATATTGTGAAAATAGCCATCTTACCAAAAGTATTACATAGATTCAATACAACTCCAATCAAAATTCCAGCAACATTATTCCCATAAATAGAAAAAAAAACTAGTCTCTAAATTCATATGGGAGAAGAGCTCTGATGACCAAAAATATCCTCAACAAAATAAATATGTCTGGTGGTATCACCATACCTGATTTCAAGAAGTACTATGAAGCCATAGTAACTAAACAGCATGATAATGGCACAAAAACATACAAACAGATCCACAGAATAGAATGGAAGACCCATCTCTAAAGTCAAGCAACTATAGCTACCTGAATTTTGACAAATGGGCCAAAAATAAACACTGGAGAAAATACAGCATCTTCAACAAATGGTGCTTGAGAAATTGGATAACCACATGTTGGAAAAATTAAATTAAACACACTTCTCTCACCCTGCACAAAAGGCAACTCTAAATGGATTAAGGACCTCAATATAAGACAGGAATCTCTAAAAAAAACTAAAAGAAAAAACGTGGAGAACATACCATGATATAGGCATGGGGAAAGATTTCCTGAATAAGATTCCAGTAGCACAAGAAATTAGATCAACACTTAACCATCAGGACCTCATGAAACTAAAAAGCTACTGTACAGACAAGCAAACAATAAACAGATTCAATAGACATTATAGAGAACGGGAGAAAACCATCACCAGCTTTACCTCTGATAAAGTTCTCATATCTAGAACTTACAAAGAACTCAAAAATAAAATTTAAAAAATACCAAACAACCCAATCATAAATAGAGTAGAGGCTACCTGCTCTGCACCTGTGGGGTAGAGTCACTGACTCTGGCCTTGTGCCTGTGGGGCTATACCTCAAACAAAGGTTTAATATATAGAATCTACAAAGAACTGAAAAGGCTAAACAATATTAAAAAAATCAAGCACCCCATTCAAAAGAAAAGGGTGCAGGGAATTTAACTGAGGGTTTTCAAAGGAAGAAGTACAAATGGCCATTAAAAACCTGAGGAGATGTTCAACATCTCTACTTATCAGGGAAATGCAAATTAAAACAACTGAGATTCCATCTCACCACCGTCAGAATGGCAACCACCAAAAAATCAAATGACAGCACATGCTGGTGGAGGTGTGGGAAGGAGGAACCCTTATCCACTGCTGTGGGAATGCAAATTTGTACAGCCACTATGGAAATCAGTATGGAGACTGCTCAAAATGCTAAAAATAGAACTACCATTAGAACCAGCTATGTATCTTTTGGTTATGTACCCTGAAGACTACTACCACAGAAACACACCACATGCTCAACCATTTTTATTGCTGCTCTATTCACAATAGCCAGGAACTGGAATCAGCCTATATATATGACCATCAAAAATGAATGGTTAATGAAGATATGGTACGTATACACAATGCAATTCTCAGCAGACAGGAAAAATTAAATAGTTAAATTTGCAGGAAAATGGCAGGACTAGGAAAAAATCATGCTAAATGAGGTCACACGGACTCAGAAAGAAATATAATGCATGACCTCTCATATGCAGTTCCTAACTTGGTCCAGTATCAGTTAATTGTAAGCCATAATAAATATCTACAACATGGACATGGTAGTAGGATGAAGCTAGGAAAAGGGGGAAATAGGGAGGGAGGGAAGAAAGTGCTTCTCGACAAGTTGATGGTCAGCAAAAAGAGACAGAGGGAGGAAGGGAGGGAGGGAGGAAGGAGAGGAAAAAAGGGAGAGGATTGACAAGGCCTTGGGGATAGGGGAAGAGGGTATGGGGTGGATACACAAAACTAATGGCAACATGAATCAATTCCATAGAAACCTTCCTGGATACCATTCTACAAATCATTATTCTCAATAAGGAAACCTGAATAGAAGAGCCCCATAAATGGTGGAGAAAGCATAACCATAAAACCATGGGCTCTGGCTGATAGTTCCCAGGGCCAGAACTGATTCCCCCACAGTAAGCTATTGGTAAGGGAGATACAAGGTCCTCAAAATAATACAGGCCATTGCCAATACACTTAAATACCTAAAAAACTTAAAAGGTAAGTCGCTACTGGTAAAGTCACTGGAACTGAGAGGGAATCCAGTTCCCTCCTGGCTAGTCCTCATAGTGCTGGAAAGTGCTATGTTAGCAGGTAGAGAATAACAGTTAGCAACAAACTGAATAAGCAGGAGATCCTACCAGACACAAAAATCAACCAGCCAAGCAAGAAGTATACACTTGTGCAATCATGGCACACAGCCAATACAGGTAACCAACTGCTCACTGATTGGACATGAGACCTGCTCAGTGATAGTGAACTTACATCTGGCTCTGGGAACCAAGCCATATTCCCAGGACAGGAAAGCAATAGGCTCCAGAGAGAACCTCCACTGCTCTTTAAGAAGAGTAGACATATAAGTCAATCAGTCTTTCTAATAACCAGGCTTATCCCTTTAATTCAAACTGCTACCACCTTTAATTGGAGAACCTGTTCTATCTTACAGATGGTGGAGAGTACTAGGGAGACCCAAGATACATCAATACATCACGATTAGAGAGCTGACTGCCTACCATGAGTTGGGTCACCTCCACCTTATCAGCCAGGGCCCAGAAGTCACTACAGAGGAAGCAGTGATACGAATATTGCTATCACAGCTCACCTGAAAACTAGTTCCAGAGAGATGGCAACAGACATTGTCGTCAATGAAACCTCATCAAAAGAGACATTTAGAAGCTACAGAGAAAGCAACATTAAATCAGATCCCTTTCTTTCTACCAAGGATCAGGGAACATTGCAGAAGAGGGGGTAGAAAGATTGGAAGAGCCATAGAGTAAGTAGGACTACCCTGAGGTATGCCCACCATTACCCCTTCACGACCCTGCAGTGAATACCATAACCCCAATAAGGAGGACCCCCAGGGAAATGGAAGCAGTGGTCAGAGGATAGAAGAGTATAAACTGTCAAATATATATATATATAATTTTTAGAAGGCAACTTTAAATAACAGTTGCCATTTTAGGGGAATTTGGGCATGAAAACTTAGTAAAATAATACACTTACAAGAAACCCTACAGAGTTAACAAACAAAAGAGCAAAGTATTTCAACTGACAAAATATTACTTCCAAAATGTTTTCTCAAAGATATCCACTTGCACCTTAATCATTCAAAAGCCACCCATCTTATTACCATGTTTTAGCTTTATTACCCACTTAAATGCCTTCTGTTCCTTCCTCTAACTTCTTATACATGCTAATCTTCATTGAATAAAAAGTAATGACCACAGAGAAAGTAACAGTCTTTGCACAGAAATAATCACAGGGGCAAAAAGAGACATAGAGTTGCTGAACCCCAACACTAAGGAATCAAGTTGAAGCTATAAGAAAGACATAGTTTTCCTGGGCTAGAGAAATTGCTCAGTGGTTAAGAGCAATTCCTGTATATGTATGAGGGCCAGAGGAGGTCTGAAGGACTCACATAAATGGCTGCCTTAGTCATTCACTTCTGTAACGCTGGTACTAGGGAGAACAGACACCAGAGAGTTGTCTAGACTTGACAAAACAGCAAGCTCTAGGACCAGTAAGAGATTCAAGTACAAGTAAGAAGCGGCCCCAGTGGAATGAGGGCAGGGATGAAGGAAAGGATGATACCAACACATGATGTATCCATACTAAGAATGTTTATAATTAATAAATTTTAAAAAAGAATGAGCCAGGCATGGTGGTGCACACCTTAAATCCCAGCACTTCGGAGGCAGAGGTAGGAGAATGGCCTTGAGTCCAGACTACATAGTGAATTCCAGGTCAGCCTGAAACCCCACCTCGAAAACCAAAAAAAGAGAGAGAGATTTAAGAGCAATGAAGATAAACATCTTATAATCCCAGCCCCTCCAGCATCCACAAGTCCCACTGCAACAGAGCTCACAGGAAACTACATGGGTATATACATGTCTATACCAATTCCCCAAACACACACAGATATACCCACCAAAAAAAATTTTTTAAGTGGTTTGTTAATAGAAAGATAAGCAAGTTTGCTATAAAGATCACAATTGCAAACACTACCTCTTCTCTCTCATATGTGGATCCTAGCTTCCAATGTTTGGAATTTATATGTGAATTGGAGTAAAAGTAACAGAAGCCAGGAAGCTAGAAACAGGCCATGAGGGAGGGATGGAATGGAAGGAGTTAAGGGGAAGGTATAGTAGATATGAAAGTAGAGGGGCAGAATATTGGGGAAATATGGTATAAGTTGGGTGAGAGGAGAGGATGGAACAGAGGAGGGGCTGGGAGGGGGTAATCAAAATTAAAGATGTTATGAATAATCCATATAGAAAATTATTTCTTTGCTATCTAATAATATATATCTATCAAAACAGAGAGTTTTCACAGAAGTATCCTATGAAGATCAATAATGTTCTACCTCAAAGCCATAGAATCTTACTAGAAAATTTCAGTTCCAGGGATTGGAACTTACAGCAAGTTGTTAGCCAGACAGGCCCCATATGCCCCCAAAGCTCTTGGTTGCACAACAGAACAAGATGGTTGGATACCATATGCTTCAGCTATCAAACTGTAGCTGAGCTCAAAGTATTCCTACCTGTTGACTAGATGCCAGGATGCTGGAAAGGGCCATGCCATTTATCTGGGAGAAAATCATCAATGGTCTTAACCAGCAGTGGATCCTTCAAGCTTTATAGCTGGCCAGCCAGGCCAAATGTACCAACTGGGAGAAACCAACTGCTCTCTGATTATATTCCTGCCCTGTACTAAAACCTAATGAAAAGCCTATAGCTTGGGCAGTCATAAGAACTACGGGGTATATAATACTGTTGGCTGGCTAAATGGATATAGTATGCCCACTAAACTGCCATCTAAATACTTACGTTTATGCCCATATATTAATGCTACTCTTACTTTTGGTTAGAGAGGTTTCTCTTTTCAGATGGTAACACTGGTTTGAGTAAAAACTGGCCAATTGCTGTGAATTACAGGCTAGCCTAGACTAGATTGAAACACTATCTCAATAAAAAGTATAGGTTTAATTACCTTTTGACAGCCTTTAAATTTTTACAGCTTTATAGGGAAAAAATGAGGTTTCAGAGGAAGTCTCAGGCTTAAATC
Organism: Orientallactaga sibirica; assembly: GCA_036365145.1. Classification (NCBI taxonomy): domain Eukaryota; kingdom Metazoa; phylum Chordata; class Mammalia; order Rodentia; family Dipodidae; genus Orientallactaga; species Orientallactaga sibirica. Next base: position 5,308,512 of record JAEOAD010000240.1, read on the forward strand.
ACTATATAGATGAAATAAAATATATAATGAAAATACTAAAATATTAAAGTGGTTATAATAATTTTACATGTAGGCTAAAAACACAAGTGGATGTAGTTATCTTTTCAGATAAGAAACAGACTTTAATGGATACTCTACAAAGACCATTTTAAACACTCACTGTACATAAACCATTATGGGAAATAATCCTGTTGTTTTTATTTATTTTCCTCTTTCTTATTTATAGCAGGATTAGCCTATGTGTTCATAGCAACAAATTTTCATTTCAGTGTTAATTTTAGAGAAATAAGACCTTAAAATACTTTATTTCAATTTTTCTTAAAATATTTCTAGTACTTTTACTTCTACAATTAACTTTCCATCCTATTACCCAATGCCCCTGTACCTGCTGCTCAATTCTAAACTCTCAAACACAAAACAATTACTGTTCTTTTCCCATTTTATAGTCCACTACTCTAACCCCAAAATTCACAATTCCAGGAATCTTTCCCTTCAGATAACTTTTAAACTCAAATTTTTACCTAAATATAAAAACCATATTTCTTGGCCCAAAATTATAATAGTATGCCTTCTTAAATATGTTAATAAATTTCATGTATTTCAAGTTTGTCAATTATTATTTATCAGCCTTACAGATTTCACTTTCTTTCAGTGCCTCATTTATCATTATAATAGTAATAATAACTCTAGGTAATTTGATTATATATGTTATAGTATTCTATGTTTCATATAGTTCAAACCAATTCTAACAAATACAAAGTCAATCATCATTGAGTTTCTAATGCCATTTCCACTCAAACATATCATCAGCCTATTTTAGAGAAGTAATTCCCCTAGTACTATGTGATCTGAATCAAATTACATGTTAATACTTAAAAATTGGCTTCTCTCACACCAATTTGATATTATTATGTACTTACATATTTCCAAATTGTTATCATGATGGCACTTGAAGGCTCCAATTTCACCACTGTATGTTTCCAAGCAATATCATAGTAAAAGGATTGCTTCATTCTCCAGTATTAATCATTACCATGTAAATTTGCATATCTAAGAAACTACATCATATCTTTTTGTGATGTCATTTCTCAACATAACAACACATGAAAACACTTACCAGAGACTTGTATTTCTTTTCAAGAAGTTTTAAGACTGCAGTTCTGCTATAATATGCATGCTAAAATTAAAGAGAAATGGCATTTAATATTCAAGCTACGCCATTAAAAAAAAACCTATTCTTCCTGCATCATTTCCAGTATCATACATCACAAAACAGTTTAGGCTTAAATCATACTAATCAATATCAAGCAGTTTTTTCTATGTACAATGCATTAAAACTACAGCAATCACAAAAATGCAAATTATATGAAAAGTAGTGTGGGGCTGCAGAGATGGCTTAGCGGTTAAGGCGCCTGCCTCCTAAAGCCTAAGAATGCTGGTTCCAATCTCCAACGGTTCCAATCTCCAGATCCCACGTTTAGCCAGATGCAAAGTGATGCAAGGGCGCAATGCCGCATTTGACCACAAGGGGGCACACACATCTGGATTTTGTTTGCAGCAGCTGAGAGGCTGCTGGCGCACCCATCTCTATCTGTCTTCCTCTTCCTCTCTCTGTCTCTCTCTGTGTCTCTCTCCAAAAAAAAATAAATAAATAAAATTTAAAAAGTAGTGTGAATCACTTGGTGACAGATAAGTGGGAGGGGGGGGAACACAACAATTGTGTACAATTTATAGTTTAAAACAACCAGTAGAATAGCATACCCAGCTACATTGCATGACAGAACCTAAGGGAGAAATACATAAGTGGGAGTAAAAATTATCACAAATTTTATACCAAACTAACTTCTCTTTTTTAGAGGGTAGAGGTACTAGTTGTATGTGGTATGTGCACATATATCAAGGCCACAGGAAGACTTCAGATATCCTTCTCCATGGCTCTTCTATCTTATTACTCTGAGATACCTTCTCACTGCACCTGAAGCTCCCTATCTTTCCATCAGATTGGCTGACAGGAAGTCCCATTGATTAATCCTGTGGTGTCTCTGCCTTGCTCTGCATGCATGGTCATGCCCGGCTGTTTTTGTGGAGGTTGGGGATTGAACTCAGGTCTTCATGCTTGCACAGATGTGCTCTTACCTACTGAGCCATCTTCCAGCCCCTGGTTAAGAGAATTGCTAACTCATTAAGTTGTGCTTTTATTGAAGGTTCATCAAAACCCTGTACGTTGTGACCTTTAGTTTGAAATATTTTCAGAAAACATTACTCCCCTTTTCAGCTTTCATTAGGAAAACATGCTGGTGCACAACTGAAACTACTTTTAATATAAACATGATCTTCCAGAAATGGAGTCAGGTCTGTAATCAGCTACATAGCAAGCTCAAGGCTTATTTGGATTACATGAGAACTTTCTCACATACATATAAAACCATGTTCTAAAAAGGAGTCCTCATCACACCTTTATTAGAACACGTTCAGCAAACTATAACCCTCAGACCTAACAGCCTACTACTCTATTATGGCAAGTAATGTTTTATTGGAACATGTCAAACACATTCATTTTACTTATTATCCTTATTATCTATGGATGGTATCAGTTGGGCTGAAAAGCTGCCAAGACTCTATAACCTGTAAAGCCAGAAATATTTACTGTCTGACCTTTATGTAAAGTTTTCTAACCACTGGCTAACTGATGAATTTTCATTAATAGTAAACAAATAGTAAAACAAATTCTGGAATCTGATTGTTTTAATAATCTGCTAGTGGTGAGTTTTGTTGTTGTGAATGGTCACATTCAAGTAAGAATCAGGTAATAAAAAGCAAAATGTTAAGTGAAACTCCTTTTAAACAATTAGTAGAATATGATTTGTTTTTTAAAAACATAACCAAATCAAAGTATATATTTACACAAACCAAACACTTAACTGGTTGTTATCCCTGTGTTGCATAACTAGAAAAAAAAATGTGCTTTTGCATTTTTTGTATATTGTCTTCAATAAAACCAGAGTATATCACAGAAAAAAATTCAAAGTGCTGGGCATGGTGGTGCACACCTTTAGTCCCAACACTTGGGAAGCTAAGAAAGGAGGAGGATGAAGGTAAGTTCAAGGCCAGCCTGGGGCTATAGATCATGCCTTGGGAGGAAAAAAAGAAGTGTGAGATGTGGAAAACCATGGATCTGGGTTAACTAAAGTAAATTGAGAAAACACTGAGTAGGCAACCTAAGCACTAAGCAATAAAGTCTTAGCTGTTCTATAAAAACAGGGCATTTATCACACACTGTCAACAGGAAAAAGCAAAAATATGAGATGGATGTGTTCACACTGCACTGCTGGGTGATAAACAAACATGCCACTGCTTTGCATGGCAAGTCTCTATCTTCTTTCTTCTCCATGGCAACAAACACCTAGAGCCAGGGAGACAGGTGAGAGAAACAAGGATGGGGCACAGATGTCAGTAAATGAAACCATTATCCCACAGGGAGGGAGGGTACAGCACAAAATTGTCCTACTCTTAATAAGACTTTCACATTTAAACACCTAACAACTAGACCCTGGTTAGATCCTTCATCTTCAATAGAGTCAAATAACTTACTACTTAAAATGCTATTCAGACTGTCACAAGGTAAATAATGTCAGACAAGTTAACTATGCTTTAGGTATGCATCTCAAAAACAGGGTATTAATATCTACCACCCCTATGCTTTAATAGGATTGACTGAATTTGTGCATACAAAAAGCAACTGAAATTCTTATCACACTAAGCACTAAAACCCTGACTTCAAATGATGTAGCAAATAAAAAAAAAAAAAAAAGTTTCCTTACCATCCACTTTTTGAACCACACAGCCTTAGTATCAACTAATGCAAAAAAGTAGATTGGATCCAGAATCTTTTGTGAGACAAGATGACTTTGATCGTGTTTAACTGACAACAAGGACAAGGTACTCTCCACAATTTCTTCCATATATCTAAAGTTTGGAAAAGAAGAAGTTAGTTTGGGGGTAAAGGTTAATATACATGGGACTGGTGGTGTCCTTTATACGTATGGCATGATAACATAGACTGTAACTTTTAGGAACATTTTTATATTCCAGCAAATATCAGACACATGATTCACACTTCATTTTTTCTTTTTTAAAAAGCTTGGGTTAAGCTGGAAAGATGGCAAGTAAAGTGCTTTCCAAGCAAGCATGAGGACCTAATTCAGATGCTCAGTACCCATGTAAAGTCTGAGTATGGCAACATATGCTTGTAATCCCAGAGCTGGGGAAACAGACAGGAGGATGCTTGGAGTTTTCTGGCCAGCTAGACTAGCTGAAGGCTTGAGCTCTAGATTAACTGAGAGACCCTGTCTCAAAAAGTAAGGAAGAAAGCAACTGAGAAGATACCCAATGTTGACTCTGGCCTTCATAAGTGCACGTGTGCATGCACACAAACACACACACATGCAGACAGGGAAAGAGAGAAAAAGAGAGAGAGAACAAACAACAAAAGCTTATGCTTTTCCTATTTTAACACTAACTCGCTGTGGCTTGAGTGAAAATGGACCCACACAGACACAATTATTTTTGATTAAGGTTCCTAAATTTCCTACTTAGTCTTTAGCAGGCAGAGTCTTGCTGGAATAGGTATGCCACTGGGGGCAGATCTTTAGTCCAGCCCTACTAGGTGTGTTGAGAGTCAGTTTGAGCTCTAACTGTTTGTACTGGCTGGTGCTGGCGTTTTCTCTCTCCTATGAATGTATGCTGAAGTGTGCCAGCTTATTCTGCCATGATGGTGCTCCTACTGGAATCTGTAAGCCTAAAATAAACCGTTTTTTCCCATAAACTGCTTTTAGCCAAATGTTTGTCCCAGCAATGAGAATGTAAGTGCATCATTTTCCAAATGTAACTATGTGTAGACACAGAAGCTCTTACAACTTGGAGTTGAAAGAAACAGTAAAAGAACATTTTGGAAAATCTGCCTAAAGTACTATACACCACCACTAATATCATGACACTGTGACATCCCATTTTTACCTCATGTGTAAGTGACATAAAATGGCATTGGGTGGAGCCATTCACACACGTAAGTACAAAATTAACAAGAAAAATCTCTTTTAAAACTATGTTAGCAAGGCATGGTAGCACATGCCTTTAATCCCAGCACTTGGGAGGCAGAGGTAGGAGGAACACCATGAGTTCCAGGCCACCCTGAGACTACATAGTAAATTCCAGGTCAGCCTGGGCTAGAGCAAGACCTTACACCTCAACCCTTCCCCAAAAAAAGAACTATGTTAATCCCTTCCAGACATATAGGTCATCCCCTTTGTCTTTGAAATGTCTGATACAATAACATCCCTATGTTTTATATTCATTAAGTTAGGGGACTTACTTTTCTGAGTGACGAATCCAGAAAGATGGGACCTCTTTCTGATACTCATTCAGAAGACGAACCTACAAGGCAGTGTATGGTAGCTCTCAAAATATTAGAATTCTTAAATATTCTTTAAGTATTATTCTTAAATATTCTCCAAATATTAAAATTTTAAATATTCTTTTAAAAAGCATATTGAAAGAAATAATACCTTTTTAATTAAGCGGATCACATTGGGATTAGTTATGTCTACTCCCGTTGAAAGAGTAGGAATATGATTTTCTCTAGAAAGAAAGTGTAACTCCAAATATTTAGCTGTAAACAAAAAGTAAAAATATACAACTTTTATATCATTCATATGTAGTGCTTTTGGCAAAAAAGTAATTTCTTATTCATTTTATAAAGTACATAAAAATATTTTAAGTGATTTAATGAACATACCCAAGCTTATATAAATTTCCTTGGTCATATGTAATGGTGAAAGTGTAAATGTCTGTGCATAGAATTTTAAAATCCGGTCCTGTGGAGATGAAGATTTGCATCAGAGATATGTACAGGAACATTTTCCCACATACTAAAATCTCAGGAAATAACACAGAATAAATCCTCAGAAATAAGACTAAAGTTATGTCTATATAAAGGAAACATTCTTTATCAACAAAACAACTATACGAAACCACTGTTGTAAGATCTGGTAACAGTAGATAGTGACACTGGAAGGTGGGAGGAGAAAAGATGGAAATATGCCCTACAGATGTGAGACAGAAGGTCTGAATCTAAGATCCTAAGACCTTTATTTATATAAAGGTATTACCCAACAGTAGAACAAAGTAGGCATCATTAAGTTTTAAAAGATCACACATTTCCAAATTTCTTTTTTTTTACATGTATGTATACGTGTGTGGGCAAATGTGTATGTGCAGGTACATGGGGAGGCCAGAGGTCAACATCAGGTTCCTTCCTCAATCACTCTCACATTATTTTTTGAGACAGGGCCTCTCACTGAACTTAGAAATCAGCAATCCTGCTAGCCTAGCTAACCAGCAAGCCTCAGTTATTTTATCTCTGTCTCTCCAGCACCAGGTTTACAGGCATATGTTGCAATACACAGATTTTTACATGGGTCCTGGACATCTAATCTCATAATGCTTAGAAAAAGGACTTTTATCAACTGAGCCATCTCCACAGCCACCAAGGTTTGTTTCTTTAAATTTAATTTTAGTAATTGGACATTTAGGATTCTTTACAGCAATTGTACCTACTCTCTAGAAAAAATATATGATATTTTTTAATTCAGTTGTATTAAAACTCAAAGTAGAAACTATCACAAGTAAATGAAATGAAAACCAAATGTAGTTAATGTGGCTAGAAGATACTTAAAATAGCAACTGTTATTATCGCTTCATTTATACTCACTTAAGCAAAATGAATAGATTAATTCAAGTTCCCATTAAATGAAAACAATGCTGCCTCAAATTTTCTAATCTACAGGAAAAAAGAACAGTAACTTTATTTATATCACCTAGGATAATATGCTCCCAAATGATTAAAGGAATCTTCTGATAATTTCCAAGACATTCCTATTGAATAAAGGCTATAAAATATTTGAGGGAGTCTATTTTCTTACTTGCTGCAATTAACATGTATGTGTCAGTTTTCAGCCACAATAGCTTCACTCAGTTACATGTTATATTTCCACAGAATAAAGGAAGAAGCAACTAAATCTAGCAAGATGGATGAAGCACAAATGAAAAGCATGCCAGGCTTGTTTCCTACTCCAAAATGACTGACCCTGTTACCACTTTTCCTTGATAAGCACTGTGAACGTTTTAACTTAAGTAATCACACTAATTCTTGCTGCACAGTTAGCTAACACAGCAGCTAATACTGGTGTGTCAAGAAATTTACTATGTTTATAAAATTATAATTTCTAAAATAAAGAAAACCTATTTTGATATGGTTCTCTTAAGGGGAAAAATAATGGCAAAGTCTCAACTGCATTTCTTCTTAGCCTTGAAATATTCAAGGTATTCTAAACTATTCCTTCCTCCCTTGAAGACCTTGCAGCAAGGTTTTTACAGAAGTGTAGAATACCCTCTGGTGTTAGTAACTTTGAACTGCATCCAGGTTATTAGGTAAATGTATTTCATTTGATAAGAGTAAAAAAGGTGGTCCCCAAATCATTTCTGTCCCCCAACCTAAGTCTATCTCCACTGACATAGAGTATAATTAGATGCTCAGGCTTTTCTGTAACTGTGTGTTCCTCTTGAGCACACGCTTCCAAAGAGCAAAGACATTTCCTGTCTGGTTCAAAGTATGTTCCCAGCATCTAACTAGAAATTATTCAAACTGTAGATATTATCTAAATATTTGTTTTACAAATGTCATTTATACTACAACCTTCAATTTTATACAGAACACGATGTCAGCTAAAAAGCCAACATTCATCTTACCATTATGTCAATTAATAACAAAAACACTTAGTGAATCCCACGTCACCTGGGCTAGAGCGAGACCCTACCTCAAATAAAATGAAAAAACAAAACAAACAAACAACAACAACAACAAAAAAAACCCAGAGGAAGGCTGAGACTCAGTAACAGTGTACTTGCCTGGCATGCACAAGGCCCATCCATCCATAGGAACAGACACAACAAACACACAAAAGTCAACTTGTATTAAAATGTGATGCTTGACAGAGCCAGGAATCTTTCATTCACATGATTAGTATAATTATGGAAATTATTAAAATAAGCTTAATTTTATCATACAAAAATGAAAACTGGGGCTGGAGAGATGGCTCAGCATGTAAAGACACTTGCTTGAAAAGCCCAATGGCCTGAGTTCCATTCTGTAGTACCTACATAAAGCCAGATACACAATTCAGCGCAATATGGCATGTCAGGAGCACACTTGCAATGGAAAGAAGCTGTTGTGCACCCATACTTATTCTCTTTCTCTTACTCTATCTCCTTACAAATAAATAAATAAAAATATTTTTAAAGTAAAATTTTTAAAAAGTGAAAACTAACCCATAAAGTCATAGGCATGCCAATCTTTACATAAATCATTCACATGTCTAGTGGCCTCATAATTTTATAAGTTAGGGGATTTTTTTCTGTATTTAATTCATGTATTATCTCAAATTATATTCTAAACTCTTAGCTTAACATCTTTCTAGCTTTTTAAGAAGTTATATAATATTTAAGTAAACACTAGAATCTAGGAAGAAAATTATTTGAATCCTTAGAATTAACTGTAAATTGTTTTAAGTTCAAATTTTCAAACATCATAAACACTTAAATGGTCACTTTAACTTGGAAATAATAACAAAACCACTTGGATGGTCCTTCAGAAGATACACCAACATGCACCATGCTTTGAACCAAATCATTCCATAATAATTCCTGAAGAAAGTTATGACAATGTAAAAATTGAACCTGAGCTACCATTACAGAGACAACATGTCCTCACATTAAACACAGGATCGGGATCTGAAAGAGACAGGGTCAGTTTCTCACAGAGAGTAGTCCAGTTCTCCCAGTTCAGAATATCAGATGGAGGAGCAGAACATAAAGCTTGCAAAGCTTCATAGCGCACCTATGAATTTTAAAATCAATATGTTACTAACTCAGCCACTAGGACTCATTTCAATTCTCCAAAACAATATTTATCAGACTACTGAGAGGTAATGCCTGAATAACTGTTTTAATGAGGCACCATGATAATGAGATTTTACAAAATGGCTTTTTTTTTTTTTTTTTTTTTTTTGGTTTTTTGAAGTAGGGTTTCACTGAAGCCCAGGCTGACCTGGAATTCACTCTGTATTCTCAGGGTGGCCTCGAACTCACAGCAATCCCCCTACCTCTGCCTCCCAAGTGCTAGGATCAAAGGCATGTGCCACCATACCCGGCTAAAATAACTTTTATAAAATAACTTTTATAAAATAATTCTTATGAACACATTTTTAAATTAAGTACCAAAAACAGAAATACACAGGTTGATCTTCATAAGTGTATGAGAAGATTACATTATCTGTGACAATTATAAGTGTCACAACTAAGAGAACAAGGATGATACAAGGATGATGACTAAGAATCACCAAGGCAACATTTTCCAATGGCCTTGTGCTATACACTTGCCCCACTACAGTAAGTAGACCATGGGTGCTGCTGCAGTCTGAAGGCTTAATTTTTTTTTTTTTTTTTTTTTTTGGTTTTTCGAGGTAGGGTTTCACTCTGGTCCAGGCTGACCTGGAATTAACTATGTAGTCTCAGGGTGGCCTCAAACTCTCGGCAATCCTTCTACCTCTGCCTCCCGAGGGCTGGGATTAAAGGCGTGTGCCACCACGCCTGGCTAGGCTTTAATTTTAAAACACTGTCTACATTGGCCTCCAGTTAAGCATTCCCATTTCAGAATATATGAACAATTCTCACAGAACAGTTACCTTGAACATTTTCATTTTTTTGTTAGAGATGGTATCTAACTTTCTAACTACTGATACAGAAAAAAATAATCCAGCAGTGAAATCCAAAATTGAATGTTTCTATTTCCACAGAAAGTCTACCTCTTAACTAGACTTCTTACTATTCACTCAGAATTCATTGAAAACAATATGACCCCTTGTGATGGTTAAGTTTGTGTCAACTTCATTTGTTTAGGAATCCACACACATTCCTCATAAGTATGTCTGAGGTTGCCTCCAGGAAGAATCCTTCCCCCAGGATGAGCCCTTCCCCCAGAGTGGGCGGCCCCTCTCAGAGGAGGGGGCTGGTTGATAAAAAAGCAGCTCTGGGAAGAAAGGCTCTCTCTCTCTCCTCCCACCTGGCTGCCGGTGCTGCTCGCTGTTCTCTGCTTGGTGCTTGCTGCTTTCCAGTGTAGACTGAAAAGCAGCATCTCTCCAGGATGCCTTCAGGACTTCAGTTCCGGATTGGGACTGCTGAGGCATCCAGCCTCATGGACTGAGCAGCTACCAAGTTCCTTGACTCTGCAACCTGCTATTGCTGCTATTGCAGGACTGTTGTAAGCCAATCCAATAAATTCCCTTTTTAATACATATAATTCATTCTATACATTCTGTTCCTCTAGAGAACCCTGACTGATACAGACTGTGGTACCAGAAGTGGGGTTCAAACCCACACAGGCACTTATTCTCCCTTTGAGAAGCAGCTCTTGGCCTGCTATTGGGCCTTAGTAGAAACTGAACGCTTGACAATGGGCCATCAAGTCATTATGCGATCTGAGAAGCCCATTATGAGCTGGGTGTTATCTGACCCACCAGGGCATAAAGTTGGGCGTGCACAGCAGCAGTCCATCATTAAGTGGAAATGGTATATCCACGATCGGGCTTGAGCAGGCGCTGAAGACACAAATAAGTTTCATGAGGAGGTTGCCCAAATGCCTATGGTTGCTACTCCTGTTTCAATGCCTTCTATCCCCAAGCATGCACCTATGGCATCATGGGGTGTGCCCTATGATCAGTTGACTGAAGAGGAGATGACTAGGGCATGGTTTACAGATGGTTCAGCACGTTATGCAGGCACGTCCCAGAAGCAGACAGCTGCAGAATTACAGCCCCTTTCTGGGACAATTCTGAAGGACTGTGGTGAAGGGAAGTCTTCACAATGGGCAGAACTATGGGCAGTACACATGGTTGTGCATTTTGCTTGGAAGGAAAAATGGCCAGATGTGCGGTTATACACTGATTCATGGGCTGTGGCCAATGGTTTGGCAGGATGGTCCGGGACTTGGAAGGAGCATGATTGGAAAATTGGTGAGAAGGACATTTGGGGAAGGTGTATGTGGATAGAGTTCTCTGAATGGGCAAAGGATATAAAGATACTTGTGTCCCATGTTAATGCTCATCAGAAGGTGACCTCATCAGAGGATTTTAACAATCAAGTAGAATAGCTGACCCGTTCTGTGGACAGTGGTCAGCCTCTTTCCTCAACCACGACTGTCATTGCCCAATGGGCCCATGAACAAATTGGCCATGGTGGCAGGGAGGCAGGTTATGCATGGGCCCAACAACATGGACTTCCACTAAGGCTGACATGGCTACGGCTGCTGCTGAGTGCCAAATCTGCCAGCAGCAGAGACCAACTCTAAGCCCCTGATATGGTAGCATTCCACGGGGTGACCAGCCAGCAACTTGGTGGCAAGTTGACTACATTGGACCTCTTCCATCATGGAAAGGGCAGCGTTTTGTCCTTACTGGAACAGACACTTATTCCGGGTATGCGTTTGCTTTCCCTGCACGTAATGCTTCTGCCAAAACTACCATCTGTGGGCTTACAGAATGCCTTATCCACCGTCATGGAATTCCACACAGCATTGCTTCTGACCAAGGAACTCACTTCGCAGCCAAGGAAGTACAACAGTAGGCTTGTGATCATGGATTCACTGGTCTTACCATGTACTCCACCACCCTGAAGCAGCTGGCTTGATAGAGTAGTGGAATGGCCTTTTAAAGAAACAGCTGCAGTGCCAACAAGGTGGCAAAAGCTTGGAGGGCTGGGGGCATCTCCTCTAGCAGGCTGTATATGCTCTGAATCAGCCTCCTATATAAAGTGCTGTTTCTCCTATAGCCCGGATTCACAGGTCCAAGAATCAAGGGGTGGAAATGGGAATGGTACCACTTACCATCACCCCAAGTGACCCATTAGCCAAATTTTTGCTTCCTGTACCCACAACCTTACACTCTGCTGGCCTAGAGGTCTTGGTTCCAGAGGGGGCAGTGCTTTCACCAGGAACCACAAAGAACATTCCATTGAACTGAAAGCTAAGATTTCCCCCTGGCCATTTTGGTCCCCTGATGCCCTTGAGTGCACAGGCTGAGAAAGGAGTTACAGTGTTAGCAGGGGTGATTGATCCAGACTACCAGGGGGAAACTGGGCTGCTCCTCCACAATGGAGGTAAGGAAGAGTATGTCTGGAGTGCCAGAGATTCTCTAGGGTGTCTCTTGGTGTTACCATGATCTGTTATCAAAGTCAACTGACAACTGCAACAGCCCAATAAAGGCAGTGTGATAAATGGCCCAGATTCTTCAGGAATGAAGGTATGGGTCACCCCTCCAGGTAAAGAACCAAGACCTGCTGAGATGCTTGCTGAAGGTGGAGGAAATACCGAATGGGTAGTAGAAGGCAGTAACAAATACCAGCTAAGGCCACGGGACCAGTTACAAAAATGTGGACTGTAATTAGCATGAGTGTTCCTGTCTTACCTTGTTAAGAGTGTTTGTACATATATGTACACCAATATTAAGATGTTTTGTTCTTCCTCTATTTCTCTATTAGGTAATTAATACTGATTAAGATCATATCGCTAGTTAACCACTGTTGAATTTATATTTGACTTATTATATTAGAGACTAAGCCTTCCTCAAGGAACTTTCTTTGTGTTGGAGGGGGGGACGATTGTGCATTTCCGGTTGTACAAGGGATAGTTATATCATGTTAGGCGGAATTAAGACCTTGTTACTGTCTTCATTTGGAAATTAAGTATGATGTAAGGAGATATGGTTTGGTGTCAAGTTAACAAGGAGTGGACCTGTGATGGTTAAATTTGTATCAACTTGATTTGTTTAGGAATCCACAGACATTCCTCATAAGTGTGTCTCTGAGGCTGCCTCTAGGAAGAATCCTTCCCCCAGGGTGAGCACTTTCCCCAGAGTGAGTAGCCCGTCTTGGAGGAGGGGGCTGGTTGATAAAAAAAGAAGCTCTGGGAAGAAAGGCATCCTCTCCTTCCACCTGGCTGCCGGTGCTGCTCGCTGTTCTCTGCTTGGTGCTTGCTGCTTTCCAGTGTGGACTGAAGAGCAGCGTCTCTCCAGGATGCCTTCAGGACTTCAGTTCTGGATTGGGACTGCTGAGGCATCCAGCCTCATGGACTGAGCAGCTACTAGGTTCCTTGACTCTGCAACCTGCTATTGCTGCTATTGCTGGACTGTTGTAAGCCAATCCAATAAATTCCCTTTTAATATAATTCATTTTATCCATTCTGTTCCTCAACAGAAGCCTGACTGATACACCGCTGGACATCAGGAGAACAACTCCATTTCTACGGAACAAAGCCACTCTCCCAACTATGGAAAAACAACACAGCAAACCCAAGTGGCTATTCTAAACCTAGTCTCTTGATTCAACTGCAGCCTGTGAGAAAGGTGAGGCATCAAGTGAACAGTTAAGACCTTAGAAATCATAGACTCAGTTCTTTTAGAGCAGAGGTAAAAAGAAATGACATGGATATTTGGAAATAGCTATATAGGCATGGACAAAAATCCTAAACATATCTCTGTAACAAGTACTAGGAGAATATGAAGAGAATTTCGAAACTTTAAATTTATAGTACTAAGTCATTTCTCCTTTACTTTTTAACTTTTTAGGACAAAATCCCATTAACAATTTCCTACTTGCTGAAGTAAAGTATAGATTACTGATAAGTACATATTACAAGTAGTCCATTTAAACTAAAGACCATAAAATTTTATCACATAAAAGTCGTGTCTTACAGTTCAATTGCTAGTTACTAAGAACGAAGAAAATACAATGAAAAATGCTAAGAGAAAAAATTATTCTTCTCTGCTTTCTTAGATTTCAATGAGAATAAATCATATCTATTCATTCAGTTTAAAACAAAAAAATATGAAAAGTAATTTATTTCAAAACTTAAGAGTAAATGGCAGGGCGAGAGATAGTTCAGTCATTAAGGCACATGCCTGCAGTCTAACAACCCTGGCTCAATTTTCCAATACCCATGTAAAAGCCAGATGAACAAAGTGGTGCATGCACCTGGAGTTCATTTGCGATAGCAGGAGGTCCTGGTGCATCCATTCTCTCCATCTCACTTTTCTCTCTCTCTCTCTCTCTCTCTCTCTTTCTCTTTCTCTCTCTCTCTGCTTACAAATGAATAAATACAATATACCAAAAAATACAGTTTTTAGAAAAAAATCTTCATTTATTAAAAAAAGAAACTTCAAACATCCTACTGTTTCTATTTCACATGTACCACCATGCCCAGCTCAAGTTTTCAAAGTTTTCTGTGGACAAGATGGAGAGATGTTGGTCAAATGAAACATTTTACGAACAAGACAAAAAAAAAGTTCACGACATCCATTTTACATCATGATGACTATAAGTAGTGTACTACAGTCCTGAAAATTTATTAAGAGAACTTGTGGCTATTCACATGCAAAACAAAGTATGCTGGGCATGTGTGGTAATACACATATTAACTGGTGCAACTTATTCAGTGTTCAATGTATACATTTATACATGTTAAACATAAACATGTTATACATGATAAATTGACTATCTATAAAATAATCATTAAATAAGTGCTCACATTTTCTCAAAATTGAAATAGTACTGAGTTTTCCTAAGAAACCACCAACAAAAATACTACACACAAGCAATATAGAACGAAATCTTTGAGGACAACTGCCTACAACTTCAACTTCATCCCTTTCAAAATGGCATAAGGGAAAAATAGGTTACACACACAATCTTCTGACCACAAAAATTCTCTAAAGTGTCCCTTGTTCTATGAATATTCATTTCAGACTGGAATGTGTACCGGGAATATCAGCCTAGGACAGCCCCCCAACAATGAAGGCCTAGCATCCAGAAAAACAGCCCAGCTACTGCTGACTGCAGTCCAGTACATTATAATGCATAGCATTTGATTGTCATCCTTTAAACTTACCTCCTTAGGTTGCCCAGGATCCAACTGATCTAAAATCAATTGTAATTTTCCTTGACAAAATTTGTAACTCTGTAATACAATTGACAGAACATGCAGGTAGTTAGTAAACTCTTAGAAAGATTGCTGTAAGGGTTATTTTGTTAATGTAATTCCAAGCAGTATACACTCTGAATAGAAGATTAGAGATCTATTTTGACTTGACAGCAAACTTAGTGCTTTTATTTCCCAAGACTTTCAAATGAGAACTGAATATCCCAACAGAACAGTGTACCTTCATGTATATGAAAGTATTCACTGAGGAACTGCAGTGTGGAGAACATAAGACTCAAAAGACAAAATGGAAGTACTGTGTGCCCAGAAGGATGAGAAGAATGAAACAAGAATGCAGATGGACTAGCAAATAACTAGGTAACAGGAGGAACAGCTGTAATAACAGCTACAATGCTGCCTGAACTTCTGGGAACCTTTCTTCCTTAGAAATTACCCATAGTTCTTTGGTGAATAAAATCCTGAAATAAAAGCCTACATCTGGAAGTTTGTATAGTATACCCACCGTGTCTTTTTCTCTAGAGCTTTGCAATGGCTGCCCTCTTACCACTCAGTTCAAAAATCCCAGAGAGGGATGGAGAGATAGCTTAGCAGTTGAGACACTTGCTTATGAAGCCTAAGGACCCAGGTTCAATTCCCTAGTACCCACGTAAGCCAAATGCACAAGGTGGCTTATTCGTCTGGAGTTCATTTGCAGTAGCTGGATATCCTGTCATGCCCATATTCTCTCTCTCTCCCCTCTTCCTCTTCCTCTCTCTCTCCCTCTTCTCTCAAATAAATAAATAAAATATTTTTTAAAAAAACCTCAGATGATTTCTCCCACACAGATCACCTTTTACATCACTGCCTATTGTGTTTATGACCTTCCTCAGTGACACTTTACAGAGCAGAGATGGGGTTACAAGGCCTTTCTCCTGACAACCCACAGCACTGGAAAGTGAAATGGAATGTTTGTCCCATATGTCTCCATTACCTGAAACAGTACCCCAATATAAGGTAGACACCCACTGTTTTGTGCAATACAAAAATGACTCCAAAGCCAGGCTTCCTGCTGTGCTGTGTCATCTTTCTCTAAGAACAGAGAGTATAGCACCATAATACAATAGATGAGTTCAGAACAATTTGAGATTTCAAATCATGCAATGTAAATTGTCTTTAAAAGCCTTGAACAGGTGAAAATTTTACTCATTTTTAAAAGTATACTGCTTCAGTGTTGAAAAGCCCATACGTATTATTTTCTAATGAAAAAGGCAATATTAAACAAAGCTGTAATTTGGAATTTGCAATGTACTGCAATGAAAATACTAAATTTTGTAAAGGGTGACTATGGGGTAGATACAAGTATACATGCAAGCAGCTATCTTATCTAGTGAAAAAGTACATAAACTTAGATAACACAGAATAGAGTCTTACACAGAATACACAAAAACACATACCTTTTGCTATGCATGTAATATATATATACACACAAAATATAGACATAAAATATGCATGGATATATATAATACATATATATATGATACATCTATAAAGATGCATTCTATTTGTAGATAAGTTCTTTTCTTCCTTTAAATATTTTTCTTCAAGTAGGCTCCCCTCCCTTCCCCCGCCCCAGAAAGCTAACTTTCTGGTCCTACCATTTGCACTAGATTACTTTGCAGATCATTATTTATATATAGCTAATTGTTGTATCAGCAAACTCACTGAGCAGAATATAAGTTCTAGTCAGACAGAGTTCTTCCTCCTTAATTATGACATTCACTCCCAACATCGCCAGAAGAATCCAATGGGCTAAGGTAAGTGACTCTTGCTTTGCCATGATTAAAACTGTCAAAGTTTCAAATTCCATCTTTTTCAGTAACTTTAATGAGAAAATCAAAAACAAGTGATTTCTACCTACCAACTACCTATTCAAGAACAGGCAATCCAAAAATATAATCAATTGATTTTCACTCTAATCCATTCATCCATTCCCATTCAGAAAAAAATTTTTGTATAATTCTTCAATAATGTCAGTTGTAAGAGCTTCCCTTTACCTTACAACTCCATTATCTCTTTACTATCTTAATCTCCTTAAATAAATAATGCATAAATGACCAATCCATTGACATCCCTCAATGCTACCATATTTGCCTTTCCTCCCAGTACACAATGCATATTAGAAAAGCATATAACCTTGGGCTGGAGGTGAAGCTCAGGAATGGAGCACTCTCCTAGCATGTGCAAGGCCTTGGGATCAACCTCTAATGACATAAGCACTCAAGAGCTGGCCATGGTGTTGCATGCCTTTAATCCCAGCACTGGCGAGGCAGAAGTATGAGGATCACTGTGAGTTTGAGGCCACCCTGACAATATATAGTAAATTCCAGTTCCAGGTCAGCATGGACTAGAATAAGACCCTACCTCACCAAAAAAAAAAAAAAAAAAAAAAAAAAAAAGCATAAAAAGAAAAGGCATAACTTAGCCTCAATCAATTTTCTACCCTATAAAATTTACTTTGTTTTTCTTCTTTTGGTGTGTTTTTAGTATATATGGGGGTTATGCATGTGTGTGTACATGCATGTGTAGGTGCCACGTGGAGACCAGAGGAGGATGCCAGGGCCCTCCATCTCTGTTTTGCCTTATTTCCCTGAGACAGAGTTTCTCAGTGAACCTGAAGCTCATGGATCTTCTGGGTAGGATGGCTGACCAGGAAGTCTCAGCAATTCTCCTCACTCTGCCCCTCTGCACTGTGAATACAGGCATGTGCAACCATGGCAGGCTTTTTCTGTGGGTACTGTGAAGTGAAATCAAGTCCTCATGCTTGCACTTGCACAGACAGCATTCTTACCTCTGAGCAATCTCACCAAGTCTTCTAAAACATAGTCAAACTTCTCTTTCAAAATGCTTCTTAATATTTATTTTTATTTATTTTAGAGAGAGGGTGGCAGATAGAGAAAGGGGCTCCAGCCACTATAAATGAACTCCTGATGCATGAGCCACCCTGTGCATCTGGTGTCACATGGGTACTGGGGAACTGAACCTGGGTCCTTTGGCTTTTTTAGGCAAGTGCCTTAATCACTAAGCCATCTCCCAGCCTTCAAAGTATTTTAAGTAATAGTTTTTATTACACTATAAATCAGAATGAGTCTAGTGCCTGACTTAAAGCTGACCTACAGGGTCTCTTTTCGGTACTACTGTCTACTAGTAAACAGATATAAATTGCCATAGCAATTAACTACAATATATTTAGTTAGAGCATGCAATGTCCAACTGAGTATGTATGTGTTAGATTTTCAGCAGTTCCAAATATTTCATAGATTGAAAATAACCGAGGAAGTATGCAACATCTCTGGCTTGATTTGTAAAGTAACAAATAGATGTGTTGGTGATAGCAGATGTGATGGTAATAACATAGGCAGAAACTTCCTAAATGAATTTTAAAATCATATTTATACATGCTATAGTATAAACTGAAAAAATAGAAGTGAAGTGATAGCACAGCACTTAAAATGTTTGTTTGCAAATCCTGATGGCCTGGCTTTGATTCCCCAGTATACCTGTAAAGCAGATATACAAAACAGTGTATGTGTTGGAGGTTGTCTGTAGGAGCAGGAAGCCCTAGAGGATCCATTCTCATATTCTCTCTTCCTCTCTCTCTTACTCACTCTCTCTCTCATTCTCTCTCATGAATAAATGTTTAATAAATAAATAAACTGAACAAGTAATTTCTGAGCATACTTAAAGGCCATATAGGAAAGAATTGATTAATAATCTAAACCACTGGTCTGAAGATCAATCATATTTGGTCTTCTATGAGCAGTAAGAATCTGAAGTAAAGACTTTCACACTTAAAGAAGATTAAAGTGCATTTCTGTCATATACAGGTTAAAGGCTACAGACCTTTTGGCTTATTTTCCTACCAAACATTTTCTTTTGTTTCTTTTGTTTTTTTTTCAGGGTGGCCTTGAACTCACAGTGATCCTCCTACCTCTGCCTCTCAAGTGCTGGGATTAAAGGCATGTGCTACCACACCTGGCAGCCAAGCAATTTTTTATTACAATATATTCTGAAAATATTCATACTATATAACTACTTTACTATAATTAAAAAATCAAAGAGATAAGGGGATCACTGTAAGTTTGTGGCCAGCCTGGGACTACAGTGAGTTTCAGGTCAGTCTAGGCTAGCATGAGAACCTATCTCAAAAAAAATAAATAAATTCAAATTGTTATTTTTAAATAATTTACTCCAGGAATCACTTCTAATGTTAAAAATGTTTGGTCTGTAAACTATCCTGGCCTTTAAACACACAACCAGCTGGGAAGATAGCTCAACAGATGAAGGCACTTGCTTACAAAGCCTACCGGACAGAGTTCAATTCCCTGGTAACCACATAAAACCAGATGTACAATCTCTCTCACACAAACAAATAAATAAATAAAACACAACGAGTAAAAGCAAAACAGCTCTGACTAATGTCCAAACAATACAATACTGCTGCCAGGCCTGAAACAAGTTGTCCACTAGTATTTGGTGGATAGAGGCAGAGGGACCAAGAGTTAGGAGGCCAGACTTGGCTACAGAGTGAGACCCGACCTCAAAAATCAACCAAGAAAACACACTTTGGAAAATGAAATGGATAAAAATGTAACCATCAAACCTATCTCTGGCTTTAATATGTTTAGATGGCCAATGATGTCTTTTCCAACCTTAAATCATAGCAACAACAAAAAAGACAAGACCATCCAATGCTGATGGTATATAATATTCAAAATGCATTACATAGATTAAATCCTGAAATTCACAGAGTGGCCCCATAGGACAGACTTGCTATTTGCACAAGAAAGCTGACTCACAGAAGAGGTTAATGAAAGTAAGGTGCAAGTGCACCAAGGGCAGTGCCACAGATTATTTCAGACTGCTTCATTCAAGATTAGGAATGAGGGCTGGAGAGATGGCTTAGCAGTTAAGGCGCATGCCTGTGAAGCCTAAGGACACAGGTTCGATATTCCAGGTCCCATGTAAGCTGGTGACACACATGCATGTGTAGTTTGTTTGCAGTGGGTAGAGGTCCTGGTATGCCCATTCCCTCCCTCCCTCCCTCCCTCCCTCCCTCCCTCCCTCCCTCCCTCCCTCCTCTCTCTCTCTCTCTCTCTATCTCTCTCTCTGTCTCAAATAAATAAATAAATAAATTTTTTAAAAAGAAAAAAGATTAGGAATGAATCCAGTTCACATAAATGGGGCTTTTTCTCAAATTTTAGTACAATTAAAACATTATAAATTATGCATCTATCTTCAACTTAACTTTTAATACAGAACAAAACATATTATTTCAAAACAAAAAAACTGAGTTTTTTTTATTAGTTATGTATATACGCAGTGTGTAAACAGCACATGTTGGCATCATCTTTACCCTCATCCCTGTCCCCTATTCCCGAAGGGACCCTCCTTGTTGGGGATGCCAGTGATCCCCACGGGGATTGTGTGTCATGCATTGTGGGGATAGCCATCAGTTATGAGGCAGAGGCAATGTCTCTACGCATAATGTCCCAACTTGGGGCTCTAACAATCTTTCCGCCCCCTCTTCTGCAAATTTCCCTGAGCCATGTTGGGTTTGTTTTAGGTCTACTTCAGTGATGAGGTCTTGGGAGCCTCTGTGTCTCTGGATCTCTGATTTGGTAGTTGAGTGTCCTCAGTGTCTTATCTCCTTCACCCTTGTACTAATACCATGAAACTTTCACCATGCAGCACTCTTGCTCATTTCCCCCGTTACTCTATGGTTTCAGCTGGGGCCCTAATGAAGTATGATGCGCTGATTCTTTCCTCAGGTTCTGCATCCATCTGAAAAAAGAAAAGCAGATTCTCCAATGGAGAGTGAAGTCAGCACCAGATAAATGGGATAACCATTATTAGTTTAGAGAGAATTTAATAGGTGTACGCCCTCTTGTAGCCCAAGATTGGTGGCAGCTTGATATTGGAGAGTGAATTACTTGGACTTGTTTCCCAGTTCCAGCTATGGGTTCTGTTCCACTGAGTGGATCTGTTAGCCAATCCAAGAGCAGTTGGTTACCCACAATGGCTGTGTGCCACTATTGCACTTGGATGAGCATCATGTCAGGTTATTTGCGGCTGAGTAGCTTAGACCTTGAGTTGCTCAGACATATGTTGGTCATTTTCCCCTAGTAGCTCATGTAGCATCTTCTGTAACTAGATGAGCTAACTGTCTGGGGACTGACTCTCTTCCAGATTCCTGCCAGGTCTCTCCATGATCCGTACCAACAGCATATGTTGTCTTCGGCAATAGGACCTTACCATTAACCTTTAGTGGGTAATCAAGTGCTCTGACAGAAGTCTACCTTCTTTTGAGAAACCTTGTAGGTCTCTCTGATCAACAGCTCATTGTGGATGTTAACCGCATCCTGGTACTGGGAGTTACAGGCCAGGGCCAAGGGAAAAGAAGGAAGAAAAAGGTAATATGAAAGAGAAGACAGAAAAGAAATAGAGAGAAAAAAGGAGAAAATTAAGGTTAGTCTTCATCATACCCTCTCCAGGGCCCTTTGACTCAGATGTTCCCTCTAAGGACCAGATGAAGGTTCAACCTTTTAGCACAAGCCTCTCCCAGGGATACAGTATGACACTCAGTCTCCTCCCTGCACCCTGCTTGTATATTATCTGGTTAGTGTAGCCATAGGCACAAACACCCCTGAATAAACAGCTTTCTGTTTACATTTGTACTTTCTTATCACTGCTTTATTGCTAATCAATTTTCAGGTTGTGCCCCCCAAATCATGTAACCTTAGAAAGTAGTAACCTACCATGGTGGTTTGATTCAGGTGTCCCCCATAAACTTATGTGTTCTGAATGATACGTCCTCAGCTGGTCACAATTTGGGAATTGAAAGTTCCTAGAGGCGATGTATTGTTGGGGTCAGGAATATGGTTTTTACGGCCAGCTTCTTCTTGCCAGTTTTTAGCACATTCTCCTGTTGCTGTTGTCCATCTGACGTTGGCCAGGAACTGATGTCCAAACTCTGCTCATGACATCATTTCCCCTGCCATCATGGAGCTTCCCCTAGAGTCTATAAGCCAAAATAAACCCTTTTTTTCCACAAGCTGCTCTAGGTCAGGTGTTTTCTACCAGCAAAGTAAACCTGACTACAACAGGAAAATTGGTACTAGAGGAGTAGGTTTGTTGCTGCTAGGAACCTGACTGTGTGGCTTTTGGCCTTTTGAAGCTGATTTTCAAGAGAATGTGGAAGGATTCTAAACCTTGATCTAAGAGACACCCTGCAGTGCTCTAAGTACAGCTTAATGTACTATTCTGGTCAGAGTTGAAAGAACTGAATGCAATAAGAACTGTGTACTGTGAAGTTTAACTTATGAGTATGAGAAAGAGCTTTGACTGGGCTAGAAGCAGTTGTTTGTATGAGATGTTTGCTGTTATGGCTGTATCCTGAGAACTTGTTCGGGGATGCATTGCGTAGAAACAGACTAGTGTAAGAGAGATATGGCACAGAAAAAATGAAATCTTTGGGCAAAAACTGCTACCCAATCAGCTGCAATTGTATGAGAGATTACAATCATTGAGATTGGGCCAGCTGACCTGAGACGGGACAACAGGAAGAATACAGACTCTTTTGAAGGGGACTGGATGCTGAAGGACTGTCCTGTTCTTCAAAGTCTGATTTATTCCCCCCTGGATTAACAAATTGGCACCCCTCCTGGTATTATGGAGTATAACAAATATAGGAGAGACAGGGTCATTGAATTTGCAACAGAGTTTTGGTTTTTGGAAATGGCCATGGGCAGTGTGAAGCAGGCTTATTGGATTACCTGCATGGAGACCAGATGGAGCCATGAGGATGAACCATGGGTTGCAGTGGAGACCCAGTGGAGATGCCAGGACTATGGGATGGTTGTCAAAAAGAGCCGTTGGTACCATATGAAGTTTTCTAGGACTGTGAGTAGCCTAGCTGGAAGGATGGACTTGGGACTCCAGAGAGTTGCCAATGGTTAGAATTATCAGACTTGGAGACTTATCACTGACTAGAGTTGTTGGACTTGGAGCTATAGAATTTGATGTTTGTCCTCTCTAAATCTTGTATTGGTTGAAAATTTCTGTGCTATGCCCAATGCCATCTTTTGCAGTGTGAATATTTATTCTGTGCCATTATGGGTTTGGGGAGGGTAGTTCAGTTAAAAGAACTTGGACTATGGAGATGTATGAACATGATTGGGAATGATAAAACTATGTGGACTTTTAAAGTTGGATGAATGCATTGCATTTTACATCATGTATGGTTATCAGTTTATGGGGGCCAGAGGAGGAATATTGTGGATTAATTAAGTGTTCCCCATAAGTTTACATGTTCTGAATTCTAGGTCCTCAGCTGGTGGCAATTTGGGAATTTAAACCTCCTGGAGGCAGTGATTGTTGTGGGCAGGCATATGGGTGTTATTGCCAGCTTCATCTTGCCAGTGTTTGGCACACTCGCCTGTTGCTGTTGTCCACCTGATGTTGGCCAGGAGGTGAGTCCACCCTCTGCTCCTGCCATCATTTTCCCCTGCGATCATGGAGCTTCCTCTAGAGTCTGTAAGCCAAAATAAACCCTTTATTCCCACAAGCTGCTCTTGGTTGAGTGTTTTCTGCCAGCAATGTGAACCTGACTGCATCACCTCCCAAGGTGATGTCAGACTGTCTGGAATACTGTCTATAAAAGCTCTGAGCCCTTGGAGTTTAGTGCTCAGGCTTTGTAAGTTATTCCCATGAGTCCATGCTGACATGAATAAATTTTCTGATTCCCCACTCTATCTTTGGTGCGATCTCTGTGTAACTCAGTTTCCAATAACAGTAAAGAGATTTACCATCAAAACAAATGAACAAAAAAGACACTCATGTCTGCCCTACCCAATTCTTCTCCTAAACAATCCACTTGCCTCAGGTCTGACAATAAGGATTTACAATATTGACACTACTGTTTTCTTTTTTAAAACAAAATCTCCGATTTCATTCTTTTGTGCTTTTAATATTTTTGGGCTCCCATTTTTTTTTACTTAGAAAAAAGTCAGAAAAGCCTAGCAAGATGGGAGTATGAATTGTGCCCAGAAAGAGATGTATATCCTTGTCTTTTTAGCTTCTCCAATGTAGCAGACAGCTTCAGGTTCGCTGAGATGAACTTCCAGACCAGGCACAGTTATGGAGGAAGGGATATTATTTATTGAAGCTTACAGATCCAGGGGAAGTTCCATAACGGCAGAAGAAGTGGCCTGCTCTCCACAGGCAAGAGAGAGAGAGAGAAACCAACCAGCCACCACAGCACACAGAGCAAAACTACAGCCAAAAGGTCACACAGCACACTTCAGGAACTCCTGCTAGGCACATTTGCATATCTTTACAATGGAATCTCAAACCCACACCTTAAGACCAGCCCCCAGTGACATTGCCTCTAGCAAGGTGATTGAAGATGCAAACTATAACTAGTAAAACACTGAATATATTGGGGGACATATATTCAAACTACCACATTCCGCCCCTGGCCCCCAATATATTTAGCTCTTGGCCCCCAATAGATTTAAAACTATCACACATTGTAAATTGTACTCAGTCCAATTTCAAAGGTTCTCACAGTCTTGATCAACTTAAGATAGTGAGTCCTGTAAAAATCAAACAAGTTAAATACTTTCAACATGTAAAGGCACAGAGTAAACATTTTAACTGGTATAAAGCATAGCAAGGAGAAACTAGAATAATGCAAACTCAACCACCATCAACAGTCATCAAACTTCTGCAGTTCAAGTTCAATATAACCAGAGGCTGACAGTCTCCAGGTTTTCCAATTCCGCCCCTCCAGCTGGGCAGAGTCACCAGGGAAAACTTTTATAACATGCCAACACTGCACTCCATGGAAGCCCTTTTGCACAGTCCTGGTATATCCAAAACATCTTCAGGTCTCCATGTAAACCACGGTCCATCTTCCAAAGGCTCTTCCAGCCTATTCCTGAGGGTCTTTATGACCTGCCTCATGCCGCATCTCAGCAGCGGCTCCTGGAACCGTGTGCAACTCATGACCACTCCATGCATTTTTTATGCTTTTAAAACTAATACCAGGTGTGTAGGACACAGCCATATCCTTAATCCAGGGACAAAATAAATCATAGCCTTGAAAAGCAGGTTCCTTCTCCAGTCAACTCTTTCCAAGAGTTTGCATTTTTAACAGTCTTTCCTCAGGCATCCTCTCCATTGTTTTAATGTAAATCAAGTAGGGCCACCTTCCTTCCACCTTCCTTAAGATTGCTAACCCGTTGACAATAGCAGCTCCAGTAACCTAAAACCAGTCTCAGTGCCTCTGATTTTAACTTGCTTGAGTTTTTTCAACTTAAAATCTTAAAATCTCAGTCCGATATCTTTAGCCAAGCACATCAGTCCATTACAAATTTAACCTTGATCAAACACTCTGGGCCTGGATAGCGGAACGTAGCCATCCCTTATGCCAGTAGCCCAGTTCCAACAAAGTCCTCTGCCGTCTTTCCTTCCCCTTAGAAAGCTCATAAGCCAAGCCTCGAAGTTCAATACTGTCTGCACTTAGCATTCTCAAACTCTCATCAGAATAGTCCATAAAACTTGGCTTACCACTCCAGAAGGCATCTTCAGTTGCAAGCACCAAGTCCATGCCCATTCCTCCAAAACAAAAGTTCCAAAAGACGAATATCCACACGGTCAGGTTCATCTCACCCCACACTCCTCGGTACCACTTTACTGTAGCAGACAGCTTCAGGTTCGCTGAGATGAACTTCCAGACCAGGCACAGTTATGGAGGAAGGGATATTATTTATTGAAGCTTACAGATCCAGGGGAAGTTCCATAAGGGCAGAAGAAGTGGCCTGCTCTCCACAGGCAAGAGAGAGAGAGAAACCAACCAGCCACCACAGCACACAGAGCAAAACTACAGCCAAAAGGTCACACAGCACACTTCAGGAACTCCTGCTAGGCACATTTGCATATCTTTACAATGGAATCTCAAACCCACACCTTAAGACCAGCCCCCAGTGACATTGCCTCTAGCAAGGTGATTGAAGATGCAAACTATAACTAGTAAAACACTGAATATATTGGGGGACATATATTCAAACTACCACATCCAATATTCCTGAATTCATTAGCTGATGGTGGACTCCATCTTTAAGCCAACAATCACCACAGTGGGCATCCTGTCAAAAATGTTTTTGAACTCCAAGCCCCCTGAGTTTCTCTTACACCGACTCTTGTAACTCTTCTAAGTCACCAGGATAATCCAAGATACTCTTACCACCTGAAGATCTTTAAGTAATTACATCAGCAAACCCTATCTGCTACAGGAGGTAAGCATACTTACAGGTTCTAAGAGATTAACATATGGTCTTCTTTGAAAGGACTATTATGCTGCCTACTGTAAGTAATGAAGGAGAAGTTCTAAAAAGAAGTTTCTAAGAGAATAAAGAATGATCAAATGCCTTCAACAGATTCACATCATATAAGATTAACAGGTGGCAATTATTCTAAAAGTAATT
The DNA here is from genome assembly GCA_036365145.1 of Orientallactaga sibirica. NCBI lineage: Eukaryota > Metazoa > Chordata > Mammalia > Rodentia > Dipodidae > Orientallactaga > Orientallactaga sibirica. The sequence goes on from JAEOAD010000240.1 coordinate 5,335,140, forward strand.
TTTTTCATTTAAAGAGTATGTATTACTTACTTCACTCATTGCTGGGCCAAAATACCTGACTAGAATCCCCAGGGGGATAACCAGCATCCCCAAGGAGGAGGGTCCCTTCAGAGGGGGAAGGACAGGGAGGAGGCTAAGGATGGTACGAACATGTGCTGTTTACACACTGAGTAGGTACATAACTAATAAAGAAAAAAAATACCTGACCAGAAGCAACTTAAGGAAGGAAAGGATTTATTTTGGCTTATAGTTCCAGATTACAATCCATTGTGGCAGGGAAGGAATAGCAGCAGGAGCATAAAGCAGAGATGGTCACATGGTGTCCACAGTCAGCAAGCAAAGAGTGAATAAGAAGTGGGGCCAGACTATAAACCTCAAGGCCTGCCCCCCAGTGACCCATTTCCTTCAGCAAGGTTCCACCTACTATACTAAAGGATCCACTGTCTTCCCAAACAGCACAACCAGCTAGGGACCAAGTGTTCAAGCACATGAGCCTATGGGGGACATTTCACATTCAAACCACAACAGTGTACATCAAAAGATAGTTTCCCCTGGAATGCAATAAAATAGTTTGTATACTATAAAGCAACATAACACTCATTCTGTACTACAATACTGTGGAGGAAAAGGATGGAGGAAAAGCTATAAGAAAGGATAAATATGAAAAACACTTTTAATGCATATTGGAGATAACGTTCTAATTTCCTGGCAGAAAATGACACAGAGAATCTAAGAAATATAGCAACCATATAAGAACACAACTGAGGATTTTTTTCTTCAGTGTTTCTCAGACTGACATGCATCTCAGCACATCCTTTCAGAGATATCAGCAACAATGCAAGCCAACATGAGAGAGCACAGCATGAGCCCAGCACTGTCCTAAGCACCCAGCATACATTAACACAGTATATCTCAGCAGTCCTAGGAGTGAGAAATCCTGCAGCACAGAGAAGACATGTAACCAAGGTTACATAACTAGTAAGTGATGTAAGTAGAATCTAAACACAAGTATTCTGAATATAGTGTGACAAAGAAGGGGGACAGAGTTAGAGAAACGGCTGACTTAAATTTGAGGGCCATCCCTAACTTAGAATTCAAGTCTGGGAGCATCACTTAACTATAATATGCTTCAGTGTTGTCTATAAATTGGATAACTAAGTCCTATCATGAATATGAATGCATGCAGAGGGACTAGTATAGACCCAGTAATCTCAACAGAATACTAGTACTAAATGTCACTCTCTTCTGTATTATTTTGCATGTTTTTGCAAGTTTAATCATAATGCAAAATTCTTTCATTGCTCTGATCACAACAGTGATATAAACCACTACCTTAATTTATTTTTCAATATCCTCAAACATCCACTAAAAAGCTCCAGTTTTTCAAAACTTCAGATATAATTAGGGTGCAATTTTTCAATTAATAATGAATTATACCTATTCCATTCACAAAATACAAATGGTGCCATAAAAGTAACATTACAAGGCCTAATTTCTAGAATTTACAAAGAACTCCAAAGCATAAACAATAAATCGTCAAACAACCCACTCACAAAATGGGGCAGAGAACTGCACAGGGAGTTTGCAGAGGAAGAAATATAAATGACAAACACACACTTAAGAAAATGTTCAATATCCCTAATCATCAGGAAAATGCAAATTAAAACAACTATGAGATTCCACCTTGCTCCAATAAGGATAGCAAACATTAAAAAAATAATGAAAATAAATGCTGGAGAGGCTGTGGAGAAATAGGAACACTCTTTTACTGTTGGTGGGAATGTAAAATGGTTCAACCATGATGGAAAGCTATATGGAGACTCCTAAAAAGGATGACTATAGACCTACCAACAGATCCACTTATTCCCTTACTGGGCACTTACCCTAAAAGCTCCAAGCCTCAGATCAGAGAGATTTGCTCAACTATGTTTATAGCTGCTCAATTTATAATAGCTAAGCTGGAACCAACCCAGATGTCCATCATGAGATGAATGGATAACAAAGATGTGGTATATCTACACTATGGAATTCTATGCATCAGTAAGGAAAAATGAAACAATGAAATATGAAGAAAAATGGTCGAACATAGAACAGATCATTCTCAGTGAGCTCACCCAATCACAAAAAGATAATTGTCACGTGGTCTCATTCATCTGTGGCTCCTAACCTGAATTCACCCGAGACACTGTCATACCTAATATATACTCTGAGGACCAGACAATAGGGAGGGTGGGACAGGAGGGGAGGGTAAGGGTGGGAGGGAGCGTAAGGATGGGAGGGAATATAAGGGTGGGGGGACACAAATAGGGACCCAAATGGAAATAGTACCATAAAATCCTATACTCTAAACAACAGGCTAAAACATTGATCCTTCAGCAGTCCCATAGAGGGGACACCTGAACCACAGGGACCTGGAGAGAACAACATGAAGACTAACCTTAATCTTTTCTGGTTTCTTTCTCCCCCCCCCCTTCTCTCTTCTCTATGCTCTCTTTCTCTTTTATATACCCTATCTTTTTCTTCCTTCACCTTCCTTGGCACTGACTTGTAACTCCCAGTACCAGCATGGGTTAACTTCCACAATGAGCTGTTGATCAGAGAGACCTACAAGGTTTCCCAAAAGAAGACAGATTTCTGTCAGAGTTCTTGATGACCCACCAAAGGTTAATGGTAAGACCCTGCTGCTGAAGACACCATATGCTGTTGAGACGAAACATGGAGTGACCTGGTCAGAATCTGGAAGAGGGTCAGTCCCCAGACAGTTAGCTTGTCTAGTGCCAGAGGGTACTACACGAGCGACTGGGGGAAAATGACCAACATCTGTCCAAAGAACTCGCAGTCTAAGCTACCTAGCAGGAAACAAACTGATGTAATGCTCAAACAAGTGCAATAGTAGCACCCAGCCATTGTGTGTAACCAAATGCTCTTGATTTGGCTAATAGATCCACTCAGTGGAATGGAACTCATAGCTGGAACTGGAAAATAAGTCAAAACCATGTACAAAATATGAATCCATTCTCTAATATCAAGCTCCCACCAAATGTGGGCTAGAAGAGGGCCTACATATATAAAATTCTCTCTAAAATAACTATGGCTATTCCATCTATGGGTACTAACTTCTCTCTCCGTTGGAGAATTTGCTTCGCTTTTTCAGATGGACAACGAACCTGAAGAGAGGATCAGCCTATCACACCTCACCAGGGCCCCAGCTGAAACCATAGAGTAACGGGGGAAATGGGCAAGAGTGCAGCTTTCTTGGTGAACCCGACACCAGAACAAGGCTGAAGGAGATAAACACAGAGAACATTCAACTCCTACTAAGCCAGCTAGCCAGAGACACAGAGGCTCCCAAGACCTCATCATTGAAGTAGAACTAAAATGAACCCAACATGGCTCAGGGAAATTCATGGAAGAGGGAACAGAAAGAGTGTTAGAGCCACAAGTTGGGTCTTTATGCACAGAGACTTTACCTTTCCCCCACAACTTTTGGCTACCCCCATAATGCATGACCTACATTCCTCAAAGTGGAGGGTCCCTTCGGGGTGGGGAGGTCAGAGAGGAGGCTACTGGAGGCACCAACATGAATGTAAAATTCAAATAAATTTTAAAAAATCGTTAACACCGTGTTTTGTGGAAAAATTCAGACAGATGTCTTACAGACAATTGCTTATATCTTATTACAATGGAATAAAGCTAGAAATGAATAACAATAAAACTGATGTGGGATGGGAGGATGAAGAAATAAACCCATACTGTAGAAAATAACTTGATATATACATTATAATAGCTTGCTTGTTCTAAGTCAACTCTCCAGCCTAGGTGGCACACTGAAGAGTATGAACTTGGTATGGTAACTAGATTATGCACTCCAAGAAAGAGACAAGGCACCACACATCTCAGAAATGTGGCTTACTACCTAGACAGACCACATAACTGAGCTTTGAACTGATTATCTTTGTCCTTCTCTATATAAAGCCTACAGGATGGACATGACATGAGCTAAAAGGTGGGTTTTTTTTAAGTGTAATGCATTGATTTAAAAAGTGCTATGAAAACTGCACAAATGTTTGGAGACTAAAAAAAATGCTAAATTTGAAAATCAAATGAAAATGAAACCAAAACTTGTCAGAAACGTTGATACAGCTAAGGCAGTTCTAAAAGGAATGTTTATAGCTATGAGTGCTTATAATAAAAAATGAGAAAGATCTCAAATTGACAACCTTAGGTACCTCAAAGTCAGAAAAAAAAAGAAAAATTCAATTCCAAAAGCAGTATGATGTCAAGTAATAATAAAGATTAGAGCAGAAATTAACAGAGACTAAAAAAGAAAAAAGACTGGGGAAATGGCTTAGCAGTTAAGGCAGTCCCTGCGAAGCCTAAAGACCCCAGTTCGATTCCCCAGGACCCACGTAAGCCAGATGCACAAGGGGATGCATACATCTGGAGTTTGTTTGCAGTGGCTAGAGGCCCTGACACGCCCATTCTCTCTTTCTCTCTGCCTCTTCCCCTCTCTTTCAAATAAATGAATTTTAAAAAGAAAAATTTGAAAAAATTCTAAAGTAAAAACAAAACAAAAAAAAAAATCAATCAAACAAAAAGTTGGCTTCTTGAAAAAATAAATCCCCAGTCATCAACAGAGCGAGGGATGACTAGATTAATAAAATTAGAGATGAAAAAAGAGGTAAAACAGATTCCAATACAAACCAGAGGATCACAGGGGTATGCTCTGAAAACTCAATATTCCAAAAACTAGAAAATCTAAATGTAATGGATAAATTCCGACACAAATATAACCAATGGAAGTAAATCAAAAGAGTCAACTTAAACTATCTAGGACAAACAAGGAAATTGAACCAGGAATGTAACTGATTAATTCTACCAAAACTTTAAGGAAGAGTTAACATCAATGCTCCTCAAACTGCTCCACAAAATAGAAAGGGAAGGGAAACTACCAAATTCATTCTACAAAGCCAGTATTACTCCAACACCAAAGCTGGATAAGAGCACAACAAAACATAGATGAAATTCTCAATAACATTTTTGGATAGTATTCTAGAACGCATTAAGATCATACAACAGAACCAAGTTGGTTCTATCCCAGAGATGCAACATTACTTCAACATATGTAAACCACATGAGAAGATTTAAGAAAACACATAATTATCTCAAAAGAAAAAGAGACCTCTGACAAAGTTAAACATCCTTTCACAATAAAAGTCCTGAAGAAACTAAAAATAGGAAGGACACATTTCAACACAGTATATGACAAACCTACAGCCAACATCATACTAAATGAGGAAGATATGAAGTATTTCTTTAAAAATCAGGACTAAGACAAGGATATTCATTTTCATGAATCTTGTTCAATATAGTAATCAATGTGTAAACAAGACCAAGGCAAAAAGAATACAAGGGATACAAATGAGAAATAATTCACATGAACAATCTCAGCACATAAAATGCTAAGGTAGGATTATGAGTTCAAGCCTACACAACAAGTTCAAGGCCACACTGGGCTACATGACAGCATGTTTAACACCAGAAGGAGGAAGAATAGGAGGAGGAGAAAGTAGAGGAAGAAGAACAAAGGAGAAGGGAGGAGGAGAAGCAGCCACCATTGATACATCTGCTGCCACCTGACAGGACAGCACAGCCTGTAATCTCGGCACTTGGGAGGCAGAAGCCAAAGGACTGCAGCAATGTGAGGGTGACCCAGTTTCTACAGGCTGATTCCAGACCAGATATATCTACATAGTGAGACTTTAGCTCAAAACAAGAAAAAGAAAAAATGGAAACAAAGAAGTACCTTTATGTGCAGGTGACATAAACCTATACTTAAAAGATCTTTAAAGATTCTACCAGAAAATTATTGAACATGTTAAGCATTTTTAGCAAACTAACAGGATACAAAAATCAGTACTTTTTATATTTAACAATAACGAAGTGACCAGAAAGAAATTAGAGAAAAAAGTCCACTCATAAAAGCTTCAAAAGATACTAAAATATGAGGCTGGAGAGGTAGTTCAGTGGTTAAAGGTACTTGATCACAAAGTCAGATGACCTGGTTTTGATTCCCTAATACTCACCTAAATGCAGATGCAGTGTCAGGAGGTCTTAGCGTATTCATATTCATTCAATGATTGATTCGTTCATTCATTAATTCTCTCTCTCTTTCTTCTCTCATAAATAAAAAAATTATTTAAAATAGCTAGGAATAAACCTAAGGAAGGTAATGAAAGACATCTACAGTTAAAACTCTAATGCACTGCAAGACAGAAACTGAAAAGGACACTAAAAGATGGAAAGAACTTCCATGCTCATAGAATGGCAGAATTAATGTTAAGAAGCTGGCTATATTTACACGCGTGATCTACAAAGTCAACACAGTCCTCATCAAAATTCCAATGGAATTCTTCGGAGAGCTAGGAAAAAAAATCCTAAAATTCATAAAGAAACACAAAATATACTGAATAGCCAAAGCAATCCTAAGCAGAAAGAGTAATGCTGGAGGTAACACAATAGCTGATTCTAAGTAATACTACAGAGCCATAGCAATAAAAACTGTATAACACTAGCACAAAAAGAAACATGTAGATCAATAGAAGAGAATACAGTACCAGAAAAAAAAAAAAAAACCCACACAGTTACAGCCCCTAATTTTCAACAAAGTTGTCAAAAACATACACTGGAAAAAAGATGGCTTCTTTAAAAATGGTGCTTGGAAAATTAGATATCTACATGGACAAGAATGAAACTAGATCCATATCTCTCACCCAACACAAAATTAAAATGGATTAAATATCTTGATATGAGACCTGACTTTCTCAAACTGCAAGAGAAAAACATACAGAAAACATGTCAAGATCCAGGCATAGGCAAATACTTTCTGTATGCAATCCCACAGAAATTTATCCTAAGAACTGACACACAGGACTATATATTTAAAAAAAAAAAAAAGACTTCTGCTTGTTTGTCTAGGGATGATTTTGCTTGGGAAAATAATCAGTAGAGTGAAGAGACAACTACAGAATAGATAAAAATCTTTGCCAACTATACATCAGACTGGTGATTAATATCTAGAATGTATAAAGAACTGTAAAAATTAAACACAAAAAAGTAACTTATTTAACAAATGGGATAATAAACAGAAGAGAAAGATCTCAAAAGAAAAACTACAAATAGCCAATACATATTTGAAAAGGTATTCCAAAACCTTAGCATTCAAGGAAATGCAAAGTAAAACAGTTTTGAAATTCCATCTTGCTGGGGGCTGATTTGTAGGAGAGATAGATAACTTTAGATTGATAGATATGCTCATAGGCATACGATGCACCACTGACCCTAAGCACTTACTCAAGAGTTACTTTCCAGTTTTTCGAGTCTCAAGAGCAAAGACCATGACTTCATCAGGCTATGCTTGTTATTATTTACCTTTCCTACATGCAGTTCCTGACATATTGCACAATGGACTAGACGAGGTAGCTTGCTCTGGGGTTTTTGTGCTGATCACAAACCACAAGGTAGAAAGATATTTCAGCTGACCACTGTGGTGAATAAAGATCAAGTGAGGTTAACTAGAGAGGAACTTGATATTTGTTCTCAATGCTCATTTTTAGAACCAATGTCTGATACCTTTTCAAAGACATTTTCTAGTTCTGAACATACTATTTTAGCCTGACTTTGGTCAGTTCCAGAAAAGATATCTCTTTTTACAAAGCTAAGGTATACTCAAATAGCTCCTAGAGCTTGTGCACTCTGAAAAAGCTATCCCAAGTATTGTAACATTCACACTCTTCTTTCAAAAACTTCAGGAACTATACACCTTCTTCATAGGTAGAGTTCATGTTCAAACCCATTAGTCTCTTCTGAAACAGTCATTTCAAAGGACAGATGCTAGAAAATTCAAGAATAGCCAATAGATACTCCAAAGGAGAAGAAAACACAATTCCTTCTCAAAATCAAAACAAAGCAAAGACCTATCTTCTGAAATTATAACCCATTTCTATCAAAATTTGAAAAAAAAATCTGTGATTATAATGACTATAAATAACTTAGAATTGGGGAATTAGCAGTTGATTAACTCCTAGCTAATCAATTAAGTTTACTGAGATCAAAACACTTTCAGTTCTTGGAACAAATTAACAATATTCCATTTTTTTTGGTTTCAATCAGTGTATTAAGAGAATTCACTAAGTAAGAGCCCTTAAATCCTAATGTTGTTTTCTATTTTTATTCCATGTGCATGGGTATGTGGATGAGTTGCAGACATGTGCAAAAGCCCATGTGGAGGTCAGAGGACAAGTTTCAGGTTGGTCCTCATCTCTCTACCTCACTTGAGGCAGGTTTTCTCTAGATCTCAATCCACTATTGTTCTTTGCTGTGCTCCCAGAGCCTCCTGCAGCTCACTGTCAGCATGGTGGCACAACAAGACTGAGCTAAGGTAATCAGGGTTAAGGGGCAAGCACTTTCTGCACTGGGCCATGTCCTCAGCCCAAATTTTCTGTATTTTAAATTTATTTTTATTAGATATGAACATATTTAGTATGTAAACAACACATGTGGGTACCATCCTCTCCTCCTCCCTGTCCCTTTTCTGAAGAAGTCAGTTATGGGGGAGAGGCAATGTCTCTGTGCAAAATGTCACAACTTGTGGTTCTAACAATCTTACTGCCCACTCTTCCGCAAAATTTCCTGAGCCATGTTGGGTGATTTTTAAGTCTACTTCAGTGGTAGGCACTAGAAGCCTCTGGATCTCTGGTTTGGTGGATGTTGAGTATCCTCAGTGTCTATTTCCTTCACCCTTGTGCTGATACCAGATTCACTAAGAAAGCAGCACTCTTGCTCATTTCCCTAAATCCTCTGTGGTTTCAATTGGGGCTGGGTGGACATATTTGGAATGCTTCACAAATTTATGTTATCCTTGCACAGGGGCCAATCTAGTCTACTCTGTGTTGTTCCGATTTTAATATATGTGCTGCTGAAGTGAGCACTGTCTTTTAATCTCATCAGAAGTGGCCTAGTCCACATATCAAACCAACCACCCACTTGCATTAATCTAAAATGTCTCTCTACCCTACATTCTTCCAAACAGTCCAACAAGAAGTGATCAAGAGGGCTTAGTGGTTAAGGCACCTGCCTCCTAATCCTAAGAACGCCGGTTCCAACTTCCAGTGGTTCCAATCTCCAGGTCCCACGTTTAGCCAGATGCAAAGTGACACAAGGGCGCAGTGCCTCATTTGACCACAAGGGGGCGAACGCATCTGGATTTCGTTCACAGCAGCTGAGAGGCTGCTGGCATGCCCATTCTCTGTCTGTCTTCCTCTCCCTCTCTCTCTGTCTCTCTCTGTGTCTCTCTCCAAAAAAAAAAAAAAAAGAAGTGATCAAGAGACACAACATGAACAAATTCCCAATCTATCACATGCTCTAGCACAGCACATAATCAACCCAACTCAACATCACACCTCAACACAGACTCTCCCATCCAATGACAAGGTGGTGGCCAAGCACAGCCTTTAAGTTGTACTGTAAATACTTCCCAATCGTTGTTCCATCAAGGGTGCAGTCCTAATTGTGGCCAGTATGCATGCTATATTCACAGTTTATCCAACCTGTTACACCCACTCTATTAACTAAGCTCTTATAGCATTCCTAAGCAGGTGTCACTGTTTCACTAAAAATATTGGGCAGGACTGTTCTTTTGTTTCCTTTGTGATGTTAGAAATTAAATCAGGACCTCACTCATGCCAGAGAAATATTCTATATCCTCTGTAAAATGATAGATGTCTTCTCACAGGGAGAGATTTATGACAAAATGATACAAATATGATCATAATCAGGTAATCAAGAGCTACTTTTCAGCTAAACAAACCTCAAGAATGAAGGTCATACAGTAAGGAGGCTAACTATGGTACAAGAATGACTGTATACACACTAATAAAAAATCAAAACAAAACAAGACTTCTCACCTTAAAAAAAAAAAGAATGAAGGTCATTATAGAGAGACACCATTTGTACTGCAAGTCTGTAAGGGAGTGCACAGCACATATCTGGTTGCTTTCCCTCTTCTTCTGTTAGGACTAAACAAGTCTTAATCCTATTTTTCTCTCCGTGCCATTCCAGCCAAATAAAAAGGATGGCAAAAGAGTACAAGACACAAGAAATCACCAAATCCCATAAACACCTCATCATGGCAGGGACTAATTCAAACCTGACAGTAATAACCTTAAATATTAATGGTCTTAACTCACCCATCAAAAGACACAGGTTATCAGGATGGATCAAAACACTAGACCCTTCTGTCTGCTGTCTTCAAGAAACCCACCTAAACACTGTAGACACTTCCTCACAGTGAAAAGTTGGAAAATAATATTCTAAGCAAATGGAAATAAAAAACAAGCAGATGTTGCTATATTACTCTCTGATAAAATAGACTTCAGGGCTCGAGAGATGGTTTAGTGGTTAAAGCGTTTGCCTGCAAAGCCAAAGGATCCCGATGCAACTCTCCAGGCACCATGTAAGCCATATGCACAAGGGGGTGCATGCATCTAGAGTTTATTTGCAGTGGCTGGAAGCCCAGGCATGCCCATTCTCTCTCTCTCTCTCTCTCTCTCTCTCTCTCTCTCTCTCTCTTTCTTACAAATAAATAAATAAAATATATTTTACAAAAATAAGACTTCAAAACAAACATAATCAAAAAGGACAAAGAAGGTCACTAGTAAGGGAATGACCCAACATGAGCATATCACAATCATAAATATATATGCGCTGAACACAGGTGCATCACAGTTTGTAAAACAAAATCTACTAGACAATAAAACAGAAATAAACACCAACACCATCATAGCCAGAGATTTCAATACTCCAATATCATCAATAGATAGATCATCCAAGCAGAAAATCAACAGGGAAATAATACAACTCAACAACATCATATATCAACTAGACCCAATGGATATCTATATAACTTTCCAACCCAACTCCACAAAATACATTCTTCTCAGCAGCCTATGGGATCTTCACCATATATTAGGCCATAAATTTTCACAAAGTTAGGAAATTGAAGTAACTTCCTGCTTCATGTGAGATCACAATGCTTTAAAGCTAGAAATTAACAAGATACACATTAAGAACTCCACCAGCTCTTGGAGACTAAACAACACATTTTTAAACAAAGAAAGGGTCATGGAAGAATTCAAAAAAGAAAATTGTAATATTTCTGGAATTAAGTGATAATGAAACACAACCTACCAAAACTTATGTGACACAATGAAGGCAGTCTTAAGGGGAAAATTCATAGCCCTAAATGCCTTCATTACAAAGATAGAGAGGTCTCAAATTAAAAACTTGACTGTGTACCTAAAGACACTGGAAAAACAAGAATTCAACCCAAAGAACTCCAGACAGAAAGAAATAATCAAGATTAGAGCAGAAATTAATTAATTGGAAACTAAGAAAACAACTTAAAAATTTGATAAAACGAAGAGCTGGTTCTTTGAAAAAAATAAACAAGATTAACAATCCCACTGGCCAGTTTGATCAAACAAAAAAAAGAGAGAGGGAGAGAAGTCTCAAATTAACAAAATATCAAATGAATAAGGACAGATCACAACATACATCAATGAAATTGGAAGAATCACCAGGGCATACTTCCAAAACCTCTACTCCAAAAAATTGAATAATCTGGAAGAAATGGATGAATTCATAGACACATATCACCTACAAAAACTAACTCAGAACAGATTAATCTCCTAAACAAACCCATCACATCCACAGATATTGAAAAGGTAATCAAAAACCTCACCAAAAAGAAAATTCCAGGACCAGATGGCTTCTCAGCTGAATTCTATCAAACCTTCATTGAAGAATGGAAACCAATTATTCTCAAACTGTTCTGCATAACTGGAGACCAGGGAATCCTTTCAGACTCCTTTTATGAAGCTAGCATCACTCTAAAACCAAAACCAGACAGAGATACAACAAAAGAAAAACTATAGGCCTATATCCCTAATGAACTTAGATGCAAAGATCTTGAACAAAATCCTTGCAAACCAAATTCAACAACACATCAAAAGCATTATCCACCTTGATCAAGTAGGCTTCATCCCAGGGATGGTTTAACATAAGTAAATTGGTCAACGTAATATACCACATAAATAAACGAAAACATAAGAACAACATGATCATCTCAATTGATGTAGAGAAGGCCTTTGACAAAATACAACACCACTTCATGATCAAAATGCCAGAAAGAATATGCACAGACTGTTTATATATCAACATAATAAAGGCTACATATAAAGCACCTAAAGCCCAAATAATACTTAATGGGGAAAGACTCAAGGAGTTCCTATTGAGATCAGGAACAAAACAGGGGTGCCCACTCTTACCACTGTTCTTCAATATAGTACTAGATGTACTAGCCAAAGCAATAAGACAGCAGAAAGAAATAAAAGGGATTCGAATTGGAAAGGAAGAAGTCAAGTTAGCCCTCTTTGCAGATGACATGATCCTATATATAAGTGGCCCAAATGTCTCCACCTCAAAACTTCTAAAGATGATAAATTCCTTCAACAAAGTGGCAGGATACAAAATCAATGCACAAAAATCAATAGCTTTTATATATGTAAAGATCAAATGTACAGAGAAAGAAATCAGTGAGGCTGTCCCATTTTCAATAGCAACAAAAAAAATTAAATACCTTGGAATAACACTAACCAAGGATAAAAAAGACCTATATAATGAAAAGAAAAAAACTTAAGAAAGAAATCGAGGAGGACTTGAAAAGATAGAAAGACCTCCCATGCTCCTGGATAAGTACAATTAATGTTGTGAAAATGGCAATTCTACCAAAAGCAATATACAGATTTAACACAATACCAATAAAAATACCAGTATCATCCTTCACAGAGACTTAAAAAATGATCGCAGAATTCATATAGAATGGCAGTAGAAATCCAACATATCCTCAAAAAAAAAAAAAAAAACCTCTGGCAATAATCACCACACCTGATCTAAAGTTATATTACAAAGCCATAATGACAAAAACAGCATGGTACCGGAATAAAAACAGAAACATAGACCAATGGAGGAGAAGACTCAGACCCTAGGTCAAGTAACTAAAGATGCTTGATCTTTGACAAAGGTGCCAACAATGTAGACTGGAGAAAAGATGGCAATTTTAACAAGTGGTGTTGAAGTCCCACTCATTTCTCCATACACAAAAGTCAAGTCCAAATGGATTGAAGACCTCAGTATTAGACCTGAAACTCTTCAATTAGTGGAAGAAAAAATAGGAGGCACTCTATACAATATAGGACTAGGAAAAGACTTCCTGAATAAAACCCCAGTAGTCCAAGAAATTAAACAAGCATTCAACCAATGGGATCTCATGAAGCTAAAAAGCTTTTGCACAGACAAACACACCATATGAAGAGTCAATAGATTACCCACTGAATGGGAGAAAATCTTGACTAGCTATACCATTGACAGAAGCCTATAATCTATAAAGCCTAGAATCTATAAAGAATTCAAAAAACTAAACAGTAAAAAAATTGAACAAGCCACTCCAAAAGTGGGGCAGAGAACTCAATAGGGAGTTCTCAGAGGAAGAATTACAAATTGCTAATACACACTTAAGAAAATGTTCAACATCCCTAACCATTAGGGAAAAATGCAAATTAAAATAACTATGAGATTCCACTTTAACCCAGTAAGAATAGCAAACATTAAAAAATCAAAGGAAAACAAATGTTGGTGAGCATGTGGAGAAACAGGAACACTCATTCACTGTTGGTGGAAATGTAAGCTTGTAAAACCACTATGGAAAGCAATATGGAGAGTCCTGAAAAGGATAAATATAGAGTTACCAACAGACCCTGTTATTCCCTTACTGGGCATTTACCCTAAAAGCTCCACATCTCAGTTCAGAGATACTTGCTCAACCATGTTTATGGTTGCTCATTTCATAATAGCTAAGAACTGGAATCAACCCAGGTGCCCATCATTGAGTGAATGGATAACCAAGATGTGGTATATGTACTCGATGGAATTAAAAATGACACAATGAAATATATGTAAAAATGGTCAAACTTGGAACAGATCATTCTAAGTGAACTCACACAAATCACAGAAAGACAATCGTTGCATGGGTTCACTCATCTGCACTTCCTAACCTGGATCTTCCCAAGTTGCTGACATACCTGAATGGCATCTTGAGGCTTGGACAATAGGGGGGAGGGTTGGGCTTGGGAGAAGGGGAACAGTGGGGGAGGGGACAAAAACTTGTACCATAGAATCATATATCCTGTAAGTTAGACTAAAAGGTAGAACTCTCAAGAGGACCTTAGGAGGAGCACCTGAATCAAAGGGTCATGGAGAGGATGAGATGAAACCTAATCTTAAATTTCTCATGTTTCTCTTTCTTCTCTGACTTTTTTCTTTCTTCTTTTCCCTTGGCCCTGGCCTGTAATTCCCTGTACTATGATGTGGTTTACATCTACAATGACCTGTTGATCAGCGACCTACTAGATCTCCCAAAACAAACAAGACAGACTTCTGTCAGAGCACTTGATTACTAATGGTAATACCCTCTGCTGAAGACACCATACGCTGTTGACACGGACAATGGAGAGAAATGGTTTGATACAGAAGAGAGCCACTCTCCAGACAATTAGCCCATCTAGTGCTGGAAGGTGCTACATGAGCTACCGGAGAAAGTGGACAATGTCTATCCAAACAACTCAAAGTCTAAGCGACTCAGAAGCAAACAACCTGATGTAATACTGACACAAGTGCAATAGTGGCACACAGCTAGAGAGGGTAACCAACTGCTCTTGGATTGGCTATCAGATCCACCCAGTGGAAAGGAAACCATACCTGGAACTGGGAAACAAGTCAGAATCATATTCTGATGATTCTGCATTCCATTGTCAAGTTCCTGCTAACCTTGGGCTATAAAAGGATCTACACCTTTAAATTTTCTCTAAATTAATAATGGTTATCCCATTTAACCTGTGCTGACTTCACTCTCCATTGGAGATTCTGCTTCTGTTTCTCAGACTGGAGCTGGACCTGAGGAGATAAACGACCCAGCAAACTCTACCCCAGTCCCCACTGAAACCATAGAGGGAGTGGGGAAATGAGCAAGAGTGCTGCTTTCTTAGTGAATCTGAATCAGCACAAGGGTGAAGGAGATAGACTGAGGACACTCAACACCTACCAAACCAGAGGTCCAGAGGTTCCTAAGTGCCCATCAATGAAGAGACTTAAAATGCACCCAACATGGGTCAGGAAATTTTGCAGAAGAGGGAGTGGAAAGATTGTTAGAGCCACAAGTTGTGACATTTTGGACAGAGACATTGCCTCTCCTCCATAAGTGACTGTTGCCCCCATAATGAATGACTCACAATCCCCATGGGGTTGACCTGCATCCCCAATGAAGAAGGCCTCTTCAGAAAAGGGGCAGAGAGGAGGGAAAGGATGGTACCAGCATGTGTTGTTTACATACTAAATATGTCCATATCTAATAAAAATAATTTTTTTTAAATCTGCCAGATAAAACACTTGTAGCCTGTGATTATTAAAAACACAATTTCAAAACATAAATATGAAGTGAAACTACCCACCTGAGTGAATGATGAGTCACTGTCAGAGCAGTTATCTGTGCAATAGCTATTGCTTTTCTCCTTCTGGATTTTTCTCTGCCTCTCTTGACTTCGTATCTCATCTTCTTCAAACTTGTTAATCATAGACTCTACCACTACCATCATCACATTCTTCAGGGAATGCATCATTTCTTTATACCTGTAAGTTCAAAGCAGTGTTAATAAGGAAATAAGAGTAAAAATTACTATAGTGAGCTAAATTATGTTACTTTTCTAGAAAAAAAAAAAAAAGCAACCAACAGTGGAGCTAGGGAGATGGCTCAGGAGTTAAAGCCCTTGATTGCAAAGCCTACAGCTTGAGTTCAAGTTGTCAGCAGCCCATTTAAAGCTGGACAGGTATTCAATTCATTTGCAGAGGAAAGAGACCTTGGCGCAAGTGAGCATACATACACACACACACACACACACACACACACACACACACAAATAAAATAAAAATAAATAAATAAAAACAGTCTCTGAGGACACACTGCTAAACAGAAAAATCTAAGTGATTCCTGGAGAAAAAATGACACAACTTAAACATGAATAAAAGAGAAGGAATTCAAACTGTATAAGTTCTTGTGTTTTTCATCTAAAACTATAAACCAAGCCAATAAAATCAACACAATTGAAGGCAAGATATTCTGATGACAAGTATTCAGTTACAACATGATCAAATATTAATATCATACTATCAAAACCCAAGCTATTTTATTCTTACTTTTATTCTGCCCTCCCTCTTGTTCTAACTCTCTCTATGAAATACATAATTAACAGGTTTTTTTTAAAGCCTACTTGGTTCAATCCTCCAGCCACCCATGTAAAAGCATAAAGACCTGTGCAAAAAGTGGCTGACTAATCCATATTTTAAATTACATATTTCATGATTTATATTAATAATTTTAAAATATATTGCAAGTAATATCTAGTATTTTATGACAAATATGCATGAGTTTACATAATATACATTTTATATACATATGTACACTTATTTAAAATTCCAGAAATCATAAGGAAACACAAAATATTGAAAGCAGATGAGAAATATTATGAACAATAAAGGGATACTACATAGAAGAGAAATACAACAGAGGCCAGAAACAGTCCAATGAAGATCTCAGTTTAAAGTAAAGCAACATAAAAATACAAAGGGTATATTCACTAGTTATTTGCAAATTATATAAATGAGCCAGAATATCCAGCTTCCTGTTCTATGGTTTCTAAGCAATAAGAAAACAGGAAAACAAAAAATGTGGGCACACACCTTTAATCTCAGCACTTGGGAAGCTCAGGTTACATAGCAAATTAAAGGGCAAGTTCTAGATTTAACAGCAAGAATCTGTCAGAAGAGAGAAAGGGAGATGAAACAGTCCTTTGGGACCTCTCATGACCTATCCTTCAAAAGCTATTCTCTTCTTCCTCAGGAGCTAGAAGGTGACTAAACTACACTTTCCTGCCTCCTTTGTGGTTAAATATGGCCATGTGGAAATCATAAAGTTCTGCCATTTAAAACACATAATTTTCCAGGCAAGGTAGTGCATGCCTTTAATCCTAGCACTCAGAAGGCAGAGGTAGGAGGATTGCTATGAGTTTGAAGCCAGCCTGAGAATACATAGTGAATTCCAGGTCAGCCTGAGCGAAAGCAAGAAAAACTATACACACACAAACAAAATTTGGTGATTTAGCCAGGTGTGGTAGTACATGCTTACAATCTAAACAAATAATAGGTAGAGTCAAAAGGATCAGAAGTTCAAAGACAATCTTGTCTACACAGGAAGTTTGAAACCAGCTTAGTCTATATAGTGAGACCCTGCCTCAAAAAGAAGAAAGAAAGAAAGAAAGAAAGAAAGAAAGAAGAAAGAAAGAAAGAAAGAAAGAAAGAAAGAAAGAAAGAAAGAAAGGGAGAAAATATTGACTTAAGAAATATATAAGTAAATGTCAGGCTAAAGAGATGGCTCAGTGGATTAAATACTTGCAATGAAAGCATGAGTACCTGAGTTCAGATCCAAGACCTGACATAAAAAAGCTGGCATCTGTGACAAGCTTGTGTATTCTCAGTACCGCTATGGCAAGATGGAGACAGGAAAATTTCTGAGAAAGTTTGTGGGCAAGCTGGCCTGGTAAATGGAGCATTGAGTACTAGAGACTCTATTTCAAAATGAGTAGAAGGTGAGAACCTCCGGTGTGTGCTCACACTAACAGAAAAACACACACACATACACATACATATATGCATATGTGATACACATACATACACCAAAATATAAATCTCAATATTAGACAGAATAAGACTAATGCTGTGTGTGTGTGTGTGTGTGTGTGTGTGTGTGTGTGTGTGTGTGTGTCTGTCTGTCTCTCTCTCTCTCTCAAATTAAAAAAAAGGGGGGGGGTGGCTGGAGAGATGGCTTAGTGGTTAAGTTGCCTGCCTGTAAAACCTAATGCCTATTTGAATCTCCAGGTCCCAACATTTAGCCAGACACAAAAGTGATGCAAATGCTTGATGTTGCACATACGCACAAGAGGGCACATGTGTCTAGAATTCGTTCATAGCGGCTAAGAGGCCGAGGCGCACCCATTCTCTCTATCTCTCTCTCTCTCTCTCTCTCTCTCTCTCTCTCTCTCTCTCTCAAAAAAAAAAAGAGTAATGGTTATTACAATTCACAAAAGACTTCCTATTAAGAAAACTCCCTCAATGGGAAGGACTAGGAGACACTACACAAAATATCAGGGGAATAAAGATCCAAGATAAAATATAACGCACTCTTCTACCAAAAAGGGAAGGTGTGTAAGGAATTACTTGCCTTGGGGATCCCCTGGCACTGAAGCTGGAATGAGCAAAAAACATCCTGTAACCACACTACCAACAAGATCAGTTCCAGAGATCTGTAGCCTGGAAACCACCACAAGCCACTGACATAGAACATCGAGAGATCATGATGGAATTTAGAAGGAAGCCAGCTCCCTGACAGCTAGCCATCACAGTGTTGGAGAGTGCTATATAAACTGCTAGGGGAAAATGGACACAAAGGTGGTCAATAAGAAGGGGATCCTAGATGAGTACCCAATGGCTCTCCGATTGGATAAGTGACCCACTCAATGGGAAGGAACTCTTAACTGGTACTGGGAACTGAGTCAGAATCCTGTGCAGATGAGGGTCATGCACTCCAGTGAGAAGCTCCCCTAGTCTTTGAGTAAAATTGAGGATACACTCATCAAAATCTCTCTTACTTAACTACCCTTATCACCTTAACCTATGCTGCTCTCACTCTCCACTGGAGAATCTGTTTTCTCTTTTACAGAAGGCAACAAAAAACAAAATCTATCAACATGACAAGAAAAGATAGCTGACACCATATCATGAGAGGAGCCACCTCTTGCATGAGCCAGGATCCAGGTGACACCACAGAGGAATTAGCTTGTTAAGCCAGAGTGCTGTCCTCAGGGCAAGCCTTACAACCAGTGCCAAGAAGATGATGATAGACACTGAGGACAATCAAGACATATCAAAGGACTGAAGAGATGGGTCAGCAGTTAAGGTACTTGCCTACAAAGCCTAATGACCAGAGTTCAATTCCCCAGTACCCACATAAAACCAGATGCAGAGCCGGAGAGATGGCTTAGCAGTTAAGGCGCCTGCCTCCTAAGCCTAAGAACACTGGTTCCAATCTCTAGCGGTTCCAATCTCCAGGTCCCATGTTTAGCCAGATGCAAAGTGATGCAAGGGTGCAATGCCACACTTGACCACAAGGGGGCGCACGCATCTGGATTTCGTTCTCAGCAGCTGAGAGGCTGCTGGCGCGCCCATCTCTATCCGTCCTCCTTTCCCTCCCTCCCTCCCTCCCCTCCCTCCTCTCTCTCTCTCTCTCTCTCTGTATCTCTCTCAAAAAAAAAAAAAAAAACTTAAAAAAAAAATAGATGCAGACTTGTACGTGTGTCCATTTGCTGCAGCTAGAGGCCTTGGCATGCCCACTCTCTCTATCTCCCTTTTATCTCTCTCTGCTTGCAAATAAATATTTTTAAAATGTATGAAAGCAGAAATCCAGAAGTTGCTGAGAGCTTAACACTAAAGTAGACTTATAACATAGCCATCAAAATCAGAGAACATTGTGAAAAGGGATGGAATAATTTTTTTAAGAGCCACAGGGTGGGAAAGAGTACCTAGAGGCATTGCCACCCCCACAATTACTGACTGCTGCTCTCATAACTCATAACGCATGACCCCATGGTGAATAACCCCACTGAGGAGGCCTTCAGTGGAATAGGGAACGAGAGGAGGGGAATGGGACCAACATATGATTTGTCCATGCTATAAAGTTATAAATTAATAATAAATAAATCCATAGAAAATTTAAAATTTTAATTTGGACATAAATGTTTCCACCCTTTTTGAAAAGACCAAAATGAACTCTTCTGCAAAAAATAACAACAAAAATGGTCAAAGGAGGGAATAAGAATAATAATTTCTATGATTTAAATATTTCAAAACTTCACTACCCAATCCTCAATATCAAGAGTTAGATGACATAAAACTCAATCCTAACCACTGAAGTTTTGAAAGCTAAGGGAAACAGAGCATAGAATATGAGCATTAGTGAGCATTTTCCTACAGGCCTTCAAGAAATACTAAGATAAAGACTATAGAAAAAGCACCAAGTAAAAACCAAATCAATTAACAATGGAAATCTACATAGTAAATGCCTCCAATTCATTATATGAGAAATACATGGCTGGTCCTACAAATGAATTCTTCCATGTACAAACATATAATAAATGCCCCACTGTGCAACTAAGCAAGCACGTGTCATTAGTATGTAAAACTGTTCACAAATGTGTTGTTGCCACACTGGCCCTAATTTCAGAAGCACAAAAAATTATTCTGAAGAAAGTAATACTCTATAAAATTTAAAATCTTTCATCCATGGTTCAAAAAGCAGAAGACAAATATTCATTAAGTCATTTAAAAGATTTGTGAGTTAGTTATTACTCTATTACCTTTATGCATGATTGAACTAAATTACAGGAAAATTAAAGATTTTTTAAAAAATAATTTCCTAACATCATATAAAACATTGTCTTATTATTAAAAATACTTTCATTATATGATTATTGAAGTATTTTAGTATTCATTTTAAAATAAGCTTAGTTATTTTATGTTATGTTACTCATGTTAGAAATAGACTGATAGGAATTACATAACAATTCAAAGATAGACATAACTCCATTTTTTCTCCAAATAAATCAAGAAATATGAAGTCTTAACCTCTATGACTTTTACTTTGTATACTTGCTGGTTTTATTTTGGTTAGTAACAATAAATGAGTAACAACATAATTATTTAAATAATGTCATTAGTTGTCACAAGTGGGGAAAGGCTCCTGTCCAGACCAATTAATTGAAAGTTTTATTTAAAAATAAATCAATGTTTTATAATATAGTAGATATGATAAGCACAAGTATATATCCCAAAACTGCTAATACTAGAGTTGGCAAAATATACCCTGAGGATCTCCACTGAATTTCCATTTGTTTTTTTTTTTTTTTTACTTTTTTTTTTATTTTTTTTTAATTTATATTTTGGAGAGAGACACAGACAGAGAGAGGGAGAGGGAGGCAGATAGAAATGGGCGCACCAGCAGTCTCTCAGCTGTTGTGAACGAAATCGAGATGTTTGCGCCCCCTTGTGGGCAAGTGCGGCATTGCACCCTTGCGTCACTTTGCATCTGGCTAAACGTGGGACCTGGAGATTGGAACCGCTGGAGATTGGAACCAGCGTTCTTAGGCTTAGCAGGCAGGCGCCTTAACTGCTAAGCCATCTCTCCAGCCCTCCATTTGTTTTTTAAAATAAAGTTTTATTGGGAAACATGAATGGTCTTTCAATTATATATGATCCATGCTGTTTCCATAATGCAGCACTTGGCATTTTCAAATGCTTATTTTACAGACCTTCATGGAAAACATTTGCCAACCCCTACCCTATAGTATATTGGAGTCACAAAATAAAAGGAGCTTGGGTCCCTGGATGAATTCACTGAAGAGACCACCTGCCCATCCTGCAATTATAAACTTTCTGAAATGCTGTATAAGAGAAAAAATTCCTAACTGTGGTCTTATACTAGTGGTCTCTCTTTTACAGTTTTTAATACATATTTTAATAATATTTCCTTTATATTTTCACATAACCCCTTGCATACACCATACCACTTTAGCGCACTGCATTAAAACCATTTCAAGTTTATAAATTTTAGCATGTCAGATTCTCTATTATACCTTGGATTACTGAAGGACAAAAAATATCATATTCATCTTTAATACAAATACCATATGGTATTAAATGTGTGATGAATATTTGACTTATAAGGAAAAAGAAGATACAGGATTATTAAAGCTAGAATTATTTCCATCAATCTGTTTTCCTCAGCTCTAGCAAAACGTTTGAGCCTAGGTATTTTAATAAAGAAGTTATTCATCACACAATTTTGTGACCACACAAACACAACACCAGTTTCTGCTCACTTCCAGAGAAGACCTCTTGGCAGATGCATGACTGGAAGATGCATGGGAGAGGAATACAATGATAAGACAGGAAGACGGAGGAGAGGGGCCAGCCTTATTCTCATAACCCTTAGAACCCATAGAACTAAGTAGGATTCCATAAGAAATTCCTGAATCCCTTCAGAGGGCACAGTCTTCAGTGTCCTAATTATCTTCCACACAGCCCTATTTCATTAAAGTTCCATCTCCTCTTAATACTGTTTCATTAGGGATGAAGCATCTAACACTCCTGGAGAACAGCAATATCCAAACCACAGTAGTTTGTAACAAAATTGACTATATTGGCAAAAAAGTAACTTTCATTAATTTCATCAACAAGTATCTGTAAGGCACTTAGGATGTGCAAGGCATTGCTGTAGGAATTAAGATACAAAAATAGAAAACAAAATTACATTTAAAAAATCTGGGTCAGGTGTGGTGGCATATGCCTTTAATCCCAGCACTCAGGAGGCAGAGGTAGGAAGATCTCTGTGAGTTCGAGGCCACCCTGAGACTACATAGTGAATTCCAGGTCAGTCTGGACTAGAGTGAAACCCTACCTCAAAAAATCCAAAAAAAAAAAAAAAATCTGGGCTGGACAGATGGCTTAGCATTTAAGATATTTGCCTGCAAAGCCCAAGGACCTCATTTGGATTCCCCATGAAACACGTAAGCCAGATGCACAAGGTGGTGCATGCGCCTGGCATTCATTTGCAGTGGCTGGAGGCCATGGTATACCCATTCTCATTCTCATTGTGTGTGTGTGTGTGTGTGTGTGTGTGTGTCTTTAGCACTCTCACTCTCTCAAATAAATAAATAAATACATTTTTAAAAAAATCTTTCCTGAGGGCTGGAGAGATGGCTTAGCAGATAAGGCACCTGCCTCCTAAGCCTAAGGAAAACTAGTTCCAAGCCACAGGTCCCACGTTTGGACAGATGCAAAGTGACGCAAAGGTGCAATGCCACACTTAACCACAAGGGGGCGAACACATCTGGATTTCATTCGCAACAGCTGAGAGGCTGCTGGTGCGCCCATCTCTCTCTGTCTCCCTCCCCGCTGTCTGTGTGTGTGTGTGTGTGTGTGTGTGTGTGTGTGTGTGTATGTCCAAAAAAAAAAATCTTTCCTGAGCATCTATTCTAAAAAGGAGATGCCAAAAATTAGGAAAAAATAAAAATGTACCCTTTTATCCCTTATTTAAAAAAAGATAAATGTACCACATCTTTATTATCCATTCATCTGTGGAGGGACATCTAGGCTGGTTCCATTTCCTAGCTATTGTGAATAGAGCAGCAATAAACATGGTTGTGCAAGTATCTCTAAGGTAGTGAGAAAAGACCTCTGGATATATGCCTAGGAGTGCTATAGGTGGATCATATGGTAAATCTATTTCTAGCTATCTCAAGAACCTCCACACATTTACACAATGGAGTTCTATTCAGCGGTAAAGAAAAATGAAATTATGAAATTTGCAGGGAAATGGATGGATCTGGAAAGGATTATACTAAGTGAGGTAACCCACGCTCAGAAAGCCAAACATCACATGTTCTCTCTCATATGTGGATCCTAGCTACCAATGTATAGACTTGTGTGTGAACTGAAACCAAAAATAGGTACCAGAAACCAGTAAGCTGGTAAAAGGCTATAAGGGAGGGAGGAAAGGGAAGGACTTAAGTGTATGGTAATGCACATATATAAGTAGAAGAACTGATTACAGGGAGGGGAATGACCTAAGTGAGGCCATGGGAAGAGAATGCATAAAAGAAGGGCAGGAGGAGGGTCAATCTAAATTCAAGATATTGTGAATAAGACTTATGTAAAATTACTTTTTTTGAATAAGGGCACATCTAGAAGCTGAAGACTGCTACTAGAAAATTTTAAGTACCTGGGATGGGATACCTTCCAGTGAGTTGTTGGCCAAGGAGGTCCCAGTAACCTCCAAAACATTAAAGGCCCTTGCCAAAGCCCTTGGTTACCCTTGAGAAACAGATAGTAAGACCCTATTGCTGAAGACATCTTTTGCCTGAGAGGCAAGGTCACTGAGAAAGCAAGCTGGTGTGGAGCAGAAAACCTTCTCCCTGTAGACCAGCCAACTGAAAGCTGGGAAAAGCTGCACTGCACGCAGCGTATGGGAGACAGAAGTCATCAGCAGTGAAAACAGTGGACGCTGAATATTCAAGCTTGGCCAGACAGGCCCAATGACTGAACGGGTGCAATAGTGGCATGTCTACTCTTGGGGTAACCAACTGCTCCATAATTGGACTGAAGGCCCTCTCTACGGGAGGGAATACATACCTGGTACTGAAAAACCTAAGCAAAAGTCTATGGTAGGTGAGGTCATGAGCCTTAGGGGTATAAGCCTGCTCTTGTCTGACTAAAGGTATATATTATTCCCACCAAGCTGCCCTGAAAGCACTACACTTAATGTTCATATTCACATATTAATGCTACTCTCTCTTCTGGTTAGAGAAGCTTCTCTTTTCAGATGGCAATGACCACTGGGATGACCCAAAAGGCAACATAGTGCTGAGAAGAAGGGCTGGAGGAGTGCCCAGCACTGAAACACCTCTGTCACACCCTCCAAGGCTCAGGGACCATTGCAGAAGAGGGGGCGGATAGAATGGAAGAGCCAAAAGAAGGGTATGACTCCTTACAATGCAACTGCCCAGACAGAAATTGGCCTCGATATCCATGACCTGGCAGTGCCTAGCAATACCTCCACAAGACCCTCAAAATAGAAGAAAAAGACGATGACATCAAATTAAAAGAGAGACTAATGGAGAGAGGGAGGGGATATGACAGAGACTGGAGTTCTAAAGCAGAATGGGGGGAGGGGAGGGAAATATCAGGTGGGTTTTTTTGTATGTAAGTATAAAAATTGTCAATAAAAAATAATAATTAAAAAAAGAAAGGAAGTAACAGACAGGGAAAAGCAATTGAGCTTAGCCAGAGATAGGACAGAAGCCTCTGAAACAAAAATATTGGTGTAAGACCCCTCCCAAAAAAAATTTAAAGGAGTCATACAACTATTTAAGGAAAAGGCACTCACATAAGTAGCAGTACTATAAATTCTGAGGAAGGGTCTTACTTGGTTGTTTAAGAAAGAACAAGATCAGTATGGCCAGAGCAGTGTGAAGGGAAACATGAGAGGAAATAAGGGTGGAGAGGGAACAGAAGGCTTGTGGCTGACCTGTGGGCAAGGGAAAGAACTCTGCATTTTGTCTGAGAAAAATGGAAGGCTTTGGGTGGGAATTCAGTAGAAGAGGGGCAAAATCTGACTGGCTTTTCTTATTTTTTTAAATTTATTTACTTATTAGAGACAGACAAACGGGAAGACAGAGAGAGAGAATGGGCATGCCAGAGCCTATAGCCACTGCAAACAAACTCCAGACGCATGAGCCACCATGTGCATCTGGCTTACATGGGTACTGAGGAATCAAGCCTCAAATCAGGGTCCTTAAGCTTCACAGGCAAGCACTTAACCACTAAACCATCTCTCCAGCCCCGATTGACTGTATTTTATCGATTCATTCTGTCTGTTCGAAAGGAAACAGAACTTGAGGGCTATGTGTCAGGAGCACTGTCGGGAAACCCTGTTGACACAAGAGTTACTTTAAAGTATTATTATGGGCATACTCACTCTTTAGACTCCTGAGTTCTTTTAGTAACATGTTGAACAACTGTGTCATAGCCCGATTCCTCACTCTGATTCTGGTCAGATACACATTTCTCCATTTCTTCTTCAATCATAGATCCCAATGTGTCACATATGTGCTGCCTAAGGTATTTCACAAATTCATAGCTGAAATAAATATTTAAAAAATAAATTCAGTAAATATTGTGAGCTCACTTATCAACCTTATCCAGAAAGGTCTATAACGTGTTTCATTTGTTCCTTTGTCATTAAGGAAACAAATAACAATGAAAACAGATGAGGTTGTAAAAAAAGGGCTATAAATTCACTGCTGGGTGAATTTAAAGTAGACCAGCCAGGATGGAAATCACAGGGAAGATTCCTCAAAAAACTGAAAATAGATCTCTAACCCAGCTCTACCACTCCTTGGTATTCACTCAAAGGACTTGAAGTCAACAAATCACAGGAAATCTTGAACATCAATGTTTATTTATGGTGACACTGTTCACAACAAAACTTAGGAACCAACCTAAATGTGCATCAACAGAGAAAGGGATGAAGACAATGTGGTATATACACAGTGGCATTTTAATTAACCATAAAGAACAAATAATGTTGTTTGCAGGAAAATGGATACGATACACCTGAAGATTATAAGTGAATTAAGTCAATCTCAGAAGGACAAATACTACATGTTTTCCTGCATTTATGGATCCTAAAATTTATAGAGGTACATACAATCAGATCTGTATGACATGAAGAAGAAATAAAATGGCCCAGGGAAACAAGGAGACTTATTAGAGGCGGGGAAGAGGAAAGGGCAGGGGAATATGCTAAAAGAGCATTATATTCTCATATGAAACAAAGTATTTGGTGGAAGGAATATACAACAATTAAGAAAAGATTTTGGGGGGCTGGAGGGATGGCTTAGCACTTAAGGCGCTTGCCTACAAAGCCAAAGGAGCCAGATTCAATACCCCAGGACCCACATTAGCCAGATGCACAAGGTGGCGCATGCATCTGGAGTTTGCAGTGGCTGGAGGCCCTGGCATGCCCATATTCTCCCTCTCCCCCAATCCCTTTCTCTCTGTCAAATAAAAAAAAATAAATTAAAAAAAATATTTTGGGGCCAGGCTTGGTGGCATATGCATATGTAATCCCAGCACTCAGGAGGCAGAGGTAGGAGGATTGCCAGGAGTTCCAGACCACCCTAAGACTACATAGTGAATTCCAGGTCAGCTTCAGCTAGAGCAGACCCTATCTTGGGAAAATACATAAAAGATTTTTGTTTAAAACACAGTTGAAATCACAACACTTATTTAGTATTTTGTTTTGCTGTTTTCTATCTAAAATAATTGGCAAAGATCATCATTTGATGATAATCACAGGGAGGTAGTAAACAAGATGAGGGATGAAGAAAATTTCAGTGGCAGCCCTATCTTTCCAAGTTAGGTACCTCGTCGATTTCTTTCCTAGGCTCTTATCCTCCTATGTGATCCTGAAGGGTATGGAAAGCAGATATTAAAGATCTACATAACTATCCCTGCAGATGAAAAAACAAACACATGTACAGATAATTATGAAAGAATAACCAGCAAAGGGTTAAATTCTCATCACCAGAAGAGTTTTTTTTTTAATTTTTATTTATTTATTTGCAAGCAGAGAGAGAGATAGAAGAGCAGCAGACAGAGAGAATGGGCACGCCAGGGCCTCTAGCCACTGCAAACAAACTCCAGATGCATGTGCCCCTTGTGCATCTAGCTTACATGGGTCCTGGAGAATCGAACCAGGATCCTTTGACTTCGAAGGCAAATGCCTTAACCACTGAGCCATTTCTCCAGCCTGACCAGAAGACTTTTTAAAAGTAGTTATCTTAATTCTACTTTAAATTTTTTTCTGTGTTTATAGAGAGCAGATAATTCAGCATATTGGAAATTATTATTCATAGTTAGGTTTATACTAACAGTAAAATTCATTTGTTAACTCCCGCAATATAAGAAATATGAGAAGGTAAACATGTTACATAATTACTATTTTTAGGAAAAAATTTTGTGAAAATGGACAATAATTGTAATTAATATAATTTAGAAGGGTCTCTCAATTAACAAAGATAATTTAGAATGGGAAAAATATGAACTCAGTACATCTAAGTCATGCAGTTGAAGGTCCACATAGATGCATTACAGATCAAGGTCTTAAGTACCTTATTTCCCATAATTCTGAGTCCATAATAATGCCCACCCAGCACAGTCCTCATTCCAGTTTTCACTACATGACTGAGTGTCTGGTAAAGAACAGACACCTCAGCCAATTGCTGCAGGATTTCATCTTCCTTTCTGTTATTTTACTAAATGTGCTATTCTCCTCGTTACTCTTTACCTGTGCACAGAATGCTATTCACCAAAATACTCACAAACTGTGAGTGCCTCTAACTAACCGGAAGCAGCAAATCTGTCAGAGACACACTGTAGGCCCTAAAGATTCCATGTAGATACTTAAAATGAAGCCATGTAGCATGAAACTAAATGTTCAGGTTGGAGACAAAGGATCTGAGGAGATCAGCAGTCCTGCCCAGCTGTGGACCCTGTGTATTTCACAACCAACCTGCCAGGCCAAATATGTCCACTGCAACAACAACTGAATGTGATGGATAACCAATCACTTTCTGATTGGATTTGAGGCCTACCCCATGGGAGAATTTTCATTCATGGTACTGTAAACCTAGCCAAAAGCCTACAGCTAGGGACATTAGCCCTATGGGGTAACCTACCACTGTCATTATGCAAAAGAGACAGCATGTCAAACTGCCTTCTAAATATCTGTATTTGTTCCCATAGTTTAGTACTACTCAGAGCCTTGATCACAGAAGTTTCTCACTACAACTGGCAGTGGTTAATTCAGAGTTGCATAGCTGGTAAAATAGCTCAGAATAGTGACAACCGTGTGCTCAGCCTCAAACTGGAAGTCTACACCATGCCTCTAGGGCTTGGAGAACCTCGCAAAAGAGAGGGCAAGGTGAATGTAAGTACAGGAAAGTAGGGAGAAGAGCTGGGAAACACTGTTTTCTGGATACAATATGGCAGTTACAGTTATGAGTTCATAGTAGCTGTGGTTTCTTCACAATGCTGAGTCTGTCAATACAACAGCCAGAGGGGCAAAAGAGAAGGCTCACCGGATAAAGGTACTTGGTTACAAAACCTACCAAGCCAGGTTTTTGATTGCTCAGTACCCATTTAGAGCCAGATGCACGAACTGGCACATACATCTAGAGTACTGTTTGCAGTGGCAAGAGGACATGGTGCACCTGTTCTCATTCTATAAATAAATAAATAAAATATTTTTTAAAAAAATCTCTTCAACACATAATACACACATGATATCAACATAATGAAAGCAAAGTACTCTTGTGTTTCTCTTCTCTCCCTCAGTATTTGTTTCCATTCTTTAAAAAGAGGAGAATTTGGATCTTTTAGAGTACGTGTACAGTTTAAGACTAATAATAAAAAGGGAAAAAAGTGCTAAAGAGATTTCTCAGTGGTTAAGGCACTTGCCTGCAATGCTTAGTGGCCCTGGTGCAGTTCCCCAGTACCCACATAAAGCCAGATGCACACAGTGTTGCATGCGTCTGGAGTTTGTCTCCACTGGCAAGACATTCTCATTCTTTCCCTCCCTCTTTCTCTCTCTCTTCCTCTCCGTTTCTCCTTCCCTCCCTCTCTCCTCTCTCCTTGAAAATAAACATTTTTTAAAATTTTTTTTTATTTATTTATTTGAGAGAGAGAGGGGAAGAGAGAACAGGCACACCAGGGCCTCCAGCCACTGCAAACAAACTCCAGACCCATGCGCCTCCTTGTGCGTCTGGCTTACGTGGGTCCTGGGGAATAGAACCTTAGGTTTCGCAGGCAAACGCCTTAACTGCTAAGCCGTTTCTCCAGCCCACAAATTTCTTTTAAAGGAAGAGGAAGGAGGGCAAGGAAAGAGGAAAGAGAAGAAAGAACAAGAGGAAGAAGCAGTGACAAGAGAACAGAAAGGAGCTAGCAGCTCTATGGGACAAATCCTCACTAGAATCCTACTACCTATGCTGGCTACATGTTCTCCCACTTGATTCTATTATGCTACCTGAAATTACACCATTTATGGACTCAGTTGTCATAAAAAAATATTCTTATGAAAATGCTAATATCCCAGAAACCCCAGTATACCCTACAAGCTTTTTAAATAACACTATTTTTCTTGATAATAATAGGAAAACATAAGGAGGATTAAAGAAACCAGTGTTCTGACAGTGGAGACAGAAAGAACACCACCACCCAAGGATAAACCCCCGGAAGTAAGATGCACCTGAGATGCTTAAGAACAACTGGGTAATAATAGCAAACAGAAACAGAAATACCTAAACTAATGATCTTTAAGATCCCATCTGTTTCTGAAATAGACATTCCTCTTTCCTCTGTCTACATAAAAGTCTTCTCTCAAGACACATCTTAGGCTACCACAGCTAATAAATACATGAATTCTAATTACTTTTAAAACTGCAACATCTTAAACTACATTTAGAATATTAAATCTTACTTTAAGACTATAACCAACCATTAATTTGGAGTCTGGACTGTTTCACACAAACCACAAATTAATCTTTTTAGGAAACAGTAACAACTAATCATATGCAATCAGTAAGAATTTATTTGATCTACCTAAAGAATTCTTAATGCAGTGAATATTACAGTATTATAAGGCACTAACTTCTGAGAAGATAAATGATCTCAATTTTAGCTTGAATAACTTTTTGTAGCCTTAAACACTTACATTAAAAACTGAAGAAAAAAAAAAGCCGGGTGTGGTGGCACACACCTTTAATCCCAGCACTTTGGAGGCAGAGGTAGGAGGATTACCATGAGTTCAAACCAACCCTGAGACTACGTAGTGAATTCCAGGTCAGCCTGAGCTAGAGCTAGAGTGAGAGACCCTACCTTGAAAAAAAAAAAAAAAAGAAAGAAAGAAAGGAAGGAAGGAAGGAAGAAAGAAAAAAATGCTCCAAATTAATGAGCTAAGATTTTGGGGGAAAAAAAGACTAAAAGGTTTCTCGAGAAGGAAAAAAGAAGTAAAATTAAGAAAAATTAAAATCAACCTCCCACATACATACATGATCAATCATGAAGAGAAGGCATAATGAGAAACAATAGCATAAAAGGGATATAACCACAAATACTAGAAATGTTTAAAAAATGATATTAATGAAAACTTTTTAAGTCAATGAGTTTGAAAATTTAGATAAAATCAAAAACTTCCCAAAACATAAACCCAGCAAAAACGGACTCATTTACTTTCTTTTAAAACAAATACATCATGTGAAATAAAAAATTAGAAATGAAACCCCAAATTCAATCTTGATGTGATTAGCTAACAAACCATTAGGGACCAAATGTATCTGAGAAGGTTCCAAATTTTCTATATTATATTCTTTAAATAATAAATCCATACCAATAAAAGCTGATCTCTAGTTTCTCTAAAATAAAGAACATCAACATCCAACTAATGCTATCAGTAGTGGATTTACTGAGGAAATAATTAGACACAAAAGAACCATATAATTAACAACAGACTGCAACCTGGGCATGTAACCCATCACTCAGAAGACTGAAGTAGAACAGACAATCAAGACCAACCTGGGGCTACATAGGAAAACAGTCTCACAACACATGTGTGTGTTAAAGAAATTAGAAATTCTACAAGGATTCTTTCCATCCTTTTTTTAAATCCCCTTGAGAATCTGATGAAATGACTGCCCCATGAAACTAATAAACACAACCTTTGGAAAACCGTAAAGGATTCACAGACCTCACAATGCTCATATGGGATACTGGTAGAAGTTCCCTCAGTATCCAAGAGCCAGTAAAAGCAACATCAAATGTCTGGTGTGTCCAAGGCCCTGAGTTCCATCCTTAGTGCCAGAAATATATTAATTAACAGTAAATGGCTAGATAACAAGAAAAAAAAATTTTTGGTTTTTCGAGGTACAGTCTCGCTGTAGCCCAGGCTGACCTGGAATTCACTATGTAGTCTTAGGGTGGCCTCAAACTCACAAAGATCCTTCTACCTCTGACTCCAAAGTGCTGGGATTAAAAGCATGTGCCACCATGCGAGGCTATAACAAGAAAAATTTTCAGTGCCATTTGCGTAAAACTAAAATAAAATGCAAAACAGGGCATAGCGGCACATGCCTTTAATCCCAGCACTTGGAAGGCAGAGGTAAGAGAACTGCCATGAGTTCAAAGCCACCCTGAGACTACAGAATGAAATCCAGGTCAGCCTGGCCTAAAGTGAGAGCCTACGTTGAAAACAAAAAAAAGTATAAAATTCAAATACTTAACTTGAATTTGTTACTATTAATCATAGTGAGGGAAACTCAATAAATTTTCAAATTGAAAGGTTTAATAAAAGTTACAGGAACAAAAGTCAAAAGGTAAATACAGGTCTCTGTATACAACTTCAAGATCTTTAAAGCTTTAAAATAAGTCTATCAAGATCTTCCTCAAATGGCACCTCCCAAACTTCTTTTCTATACTGCTCCTAACTGTGCGCAATCATTTTATGAATGTGTCAAGGACATTTACAATGTGCCTTACCTCTTTCTGGGAACTTTATTGCAAATAAACTCACTGCAAGACAGCACTCCCTTGCAGTGTGAGCGGTGGACTACAGAAAGCAGTGAGACAAAAGCTCAGCACGGGAACAGAGATCTGGGGGGGGGGGGGGATACTTGTTTTGGGGTTGACAGGAATTTCTTTTAAGTGGCAAAGTTGTTTTTTCAAGAACATGCCTAATTTACAGTTAATGCTCTTCTGTTATTCGGGAGAAAAATTTGTATAATTACGATAAGCAAAACTAGACAAGAGTCAGAGACTAGAAAAGTATTTTAAAACATGATAAATTCGGCTTCGGGACATATATGGGGAAAAATGAACCCTCAACTAGCTACTTTAACAAGTCATCAAATGCAAATTTTTTATCCAACGACATTTCCATCTTTCGATGATTTGCTTAAAAACTTAAAAGCAGTTTTACTTGTGGAAATTTTCATCAGTTTCCTCCAGTCGTAGGAGAATCTCCTCGGCGCACTCCAGGGAGGGAGCACCGGTGATTTTCTCCTTCACACTCTGGAACAACTGCCTCAGCATCGCCTGCAGCACCGGCTCGTCCTCGCTCGGGAACTGGGCCATGGTCCTCGGTGGGAATCAAACCCCGCTGCCGGCACTGCGGGGCCGCCGCGGACGCCACACGCCGCGCACTGCGCACGCGCGCCATCCTACACGCAGCGTCGTTCCCTAGGAAACCGCGGCAGGAGCGGGGGGGGGGAGGGCGGAGCCTCGGCTGTGACGTTGTTAGGGAGAAAACAGAGCTACGGCAATCGGCTGAGGCCCGGCCTGCAGCGCTGCTCCGCCGAGGGGCCTGATGGGAGAACGCCCCCGCGTTGCGTGACGTCGGCGCGTGACGTCAGCCTGTCGCCGCGGCTTCCTTGGGGCGGGGCGCCACAATTTAGATACTTGGAGGAGGAGCCTCCTCCCTGTGGAGGTCTGTCAGATTTAGGAAGGCAGATGCAGAAGAAAGGGAAAGCGCTGGGAGAGAAGGGGTGAATGAATAAATGAAAGCTGGGCCTGGAGAGATGGCTTAGTGGTTAAGCGCTTGCCTGTGAAGCTTAAGGACTCCGGTGTGAGGCTCGATTCCCCAGGATCCCCGTAAGCCAGATGCACAGGGAGGCGCATGCATCTGGAGTTCCTTTGCAGTGGCTGGAGGCCCTAGCGCGGCCATTCTCTCCCTCTCTCTCTCTCTCTCTCTCTCTCTCTCTCTCTCTCTGTTGCTCTCAAATAATTTTCTTTTAAAAAGAAAGAAAAGAAAAAGAAAAAAGAAAGCTAGGATCTGGGAAGTAAGAGGAGCTGTTGAAGTGCTGAGTGCGTGCTGTTCTTCCTCGGCTGAAACTCCGTGTTGAGCCCGCCTGGGGCCTAGTAGATGAACTGGTGCAGGAGAAATGCTGCCTGTGGAGACTGTGGAAACCACAACATTTGTTTTTAACCCAAGGTGAGTTGAAAAACAAAATAGGAGCCGGGCGTGGTGGCGCATGCCTTTAATCCCAGCACTCGGGAGGCAAAGGTAGGAGGATCCCCATGAGTTCAAGGCCACCTGAGACTACAGAGTAAATTCCAGGTCAGCCTGAGCTAAATGAGACCCTACCTTGAAAAACCAAAAAAAAAAAAAAAAACAGGGCTAGAGAGATGGCTTAGCCGTTAAGGCGCTTGCCTGCAAAGCCAAAGAACCCAGGTTCGACACCTTAGACGCCAAGTAAGCCAGATGCACAAGGTGACTCGTGTCTGGAGTTTGATTCCAGTAGCTATGGGTGCTGGCACGCCAATATATTCATATTCTCTCTTTAATTTAAAAAAAAAAATCCTGAAGCCTGAGAGTATACAGTAGTCCTGTATTTTGACTTAGGGGCAGAAAGATGAAGAGGTTTTGACCACATCTGAAGAGGTCATGCTTGACAAAGGTTACAGAGAGTCTAGCCCATGGCCCAAGGGATACCACATGCATCCCATGATGCAGTTCACGTGAATGCACCCAGCACATTAGTAGATGAAAACACTGGCACAAAGCACCTGACCTAAAGCAGCTGGTGGATGGTAAGCGTTTATTTTAGCTTACTATCTTGAGGGAAGCTCCATGAAGTCAGGGAAAAGGTGGCATGAGCAGAAGGTGCACATAGACTCTGCCACAGCAGATGGAAACATCAGCAGGACAGTGAGCCCCACACTGCCAAGAGAGACTGCTACAAAGCCCCTAAGCTAGGCCCAACAACATCTCCTCCAGTAAAGCTCCAATTCCCAAATTACCATTAGCTAGGGACCTAACATTCAGAATACATGAGTTTATGTAGTTAATTCAAATCACCACACCCTGACAGATGTTTATCCTAGGATGCTAGACAATTGGATTCTACAAAGACTTTAGGGGATATATATATATATCACTGTGTAAGATATCCATGGTGTAAGCTATCTATAGTGGATAATCATTCTAATTTTATCTACTTCAGAAACTATTTCTCTAGATACAATTTCTGTTCTAGGTAAATCCGCAGAACATAATCTTGTCCATACTACAAAAAGCCATCTATTCAGAGTATTAGGAGGAGATAACAATATCTATAGAACAATCCTACACCACTGATGACTGATTCAATACCAATAAGTACCCCTTATTCAGCCACATATTTTACTCACCTGTACAGTTCAAATATACTTCACACATTAGCCAGAAGGAAAAGTATATTGCCATGGTGACTCTAGCATTATCTTTATTCATAAAGGTTGTTCTTCACCTTATTGTCTCATCTACATTTGTTGTAGGAAACTTCTCCCCTGAGGAGATGTGAACACACATCTCCCCCAGGTACCGCACAGAACAGACCAAAGCACAATTACACCAAAACCGGTTTTGGTGAGCCAATGAGTTTACTGAGGTTACTTACAGAGTAGGGTGAGGGGTTTCTTGAAGAAGCATGGGTGATGCAAGGGCAGCTGTATCATCACAAAGTCCCATCCCATCGTGGATGGGGAACCTCATATAAGCTGAATCATGAAGTAACCTAAGCCCCTGAATAACATTAAGAAGATGCACCCCAGCCTGGAGAGATGGCTTAGCGTTTGCCTGCAAAGCCAAAGGACCAAGGTTCAATTCCTCAGGACCAATGTAAGCTAGATGCACATGGTGGTGCATGCATCTGGAGTTTGATTGTAGTTGCTGGAGGCCCTGGCATGCCCATTCTTTCTCTCTCACCCTCACTCTAAGTAAATAAAATTAACTTTAAAAAAAGAAGTCCTCACCCCATCCTGGTTGACAACCTCATTGAAGCTGCAACATGAGTCCCACTTCCAGTTAATTGTCCACCTCTTATATAATCTAGCTTTTTCCCCCAAGATCTATCACAGCTGGAGGGAAGGCAAGTAGGCACAATTTCTCTAACTTCAGGTGAGGGTCTTTTGTCTCTCCCTCCATTAGGGAGTTGTCAATGGCTCCAGTAGTGTTATGATAAACATAGTATCACAGTGTTCTCTTCCAATGCTATCATAACTAACTAAAAAGCGTTCTTTACATCAAGATGACTTCATATTATACACAGTGGGAAAAATTTGTGAAAAATAACATATTGGAACTAAGGTGTGGTGGCGCATGCTTTTTTTTTTTTTTTTTTTTTTTTTTTTTGAGGTACAGTTTCACACTAGCCCAGGCTGACCTGGAATTCACTATGTGGTCTCAGGGTGACCTCAAACTCACGGTGATCCTCCTACCTCTGCCTCCTGAGTGCTGGGATTTAAGGCATATATCCAGAGGACTCTTCTCACTATCTTAGAGATACTTGCACAACCATGTTTATTGCTGCTCTATTCACAATAGCTAGGAAATGGAACCAGCCTAGATGTCCCTCCACAGATGAATGGATAATAAAGATGTGGTACATTTACACAATGGAGTTCTACTCAGCGGTAAAGAAAAATGAAATGATGAAATTTGCAGGGAAATGGATGGATCTGGAAAGGATTATACTAAGTGAGGTAACCCAGGCTCAGAAAGCCAAACATCACATGTTCTCTCTCATATGTGGATCCTAGCTACAAATGTATACACTTGTATGTGAACTGGAACCAAAAATAGGTACCAGAAACCAGTAAGCTGGTAAAAGGCTATAAGGGAGGGAGGAAAGGGAAGGACTTAAGTGTATGGTAATGCACATATGTAAGTAGAAGAACTGATTACAGGGAGGGGAATGGCCTAAGCGAGGCCATGGGAAGAGAATGCATAAAAGAAGGGCAGGGGGAAGGTCAATCTAAATTCAAGATATTGTGAATAAGACTTATGTAACCCTACTTTTTTGAATAATGGCACATCTAGAAGCTGTAGACTGTTACTAGAAAAATTTCAGTGCCTGGGATGGGATACCTTCCAGTGAGTTGTTGGCCAAGGAGGTCCCGGTAGCCTCCAAAATATTAAAGGCTTTTGCCAAAGCCCTTGGTTTCCCTTGAGAAACAGATAGTAAGACCCTATTGCTGAAGACATCTCTTGCCTGAGAGGCAAGGTCACTGAGAAAGCAAGCTGGTGCTGAGCAGAAAACCTTCTCCCTGTAGACCAGCCAACTGAAAGCTGGAAAAAGCTGCACTGCATGCAGCCGTATGGGAGACAGAAGTCATCAGCAGTGAAAACAGTGGACGCTGAATATTCAAGTTTGGCCAGACAGACCCAATGACTGAATGGGTGCAATAGTGGCATTTCTGCTCTTGGGATAACCAACTGCTCCATAACTGGACCCAAGGCCCTCTCTATAGGAAGGAATACATACCTGGTACTGAAAAACCTAAGCAAAAGTCTGTGGCAGGAGAGGTCATGAGCCTTAGGGGTATAAAGCCTGCTCTTGTCTGACTAAATGTACATATTATTCCCACCAAGCTGCCCTGGGGGCACTACACTTAATGTTCATATTCACATATTAATGCTACTCTCACTTCTGGTTAGAGAAGCTTCTCTTTTCAGATGGCAATGACCACTGGGATGACCCAAAAGGCAACATAGTGCTGAGAAGAAGGGATGGAGGAGTGCCCAGCACTGAAACACCTCTGTCACACCCTCCAAGGCTCAGGGACCATTGCAGAAGTGGGGGTGGATAGAATGGAAGAGCCAAAGGAAGGGTATGACTTCTTACAATGCAACCACCCAGACAGAAATTGGCCTCGATATCCATGACCTTGCAGTGCCTAGCAATACCTTCGCAAGACCCTCAAGAATAGAAGAAAAAGATGATGACATCAAATTAAAAGAGAGACTAATGGAGAGAGGGAGGGGATATGATGGAGACTGGAGTTCTAAAGTGGAATGGGGGGAGGGAGGGAAATATCATGTGATTTTTGTATGTAAGTATAGAAGTTGTCAATAAAATAAAAAATAAAAAAAACTACTTTGAGATTCCATATTACTCCTGTCAGAATGGCTACCATCAAGAAAACAAATGACGATAAGTGTGGGCGAGGATGCAGAAAAAAAGAGGAACACTCTGCACTGTTGGTGGGAATGTAATCTGGTCCAGCCATTGTGGAAATCAGTGTGGAGGTTGTTGAGACAGCTAAAAACAGATTTACCATTTGATCCAGCTATAGCAATCCTAGGCATATATCCAAATGACTCTTCTCACTCACTACCTTAGAGATACTTGCACAACCATCTTTATTGCTATTCTATTCACAATAGCTAGGAAATGAAATCAGCCTAGATGTCCCTCAACAGATGAATGGATAATAAAGATATGGTACATTTAGACAATGGAGTTCTATTCAGTGGTAAAGAAAATGAAATTATAAAATTTTCTGGGAAATGGATAGATCTGGGAATTATTATAGTAAGTGAGGTAACCAAGGCCCAAAAAGCCAAACATTGCATGTTCTCTGTCATGTGTGGATCCTAGTTACAAATGTATAGACTTGCGTGTAAGCTGGAAGCAAAAGTAGCAGAGGGCAGTAAGGTAGAAAAAGGTTATAAGGAGGGAGGAGAAAGAGAGACTTAAGGGGATGGTAAAGTATATATGAAAGTAGAAGAACTGATTACAGGCAGGGGAAAGGCCTAAATTAGGCCAGGGAAGAGAATGTGTAAAAGAAGGGCAGGGGAGGGTCAATCAAAATTCAAGATATTGCTGGTTGTGCAAGGTCACTGAAAAATAGGGCTGGCAGAAAACCTTCCCTGTGACCAGGCATTTGAAAGTTGGAAAAGCTGACACTGCATGCAGATTCTCCAGGTTCAGAAGCCAGATGCAGCAGTGCACAAACAGTGGAGTTTGTGAATATGGCAAATCCCTTACAGACAGGCTCAGTTTCTCTCTCTCTCCCCCTCTAGTGTCTCTAATAAAAATAAATAAATAAAATAAAATGCTCTAATAATTGAAAAAGAACAGGGCTGGGAGTTGGCTTAGCGATTACTGAAAACCTAAGCCTAAGAACACTAAGGCAATCTTAGGTCCCATGTGCATGCCAGATGCTAAATGCATATACTATTCAATACCGCCTTGACCAGAAAATACTACGCATCTGGGTTTCGTTTGCAGCAGCTATTAATGTGCTCACATCTCTATCTGTCTTCCTCTCCCTCTCTTTCTGTCTCACTCCAAAATAATAATAATAATAATAAAATAAAATAAAAAATAAAACCCAAACTGCCCAGCCAGGAAACATCCTTTAACCCCCTTCAAGGCAGGGTGTGGAGGATCGCTGTGAGGGGGCAGATAGAATGGAAGACTACATAGTGAATTCCACAATGCAACTGAGCAGACAGAAATTGGCTTGAAAAAAACTCCATGAACCTTGGATGGTTGGGAGGTTCAGGCAAGAAGATTGCCATGTGTAGAAGTAAAGATGATGACAGACCTGTCTCAAAAAGAGGGCTGGAGAGGGAGGGGTTTAAAGCTGCAGAGTGAGTTGACACAGATTCAATTCCCAGTACCGTATAATGCCAGATCCACCAAATTTTGCATGTGTATATGTTTTGTTGTCAGTGGCACTTTAGAGTTTTAAAATCCATTGAACTACCCCAGAGAACTCTGCTTGCAAAAAAAAAGATGGAAAAAACAGAAAAAATAATGAAACATCATCATTGTCAGGAAATGGCAAATTAAACCACTTTGAGATTCCATTTCACTAGTGGATAATAAAGATGTGGTACATTTACACAATGAAGTTCTATTCAGTGGTAAAGAAAATGAAATTATGAAATTTGCAGGGAAATGGATGGATCTGGAAAGGATTATACCAAGTGAGGTAACCCAGGCTCAGAAAGCCAAACGTCACATGTTCTCTCTCATATGTGGATCCTAGCTACCAATGTATAGACTTGTGTGTGAACTGGAACCAAAAATAGGTACCAAAACCAGTAAGCTGGTAAAAGGGAGGGAGGGAGGAAAGGGAAGGACTTAAGTGTATGGTAATAAACATATGTAAGTAGAAGAACTGATTACAGGGAGGGGAACAGCCTAAGCGAGGCCATGGGAAGAGAATGCATAAAAGAAGGGCAGGGGGAGGGTCAATCTAAACTCAAGATATTGTGAATAAGACTTATGTAAACCTACTTTTTTGAATAAGGGCACATCTAGAAGCTGTAGACTGTTACTAGAAAATTTCAGTACCTGGGATGGGATACCTTCCAGTGAGTTGTTGGCCAAGGAGGTCCCGGTAGCCTCCAAAACATTAAAGGCTTTTGCCAAAACCCTTGGTTTCCCTTGAGAAACAGATAGTAAGACCCTAGTGCTGAAGACATCTCTTGCCTGAGAGGCAAGGTCATTGAGAAAGCAAGCTGGTGTGGAGCAGAAAACCTTCTCCCTGTAGACCAGCCAACTGAAAGCTGGAAAAAGCTGCACTGCATGCAGCGTATGGGAGACAGAAGCCATCAACAGTGAAAACAGTGAACGCTGAATATTCAAGCTTGGCCAGACAGGCCCAATGACTGAATGGGTGCAATAGTGGCATGTCTACTCTTGGGGTAACCAACTGCTCTATAATTGGACTGAAGGCCCTCTCTACAGGAGGGAATACATACCTGGTACTGAAAAACCTAAGTAAAAGTCTATGGTAGGTGAGGTCATGAGCCTTAGGGGTATAAGCCTGATCTTGTCTGACTAAATGTATATATTATTCTGACCAAGCTGCCCTGAAAGCACTACACTTAATGTTCATATTCACATATTAACACTACTCTCACTACTGGTTAGAGAAGCTTCTGTTTTCAGATGGCGATGACCACTGGGATGACCCAAAAGGCAACATAGTGCTGAGAAGAAGGGATGGAGGAGTGCCCAGCACTGAAACACCTCTGTCACACCCTCCAAGGCTCAGGAAACATTGCGGAAGAGGGGGCGGATAGGATGGAAGAGCCAAAGGAAGGGTATGACCTCTTACAATGCAACTGCCCAGACAGAAATTGGCCTCAATATCCATGACCTTGCAGTACCTAGCAATACCATCGCAAGACCCTCAAAGTAGAATAAAAAGATGATGACATCAAATTAAAAGAGAGACTAATGGAGAAAGGGAGAGGATGTGACGGAGACTGGAATTTTAAAGTGGAATGGGGGGAGGGGAGAGAAATATCAGGTGGGTTTTTTTCTATGTAAGTATAAAAGTTGTCAATAAAAAATAATAATTAAATAATAAATACTTGTTTAGCATCCATTACCCCAATGTGACACTACACCTAGTGGGACAGACAGACTCGACGATCACCAACATGCTATGGTGACTGAGACATGTAGGCCAATAAGTAAGATGCATGAACTATTGTTATATGAAATAATAATATTTTGAACTAGTATCTCAGTATGTATCCCAGGATAGCACTGGATTTATGGTAATCCTCCTGCCTCATCCTCTTGAGTTTTAGAATTACAGATATGTGCCACCAGGCCTGGCTGCAGAATATTCCTTTATTCCTTACCTCACAGTCTGTCTTCATGCCTCCCACTTATGATATATAACTTGATCTGTTACCTGAGGAAAACGAACATAAGTCACTTTACCTGTCATTATATAAATGTTTTAATTCATATTTTTTAGAAAGGTAAATATTACTAGGGAAATGGTGTACTGATGTCTGTGTAAATGGAGCATGACACAATAGAATATAGTAGAACAAGTCCTCCCTGACACTCTAGATTGTGGGTCTCCATGACTCCTCATTACAATTGTCAGGGCCAGAAAAATCCTCAAGGCCACACACACACACACACACACACACACACACACACAAAACTAAATGAGAAAAACAAAAAGGATTTGGGCTCATGGTTCAGAGGATTCCATTCATCATGAAAGGAAGAGGGAGTGTGATGGAACACTACTGCTAACCTCAGGGACCCAGGAATCAGAGGGGAAAAAATGCATCCAGGAAGGGGCCAGGGCAAAATGTAGCCCTGAAGAAAGGCCTTCAGTGACCTACTTTACCAAAATTCCTACTTTTCATGCCAAAATAAGATTAATCCAGGGACTGGGAGATGGCTTAGTGGTAAAGGCTCATGCTTGCAAAGCCTAAGTACCCAGGCTCAATTCCCCACTGCCCGTGTAAGCCAGATGCACAAGGTAGCACTTGCATCTGGAGTTCATTTGCAGCAGCTAGAGGCCTTGGCATGCCCATTCTTTCTATCTGCTTCTCTCTCTCTCACACACACACACAAATAAATAAATTAAATAAATAAATAATCTGCTGATTAGAATTCCATATTACTCCTGTCAGAATGGCTACCATCAAGAAAACAAATGACGATAAGTGTGGGCGAGGATGCAGAAAAAAAGAGGAACACTCTGCACTGTTGGTGGAATGTAATCTGGTCCAGCCATTGTGGAAATCAGTGTGGAGGTTGTTGAGACAGCTAAAAACAGATTTACCATTTGATCCAGCTATAGCAATCCTAGGCATATATCCAAATGACTCTTCTCACTCACTACCTTAGAGATACTTGCACAACCATCTTTATTGCTATTCTATTCACAATAGCTAGGAAATGAAATCAGCCTAGATGTCCCTCAACAGATGAATGGATAATAAAGATATGGTACATTTAGACAATGGAGTTCTATTCAGTGGTAAAGAAAAATGAAATTATAAAATTTTCTGGGAAATGGATAGATCTGGGAATTATTATAGTAAGTGAGGTAACCAAGGCCCAAAAAGCCAAACATTGCATGTTCTCTGTCATGTGTGGATCCTAGTTACAAATGTATAGACTTGCGTGTAAGCTGGAAGCAAAAGTAGCAGAGGGCAGTAAGGTAGAAAAAGGTTATAAGGAGGGAGGAGAAAGAGAGACTTAAGGGGATGGTAAAGTATATATGAAAGTAGAAGAACTGATTACAGGCAGGGGAAAGGCCTAAATTAGGCCAGGGGAAGAGAATGTGTAAAAGAAGGGCAGGGGGAGGGTCAATCAAAATTCAAGATATTGCTGGTTGTGGTGGTGCACGCCTTTAATCCCAGCACTCGGGAAGCAGAGGTAGGAGGATTGCCATGAGTTTGAGGCCACCCTGAGACTACATAGTTAATTCCAGGTCAGCCTTGGCCAGAGTGAGAACCTACCAGGAAAAACAAAAACAAAACAAAACAAAAAAAAATTCAAAGTATTCTGAATAAGACATATGAAAACCTACTTTTTCGAATAATGACACATCCAGAAGGTATAGATTGTTTCTAGAAAATTTTCAGTGCCTGGGATGGGATACCTTCCAGTGAGTTGTTGGCCAGGGAGGTCCTTGTTGCCCCCCAAACATTACAGGCTATTGCCAAGGCCCTTGGTTTCCCTTGAGAAACAGATGGTATGACCCTATTGTTGAAGACTTCACTTGCCTGAGTGGCAGGGTCACTGAGAAATCAAGCTGATGCTGAGCAGAAAACCTTCTCCCTGTAGAACAGCCAACTGAAAACTGGGAAAAGCTGCACTGCATGCAGCCATATGGGAGACAGAAGTCATCAGCAATGAAAACAGTGGACACTGGCAACCTCAAGTTGGGCCAGACAGTCGAAATGACCGAATGGGTGCAATAGTGGCATGTCTACTGTGGGGGAAACCAACTGCTCTCTAATTGGACTGAAGGCTCGCTCCATGGGAAGGAAGACATGCCTGGTACTGAAAAAACTAATCAAAAGACTATGGCAGGGGAGGTCATGAGCCTTAAGGGTATAAAGCCTGCTCTTGTCTGGCTAAATGTAAATACTATTCCCACCAAACTGCCCTGAAAGCATTACACTTAATGTTCATAATCATATATTAATGCTACTCTCACTTCTTGTTAGATAAGCTTCTCTTTTCAGATGGCAATGACCACTGGGATGGCCCAAAAGGCAACATAAAGGTGAGAAGAAGGGACGGAGGAGTGCCCAGCACTGAAGCATCTCTATCTCACCCTCCAAAGCTCAGGGTCCATTCCAGAAGAGGTGGCAAAAGAAGGTAAGAGCCAAAGGAAAGGTATGACTCCTTACAAAGCAACTTTCCAGACAGGAATTGGCCTCAATATCCATGACCTTGCAGTGCCTAGCAATACCTGCACAAGCCCCTCATAATAGGAGAAAAAGATGATGACATCAAATTAAAAGAGAGACTAATGGAGA
The DNA here is from genome assembly GCA_036365145.1 of Orientallactaga sibirica. Taxonomy (NCBI): domain Eukaryota; kingdom Metazoa; phylum Chordata; class Mammalia; order Rodentia; family Dipodidae; genus Orientallactaga; species Orientallactaga sibirica. The sequence goes on from JAEOAD010000240.1 coordinate 5,379,118, forward strand.
GAAGGAGGGGATATGATTGAGAGTGGGGTTTTGAAGGGGAATGGGGGATGAAGGGAAATATCATGGTTTATTGTCTGTAAGTATAAAAGTTGTCAATAAAAATAAAAATAAAAAATTTGTAGGCATGGAACAATCTTTTTAAAATATATTTTATATATTTATTTGAGAGAGACAAAGTCAGATATACATAGAGAGAAAGACAAAATGGGCACTCCAGGGCCTCTAGCCACTGCAAATGAACTCCAGAACCATGTGCCACCTGTGCATCTGGCTTTTGTGGGTATTGGGGAATCGAGCCTGGAACCTTCAGCTTCACAGGCAAGCACCTTAATCACTAAATCATCTCTCCAGACCCAATCTTTTGAATGAGAGATTTTTCTGTGTGTATCTCAAGATGTTTGGTACTGCTATCTACACTACAGATGTCAGTAAGTACTTTCTAGTCATTGTAATGACAACATTGCCAAATGCAGTTTAAATGCCTCCTAGGAAAGAAGAGAACTGCACAAAATGAGAACTAGTATTCTATGTATTCCATAGCAAAATATACCACAGTAGGAAGGAAAACTGTAGCTCCATTTCTAGGGAAGTTGTTGTGGATATGCAAAATATGTTACTGCAATTCCATTACCTATATTATATATTTAAAGGCAAAATAAATTCAACTAGCCATGCAATTAATTTTTATTTCAATGTGAACTTTAATAAGATTGTTAAGTTCCTTAAAATTTCTTTCCTTTGAGTTTTTTTTAAATTAAAGAATCCCCAAATAGTGATAAAGCAAAAAAGTAAAATATAAAATATTGATCTGAATGATTAAGCATTTCAAATTAGTGACATCACCAAATAGTAGACAGAAGAATTTCATTATCATATAATAAAGGACAGTAGATATATAAAAATAAATCGTCAACCACAATTAAAATCTGCAATACTCAAGCTAAACCAGGTATGGTAACACACTCCTGTGATCCTAGCATTCAGGAGTCTAAGGCAAGATTATGAGTTTGAGATCAGCCTGGCCTACATTGCAAGATGTTGTTTCATATATAGCCCACATGAGATAACACAGATTCACTTAAATCTATAAAATCAGCAGAGTTTAATGAATAAATAATATTCAATGAATGATTAGCATAATTCTGGTGCTGGCAGGAATGTAAAAAGAAAAGCTATGGGGAAAGAGTTTTTTGATTATACTAACAACTTTTGATTTAGTAATTGTATTTTGTAGACTCTGTATCAAGGAGCAGAGATACAGTTTTGACACTGGGAGGGAAAGAGGAATGCTATTTTTGAGGCCTCTTTCACCCACTTCTAAAGGGCACATTATTTATAAAATGGAAATACAAATACATTAATAAAAATAAGTTTACAGGCAGATTGTTTTTCACATTAAAATTCACAGTAGATTTCAAGTTAAGTTATGGTGTGTTCATATGCTATTAATGTCAGCCACTTAAAAATCTCTTCTTATAAGTGTTTAATAACAAAAAATACATATTAAGTGGAAAAATTGAACTTTTATATATTGTATACATTCCTTCAGTGTATTTATTGAATGTCTATAATGTGCAATGCATGATTACATACTTTTTAACACATACATACGGGCATACCCTATACACACCGATATATTTGACCATTATGCATGAAGTTTTCTTTGCTTAAAATTGTGGTGAACTCACATATATCTATCACACATTTGTAAATATGCACAATGGGGAATCAAATACAATATTAGTATAGGGATATCATAAGTTAAGTAAATCTCCATGCATAATAGGAAAAATTATATCTAATGCTCATAAATGGCAGCACTGTTGTATTATATTGAGTTGATGAGAAATGGCCAAACAAAACAAAACAAAACATTTAGACACAGTGTTCTGAAAGGTAAGATTGAGATGGAAAAGAACAATGAAGCAAGGGGGCTTGGGATTTTATTTATTTATTTTTGTAATAAGACTTAGTACAGTGCTTAATTTTTTAATTTTATTTATTTGAGAGAGAGGGAACATGCCAGGCCTCTTGCCATTGCCAAAGAACTCCAGGGATAGAGAGAGGGCTTAGCAGTTAAGGCACTTGTCTGTGAGTCCTAAGGATTCAGATTCGACTCCCCAGAACCCACGTAAGCCAGACACACAAGGTGATGCATGCACCCAAGGTCACACATGCTCACAAGGTGGTGGACACATCTGTAATTTGTTTGCAGTGGCTAGAAGCTCTAGTGCACCAATTCTCTGTCTCTCTCTCTCTCTCTCTCTGTGTGTGTGTGTGTGTGTGTGTGTGTATGTGTGTGTGTGTGTCTGATAGAGACACACACACACACAAAATAAATACATAAATGCAAAAAAAGATAATTCCAGACATATGAGACATATGTGCCACTTTGTGCTGCTGGCTTTATGTAGGTACCAAGGAATCAAACCTGAGCTCTCAGGCTTTGCACTCAAGCCCCTTAACAGCTGAGCCATCTCACCAGCCCCAACTGCTTAGTTTTTATTAGTGTCTTTGTATTTCCATTTTATAAATTATCTGCCCTTTTGAAGTGGGTTAAAGAGACCTCAAAAATAACATTCCTCTTTCTCTCTCAACATCAAAACTGTCTCAGAGTAGAAATAGAGGAGCCAGGCAGCTGGAGATAGTTTAATTGAAAGATACAGTGTGTGGGACTGGGGAAATGGCTTAGCAGTTAAGGCATTTGCCTGTTAAGCCTATGGACCCCGGTTTGATTCCCCAGGACCCATGTAAGCCAGATGCACAAGGGGCACATGTGTCTGGAGTTCATTTGCAGTGGCTGGAGGCCCTGGCGTGCCCATTCTCTCTTTCTCTCTGTCTCTTCTTCTCCTTCTCTCAAATAAATAAATAAATAAAATATTTATTTTTAAAAATATATGGTGTGTGGCTGTGCCTGGGAAGATGCAGTCACTTGCACAGCTGTAAAACAGCTGTCATCTCAACAGAGACAAGCAGAGATCAGAACAGAACCATGCATCTTGCACAAAGGATGAATTTAAGAGTCAAAAAGAAATGAGTTGAAGTAAGTGTATTCTGGCTTTTCCTCCAGTCACTAACCATCTTGACAAAATTAGTTACTGCTCATCTACTAATCAAATGTGCATAGGCCTTCTGCTTTGTATGGGGTACCTTGTATTTGCTATGGTAGGCACATTGAACAATAAGAGAGGAAAGATGACTGTTGTTCTCAGTAGTTCACAGTCTGATAAGAGAAACAGCATACAAAGGAAAGGTGATACAAATAATTACACAAGATGCTACATATGGCCTTGCATGATTCTTCCAGGTCTAGGAATCCTTAGTTGGGGAAACTTGTGACTTCATTATTTGTCTTAATAAAAACAGTACTTTATGATTTTCTATAAATCTTGGCATATAACACTTAGTGCCATGTAAGTCAACTATGAATATTGTTCATGTAAGCTACATTTACCACTTTTCTATTTTGTAACCCATTTTCTGTGGATTTTTTCAGACATAGAGTTAAAACAGTCCTTGTATTTTGGAATATTCAGTAGTTTCAGTGGCAGTTTTCAAATTTATTTGTGTGTCTTAATAAAATTCATCATATTTCAGTTCCCATATATGTTTCCCTATATTCACTGATCATTAACAGTAGAATAATACATTTTAAAATTAATAAAGCACTAGAAATAATTTTCATTGGAAGAAGCAATCTATGTCATAGAATTCAGTGACAAGTTTTGCTATGGGTAAAAGCTGAGTGATACTCCTTTTAATGCAGATATAAAACACAGCATGTGGAACCCAATAATGCTCAAAGCATTCTCATATATTACAAAATTATATTAAAATATCAGAAGTACTGTTGTGCCATAAAAGTAAGCACTGAGTAATTTTTAAAGTTTCTTTTATCATTTACAGAAATTTGTTTGGCTATTAAGCAAGGTCATCCATGCAATACACATTTGTTATGACTAAAAAACCCATCTAAGAAACATTTTACTGGGAACTTATGACATAAAAAAAATATATTTTGGCTGCTAAATACGACAGCTTGAACACATGCATTGACTTTAGCTCCATCCAATAGCACTGCTAATATTATAAAAACAAAATACATAAACTCACAAGGACAAACAGAGTGTGAGAGAACATAGCAGAGAATTTGTTTCTCTTAAATGTGTAAAGTGGTTTAGTGAAATGTTAAAGGTAAACTAACTGAGGAGAAGTGGCTCTTGGTAAGAAAGAAATGACCTAGAAGACAGAGCGCACCAACCTCAGATAGCCATAGCCATGCCCTACACAGCCTTAGTGGTCCATGTCTTTAACATATCCCGTAGACCACTTTAGACTTCTGCTCAAATATCAGCATATCAATGAAGAGAGAGGTTAACAGATCATCATCATATATTAAAAATCTATAATCAAGCAGACTTTACAAAGTCCTCCCATATTTAACTATTTACTAAGCAGTTATAGAATGATGTAAAAACCTTTCAACTCTCTCCATTGAAAATCAGTAATGAACAGTGTTTTGGATGTGATAGGTCTGCCAAAAACTCATGTGTTTGAACACTGGTCCCCAAATGTTTTTTTTTTAACTTTTTATTTTTTATTATTTTTTTGGAGAGAGACACAGAGAGAGAGACAGAGAGAGAGAGAGAGGAAGACAGAGATGGGCGCGCCAGCAATGTCTCAGCTGCTGCGAACAAAATCCAGATGTGTGCGCCCCCTTGTGGTCAAGTGCGGCATTGTGCCCTTGTGTCACTTTGCATCTGGCTAAACGTGGGACCTGGAGATTGGATCCACTGGAGATTGGAACCAGTGCTCTTGGGCTTAGGAGGCAGGCACCTTAACCCCTAAGCCATCTCTCCAGCCCCCCAAATGCTTTGACAGATTGTATAACCTTTAGAAAGTAGAGACTTGTTGGAGGAAATAGGATACTTCCACTACAATGGAACTACCTACTGCCATGTGTTCTTCATCAGGGTGGGTCATGTGTCTTTAAACTATGAGCCAAAATGTTGCAATCACCTTCTCGTTGCTGCACAAAGCACCCAAACAAAAGCAGCTTGTCAGAGGAAAGGGATTTATTTGGGCTTACAGACTCAAAAGAAAGCTCCATGATGGCTGGGTTGGACATCACCTCCTGGCCAATATCTGGTGGACAACAACAACAGGAGAGTATGCCAAACACTGGCAAGGGGAAGCTGGCTATAACATCTATAAGCCTACCCCGAACAACACACCTCCTCCAGAAAGGCTCTAATTCTCAAATCACCAGATCAGGTGCTTTAAATCATCTCTGTATTACTTGATACAAAGTAAATGTTTCAGGAAATAGGTGTGACAAGGGAAACAGGAATGACAAGGGAACAGGTCTGTATAAATACATCTAGTTTGGTTTTTAAAAAAAAAAAAAAAAAAAAAAACATTTTCAGGGAGTTGGAGAAATGCCTCGGTGGTTAAAGGTACTTGCTTGTAAAGCCTGCCATCCCAGGTTCAATTTCCCAATATTCATATAAAGCCAGATGCCAGAAGCACCAAATGGCACATTCATCTTGAGTTCATTTGCACTGGCTCTAGGCCCTGGCATTCATTCATTCACTGTCTGTCTGTCTGTCTCTCTCTCTCTCTCTTTCTCTCTCTCTCTCTCTCTCTCTCTCTCTCCTTTCTCCCTTTCTCTCCTCTTGCAAAGAAATTAATAGTATTTAAAAATGTTTTGCAGTATAAACACAATTTTTAAAAATATTTTAATTCTACATCTAATTGAATCCTTGAATGTCTAACCTGAGGCCAACTTTAATGCTTAACCTACATATTGTGCTGGTTAAATAAGCTGTCACTCTGATAGTTAATTTTTTTCAACTTGATGGGATTTGAACTAAGCAAGGAAACAAACCTCTGGGCATGGTAGGGAATAAGGTTTTAGATTACATTAACTGAGTTAGGAAGACCGATCCTAAATGTGGTGAGTACAATCTCATGGGCTTGGGTCCCCAGACTGAATAAAAAGGAGAGAGATAGCTGAGCATCAGCATTTATCTCTTTCTGCTTCCTATGTGACTAGTTGCCCCCACTCCTGTCTTCCTAAGACATGATGGATGTGGGACTGTGTCTCCTTCATTGGTAAACCAAAATATTCCCTTCCCCCCTTAAGTTGCTTTTTGTCAAGAAACGAGAAAAATAAATAATACAGGCACATAACAACTAACATTAATGTTAGCACAGAGCTATTATTCAGTAACAGTTATTTCTTTTTATATATTTATTTAGTTAGCTGTGAGGAAAGAGAGAGAGAAAGAGCACCACTGCAAATAAACTCCGCTCTGTGCACCTGGCTCCATGTGGACACTGAGGAATCAAACCCTGGCTGCCAGGCAAGCAAGTGCCTTTTACCACTGAGTCATCTCCCCAGTCCAGTAAGTTATTTCTTTACCTTACTATTTTGAAACACTTTTTCCATTAACACTGCCTACATCTGATTTCCATTATAACTATTTTTCTTGCCATGATAGTACCTCTCTTATGTTCCTTCATAATTTCTGCATTTTCTGGCCAAATTTCCAGGAATTTACTAAAAAGAAATCACTTTCTTTTCTTTTCTTTTTTGAGGAAGGGTCTCACTTTAGCCTAGGCTGACCTGGAATTCACTACGTAGCCTCAGGGTGGACTCGAACTCACAGCGGTCCTCCTACCTCTGCCTCCCAAAGTGCTGGGATTAAAGGCATGTGCCACCATTGTAAAATAGAACCACATTAGTTTTGGTCTTAATTCTATCAATTATTACCTTAGTGGTTAGTTACAATGGTGAAATTGGGGGGGGTGTTAATACATTGCTTGAAATTTTGTGGTTCAATCATTGTATTTCATTACTCCAAAGCAATATAAAATATATAAGCCAAAATCATGGAAAGGAACTTCAAATTTTTCTAGAGATACTACAGGTTACTCCATTTAATTATTATTCTTCTAGCAACTTTCTAATTCAATAACATGAATTTATGTAATTTATGTCCAACAGAAGGGAACAATATATTTACATATATTCTTTATTATTGGCTCCTTATATAATCCAGGATGTAGAGCTATTTCTTATGAGTTGAAACATTCATTGCTGAAGGGAAGAGGGAGGTTTATATGACTCTGGAAGCTCAGACAGTGACCACTCATAGGGTCCTCCCAAGGTTAACTAAACAGTAACTATTGCTGGAGAAACAGGACTCTTCAGCAGAGCTGCCTACAAGTTGTTCAGAGAACTGCAGTGATTTGGTCACCAAGCTAAGCTTGAGGGGAATGATTTCTTTGGTATTTCATCAGCACCTATCTGGAGTGAATAGAGGTGAAAGGAAAAGTTTGGCCAGAGAAGACAGACAAGTGAGAGTGGCTGAGCAATATCACAGGGGCTCTGGCAGACAACACACAGCCCATGCATGGCTCTCTCACACAGTAGAATAGTTATAGGGCCCATAAAAGGAGGAAGTGGGATGATAGGGGCAAACTTTGCAATTAGCTGTTCCCTTTACAGGAGGAAAGAATAGTGGCTGCTACTGATTTCAGTAGGAGAAAATAAGTGGGCATGGCTATTGCTGATCCCTTTAGGAACAAGTAAGTGGGAGGTGGAAATTTTCAGTTTAAAGAGAAGAAATTAGCTATTTTAGCTCTGGGGATTTTCCATTGCAAGATGGGGCTCCTTGAACTGAAAAGACATTTGTTCATGTCTTCCTGAGAAAAGCCATGACTTTTATCATTCCCAGAACACTCATAAGTATAAAACACTTTTTATTGGGCATTGCTAAAAATGGGCTGGGACTGTGAAGCTGTTGGACCTGGCCAGGGACCTTGGGCTGTGGGGGTTGCAGCTGGCCTTATCATCAGGAACCCACCCTGGTGACGGTGACTGGCCCTCCCTGCCATAGGGCAAGGTTTTAGCGTGCCCCGTCATCTCCCAGAGTGGGCAGAACTGGCGAGGCCCTCCCCACTTTGATCCCAAAGGCATCTGACCATTCCATAGTCAGGCTTTGCCCACCCCGCACAGTTCCTGACCTTGTAACTAGCTCCCCAAGAGACCCTTATGTTATGTGGCTGAAGTCATGTAGCTTTTCCTGCCACTATCTCCCTGGCTCTTCTGCCTGCCTTTCAACCAATTAGATAGCAACCCATAAACTATGTATCCAATCACCATGTAGTCTGTATGTGCCTTTTCAACCTTTCTCAGGTGTTTATAAACCCACTCTTCTGTTGAATAAATGAGAGCATGCTATCCATCAGACTGCCTCCTGGGTGTTCATTGCCCATCACACTCCCTGAGCCCAGGACATCGGTGGCTAATGACCCCTGGGAACAGTGAGGACCCACAACTCTTTATGTTTTATCCTTTTAAAAAATAAATTGCAGGCTAGGAAGATGACTAAGCATTAGCGGCACTTGCTTGTAAGGTCTGTCAGCCTCAGATGGATGCTCCAGTACCAACTTAAAGCCAGATGTACAAAGTGGTGCATGTGTCTGGAGTTCATTGCAGTGGCAAAAGACTCTGCCATACCCATGCTCTCCCTCTGTCTCTCTCCCCTCCCTTTCACTCTTTCTATGCCTTCAAATAAATGTAGTTTTAAAAATAAATAAAAATGAAGACATAGCCAGGCATGGTGGCACACACCTTTAAGCCCAGCACTCAGCAGGCAGAGGTAGTTGGAGTGCCATGAGTTCCAGGCCATCCTGAGAGTACATAGTGAATTCCAGGTCATCCTAGGCTAAAGGGAGACCCTACTTCAAAAAAAACAAAAAAAGCCAGGCAAGGTGGCGCATGCCTTTAATCCCAGCACTCAGGAGGCAGAGGTAGGAGGATTGCTATGAGTTCGAGGCCACCCGGAGAATCCAAAGTGAATTCCAGATTCCAGGTCAGCCGGGGCTAGAGTAAGACCTTACCTCAAAAAAAAAAAAAAAAAAAAAAAAAAAAAAAAAAAAAAAAAAAAAACTAAGACATACACTAAGATTGTTGTCAAAAAGATTGTATAATGAAGCAAGTAACCTATCCATCATTTCATGATTACCTGTTATTTTTTGTTTTGTTTTATGGCAAGGCTTAAAATTAAAGTTAAAATCAATTCTTTTAGCAAGAATCTCATATGTACTATAATTTATTATTATGGTCCTCTCTTGTGAAGCATTTTTAACAAAAATCTAAAACCTAGTTGTATTTTATTACTTATTTCTCTCACAAAACTATAGCAATGTGTTGGGTAGGGCTAAAAATGATACAGAGATGAAAAGTGCATTGGAAAATTTAATTGGAATTTCTAAAACTTTTAAGATGAAGTGGTACACAATGACATTGAGAATAGCTTTTGCTAATTATAACAAAATTATAAAGAATTACATGAACTATAAAAAATTAAATGACCAAAGCCTAGAGGTATCTATTTGATCAACAGAATTTCCAGAAGTAGAATTAAAAGAACCTGTAAGAGAAGAAACAATTGAAGAAAAATTTAAGAAAAAAATGTAAAAATAAAAAAACATAAATATCCACATAAAAAAGACCCCATGCAAAAAAAAAAAAATGATGAGTAAAAACAACTTCAAGTTGTTCTATGGAGGGAGGAGGGCATGAAGACAAATACGGAAGGGAAAGTCATTTTCAGGTTTGAAATATAAACACAAGCTTTCAGTTACCTAGTACAAAACCAGAATTTTTTTGAGGTAGGATCTTGCTCTGGCCTACGCTGACCTGGAATTCACTATATTGTCTCAGACTGGCCTTGAATTCACATGGATCCTCCTACTTCTGCCTCCAGAGTGTTGGAAGTAAAGGCATGTGTCACCGCCCAGCTCAAGAACAGCATTTTTAAATAGGTAAATAGCTCAAATGCTTAACATTCTATAAGCCCTTTCTTTAGAAAGCAACTGTAGTTGTACTCTACAAATGAAGTGGGCAATGAGAAAATATAAATCTCAGTGCAGCAAACAGAAAGGGTTTCTTTATAGAATATACATATATTCCAACTCTGAGACTAGGAATGCTGAAGCCCATGTATATATTTTCTTCTTCTCATAGGTCATGGGACACAGCATGATTTCCAGCTTCATTACTTCGTCAAGGGCACATGCAAAGAAGTAGCTACAAGTGCCATTTAGACATGACTACTTCCTTTTTCCACATTCACATGTCTATGCATCTAATGCGTACCAATTTACTTGTTTTTAAGTCTCATTGACTTATAAATGGTAGAAACAAAGGCCCACACATTTATTGGATACATCTTAATGAGTTTGAATATATGGAAACACTGATTGCATCACATCAATTGAACACCACATTACTTTTTAATGTGGTATATCTTGAAGCTTGCTTACCAAAAAGGGCATTGACCTTTGGGAGTTAGAATTCTAATAATTGATAAAAATCACTTCAGATATAAACAAAATGAGATAAGATACATCAGTTTCTAAAGACAAAAACAGAACAAGTATTCTCAGGGAAGAGAAGCAGAAAGTTGTCTATCATTTCCATTTTTGGAGATTTTAACTTCTGCCCCTTGTACACTAAGGTATGTCATATTTTTTTCTTGATCTGTTTTTAGTGAAAGTCTAGTTGTTCAGCTATGGTACATTGAAAAACTACTGAACATTTTAATAATCTGAAACACCATCACACCCTAGTATTAGACTGGTATATTCCCCAAGGAATTTGTTATATGACATGTCTTAGCACTTAGCCAACTAGCTAACCTTCCTTGTCTGAATATATATAGCTTTGCATATTCAAGTAAAATCTCTCTCCTAAAAATTCTATTCTAGCCTCTTTCTATTTCATTTCTATTTCTATTTAGATTTGAACCTAGGTCTCTGGAAGGCTAGGCACACACTCTTCCACTGAACTACTTCCTCAGCCCTCTTATCACTTTTATTCAAGTGGCCCTGGCTGGCCTTAAACTTGTGACGCTTCTACCTCACCCTACAAGTACTGATTCAGTTCTTGATGGAAATACAATTTTGTAGAATTGCATTTTTTAGAGCGTAATGACTGAAAATGCCTAGAAGTAGTGATAAATCTTTGACTGTGAGCTGGCACCTGTATATTTGATCTCTCAGTATCTTTTTGTTCGAAGAGAAGGCATGAAGCCTCAAGGGAAAAGCTGATCCAGGTCAGGCAGGGCAAGGAAGTGTACAAAATGACCCTGGGACAATTTTGATTCTAGAAAGCAAGGACGCTATATAAGACCAATGGGATAGTGTCTGAAGTGCCTCAGAGCTTAGCAGAAGGGACATTGGCATTAAGATGTGCAATTTGAGGATCAAAACTAGAGTGGCACAACAGACTGGAGTATGTAAAGCATATAAAAGGAATTGGTTCTAAAACATCCTAAAATATGAGCTTGAAGAGATGGCTTAGTTAAGAGGGTTTTCTCTTTAAGGATGATGGTCCCTTGGGTGGAAACTCTACAGAACCCGATTAAAAATCTGGGCATGACCACACACATATGTACTCCCTGTCTACTGGGGGCATATACCAGAGGATCTCTAGGACTTGTCTGCAACAGACAGCAGTTCCTGGTTGAGGGAGAGACACCATTCCAAAGGGAAAATATGCTGATGAGCAATGCGATAAAAACAGTCTATGCTCTTTTTCTGGTCTCTTCCCCCATTCGCCAAATGTACACACGCGCGCACACACACACACACACACACACACACACACACATTTAAAAGTAAAACAGCCCAATGGTCTACTGGGGACCATATCCAAAATATGTAAAATGCTTTAAGACTAGTCACCTACCTCAGTTTTCTAACAAAATAAAAATATTTTACATATGTGTGTGTGTGAGAGAGAGAGAGAGACAGAGAGAGAGAGAGGGAGAGGGAGAGATGCAGTCTCTTAATTAAAAGAGACTCAACCAACATACCCAACAAATGTATTTTAGCTGGACTTATCTGTATCCTTTTTCAAATAAATATTACAATTTATTAAAAAATGTTTAAAGTCAAGCCTCCCCAAATGGACTTTTAAATTTCTTGTTGATGCTTCTATAATGGTAGTATATCATTTCACAAGTTGAAAAAGATTAGAATTCTTTCAAACTTTCATTACAAACTGTCTTTTAACAAGCTTCGTGGGAATAGTTCTTTATAGAAAATATGTAGTTTGTATCTGAAAACACAATATTTAATCAGAGAAATGGCATTTAGTGAAACAATGGAGCTAGGTAACGATCAACAGCTGCTAAGCACATCTGGAGAAAAGCCATGGGGAGGGCTTCCCACTGGAAAGTCTAGGCTAATACTATCTGATAAAATGGCTTCAGAATCACCAGAATTTGGACAACATGATAAAGTTCTTCATGCAAGAAAGGTGCACAGCAGACACCATCCATGATGCTATTATGCCAAAGAGGAAAAACATAAAAGAAATGTAACTTAAATTTAACTAAGCTTCTAAATGCAATTACTGTCTTATAAGAAATATGAGGAAATAGGAAAACAGGTTAAATGACATGAGGAGGAAACAATTATCCAAGGACAAAATTATCCAGACAAATCATTGACATGGGGAAAAGGAGGGGTTTACATAACCTAAAGAACCCAACAGGATTTGTTTCAAAGCCAAAGGAACTTGGTTGGATTCCCCACAACCCACGTAAGCCAGATGCACAAGGTGGTGCATGTGTCTGGAGTTCATTTGCAGTGGCTGGAGGCCCTGGCACACCCATTCTTTCTCTCTCTCTCTTTCTCTCTCTCTCTCTCTCTCTGCCTCGTTCTCTCTCTCAAATAAATAAATAAAAATTTTTAAATAGAGCATGAAAGATCTTATGAGTCATTATATCAGTAAGAAAGGCAATCACAGGAATTGTAGCAATCAGCTTATTGTTGCTGGGACAAAGCAACTAACCAAGAGCAGCTTATGGAAGGAAATGATTTATCTTGGCTTACAGGATCTAGGGGACCTCCATGATGGTAGGGGAGAACATTTGTGAGGGGGAAGTGGATATAACACACCTAACCCCACCCTCAACAACACACCTCTTCTAGGAGGCTCCAATTCTCAAATTGCCACCAGCTAAGGACCTGGCATTCAGAACACATGAGTTTATGGGGGACACCAAATTCAAACCACCACATTCTGCCCCTGGCCCCATAAACTTATGGCCATCCATGATGTAAAATGCAGTCCATTCAGTCCAACTTTAAAAGTACCCATAGTTTCTATTAATCACAATTCTCCAACATCACCATAGTCCAAGATCTCCTAACTGAGCCATAAAACCAAAAAGCATAATGGCACAGAATAAACATTCACACTACAAAAGATGGTATTGGGCAAACAAAGAAAGATTGAACCAATACAAATTTTAAAACAAACAGGGTAAACAACTCTAACTAGTGAAGAATCTCTGGAGTTCAAATTCTATCCCTCCAGCTGGACTCCTCACAACCTGGAGAACAATGAATCCCAAGCTGGAAGCCCTTCTTTGTGGTCACTTCACAGTCCTGGCATTCCAAAAGTCCTGGGGCTCTCTACTGCAGCCCACAGTTCATTCTAATAGGCCCATGGATCTCCATTCAGGTAATCCAACAAGCCTGCTTCACAATGCCCTTGGCTATTTCCAATAACAAAACTACACTGCAATTTTCATGACCCCCTCTTTCCTGCATTTGTTATAGTCCAAAGTACCAGGTGGACTACCAACTCGTTAATACAGGGAGGAAGAAGGCTGGCTTTGAAGAGCAGGATGCTTCTTTAGCATTCAGTCTCCTTACTTTCAAAGGAGTCCACTTTCTTTCTGCTGCCCCAATGCAGAACATGTGGCCCAATCTTGATGGTTGTAATCTCTTAAACATTTCAGCTGAACTAAGCTGTTGTCTTTAACCTGAAGCTTTCTTTTATATTTTTTCTGTGCCTTATCTTTTTGCTTATACCAGCCCATTTCTATGCAATGCAACCCTGCACAAGTTCTCAAGACATTGACAGGATGAACCCAGCAAGCCTCTCACACAAAGTGCTTCTAGACTAGTCCTGACAATGTTCTTTTTTCCCTTCATAAACCAAACCTCACTGTTCCTAGTTCTTAGTCCATTCAGGTCTTTTCAGCTCTGACAAGTATGGTCCATTAAACTCTGCCCTCAATACCATTAATGCATCTTTTAGGGAAAGGTTTCAAATTCTTACATATTCCCTCCATAAATCAGTACCAAGGACCAAAACCCACACGTTTTACACACACACACACAAACACACACACACATGCTTGTGCAACCACACAGTCATGTTCTAGCAACAAGCACCAGGCTTCTTGGTAGCAATTTTACTATTGCAGTTACCTTCTCATTCTGGCAGAAAGTGCATGACCAAAAACAGCTGATAGGTGGAAAGTTGTTTGTTTTAGATTACTGACTCAAGGGGAAACTCTATAATAGCAGGGAAAAGAAAGCATGGCATGAACAGGGGTGAACATCACCTAATAGCCAATATCAGGTGGACAACAGCAGAAGAGTATGCCAAACACTGGCAAGGAGGAGCTGGATATAACACCCATAAGACTATAGCACCCATAAGCCTGCTCCCAGTAACACACCTCCTCTAGCAAGGTTCCAGTTCTCAAATTGTCACCAGCTGGGGACCTACCATTCAAAACACATGAATTTAAGAGGGACATCTAATTTAAACCACCACACAAAGTCAAAAGCACCGGGACTTCAGAAGAAGAACCAATACACCTTCTATTTATCTATCTATCTATCTATCTATCTATCTATCTATCTATCTATCTATCTATCTGACTATCTATCTATCATCTATCTGGGTTCCCATCTAATTCACTGGTGTCTGACTACATTGAGGTTATATCTTCCCACATGGTACACTGAGACTTGTAGCCACCTCATAGACATACCCAAATCTAATGCTTTACCATTTTTTCTGAGCTATTAATTAATGCAGTCAGGTTGACCCTAAAGTAATCATGACACTGTCATAGAGAAACATAAGCATTAATAAAGTTTCTGACTAAACAGAACTGCTTATTTAATTTTAATCACCAAAATTCAGTTTACCTTATAGAAAGAGTTGATGGTCTTTTTTCTCTTGCTTTTTTGAGATAGCTGATATTAGATAGGTATTATTTTTTTCCCTTGATTTTTGATAAAATCTGGAGCAGTTAACTAGTCCATTGCTTGGATAAAACACCCAACCAAAAACAGCTGATTGGAAGAAAGGGTATATTTGGCTCACAGTCTTGAGGGAAAACTTCATGATTGAAAGGGAAACATGGCATGAACAGAGGCTGGGCATCATTTCTTGCAACAGCAGGTGATAAATATCATCAAAAGAGCTAGTTGAACTCCGACAAGGGGAAGCTGGCTATAACACCCCTAGCCCACCCTCAGAAACACATATGCTTTAATAAGGTCCCACCTCCAAATTGTCACCAGCTGGGGTTCAGTGATTGAAACTATCAGTTTATGGAGCCATCTGATTCAAGCCACCATTGCCAGTGCATGCAGGTACCTGATAACTTGGGTGAGTGAAAGAATGAAATCATGAGACATTTTCTAGCATAGAATCTTAGTTTTGAAAAGTCATTGACAGTAAGTCTAACGTGATAAAAATAAAAAAATGTTAGTAGCAATTGGTAAGAACTTTATAATAAGTATTTTTGTGTTGTAAGTTTAAACATATTTTATTTATTCATTCATTTGTTTATTTGTTTATTTATTTATTTGGGAGAGAGGGAGAAAGAGAGAGAAGAGGCAGATAGAGAGAGAATTGGCATGCCAGGGCCTCTAGCCACTGCAAACTCCAGATTCATGCACCACCTTGTGCATCTTTCTGGCTTATGTGGGTACCGGGGAATCAAACCTTGGTCCTTAGGCTTCACAGACAGTGCATTAACCACTAAGCAATCTCTACAGCCCAGGTTAACCATTTTAATCTTACATTTTTGGAAATATATTTTAGAATGTCTGCTGTCATCTTCCATTTGCATGTATTTACAATATTAGAGAGAAGTGAGAAGCTAATGTTTAGCTATGATATGGTACTCATGTCCTTTTCAAACTATTCTAGTCATTTACTGGAAACTCCCCCAAAAATTTCCACAAGGTTAATTTTGCTTACATAAATAAGTGAAAAGTATGTGAAACTATATTAGAGTGATTCCAAAGAAGAATAAAAGCACAGAGAAAAACAAGAGATGCCAAAGATCCAGCCATCAAGCCCTTCAGTAAAACTGAAGTATGGTGGTACAGAGGTGCTCCATGGTGGGCGGGCAAAATTCTACCTGTGATACTGAAGAGATTAATCACCAGCCCATGATTTCTGTGGGAGTATCTGCTCTACCACAATATCCACCTACTCAAGGAATGGAGTTCTCAAGTTAACAGAGCAGAGTAGTGAAACACAATGACTTGGATTTTCGGTCTGCCTTTATTTAAAGTTGAAGGGTGCTGAAACACAAAGTACCAAAGATGATTATATTAGACCATGGAAACACTTACTTTCCAGAATCAAAAATACTGTTTCATATTATACAGTGATACAACTTGGAAGTTTTGTCCTGTGTTGTATTTTGAGAAATTATACTTTTTCATAGATTGGCTTCACAGTCAACACCTTAACTGCTAAGCCATTTCTCCAGCCCTTGAAAAAATTATTCTTACTGGAATAAGTTGGAGATCCAAGTTACAAGCTTTAATAAAACACCTTAGTCTATGGAGGACATACTTTCAAACTACCATAGTAGACAAGCATTTATCTTCAGTCTTTGTTATCCCAGTGTCTTCTGAAAAGAATGTTAACTGATAAAACATTTTCAGTAGAATCGCTTGTTTTTAAAATCTTTTACACTTGTCTTTTCTCCTATAGGTTTTGTTTTTTGTGTTTTTCGTGTTTGCTGTATCTCTGCGATTTAACTTTACCCTGCTTGCTACTGTGGATGACATTTCAATTTACAAATTCTATCTATCCTAAAGAGAAGTCTCATCACTTCTCAGCCTTTTTGCTAAGATCAACTAAATTCTCAGTGTTTTTAAATTTTAATTGAGAAATAATATTTATCTATAAAGTATAATGCTTTTAAAATATTTTCTTCTTTTCTTATGACTCCTGTTAGGTTTCTTATTTTTTGAGGAAAGTAGTTGGTCTTACTTACACATGTGTTCTGAGGAAAAAATGATATTTTCATTCCCAAATAAAATCAAGTTATGGAGAGATATGTATGAATATACTTCAGAATGTTAGAAAACAGTTTATAATAAAAAGAAATTACAGAAATAATGAAAAATTGAGGCTTGGGGAATTCAAGTGCAACAGAATAATCATAGGAAAGAATAGTAAAACTAAGGCATGGATGAGAGAGCCTAGGCATAGTACAAATGTGACACATGTGGTTAAGAATTGATTCAACCCATGAATAAAAATATTGGGACAGAAGATATAAAAATAAAAGGAACCATTTTAATCTCTTTTTTATCTTTTGAGTCATTTACAGCCAGTGTGTACTCTTATAAGTTTAATTATTGGCAATATTAAGCTGAAATGTTTTTAGTTTTGAGTTCATTTACAGTTCGCTTTACTTTTCTCCTGTTTCAGTATGGCTTTGGAAGACAATTTGTTAGATGATTTACCACTCACAAAGGATCACTATTTCTCTAAAACATGAAAGTGTGACATTTATGTTCAACCAATAGCAAAAAAAATCTATAGGTTAGAATTACCACCTGGGACTTCAGTCAAGATGGTGTGTGTCTAAACACAGCTCACCTGACCCGGAAAGGGAGGAAAGAAGTTGAGGGTTCATTAGGGTTCAGTGGGAGTGCAGAGGAACAAAGTAGGGAATGCACTGTTCCCACACTCTTGCCTAGCCCACTAGTCCCCCAATCCCCTCAAGCAGCGGTCCTAGCTACAGTCTCGGCCACAGGTTCCTCCTGCACTAGCTAAGTGGATGCAGGCCAGCAGGCTAGCTAGCAATCCCCCACTCTGGGCTCTGCTCTGGAACTCCACACAGGAGCTCTGTTGCCCCCCACCCCCGCTGCCCACCCCCAGGTGCAGGAACTCCACATGAGAACTCTGTTCCTCTCACCACCACCCCACCACCACCCCCAGGCACCGGAACTCCACTTGTAAACTCCTCTGTCCCCATAGCCACTGCCCCAACCCCAGGTGTGAGACATCCACTGGAGAACTCTGTCCCCCTTGACACCCAACCCCTGTCCTCCATAGATGGGAATTCCACTTGCTAACTCTTCCATCTCCCTCTCTGCTGCCTTGTCCCTTGGGTGCAGGAACTCTACTCACAAACTCCATCCCCCTTGACACCTCACCCCAACCCTCCACACACAGGAACTCCACTCAGGAACTCCTCCGTCCCCCTCACTGCCACACCATCCCAACCGCTAGGCATGGGAACTCCACACATGAACTTTGTCTCCCTCACTGCTGTGCAACCCTAACCCTGGGCTATGGAACTCCACATGCTAACTCCTTCATGCCCCTGGCTGCTGCAACATAGTTCCAACAGACCCACTGTCCCAGCCCCTCAGCATCACAGAACCACCATGCATTCCCCTACTCCCTGGTCCACAGCCAGGCCACACCACCAGTCTGAGCTGTCCCTTTGCCCCCAAACCCATGCACCTCAGGCCACCTGGCCAAGCACACCCATACACCAAACCACCAAAGAACAAGCCCCTTCATTAGACCCTTGGATCCTCACCAGACCCTCACATACTCCTGCCCTCACTGCCATCAGAAGCCTAATCAAAGCAAAATTAAAAGGGAATAATCACTGAAGATACCTCGAGAGTAAATTACATCTTCCTCCTAAATTTAACAAGATTCCTTCACTGTGATGGGCAGACTGCAACATAAAAGGAATACCATGAAAAGGTAAATCCAATAAGACTGCCCATTCCCAAAATGGATGTATCTAATAAAAACAGAGGAGTTGTTGGGCGTGGTGGTGCGTACCTTTAATCCCAGCACTCAGGAGGCAGAGGTAGGAGGATTGCCGTGAGTTCAAGGCCACCCTGAGACAACATAATGAATTCCAGGTCAGCCTGGGCTAGAGTGAGACCTTACCTTGAAAAACCAAAAAAAAAAAAAAAAAAAAAAAAAAAAAGAGGAGATAATAGGATCAGAACCCCAAAATGAAGATATAAGCAACACAACCCTGGCCAAGAAAATAGCAGAACTTGCAGAAAATCAACCAAGGGCCAATAATTGTATGAATGCTGTTCTCGCTAGATAAAACCTAATAGAAAAGAACCAGGAAGGTCTCCAAAGACAGTTAAATGACCAGAAGGAGAGTGATAAAAGAGAGGACCTCAATAACCAGCTGGCTAAACTCAATGAAGACATAAATAAATGCAAGGATGAATTCCAAGAAGCATTAAGAAAATCAGAAAATGATGTGAAAAGGGAACTCGACAGAGGATTGGAAACTATACATAAAAAAGCAGTAGAAAAGCCAGGCATGGTGGCACATGCCTTTAATCCCAGCATTTGGGAGGCAGAGGTAGGACAATTGCCGTGAGTTCAAGGCCACCCTGATAATACATAGTTAATTCCAGGTCAGGTAGTGAGACCCTACCTTGAAAAACCAAAAATAAAAAAATAATTTTAAAAAAGCAGTAGCAAATACAAACCAAATTGAACAAGCCCAAAACTCTATAGAAGCTTTCAAGAATAGAGTCAGTCATGTGGAGGATAGAAAATCAGAACTAGAAGACAAAACAAAAGAAACAGCTCGTGAGTCCAAAACTTTGAATAAGTTTGAAAAATTTTGTGAACATAACATGAGGGAACTGTGGGATACCCTTAAATGTCACAACATTTAGATCATGGAAATACCAGAATGGGAAGAAATTCAGAACAAAGGCATGGAGAACTTATTCAATAAAATTATCAAAGAAAAATTTTCCATCCTCTAAAAAGAAAGTCCCATTAAGATACAATAAGCTAACAGAGCTCCAAATAGATTAGACCAAAGAAAAAATTCTCCAAGACATATTATCATTAAGACTCTAAATTGATAGCAAAAAGAAAGTCCTAAAAGCAGCTAGGAAGAAACAACACATTACATATAAAGGTAACCCCATCAGAATTACTTCAGACTTCTCAGTGGAAACCCTGAAAGCCAGAAGGGCCTGGAATGGGACACTTCAAAGTACAGGAACTTAAGCCTTCCAACCCAGCAAAAGTATCCCTTATAGTAGATGGTGAAAGAAAAACTTTCCATGATAAAACTCAGATTTATAAGTATGTGAACACAAAGCCAAACAAACATTCAGAGAGTACATCAGGCAATTCTCCAACAGAGGAGTCAAATAACCAACCTCAAGTGCCAACAAGAAACAGATCACAATAACCAAACTCAGAGAAAGCACAAAGTACTACAAAGTCCAAGAAAACACCAAACCACATAAACCACCACAATATGGCAGGGATTAAATCAAACCTCTCAGTTATTACCCTAAACATTAATGGCCTTATATCACCGATCAAGAGACATAAGCTAACAGGGTGGATCAGAAAATTAAACCCCTCAATCTGCTGTCTTCAAGAAACCCAAGTCAGGACAAAAGACAGACACCTCCTCAGGGTGAAAGGGTGGAAAATGATATTTGAAGCAAACGGAAATAAGAAACAAGCAGATGTTGCTATGCTGATATTGGTTTAAATAGACTCCAAACCAAAAGTAATCAAAAAAAAATAAGTCACTTTTTACTTATCAAGGGAATGATCCAACAAGAGATAATCACAATCATCAATTTTTACGCACCAAACACAGGTGCACCACAATTCATAAAACAAAACCTACTTGACAACCAAACATAAATAACCACCAACACCACCATAGTCAGGGACTTCAATACTCCACTATCAGTAACAGATAGATCATCCAAATGGAAAATTAGTAGGAAAGTAAGAGAGCTCAACATCTCCATAGAGCAATGAGACCTAACAGACATTTACAGAACATTCCACCCAAAATCTACAGATTACACATTATTCTCAGCAGCCCATGGATCCTTCTCTAAAATAGAATATGTACTGGGCCATAAAGCCTGCCTCCATACTTTTAGGAAAATCAACATAATTTCCTGCATGATATCAGACTACAATACTGTAATGCTAGAAATTAACAACAAAAGATGAGCCAGGAATCCCACTAGCACCAGCAAACTAAACAACACACTTTTAAACAATAAATGCGTACTGAATAAAATAAAAAATGAAATTACAAAATTTCTAGAATCGAATAACAATGAGAACACATCGTACCAAAACTTATGGGACACAATGAATGCAGTTTTTAGGGGAAAATTCATAGCATTAAATGCCTACATAACAAAGACAGAGAGATCGTAAATGAATAACCTAACCATCCACCTAAAGGAATTGGAAAAACGAGAAGAATCCAACCCAAAAAGCTCCAGGCAAAAAGAAATAATTAAGATCAGAGCAGAAATTAGTGAAATGGAAACTAAGAAGACAATTAAGAAAATTGATGAACCAAAGAGCTGGTTCTTTGAAAAAAAATAAACAAGATTGATAAACCCCTGGCAAATTTGATCAAGCAAAAAAAAAAAAAAAAAAAGAGAGAGAAGCTTCAAATTAACAAAATTAGAAATGAAAAAGGAGATATCACAACAGACATAAGTGAAATTGGGAGAATCATCAGGACTTATTTCAAAAACATCTGTTCCACTAACCTGCATAATATGGAAAAAATGGAAGACTTCCTGGACACAGACCACCTACCAAAGCATTATCTACCTTGACCAAGCAGACTTCATCCCAGGAACGGGGGGCTCAACATATGGAAATTTGTCAATGTAATACACCACAAAAATAAGCTTAAACACAAAAACCACATGATCATTAGACAAAATACAACATTGCTTCATGATCAAAACATTGGAGAGAATAGGCATGGATGGTTTATATCTCAACATAATAAAGGCTATACATGAAGCTCCTAAAGCCCAAATAATACTTAATGTGGAGATAATGAAGAAATTCCCATTGAAATCAGGAATAAGACAGGAGTGTCCACTATCTCCTCTGCTCTTCAACATAGTTCTGGAAGTCCTAGCTCAAGCAATAAGACAGGAGAAAGAAATCAAAGGGATACAAATTGGAAAGGAAGAAATTAAGTTAGCCCTATTAGCAGATGACATGGTTCTATACATATGTAACCTGAGAACCTCCATCTCAAACTCTTAAAGGTGATTAACTCCTTCAGCAAAGTAGCAGTATACAAAATCAATGCACAAAAATCAGTAGCCTTTCTGTATACAAAAGACAAAGATCAGAGAAAGAAATAAGTGACATTGTCCCATTTTCAATAGCAACAACAACAAAAAATACCTTGGAATAACATTAACCAAGGAAATGGAAGACCTATACAATGAAAACATAAAAACCCTCAAGAAAGAAATTGAGGAGGACTTGAGAAAATGGAAAGACCTCCCATGCTCTTATATAGATAGAATTAACATTGTGAAAATGGTAATCTTACTGAAAGCAATATATAGATTTAATGCAAAAGCAATAAAATCCCAACATTTTTCTTAACAGAGATAGAAAAAAATGATCTCCAAATTCAAATGGGGGCTGGAGAGATGGCTTAGTGGTTAAGGTGCCTGCCTGCAAAGCCTAAGAATGCCCGTTCAAAACTCCAGGTCCCATGTTTAGCCAGATGCAAAAGTGATGCAAACATGCTATTTCACTGTGGTGGTTTGAATAGATGGCCTCAAATATAGTCAGTGTTTTATTAGTTTGTAGTTTGCATCTGCAGCACCTGGCTGGAGGCATTGTCACTGGGTGGTTCTTAAGGTGTGGTGGTGGGTTTGAAATTTCAATCTAAAGATATGCAAAATGTGCCTAGCTGGAGTTCCTGAGGTATGTTGTGCTGTTTGATTTTGGCTTGTTGTTTCTCTGTGTTTGGTCCTATGAAAGCAGGCCAGCATCTTCTGCCACTATGGAACTTCCCTTGGATCTGTGAGTTTCAGTAAATATCCCTTCCTCCATAACTTTGCCTGGTCTGGAAGTTCATCTCAGTGAACCTGTAGCTGTCTGCTACAGTTGCACCTGTGCACAGGGGGCATATGTGTCTGGAGTTCATTCACAGAGGCTGAGAGGCCACTGGTGCACCTATTCTCTCTGTCTGTCTGTCTCTGTCTCTGTGTCTCTCTCAAAAAAAATTTAAAAAATTCATACAGAATGGCAGAAGGCCTCAGATATCCAAGCATATCCTCAACAAAAGGAACACCTCTGGAGGCATCACCATACCTGATCTAAAGCTATACTATAAAGCCATAGTAATAAAAACAACATGGTACTGGCATAAAAATAGGATGATAGAACAATGGAACAGAATTGAGGACCCAGACTTTGGGTCAAGTAACTAAAACTACTTGATATTTGACAAAGGCAAAAATGAAACTCAACCCACATATTTTGCCATGCACAAAAATCAAGTCCAAATGGATCAAAGACCTCAGTATAAAACCAGAAATGCTGCTACTACTGGAAGAAAAACTAGGCAGAACTTGCCATGATATTCTGAACAAAACTCCAGCACATCAGGAAGTTAAACAATCACTCAACCATTGGGATCTCATGAAGCTAAGAGTTTTTTCACAGACAAACATACAATAAGCAGAGCCAACAGATTATCCACAGAATGGGAGAAAATTTTTGCCAGTTATACAACTGACCGAGGCCTAATTTCTAAAATCTACAAAGAACTCAAAAACCTAAACAATAAAAAGTCAAACAACCCACTCACAAAATGGGGCAGAGAACTGTACAGGGAGTTCTCAGAGGAAGAAATACAAATGGCAAACACACACTTAAGAAAAATTTCAGCATCCCTAATTATCAGTGAAATGCAAATTAAAACAACTATGAGATTCCACCTTACCACAGTAAGGATAGCTAACATTAAAAAAAAATCTAATGAATAGCTGGGCATGGTGGCACACGCCTTTAATCCCAGCACTTGGGAGGCAGAGGTAGAGGATCGCTGTGAGTTCAAGGCCACCCTAAGACTACATAGTTAATTCCAGGTCAGCCTAGGCCAGGGTGAGACCCTACCTTGAAAAACCAAAAAAAAAAAAAAAAAAAAAAAAAAAAAAAAAAATCTAATGAAAACAAATGCTTTCATGGTTGTGGAAAAATAGGAACCCTTATTCCCTGTTGGTGGGGAATGCAATATGGTACAACCACTATAGAAAGCAATATGGAGACTCCTAAAAAGGATGATTATAGAGATACTAACAGACCCAGTTATTCCCTTACTGGGCATTTACCCTAAAAGCTACAAGCCTCAGGTCAGAGATTATTTACTCAACCATGTTTATAGCTACTCAATTCATAATAGCTAAGAGCTGGAATCAACCCAGTTTTCCATCATTATATGAATGGATAACCAAGATGTGGTATATCTACATGATAGAATTCTATACTGCAGTCAGGAAAAATGACATAATGAAATCTGAAGAAAAATGGCCATACTTGGAACAGATCATTCTTAGCGAACTCACCCAATCACAGAAATAGTTGTCACATGGTCTCACTCATCTGTGGCTCCTAACCTGAATCTGTCTGAGATGCTGATATACCTAATAAGCATCAATAGGGAGAGTGGGATGGGAGTGGAGGGTAAGAGTGTGTGTGTGGGGGGGACATAAAACAAGACCCAAGTGGAAATGGTACCATAAAATCCTATATCCCGAAAGACAGACTAAAAGGCTGAACCTTCAAGTTCTTAGAGGGAATACCTGAATCACAGGGCCCTGGAGAGGGTATGATGAAGACTAACCTTAATCTTCTCCTGTTTCTCTCTCTCTCTCTCTCTCTCTGTCTCTCTCTGTCTCTCTCTTTTCTTTTATATTACTGTAGCAGACAGCTTTAGGTTTGCTGAGATGAACTTCCAGACCAGGCACAGTTATGGAGGAAGGGATTTATTATAGTTTACAGATCCAGGGGAAGTTCCATAGTGGCAGAAGAAGCTGGCCTGCTGTCACAGGACCAAACACAGAGAGCAAAGCCACAAGCCAAAAACCATACAGCACAGCACCCCTCAGGAACTCCAACTAGGCACACTTTGCATATCTTTAGATTGAAATCCTAAACCCACCACCACACCTTAAGATCTGCCCAGTGACACTGCCCCCAGCCAAGTGGCTGCAGATGCAAACTATAAACCAATAAAATACTGAATATATTGTGGGACAACTATTCAAACTACCACATTCCTCCCCTGGCCCCCAATAGATTTATAACTATCACACACTGTAAATTGTACTCAGCCCAGTTTCAAAGGTCCCCATGGTCTTGATCAATTTAAGATAGTGAGTCCTATAAAATCAAACAAATTAAATACTTTCAACATGTAAAGACACAGAATAAACATTTTTAACTGGTATAAGGCATAGCAAGGAAAGACTAGAGCAATGCAAACTCAACCACCATCAAGCAATCATCAAACTTCTGCAGTTCAAGTTCAATACAATCAGACTGACAGTCTCAGATTTTCTAATTTCGCCCCTCCATCTGGGCAGAGTAGCCAGGGAAAACTGCCATCCCAGGCCAACAGTGCACTGCATGGTAGCCCTTGCACAGTCTTGGTATATCCAAAACATCTTCAGGTCTCCATGCAAACTGCGGTCCATCTTCCAAAGGCTCTTTATTATTTTTATTTTAGAGAGAAAGAGAGGGCATGCCAGGACCTTCAGCCTGCTGTAAACGAACTTCAGATGCATGCACCCCCTTGTGTGCATGTGCAACACTGCGTGCTTGCATTACTGTGTGTCTGGTTACATGAGACCTGGAGATTTGAACATAAGTTCTTAGGCTTTGCAGCCAAGTGTCTTAATTGCTATGCCATTTCTCCAGCCCAACACTTTTTTTTTAACCCACTGAGTTGAACTAGGAATTTTTCTGTCATTTTAATAGTAAATATTATTGCATTTCTGGGTTTTTAAGAATCTCTTAAAAATATTTTTAATTGAGAGTGAGAGAAAGAGGCAAAGAGAAGGAAAGAGAAAGAAAATGGGCAGACTAGGGCATCCAGCCACTGCAAACAAACTCCAGACACATGTGCCACCTTGTGCATCTGGCTTATGTAGGTCCTGCGGACTTGAACCTGGGTCCTTTGGCTTTTCAGGCAAGTGTCTTAACTGCTAAGCCATCTCTCCAGCTCCACTTTTTAGAATTTTATGGGTACTTGTGAAGATTTTGTTTGTTTAAAATCTCTATGGCTTCTTGGCCTTTGGGCTGTACTCCAGACTGGAAGCTGCATTTAGATTAAATGTGTTCTTTCTAGTGTTTGGCAGCTGGTGCCTTTAGCAAGCATTCTTTTTCCTTCTTCCTCTTGTCAATTCTAATTCCATTTTTGTTTAAAGCTACAGGAAATCAAACTTTTCTGTTGTGTTTGCCTATCAAGATTAAATGGTGCCTAACTTAAAGCCTCGACCATTCCTTCATGTATAAAATGTCTCCCTGCTGGATCCTGGACTTGTGATATTGGCTTTGTTTGTGCAGATACATTCTCATTTTGTTTTTATTGCAAAGAATCCTGAGTGTAGTGAATTGATGTGCTTCTCTGACTCCACATAATGTCTTCATCTGTTTGTGCAAAGTTCCTGTTCTGTTTTATTCATTTATTCTAGCAGGCTTCCTGACTGCTACTTCCATTTCACTCTGCACACACCTACCTACCCCAAACTTCTACATTTAAGTGTTCACTACATGCAATACCTTTAAAGGCATGCCCTCATGCACTCTCTCACTATCTCTTAGCATACACATCTTTTCATGATTTTTAAGTTAAAATGTTTTATTTTGAATTCTTCTATAGGTGAGTTTGAATCTCTCCTTGTATTTCTGGTTAGTGGTTTAGATTTTGCACTTTGTTTGCAATTCAAATGCATTTCCTTTTTCATATAGATGCTCCAGACCTAGCTTTTGATGCCACCCCTAGAGTTCCAACCCATCTTTATGTTCATCTCAAAACCTGGTCATTTAATCCCAGCACTTGGGCGGTAGAGGTAGGAGAATTGCTGTGTGTTCAAGGCCACCCTTAGACTATGTCGTGAATTCCAGGTCATCCTGAGCTAGAGTGAGACCCTACCTTGAAAGTCCAATGGAAAAAAAATCTGTTCTTTCTTAGCCACTGGCTGTGTGCACAAAATACACTTTCCCCTGACTGCAGGAATATACTGTTTACTTCTTTATTATCTTCATTAAATATTCATTGCACTTAATGGTACACTGCTATTCGAGATAGTGTCATTATCCTCAAATATTTTGCAGGAGAGCATGTATGCTAGGTTATTTTCTTTTAAAAATATTATATTTGAGAGGCTAGAGAAAGAGGAAGATATAGAGAGACAGAGAGAATGGGCCCACCAGGGCCTCTAGCCACTGCAAATGAAATCCAGATATATGTGCTACCTCGTGCATCTGGTTTATGTGGGTAATGGGGACTTGAGCCTGGGTCCTTGGCTTTACCAGCAAGCATCTTAACTGCTAAGCCATCTCTCCAGCCCCCTAGGTCATTTTCTTAATTTTACAAAAGGGAAGGTAGGGATGCAGGTTAGGTATATGATCTGATTTATAGACCTACTAGGTGGGTAGTTATGTTGGCAAGATGAAAACTCAGCTTTCTTTTTTTTTTTTTTTTTTTTTGGTTTTGCAAGGTAGGGTCTCACTCTGGCTCAGGCTGACCTGGAATTAACTAGGTAGTCTCAGGATGGCCTCGAACTCTCGGCAATCCTCCTACCTCTGCCTCCCAAGTGCTGGGATTAAAGGCGTGCGCCACCATGCCTGGCTTCAGCTTTCTTTTATTTCTGAAAACAAGTTTATATTTAAATAAAAGTTCAAATACATTACATGACCTTAACTGTGGAAGGGAAAAGAAAACCAAAAAACCAATTGTTGTTTCACATGACCATGGGCAAGTGTAAATTGCAAGCTCTTCAGCTATGGGGTGGATAGACGTTCCCTTGTCAAATTTAATTGGTATTAGGAAGGCCTCACATTCAAACTCAAATTTCTTGTTCCTGTGTGACTACCCTAGGTTACTGCAGTACCTCTCATTTGTGATGTTTTTTTCTGTCTCTCTTTCAGAGGTGGGGGGAATTGACAAGCCCCTGGTCCATTGAATCATCAAAGCTACTGGAAGTGTATGATGAGCAAGGTGCTTCTCTGGCTATTGTGCAGGTAGACAGGACAAAAATGACAGATATTCATCTTCCTGAGCTTCAATGTCACTTTGCTATAGAAAATATTAGTCACAAAGATAGAAAGTGAAAGCTAACAAAGACAGAAGAACTAGACCTTTTACTATGGTGCTTTGTATTTGTGTTTTAAACTAGTGTACAGTTTGTTTTTAAAAAGTCTGAAATTAAAACATGTATTAAATTAAATGTTAGAATACATAAATTCTGAATGGTTAGCTTGGTTCAGAATATAAGCATTTATTAAGCCGGCAGGACTTTAGTCAAACTCTGATGACAATATATCATTGTGTCACTTTATGTCCTTATTCTCATTAATGCTAAGATGTAGACACACATCTGTACTTTACCCTGAATACATGTGCTCTTTTTAAAATGACAAATTAAGGATTTTTACAATAATCTTTTTTAGAAACTGAGGTATTAATGATTAGAATTTGGATAAATCCTATACATTAGAATAAAAATCACATCCCTTCTAAAAATAATTTTAAAGAAACACTATAATTATTTTGAAAGTTTTTGATTTAAAAGCTCACGTAAAGGGTTGGAGATATGGCTTAGTGGTTAAGGTGCTTGCCTGCAAAGCCAAAGGATCCCGGTTCGACGCTCTAGTACCCAAAATACACCAGACACACAAAGGGGTGCACACATCTGGAGTTTGTTTGCAGTGGCTGGCGGACCTGGTGTGCCATTTCTCTAGCTACCTGCCTATTTCTGTATCTCTCTCTCAAATAAATAAAAATTAAAAAATATTTTAATATATATATTTTTTAGTTCTACTTCAGTGATGAGGTTTTGGGAGCCTCTGTGTCTCTGGATATCTGGCTTAGTAGGAGTTGGATGTTCTCTGTGTTTATCTCCTCAGCCTTTTTCTGGTGTCGTGATCACCAAGAATGCTGCACTCTTGCCCTTCCCCTGCATTATTCTATGGTTTCAGCTGAGGCTCTGGTGAGGTGTGATTGACTGATCCTCCCTTCAGGTTCGTTGTCCATCTAAAAAAGATAAGCAAATTCTCCAATGGAGAGAGAAGTTAGTACTAGATAGATGGGATGGCCATAGATATTTTGGAGGGAATTTTATATGCATAGGCTATCTTCTAGCCCACATTTGGTAGTATCTTGATCTTAGAGACTGAGCTCATTTTTGTACAAGGTTTTGACTTATTTCCCAGTTCCAGCAATTAGTTCCATTCCACTGAGTGGATCAATTAGCCAAATCAAGAGCAGTTGGTTAGAGCCACAAGTTGGGGCATTATGCACAGAGACTTGGCCTATCCCCCAGAACTCTTGACTACCCCCACAATGCATGACCCACATTCCCCATTGATGAGGGTCCCTTTGGAAGAGGAGGACAGGGAGGAGGATAATGGAGTCAACACTATGGATGTAAAATCAGAATAATATAAATAAAAAATAAATTATATAAAAAATATTTTTAAAGCCCACTTAAAAACAATAATTCACTAATAAAATATAGAGCTGGAAAGAGTATTAGTGTCCATCTGCTATAAATTCCTAGTCTTATTTATGAAGAGATGTAGGCCAAGAGATATAAGTGATTTGTTTAAGGTCAAAGAGAATCAAAACCTGATGTGAAGATAGTCAAGAATGGCATTTGGCTGGAAAGATGGCAAAGCAGTTAAGACATTTGCCTGCAAAGCCTAAGGACCCAGGTTCAATTCCCCAGTACTCATGTAAGCCAGACCCACAAGTTGGTGCATGTGTCTGGAGTTCATTTGTAGAACTTAGAAGCCTTGGCATGCCCATTCTCTCTCTTTCTATTTGCCTCTCTCACACACACAAATAAATAAATAAAGTATTTAAAAATGGCATTAGTATGAGCTCACTGTTGGGTTTTTGGTTTGTTTTTGCTGCTGTTATTATCTTGAAGTAATGTCTGGTCTTTAAGTCTTTAATAAGTAAGTATATATGTAGCATAAAATATTAGTAACCTTCTCATTGCCATTTTTAATGTTAGCTCCTCAGGCAGAAAGTGTTTGGCCTTGGAGTTTTGGTTGTGCAAGTGGCATCTAGGTCCACAAGTGCAGTAGCTCTGCAAAATTCAGGCAAGTCTTTCTCATAACTGAAATTATTATTATTGCAAATAGAGTAAACAGACTGACTGAAAATTAAGTTGGAATCATCAAATGCCAGGACATTTTTATCTTCAAGTTCTTTTTACTAAGCTTAGCATATGTTTTTTAAAAGATACTTATAGGATTGTCTTTGCTGTTTAATGAAATTTCACTCATTTTTTGTAAAAATGTACAAGTTTTATTCTCTTCATGATTTTTTTTATTTTTCGAAAGAGACAGAGAGAGAATTGGCCTGACAGGGCCTCAGCCACTGCAATCGAATGCCAGACACTTGTGCCACCTATTGGGCATGTACGACCTTGTGCTTGCCTTACTTTTGTGCATGTGGCTAAAGTGGGATCTGGATAGTTGGACATAGTTTAGATGTTAGATGTTAGGTTGTGACACTTTTCTGTGTGACATGAGGAACTTAATAGTCACATTTAGTTATATTGTATTTGACTCATGAGAAACTAAAGTCTGTATTAATGGCACAATTGTTCTGGGAGTGTGGAATGATAAAAAGTATTTGGATACCTACCTTATTTACTAATACCTCCTTTCTCTTCTTTCCAACCACAATCTACATAACCTTTGGCAGTCTTCCAGAGAAATAATTTCCCATAATTGACTTCATAATTTACTCATTATAGGATTTTATGGTGATGGAGTATCATAAAGTTATACCCAGAATAGATGGTACCATTTCTATAAATGGTAGAGTTTACTATTATTCCTATAAGATGCAAGTATCTGTCTTCTATGAGAGTGGAGAAGTCTTTTGCAAGAATATTTATAGCTTTCTTCCATAAACAAAACAAATACAATAAATATGACATAAACTAATACTTTTTCCTTGGGTTTATTAGTGTTCTGAGTTATGGTCAAGGTTGAATGTGGAAGAGATGATGTTAGATCAATCTACCTCAGATCTACCCCTGTGGATCTTATTGACCAAAGATATCAAAAGGAAAGAAGTAGCTGGGCATGGTGTCACATGCCTTTAAATCCAGCATTCAGGATAAAGAGGTAAAAAGATCCCTGTGAGCTCGAGGCCATCCTGGGACTACAGAGCAAGTTCCAGGTCACACTGGGGTAGAGTGAGATCCTACCTCAAAATAAGAAAAAAAAGCTAAGAAGTTATTTAATGTGATAAACAGTACACAAATTTGAAATGTATCATCCAGAAATGAGTTCATGCAGTCTTTGTCCATGTCTGTTATAAGCAATAGACTTTCTAATATATGCTTTTCTCTTAATATTTTTTCATTTTTCAAAATAATTTTAGTGAACTATAGAAATACCAATAATCCTTAGGAAAAATATTTTGGAAAGGAACCTTTCTTATATGTTATATTTATTATTAAAGTTTTTCTTTTTTAATAAAAAGTAATAACATACCAGGTATGTTATGAAAAAAAAAAACAGATCTTTCAAACAAACCAAACAAAAGCCCCAAAAACCTTTTGTGTTTATATGTGAGTGTAATAGAAAACTGACTGGCTTATTTGAATAAAGGATAGAGAGAGATAAGATGCTATTATTTAAAGAAGTGCAACAGACATTTTTAATCACCCACACAATGTTTTGTTACATTTAAAATATTCTCCAAATTGTATTAAAGTTAAGATTTTTAAATGTGATTTTATGGTAACATGCACCATTTTTGGTATCAAAAATTGTTTTAATAACTCAACATTTCAGAAGTCATTTTTTCTGGAATAGTATAGTATTTCTCTTTTGTATGAAAAATAACTTAAAAACAATGGGTAAAAACTATTTCAGTGACCAAAAAAATGAACAGAAAATGGAGAATGACTGTAAGGTATTGCTTAATTCAGTATTTAATAGATTTTTGATTTAGGAAAAGTACCAGTTGGTGTCCCACAGATGAAATTATAGAATCTAAAATCTTATCACATCAGCATACTAAGTTTAGGATTACATGGCTGTTGGAAAATGGAACAAGTTCTTTGAAAACACAGAGGAACATATATACTCTGTCAAAGTATGTGGTATATTAGATACTTTCTTGTTGCTATGAATAGCTAACTGACCACAAGCAACCTAAGGAAGGAAAATGTTTATTTTGGCTTTTACTTTCCAGGGAATATTCTATGGTATTATGGCTTGTCATATTTCAGCCCATGGCCAGGAAGCAGAGGGCACATAGAAAGTAGAGCATGGCTACTAAATCTCAAGGCCCAGAGACCTACATCTTCCAGCAAGGCTCCATGTCCTAAAGTTTCCACAACATTCCCAGTGTCTCCAGCAGGGGACCTAATGTAAAACTGCATGAGTCTGTGGGGTATATTTTTTAAGACACACACACACACACACACACACACACACGTTATATTCTTTTATCCCCTTTCCCCTGTTCCTGTTACCCTAAGGGCCCTTCTCTGTGGGGTTTTAGTATTCACTGTAGGTTCAGGAAGGCCTCAGTCAGTCCCTGTGGTTCAGTGGGGAGACCAT
The DNA here is from genome assembly GCA_036365145.1 of Orientallactaga sibirica. Lineage (NCBI taxonomy): Eukaryota > Metazoa > Chordata > Mammalia > Rodentia > Dipodidae > Orientallactaga > Orientallactaga sibirica. The sequence continues at coordinate 5,411,906 of JAEOAD010000240.1, forward strand.
GCCTCAGGGTATTCTTGCCTTAGGGTACACAACATATTGTAGCTCCTGAGCTATGAAGTGAATGTGAAGAGGAAGTGGGATCCTGCCCTAGTACAGGTGTTAGAGTTTGAGTCTAGCCAATATAACTGTTTCAGTTACTATCTCTTTGCTAGGACAAAATACCCAACCAGAAGCAACTTAGAGAAGGAAAAGGTTTGTTTCAGTTTACATTTTTGAGGGGCTGTATTTTCATGGTGGGAAAAGCTTGACAAAATCAGGAAACTGGCTTACACCATCACATCAACATGGAGGATGTGGAGAGTAAGAGAGAAAGCTGACAGTGTTGTATCACCTCAAGGCTACCTAGAATGACAGATTTCTTCCATCAAGATTTCACCTCCTAAATGTTCCACAAATTGAACAGTGCCACCAATTTGGGATTAAGTATCCAAACACTTGAGTCTCTGAAGGACATTTTACATTCAAACCACCACATTCTGCTCCTGGTCCCCATAAATTCATGGTCGTCTTATGATACAAAATGTATGCAGTTCAACTTTAAAAGTCTCCATGTTTATTGGTCTCAGTGCTGTCAAAGGTCCAGAGTTCAAAGTCTCAGTGGTGAGCCCTATTAAAACATTCCCATTCCAGATTTTACTGACTGGGCGGCAGCTGAGCCGGCAGTAGTAGCAGGCATCCCAGCCTCCACATGGTACATGATGTCCTGTATCAGTGTAGATTATGTGCTCAGTATTGTAGGAGGTCTTGGTACATGATGTCCTGTAACAGTGTAGATAATGTGCTCAGTATTGTATGATGTCTATCTTGGTATAAGATGTCCTGTAACAGTGTAGATTATATGCTCGGTATTGTATGATGTCTTGGTACATGATGTCCTGTAACAGTGTAGATTATGTGCTCAGTATTGTATGATGTCTTGGTACATGATGTCCTGTAACAGTGTAGATTATGTGCTCAGTATTGTAGGAGGTCTTGGTATATGATGTCCTGTAGCAGAGTAACTTCATTGACTGACAAAATAATAATAATAATAATAATAATAATAATAATAATAAATAAATAAATAAAACATTCCCATTCTAAAAGGGAAGAATGAGGTCATGGCAAAAAAAAAAAAAAAAAAAAAAAAAAAAAAAAACATTGGACCAAAGCAAAACCACAACCAGTAGGGAAGACATGTCTAGTTCCATGTCTAGTATTTGGGACTTTTGCTGAACCCTATGGGTTCCAAAAGGCTTGACTGGTTCCATTCTTCAGCTGTGTTGCCTGTAGCCTCTCTCCTGGGTTAGATCCACCCAGAGTCCACAGCCATTCTGGACAAATGTTCCAGAATCCTGGAGTCTCCAAAATTCTGGGGTACCCATTGCAACTTATGGCTTATCTTCAAAGCTTCATAATGGCCTCACAGGTCCTCCTTGAAGGGACTTTAACACTGCTTTACATTGCTTAGCCTCAGCAGCATGTACAATACTCCTACATCTTGCATTGTTCATTCTTCCAAAACCAATACCACATCATGATGTTGACAAGCTCTGTTGCCAGATCTGGATAAAACCTTTCCTTGAATCTCAATGGTAGCAGTTTCTGTATACTGACCTTGGGAGGCAGAGACCTCCTTTAGCATTCTTCCTTCAGGCTTTTTCCTTTCAAAAGAATTTGCATTCTTACTAACTTAAGATTTCAATTGGTTGCATCTTGCCCTCAGCGCATCCTTCCTATTGTCCCAGTATAGAGCAGTTGGCTTATCTTTAATGATGATCTTTTTATAATAGCAGCAGGAACTGCTGTAGTCTCTGGGCTTGGGGCTTGAAACTTTACATTTCCTTCTCCTTGACTTTATATTTTTCATCTCTTTATGTTCTATATCTCTCTCTGTCTTTCCTTGTAGACTTGAATAAGAGCAGCAAAGAGAAAGAAGACCACAGACTCAAGACTATCTGTCTTGAAATTCCCTGCATCAAACACATTAGTTCATTACTTTTAACTTTGTTCACATTCTTGAGATATGGGCAAAACACAGCAAGTTTGTCTGCTAGAATATCACACCAACTGTCTCAGTCTCATTCCTTTTCTGCCTCTAAAACTGCATAAGTCAATCCTCCACAGTCAACATTTCTCTTGGCTTTCTGGTCTCCCAAGCAGGAACAGTTCAGAATATCTAACATTTCCAGTCACCACAGAAAGTTTTACTGGACATCATAGCCTTAAACCACAGTAAAACAGTACAAATTATAAGTAGTAACAACTTAAAAATTATTTTTAAAGACAAAATAGATAGAGTAAACAGCATTTTACACAAGGCATAATTATTTGTGATTACAATTTTCAGCTTTAGGGGCTAGAGAGATGGCTTAGTGGTTTAGGCCCTTGCCTATGAAGTCTGAGGACCCAGGTTCGATTCCTCAGGACCCACATAAACCAGATGCACAAGGCATCTATTTTTTTTAATTATTATTTTTTATTGACAACTTTTATACTTACATACAAAAAAACCCACCTGATATTTCCCTCCCCTGCCCCATTCCACTTTAGAACTCCAGTCTCCATCATATCCCCTCCCTCTCTCCATTAGTCTCTCTTTTAATTTGATGTCATCATCTTTTTCTTCTATTTTGAGGGTCTTGTGGAGGTATTGCTAGGCCCTGCAAGGTCATGGATATCGAGGCCAATTTCTGTCTGGACAGTTGCATTTTAAGAGGTCATACCCTTCCTTTGTCTCTTCCATTCTATCCGCCCCCTCTTCTGCAATGGTCCCTGAGCCTTGGAGGGTGTGACAGAGGTGTTTCAGTGCTGGGCACTCCTCCATCCCTTCTTCTCAGTACTATGTTGCCTTTTGGGTCATCCCAGTGGTCATCGCCATCTGAAAAGAGAAACTTCTCTAACCAGAAGTGAGAGTAGCGTTAATGTGTGAATATGAACATTAAGTGTAGTGCTTTCAGGGCAGCTTGGTGGGAATAATATATACATTTAGTCAGACAAGAGCAGCCTTATACCCCTCAGGCTCATGACCTCACCTACCATAGACTTTTACTTAGGTTTTTCAGTACCAGGGATGTATTCCCTCCCATAGATTGGGCCTTCAGTCCAATTATGGAGCAGTTGGTTACCCCAAGAGTAGACATGCCACTATTGCATCCGTTCAGTCATTGGGCCTGTCTGGCCAAGCTTGAATATTCAGCATCCACTGTTTTCACTGCTGATGACTTCTGCCTCCCATACGCTGCGTGCAGTGCAGCTTTTTCCAGCTTTCAGTTGGCTGGTCTACAGGGAGAAGGTTTTCTGCTCAGCACCAGCTTGCTTTCTCAGTGACCTTGCCTCTCAGGCAAAAGATGTCTTCAGCAATAGTGTCTTACTATCTGTTTCTCAAGGGAAACCAAGGGCTTTGGCAAAAGCCTTTAATGTTTTGGAGGCTACCAGGACCTCCTTGGCCAACAACTCACTGGAAGGTATCCCATCTCAGGTACTGAAAATTTTCTAGTAACCGTCTACAGCTTCTAGATGTGCCCTTATTCAAAAAAGTAATTTTACATAAGTTTATTCACAATATCTTGAATTTAGATTGACCCTCCCCCTGCCCTTCTTTTATGCATTCTCTTCCCATGGCCTCACTTAGGCCATTCCCCTCCCTGTAATAAGTTCTTCTACTTACATATGTGTATTACCATACACTTAAGTCCTTCCCTTTCCTCCCTCCCTTATAGCCTTTTATCAGCTTACTGGTTTCTGGTATCTATTTTTGGTTTCAGTTCACACACAAGTCTGTACATTGGTAGCTAGGATCCACATATGAGAGAGAACATGTGACATTTGGCTTTCTGAGCCTGGGTTACCCCACTTAGTATAATCCTTTCCAGATCCATCCATTTCCTTGCAAATTTCATCATTTCATTTTTCTTTACCACTGAGTAGAACTCCATTGTGTAAATGTACCACATCTTTTTTATCCATTCATCTGTGGAGGGACATCTAGACTGCTTCCATTTCCTAGCTATTGTGGAATTGTGGCCTGCAGCTGTGTCAGCCAGGTGGGGAAGATAACCATGCTGTCTCTTAGGAAATACAGGGACATGGGAAAGACATGCCTGATGTTGCTTACTACCTGCCGTGATTTTCTGCCAAATTGCTCTGTGAATCATTTATTCATGCAGGTATTATAAACAGTAAAATGAGCTAGGCCTCAAGACCAAAACAATAATTTGCCTTAGTTACTCCTAATAAAAGCATTTCTAAGTGTGTCAGAGATATTGATAAAGATTATTCCCAAAATGGTTGTCATGTTTTGCCTGTATTCATTTATTTATAACTTAAAAGTGTATTTCATGGAGTTTATTAGTAGGAGATATCTCAAATCAATGGGTTATATAAAATCTGTAGGTATAAAACAAGTCTGGTTGTTAGGTAGAGATTTTTGGTAACATAAATACTAAGAAAGGACTTATCTCTATCAGTTTCTAATAAGATGGTTAAATCTTTAAAGCTGGATTACTTGCTTAATTAATTAATCAATTTGGTATAGCTTCTCTTAATAGTCTTATAAGAAATATGGTTAATGGTTGGGTGAGATGAGATGATTGAAGGAACTGGAAGAGTTTTTCAATGTTGTACATAGAATGCTTATTAAGAAATGCCTTTTTTTTTTTTTAATTTGAGAGAGACAGGGAGAGAGAGAGAAAGAGAGGCAAAGAAAGAGAATGGGCACACCAGAAGCCTCTCAACCACTGTAAATGAACTCCAGACATGTGGGCAAGTGTGGCATTACATGCTTGCATCACTGTTGTGTCTGGCTAAATGTGGGACCTGGAGATTTAAAGGGGTGTTCTTAGGCTTTGCAGGCAGGTGCCTTAACCACTAAGCCATCTCTCCAGCCCAAGAAATGCTTTTTTTTGGACTGGAACTTAGATCAGAATGTGAAAGTATGTGGGTGAAGGTGTGTGTATGTAGAAAAGATATAGAAGATCTAAAAAGACCAAATTTTGCCTAAAATTAATTTCCTTTTATAAGGACAGAAAGTTAATTTTCAGTCTAAATGTAGATGAACACCATACCTAAAATTAAAGATTTTTCAACTGTTTACAGACTCTTAAGGATGCTTTAAAAATTTTATATAAGGACATAGACTTAATCTAAATTCAGCTTACATTAGACACAGGTGATGACCTATGCTAGATGGGTCACAAAATCATAAGCATATGTGTAATTCACATTCTTTGGAGGTCTAACCAGGTTAGACATAGACAAGACCCTATCACCTTGCGTATTATAAATGAGTAAAATAAATTTCCTAGTTAAAAACAACTTCAGAATAAGATAATGAATGTCAGGATGCTTAGCTCTCTGCTCTCTTATTTCCTTTTGCTCTTGCCTACTGTTATATGCTATTTAAAGTCATGGCAACCTGGGCTCTGGAGAAAAGGATGGCACCCCCTTTATCACAGACCCCACGCAAGTTTAAGCCATGCATTACCCAGATCCTGTCCAGAGACAAAATGGCCAATTGTCTCTGACAAGGAAAAGGGAATGACAAACACCATATAACTTTGTCTGTTTTTATAATTCCTATCTTTTGAACACCTGTCTTTATGTCAAGTAGGTAAACTGAATCAAGGTACTTGATCAGGTTACAAACTCCTTACATAAGGCAAATATCAGACTTACTTAAGATGTATATCAGGGTATAAACAGACAATAAAAAGGGGCATTGAGTAAATTATTGTTTAGTGGTTAAGGTGCTTGCCTGGGAAGCCTAAGACCTAGGTTTGATTCCCCAGCACTCAACTAAACCCAGAAGCACATGATGGCACATGTGTCAGGAGTTTGCAATGACTAGAAACCATGGCATGCTCTCTCATCTGTCTCTCATATCAACAAAGGGTAGGATCCCCATATTTAAGGTAATAGAACCAAAGATTATCTTTAAAATAATATCCTTTAGTCCCTAGGTCTTTCACAAATGGGGGAAAACCCATATACCAGGTTCCCACAGAGCAGAGAAGGAGAAGTGGTTCCAGGAAACCCCTTCCCTTGGAAGGGCATGTTGGCTGTCAAGACAGGAGTGAATGTGGAAGTCTTCACACTTGGTCTATCTTGCCAATGGCACTGCTTATAGGCCATGATGTAAGACATGTGGAGGGCTGGGGGAATGCTGGAGGTATTTGGGCTTGGCAGTGGTCCAGGAGGATGAGCATGGATATACTAGCCTGGACCTTCCTTGCTCCTGAAGGCACACAGTCTGCATATGTGTCCCTGTTTGATTGGGGAGAAACAAGGAAATTTGGGTGAGGATTCAACTCCTGCAAAACCCTAATTTCCTCTCCCAAATCTGGTCAGAGGGATGCCCCCTTTTTCAGGACGATGAAAGCCAGGATTAGGCATAACCTGGCTCTAGACTCTTCTTTTCACTTTCCTCCACTTTGTTTCAGATGGAATAGTTGGTTTCCAAGATAGCCCAAAAGTCTCTGCTAGCTTGTCTCCTTAAAAACTGGGATCATTTAGATAATACAGGGAAGAACAGGAATTGTCCATTACTTCTCTCCAGAGACTTAAAGAGACAATTAGAAAACATACTAATGTAACTCCAGATACCACGGAGGAGGAAATTCTTATAAATTCTTAACTCAGTCAACATCTGATATTTGTAAGAAATAACAAAAGTTGGTAACCAAACCACATAAGAACTTTAAAACAGTTGCTCTAGGTGGCAACTTCTGATTTATTATAATCGGAAAGCCAAGCCAAAAAAAAAAAAAAAAAAAAAAAAAAAGAGGGACTACAGAGGGAGAAAAAGTACAAAGGGTAGATGTTACCAGGACATCATGATAGTAATAAAGGTTGCTCAGGGAAGGACCTTGAATTGTATAAAAATCTAACTATGTTTACCTGATGCCTAGGTTTTAATCAGTAGAGAACTGAGTCTTATGGTTAATGCCTCACTCATTAACAGATCACTGATGCTAATTTGTTGTGGTTTAAGGGTTATAAAAACTGGATTTAAGGCTCTCAGTAAAGTAAATTAGGTTCCCCTGTTTGTTAAGGTTTTAATACAAAGTCGTAATATAAAGGCCTACATTTAAGTGTTTAATTTCCAAAGATGAGGTACTCATACCTAAAGACATTGTGACTTTAAAGATATCTTCTTTTTATTTATGTTAATTTTATTGACTGGTCATCACTAGGTTTAATCACTTAGGTTTAAGTGATTTAATTACAGTAACAATAACTTTCATCTTTCTGTTAGGTAAAATATGTCAGGATAGCTTGCCTAAACTTTATCAATTTTAAGTCATGGGGTAAAACATAAAATTGTTTTATGTTAATAAAAATTTCTATGGGACCTAAGATCAATTGCTATCAAGAGTAAGCTAAACTGGGCATAGTAGTGCATGCCTTTAATCCCAGCACACACACATATATATCTTCATTGTTGCTCTGAAAGCATAAAAGGACCATTGCAGTGTGTATTCGAGGGACAGAAAAATTCTAGAGGACAGTTTAAGTCCATGGGGTTTATACTAGTCAGTTCCATATTGCTGGGATTAACATCCAAACCAGACACAATTTATGGGAGGAAGCAGTTTATTTCAATCTTACAGATCCAAAAGAAAGTTTCATCAATGGCAGAAGAAGCCGTTTACTTTCACAGATCCAAGAAGAGAGAGCAAACCACTACCAGCAAGCAAATACCCAAAAGCAGCAAGCAGGGGCCCAGGCAGAGATCAAACCCCCGGCTTCCTATGCACACCAGTAGTGAATAAACACCGAGGCTCATGTGCACACCCGCAGTGAATAAACCTCCATGCTCATAGGCACACCAGCAGTGAATAAACCCCCACACTCATGTGCACACTAGCAGTGAATAAACCCCACTCTCATATGCACACCAGCAGTGAATAAACCCCACACTCATATGCACACCAGCAGTGAATAAACCCCCACACTCATATGCACACCAGCAGGGAATAAACCCCCACACTCATATGCACACCAGCAGTGAGTAAACCCGCACACTCATGTGCACACCAGCAGTAAATAAACCCCACACTCATATGCACACCAGGAGTGAGTAAACCCCCACACTCATGCATACCAGCAGTGAATAAACCCCACACTCATATGCACACCAGCAGGAAATAAACCCCCACTCATATGCACACCAGCAGTGAGTAAACCCCCACACTCATGTGCACAACAGCAGTGAATAAACCCCACACCAATATGCACACCAGGAGGGAATAAACCCCCACACTCATATGCACACCAGCAGTGAATAAACCCCCACACTCATATGCACACCAGCAGTGAATGAACCCCACACTCATATGCACACCAGCAGTGAATAAACCCCCACTCATATGCACACCAGCAGTGAATAAACCCCCACTCTCATATGCACACCAGCAGTGAATAAACCCCACACTCATATGCACACCAGCAGGGAATAAACCCCCACTCTCATATGCACACCAGCAGTGAATAAACCCCACACTCATATGCACACCAGCAGTGAGTAAACTCCCACACTTATATGCACACCAGCATTGAATAAACCCCCACACTCATAGGCACACCAGCATTGAATAAACCCCCACTCTCATATGCACACCAGCAGTGAATAAACCCCCACACTCATATGCACACCAGCAATGAATCAACCCCTGGCCTCATATGCACACCAGCAGTGAATAAACCCCCACACTCATATGCACACCAGCAGTGAATAAACCCCCACACTCATATGCACACCAGCAGTGAATAAACCCCCACACTCATATGTACACCAGCAATGAATAAACTCCTGGCCTCATATGCACACCAGTAGTGAATAAACCCCCACTCTCATATGTACAACAGCAGTGAATAAACCTCCACTCTCATATGCACACCAGCGGAGAATAAACCCCCACACTCATATTCACACCAGCAGTGAATAAACCCCTGGCCTCATATGCACACCAGCACTGAATAAACCCCCACACTCATATGCACACCAGCAGTGAATAAACCCCCAGCCTCATATGCACACCAGCAGTGAATAACCCCCAGCTTCAATGTCCTTCTATATTCTACACATTAAACTCTTTTTTCTGTTCAATGAAGAATAAGGAGAAAATTGCCCACAGTGCTCCAAATGAGGTAAGAGGATTATAAGTGGAACTCACCATGGGTGCACCATTTCTTCCTCAAGGAAAGTAATAAAGGAGGTTGGAACACTTTCACTTCTCTCATATTAATGGAACCCCACTGCTAGAGGCTCTGTTGTAACTGTTGAGGAAAGCCCCCCTTCAGTACTCCCTTCAAACATACTGCAGGAACAATAAAAGTAATATCTGGATATTGCCTGTCACTACTTTGAAAATAAAGACACAATGAAACTTTTTTTTTTTAACTCTTTTCTATAACTTGAGAACTTACTAGTTTTGTTTTCTCTTTTTCATACAAGTTTCAGTAACTAGACTAGACTGAAAATGAGAAAGTGTCTTCATTTTGAGGGGACAATGTGCTGACATAAGTAACATTGAAAGTGTGTAGAGTCTGTCAGGCTAAGTAAGCTGTCTATCAGTGCAGTGCCCCCATTCATTTAAAAAATGTTGGTCTTCTAATGGGTGCATTAGTTCAGAATTTCAGAAATTGTAAAAAATTCTGCCATGATCCCAAGTCAAAATTCATTTAGCAAATTTTATGAAACTGAAGTTAGCAACTCAAACAGTAAATTTTTTAAACTCAAACATAGGTTGTTCACCGTTATATTATAGAAGTTTACAGATGAACAAGTAGCAGAGAAAAAAATATTTCCATGTGATAAGAATTAGAGTTAAAGACATTGGGAAGGAAGTCATGTTTAATTTTACATATAATCTTTATAAATAGAAATATATGTGTGTATATATGAATTAGTAGGCACACATAATGTGTTTCTTTGTTCTATCAGCTGAAATGGCCTGGAAACAGTGACACCCAAAAAGCACACCTACACCCATACTTTAAGATTGTTCTCCACGCTCTAGTAAAAGGAACCAGGGATCCTTGGACAAATGGCTGGCTCTAAGACTGAAGAAGGCAATATAGAACATGCACTGGGTCATGATCATCTTGTAATGTCAGAAAGTAAGAAAGTGCTCAAAATAAATGAGGACCCACAATGACGGAGACAAAGAGCCAAAGAAGCTGAATGAAATGTTCCCATCGGCCATAAATAGTGTCATTTTGCTAACAAAATTAAGTAGAATTGGATTATAACTCAGTATAAAGTAAATGTTGGGCTGGAGAGATGACTTAGCAGAAGGTGCTGGCCTGTGAAGCCTAAGGTCTCAGGTTCGATTCTCTAGGCCCCATGTAGGCCAGATGTACATGGTGGCAAATGCATTGGGAGTTCATTTGCAGTGGCTAGAGGCCCTGGCACACCCATTCTCTCTCCCTCTCTAATAAATAAAAAAAATCAGAAAAAATTTTAAATGTCAACAAACCTATATGAAAATTGAATAAATAAAAGATGAGGTCAGTCTCTTCTATAGAAGAGTTCAAAAAAAATCTTATGAATCTCTGTCCACAAGGACATGCAGCACTCACCACTCCTTGGGGATATCTGTGTGGTGACTTACCTGCCAAATTAGTAGTCTAGAAAGAAAGAAGTCAAAATGCTTCACAGTGGAAAAGCCCAACAAGCTTCACTGAGCCAGATGACCAAGGTCAACATCAACATTATAAGCTGTGAAGACAGTATTTCTCCTGTACATAATATGATGTAAAGAGCATTTCACCTCTGTGCCTTCCTCCAAAATTCCACAGCAAGTCTTGAGTGTAAGAAAAATATTTTTAAAAAATTAAGACTGAAGGGTATTCTACAAAAATCCTAATCAGAACTCTTAAAATTTTACAGTGTCATTACAAACAAATCTGAGGTGTGGTGGTGGATGCTTTTAATCCTAGCACTTTGGAGGCTGAGATCAGAGGATTGCTGTGACTTCTAGGTCAGCCTGGGCTACAGTGAGTTCCAGGACAGCATGGGCTAGAATGAGCCCCTCCTTCAAAAACAAACAAAAATCTGAAAACTTACACCCAAACAGAATTTAAGCCAGGGATGATAGCACACACATATACTCCCAGATCTTGGGGCTCCAAGGCAAGAGGATAGTGAGCTTGAGAACAACCTAGGCTACAAAATGAATTCAAGGTCAGCCTATACTACAGGGACAAGGATGAGTGACAAGTGTATGCAATGTGGCACACTGGGTGCCATCAGGGAAGAACACTATGACAGAAGGTAAAAGTTACGAATACTCGAGAGGTGGACCTTGTAAGCAAGCCTTAATATTGGCCAGCCAGGCCAAATGTGTCAACTGGTGTAATAGTGGCATGTCTGTTATTAGGGAAACCAACTGCTTTCTAATTAGACTGGAGGCCTGTTCTGTGGGAGGGAATACAGACCTGGGACTGAAAACCTAGCCAAAAGCCTATGGTGCTCTTAGTTTCCCACCAGGAATAGATGGTAAGACCCTATTGCTGAAGACTCCATGTTTGGACTGCAAGGTCACTGAGAAATCAAGCTGGAGCTGAGCTGAAAACCTCCTCTGTGAAGACCAACTGACAGAAAGCTGGTAAAAGATATGCTGCATGCAGATCTGTGGGAAAGAGAAGTCATCAGTGGAGATAAAAAAGAGTGGACACTGAAAGCCTTAAGTTTGGCCAGCCAGGCCAAATGAGTCAACAGGTGCCATAGTAGCAGGTCTATTGTAGAGAAAACCAACTGCTCACTAATTGGACTAGAGGCCTTCTCCACCAGAGGGAATACATGCCTGGTACTGAAAACATATGAGGGAGGGGGGTCATGAGCCCTAGGGGTTTAATGCCTGCAGGTGTCTAACTAAATGCATGTATTATGTTCACCAAACTGTGCTATAAGCACTTTTCTTAATGCTCATACCTATATATTACTACTACTCTCACTTTTGGTTAGACAAGCTTCTCTTTTCAGATGGCTGTTGCCTTTTAAGTCTTCCCAGTGGTCACCTAGTGCTGAGAAAAAGTGGCAGAGGAGTGCTCAGCACTGAAATATCTCTATCACACCCTCCAAGGCTCAGGGTCCATTGCAGAAAAGGTGGTGGAAAGAATGTAAGATCCAAAGGAAGAGTAGGACTGCTTACAATGCAATCTTCCAGATACAAAATGGCCTGGATATCTATGACCTCACAGTGTCTGACACTACCTACACAAGACCCTCATAATAGGAGGAAAAGATGATGACATCAAAATAAGACAGACTAATTGAGAGGGGGAGGGGATTTGATGGAGAGTGGATTTGAGAATGGGAAAGAGGAAGGGGAGGTAATTATCATGGTTTATTGTCAATAATTATGGAAGCTGTCAATAAAAAAGTATTTTTTAAAAGAAGAATACCTGAGTGGGCAGTGGCCCACTTCTCTGAATCCTTTTTTATTTTTTTATTTTTTTATTTTTTTTTGGTTCTCTCCCTTTTCTTTCTCTTCTTTGGATGACAGCTGAAATCCTAAGTATGATTGACAGTCTGGGGCTTTTCTACCTCTTTTTATTTTTCTTTTTTCTTCTTTTTTGTGAGGCAAGGTTTTATTGGGTAAAAAAGAAAGAAAAGAAGAAAAGCTGGTGCACCAGGGCTACACCCAGAGTTCGGGATCTCAGGATGCAGTCCTGAACTGTTCAGAGTGTCAGATTTTATTGGAAATAACTACATGATGTTTATAGTAAAAACAGGATGGGAGTTAAACCACAAAGTTACATACTGTTAAACAAGGGGGGGGGCTATTACAAGAAGTCACAAGGTTACATAGGTCACATAGGCAGAACTGAGGCAAGAAACATTCTATGCTATGTAATCACATAGATATTTAGAAACAGAGATACAGGAAGGTCATGGTACATTGAACAAAGGGATCATCCCATTCCTTAGGTAACAGTAAACACATGCATTGCACAGAGGGATAATCCCATTCCTTAGGTAACAGTAAACACATACCTTGAACAGAGGGAGCATCCCATCTTCCATTTCCCCCTCTGATGTGACACTAAGTCAAATCCTTGACTTGTGAACAGTGTCTAAGGTGTTTTCATCTAAGGGGGTGTATTGTGTCCACAATACCATGAGTTTAACAGAATTCATTCTATTCTTTATATATCTACTTAGAACATTAATAATGCAGGATCCTATGGTAAAGCCTAAAGGCAGTAGTATCAGGGGGCCAGCAATAGATGAGATAAGGTTAGTTAGCCATGGAGACCAACTAAACATAGACTGAAACCAATTATTAGTAGTTTGTTTCTGAAGTTTTCTTTCTTTGAGATTTTCTAATTAAAGCCAGTGTATCTCAGATTATTTTTGACTGGCATAAAAGCAACAAGTTTTACCTAACACCATACATAGGCCCCCTCTTATTTCATAAAAAGTAAGTCTAATCCTCTTCTATTTTGTTCCCTCCACTTTCATGGCTATTGGAGTGGTTAGGATGACCTGGTGGGGGGCCCTTCTAATGTCCCAATATGGTGCCTCTTTGTCTGAACTCTGTCACCAGGCTGAAAGGGATGGGGACAAATGGTATGTCTGAAAAGCAGCCTTGACTGCTGGAACAACGGACTCCTGGACTCTTTGTAAGACTTGGATAGAAAGAAGCCTTTTATTAGTAAAGTCAGTTATCGGTTTAAGATCCATCTGCAGCAGGATTGGGGGTGGTATACATACATTTACATAAGGGGTACACCTGGCCCTTAACAGGGTGAAGGGAAGGAGTCCCACCCATCCTTCACTGGTCTCTAAGGTTAATTTAGTTAAAGTCTTCTTCAAGGTCCTATTATTCCTTTCTACCTGTCCTGAACTTTGGGGATGATAGGTATAATGTAATTTCCAATTAATCCCCAGCATCTTGGTCAGTTCCCTTGACACAGAGGCAGGCCCATTTTCTGATCTTATCTTGAGGGGCAAACCATAGCAGGGAATTATCTCTAACAATTTCTTAGGCACTATTTGTGCTGTCTCAGACTTGGTTGGGAAAGCTTCTACCCATCCTGAAAAGGTATCAACATAAACAAGTAAATATCTATATCTTATATCTTTGTTGTGCTGTTGTGTGAAGAAATATTCATATCTCCCCAGGGGAAAAAACAAAAAGCAAAATTCCACTCTTCTCTCCATGGCCTGTTTCACTTTTTTTTTTCTGTTTCACTTTTGTTTGTAGCAGTCACCATATTTTTCCTAGCACTTGTCTCCTACTAGAATATGAATGCCACATGAACAGAAGATTTTAAAAATATTTTATTTATTTATTTTAAGCAGAGATAAAGAGAGAGAGAGAGAGAATGGGTGCACCAGGGCCTACAGCCACTGCAAACAAACTCCAGATTCATGTGCCACCTTGTGCATCTGGCTTACATGGGTAATAAAGAATCAAACCCAGGTTGTTAGGCTTTGAAGGCAACTGCCTTAACTACTGAGCCATCTGTCCAGCCCAGGATTTTGGTTTTATTGCTGTCTCTCCATAGCCTAAACCAGTGCCTGAAATGTTATGGTTGCTCAGAATATACCTGTTGAATTAAAAAGTAAATGAGATTCTGGAAGAAACTGTGGCCTCAGATGCATCCTCTTGACTACCAGCTTGCAAATATAACTGTTTTAATGCTGTGTAGGTAAAGTAGGGTGTGAGAAAAATCCAAAATATGTGTCAAACCACTTCCTATCTGAATCATCTTGCTATGGGACACATGAACATTTTTAAAATCTAATCACTTTTATTTCCAAATGAATAAAAAATGTTCCTAGTCAAACATAGCATATTGAAGACATGCATACATTTCTGTTTGCTCATTAAGGACAACATTAAAATGATAAAAAAATGATTTTTAAGGACATAAACTGACAAACAGGAAGAGTAGTAGGTGCAGAACACCTATAAAATGTTATAACCTAGATAAATATATAAGCATCCAATTACTCTACATGCCATAGGAGTTGGAAAAGACTTCCTGAACAAAGCCCAGCAGCTCAATAAATTAAACAATCACTCAACCATTGCGGTCTCATAAAGCTGAAAAGTTTTTTCACAGACAAATATACAATAATCAAAGCCAACAGATTACACTCAGAATGGGAGAAAAATTTTGCCAGCTATTGATGCAGGCCTAATTTCTAAAATTGACAAAGAACTCCAAAGCCTAAACAATAAATTGTCAAACAATCCACTCACAAAATGGGGCAGAAAACTATGCAGGAAGTTCTTAGAGGAAGAAATACTAATGGCAAACACAAACTTAAGAAAATGTTCAACATCCCTAATCATCAGGGAAATGCAAATTAAAACAACTATGAGATGCCACCTTATACCAGTAAGGATAGCTAACATTAAAAAAAAACAATGAAAACAAATGCTGGTGAGGCTGTGGAGAAATAGGAACACTCTTTCACTGCTGGTGGGAATGTAAAATGGTACAACCATTATGGAAAGCTATATGGAGACTCCTGAAAAGGATGACTATATACCTACCAACAGATCCAGTTATTCCCTTACTGGGCATTTACCCTAAATGCTCCAAGCCTCAGATCAGAGAGATTTGTTCAACCATGTTTATAGCTGCTCAATTCATAATAGCTAAGAGCTGAATCAACCCAGATGTCCATCATTAGATTAATGGATAACGAAGATGTGGTATATCTACACTATGGAATTCTATGCAGCAGTAAGGAAAAATGAAACAATGAAATTTCAAGAAAAATGGTTGAACATGGAACAGATCATTCTCAGCTCACCCAATCACAAAAAGATAATCGTCGCATGGTCTCATTCATCTGTGGATCCTAACCTGAATCTGCCAGAGATGCTGTCATACCTAATAAGTACCCTGAGGACCAGACAATAGGGAGGGTGGGACAAGAGGGAGGGTAATGGTGGGTGGGAGGGTAATGTGGAGGGACACAAATAGGGACCAAAATGGAAATGGTACCATAAAATCCTATATTCTGAACAACAGGCTATAAGACTGATCCTTCAGCAGGCCCGTAGAGGGAACACCTGAACCACAGGGACCTGGAAAGGACATCATGAAGGCTAACCTTAATCTTTTCCTGTTTCTTTTACTCTTTCCCTCTCCTCTCTAAACTTGCTTTCTCTTTTATATTACCTATCTTTTTCTTCCTTCACCTTCCTTGGTGCTGACTTGTAACTCCCAATACCATGATGGGGTTAACTTTCACAATGAGCTGTTGATCAGAGAGACCTATAATGTTTCCCAAAAAAAGACAGATTTCTGTCAGAGTTCTTGATGACCCACCATAGGTTAATGGTAAGACCCTATTGCCAAAGACACCATATGCTGTTGGGATGAAACATGGAGTGACATGGTCAGAATCTGGAAGAGGGTCAGTCCCCAGACAGTTAGCTGGTCTAGTGCCAGAAGGTGCCACATGAGTGACTGGTAGAAAATGACCAACATCTGTCCAAACAACTCGCAGTCTAAGCTACTCAGCAGTAAACAACCTGATGTGATGCTCAAACAAGTGCAATAGTGGCACACAGCCATGCTGGGTAACCAACTGCTCTTGATTTTGCTAATAGATCCTCTCAATGGATTGGAACTCATAGCTGGAACTGGGAAATAAGTCAAAACCATGTACAAGAAAATGAGTCTATTCTCCAATATCAAGCCCCACCAAATGCAGGCTAGAAGAGGGCCTATGCATATAAAATTCTTTCTAAAATAACTATGGCCATTCCATCTATGGGTACTAACTTCTTTCTCCATTGGAGAATGTGCTTCTCTTTTTCAGATGGACAATGAACCTGAAAGGAGGATCAGCCTATTGCACCTCACCTGGGCCCCAGCTGAAACCATAGAGTAACGGGGGGAATGGGCAAGAGTGCAACTTTCTTGGTGAACCCAACACCAGAACAAGGCTGAAGGAAATAAAAACAGAGAACATTTAACTCCTACTAAGCCAGATATCCAGAGACACAGAGGCTCCCAAGACCTCATCACTGAAGTAGAACTAAAATGAACCCAACGTGGCTCAGGGAAATTCATGGAAGAGGGAGCGGAAAGAGTGTTAGAGCCACAAGTTGGGTCATTATGCACAGACACTTTGCCTCTCCCCCATAACTGTTGGCTACCCCCATAATGCACGACCCACATTCCCCAGTGAGGAGTCTCGCTTTGAAGTGGGGAGGTCAGGGAGGAGACTACCAGAGCACCAACATGAATGTAAAATTAAAATAAATTTTAAAAATTGTCAAAAAGAAAACTTAAATTTAAGAAAATGGTAACAACAACAACAACCCCCTCCAGTGCTGAAGGTGGATATCTTATGTTCAGAAATGGGTCTTTGGAATTGACTGGATTCTGGGGGCTCTGCCCTAGTCAGTGGATTAATGTGCAGACAGATTCAAAGTTTGAGGGCATTATTGGGACATAGTGAAAATATGAAGGGCAACAAACATGGAGGAATTAGGTCAGAGAGGTATTCTCCTGAAAACTATATGATGTTAATGCACCCTTTCTCTTTTTTCCACTTCTTCCTAGCTTCCTTAACATAAACAACTTTCCTCAGCGATACCCTTCTGCTTTAGTTCTGCCTTGTCACTAGCTTAAAATTAATGGAGCCAACTGACCTTGCAGTGATTTCTGTGGGAAAAAAAAAAAACACCTTTCCTCTTTAAAGTTGTTTTCTGAGGTATTTTGCCACAGTTATGAAAACACATCCTAAACAGATCTGTTTACATGATTCTCACCATCCACATGCTGAACTGCTCTATTGCCAACTTGCTCAGTGGGAGCTACATTTCTCTTTCCCTGCACGTCTGTTTCTTCTTCCCGATGGTAGTCTCTGGGGACAACACTTCCAGAAAGCAACATTCCCAAGGGACAGCACTCCCAGAGGACATCACTTAATCCCAGGCGACAGCACTCACTCTCAGGGGACAACACTCACTCCTAGAGAGGACAACACTCACTCCAGGGGACAGCATTCCCTGGGGAGAACTCCCCCAGGGAACAACACTCCCAGGCCCCACTGCTCAGTGGAGACCTACAATGAACATGGAACAGTTAACCTGTAGTCCTCTCTCCCTGAGGTTCTGTGCGAGGTCCCATTCTATGGTGTGGCATTCTAAGGTTCTATTATTTCCTCAAAGCCCCAGTTTTATTACTCATATCAATGCCTGGAAAGGACTTGCTGGTGACTTTTCCTGGCATCTCCCAGTTCTTCACTGTCTATCACCTCCCACAGTTATTTAGATTGCATCCCTATGACAAATCTCAAGATGTCTAGGCTCTGCTTCTCTGAGGGAATGCCGAGATAAGCCCTTGGTTCCACTCACATGCTTAGAGTTTCCTATCAGTTGTATGAGCTTCCTGTTCTTCTCAATTGTTCTGACAAGGCATCTGAGGAAAATCTATAACTGGAAAGACACACAATAAAGATAGGGTTTGTCATGAATATAGTCAAATTAAAAATAAAAAGATCTCTGGGAGCTGGACATGGTGGCTCATATCTATAATCCCAGCATTGAAGAGGCTAAGGCAGAGGGATTTCCATGACTTTGAGGTCAGCTTGGACTGCTATGAGACCCTGTCATGAAGGAAGTAAAGAAGGAATGAAGAAAAGAAGGAAGAAAGGAAGGGAGGGAGGGAGGGAGGAAGGAAGGAAGGAAGAAAGAAAGGAAAGGAGGGAAGGAAGGAAGAAAAGAAGGAAGGAAGGAGATGGCTCAGCAATTAAAAGGAACTTGTTTTCAAAGCCTATTGGCCTGGGTTCAATTCTCTTATACCCATGTAGAGCCATATACACAAAGTGGTGCATATGTCTAGAGTTGGTTTGCAGCTTGTAGTGGCAAGATGCCCTGGCATGCCCATTCTCTCTCTCTCTCCCTATCTTTCTAAATACATACCTACATACATACATTTTTATAGGAAGAAAGGCTGATTCTTGGGCATGAAAACTATAATAGTAAGAATGAAAAACTAGTATAAAATATTAAAACCAACTACAGACAGTAAAATAAAGTTAAATAAGAGATGAAGAAGAGAAAAGGATGTTAAAAATAAAAGACTTGTCCAGAGATTCATATATTTATAATAACAGGTATTTCAAAATGAGAGGAAAGAGAAAGGAAGAAGTTGATAATGAAATTATTCAAGTTCCCAAAACTGAGGTCTTTAGATTACAAGGGCACATTTACTGCCCAAAAAAACAGATGAAAATAGAAACTGGAGAGATGGCTTAGTGATTGAGGTGCTTGCCAGCAAAGCCAACAAACCCAGGTTTGATTCCATAGTACCCACATAAAGCCAGGTGTACAAGGTGGCACAAGCATTTGGAGTTCATTTGCAGTAGCTAGAGGCCTCGACATGCCCATTCTCTCTCTATCTGCCCCTTTCCTAAATAAATAAATTAATAAATAAATTGTCTAAAAATAGACCACATCAAACTATATCATTTGAAATTCAACACTGGAAAACAAAAGTCTTCGGAGTCTATAGAATAAAAATTGGTGATACACAAAAAAGCTAAAATTAAGAATAGATTTAGACTTCTAAACTATTTTCTTCCTTCTTTCCTTCCCTCTGTCCTTCCTCCCTACTTCCCTTCTTCTCCCTTCCTTTCTCTTTTCCAGATCTGGGGAGGAGCTAAGAGACTCACACACTGGATAGTCAACCACTGAGCTCCATTTCTCACTCCTATCTACCTTCTAAATTTTAGTCCTGGAACAAGGCCTTCAAATATTGAAGAAAAATGCTTTCTGGAAAACAAGTGAAAAGGTATACCTTTATACCTAAGCAGGTAAGAATTTGACTGTAATCTTTTCAGGGAGTTACAACAGGAGATGATCTACCTAAGAGAGGCAGTAAATTCAGAAGGGAAATGCATTGGGATAGACAAGAATTCAAAGTGATGATAAGGCAGAATGGATACTGCGGAACTTATGGGATGTCTTCTCTATCTAGTGTGTATAGTCTTCCTTCCCTCCACAGTGACCAGAGAGCATTTTTATACCGATGGAAATACTTCTTTATTGATAAAATTAACAATGCGGGGGGGGTGGGCTGGAGTGATGGCTCAGCAGTTAAAGGCACTTGCTTGCAAAGCCTGCTGGTCCATGTTTGATTTCCCAATACCCAACTAAAAGCCAGATGCCCAAAGTGGCATGTGGATCCAGAGTTTGTCTGCAGTGTCAGGAGGCCCTGGTATGCCCATACACTCTTATAAATTTTTTTAAAAATTCACAATGCTAATGGTGTATGGAAGACAGTGAATGATATGGCAATGAAAGCACAGTCTAGGTTAACATGCTAAACCAATTGCCTCTGTTATAGCCAATATTTAACCAGAATATTGATTCATACAGAGAATAGGATATGTGGCACACACACATCTGTAAACTATAAAATGAAAATTTAAGAAGACATAATAATTGATATGCTATAGACATAAATAAATGGGAAGAATCTTTGAAAGCTGTATATTACAAGAAGATAGTGATGGTAATTGCTACCTCAAGGATGGGAAACGAGTTGGTTATTAGAAAGGGAATATTGCAGTCAGGGCAGAACTACCCCAACCAAGAGCATTTTGGGGGAGGAAAGGGGGTTATTTTTGGCTTACAGACTTGAGGGGAAGCTCCATAATGGAAGGAGAAAACAATGGCATGACCAGGGGGTAGACATCATGTCCTGGCCAACATCTGATGGACAACAGCAACAGGAGTATGCACCAAACACTGGCAAGAAGAAGCTGGCTATAATACCCATAATTCTGCCCATAACAATACACTGCCTCCAGGAGGCGTTAATTCCCAAAATTCCATCAGCTGGGAACCTAGCATTTAGAATGCCTAAGTTTATGGGGGATCCCTGAATCAAATCACCACATTTCACCCCTGGTCCCTGTAAACTGAACACCATACATGATGTAAAATGCCACGCATTCAGTCCAACTTTAAAAGTCCCCATAGTTTTCATGAATCCCAATGATGTTCAAACATCCCCATTGTCCAAGGTCTTTAAACTGAGCCGTAATACAAAAAAAAAAAAAAAAAACCCTAATGACATAGAATAAACACACTGCACAAGATGGCACTGGGCATAGCAAAGAAATAGTCAACCAACACAAACAGGGCAAACATCAAACTCTAGCTCAAAGTCCAATAACTAGTCAGTGACTAATCTCCAAGTCCAGTAATTCTAACCAGCAACAAGTCTATGGAGTTCCAATTCCACCCCTCCAGATACCCTATTCAAAGACCTGGAAAATTAAATGTAGGGCTGGTAGCTCTCCTTAGCAGTTGTCTTGTGGTCCCAGCATCCCCACTGGGTCTCCATTGCAACCCATGGTTTATCCTCATGGCTCCATCGGGGCTCCATACAGTCATCCAGCAAACCTGCTTCACACTGCCCATGGCTATTTCCAAAATACAATACTGTGTTGCAAATTTAATGACCCTCCCTTTCCTGCATTTCTTATATTCCAAAACACCAGGTGTGATGCCAATTTGTTGATCCAGGGGGAAATAAAGCAGACTTTGAAGAACAAGACACTCCTTCCTTCAGCATTAGACCCTTTCAAAACATTCTGCATTCTTTCTGTTGTCCTAATTCAGGTCAGGTGGCCCAATCCCAATGGTTGTAATCTCTCATACAATTGCAGCTGAAGAGGCAGCAGCCTTAGCCCATTTTTGTTTCTCTGCCATATCTCCTCTGTTCACACCAGTCCATTTCTACACAATTCAACTCTGTACAGGTGCTCAGGACATGGGCA
The DNA here is from genome assembly GCA_036365145.1 of Orientallactaga sibirica. NCBI lineage: Eukaryota > Metazoa > Chordata > Mammalia > Rodentia > Dipodidae > Orientallactaga > Orientallactaga sibirica. The sequence goes on from JAEOAD010000240.1 coordinate 5,433,663, forward strand.
ATTAGAATGCAGCAAGCCTTTCACACTAACTGCTTCTAGCCCAGTCCAGGCAAAGCCCTTTCTCACCCTCATAAGGCCAAAACACACAGTCCTCAGTTCTTACTACATTCAGGTCTTTCAACTCTGACCAGAATGGTCCATCAAACTATACTTACAGCACTGCGGGGCATCTCTTAGGCCAAGGTTCCAAATCCTTCCACATTCCTCTAAAAATTCAGCAGCAAAGGACCCAAAATGATACATTCAGATGTCTAGAAACAATGACACCACTTCCATCTTCACTGGTGCAGTCAGGGTCACATTGCTGGCAGAAAACACCTGACCAAGACCAGCTTGTGGGGGGAAAAAGGTTTATTTTGGCTTACAGACTCAAGGGGAAGCTCCATGATGGCAGGGGAAAATGATGGCATGAACAGTGGGTGGACATTACCTCCTGGCCAAAATCAGATGGACAACAGCAACAAAAGTGTGTGCCAAATACTGGTAAGAAGAAGCTGGCTCTAATAACCCATAAGCCCACCCCCAACAATACACTGCCTCTAGGAGGTGTTAATTCCTAAATCTCCATCAGCTGGAAACCTATCATTCAGAACACCTAAGTTTATGGGGGACACCTGAATCAAACCACTACTGAGCATATAAAGAAAGCTTCTCTTTTCCTCTCAGTAACCATTGTGTTTATTGTGCTTTTAAATATTGTGCAGTGCATATATTAGCTATTTCAAAAACTACTAAAAATTAACAAAACATTCCCCCAAACCATAATTAATATCCTTAGACTTTCAATAGTCAGTGGAAGACATAAGCCTGTGAAATAACATCTTCACAATTCTAAAGGAAAATTATTACCACATAGAATTTCAAACATAGTTAAATTATCAGGTTATATACAAATATTTCAAATATTTCAGATGTAATACTGTTACAATTTCTCAGAAAGTTACTTGGAAATATGTTCCAAAAATTGGACAAATGAACCTAGAAAAACAAAGATGAGGGCATAGAAAATAGAAAGTGTACCCCAGGAGAATGATAATCCCAGGAGAGTCACTGTCAAGCAAACCTAGGAGCCATGGAGTCCCAAGTTCAGCAGGTCAACACCTTCCAACATGTGAAGTATGTGGAGCACCTACTGGCCTGAAAATCCTCAGAGACATGGTAGAAAGCTGCTAGTGACTTCCTTGACATCCATCCCTTGCTGGTCCCCAGATCTGAGTTTGGGGAGAGATGGCCTGCAGGGTGGCTTTCCCAGACCCACGTTAGTGCACTCCAACAGGAGCTGCTGGTAATGGTGTGGAAGGGCATAGGAAGGAAAATAAGGTTATTTCTCTCATTCTGTTTTGGCAAGCTTTCTAAAACGTAAAAATACTTCCAGCTATTCTTAGACACAGATGTTATAGCTCTGGGTGCCACCTTTTTCCTTTTTCTCTCTTTGAGAGGGAACTTAGGAGTCACTTTCCACTGTTGCTCAATGTTTGTTTCTACATTGCTTCATTTTGACCCCCAGCAGCTCACTGCATTCCAGATCCTTGCATTGATTTGCTGTTTTTAAGTGTGTGTGTGTGTGTGTGTGTGTGTGTGTGTCCATGCCAGGTCTTCTCACCACTGCAAATGAACATCATACATTTGTGCTACTTTTTGTGGGTCAGTTGAGATTGAATTTGGGCTGGCAGGCTTTGCAATCAAGCATCTTTAACTGCTGATACATCTCTTCAGCTCCTGAAGTGGTTTAACTGATGAGAAATGATATATACCTGAATTACAAAGAGGTGTCTAGGAACCTAACAAAAACAATAAAACAAAATAATGAATAAAATTTAGTCAAGAAAGGTGTTCATATTTTATAAAGATCAAATTTTATTTTTTATGTAAATAATCAAAATACTACAAATAATAATTATTATTGATAAAAATAATATAAATAATCTATTTTTAATGTAGTGGTTTGAATGTAAAATGTTCATCATAGCCTCATGTGTTTATAATTAAACCTCCTACTTAGGTCTCCAGCTGATGCAGCCTTTGGGAGATGGAGTCTTGCTGGACGAAATGTCTCACTGAGGGCAAACCTTAAAGCCTATTAGTCCAGACCACTGAGTGTTCAAAGGTAGCTCTCTGGTTATTTTCTTCCCACTGATGTGACAAGATGTGGTACCTCAGCTGTCTGCTCTGTCATGCTTTTCCCATCATGGTGAAACTTTCCCTCAAAACTATAAGCCAAAAGCTGGACACCTCCTCCCTGTTTACTATCATTTGGAAAGTGGGAAAAAGCTATGCAGCATGAAGTCTTTGGGGAGGGAGAAGTCACCAACAGTATTACCCAGCAGTGGACCCTGAAAGCCTTGTGGCTGCCCAACCAGGCCAAGTGGTGCAATAGAGGCATGTCTGTTATGGGAGAAAACAACTGCTCTGATTGGACTGGAGGCCTGATTCACCTGATACTGAAAATCCAGTCAAAAGCCTAAAGCTAGAAAGGTCAAAGGTTCTAGGGGAATAACAATTATTGTTGTCTGGCTAATTATATACATTATGACCACTAAATAGCCCTTTAAACATGTTATGTTTATACCCATTTATTAATACTAATCTCACCTTAGGTTAGAGAAGTTTCTGTTTTCAGATGTGATGACAACCGGGGTGACTCAAAAGTCACCATAGTGCTGAGAAAAGTGACAGGGGAGTGTTCAGCACTGAGACTTCTCTATCACACCCTCCAAGGCTCAGGGTCCATTGTGGAAGAGGTAGCAGAAAGAAAGAGGAAGGAAGGGGAGGACTTCTTAGAATGTTGTCTTCCATACACAAAATGGCCTTTGAGGTTAATGGTAAGACCCTACTGTCAAAGACAGCATACATGTGTGAGACCAAACTTGGAGAGATCTGGCCAGAATCTGGAAGAGTGTCAGTCCCCACACAGTTAGCTAGTCTACTGCCAGAGGGTGCTACACGAGCAACTGGGGGAAAATGGCTGACATTGGTCCAAACAATTTCCAGCCTAAGATACCTAGCAAGAAACAACCTGATGTAATGCTGAAACAAGTGCAGTAGTGGCACACAGCCATGGTGGGTAACCAACAGCTCTTGATTTGGCTAATTGATCCACTCAGTGGAATGGAACTCATTGCTGCAACTGGGAAACAAGTCAAAACCATGTACAAAAAATGAGCACAGACTCCAATCAAGATACCACCAAATGTGGGTAGAAGAGGGCCTATGCATATAAAATTCCCTCCAAGATATCTATGGCCATCCCATAAATCTAATACTAACTTCTCTCTCTGTGTTGGAGAATTTGCTTATCGTTTTCAGATGGACAACAAACCTGAAGGGAGGATCAGCCAATCACACCTCACCAGGGCTCCAGCTGAAACCATAGAGTAATGTGGGGGAAGGGCAAGATCTCTCCAAGAACACAACACCAGAAAAAGGCCCAAGGAGATAAACACAGAGAACATCTAACTCCTACTAAGCCAGATATCCAGAGACACAGAGGCTCCCAAAACCTCATCACTGAAGTAGAGCTAAAATGACCCCAATGTGGCTCTGGGAAATTTGCAGAAGAGGGGGCAGAAAGAATGTTAGAGCCACAGGAAATTCACAGAAGAGGGGCGGAAAGAATGTTAGAGCCACAAGTTGGGGCATTTTGCACAGAGACTTGGCCTACCCCCCCAGAACTCTTGACTACCCCCACAATGCATGACCCACATTCCCCATTGATGAGGGTCCCTTTGGAAGAGGGAGGACAGGGAGGAGGATAAGGGAGCCAACACTATGAATGTAAAATCAGAATAATATAAATAAAAATAAATTATGGGAAAAAAAGAATGTTAGAGCCACAAGTTGGGGCATTATGCACACAGACTTGGCCTATCCTCCATAGCTCTTGACTACCCCCACAATGCGTGAACCACATTCCCCATTGATGAGGGTCCCTATGGAAGAGGGAGGACAGGGAGGAGGATAATGGAGTCACCACTATGAATGTAAAATTAGAATAATATACATAAAAATAAATAAAATAAAATAAAATAAAAAAGCAAGGATTATATGACTGCCACAAGACCACTTAAATCATAGATACAGGTGTCATGGGTTGTGAAATTAACCATGGGAAGTGTAACAATCCTGATGTTCCTGATGTTATAGGTTTCAGCCTTGGGATCTTATGGTGGTGACAACATTCATTTTTGATTCTCCATGTCTAGAATGGCAATCCTTAACTCTGTAGGACTTACATGGTCAGGATATATAATTAGTCATTAAGCTTCAGTGGGTGGTTCCATTAAAAAATAGCTTTGAATTAATTAAACTCAGAATTTATGTAACTGATTGGTTGGGTGTTGTCCAGATACCTGTGACCTAAATAAAAGTCCAAATTTCTTCTCTTAAAAAAAATGGCCTTTGATATTCATGACTTCACAGTGCCTGATACTACCTATACAAGACCTTCAAAATAAGAGGGGAAATTTGATGTCATCAAAATTTCAGAGAGACTAATTGTAAAGAAGAAAGGATTCAATGCAAGATGGATTTCAGAAAGGAACAATGAGGGTGATGGGAGAGAATTATCATGGTTTATTGTAGATACTTATGGAAGTTGTCAATAAAATGTTTTTCTAAACACATCCTGTAAGCCAAAATAAATCCTTTTCTTACATTAACTATTTTTGGTCAGGTGTTTTATCCCAGCAAGGAGAAGGTAACTGTCCCAAGTATTGATCTAAAAAAGATTAAACTTGGACTGTCAGGTTTTGTAAGTGTCTTTAACCACTGAGCAAACTTAGGCAGAAGAAATGGCTCAGCAGTTAAAGGTGCTTGCTTGCAAAGCCTAGTGACCTGAGTTCCTACATAAATCCAGATGCAAAAAGTGATGGATGACTCTGAGAATTTTCTGCAGCAGCAAGAGATCCCAGTGTGCTCTTGCTTTCTCAGCTTACAAATAAGTAATAAATAAAATACTTTAAAAATAAATTTAAAATAGTGTAGGTAACAGGATTTCTCTTGAAGAGCTTTAGCTAAAATGCTAAAGACATGTTTTGCAGCTTTATTACAGAAGGAGACTATGATGAGAGGAATAAAAGAATAGCCCTTCCCTTCTTGCCAGGTATGAAAGGAAGAATGTAAGAGAAGAGAAAGACGGAGTGTGGGTAGTATAACATGAAGATCTGCTATCTCTTGTCTTCTTCCCAAAGACAGCAGGAAAATGCAGAACTATGCACAGGAGATTGAGGCCCTGCCCCAGCTTTGGAACTCTAGAGGAAGAGCTCATTTCACAGTGGGAGGCAGAAGCATGCTGGGTAAATTTGGCAGCAAGCCTGCACTTTATTTTTTTTTTTCTATTTGCAAGACAGTTTATTACACAGATGGTGGATACTAAAGCCACCATATATGGAAAATGTAGATAGAAAAGTAGCTTGCTTTTTAACCTATGCAAAATTAACTATATTTGTCAATCACTATATATATATATATATATATATGACATACACATTTATAGACATGAACTGGAAAGTCAGAACAAATTCTTATGGCTTCTGCTAAAGATAGAAAGCTGTGGAGAGGAAGAAGACCGATTCCAAGAGCTGGTCATAAAAGCAGTGACACATGGTTTCCTGTCTCATTCCTGGACATTTCTCTTGCTTGAGAAAGGCTTTGGGAAACCACATGGAGCTACATCTCCCTTCAGTGCACCCAGAGACAGCATGCTCTGAAGTGTAGGCTGCAAGGCAGAAGTTTACACACACACACACACACACACACACACACACACACACACACACTTATGGGAGCTTGTGGGGGTAGCTGCCAAGGAAAATGCCATAGTTCTTAGAGCAATAATTTGATGGATAGTACACTGAGCTTCAGATGTTCAGAAACTTCAGGGAGGACTAAGGTGCAACCATGTCAATGGGAGAGAATGCAAGTTCATCACTGAGTTAAAGCAGACTATAAGCTCATTGACAATGAGCACAAACCCAGAAGTGAGGTCAACTAGCTAGTGCATTGTTTAAGCACAGGCTGAGGCCAAGGAGATTGTCTCCTTCCATTCATTCAGCAACCCTACCCCAACGCTACATCCTTCCAAGAATTGCCAGTGGAGATTCTATTCTACCCCCTCCCAAAAGATACTATTTCAGAAGGACTCGGAAGGAAAGCAAAATTCCAAAACAATTGGGGATAATACAAAATAAAATGTGCTCCCTAAAGAGACAAATTAATATGCTGGATCCTCCTGCTTCAAACTGAATTTTCTAAAACTAGTTTATACATATATTTTTTGACTACCCAGGAGGCAGAAAAAAGCTGAGTTTTCTTGTACATGTAAGTTGTAATAGGGTCAATTTGCAACCTACCAGTATAGAAGTTTAAAGAAAAAAAAAAAAAAAAAACCTTATCCACAAGAAGAACAAAGTGGAGAGAGCTTAAATGTCTGTGGCAAGGTTCAAGCTAAAAATGCGATAACTACATTGACCTTAGTGGAAAGCTAGAGTTCTTTGCTAAATTATAAGTGTTGTGCTGTCTGCACATGGGCTCTTTTCCTACATTTGAGTTCTCTAGCTGCTACTTTTCCCACCCCACTTCAGTTAATGATGCAACTCTTTATCCTGTCATGCGAAGGTGTCTAATGATTATTACAGATAGATGCAGTTACTTTGTTTTTTTAACTTTTCGTTGACAACTTCCATAAATATAGACAATATACCATGATCATAGTCCCCTCCCACATCGTCTCTTTTCCCTCAGCTAAATCCCAACCTCCACTGAATTCCTTATTCTTTCCAATAAATCTCTCCTCTAGTTTTATGTCATTTTTTCCTCCTACTATAAAAGTCTTGTGTAGGTAGCATCAGTCACTGTTAGCAAGGACACTTTGTGTCTGGAGCAGTCCTCACCTTCTTTTGGTTCTTATATTCTTTCCACCTCTGCCACAGTGGACCCTGCACCTTGGAGGTTATGGCAGAGATGTGTCACTTAGTACTGAAAATTCCACTGTCACTTCTTCTCAGCACTTTGGTAAGTTTTGAATGACCCCAGTGGTCACCACCACCTAAAAAAAAGAAGCTTCTATAACCTAAGTGAGAATAACATTAATCTACAGACATAAACAGAGATATTTAGAGGATGGTTTCGAGTACATAATATATCCATTTAACCAGATAATAGCAGTAATTTCCCACCCACAGCTTATGACTTCCCATGCTACAGGCTTTCCATAAGGTTGTAAGTACTAAGCAGGAATTCCCTCCCATGGAGCAGGTCTGAAGTCCGATCAGACAGCAGTTAGTTTCCCTTATAACAGACATGCCACCATTGTACCAGTATGTACATTTGGCCTGGCTGGCCAGCTATAAAGCTTGTAGGATCCATTGCTTGTTTAAAAAGTCAATGTGGGCTGAAGAAATGGCTTTCTCATTAAGGAGCTTGCCTACAAAGCCTAAGGACCCACATCTGATTCCCCAGTACCCACAGAAGCCAAATGCACAAGGTGGCACATGCATCTGGAGTTTGTTTGCAAAATGGCTGGAGACCTGGCATGCCCATTCTCTTTCTTTCTCTGTCTCTCTCTTCTCCCTCTCTCTCTTCTTCCTCTCCCTCTCCCTCTTTCTCTCTTCTCTCTCTTTCTCTCTTCTCCTTCTCTCCTTCTCTCTCTTCTCCCTCTTTCTTCTCCCCCTCTCTCCTCCCTCTCTTTCTCTCTTCTCCCCCCTCTTCTTCCTCTCTCTCTTCTCCCCCCCTTATCCCTCTTTCTCTGCTTGCAAATAAATAAAAATATTTTTAAAAATATTTAGGGCTAAGAGAGATGGCTTAGCAGTTAAGGCATTTGCCTGTAAAGCCAAAGGACCTCTGTTCAATTCCCCAGAACCCATATAAGCCAGATGCACAAGGTGGCACATGCATCTGAAGTTTGCAGTGGCTGGAGGCCCTGGCTTGCCCATTCTCTCTCTGCTCTGTCTCTCCCTCTCTCTCTCTCTCTCTCTCTCTCTTTCTTCTCTCCCTCTTTCTCTCTAGCTCTCTTAAATAAATAAATAAAAATTTTAAAAATATTTAAAATAAGTAAATAATTTGGAAGAGAATTGAACAAAGAATGCAAATAGCCACATGTAAGGAGATGTTCAACAATTTTAGTCATCAGAGAAATGTGAATCAAAACAACTCTGAGATTTCATGTCACTCAGGACAGGATGGTATTCATCAAAAAACTTCAAATGACAACAAATGCTGGTGGGGTTGGGGGAAAGAGGAACCCTTACTCACTTCTGGTGGGAGTACAAACTTGTACAATCACTATGGAAATCAGTATGGAGACTCCTTAAAAAGATGAAACTAGATTATTTGATCCAGCTATACCACTCCTAGACATATACCTAAAGATTCCACTCTTTACAACAGAGATACTTGTTCAGCCATGTTTATGGCTGCTTTATTCACAATAGTTAGGAACTGGAATCAGCCCAGATGCCCATCAAATGAGGGATGAATAATGAAGATGTGGTACATAAACACAATGGAATTCTTCTCAGCAATAAGGAAAAATGGAATAATGGCATTTGCAGGAAAATGGATGGAGTTGGAAAAGTGAGGTCATGCAGTCCCAGAAAGATACTGCTTGTTCTCTGTCATCTACAGTTCCCAACTGGTATTCATTAGAGGTGAGAGCAAATGGTAGTAAGCAGCTGAAACATGAGCATAAAACTAGAATGAGACCAGGAGAGAGAATAAATAGGGAGAGAAGAAAGAAGTTACTTTACAAGTTAGGAAAGGAACAGAATAGAGCAGTGGGGTAGTCTTGGAGGGAGGTAAGTTAAGACAACATGAATAAGTTCCATAGAAACCCTCATTCTGGTTTGCATTCTACAAGATATAACCACCAATAAAAGGGGAGAGGGGACTGTCTGGAAGGTGGAAAAAGATTAACTTTAAAATCATGGACTCTGGCTGGTAAATCCCCAGGCCCAGAATTGGTTTGCCCCCACCCCCATAGTGAGCCATTGGCCAGGGAGACCTATGAGGTTCCCAAAACAATGTAGGCTGTTGTCAAAACACTTGATTACCTGCAAGAGCTAAAAGGTAAGGCCCACCAGCTGAAGACACCACAGGCTGTAGTCACAGGATGCCAGGATAACATACTAGAACCAAAAGGTAAACTAGCTCCCTACTGACTAGTCCTCATAGTGCTAGAAAGTCCTATGGGAGCTGCTGGAAGACAATGGTCACCAACAGCATGAATAAGCAGGGGACCCTGAAAACTAAGAAATCAACCAGCGTAACAACAAATACACACTTGTGCAATAGTGACACACAGTTTCTGCAGGTAACCAACTGTTCTCTGATTGGACATTAGGCCCGCTCAGTGGAAGCGAACTTATATCTGGTACTCGAAACAAAGTCAGAATCTCATGGTCAGGAAACTCACAGACTTCAGATAGAAGCCCCTACTGCTATCTGGATTACAATAGAACTTGCATGCAAAATGTCTCTCAAATAACTTTGTATTTTCCCTTTAATTCAAGCTGTTCTCACTTTGAGTTAGAGAGACTCTTTTGTTTTACAGAAAGCAGTGAAAACAGAGGAGAATCAAGATCCATCAATGAAACAAAAAGATATCCCACTGCCTACTATAAGATGTGCCACCTCTTTCACATCTATCATCACCTGAAGAGGAACTGCAGAGGAAATGGCGACATGAATACTGCTCTTACTACTGGCCTCACAACCAGTTCCAGGGTGATGGTTGTCAGACACAGTGATCAATCAAAACCAATCAAAGCAGAAATCCAGAGGCTACAGAGAACTCAACATTAACTCAGCATGCCAACAGGCCTGCCCTGGCTTAGGGAACATTGTGGAAGAGGGGGTAGCAAGACTGTAAGAGCCACAGAGTAGGTAAGAATACCTAAGGTACAGTCTCCCTGCTACGCCACAGGGTCTAACTGTAGCCTTCATGATCCCACAGTGAACACCATAACTCCACTGAGGATGGACTCAGGGAAACAGGAGCAGGAGTGAGGGGATGAAATAGCATAACCTGTTATAAATATATATATAGATATATCATCTATATATATTAAAATAAAATTTTTAAAAATTCCCCATAGATACATATGTTCGAATGTTTAATTCTCAGCTGGTGACACTATTCAAGAAGATTGTGGCACCTTTAGGAAGTGAAACATTGTTGGAGGAAGTGGGCTACTGTGGGGGGTGGGGCTTGACACTTCATCCTGTTCTCTTTGCTTCCTTATTGGTGAGCTGTAACTTTTGTCTCTCATTCTGGCCTTCCATGCCTTCCTCACTATATGATGAAACTTCCTCTCCAGACTATAAACCAAATCAAACCCTTTTCCTTCCACAACTTGCTTTTCATTGGGTATTTATTCACAGCAACAAAACAGTAACAGATACAGAGACTTCTACTGAAATTGGTTCAGATTTTTCTCACTTAGGGTTTATGATGACAGTAAAATCAGATGGAAATACAAGTCTAAACTATGTCAGCTGACATGCAGGGTGGCACATGCCTATAATTCTAGTACTCAGAAGATAGATGCAGAAGAATTGCTTTGAGTTTGAGGCCAGACTGGAATACATAGTGAGAACCAAGCCAACTGGGGCTATAAAGCAAGAGACAGAGTGAGGAGGTGGGAGGGAGAGCATTTTTTTTATATGTGAAATATGTTTTATTCTTTAAAAGGGCTCAGGGTTTGGTTTTAAATCAAGCTGCACACTTTTCATTAGTCTGACATCTCTCACCATGTCAGACTGGCTTCAGCTAGTAATTCTTCATTAAACACAAAAGAAAAAATGTTTTAATTTTGAGAAAAAAATACAGTTCTGAGAACAATAAACATTTGACTAATTTAAAACAAAATGGAGCTGTTTCATGTTTCTTTACACACTCTCCTCCTCATAGAACCAGGAATGTAATTCTCTCAACTCAGGCAGGCATTAATGGATACTTGCGCATGCACACACACACACACACACACACACACACACACACACACACACACAATTCAGAGTATGTCAAATGAAAAAGATTTAGTTGGTGTTTGGATTATTCAAAACCCCTGCAGTCAACATTTTACTAGACTTAAAGGGTTAGACTATATGATTGTGAGTCTATGTTAAAAGAATCTATTATACAAAAATAAGAGAATTTTGGATAGTACCATCAAATTTTAGTTTAAAATTCTAAGCTGGGCATGGTGGCGCATGCCTTTAAACTCAGCACTCAGGAGGCAGAAGTAAGAGAAGTGCTGTGTGTTTGAGGCCACCCTGAGACCACATAGTTAATTTCAGGTCAGCCTGGGCCAGAGAAAGTCCCTACCTTGAAATACCAAAGAGAGAGAAAGAGAGAGAATTTTGGATAGTACCATCAATTTTTACTTTAAAATTCTAGAAACAATGTTAAAAAGCATTATTTTTCATTTTCTGGGATGAGGGAGACTACATATTTTCATTTAGTTAGAAATCAAAACAATTCCAGCAATCAGAAATAGGCAGTTCACATAGCTGGCCAACATCTGAGCTATCATCAGTGTGAGACAATGTCCCCGTCCATTCCTACCAGCCTAGCTGAGGCTAATAAAACAGAAAGCGTAAGGCTCTTCACACAATTTTAAGTGGGACAAGATGACTTGGGGCCTGTTTTCAGGTCTTTAGAATCAGGATGTGACATTAAGGTGAAAAGTTCAAGAGCTCCCCATTATTCCCCTCCATGTGCTTTGTTAATGCAGCCTGGACACAGCAGTCACCCACACATAAGAGAACAACATCTGTAAATCAGCACACTGAACCCAGCAGAGAATTTGCAGGTGTTGCTACTCCACAAATCACAAGCTACGTAGTCCCTTTGCTGCGCCCTATCACAGCCTGAGAGCCCATACTTAATACACGTTACTGGTTTGGACCTTGATTTTTCTTCTTTCTTAGAGTTTTTTTTTTTAATATTTTATTTACTTATTTATTTGAGAGAGAGGAAGAGGGAGAGAGAGAGAGAGAAAGCAAGAGAGAGAGCGAGAATGGACATGCCACGGTCTCCAGCCACTGCAAACGAACTCCAGATGCATGCGCCCCCTTGTGCATATGGCTTATATGGGTCCTGGAGAGTCGAACAAAGATCCTTTGGCTTTGCAGGTGAATGCCTTAACCACTAAGCCATCTCTCCAGCCCTAGAGTTTTTTAATCTTTAAAGAACCCAGTAGTAACAATGCAATCAGTGGTTAAACTGAACTGTACTTATAGGAAGCAGTTTGCAAAATAACCACAAAAGGCAAGTCTCAAGACCAAAATATTGTCAATTTGATGTTGCCCCTTTGACTGAAAACCCAGCATACAAATACATCCTAAAGTCATTTTCAACTACCCACTTTCTAGGACAATATTAGACAGAAAATCAGAGTCATGCCACAGCTGACAATCCTCCACTTTGTAGAAAGCATGCTATTTCTCTGCTGGTCACATTTTTACACGATGTTCTGGAGTTATCCTCTTCAGAAAACAAGTTTCTGGGATACCACTCAGCTAATTAGCTTCACTGATTGGGAAAGAGAATAAATCTATTCTCAGCTAAGTTATATGAGGAGACAGACTCCTCTTCAAATGCCATTGCTTCACTAATTTCTCAAAACAAGAGGCTCCTGGCTTCTTTGCTTAATGTCCTAATGTTAGATCAGGGCTTTGAGGAAAAGAAACTAACATGAACACCCATCATCAAGAAAGATAAAAACACCTGGATCATAAAATATACAAGCACCACTACTGTTTGTTTGTTTGTTTGTTTTTTTTTTTTTTGGTGTTTGTTTTTTTTTTTTTTTTTTTCTAGAAGTGCCCAGATGGGCTTAAGGCTGCCAGACCACACGCACATCTACAGCAACAAGGGCTTATTCTATTCCACCTATGTGCATTAGAAAAGGAAGAGGACAGCAGGAGAAAAGAGAGGAGATGGGGACAATAGACCACCCCCAATCCCATCCCAAGGAGATCTATATGCCAAGCATAATGAAAGAGTGTGCTTCCCAGATGGTTCTGAACAGGTAAATATTCTGAAATAATTCAATCCTGGCAGAAATTAAAACTGCAAAGTAAGAGCAAAATCATCCTTCACTGAACTAATCCCTTTATCTTTTTCTTAAAGATTTTATTCATGTTTTAGAGGGATTTATCATTTGCTTTAGTACTGAATCCATCACTCCTTTGATGATGCAGGTAAGATTTCAGATTCCCATTTCCAGGTTCCAAGAGTTAAGGGAGAGGATTTTTAATAAGAATGACCACTCAGACTTTCAACATCTCACCTACTTTACTTTCTGGCATTGGTGGATGATCAAATAGAATGGTAGGTATAAGATGTGTGAGGACAATCCCCAGGGGGATAACTGTCATCCCCAATGAGGAAGGTCCCTTCGGAGGGTGGAGGACAGGGATGAGGGTAAGGATGGTATTAACATGTGCTGTTTACACACTGAGTATGTACATAACTAAAAAAAAAGCTGTATGAGTATGCTTGGATGCTGGACAGAAGACATTCTATCCAGCATATCAAAGGCCTAATTATGCCAACAACTGCCTTGCCTTTATGTTTTAAAACAATTAATTGAATTTCTATTCCTTATAAGCCCACAAGAAGACTATGGAGTAGTATTATAATACTCCAAAATTTATAAAATTTTCCTGTAAATATACTCTTTCATGTTATTCTCACAATACTTGGTATGACAGAGGACACACATGAGAAGCTGTGCTTCTGAAAATTAAAGTGATTTCTGCAAGGTTACATTACTGGAACACAAGGAGTAGGGATTCAAAACCAAGTCTCCCAACTACAAATCCCTTTCCACTCCAATTCCTTCCTGAATTTATTTGAGCAATGACTCTCTAACCTTAACTCTACCCCTGAAAATTACACAAACTTTTTCTTTGTCATCAAAAAGTAGTTTGTCACGAATCACTATCAGAAATCCTTAATCTGGTGACCTGCGTTGCCCTTCTAAATTTAACACTGGATCAGATCACACACAGGCAGATTCCTTGGCCTGCAGGTTTGAGATCCTGTAGTGCCTGACAGACCTTCTCTATCTATCACATTTTGTCATATCACGTCAAAGAATACACTGTAAAGAAATAATATGACCTGATTGATGTGAACAGATGGGACAATTAAGTTTCAGTCTAGGGACTGACCAGTGGAGCAGAACACCTGTGCTCCATGAGGTTCAGTGAACAAAGACTTAACTGTGAACAACACAAGTACAATTTATAGGCTTTGTTTGCCCATGTGGGAATGAGAAGACATATAATATTTGTAAATAGTTTAACGTCTGCCATACACCATGCACAGATAAAAAAAAATTCTCTGAGTGTCTGAAATATAAGATTTCCCATTACATTCCATAGCCAAGTCTAACCTAGCAATGCTAATCCACAGGGGAAAAAATAATTTGTTTCAGAAAATAAATTATTTTTCATTTTGTGCATATGGATGAGAACATTTAAAGTAATTCAATATGTTACTTTTAAAAATGAAGGGTTTTAATAGATGTGAAATGTAGTATGATTTTCTCATTATTTTTAGCTAGTATATAAAATAATAAATTTCATTATGACAGTAAGTGATACTTTGTTGGAAGTTTTTAAAAGTATTTTAGATGGCTAATGTTTCAATGTTAACCATTACCAAAGTTGTGACCATTCCTTTAAATATATTCTTTTTATTGAATTTTTCTTTATAACATATGCCCATACAAAAATATCAAAATATATTGAGAGATCAGTCTCTGTCCCCTAAACTCCTTTGAAGTGATCCTTATTACTACCATCGAGTACCCCTGGAATGTCTGACACCTACATTTTTTTTTTTTTTTTTTTTTTTTTTTTTTTTTGAGGTAGGTTCTCAGTCTAGCCCAGGCTGACCTGGAATTCACTGTGTAATCTCAGGGTGGCCTTGAACTCATGGCAATCCTCCTACTTCTGCTTCCTGAGTGCTGGGATTAAAGGCATGTTCCACCACACCTGGCTGCCTACAATTTTTAAAACAAGAATAAAATAAAATGCACATGCTTGCACACACACAAAAACCATTCCTATTTTTACATTATATATTAAGATAGGTAACACATATTTAAGCACCTTTATAAAGAGAATAATAACTTACAGTCAGTATTTGATAACTTATAGTCAACTCATAATTTCAAGAGGGTTATTTGATTTGCTGTTTTATTTCTTGTTATTTGGGTTTTGTTTATATCTGATTAATTGAGACAGACATTCTCTGTGTAGCCCAGGTTGGACTTCAACCATCACAACATGTTATAAAGTACTGAGGATCAAACCCAAGGTTGCATGCAAGCACTCTACCAGATGAACCACATCCCTAGCCAACCCAGTGGTTTTAAAACATATCTTTATTTTCCCTGTTAAATGATTCTCTTATTCTTATCTCTAACTTTTCCTACCTTACTTTCCTCTCTTTCCTTTTTCCACTATTTTTTCGCCAATGGAATCCCCAAAATTTGATAACATAACTCTTAGATGCTATACTTTCAGTCCATGGTTGCTGAAATAAGTCCCCACTTTGTACAGTTGTATGACTTTGGCCAAGTGACTGAACCCCTGTGCTTGAGTTTCTCAGCTCTGTACTTGAACGTTAGAAATCTCAGGGAGTAATTGATCTTAAACATAGTTGGTTGTCAGGCTAGCAATAAGAGAAGTATTCATGTTGCCGTTTCCTCTGCAATATTTCCTGGGCCGTGGCAGATGTGGTAGAGGTGGCATGTCTCATGGTGAGCAGTCAGCTATCTCCTTATCTTATTGATGGATCTAGACTCTCCCCAGTTTTCTCTGCCGTTCTCCAACCAAAAGTGAGAGTAGCTTGAGTTAAAGGGGGTATGCAAAGTTATTTGAGAGGATTTTGGGTTTGTAAGCCCTCTCTTGTTCTCCAGAGAGCAGTGGGGACTTCTCTCTGAAGTCTATGAGTTTTCTGACCATGGGATTCTGACTTGATCTCCAGTACCAGATAGGAGTTCTCTCTCACTGAGACATAGTGATTAATCCAAACCTATCAAAGCAGAAATTCAGAGGCTACAAAGAACTCAACACTAAATCAGATGACCATCAGGCCTGCCATGGCTCAGGGAGTATGGTGGAAGAGGGGGCAGAAAGATTGTAAGGTAGCCACTGAGTGGGTAGAATACCCTGAGCATGGTATACCCACCCTGGCTACCCCAGAGGGACTGACTGAGGCCTTCATGACCCCACAGTGAATTCCATAACCTCACTGAGGAGGGCCCCCGGGGTAACTGGAGCCAGAGTGAGAGGATACAAGACTATAACCTGTTAGAATATATATAAGATAATTTTTAAAAATAAACATAGTTCAGAATACAGTAAATGCTCAGTATGTTAGCTTCTTTTCTTGATTAGTTGAGGTATTAGCAGTGCAACATTTAATGGAAGCTACAATTTTATATACCACTTTTGTAGCTTCTTTCTCTTCATTAATAGCCAGAAGGAAGATGTGATAATGAGAGCTGCAGGCTTATTCTCCTTCTTGTCTCTAGTTTATTGCAAAGCACTCAGCATGGTGCTATACCCCAGGAAAACTCAGACAATTTAGCCAAAAGGAGTGGCACACACCTGTAATCTCAGCACTGGGGAGACTGAGGCAAAGCTCTGAGAGTTCAAGAACATCAGGGCTTATACAGCAGGTTCCAGACCAGCATGGGCAATATAAGAAGACCTTGTCTAAATAACAACAGCAACGACAATAAATGAGAAGACATTGGTGCCTTCGAGACAACTGAGAAAATGTTTGCAGTTGGGATGCTTGTTCATCCTTTTTTGCTGACATATTACATAATTAATGAGGATATAAGAGATGATTGCCTTAGCTCAGGTTTGCTCTAAGCAGAACCAGAGATAGGGCCTATCCAAGTGTGGGAGACTCTCAGGAGACAGGGAGTTAAAGAAGAGGACTAAAGCAGGAGGAGATAAAGCTAAATAAGGATGTGATCTGGGCTGAATAGTAACTTCTGCTATTCCCAAGGAGAAATTCTGGAGCAGAATTTAGTTACCTCAAGGTAAGGGAATGATCTGTGGGACTCCCTGTCAGTCAGTCATTGGTCCAAGCTTGAGCAGTGGAGCCTGCAAGGGAGAGGAGGTAGTTTCCTGGCTCCATGTAAACTAGGAAGTATCTGTAACAAGAAAGCAGCAGCTTTGGGTTTTCGTAACTAATATCCTCATTTCTGGTAATATGACAACTTCAGTTGACAAAAATATTCTAGGCAGGGTGTAACCACAATCCTCTAATTAAAATTCCTTTGCTTCCCAGAGCAAATGGTCAGGAAAAAGTGGAAGTTTCCATGTTTAAGGACAAATGATAATTCTAAAATATTTTGAGCTTTGTGTATAATCATGCATTTAATTATTCACTCATCCACATATTTTATTCATAAACATGTACTGGGTCTTATGGCCCTCAGTAGTTAGCAATGTAATCATGTTCAATCAGATGTCCTTGAATGTGAACATTTAATGGTTTTTAGTGATTTACTTTAAAAGCACTTTTATTAAAGATAATCATGGGAGGGGGAGGTATAGTCAGTTTCCTGTTGTTAGCAGAAAACATCTGACCAAGAGCAGCTTATGGAAGGAAAGGGTTTATTTTGGCTTATAGACTAGAGGGGAAGCTCCATGATAGCAGGGAGAAATGATGGCATGAGCAGAGCGTGGACATCACCTCCTGGCCAATATCAGGAGGACAAGAGCAGCAGGAGAGTGTGCCAAACACTAGCAAGGGGAAGCTGACTATAAAACCCATAAGCCCACCCCCAACTGAACACTGCCTCTAGGAGGATCCAATTCCCAAATTGCCACCAGCAGGGGACCTAGCATTCAGCACATATTAATTTCTGGGGGACACCTGAATCAAACCACCAAAGGGGGTATATCCATATATGATCTTTTCTGCAAAGGGTCTCTAGAGAGATAAATGGATAACTTAAGAGTGAGCCCTGGCTATGTCAGAGGGTAGACCTGAACATGCTACCAACACTAACCAGATATCTAATGGTGTCAAGATTTCAAATGCATAGATATTAACTTTGCCAGAAACAACTTCTAAATGATGCTACAGAATATGTTTGGCTGTGAACTTATGATTTGTAAGTTGTATATTGTGTTTGGTGTTGGACATTTTTATTGTTTTGATTTTTGTTGGTTGCCTCTTCTTCTGATTTTCCCTTTTATTTAAACTTCTTTTGGGTTACTGTGGCCAGAATGCTTGCAGGTAAGGAACAATTTCCAGCTTGCTATAATATTCTAAAAGGAGTATTTCCTAGAACTTTCATGGGCCCTGTATGTTTCTATCTGATATAAAAATTAATATTTAAATCACATTGTTTCTGAAACAAATCCCTGCAAAGAATGATTCTAAAACCTTAGAACAATGGATGAAAGGATATCATTGTTAGCAAGAAAGAGAAAAGAGAGCCGGGCGTGGTGGCACCCACCTTTAATCCCAGCACTTGGGATGCAGAGGTAGGAGGATCACCTTGAGTTCAAGACCACACTGAGACTACATAGTTAATTCCAGGTCAGCCTGGGCCAGAGTGAGACCCTACCTCCAAAAACTAAAAGAAGAGAGAGAGATAGAGAGAGAGAGAGAGAAAAGATGCTATGGAGGAAGTTGGGAGGGACCTTACCAGGTCCTTTCTGTCCATGCAGACACCTCTCACAAGGGCTCTCTTGGGGGAAATTTTGCTTTTAGAGCCTCATAACTCCATCTTGCCAGGAAACATCTCCAGCTCGTTCATTTAGATCTAGCTTTCACACTTCTCTAAGTGTAACCTTCCCTAACTGAAAAATTTATCCTGCTTCATATGATATTAGCTGCCTTTCACAATACTTCACTCACAGACCATTTGTACCCTTGAATTGTGGATCCTTGAGCCAAGAAGAGGCTTAGATTTCCAGACAGAGAATACCTCTCGTTTATCCTGTGAGGCTACTAGTCTTCAGTAGATCTTGAATCTCAAAGACAGGGATTCTCAACAGGTCACTTTTGTTTCCATGGGGATAGGTGACAATTTCTGGAGAAATTTTTGCTTGTTGTAGATGAGGGGAGGATAGTAGATAGAAGCCA
The DNA here is from genome assembly GCA_036365145.1 of Orientallactaga sibirica. Taxonomy (NCBI): domain Eukaryota; kingdom Metazoa; phylum Chordata; class Mammalia; order Rodentia; family Dipodidae; genus Orientallactaga; species Orientallactaga sibirica. Next base: position 5,452,798 of record JAEOAD010000240.1, read on the forward strand.
GGGCTTGTTGCTAAGCATCTTATCATGCTCAGCCGCCCCAACTGCAGAGAGTTCTCTAATTTAAAATGACAGTAGTGGCCAGATGTGGTGGCTAAAGCCTCTGAAGCAGGAAGATTGCAATGGATTTGAGGCCAGCCTGAGGTACTTAATGAGTTTCAGGATAGCCTGGGCTATAGAATAAAACCCTGTCTCAAAATCCCCAATCAATCAAAATAAAAGGTTCAATAGTAGTCTCTTCTCTGCCACTTGATTTTGTTTCTTATCACATCTTTTTGTTATTGTTGTTGAAACATGGTCTTGCTCTGTAGCTCAGGTTAGACTATTGAAATTCACTATGTAGGTCAGACCACCCTTGAGTTTATATCCTCCTTTCTCAGTCTTCTCAGAGCTGGGATGGTTAATGTGAGCCTCATCACATCTCCAACACTTGCAGGGTCAAGCAACTCCCAGACAAAAAAAAAAAGAAGCAAACTCCTTCCATGTCCACACTTTTGGAAGAAAACTGATTATGAAATCTTGTGCAACAAGGGGAGACACTGGAGGAGGAATTTCTGTTGAGGTAGCAATGTATTCTTTTTTTTTTATTATTTTATTTATTTTTGGAGAGAGACACAGAGAGAGACAGAGAGGGAAAGGGAGACAGAAAGAGATGGGCGTACCAGCAGTCTCTCAGCTGCTGTGAACGAAATCCAGATGTGTGCACCCCCTCGTGGTCAAGTGCGGCATTGCGCCCTTGCGTCACTTTGCATCTGGCTAAACGTGGGACCTGGAGATTGGAACTGGGTTCTTAGGCTTAGCAGGCAGGTGCCTTAACCACTAAACCATCTCTCCAGCCCCAATGCATTCTTATACAATCGTCTTACCACATCAAGCTGAACATGTCATTACTCTCTCAACAGTTGGAAATGTTCCACTAGCAGCTGGGTTTTTGTTTTTGTTTCTATGCTCTAAATAGTAGGTTGGTACAGAAATAGACCTATAAGCTGGGGATGGCACACACCTGTAATGCCAGCACTCAGGAGGCAGAGGCAGGATGATCAGACTTTCAAGGTCATCTTCAGCTAAAATGAATTTCAGGCCAGCCAAGATACATGAGACCCTGAGTCAAAGAATGAGACAGGAGAGGAGAGGAGATCATTTGAGACCTTAAAAATAAGTTAATAAAATGTCAATCATGCTGACTGTAAGAAGCTGTGCTGTAGGATGCTGAGTGTGCCAGCCTTACTCCTCTCACAGGCACATCTCTTTAATAGCATAGCAAAACCTATCTCTTCCAGATGACTGGAACCTACCTCTTCTTTTTATTTGTTTTGTTTTGTTTTGTTTTTAAGGAAGGTCTCACTCTAGCCCAGTCTGAGCTGGAATTCACTATGTAGTCTCAGTCTGGCCTTGAACTCATAGTGAACCTCCTATCTTGGCCTCCAGAGTCCTGGGATTAAAGCTTTGTGCCACCCTGTCTGGCAAGACATTTCATTTTTGTTGTTGTTGTTTCTTAAATTTTTTATTGACAAAAATCTATACTTACAGACAATAAACCATGACAATTCCCTCCCCCCCCCACTTTCCCCTTCACACCTCCACTCTCCATCATATCCTCTCCCTCGCTCCATTAGTCTCTCTGATTTTGATGTCATTGTCTTTTTCTCCTAATATGAGGGTCTTGTGAATGTATTGCTAGGCACTGTGAGGTCATGGATATCGAGGCCAATTTCTGTCTGGACAGTTGCATTGTAAGGAGTCGTACCCTTCCTTTGACTCTTACATTCTTTCTGCCCCCTCTTCCTCAATGGACTCTGAGTCTTGGAGGGTGGATAGAGATGTTTCAGTGCTGGACTCTCCTCCATCCCTTCTTCTCAGCACTTTGTTGCCTTTTGGGTCATCCCAGTGGTCATCACCATCTGAAAAGAGAAGCTTCTCTAACCAGAAGTGAGAGTAGCATTAATATGTGAATATGAGCATTAAGTGTAGTGCTTTCAGGACAGTTTGGTGAGAATAATATATACATTTAGCCAGACAAGAGCAGGCTTTATACACCTAAGGCTTATGACCTCCTCTGCCATAGGCTTTTGATTTGGTTTTCAGTACCAGCCATGTATTCCCTCCCCTAGAGCAGACCTTCAGTCCAATCAGAGAGCAGTTGGTTTCCCCCAGAGCAGACATGCCACTATTGCACTCATTTGGTCATTTGGCCTGTCTGGCCAAACCTAAGGCTTCCAGTGTCCACTGTTTTCACTGCTGATGACTTCTGTCTCCCATAGGGCTGCATGCAGTACAGCTTTTCCCAGCTTTCAGTTGGCTGGTCTACAGGGAGAATGTTTTCTGCTTAGTACCAGCTTGATTTCTCAGTGACCTTGCTGCTGAGTCATGTGAAGTCTTCAGCAATATAGTCTTTCCATCTGTTACTTGTGGGAAAACAAAGGCCTTGACAATACCCTGTAATGTTTTGAAGGCAACAGAGTCCTCCCTGCCCAACAACTCACTGGCAGGAATCCCACCCTGGCACTGAAAATTTTCTAGTAGCAATCTATGGCTGCTGGGTGTGCCATTATCTAAAAAAGTAGGCTTTCATATGTCTTATTCAGAATATCTTGAATTTTGATTGAATCTCCCCCTACCCTTCTCCTAATCTCTTCCCCTGGCCTCACTTAGGCCATTCCACTCCCTGTAATCTGTTCTTCTACTTACATATACATAATACCATCCCTTAAAGTCCTTCCCTCTCCTCCCTCCTTTATAGACTTTTTCTAGCTTATTGGCCTCTTCTACCAATTTTTGGTTCCAGCTCACACATAAGTCTACACATTTGTAGCTAGGATCCACATATAAGAGAACACGCAACATTTGGCTTTCTGGGCCAGGGTTACCTCACTTAGTATAATCGTTTCCAGATCCATTCATTTCCCTGCAAATTTCATAATTTCATTTTCTTTACTGCTAAATAGAACTCCATTGTATAAATGTACCACATCTTTATTATCCATTCACCTGTTGAAGGGCACTGTAGCAGACAGATTCAGGTTCGCTGAGATGAACTTCCAGACCAGGCGCAGTTATGGAGGAAGGGATATTATTTATTGAAGCTTACAGATCCAGGGGAAGTTCCATAATGGCAAGAGAAGCGGCCTGCTCTCCACAGGGCCAAGCAGAGAGAGAGAAACCAACCAGCCACCACAGCACACAGAGCAAAACTACCGCCAAAAGGTCACACAGCACACTTCAGGCACTCCTGCTAGGCACATTTGCATATCTTTACAATGGAATCTCAAACCCACACCTTAAGACCAGCCCCCAGTGACATTGCCTCTAGCAAGGTGATTAAAGATGCAAACTATAACTAATAAAACACTGAATATATTGGGGGACATATATTCAAACTACCACAGGCACCTAGGCTGGTTCCATTTCCTATCTATCATGAATAGAGCAGCAATAAACATGGTTGTGCAAGTATCTCTAAGGTAGTGAGAAGAGCCATTAGGATATATGCCTAGGTGTACTATAGCTGGGTCATATGGTGTGGTAGTTTGAATAGATGGCCCCAATATATTCAATGTTTTATTAGTTCATAGTTTGCATCTGCAGCACCTGGCTGGAGGCAGTGGCACTGGGCAAATCTTAAGGTGTGGTGGTGGGTTTGAGATTTCAATCTAAGGATATGCAAAGTGTGCCTAGCTGGAGTTCCTGAGGTATGTTGTGCAGTGTGGCTTTTGACTTTGCTCTCTCCTGTGAAAGCAGGCCAGCTTCTTCTGCCATTATGGAACTTCCCCTAGATCTGTAAGCTTCAATAAATCCCTTCCTCCATAACTGTGCCTGGTCTGGAAGTTCATGTCAGTGAACCTAAAGCTGTCTACTACATTTTTTTTTTTTTTTGCTATTTTTAGCTGTCTCAAGAACTTCCACACTGATTTTCATAAGGGCTGCTGTATCAGATTGCATTCCCACCAACAGAGTAGAAGGGTTCCCTTTTTTCTGCATCTTTGCCAACATTTATTGGCATTTGTTTCTTGATAATAGCAACTCTGACAGGAGTGAAATGGAATCTCAAAGTGGTTTTAATTTGCATTTCCCTGATGGCTAAGGATATAGAACACTGTAAGATGTTTATATGCCATCTGTATTTCTTCCATTGAGAACTCTCTATTTAGTTCCATTGCCCTTTTTTTAACTGGGTTGTTTAATTTCTTATTATTCTGTTTTTTGAGTTCTTTGAATATTCTGGATATTAATCCTTTGTCAGATGTACAGCTGGCAAATATTTTCTCTCATTCTGTAGGTTGTCTCTTTGCTCTATTCACAGTGTCCTTTGCTGTCCAAAAGCTTTGTAATTTTATGAGATCCTATTGGTTATTAGTGGTTTTATTTCCTGAAAAAATGGGGTCATAGTCAGAATATCATTGCCTATGCCAATATGTTGAAGGGTTTCCCCTAAATTTTAGTCTAGCAGTTTCAGAGTTTTAGGTCTGATATTACGGTCCTTGATCCATTTGGACTTGATTCTTGTGCATGGAGAAATACAAGGATCAGATGTTGAGCCAGGCAGCTATAGCCATCTGATTTTTGACAAAAATGCCAAAAATATTCATTGGAGAAAAGACAGCCTCTTCAACAGGGAAAATTGGATATCTATATGTAGAAGGATGAAAAAGATATTTAATTTTTATTAGCAAGAGGCTCTTGAGTTTTATGATGGAGTGAAGAGCATGAGGTAGTAGTCCAGGGGCATCTGAGTGAAGTCTGCAGCTACTCACCATGGTCTGGTCCTTCCCTCTAGTGGTAAATACTACAAATGCAGCCAGAAGGACAGACAGAACCCTGGTTCCTGCCACAAATAGGAGGTGGTGTTGGAATCGGGAGTACTGTGGTCTAACAGGTTATCCTATAATGTCTCAGTTTTCAAGAATAATAATGTGCTAGTAATACGACAGAATCTGAAAACAATATATGAGGTCATCTTAAAAGAAATCCTACTTATCAGCAGCAGAGTTTTCATAAAGATGGATATATTTTAGGGAAGAAAAAGGGCCAGTGGGAGGGATATAAGGCAAGAGAGAGTAATAAGGGATGAATATGAACAAAATACATGATAAATTACTGGAGAGATAGCTCATTGGTTAAACGTTCTTTCTTGAAAAGCCTGCCAGCCAGAGGTTCAATTACCTAGTAATCATGTAAAGTCAGATGCAGAAAGCACATGATACAATTGTGTGTAAATGTCATAATGAAATCCATTATTTCATATGCTCTATGATAAAACTAAAGTGATATTTTAGTGTTTCCTTATGATCTCTGATCTGTGGGTTAGAGTGTGACTTAACATTTAATCATTTGGGGTTTTATTCAGATTTTCTTAACTGACTTCTGATTTTAATTGCTTTGTACTCTCAGAATATATCTTACAGATTTCATTCCTTATTAAGAAAAGAAGTGGCACATTCTTTGTTATAGTACTTTAAAAAAATCAGAATTGAGACCTGGGGAGATGGTTCAGTGGATAAACTGCTTTCTACACAAGCATAAGTACCCAAGTTCAGGACCCACATAAAAAGCCAGAAGCTGTGGCAGGCATTGAAAATCATAGAAGACAGGAGAATACAGTGGATGCTTAGAGAGCAGCTGGCCTGGTGAAAAAGCAGCTATGAAATCAAAATAAAACCCTGAGGAGCAAGGTGAGGACTAACACCTGAAAATTGTTCTCTGACCAGGAAAGGGAGGCCTGCATCTCCAAACATGGACACGTAAGTGCACACGGTAGCAGGAAATTGAATATTATTACATCCTTATCATTATTACATATCATCTTGAAATTATTGCGATTTTTATAGAAAAAAATGCAATTCTTTTCCTAGTTTTGCTTTTTTTGAGATAGAATCTCTAGCCCAGGATGGCCTCAAACTCATTATGTTTTCTAAAATGACATTGAACTTCTGTTCCTCCTGTCATACCAGTATTACAGCACTTGGTCGTGCCTATGCTGGGAATGGAACCCAGGGTTTCATGCAAGCTGGACCAGCATCAACCAACTGAACCATATCCTTAGCCTGTGATTTCATTTTAAATATTTTAAAAAGTTTCTTTTGTGCAGTGCTAAGGATTAAAGTTAAAACCTCATACTTGGCAGGCATTCTGCCACTGAGCTATATCCCCAGTACTTAAATTTTATTTCTTAAAATAACTGGTGGCTTCTATAATGTTAGCCATGGTGATTTTACTAATCAAATACTTTGTCCACTTATGTATTGTTTTCCATGGATAGTGTTTCTGTAATATGAATTACTTTTTACTAGTTTTTCTTTTCAAGCTTAATTTTCATACATATTATAAATGTTTTTACTTTATTGTTTGACTTTTATATATCTAAGACCTGTGTTCTCCCTAGGGAAACTTCTCCAATTCAAACTTGAGAAAGAGAGATCACATATGAAAAGCACATATGTTGATCTTATTTAATGTAATATAAAATGTAACTTTATGCAAAATAGTAAGCATGAAAGTCTTTTGACACATTCTTGGTGCCATTTCTAATAAAATAAACTTTGCTACTAAATATTCCCATGATAACAGAAATATTTCTCATTCTTCATATACTTTTGGGGAGTTTATCAGAAGCAATAATAGAATCCTCAAGGGAAGGCAGTTTAAATTATTTTTAAAAGGCTATTAACACTATTTTATTAAGTCTTTAAAATTATATAACAGGATTATAAAACCTCATAAAAGTCAAAGACAGTGAGTGCTACCAACCAAAGGGGACTTAATTGTACCCTCTTGGCACATTTTATCTCAGCGCATCCTGCAACAACATGTTCTCCAAAGCTGCAGTCATCTACTGTGTACATGCTGTCCTGCTCAAGACAGGAAATGGCATTCCTGCAGAACATCTTCTTCGTGGGTGTGGATGAGTGGCTTTCCAGCAAGTGCTCTGACCATCTTGTGTAAAAACCTGCAGCTGGACTATCTGGCTACATATATTATGCCTTCGACCAAAGTGTATATAAATTTTATGATGATACTAATGTGACTTGCAGATGGTGTAAAAGAGCCATTGTTGTCCTTCTCCAAGCAAGAGCAATGTACCATGTGTTTCATTATGAAGAAACAAGATCCTGGAAGTACCAAAAGATTGCTTATACTTCACAGGGGAAAGTCTAGGAACCCTGACATTTTGTCTTTATCTTCCACTGAAAGATAAGGTGAACTGGGATAACCCAAAAGACACCATAGTGCTAAGAAGATGGGTCAGAGGAGTGTCCAGCACTAAAACATCTCTGTCACACCTTCCCAGGCTCAGGGTCCATTATGGGAGAGGTGGTGGAAAGAATGTAAGAGCCAAAGGAAAAGCAGGACTGCTTACAATGCAATTGAGCAGACAGAAATTGGCCTTGGTATCCATGACCACACAGTGCCTAGCACTACCTATACAAGACCTTCATAACAAGAGGAAAAAATGATATCAAAATAAGAGACTAATGCAGAGTGGGAGGGGATATGATGGAGTGTGGATCTGTCAAGGGGAAAACGGGGGAGGGAATTGTCATGGTTTATTGTCTGTAAGTTCAGAAGTTGTCAATAAAAAGGAAAGAGAGAGAGAGAAGGTCAGAGTCTACAGCACTCAGCTTCATGTCCTTAGCTGCGGAAGTGCCTGGATCCTGGCAGCCAGTGACAATTCCTTACTTTAATATATGGGTTACTGGTGAGCAATTAACAAAAGGCCAGATCCTTCTTGGTTTGGGGAAAATAGTATCTGCTACATTGAGGTGTAGATCTATGTCACTTTATCAGCAATCCTAACATACACTGATATAATAAAATGTAATAGACTAACTTTCACTGAGTTCCTGTACAGAAGCACTACGCTAAACCCTAAAAAAAAAAAAAAAAAAAAAAAAAAAAAAAAAAAAAAAAAGTTTAACAACTATGGAAAAAGCCAACTTGGACTATTCAGTCATTGACTTATTCAAGGTGAATTTTCAGGGAACATTGAGTAGACCCAGTTTTCACATTGTCAGATCAAAATAGTTCTTCAGGAGAACACAACCAATAGATATCTATCACAAAAAGGGATTTCTCACAGAATTGACTCAAAATATTTACGTTTATGCTCATATGTTGATGCTACTCTCACTTTTGGTCAGAGAAGCTTCTCTTTTCAGATGGCAGTGACTACTAGAAAGAACTAAAACTCACCAAAGTGCTAAGGAGTGACAGTGGAGTACTCAGCACTAAGAGAGACATCTCTATCACACCCTCCAATGCTCAGGAACTACTGTAGAAGAGGGGGCAGAAACGAGGTAAGAGCCAAAAGAAAGGAAAGAGTGCTTTGCTATACTGTCTTCAGACACAAAGTGGCCATGGCATTCATGACCTAATCTGGGCTAATGATACCTACATAAAACCTGTACAATGTGAGAGCAATAAAAAAAAAAAAAAACTACTGATATCTAACTAAATAGCAGAAGAACTATTTGGAAAGATCAGTGGAAAGGAAGGGTACTGAAAAGTAGGCTGAAAGAGGGTTGTAGGAGTGGATTATGATGAAGGTATATGGTGGATATAAATGGAGGTTGTCAAAAAAAAGTTTAAGAAAAGGTACAAGAAAGAAAAATAGGGACGGGGTATTTCTCAGACTTGCTTACAGTATAGGGCTTGGTGGCAATGATGTCAAAGAACCTGGCAGCTACTCAGTCCTTAAGGGTGGATGCCTCAGCAGTCCCAGCCTGGTGCTGAAGGCCTGAAGGCTTCCTGGAAAGATGCTGATATGCAGTCCATGCTGCAAATGCATGGGGAAAGCTGGGTTCTCATGGCAGTGGAGAGGCTGACACAGGGTGGACGCTTAGCAGCAGGGAGTGAAGGCAGGCCTGCAGAAGCTGCACAGCTTTGTCCACGGACCTCTTGCTATCGGGACTGCCACTAGAAGCCTGGGCACCCTGGGGAGGGTCTTCCCTCCTCAGTTACTCTTTTGTGAAAATTCCCTCATACACCTGCCCAGAGACACAGGTGTTAGTTGACTCCAGATAGCTAAGTTAACAGTAGAAATTAACCATCCCAGTGGGGAAGACAAACCTTCAAGGCAAGAAAGCTGGGCAAGAGCATTTTTAAGTCATGGGCACAGAAGTTTCACTTCTTTCAGAACAATGTAAAATATGTGTTTGTTTCTATCCATGGGCACCAAAATTTATAACAATATTTGTTGGCTCACAAATATTTTCCTGGTATTCCTCCAAATGATTCCATCATGAAAGTTTAATTGTACTCTACTGCTATTCATCTCTGTAAATATTTGGAAACCAATTGGATTGATGATGGAGTAATTTGGATTGAATAACACTCCAAGAAATTAAATTTATTCTTGCAGGGGCTGGAGAGATGGCTTAGCATTAGTTAAGGCAATTGCCTTAACTTTCTCTATCTCTTCCCCCCTCCAAAAAAATAAATGAATAAAATATTATAAAAAATTTATTCTGGCAGATTAACACTGTGGGTTTTCACTGAGGACTTCCTTGCTTTCCAACTTCACCATTATTTCACATGTAGATGCCATTTAAAATTTATGGTCAATAAAGGAAGGGTGGGAGAGGGTTAATCAAAATCTAAGAGGACATGAATAAGCCATACGGAAACCTACTTTTTTGGACAGTGCTGCATCCAGAAGCTGTAGATTGTTACTAGAAAATTTTCATTTCCAGGGATGGGATACCTTCCAATGAGTTGTTGGCCAGGGAGATCCCTGATGCCCTCAAAACATTACAGGCCATTGACAAGGCTTTTGGTTTCCCACTAGGAATATAAGCCTATTGCTGAAGACTCCACATGTTTGGGCTGCAAGGTCACTGAGAAATCCTGTGGGAGCTGAGCTGAAAACCTCCTCCCTGTAGACCAGCTGTTACAGTCAGGTTCACATCCACCAGCTGACAGAAACATGGAAAAAGCTATGCTGCATGCAGCTCCATGGGAAAGAGAGAAGTCATCAGTAGAGATAAACAACAGTGGACACTGGAAGCCTTAAGTTTGGCTAGCCAGGCCAAATATGCCAATAGGTGCAATCGTGGCATGTTTTTATGGTGGAAATCAACCACTCTCTAATTGGACTGAAGGCCCACTCCATGGGAGGGAATACATGCCTGATACTGAAAACCTATGATGGGAGAAGTCATGATCCCTAGGGTTGTAATGCCTCATGGTGTCTGGCTAACTGCATATATAATACTTATCAAACTGCCTGGTAAGTACTTCTCTTAATGCTCATACCCATATATTAATGCTACTCTCACTTTTAGTTATAGAAGCTTCTCTTGTCAGACGGAAGTGACCTCTGGGATAACTCAAAAGGTACCATAGTGCTGAGAAGAAGTGAAAGAGGTGTGCTCAGCACTGAAACATCTCTATCACGCCTTCCAAGGCTCAGGATCCATTGAGGAAGAGGTGACAGAAAGAACGTAAGAGCCAAAGGAAAGAGAGGACTCCTTAAAATGCCCTTGAGCCTTTGCTTTGCTCTCTAATAGAGTTCTTGCGCTTTGCTGTCTGTGTGTGCTGTTTTAATTCTTTGCGTGAGAAACACCCAGACAGAGACCACTGATCACACTAGCAAGTGCCTTCCTTCCAATTCATTCAAAGGAAAGAAAAAGCATGAACAGAGACATGTTGCAAACAACTCAGTTTGTGTGTGTAGATTTGGGGAGAAAGAGGCACCCCTTTGCATAGTCTGATTGCTGTGATTAGATGGGCACCCAATTTTCAGAATGTTAGGGGAGGGATTGGTAAAGTTGTATGCTGTGGACCAGCTTGACTTGGGGCCTTGAAGGAGCACATGACTCCCCCAATTCACTTCATGTGGTGGTGCTTCAGTGTTGCAGTGGCAATGGGGGTGGCAGCTGTAGCACTGAGGTGGACACATTTCTCCTGCTATTTCCACCCTGGTAGTCTTGGTTCCCCTGCAGTTTCATGTGTCCAGGAGAGGCCATGGGGTTCTGGAGTGACTGGATGGTACACCCCAATATCCAATCCTGGCAGGCAGGTTCCATTCATTTCTTTTCACTCATTTGGTAAAAACATTGAAGAGCTGGGGAGGCAGCCATTTGGTAGAGGGCATGGCTAGCATACTCAAAGCCCTGGGTTTGATACTGCGTAAACTGGGATTGGTGGCACGAAATTCCTAATCCTAGCACACTGGATTAGAAGGCAAGAGAGTCAGAAATTCAGTCTTCCTTAGCTACGTAGAGAGTTGGAGTCCGCACCCTGGGATACATGAGACCATTGGTAATTTTTTTTTTTTTTTTTTTGAGGTAGGGTCTCACTCTAGCTCAGGCTGACCTGAAATTCACTATGTAGTCTCAGGGTGGCCTTGAACTCATGATGATCCTCCTACCTCTGCCTGCTGAGTGCTGGGATTAAAGGTGTGCACCACCATGCCCGGCAAGTCATCCCTACTTCTTACCTTCCCTGATGACCTGTGACAACCTAGGTCCTTTTAGTGAGGCTCACGATAGATGTCTTGTTATTCCTAGTGAGCAACTAGTGTGACTGCTTGAGTGCAAAAACCAAGTCATGTACACAGGAATGCATTCCACCACACTCCACCCCAGCCGCTGACTCGTGCTTCCTGCCTTCTCTCCCACAGACTTCCCTGAGCTTTAGGGGTGATATAGATCCCATTCAGGACTCAGATTTCAACATTCAGTTGTTTTCAGCACTTTGACAACATCTGAGTCTCTCTTCACTAATATTTTACTTGCATTTCGTGGATGAGGTTGAATTGTTGTACTTTTGTTTACAATCTTGATTTTGAAGATTTATTTATTTGAGAAAGACGGAGAGAAAGAGGCAGAAAGAGAGAATGTGAGCACCAAAGCCTCCAGCCACTGCAAACGAACTCTAGACACATGTACCTTGTGCTTATGTGGGTTCTGGGGAATTGAACTGGGGTCCTTTGGCTTTGCAGGCAAGTGCCTTAACCACTAATCCATCCCTCCAGCCCATTGTTTACAATCTTTATAACACTGGGGAACTCACTGCCTGCTTCTCTTACCATGTGACATTCAATGGAACTTTCCACGACATAGGAGTGGGAAAAGATTTCCTGAACAAAACCCCAGCAGCTGAGGAAATTATACAAGCACTCAACCATTGGGATTTCATGAAGCTGAAAAGCTTTTTCACTGACAAAAATACTATAACCAAAGCCAGCAGATTACCCACAAAATGGGAGAAAATTTTCACCAGCTATACAACTGATAGAGGCCTAATTTCTAGAATCTACAAAGAACTCCAAAACCTAAACAATAAATCACCAAACAACCCACTCACAAAGTGGGACAGAGAACTGCACAGGGAGTTCTCAGAGGAAGAAATACAAATAACAAACACACATTTAAGAAAATGTTCAACATCCCTAATCATCAGGGACATGCAAATTAAAACAACTATGAGATTCCATCTTACCCCAGTAAGGATGGCTAACATTAAAAAAAATAATGAAAACAAATGCTGGAGAGACTGCGGAGAAATAGGAAATAGTTTTCACTGCTGGTGGGAATGTAAAATGGTTCAACCACTATGGACAGCTATATGGAGACTCCTGAAAAGGATGACCATAGACCTACCAATGGATCCAGTTATTCCCTTATTGGTCATTTACCCTAAAGGCTCCAAGCCTCAGATCAGAGACATTTGCTCAATCATGTTTATAGCTGCTCAATTCATAATAGCAAAGAGCTGGAATCAACCCAGATGTCCATCATTAGATGGATGGATAACAAAGATGTGGTATATCTATACTATGGAATTCTACATAGTAATAAGGAAAGATGAAATAGGGAATTTGAAAAAAAAAAAAAAAGGTCAAACATGGAACAGATCATCCTCAGTGAGCTCACCCAAGCACAAAAAGATAATCGTCGCATGGTCTCGTTTATCTGTCGCTTCTAACCTGAATCCACGTGACATGCGGCCAAACCTAATAAACACTCTGAGGACCAGACAAGAGGGAGGGTGGGATGGGGGGAGGGTAAGGGTGGGAGGGAACAAGAGGGTGGGAGGGAGGACAAGGGGGGGATACAAATTGGGACCCAAAAGGAAAAGATACTATAAAGCCCTTTACTCTGAACAACAGCAGGCCCACAAAGGGAACACCTGAACCACAGGAACCTGGAGAGAGCATCATGAAGGCCAACCTTAATCTTGTCCTGCTTCTCTTTCCCTTCTCTCTCTCTCTCTTTCCCTTTCCTCTCTATACTCACTTTCTCTTTTATATTATCTATCTTTTTCCTCCCTCACCTTCCTAGGTGCAGACTTATAACACCCAGTGCCAGCACGGGGTTAACTTCCACAATGAGCTGTTGATCTGAAACACCTACAAGGTTTCCTGAAACTTCCTAAGACTTCTGTCAGAGTTCTTGGTGACCCACCAAAGGTTAATGGTAAGACCTTACTGTTGAAGACAGTATACATGTGTGAGACCAAACACAGAGAGACCTGGCCAGAATCTGGAAGAAGGTCAGTCCCCAGACAGTTAGCTAGTCTAGTACCAGAGGGTGCTTACACGAGCAACTGGGGGAAAATGTCTGACATTGGTCCAAACAACTTGCAGTCTAAGATACCCAGCAGGAAACAACTTGATGTAATGCTCATACAAGTGCAGTAGTGGCAAACAGCCATGGTGGGTAACCAACTGCTCTTGATTTGGCTAAATAGATCCACTAAGCGGAATGGAACTTGGAAATAAGTCAAAACCAGGTACAAAAAATGAACTCAGTCTCCAAGAGCAAGATACAACCAAATGTGGGCTAGAAGAGAGGCAACGCATATAAAATTCCCTCCAAAACATATATGGTCATTCCTTCTATCTAGTACTAACTTCTCTCTCTGCTGGAGAATTTGCTTATCTTTTTTCCGATGGACAACAAACCTGAAGGGAGGATCAGCTAACCACACCCCACCAGGGCCCCAGCTGAAACCATAGAACAATGCAGGGGAAGGGCAAGAATACAGCATTCATGCCGATCACGACACCAGAAAAAGGCTGAAGGAGATAAACACAGAGAACATCCAACTCCAACTAAGCCAGATATCCAGAGACACAGAGGCGCCCAAAACCTCATCACTGAAGCAGAACTAAAATGACCCCAATGTGGCTCAGGGAAACTTGCGGAAGAGGGGGCGGAAAGATTGTTAGAGTCACAAGTTGGGGCATTATGCACAGAGACCGGGGCCTACCCCCCAGAACTCTTGACTAACCTCACAATGCACGACCCACATTATCCATTGATGAGGGTCCCTTTGAAAGTGGGAGGACAGGGGGGAGGACAATGGAACCAATACTATGAATGTAAAATCAGAATAATATAAATAAAAAATATATGTTAAAAAAAAATATGGTCCAAAGCCAAAGGTGGTGTTGCAACTGAAGATGCAGGATGCTACCTGCTATCCCTGGAAGGCTGAGCTGCCCGTGTTGCTGGGCTCACCCCTTCTGATGGGGCAGCTTGGTCGCATCTCTGATGGGATGATGGAATCATGAACAGATGCACAGTGTCACTGCTCATCTGGACCCAAAGATGAGAAGCACCTGGGGACACAGGTCTTCTTCTGGTGTCCACTAGGGGTCCCAGGTGCAGCATTGGCAGGCACCCAGTCCTGGTTATAGCCTTTGGGGGTTGTAAATGCCAAAGTGCCCATGCTGCCATCTGAGGACTCTCAGAATATGACAACATGGCACTGTAGAGTTGTATCCATCTCTGTGTCATCAGCGTCCAGAGTTGGAAGCCCAGCCAGGTCTTGAGATGCAGCTGTCAACATAAAAACTGTGGGACAGTTGCTAGGGGAAGAGGCTAGAGGAGAGGTTGGGAAGGAAGGAGGAGGAGGGGAATCTATGTCCATTGGGGTGGGAAATTCCTGACTCTGAGGGAGGGTTGAAGAGCAAAGGGTCAGGTTGAGGAGGTGTGGGGAGGGGGTGAAAGGGGAGGAGGTACAAAGCTGGCCCAATGGATAGGGGTTCCATTGCTATTCAAAGTCACTCCCAGATAGGAACTGTCCTTCACAGGAGGGAGAGGGACAGAGGGGGAGCAAAGGAAGAGGAAAGGGTGATTGTGTGCATGTTTGGGGTAGAGGAAGGTAGAGGGACAGACAGGATGGGAGGCGCAGTAGGGGGAGCTGGGATGGACAATGAGGAAGTGGAGAAGGACAGAAATGGAGCAGCAGAGAGGACAGGCCTGGCAGACTGAGGGGCAGGGCAGGCTGCCACCACCCATTCTTTTTCTTCTTCTTCAAGGACTTTAATTTAGCCCTCCTCATCTCACACTGCTGCCTTGATGTTGCTTGTTGGACAAGGTGACCAGGTATTCCTGGAGGTCAAGGCACGGAAGCTTGAGAGGTGGGGCATGTCCCCTCCACTCCACAACAGCTGCAGCGGTAGTAGGGAGGGCAAGGATGTTGCTGGTGGGTGGGTCTTTCTCTTGCTGGCTCTTTGAACAGCATCTGTGGGTACAGCATACCTTCCTTGTGCTCTACTGCAATGCTTTCCACCTTTGAATACCTTCTCCTGGAACCCTAAGAAACTGCACAGCCTGCCTGGGGAATCAGGTGAGGCTCTGCGCTGGCCGCTGCCTCGTGGACTGTAGGGCAGGGCGGCGCTGGGTCAGGAAGCTCCAGGGCATGAGCACCAGAATGCCCGGGAGTCTGGACAACTCCAGGGGGCTGTGCCCAGCGCGCCCTCTAACAGAAACAGGTTCTGCCTTGGCCATCTGTGGCCTGCATGTCACTGGGGCCCCAAGGCCAGGTGAGTCCCTTTTCTTCCCATCTGGGACTCCTGCCTCTTGTACCTGGTACAACTCCCATTCCTCCTTCTCTACTTTCTCCTCCTCCTCCTTTACTTCATCTTCCTCCTCCTTTTCTTCTACCTCTACTTCCTACTCCTTCTTTCCCCCCTTTTCCCCTCTTTTCTGCATTTCCTCTGGCCCTTGCCTCTGCGTTCTTCTGACAAAGAATTGGGCGGTGTCCTGCTGTCATGAGCTCCTCGGGCTCCTATCCCAAGTGCACTGGCAGGGAAGTGCTTTTGCTGGGGAGGAGGGATGGTCATGGTTCTGGGGGACCAGGACATGCCAGAGCTTGAGTGGTTATCATTGGCTTTGATGGCAGGTTCCCCGAGAATAGTTCCTGCCTCTTGGGGGCGCTGTAGAGACTTCCACATCTGCGGAAGTGCAGGATGGAACTCCCTCCTGGACACTGGCAGCCAGGCCCCTGGCAGGACCAGTGGGGCAATGTCAGCCAGGCAGGGCAGACTGGTGAGCCAGGGGACTTGGAGGGGGATGATCCAGCAAGGACTGGTAACAGGATGGATAGTCACCCTGCCGCAAAGAGTTGTCCATGTTGGGACAATCTCTGCAGTAAGTAAAAACCTGCAGCAGTGAGTCTCAGGAGAGCTCACACCAGGATTCTCTAACCTGTGCCTCCAAAAAGCACTGGGGTCATGAGGGCCTATTGGAGCAGTCAGCCTTTGTGATGTCCTGCTGGGATTTGTGACCAATAGGGTACGCCTGGAGGGGAAGGGGTGGAGCAGGAAGTGAGTGATGAGCACCACAGGAGGTGGGGAAAGGGTAAAGAGGTGACACCTCCTGAGCAAGGGAGAAAGAAGCCTATTGGACTTCAGAGCTCCTGGACTTTCTGATGTTTCTGCAAGTGTTGGTACAAGAAGGGACACTGTTTACAGGGTGGAGATAACAGTCATACTCAATAGAGCTTCTGATCCCTGCCAGGGCATAGCATGCTGAAAGCCCAGGGCAAAGGCCACTCAGACATCCAGGGCCTCTCCAGAGTCTCTGTAAAGCCTTGAACCTCACCACCTTCTCAGTGAACACCCTAGGAGCACTGGCTATCCTGTAGTTTCTTGTGTCCAAAAGAAGTTACGATGCTCTTAGGTGACTGGATGCTGCAGTCTAGCATCTGTTCCTGACAGAATTGTTCTGTTCACTTGTTTTTAGATGTTTGTAAAACCACATTGAAGTGTTAGGGATGTAGCTTAATTGGTACAGTGCTTGCCTAGCATGCACGACCAAGCACATAAACTAGGGATGGTGGTTCTGGCTCATAATCCAGCACTCACGTGTTTCATACAAGAGGATCAGAAGGTCAAGTCATCCATGGCAACACAACCCATCAAGGCAGCTTTACATTTCATAGAAACATGAAAACCAGTGGAAAGCACAGGCCTCTTGAGACTGCAGCCTATCCCTGGGGGCCCAACACAACCAATGTTCCCACATGGTCAGAACAAGGACCTCAAATTTCTCAAGAAGCTCAGGCATATTTTCAGGAGCATTTATATTCTTTTGATGATCTCAATTATTCTGAAAACATGGCTGAGAATGTGTTGACCTGCACATTCATGTATGTATCCAGGACTAAATAGTTGATGATTTTCCTTGGGCATCATACCTGACCAGGTGCATCAGCCTCGTGTGATGTTCCTCCAGAACATCAGTATTTCAGATGGGATTATTTATGCATGTCTCCTTCCATCCGGGCATGGTGGAGCTCACCTCTAATACCATCAGTTGTTAGGCTGAGGCAGGAGGAGCCCAAGACCTAGGATAAACTAAGCTCCATATTGAAATTCCATTGCAAAACAAATACAGGGGCTGGAGGGAAGGCTTAGTGGTTAAGGCATTTGCCTGCAAAGAGAAAGGAACCAGGTTCAATTCCCCAGGACCCATATTAGCCAGATGCACAAGGGGCACATGCATCTGGATTTTGTTTGCAGTGGCTGGAGGCCCTGGTGCACCAATTTTCTCTCTCTCTCTCTCAAATAAATAAATAAATATAAAATATTAAGAGAAAGAAATACACAGTCTCATTATGTGGAATTTAAAACTAAATTGTAATAATTATATATGTTTATAACCCCAATATATCAGATCTTTAAATTGATACTCTGTGATGTGGCATTTTTCTCCTTCAGCTCTAATCTAGTTGGCCTAAGAAATGCTTTTTAAATAATTCCAGTTTATAATTAGTGGTTATTTTGTGTGAAGGGACTAGGGCAGAGCAGGCCTTAATGTCCACCAGAATAAAAAATAAATAATGGGGGCTGGAGGGATGGCTTAGCAGTTAAGGCACCTGCCTCCTAAGCCTAAGAATGCTGGTTCCAATCTCCAGTGGTTCCAATCTCCAGGTCCCACGTTTAGCCAGATGCAAAGTGATGCAAGGGCGCAATGCTGCACTTGCCCACAAGGGGGTGCACACATCTGGATTTCCTTTGCAGCAGCTGAGTGGCTGCTGGCATGTCCATCCATCTCTGTCTTCCTCTCCCTCTCTCTCTGTCTCTCTCAAAAATAAATAAATAAATAAATAAATAAATAAATAAATAAAGGCTTCAAGGTAAGATGGTGGCATTGTAGCCATGCCAAAGCTACTTCTGTCTCCCATATGGCTGCATGCAGTGCAGCTTTTTCCAGCTTTCAGTAGGGAGAAGGTTTTCTGCTCAGCACCAGCTTGCTTTCTCAGTGACCTTGCCTCTCAGGAAAGAGATGCCTTCAGCAATAAGGTCTTACCATCTGTTTCTCAAGGGAAACCAAGTGAACACTGGAAAATTCAAGTTTGGCCATACAGGCCCAATGACTGAACAGGTGCAATAGTGGCATGTCTGCTCTTGGGGTAACCAACTGCTCCATAATTAGACTGAAGGCCCTCTCTATGGGAGGGAATATATGCCTGGTCTTGAAAATCCTAAGCAAAAGTCTATGGCAGGGGAGGTCATGAGCCTTAGGGGTATAAAGCCTGCTCTTATCTGGCTAAATGTATATATTATTCCCATCAAGCTGCCCTGAAAGCATTGCACTTAATGTTCATATTCACATATTAATGCTACTCTCACTTCTGGTTAGAGAAGCCTCTCTTTTCAGATGGCAATGACCACTGGGATGACCCAAAAGGCAACATAGTGCTGAGAAGAAGGGATGAAGGAGTGCTCAGCACTGAAACATCTCTGTCACACCCTCCAAGGCTCAGGGCCCATTGTGGGAGAGGGGGCGGATAGAATAGAAGAGCCAAAGGAAGGGTACGACTCCTTACAATGCAACTGTCCAGACAGAAATTGACCTTGATATCCATGACCTTGCAGTGCCTAGTAATACCTTCATAAAACGAAAAAGATGATGACATCAAATTAAAAGAAAGACTAATGGAGAGAGGGAAGGGATATAATGGAGATTGGAGTTCTAAAGGGGCATGGGGGCAGGGGAGGGAAATATCATGCATTTTTGTATGTAAGTAAAGAAGTTGTCAATAAAAAATAATAATAAATAAAAAAAAAAGAATTCAAAAATTTAAATAAGAAATCAAACAAACCAGTGAAAAAATGGGCTATGGAACTAATAAGGGAGTTCCCAAAAGAAAAAATACAGAATGGTATATAAACATCTAAAAAAATGTTCTACATCCCTAGCCATCAGGCAAATAAAAATTAAAACTACTTTGAGATTCCATCTCACTCCTCTCAGAATAGCTACCATCATGAAAACAAATCACAATAAATGCTGGTGAGGATGCAGAAAAAGAGGAATCCTTCTACACTTTTGGTGGGAATGCAATCTGGTACAGCCATTATGGAAATCAGTGTTCAGGTTCCTGAGACAGCTAAAAATAGATTTATCATATAACCCAGCTATAGCTCTCCTAGGCATATATCCTAAGGACTCATGTCACTACCTTAGAGATACTTGCTCAGCCATGTTTATTGCTGCTCTATCCACAATAGCTAGGATATGGATTGGATATCCCTGAACTGATGAATGGATAATGAAGATATTACACATTTATACAATGGAGTTCTACTCAGCAGTTAAAAAAAAAAAAAAAAATTATGAAACTTGCAGGAAAATGGGTGGATCTATAAAGGATTATACTTATTGAGGTAAGAAAGGCCCCAAAACCCAAATGTCACATGTTCTCTCTCATATGTGGATCCTAGCTACAAATGATTGGACTTCTATGTGAGTTGGAATTAAACTCAGTAAAAGAGGCCAGTAAGCTAGAAAGGGAAATAAAGGGAATAGAAAGGGGGGAATGGGGACTTAATAGGATGGCATTGTGCATATATAAGTACAAAAACAAATTAATGGGGGTGAAAAGGCCTAAATGAGGTCAGGGGAAGATATTGACTAAAGGAAAGGTGGAGGGAGAGCTAATCAAAATCTAAGAGTGTATGAATAAGGTATATTCCAGGTCAGCCTGGGCTAGAGTGAGACCCTACTTTGAAAAACAAAAAAAAAAAAAAACCTTTTTTTAAACCCCTACTTTTTTGGACAATGGAACACCCAGAAGCCATACATTGTTACTAGAAAATCTTCAGTGCCAGAGATGGGATACCTTTCAGTGAGTTGTTGGCCAGGGAGGTCCCTTATGCCCCCCAAACATTACAGGCCATTGCCCAGGCTCTTGGTTTCCCACCAGGAATAGATGGTAAGATCCTACTGCTGAAGACTCCACATACTTGGGCTGAAAATCACTGAGAAATCTTGCTGGAGTTGAATTGAAAACCTCCTCTGTATAGACCAACTGACAGAAATCTGGAAAAAGCTATGTTGCCTGCAGATCAAGGGGAGAGATAGAAATCACCAATGAAGATACTCTACAGTGGACACTGCAAGCCTTAAATCTGGCCAGCCAGGCCCAATGAGCCAATGGGTACAAAAATGACATCTCTGTTATGGTGGAAACCAACCACTCTCTAATTGGATTGGAGGCCTGCTCCATGGGAAGGAATACATGCCAAATACTGAAAACCTGCAATAGAGGTAGTCATGAGCCCTGAGGGTGTAATGTCTGCTGCTGTCTTTCTAAATATATATATACTATGCTCAGTCTGAAACCTCTCTATCATACCTTCCAAGGCTCAGGGTCCATTGCAGAAGAGGTGGTAGAAAAAAAATGTAAAAGCTAAAGGAAGGGTAAGACTCCTTACAAAGTGCTCTTCCCGACACAAAATGACCTGGATATCTGTGACCTAGTGCCTCACACTACCTACACAAGACCATCATAATAGGAGGAAAGGATCATAACATCAAAATAAAAGAGACTGATTGAGAGGGGGAAGGGATATGATGGAGAGCAGAGTTGTAAAGGGGAAAAGGGGGGGGGAGGGAAATATCATGGCTTATTGTCTGTAAGTATAGAAATTGTCAATAAAAAATAAACTTTGTTTAAAATTTTAAAAAATCAAGCAAGATGTACACACTGGTACAATAGTAATTAATTATTCTCTGATTGGGTATAAGACCTGCTTAGTGGAAGAAAACATACCAGCATTAAGAACCAAGTTGGGTGAAAACCCATGGCGTGGATGGTCATAGACCCTAGAGGGAAACTTCCACTGTTCTTTGACTCAAGGAAAGGTTATGCCTGCCCAAAGGCTTCTACATATCTATATTCATACCCACTGATCAATGCTGCTCTCACTCTGGGTCAGAGATTCTGCATTTTACAGATGGTGGTGAACACCAGGGAGACTCAAGACCCATCAAAATGACAAGGAAAGAAAGTTAACTGCCTAGCAAGAAATGAGTCATTTCTATCACACCTGCCAGGGTGCAGGAAACAGTGCAAATAAAATGTAGAATTAAATATGAGCACTGCTAGCCTCAGAATTTCCACCAGGTAGATGGCAGTAGGCACTGAGGGGTGAGGGTAGATTCAAAATTCATCAAAACAGAAAATTAGAAACTGTTGAGAGCTTAAAATTAAAGGAAACTTATAACATTTCCTCTCAGGCTCAGGGAGCATTGCAGAAGGGAGGACAGAAAGAGTGTAAGAGCCACAAGGTAGGAACTTGTACTCTAAGGCATTGCCCCCTCCCTCACAGGGACTGATTGATATATTTATGACCCCAGAGTGATGACCTGTAGCTCCCTGAGGAAGGCCCTCAATGGAATTAGGAAGGAAGAAAAGGACAGCGGTGGGAGGGGATTATGGTCATGGTATATTGTCCATGTATATGAAAGTTGTCAAGAAGTAAGAAGGGGTTTTTGTGTAGATATACCACATCTTAGTTATCCATTTGTGTAATGATGGATATCTGGGTTGATTCCTGCTCTAGGCTATTATGAATTGAGCAGCTATAAACATGATTGAGCAAATATCTCTGAACTGAGGCTTGGAGCTTTTAGGGTAAATGCCCAGTATGGGAATAACTGGGTCTGTTGGTACCTCTATAATCATTCTTTTTGGGAGTCTCCCTATTGCTTTCCATAGTGGTTGTACCAGCTTACATTCCCATCAACAGTGAATGAGGGTTCCTCTTTCTCCACATCCTCACCAGCATTTGTTGTCATTAAGATTTTTAATGTTTGCTATCCTTACTGGGGTAAGGTGGACTCTCATAGATGTTTAATTTGCATTTCCCTGATGATTAGGGATGTTGAATATTTTTTTAAGTGTGAGTTTGCCATTTGTATTTCTTCCTCTGAGAAGTCCCTGCGCAGTTCTCTGCCCCATTTTTTGAGTGGGTTGTTTCACTTTTTAATTGTGTAGGTTTTTGAGTTCTTTGTAGATTTTAGAAATTAGGCATCTGTCTGATGTGTATCTGGCAAAAGTTTTCTCCCATTCTGTAGGTAATCTATTGGCTCTGCTTGTTGCATGTTTGTCTGTGAAAAAGCTTTTCAGCTTCATGATATCCCAATGGTTAAGTGATTGTTTAATTTCCTGAGCTACTGGGGTTTTGTTCAGGAAGTCTTTTCCACTCCTATATCATGGAAAGTTCTTCCTACTTTTTCTTCCAGTAGTAGCAGAGTATCCAGTCTTATATTGAGGTCTTTGATCCATTTGGACTTGATTTTTGTGCATGGCAAAATGTGTGGATCAAGTTTTATTTTTCTGCATATGGTTATCCAGTTTATCCAGCACCATTTGTTGAAGATGCTGTCTTTTTTTCCAGTCTACATTGTTAGGGCCTTTGTCAAATATCAAGTAGCTGTAATTACTTGACCCAAAGTCCAGATTCTCGATTCTGTTCCATTGGTCTATCATCCTCTTTTTATTCCAGCAGCATGTTGTTTTTATTACTATGGATTTGTAGTATAGCTTGAGATCAGGTACGGTGATGCCTCCAGAGGTATTTCTTTGGCTAAGGATATGCTTGAATATCTGAGGCCTTCTGCCATTCCATATGAATTTTGAGATCATTTTTTCTATCTCTGTGAAGAAAGATGTTGGGATTTTGATTGGTATTGCATTAAGTCTATATATGGCTTTTGGTAAGATTGACATTTCCACAATGTTAATTCTCCCTATCCAGGAGCATGTTTTTTTTTTTTTTTTTGGTAGGGTCTCATGCTGACCTAGAATTCACTATGTAGTCTCAGAATGGTCTCAAACTCCCAGTGATCCTCCTATCTCTGCCACCCAAGTGCTGGGATTATTAAAAGCATGTGCCACCATGCTCAGCTTAAAGTTTTTTTTAAGGGTTGCGAAGATGGCTCAGCAGTTAAAGGTGCTTACTTGCAAAGCCTGTCAGCCTGGGTTCAATCCATCAGTACCCATGTAGTCATGTGGTGCATGCATCTGGAGTTCATTTTCAGTGGCAAGAGACCCTGGTCCATATACCCATATTCCAATATTTCTCTCTCCTTCTCCCCTTCTCACAACTAATTAATAAAAATATTTAAAAATGGGGCTGGAAAGCCGGGCATGGTGGTGCACACCTTTAATCCCAGCACTCAGGAGGCAGAGGTAGGAGGATTGCCAAGAGTTTGAGGCCACCCTGAGACTACATACTTAATTCCAGGTCAGCCTGGAGGACCAGAGTGAGACCCTTCCTCACAAAACCAAAATAAAAATAAAAATAAAAATAGGGCTGGAGAGATGGCTTAGCTGTTAAGGCGCTTACCTGCAAAGCCAAAGGATCCAGGTTTGATTCCCCAGGACCCACAGTAAGCCAGATGCACAAGGGGTCTCATGCATCTGGAATTCATTTGCAGTGACTGGGGGCCCTGGAACCCCCATTCTCATTCCCTCTCCCTCTCAAAATAAAAAATATATTTAAAAATAAATAAGTAAAAATGATTATTTGGTTTGTAAGTTCTGTGTACCATTACACTGGCAAGATTATACTACTGAACTAAACTGTAAAAATGAATACATCTTTATGTTCAAAATTAAAAACTATGGACTGGAGAAATGGTTTAGCAGTTAAGGTACTTGCCTGTGAAGCCCAAGGACCAAGGTTCAACTCCCCAGGACCCACATAAACCAGATGCACAAGGTGGTGCATGTGTCTGGAATTGAGTTGCAGTGGCCAGAGGCCCTGGCATGCCTGGTCTCTCTTTCTCTCTCTCTCTCTCTCTCTCTCTCTCTCTCTCTTAAATAAATGAAAATTAAATTAAATTTTAAAACTGAAAGCTAGAAGCCAGGCATGGTGGTGCACACTTTTAACCCCCAGCACTCGGGAGGAAGAGGTAGAAGGATTGCCTTGAGTTTGAGACCAGCCTGGGACTACATAGTAAGTTCCAGGTCAGCCTGAGCTAGAGTGAGACCCTACTGTGAAAAAAAGAAAATTCAAAGCTGACAAGGGGAGATAGTTCAGGGTAAGAGCACCTCATAAGCAAGCAAGTCTGAGAAGGCCTTATTTGCCCTGAGTCCTATTCCTCAGCACCCACGTAAACAATAGGCTATGGCTATGACCATCTGTAACCCTAGTCCTATGGGGAGCACAGCCAGAGAACTGCTAGCATTCACTCGTCTAACAATATACAGAGCTTTATAGATCATGGTTAAAATATACACCAAAATCTTATCAGCATTTTTCCCAAATACAATCTTCTTCAAGAGGAAAAACTCATTTTAACTATCAAAGGAATAAAAAAATTCCCTGTCTAAATTCAATTTCATGCATAAAATAAACGATGTAATTTTTAAGATTTAATAATTAATTATTAAAAGGAAACAGTCTTTTCAGTTTTGATTGTGAGGAGAATAAATTTTTGCTGTTAGGCATGGTGTCTCTAATGGCCTAGGAAAGTTCTTAGAGTAGAACTGCTTCGGGGGATCAAAAACATTTCTCTGCTTTAGATGAATGAAGTACAGCAAATTACCACTGAGGAATGGAGCCTTGTGTTTACGAGAGCTTCTTGGTTCACCCTGTGGTAAAGTAATAAATTAGAAAGTAAACTAAAAACATCCTGAGCATGAAGCCAGTTCTAAGAGAAGAAAAGAAGAATCTACTACCTTCAGGAAACACCAACTGTTGTCTGAATACAGGAAAAAAAAATTAGTCTTGCTTTCCCAAAACCGAGAATGTAATTGATATATAGGATTTAATACAAAATGTTAGGCTCAAAATAAGTTTTTAAAAATATTTTTATTTATTTGAAAGAGAGAGGGAGGCAGATAGAGAATGGACATGCCAGGGCCTTCAGCCACTACAAATGAACCCCAAATGCATGCACCACCTTGCAAATCTGGTTTAGGTGGGTACTAGGGAATCAACCTGGATCCTTTGAGCTTGCAGGCAAGCACCTTAACCACTAAGCTGTCACTCCAGCCCTCAAAATAGTTTGTTGTTTTGTTTTGTTTTGGGGGGGTGCAGAGAAAGAGGGAGAGAGACAATGGATGTCCCAGGGCCTCCAGTCACTGCAAATGAACTCCAGACATGTACACCCCTTGTGCATCTGGCTAATGTGGGTCTTGGTGAATTGAACCTGGGTCTTTTGGCTTTGCAGGCAAATGCTTTAACCACTAAAACATCCCTCCAGCCCTGTTTTGTTCTTTAAATATTTATTTATTTGAGAGAGATACAGAAATAGGCAGGTAGAGAGAGAAAATGTGCATGCCAGGGCCTCCAGCCACTGCAAACAAACTCCAGATGCTTGTGCCTCTGGCTTACACGGATTCTGAGCGTTAAACCTGGGTCCTTTGGCTTTGCAGGCAAGTGCCTTAACCGCTAAGCCATCTCTCCAGCCCTGGTTTTGGTTTTTTGAGATAGGGTTTCACTCTAGCCCAGGTTGACCTGAAATTCGCTATGTAGTCTCAAGGTGGCCTCAAACTCATGGTGATTCTCCTACTTCTGCCTTCCAAGTGCTGGGATTAAGTGCATGCTCCACCATGCCCAGCCCAAATACATTAAGAGATCACTGAATGTTGGTATGGTGGCTTGCACCTGTAACCCCAGAACTTGGGAGGCTGAGACAGGTGCATTGTTCTGAGTACAGGGACAGCCTACACTACCCGATCTCAGAAATCAAAGGGAGATTATTGCAGTCAGGTTCATATTGCTGGTAGAAATCACCCAACCAAGAGCAGCTTGTCAGGGGTGGTTTATTTTGGCTTACAAGCTACAGGGGGAAGCTCTACGATAGCAGGGAAAACAATGGCATGAGCAGAGGGTGGACATCACCCCCTGGCCAACATCAGGTGGACAACGAGAACAGGAGGGTATGCCAAACACTGGCAAGGGGAAACTGGCTATAGTGTCCATAAGCCCACCCCCCAACAATACTCCACCTCCAGCAGGCAATAATTCCAAAAATATCCATCAGCTGGGAACCTAAGAATCAAACTACCACATAACCATACATGATGTGAAATGCAATGCATTCACCCCCATAGTTCTTATCAAGCCCAGTGATGCTCATACATCCCCATAGTCCAAGATCTTTTAAACTGAGCCATAATACCAACCCCAAAAAAAAAAACCCATAATGGCACAGAACATTCACAATGCAAAAAATGGCATGGGCATAGCAAAAAAACAAAACAAAAAACAAAAAAAATATATATTCAACCAATACAAGATTTAAATAGGGAAAACATCAAACTCTAGTTCCAAGTCCAACAATTCTAGTCAGTGACAAATCTCCAAGTCCAATAATTCTAACCAGCAACAAGTCTCTGGAGTTCCAATTCCGCCCCTCCAACCAGACTACTCACAGTCCTGGAAAACTTCATCTGGGGCTGGCAGCTCTCCTTAGCAGCCATCTCGTGGTCCCAGCATCTCTACTGGGTCTCCACTGCAACCCATAGTTGATACTCACCAACCCATGGGGTCTCCGCGTAGGCATCCAACAAACCTGCTTCACACTGCCCATGGCCATTTCCAAAACACAAGACCATATTGCAATCTCAGTGACCCTCTCTTTCCTGCATTTCTTATGCTTCACAATACCAGGTCCAGTGTCAATTTGTTAATCCAAGGGGGAATAAAGCATACTTTAGAGAACAGGACACTCCTTGAGCACTCAGGCCCCTTCAAAAGAGTCTCCATTCTTCCTGTTGCCCCAATGCAGGTCAGCCGATCCAATTTCAAAGGGTGTCATCTCATACAATTGCAGGTGAACAGGCAGAAGTTTTGGCCCAAAAATTTCATTATTTTTCTGGCCATATCCCTCTGCTCCCATCAATCTGTTTCTACACAGAGCAACCCTGCACAAGTTCTCAGGACATGGGCATAACAGCAAGCTCTCACACAAACAGCTGGGTTCTAGCCCAGTCCAAGAAAAACTTTCTCACCCTCATAAGCCAAACCTCACAGTCCATAGTTCTTACTGCATTCAGGTCTTTCAACTCTGACCAGAATGGTCCATCAAGCTGTACTTACAGCACTGCAAGGCATCTCTTAGGCCAAGGTTTCAAATCCTTCCACATTCCTCTTGAAAATCAGCTCCAAAAGGCCAAAGCCACACAGTCAGGTGTCTAGCAGCAATCCCACTCCCTGGTACCACTTTACTGTTGTAGTCAGGTTCTCATTGCTGGTAGAAATCTCCCGACCAAGAGCAACTTGTTGGGGAGACAGGGTGGTTATTTTGGCTTACAAGCTCCATGGGGAAGCTCCACAATGGCAGGGAAAACAATGGCATGAGCAGAGGGTGGACATGACCTCCTGGCCAACATCAGATGGACAACAGGAACAGGAGTGTGCCAAACACTGGCAAGGGGAAACTGGCTATAATCCCCATAAGCCTGCCCCCAACAATACACAGCCTCCGGGAGGCATTAATTCCCAAATCTCTATCAGCTGGGAACCCAGCATTCAGAGCACCTAAGTTTATGGGGGACACCTGAATCAAACCACCACAGAAATAAATCACTGAAAAAGATGTCTAGGAATGTTAACATTGAGCACACATCAATGGATTCATTTCCCAATGTCTCTGTCAAACTCCCATGCTCCATAACAGGAGGATATGGTGCTTCAACAAAGCTCTCCAGTTTCTCTAAATTTGTCAAAACTGTTCCCAACTCTTATGCTTTTGGTTGTTTGCTTTTACCTATAGATGAGAAATACTTGTCCTATGCAAAAACAAATGGTTTTCTCATACTAATTGATGTTCCCAATAAAAACAATATGACAAGTATTTAGCCTGTTTTGTTTAACTGGGGAAAAGTTCCTCTTTTTGTTTTTTGTTTGTTTGTTCATTTTTTTTAAATTATTTTTGGAGAGAGACACAGAGAGAGACACAGAGAGAGGGAGAGGGAGACAGATAGAGAATGGGCGTGCCAGCAGTCTCTCAGCTGCTGTGAACGAAATCCAGATGCATGCGCCCCTTGTGGGCAAGTGTGGCATTGTGCCCTTGTGTCACTGCATCTGGCTAAATGTGGGACCTGGAGATTGGAACCACTGGAGATTGGAACCGGGTTCTTAGGCTTAGCAGGCAGGTACCTTAACCACTAAGCCATCTCTCCAGCCCTTTTTGTTCATTTATTTTAAGCTAGGGTTTCACTCTAGTCTAGGCTGATCTGAAACTTAACTCTGTAGTGCCACGGTGACCTCAAGCTCATGAATCTTCCTACCTCTACCTCCCAAGTGCTGGGATTAAAGGTGTGTGCCACCATGACCAATTTATGTTCCATTTTAAAAATAAGACAAGAAACCATCATAAATTGAAGCTAAAATTATTCATGATATATTCTCACAAAGATTTAAACAATGCAATTTTAACAATAAATATAAAAGTCATGTTTTAAATGCAAGATATCTATACATGATCCAGAAAATGGTGACAGAAATGTAGTGAAAAAGTAAGAAGGGAGCTCAAGAGATGGCTCCGAGGTTAAGGTGCTTGCCTGAAAACCTAAAAACCAAAGTTCAATTCCTCAGTACCCACATAAAAGCAGATGCACAAAGGGGCACAAGTATCTAGAGTTCATTTGTAGCAGCTAGAAGCATTATGTGTCCATTCTCTCCCTCCCTTGTACTCTGTCCAGGGGATGGGGCATGGCACATGCCTTAATCCCAGCACTTGGGAGGCAGAGGCAGGAGGACTGCTGTGAGTTCGAGGCCACCTTGAGACTACCAAGTGAATTCCAGGTCAGGCTGGGCTAGAGCAAGATCATACCTTACAAAACTAAAAATAATAATAATAAATAAATAATAAATTAAAAAAAAAGAAGGGAGCACAAATGTGAAGAGCCTAATCATTGGTGTTACTTTGGGAACTAGATGTCAGGTTAGCGTGCAGTTTATTCTTTCTCACTTATAAATCAACACAAACTAAGAAATGCAGAACATGACAGCCACTGATGATAGCACATGTCACAGCTGATAAAGATTACACACCATTTTGTGCCACTTGATATAAGCAGTGAAAATGAAGACAAAAATTAATTCATATGTCACTTTCTGCAAATTACACAAATGGTAGCCAGGTGATGCAGACTCTGTTTGCATCCTTGTGATCTGTTCATGCACATATACAGAGGCAGATGCCACATGTCCATCATTAAGCCTAATCTTCTAATGCAAAATCAAGAAATGTGCATAGTAGATTTATGGCAGTTAGATATACAATTCAAATATTAAGCTTAGCCACACTTAATAAGGCTTCACAAATTAAAAGCAGGATGGAGAGATGGCTTAGCAGTTAAGGCACTTGCCAGCAAAGCCAAAGGACCCAGGTTTGATTCTCCAGGACCCACGTAAGACCAGATGCACAAGGTGGTGCATGTGTCTGGAGTTCATTTGCAGCAGCTGGAGGCCCTGGTGTGCCCATTCTCTCTGTCTATCTGCCTCTCTCTCTCTTTCTCAAATAAATAAAAATGTATTAAAAATTGGCTTGGTGGTTAAGGCGCTGGTCTGCAAAGCCTAAGTGCCCATGTTCCAGTCTGCAGATTCCAAATAAGCCAGATGCACAAAGATGAGGCAAGTGCAAGCTCACCCATGCCCACTAGGTGGCACAAAAATCTGGCATTTGATTGTAGTGGCTGAGGACCTCATGTGTCAATTCTGTCTCTCTCTTTGTGTCACTCGCTTACTCACTCTCACTAAAAATTAAAAAAAAAAAACTTAAAAGCAGAAAAATGCTTTTTCAAAAAACATGATTCTGTGCATATTATGCACAATGCTTTAGCATACTGTAGGACTCAGGATTGCCTTAGAGTAAATTATGTGACTATCATGTGTGAGTCCTCAGGTTTTATGCTCAGCCCTCAAAATCAAACAAAAAGCATTATTGTACACATTTATTTCTTCAAAATACAACCCCAAATATACTTTTATTTTGTGAAATTTAAATGTCATTGTATGAGTATAGGAGTATAGGAGTGATAATCTCAACATCTCAATCCATATATTTACTTGTGTGTGTGTGTGTGTGTGCATGTATTAGGGTCTTTTGCTGCTGTAAATTAATCCCAGACTCTTACATCACATTTTGATCCAGGAGTCATACAAATACACACACACACACACACACAGTTAAAACCAGAGGAAGGGAAAAATTGAAGGAGATTTTTTTTTTATTGACAACTTCTTTAATTGTAGACAATATCCCATGGTACTTCCCTCCCTCCCCCACTTTCCCCTTTGAAACTTCACTCTCCATCATATCCCCTCCCCCTCTCAATCAGTCTCTCTTTTCAGTTTGATGTCTTGATCTTTTCCTCCTATTATGATGGTCTTGTGTAGGTAGTGTCAGGCACTGTGAGGTCATGGATATCCAGGACATTTTGTGTCTGGAAGAGCACATTGTAAGGAGTCCTACTCTTCCTTTGGCTCTTACATTCTTTCTGCCCCCTCTTCTGCAATGGACCCTGAGCCTTGGAAGGTATTTTTGAGATGTTTCAATGCTGAGCACTCCTCTGTCCCTTCTTCTCAGCACCATGGTGCCTTCTACATCATCCCAAGGTTGCCACCATCTGAAAAGAGAAGTTTCTCTAACCAAAAGTGAGAGTAGCATTAATATATGGGTGTGGACATTAAGAAAAGTGCTTACTGGGCAGTTTGGTGAGCATAGTATATACATTTAGTGTGACACAAGCAGACGTTACACCCCTAGGGCTCATGACTACCCCATCATAGGTTTTCTGTAAAGGGATGCATTCCCTCCCATGGAGCAGGACTCTAGTCCAATTAGAAAATTGTTGGTTTCCCCCATAACAGATATGCCACTATTGCACCCATTGGCTCATTTGGCCTGGCTGGCCAAATTTAAAGCTTGCAGTGTTCACTGTTGAGTACCTTCACTGGTGTTTTCTCTCTCCCATTGACCTGCATGCAGTGTAGCTTTCTCCAGCTTTCTATCATCTGGTCCACATGGAGGAGGCTTTCAGCTCTAGCAGGATTTCTCAGTGACCTTGCCGCCCAAGTATGTGGAGTCTTCAGCAATAGGGTCTTACCATCTATTCCTGATGGGAAACCAAGGGCCTTGGCCATGGCCTATAATGTTTTGGGGGTATCTGTGACCTCCCCAGCCAACAAATCACTGGAAGGTATTCCATCCCTGGCACTGAAAATTTTCTAGTAACAATCTCTGACTTCTGAGTGTTCCATTGTCCAGAAAAGTAGGTTTCCAGAAGACTTATTTATATCCTCTTAGATTTTTATTAGCCCTCCCTCCACCATTCCTTTACTAAATCTCTTCCCCTGAACTCACTTAGGCCTTTTCATCCCCATTAATCTGTTTTTTTATGTACATATATACAATACCACCCTATAAGTCCCCCTTCCCTTTATATTCCCTTTATATCCCCTTTCTAGCTTACTGGCTTCTGCTACTAAGTTTTATTTTTACTCACATAGAAGTCCAATCATTTGTAGCTAAGATCCACATATGAGAAAGAAAATGTGATGTTTGGCTTTCTGGGCCTGGGTTACTTCATTAAGTATAATCCTTTCCAGATCCATCCATTTTCCAGCAAATCTCATAACTCCATTTTTCTTTACTGCTGAGTAGAACTCCATTGTGTAAATGTACCACATCTTCATTATCCACTCATCAGTTGAGGGACATCTAGGCTGGTTCCATTTCCTAGCTATTGAGAATAGAGCGGCAATAAACATGGTCAAGCAAGTATCTCTAAGGTAGTGAGTTGAGTCCTTAGAATATATGCCTATTAGTGCTAGTGCTGGATCATATGGTAAATCTATTTTTAGCTGTCTCAGGAGCCTCCACACTGATTTCCACAATGGCTGGACCAGATTGCATTCTCACCAACAGTGTAGAAGTGTTCCTCTTTTTCTGCATCCTTGCCAGCATTTATGGTCATTTGTTTTCATAATGGTAGCCAATCTGACAGGAGTGAGATGGAATCTCAATGTAGTTTTAATCTGCATTTCCCTGATGACTAGGGATGTAGAACATTTTTTTAGATGTTTATATTCCATCTGTATTTATTCTTTGAGAACTCTCTATTTAGTTCCATAGCCCATTTTTAATTGGGTTGTTTGATTTATTATTATTTAGTTTTTTGAGTTCTTTGTATTTCCTAGATATTAACCCTCAGTCAGATGTATAGCTAGCAAAGATTTTTTTCCCCATTCTATTGGTTGCCTCTTTGCTCTACTCACAGTGTCCTTGGCTGTACAAAACTTTGTAACTTCATGAGGTCCCAGCAGTTGATCTGTGGTTTTATTTCCCAAGCAATTGGGGCTATATTCAAAAAGTCTTTGCCAAGACCAATATGTTGAAGGGTTGTCCCTACTTTTTCCTCTAGCAGTTTCAGAGTTTCAGGTCTGATATTAAGGACTTTGATCCATTTGGACTTGATTCTTGTGCATGGAGAGAGATAAGGATCTATTTTCATCCTTCTACAGGTACATATCCAGGTTTCCCAGCACCATTTGCTGAAGAGGCTGTCTTTTCTCCAATGAGAATTATTGGCATTTTTGTCAAAGATCAGGTGGCTATAGCTACCTGGATTTACATCAGGGTCCTCTGTTCTGTTCCATTGATCTACATGTCTATTTTTGTGTGAAGGAGATATTTTAAATGTTAATGTAGTGCAAAATGTTGGGAGTCTTTACACCTGGCTAACAAGGAGCTTAGTTACAGGTCTTACTCTTCCATTTGCAAAAACTATAAAAGCAGACAAACTGTGCAAAATACAATTGAAGGCATTAGGTGATCCCTGAGAGAGAGATGGTGCAGCTGCCATCACTGCTCTACCAGGATAGGAGGAGTAAGAAGGGAGAAAATGGTGGTGGAGGAGGAGGGAAAAAGGAAAAAAGATACAATTAGGGTCCATTGTACGTATGATATTCACCCAGGACCAAAAATCAGGCCTATTCCTCCCAGCAAGTCTAGTAACTTAACCGGGTGTGGTGGCACATGCCTTTAATCCCAGCACTCAGGAGGCAGAGGTAGGAGGATTGCCAAGAGTTCAAGGGCACCCTGAGACTAAATACTGAATTCCAGGTTAGCCTGAGCCAGAGTGAGATCCTACCTTGAAAAACCAAAACAAACAAACAAACAAAAAAGAAACTAAAAAGAAACTTGAGACATATTACAGAAGACTTGGTAATCATATAAATAGTGCACTTGGCTTGACAAACAAATTTTAAGTAGGAATATAAGAGAATAACTATTTCCAAGTAATGAGTGTATAGAGAATAAAAGTCAAGAATATTTCTAGTTATAAAAAAAAATAGGGGCTGGAGAGATGGCTTAGCAATTAAGGTGTTTGCCTGTGAAGCCAAAGGACCCAGGCTCGATTCCCCAGGACCCACATAAGCCAGATGCACAAGGGGTACATGCATCAGGAGTTTGTTTGCAGTGGCTAGAGGCCCTGGCATGCCCATTCTCTCTCAGTCTGTCTCTTCTCTCTCTCTCTCTGCTTGCAAATAAATTTTAAAAATTTAAAAATAACCCCTTCCACCAAATAAAGCAATATTCAAATTGATTATCATCCCCCCTCCAAAAGCAAACAAGGATCCAAAAAAGAAGAAATATATGACCCATTATTATGAGAAAAATCAAGCAATTGTAGCCAACAGATATTATAAATAGTAAACAGAACATGAAAGAATTTGTAATTATTCTGTACATATTCAAAGTTATAGGAAAGACTGAACATCTTAAGTGCATGGGAGAAAAAGGCTTAAGAATATGGGTAAAGAAAAAATATATTAAATTATATATATTGGAGAGATGGCTCAGCAGTTAAGAGCATTTGCAGTTTGCAAAGGCTGAAGGCCTGGGTTCAATTCCTAGTGCCTACATAAAGCTCAGGAGGGACGATAGGGTCTCTGCCGAATTGGGGTGAGCAGCGCGGAGTCACGACACAGACTCCGGGAGTTGGGTGAAAGTGGAAGCGAGAATCCACAAACTCGTTTATTCAGGAAGTGTACATGGGTTTTAAGGGGCTGTTAATCCTTGTATGGGGCGGTCCCCTTTTGGTGACCAATGACAGCTTGTCTCTGGACAGGACATCTCGTAGTAGGCTTCTCGCGAGCATGGGGCTGTAACTGTTGTCACATCAAGCCTGCGCAAAACGCCACTTTTACAGAAGCCACTTCCTATTGTCTTTTGCCATGCGGTCTGGCTAGGACCAGGCCTGTATTGTGCCATACATATCCTTTTTGTTTTTATTATTGGCAACCCTGAGAGGTATGGTTTATTGTCAAGCCATTGTTGAACCCAGGCCCCAAGGGATCATCATACGTGACAGTGCCTGTCTTAGGTTGATCCATCTCATGGAGACTTACCCGTCATGGGCCAAATGCCACCTAGGTGAGGAAACCCAAGGGGGATAGCCTGGTATGGCTTTTGGAAAGCCATTGTTGAACCCAGGCCCCAAGGGATCATCACATGTGACAGTGCCTGTCTTAGGTTGCCCCATCTCATGGAATCTTACCCGTCCTGGGCTGGCTGCCATCCTGGTGAGAAAACCCGAGGGGGTATGGCCTGGTATGGCCTTTAGCATGAGGTCTGGCTAGGGGCTAGACCTGTATTGTACCATACATATGAGGCTGTTGCCTAGGAGGCATGGAAGGGCCAAGTTGGCGTGGCTCTGTGGCATGTGAACAGTCCCAGCAAGCGAGAATCAACTAGAGAGCCTGAAGAGGAACTGGGGTAGGACAGGTTGCTGGGTGAGTTCACCCTAGTGTCATAGTCAGTAGCATTGAGTGTCCTTAATGGTAGCAGCTCAATGTAATGAAAGGAGTTGGAAAGGAATTTATAGCTAGGTGGGGGGGGGGGATAAGTTTAAAGTCCATATGTAGTCTGAGGGGTCTGGCATCATCTTCTTCAGCAAGGCTGGTCGCTGAGTCAGTGGCTGGTGGAGGGAAATAAGTTTAAAGTCCTGTATGTAGTCTGAGGGATCTGGCATCATCTTCTTCAGCAAGGCTGGTCGCTGAGTCAGTGGCGGTGGGGGAAATAAGTTTAAAGTCCCGTATGTAGTCTGAGGGGTCTGGCATCATCTTCTTCAGTAAGGCTGGTCGCTGAGTCAGTGGCTGGACGGACGTTTCTGGCAGGAACCCAAACTGGGATCTGTGAAGTTTCTGAAAGACACAAGCATACCCTCGGCCCTGCGTTAAAAGAGGGTGGGGCCCTTCCAAATATTAGTAAGAGGATCTTTCCAGCGGACTAAGGGTAAGGGTGTTGTGGTTGGTTGGGATCTCCAATGTTTGTAGGCTGGGGAGAGTCCTGCCTCATCAAAGGTGAGAAAATTGAGGGTGAAAAGAGCTTCCACTAGGGCCAAGTGGGGGTCCTTGGGTGACATAGTGGACTTTTGTTTTATAATTAGTTCCTTTAGGGTCCGGTTTGTTCTTTCCACGATGGCCTGTCCTTGTGGGTTGTAGGGGATCCCAAGGGAGTGTTTTATTCCCCAAGATTCCATGAAGGATGTGAATTGGGCAGATGTGTATGCAGGGCCATTGTCTGTTTTAATTGACCAGGGCACACCCATGACCAACATAGCGGTTTTTGTTGCCTTAATAACATGGGATGCCTTTTCCCCAGAGAGAGCAATAGCAAAAGTAAGCTTAGAGTAAGTGTCCACAATGACATGGACATATTTGAGGTGGCCAGGGCCTCGAGGGGGGCAGACACAGGATTGATATCTTTGGTAGCTACAATCCATTTATGGAGGTCCTCATTACGCATGGCAGCAATAGTATTACGCGCTGCTGCGGATGCTCCTTCCCATGCCAGTTGCTTAACTAAAGCGTCCCTGGCGGGGCCAGGGGGAGTGCGTCGGTCCACGGACTCTGTCACACGAGAGAGGAAATCTGTGAAGCCCTTGGACGCGCCCTGGACCAGATTACGAAAATAGGTATCCGGCTTTTGTGGGAGGCAGGCCTTAAGCCCTTGAAGAGATAACGATTTAATTTGGTCAAAGTAGGCGTGTATGCCCACTGTGGCTTGTGATACAGGGTCTGTATAAGGTCCTGTGCCAAGGAGCATGTCCAAGGTAATTGGAATTCCATCCCTAAGATTTTGGCGGGCCTGGGATTCCGCCAGGTCACTATAGGCGGCTTTCCATTGGAGGAATTCAGGGGGGAGAAGAACTGCCTTGAGGAGGGAATACCAGTCATAATAAGTCTGAAGATGGATGGCCCATTGTAAAAGGACTTGTTCAAAGTAAGCAGAATCAACGCCGGATTCCTGGGCTGCCTTACGGATGAGGGCCAGATCAAAGAGGGGGGTGGGGAGCCATGGCCTGATTGTCGCATCCGGCCCTACGTTAACAGGGAAGGCGGCGAAGGGGCGTGTCAGGGAACCGGCAGTCACCTGGGTGTGTCCAGGGCTGAGCGGGGGGAGGTCCTGGAAGGGTAATGAGGGGGAGGGGTGGTTGCAAGTGTGGCCGTAGCAGGAGGGGGTTGGTGTGGCAGCTTATTATCATTTAAAGGTTTTAGTTCCTCCTCATCCGAGTTATCGGAAGAGGGGGCTGGGAGGGACGAGCTGTGAAGAGCCAATTCAGGTTCCTCTTCATATTGTTTGTTATGGGCATAAATGATTTCCTGTACTGTGCAGCCTTTAAGGCCGGCAATTATGGCAAGGAGGATAGAAAAGAATGGAGCAGGGAAGGTGTGCCCTTTATAAACTTTGCGTTTTTTGGCAAGGACTAGGACCCGGGACCAAATGTTAGTGTCCCAGATGTTGTCCGGAGTGATCCATGGGGCTAAAACAAGAGTTTCATCCCAAAAGCTATGGAGGTCTTTTTGTTTTAATTTTAAGCCACATTGCAGAAGGAGGGCCTTAAGAGCTTGCAATTGTGGCGTCCTCTGGTGGGGAGGGAGGTTGCCCATTGCCGCGTGGTGTTGTTTGATGGGGGCTGGGCTGGGACACTCCTGAATCAAAGAGACTGAGAAAATAATAACCCAGATCAAAGATGATAGACCAGAGGATAATCATGCAAACCACAAGTCCTAATGCTGGGGCCAGCTGAGACATACGGATAGATTGTTTAGGACCCACGTGTCTTGTGCTTAGTGGGGGGAGGGGCCAACACAGGCTTAGGGCCGTGCAGCAGTGTGTGCCTTACTGGGGGGAGGGGTAGGGGAGGACAAACAAAGAAAGAAGGGGGGTAAGGGGCTGCCTGCTCACCCACAGGCAACCGTTAGCCGCTTTTTCTCTCACCAATGAAGAACTGGGCGCTTTGCTCGCCGAACTTTCAGGGACGAGGCATCGCCGAGGGGGCTACTCGCCGAGGGGCTTCTTGAAGAACTGGGCGTTTTGCCATTCTGCCAAACGCCGAGGGGCTGCTCACCGCTCACGGACATTCAACGGGCATCTCGCCAGATGCCGATGGGGCAGGGGGGTCACGGATGGGGTGTCTCGCTAAAACACCGACGTCGGGGCAGAGGGTCCCTGTTCAGGCGCCAGATGTTGGGGTCCCCCCCAAGGCCAGCTCAGGAGGGACGATAGGGTCTCTGCCGAATTGGGGTGAGCAGCGTGGAGTCACGACACAGACTCCGGGAGTTGGGTGAAAGTGGAAGCGAGAATCCACAAACTCGTTTATTCAGGAAGTGTACATGGGTTTTAAGGGGCTGTTAATCTTTGTATGGGGCGGTCCCCTTTTGGTGACCAATGACAGCTTGTCTCTGGACAGGACATCTCGTAGTAGGCTTCTCGCGAGCATGGGGCTGTAACTGTTGTCACATCAAGCCTGCGCAAAAACGCCACTTTTACAGAAGCCACTTCCTATTGTCTTTTAAAAATTAAATTTAAAAAAATTTTAAAGAATTGAAATAAACTGAGCAGAGAATCAGTGATCTGTGAAACTACAAGTGGTCTAATATGTGTATAATTTCAGGACTCAAAGCAAAGAAAATAGTGACAAAAATGAAAATTAGAACAATACAGGTTAATTTTCCACCCATGAATGTATAATTTCAAACCTTCAATAAGCTCTTGAAATGAAGTTGAAAAATCACGAGGAAATGAATAATTCACAATCAAGCATCATAATCTAATTGTTCAAAACTAATAAAGGGAGGGCTGGAGAGATGTATCAGTGGTTAAGGCACTTGTCTACGAAGCCTAATGACCCAAGTTCAATTCCCAAGCACCCACTTAGAACCAGATGCAAAATATGGCTCATGCATCTGGAGTTTGTTTGTAATGGCAAGAGACACTGGCATGGCCATTCTCTCACTCTCTCTTTCTCTCTGTCTTTCCTTTCAAATAAATAAAAATATATTTTTAAAAATTAATAAAGAAAAATCTTGAACACAGAGGAAAAAAGACATGTGTAGAGAAATAGTGATAAGGATAAGAGCAGCTTTCTTGGGGAAACCAGTTAAAATTCAAAAATACAACAGAAAGGTATTTAAAGTGCTGACTTAAACAGCCATCAACTTTTACTCTACACAAGGAAACATATCTTTTAAAAATAAAAGCAAAATATATGCTTGTCCAGACATACAAAAGATGAAAGAATTTCTCACCCAAACCCACACTGTAAGAAATTCTAAAGCTAAACCAGGCATAGAGGTGCACACCTTTAATCCAGCACTCAGGAAGCTAAGGGAAGATAATTGCCAGGAATTTGGAGTCAGCTTGGGCTAGAGTGAGACCTTGCCTCATAAAAATAAAACAAAGAGACTGGAGAGATGGCTCAGTAGTTAAAGGCATTTGCTTGCAAAGTCTGAAGCCTGGCTTCGATTCCTCAGTACCCATGTGAAGCCAAATGCACAAAGTGGTGCATGTGTCTGGAGGTTGTTTGCAGTGGCAGGAAGCTCTGGTGCACCCATTTTCATTCTTTGCAAATAGATAAGTAATTTGGGGGCTGGGGCTTGTGGTAGGGTCTCACCCCAGCCCAGACAGACCTGGAATTCACCATGTAATCTCAGGGTGGCCTCAAACTCACAGCCATCAAGACATCTCTTTAGCATGAAGGACTCCTTCAAGTATTTTCTGTTGAGTAATTTAGTTGTCCTAAATTCCTGTAGCCTGTTTTTGTTGTAGAATGTCCTTACTTCTCCATCAATTTGGATAGATAAAGTAATCATGGTTGACAGTTGTTATCTTTCAGAACTTGGAATACATCATTCCAAGCCCTTCTGGCTTTTAATGGTTGTGTTGAATAATCTGATGTTATTCCGATGGGCTTGCCTTTATAGGTGACTTGTTTTTTCTAACTGCTGTCAATAAATTTTGTTTGGCTTGCATGTTTAGTAGTTTAATTATAACATGGTGAGGAGAAAATAAAGGTAAAAAATAATTGGGAAGTACATCACCACCAAATAAATATATATGAAAAGGTACAAAAGAGTTAACCATGATGGAAATGGGAGCTATTTGGTTAAGTATGAATTTTCCTCATCATTTAATCAAGTAATATCGTTAAGTGCGTATAGTAATATAGCACATGGTTTCCCATACATATGTAAATAAAATACATATAAAATCTAAAGCAGAAGACACACAATTTCAAGATCTCAAACTATCTTGGAAGTAGTAGAGTATCACTTACAAACAGACTATGGTGAGTCTGAGATCCAGCTTGAAATTGGGTACCATACGTTATGTCCTTTGTCCTATTTTTTTTATTGTTAAGTGTTATTTTGTTTTACTTTTGGATGTAGCACATGAAATAATAGTGATGTTCATTTTCAATGTTTTGGGAAGGTGAGATAAGAAGATCACCATGAGCCTGGGCTACAGAATAAGTTAAAAGTCAGCCTGGGCTACAGTGAGAACCTGCCTCAAAAAACAACCAACCAGGCTGGGCGTGGTGGCACACGCCTTTAATCCCAGCACTTGGGAGGCAGAGGTAGGAGGATCACTGTGAGTTCAAGGCCACCCTGAGACTACATAGTTAATTCCAGGTCAGCCTGGACCAGAGTGAAACCCTACCTCGAAAAACCAAAAAAGGAAAAAAAAATTTAAAAACAACCAAAAGAAATTAATTCCTTTTAAAAATATTTTTGCAGTCAGGTTCGCATTGCTGGCAGAAAACACCTGACCAAGAGCAGCTTGTGGGAGAAAAGGGTGTATTTTGGCTTTCAGACTCAAGGGGAAGCTCCATGATAGCAGGGGAAATGATAGAATGAGCAGAGGGTGGACATCACCTTCTGGCCAACAACAGATGGACCACAGCAAAAGAATGGGCCTCCAATCCAATTAGAGAGCAGTTGTTTTCCACCAGAGCAGACATGCCACTATTGCACTCGTTTAGTCATTTGTCCTGTCTGGCCAAACTTGAGACTTTCAGTGTCCACCAAAACTTATAAATCCATCAGAAATGATCACCAATGAGACTGTTTAGATTAAATGACTGACAAAGATTTCAAAAGAATGATTTTATCTATACACAAAGAAATCAAAGAAGAAATCAAAGGAATCAAAGAGGAAAACAAAGGATTCAAAGAAGAAAACAAACTCCTGAAAGAGAACATGGGAAACCAGCTTAATTAAATAGGGAGGTCATTTCAAGACATGAGTAAGGAAATAGAAATACTGAAGAAAAACAAGGCTGAAATTCTAGCTCTGAAAAACACAGTCAAATAAAAAACTCTGTGGAAAGTCTCACCAGTAGAATGGATGAAGGAGAGAACAGAATATCTAAACTAGAAGAACAGATGGTAGACCTAATACAGTCTAACAAAGAGAAAGACAAGCTAATAGGAAGGTATGAGTGGGAATTTCAGGATATCCAGGACATATGAAAAGATCAAACATAAGACTCCAGGGTATAGTAGAAGGAGGAGAATTTCAAT
Source organism: Orientallactaga sibirica (assembly GCA_036365145.1). NCBI lineage: Eukaryota > Metazoa > Chordata > Mammalia > Rodentia > Dipodidae > Orientallactaga > Orientallactaga sibirica. Next base: position 5,494,154 of record JAEOAD010000240.1, read on the forward strand.
CCAGAAGATTAGTAGGTGTTTTCAACAAAATCATAGATGAAAATTTTCTCTAAATTGGGAAAGAAATGTCAATGCAGATACAAGAAGCTCTTAGAATACCAAACAGACAAAACCAGGAAAGAACCTCTCCTCACCATGTTATAATTAAACTACTAAACATGCAAGCCAAACAAAATTTATTGACAACAGTTAGAAAAAACAAGTCACCTATAAAGGCAAGCCCATCGGAATAACATCAGATTATTCAACACAACCATTAAAAGCCAGAAGGGCTTGGAATGATGTATTCCAAGTTCTGAAAGATAACAACTGTCAACCATGATTATTTATCTATCCAAATTGATGGAGAAGTAAGGACATTCTACAACAAAAACAGGCTACAGGAATTTAGGACAACTAAATTACTCAACAGAAAATACTTGAAGGAGTCCTTCATGCTAAAGAGAAAGCAAAACACACATAGGAAGGAATAGGAAAAAATAAACAATACTCAAATAAGAGTTAAAACAAGCAATTAAAGGGAAAACAGGAAGCACTACAAAAACAAAAAGGATGGTGAGATCAAATACATACTGTACAATAATAACTCATAATATCAATGGCTGCAATGCCCCAACAAGAAGACATAGGCTTGCAGACTGGATTAAAATACAGGATCCTGCCATTTGTTGCCTCCAGGAAACTCATCTCTCAATAACAGTTAGACAGTGTCTTCGGATGAAAGGATGGAAAACAGTATTTCAGGCAAGTGGGTCTAGGAAACAAACAAGGGTTGCTATCCTAATATCTGACAGGATAGACAGACTTCAAACCAAAATCAGTGAGGAAAGATAAAGAAGGTCATTTTATAATGATTAAAGGAACGCTCCAACAGGAGGACATTACAATCCTAAACGAATATTCACCTATCATGGGGGCTCCCAATTTCATCAAACAAACACTATTAAACTTAAGGTCACAGATAACACCAAACACAATTGTAGTGCTTGACTTCAATACCCCACTCTCATCAAAATGGCAGGTCATTCCAGCAAAAAATAAACAGACATCTAGATTAAATGATGTCATGGAACAAATGGACCTAACAGATATTTACAGAACATTCAATCCAAATGCTGGAGAATATACATATTTCTTAGCAGTACATGGAACGTTCTGTAAAATAGAACATATATTAGGACACAAAGCAAATCTTAAATACAGGAAAATTGAAATAATCTGACCACAATGGGATTAAACTGCAAATCAGCAATGAGAAAAACTACAGAGCATACAGAAATTCATGGAGACTAAACAGTACACTATTAAATGGGTCATTGAAGGAATCAAAAGGGAAATCAACAAACTCTTTAAATCAAATGACAATAAGAACACAACATACCAAACCTTTGGGAACACAATGAAGGCAGTCCTAAGAGGGAAATTTATAGCTCTAAGTGCCTTTATTAAGAAATTAGAGAGTTCACAAGTAAACAATTAAATGCTTCTCCTTAAGGCCTTGGCAAAAGAAGAACAGGGCAAACCAAAAATCAGACGGGAAGAAATAAAAAAGATTAGGGCAAAAATTAATGAAATTGAAACCAAAAAACAATCCAAAGAATCAATAAAACAAAGAGTTGGTTCGTTGCAAGGATAAACAAGATTGATAAACCCTTAGCAAATATGACCAGAAAAAAGAGAGAAGAGACAAAAATTAATAAAATTAGAGATGAAAAAGGCACCATGACAACAGACACCAAAGAAGTTCAGAAAATCACAAGGACATACTTTAAGAGTATATATACCTATAAGTTTGAAAATATGAAAAAAATGGATGATTTCCTTCATTCATGTGACCTACCAAAATTAAATCAAGATGAGATAAACCATTTAAATAGACCTATAACAAGTATGGAGATCCAATCAGTTATAAAAAGTCTCCCACCTAAAAAAAGTCCAGGCCCAGATGGATTCACTGATGAATTTTACCAGACCTTCATGGAAGAATTAGCAACACTGATTCTAAAGCTTTTCCATAAAATAGAAAAGGAAGGAGTTCTACCAAACTCCTTCTATGAAGCCAGCATCACCCTGATACCAAAATCAAAGACAGCATCTTTAACAAATGGTGCTGGACAAGTTGAACAACCATATGTAGGAAAAGGAAACTCGATCCACACTTTTCACTATGCACAAAAATCAAGTCCAAATGGATTAAAGACCTCAATATAAGGCCAGAAACACTGCTACTATTGGAAGAAAAATCAGAACAAAACATAAAATTACAGACCAATCTCCCTCATGAACATATAGATGCAAAAATTCTGAACAAAATATTGGCAAACAGAATACAAGAATATATCAGAAAGATTATTCACCCCAAACCAAGTAGGCTTTATCTCAGAGATGCAGGGAAGGTTCAACATATGCAAATCAATAAATGTAATACATCATATAAGTGGTCTGAAGGACAAGAATTGCATGACCACCTCAATAGTTGCAGAAAAGGCATTGGACAAAATCCAACATCCCTTCATGGTAAAAGTATTCCAGAAACTGGTAATAGAAGGAACATATCTCAACATAATAAAAACTATTTTTACAAACCTATAGCCAACATAATACTAAATGGGAAAAAACTTAAAGCTTTTCCACTAAATTCAGAACAAGACAAGGGTGTCCACTGTACCCACTTTTATTTAATGTAGTACTGGAAGTCTTACCTATAGCAATAAGGCAAGAGACACTCATAAAAGGCACTAGAAATCAGAAAGGAAGAGATCAAATTATCATTATTTGCAGATGATATGATTCTATACATAAAGGACCCTAAAACTCTACCAGCAAACTGTTAGAGCTGATAAATACTTTTAGCAATGTAGCAGGACACAAAATAAACACAAAGTAATCAGTAGCTTTCCCATATACTAATAACAAACATGTGGAGGTTGAAATCAGGGAATCTCTCTCATTCACAATTGCCTCAATAAAATAAAATACCTTGCATTAAACATAACCAAGGTAGTGAAGGATCTCTACAGTGAAAACTTTAAGACACTCAAACAAGAAATTGCAGATGACACAAGAAAATGGAAAGACATCCTGTGTTCTTGAATTCGAAGAATCAATATTGTGAAAATGTCAATCTTACCAAAAGTGATCTACACATTTAATGCAAACCCCATTAAAATTACAATAGCATTCTTCACAGAAAAAGAAAAAACAATCCTAAAGTTCATTTGGAAGCACAAAAAACCTTGAATACCCAAAGCAATTTTGCACAACAAAAATCAGGCTGGTGGTATCACCATACCTGATTTTAAGCTATATTATAAAGCCATAGTAACAAAAACAGCATGGTACTGGTACAAAGACAGACATGTAGATCAATGGAACAGAAATAGAGGATTCAGATGTTAATCCAGGCAGTTACAGGCATCTGATTTTTGACAAAAATATTTATTGGAGAAAAGATAGCCTCTTCAACAAGTGGGGCTGGGAAAACTAGATATCTATATGTAGAAGGATGAAAATAGATCCTTTTCTTTCTCTATGCACAAAAATCAAGTCCATGTAGATCAGGGGCCTTAATATCAGACCAGAAACTCTGAAATTACTACAGGTAAATTTAGGGGAACCCCTTCAACATATTGGCATAGGTAATGACTTTCTGAATATAACCCCAATTGCTCATGAAATAAAACCAGTAATCAACCACTGGGATCTCATGAAATTACCAAGCTTTTGTACAGCAAAGGACACTATGAATAGAGCAGAGACAACCTACAGAATGAGAGAAAATCTTTGCCAGCTATACATCTGACAGAATATTAATATCCAGACTATACAAAGAACTCAAAAAGCAGAACAATAAGAAATCAAACAACCCAATTAAAAAATGAGTTATGGAACTAAATAGAGAGTTCTCAGAAGAAGAAATACAGATGGCATATAAACATCTAAAAAAGTTTTCTATATCCTTAGCCATCAGGGAAATGCAAATTAAAACTACTTTGAGATCCCATCTCCTGTCAGAATGGCTACCATCAAGAAAACAAATGAAAATAAATGTTGGTGTGGATGTGGAAAATGAGGAACCCTTTTATGGTGTTGGTGGGAATGTAATCTGGTCCAGCCAGTGTGGAAATCAGTGTGGAGGTTCTTGAGACAGCTAGAAATAGATTTTCCATTTGATCCAGCTATAGCAATCCTAGGCATATATCCGAAGGACTCTTCTCACTATCTTAAATACACTTGCACAACCATTCAAGATATTCTGAATAAGACTTATGTAAACCTACTTTTTCAAATAATGGCATATCCAAAAGCCATAGATTGTTACTAGAAAATGTCCAGTGCAGGGATGGGATACCTTCCAATGAGTTGTTGTATATATTATTCCCACCAAACTGCCCTGAAAGCACTACACTTAATGTTCATATTCATATATTAATGCTATTCTCACTTCTGGTAAGAGAAGCTTCTCTTTTCAGATGGCAATGATCACTGGATAACCCAAAAGGTAACATAGTGCTGAGAAGAAGGGACAGAGGAGTGTCCAGCACTGAAACATCTTTATCACACCCTCCAAGGCTCAGGGTCCATTGCGGAAGAGGTGGCAGAAAGAATGTAAGAGCCAATGAAAGGTACGACTCCTTACAATGCAACTGTCCAGACAGAAATTGACCTCGATATCCATGACCTTGCAGTGACTGGCAATACCTTCACAAGATCCTCATAATAGGAGAAAAAGATGATGACATCAAATTGAAAGAGAAACTAGTGGAAAGAGGGAGTGGATATGATGGAGAATGGGGTTCTGAAGGGGAAACCAGGAAGGGAGGGAAATATCATGTTTTATTGTCTGTAATTATAGAAGTTGTCAATAAAAATTAAAAAAGAAATTGGATAACCACCTATAAAAAATGAAATTATACTCACCTTCCACAAAAGTCAACTCTAATTGGAATAAGGACCTTAATATAAGACCTGAAACTCAAAAATAACTAGAAGAAAAACAGGAGAACACTCCATGATATAGGTATAGGGAAGGATTTTTCTTGTTTGTTTAAGAACAACAGAGAGAGAGAAAGAGGCAGATATATATAGAGAGAATGGGTGAGTCAGGGCCTCCAGCCACTGCAAACAAACTCCAGATGCATGTGCTACCTTGTGCATGTGGCTTACATGGGTATTGGAGAATCAGGCCTCAAACTGGGATCCTTAGGCTTCACAGGCAAGTACTTAACCACTAAGCCATCTCTCCAGCCCCAGGAAAAACTTTTTGAATAAGACCCCAGTAGCACAAGAAATTAGATCAACACTCACCCACTGGGACCTCATGAGACTAAAAAGATACTGGAGGTCATGCATCATGGCATATGACTTTAATCCCAGTAGACAGAGATAAGAGGATCACTGTAAGTTCAAGGCCACCCTGAGACTACATAGTAAATTCCAGGACATCTTGGGCTAGAGTGAGACCCCACCTAAAAATAAAAATAAAAATAAAAACTGTTGGCTGTGGTGACACACACCTTTATTCCCAGCACTTGGGAGCCAGAGGTAAGAGAATCACCATGAGTTCAAGGTCACCCTGAGACTACATAGTGAATTCCAGGTCACCTGGGATAGAGCAAGACCCTGCCTCACAAAACCAAAAGCATAAAAACTGAGATTTCATATCATTCCAGTTAGAATGGCATACATCAAAACATCAAATGACAACAAATGCTAAAGAGGCTGAGGGGAAAGAAAAACCCTTACCTACTGCTTATGGGAGTGCAAACTTGTGCAATCACTATGGTAATCAGTATGGAGGAGCCTGAAAAAGATGAAAACAGATCTACCATGTGGTCCAGCTGTACCACTCCTGGACATATATTCTAAAGACTCCACTTTTTACAATAGAGATACTCTCAGCTATATTTGTGGCTGCTCTATTCACAATAGCTAGGAAATTGAATCAGCCCAGATGCCTATCAACTGATGAATGAATAATGAAGATGTGGTATATATACACAATGGACTTATACTCAGTGGTAAGGAAAAATTAAAATAATGAAATTTACAGGAAAATGAATGGAGATGGAAAAATGACTCTAAATGAGGTAATGTAGGCACAGAAAGACAAACACCACATGTGCTCTCTCATTTGTGGTTCCTAAGTGGGATCAATTGAAGATGAGTCAAATGGTGGTAAGCAGTAGGAATATGGGCAGAAAACTAGAATGAGACCAGGAGAGAGAAGAAATAGGGAGAGAGGAGAAAAGTTAGTTGACAAGTTAGGAGAGGGACAGAACATAGAAATGGGGGGCTTAGAGAGGTAGGGAAGTAGGGAGAGTGGGGAGTGAATTGCACATAAGTTAAGACAGCATGAATAAATTCCATAGAAACCCTCATTCTGGCTTACATTCTACAACCAATAAAGGGGGTGGGGGGATAGTCTGGACAGAAGGTGGAAAAAGCTTAACCTTCAATCCATGAACTCTGGAGGGTAAATCCCAGGCCCAGAATTGGGTTGCCCCTCATTGTGAGCTGTTGGCCAGGGAGACCTATGAGGTCCCCAAAACAATGCAGGCCATTGTCAAACACTTGCTGACCTGCCAGAGCTAATAGGTAAGACACTATTGCTGAAGACACCACAGGTTGGTGTCACAGGACATCAGAATAACATGCTGGAATCAAAAGGGACACTAGCTCCATCCTGGCTAGCCCTGATAGTGGTGGAGAGCCCCATGGGAGCCACCGGAGGACAATAGTCATCAACAGCATGAATAAACAGGGAATCCTACAGACTACAAAATCAACCAGCCTGACAAGAAGTACACATTTGTGCAATAGTGGCACACAGCCTCTGCAAGTAACCCACTATTCTCTGATTGGACATGTGTTCCACTCAGTGGAAGAGAACTCATAACTGGTACTGGAAACCAAGTCAGAATCCCATAGTCAAGAAATTCATAGACTTCAAAGAGAAGCCCCACTGCTCTCTGGAGAAGAAGAGTGGGCTTTCACAATGAAAAGTCTCTCAAATAACTTGTATACACCCTTTAACCCAAGCTGCTCTCACTCATGGTTGGAGAATCTGTTGTTTTACAGAAGGCAGTGAAAACAGGATATAAGACAAAAAGATAGACAACTGCCCACCAGGAGTCATGATACTTCAACCACATCTGCCAGAGCTTAGGAGAAAATGCAGAGGAAATGGCAACATGAATACTACTCTTACTGCTAGCCTGACAACCAGCTCCAGGGTGATGGTTGACAGACATGGTGATCAATCAAAACCCATCAAAGCAGAAATCCAGAGGCTACAGAGAACTCAACTATAAATCAGACTGTCAACAGGCCTGCTGTGCTCTGGAAACATTGCAGAAGAGAGGGCAGAGCCACCAGAGTGGGTGGGAGAACCCTTGGGCACAGCCTCCCTGCTACTCCACAGGAACTGACCGAGACCTTCATGACCAGTGAATACCATAATTACACTTGGGGGGAGGGGGCACTGACAAATGGGAGCAGAGGCAAAGGAATAGAATAGTATAACCTGATATATTATAAATAAAATTTTTAAAAAGTGGGGCTAGAGAGATGGCTCAGCAGTTAAGGTGCTAGCCTGAAAAACCTAAAGACCTAGGTTTGATTCCCTAGTACCCATGTAAAGCCAGATGCACAAGATGGCACATGTGTTTGGAGTTCGTTTGTGGTGGCTAGAGGCCCTGTTGAACCCATTATCTCTATCTGCCTCTCTGTCTCTCTCATATATAAAAGAAATAAATTCATAAATGAAACTTTTTTTAAAAAGGTTTTAAAAAAAAAACTAGCTAGGTGTGTTGGCACATGCCTTTCATCTGAGTACTTAGGAGGCTGAGATAGGAAGATTGCCATGAGTTTGAGGCCAACCTTGAACTACAGAGTGAATTCCAGGTCAGCCTGGGCTAGAGTGAGAGCCTACCTCAAAATTTAAAAAATTAAAAATAGCCAGATGTGGTGGCACACGCCTTTAATCCCATAGCTTGGGAGGTAGAGCTAGGAGGATTGCCATGAGTTTGAGGTCTCCCTGAGATGATATAGTGAATTCCAGGTGAGCCAGGAGTAGGAGACACTGCCTCATAAAACAAAACAAAACAAAACCATATATATACTTTTTAAAAAAATAGACAAAAAATACTGACCAGGTGTGGTGGCACACACTTTTAATCCCAGCACTTGAGAGGCTGAGGTAGGAGGATTGCCATGAGTTCAAGACCAGCCTGGGACTACATAGTGAATTCTAAGTCAGCCTGGTCTAGAGTGAGATCCTACCTCACAAAACGAAATAAAAAGAAAAAAGAAAAGAAAAGACAAATTTGGTTAAGGTGTGTTTGAGGACTCAAGAGATGGCTAAGTGCTTATCATGCAAGCCCAAGTACCTGAGTTCATATCCCCAGACCTCATGTAAAAACTAGAAACTGACTAAGCTTGGTTGCACATGCAGGAAGCAGAGATAGGAGGATCACTGTGAGTTCAAGGCCAGCATGAGACTACATGGTAATTTCCAGGTCAGCCTGGGCTGGAGCAAAACCCTACCTCAAAAAAAAAAAAAAAAAAAAAAAAAAAAAAAAGATAGAAACTGTAGCAATCTTCTGTAATCCCTGTATAGTGTGAAGGAAGGGAGAGATTGGAAAATTTTCCTGAAGCTTGAAGATCAGTTAGCCTGGTACAAAGAGCAGTAAGAAATAATAAGTTCCTATTTTAAACAAGGTGGAAGATGAGAACCGACTTTCAAAGTTGTCCTCTACCTCACAGTGATGGCTTGGTATGTGACATGTGCATGTGTACACACACACACACACACACACACACACACACACACACAAAACAGTGTCATTGTAATGTTCCATTTTCTGTGCTGGCAAAACAGGTATATTAGATTTGTAAAAAACCAGCCAGGAGTGTTGGCATAGCACTAGGGAGGCAGAGGTAGGAGGACCACCGTGAGTTCAAGGTCACCCTGAGACTTCCAGGTCAGCCTGAGCTAGAGTGAGACCCTACCTTGAAAAAAAAAACCTGTAAACAACACACTTTGAAAATATTTTCTGTAGGTAAATTACACTTCAGAAAGTTGACATCACAGAAAACAAAAAGAGGAAATTTTCCAGAGCAAAACTGAGATATGTCTGTGTGTACAAAGGAGCTCTTATTTCTCAGTGTACTTTCATCTCCTCCCAGGTTACTAGAGCAGATGCAGAGCAAGGCCGTTGTCAGAATGGGCATCTGGCCTGGCCCACTCAGGAAAAGTGAATCTTTATGTCGTTTTCAAATAGAATCACAGACATTGTTAGCAGATAAACTGGAAAGTTGTTGAAACTTTTATTGACAACTTCCATACATATAGACAATAAACCATAATTCCCTCCAACCACCCCCATTTCCCTTTCCCAAAGCCACCCTCTATTGAATCACTTGTCTCTTCTATTTTGATGTCATCATTGTTTTCCTCCTGTTATGCAGGCCTGGTGTAAATAGTGTTAAGTACTGTGAGATCATGAATATCCAGGCCATTTTGTGCTTGTAAAACAGCATTGTAAATAGTCCTCTCCTTCCTTTGGCTCTTATATTCTTTCCACCACCTCTTCCGCAATGGACCCTGAGCCTTCGAGGGTGTGATAGAGATGTTTCAGTGCTAAACACTACACTGTCATTTTTTCTCAGCACTATAGTGAGTTTTTGAGTCACCCCAGTGGTCGCTGCCATCTGAAAAGAGAAGCTTTTCTAACCAAAAGGGAAAATAGTACTAATATATGGTTGTACACATAAGTTAAATTGAAAAATGTTAAGAGGAATGTGTTCATTAAGCAACAAAGCCAGCTGGTTAGGTACTTGTCTAGGACACACAAGTCCCAGGATTCCATCCACAGTATCACTGGTTGCTGTAGAGCACACCTGGAACCCCAGTACTGAGAAGGTAGAGGCAGAAGGATCAGAAGTTCAAGATCAAGGTGATTCTTATCTACATAGCAATTTTCAGGTCAACCTGGAATACATAAGACGCCATCTTAAAGAAAAAAATAAATTAAAAACTAAATATATTCTAGATGAGTTTTTCCTAGATTTTGGGAAAGCACTAGATTTGATCCCTAACATGAACACACACACACACACACACACACACACACACACATACACACAAACACTCTTAAGAGGACTATGAAGATCATTTTGCCTTATGATGAACTATTAAGTAACCTTATGTGCTTTTTTTTTACAAGTCATAAAACTTATCAAGTGAATCACAAAATTATATAGTTTTATGGAATTTTTATATTTATTTATTTATTTATTTATTTATTTATTTATTTATGTGTGTGTGAGAGAGAGAGAGAGAGAGACAGACAGACAGACAGACAGAATTGGCATGCCAGGGCCTCAAGCTACTGCAAACGAACTCCAGACTCATGCACCATGTGAATCTGGCTTATGCGGGTAAATGAGGAATCGAACCTGGGTTCTTAGGCTTTGCAGGCAAGTGCCTTACCCGCTAAGCCATCTCTCCAGCCCTCATTTTGTGGAATTTCAACTAAAATTGTTAAAAATGATGTAAATATTAAGTTAGGCCAAGTACTTTATAATGTGACCAAGTTGTTTCTTTATTTTTAAATATATCAAAAACTCCCTACTAGCCAAAAATAGACGTGAATTTGACATAACCTGTGAGGGGCCAAGTTCATCAGGATTTGTTTTGTTTTGTTTTTGAGAGAGAGAGAGAGAGAGAGAGAAAATGAATGAATCAATGAATGAATATGGGCAAATCAGGGCCTTCTGCCACTGCAGTTGAACTCCAGTTGTATGCACCACTTTGTTCATATGGCTTTATGTGTACTGGCAAATAGAAGGCAGGCCATCAGACTTTGCAAGCAAGTGCCTTTAAGAGCTGAGCCATCTCTCTAGCCCACTTTCTGCATTTTTAATATTCTATATGGTGTTGGCTTTTAATGAATTTTCAGTAAATATACAAAAGGCCAGGCTTCTTTATGACATTTTCATCTACTTGCATCATTCAATTGTGCTGATGCTCATCCTACCTGCCCTCGCTTTCTCTTGATGCTGCTCTCTGGTACCTTCCTCCCTGCAAATAATCCTTTTTCTGTTTCAATTCATATAATATTTATATGTATGTATACACATATTTATAAACCTACAATGTATATGTGAGAGAACATGCATTATTTGCCTTCCTCCTTCCCATTAACCTATCTTGCATTTTTAATATTTGAACATGAGATATTTAGAATGCACTAGTATGCTGGGCACGCCGGCGCATGACTTTAATCCCAGCACTCTGGAGGCAGAGGTAAGAGGACCACCATGAGTTAGAGGCCACCCTGAGACTACAGAGTGAATTCCAGGTCAGCTGAGCTAGAGTGAAACTCTACCTCGAAAAACCAAAAATAAATAAATAAATATTTAATCCCAGCACTTGGGAGGCAGAGGTAGGAGAATTGCCGAGAGTTCGAGGCCACCCTGAGACTACATAATGAATTCCAGGTCAGCCTGGACCACAGTGAGACCCTACCTCGCAAAACCAAAAAAAAAAAAAAAAACAACTAACATACGTAGGGTTGGGGATATAGATCAGTGGTGGAGCCCTTGCCTAGCATACACAAGCCCTAGGTCAATCCCCAGTACTGGAAAAATTAAGTAAATATATATTATGCAAATTAATTCATATGTATACTATGTATTATGTAAATTAATGCATGAATTGAATACATAAAACTGTAAAGAAAAAGCCTTTAAAATATCTATTCCTTTTTTAGGTAAATACATAATTTGGGGGAATGGAGCCACTCCCATGTAAAATTGCTAAGAAATTCCTTTGTGTTATTCACTTTCTCCAACTCTTCAGGCCTCTCCTTTCGAATCATGACTTTTACTTTAGTCTCCCTCACATCATCATGAATTATGTAGTGAATAATGAATTTTCTGAAATAGTGAATTCCATTATATAAGAAAAGCCCACTTTCCTTGTGTTATAGCTGTAATTTACTTAAAACATATGAATCTGACATAATACTGTAAGTGTATGTTGGACAGTTCAAGCTGCATGGAGAGTAGCTAGATACATTAATCAAAAATTCATGGTTCAGAGGTGAGTAGCAAATATCTATACTTCCTGGACTATGAAACCCTGCTTTACTAATTAGCATCCTGAATACCAGATACAAATTTTCACCAGTAGAATTAGTAGTTTATACATCACCATAGTGAAATGAGATAAAAGCTCTCTTTGGTGGTCAACAGCTGTCAGATGGCTATAATTTGGAGACTTTGCATACACAAGATTTAAGAATCCAGTGATTTTGACCCCTAAGTGGTCCTATGTCCAGCTATGGTTTAGAGAATATCTGATAGCTAAGGCTTTTTATTACAATAAGAGCACTGTCTCTGGAATGATGCCACTTTTCCCATAAAAGAGCTCTTTTGGAAGATAGTCTCATCAACAAAGAAGAGCAGCGTTATAACTTCATAAAGAATACCATGTTGGGCATTACCCGCTTAGGACCTCTCCCGACTTGAAAGTGTTCTACTTTTCTTTCTTTTCTAAAAACAGAATATTGCTTAACTTGCCTTTCTGCTATACCTATGCTTGTCAATTCTTTGAGAGTCACAAAACAATTCATTCAAGGGCTACTGGAGTGATAATGACTATCGAGTATCTGGTGGTTGAAACTAAACTCAGCCTGTCCAGAACCACGAGAAGCACTGATGCTCTCAAAACCAGTAAGAGATGAAGGAATTAAGTAAAGCACATTGCTTGTCTAGCTGTGTTATCCCTTTTAAAAACAAATTTATCCAAAACCTATCTGAGAGACCTGATTGTAGCCATTCCAGCAACCATCAAGGTACCTGCTCATGCAAAACCTTAAAAGTGCAAGGAAGAACCTGACAGATGAGATACAAGCAGGTTCCATACCACCACTGTGAGCCCATTGAGAGACTAAGTGTTCCTCTTCAAAAACTAACAAGTCTCCCAATAGACATTGATTCTGGTGTTTTAAAACACCCCTTCTATTGACTTCTCTTGGTCCTGCACTTAGGACTCATAATACTAAGTTTTACATAAACTTTTGTCAGCTCCCAACAAAACAGGATCATTTCTCACTGTCTTGATAACAATCATAAGGTTTTTGCTTTTTGTTTCTCGAGGTAGGGTCTCACTCTAGCCCAGGCTGACCTGGAATTCACTATGTAGTCTCAGGGTGGTCTTGAACTCACAGTAATCCTCCTACCTCTGCCTCCTGAGAGCTGGAATTAAAGGTGTGCTCCATCATACCTGGCCCTATTTTTCTTTTATAAATACTACCTTAGGTTCAAAAGAAAAGAGCATACACAGAGATGGTGATAAGATATTCAACTGGTTTCATAAGATAAAATGAAAAAGGTTTGTTTCACAGGCCTTCAGATAGATTCCCTCCAAGGGAATTCTAAATTCCATGCCCTTTGACCCTATTCTGCTTGAAAAATTAAATCACCCAAAAGAGAGTTAAGGGTACCTTTTGGGAGAGGGAAATGATAGAGATTAGGAGCAATGTGGCCTTCATTTTTAGATAGGTAGTTAGGGACACAGTTAAACCAAAGAATACAGATGTCAACCTGACCCAGAGAGACAAGGTCTCAACTCCAGTCCAACCTATACGTGACCCATGAAGATGACAGTCAGGGGCACCCTCACTTTTGCTTTCTGGTTCTTTCTCCTTCTAGAAATGTTTTGCACGTTTTTTTCCTGCCAGCAGGCCTACTCTGAGTCTGGATCTTCTTCCTGACCCACCAACCCATCAAGGTCCTTTCTATACAATTAAATTTAACCTTAAAGTACATCCCACCTCAATAACTAATTCACATCCTCAAGGTTATAAAATCATCCCAGCCCAAGTCACCGTGCAGATTACCCACTTAGGACCCTCCCAACTCAGGAGCTTTCTGTTTCTTTCTTTCTTTCTCTCTTTCTTTCTTTCTTTCTTTCTTTCTTTCTTTCTTTCTTTCTTTTGTGTGTATTTATCTACTTTTTATGATATTATTATTTGTTTGTTTTTTTGTTTGTTTTCTGAGGTAGGGTCTCACTCTAGCCCAGGCTGACCTGGAATTCACTATGTCATCTCAGGGTGGCCTCAGACTCACTGCCATCCTCCTATCTCTGCCTCCGTAGTGCTGGAATTAAAGGCACATGCCACCACGCCCAGTTTATCTGCTTTTTTTTCTTAACTTATCATTTATTTGTTTATTTAAGAGAGGGAGAGTACGGGCACATCAGGGCCTAAAAGCACATGTTGCCATTTTTGTGAATCTGGCATTTCATGGGTACTGGGAATTGAAGCTGGACCATCTGGCTTTGCAAGTAAGCACCTTTAACTAATGAGCCCTCTCTCTACTTCTTTTTTTTTTTTTTTTTTTGGTTTTTCAAGGTAGAGTCTCACTCTAGCTCAGGCTGACCTGGAATTCACTATGTAGTCTCAGGGTGGCCTCTAACTCATGGCGATCCTCCTACCTCTGCCTCCCGAGTGCTGGGGTTAAAGGCATGCGCCACCACGCCCCCCTCTACTTCTTTTATTTTTTAAGGCAGGGTCTCAGATTCTCACTCTAGCCCAGCATGGCCTCATACTCATTGCAATCCCCCAACCTGAGCCTCAAGAAGGCAGGAACTAAACATATGAGCCACCTACTTTCTTTTCTAAAAGTAAAATCTTGCTTAACTTGCTGGAAATAAACAAGAATACAATGTTAACCTAAGAAGTAAGGACTGCACCTTGAAGGGCCTCTGGCTGTTTGTAGGTAAACTATTTCTGACATTTGTTTACTGAAAAAGCTACCTGTCGTGCCAGAAAAATACCACAGTGTGCCAACCTCTCCACAAGGACAGTTTCAGAATCTTCCTACTAAGAGAAGGCAGGAGAACTTAGCAACAACAACAACAAAAAATACAATAGTGTATAAAATGGTTAATACAGGGTGCTAATAAAAGGTTATCCTAAGGGGGAAAAAAATCAAGTCTGCCTGGAGAAATGACTCAACTGTTAAAGGAGCTTGATTGCAAATCCTGTCAGTCCAGGTCATGTTCCCCGGTACCATATAAAGCTACTTGCACAAAATGGCACAGGCATCTGGAGTTTGTTTGCAGTGGCTGAAGACCCTGATGCAGCTATTCATAATCTCTCTCTCTCTTTCTCTCTCTCTTTGCAAGGAAATGAATAAAAAGATTTAAAGAGTATCAGTCATTGTTAGCATAAGTTAACTTGACTGGCACAACCTACCCAGGTTCTTTGAGGGGGGATAAACAAGGGTTTATTGGGGGGACCAAGCTCAGTCCTTCTTGGCCGCCACCTTGAGCAGAGCAGCCAATGCGCTGCTCAGCTCCTCGCGCTTCCTCTTGGCGCACATCTGCGTCCCCACCCGCTTCTTGATGAACTTGAGCGCGCGCTTGTCCTTGGACACCCTGAGCAGCTCCGTGGCGCGCAGCTCGTAGAGCGCAAAGCCGCACACTTCACGTGTCCCAGACGAACTTGGTCAGACGCCAGCGCCGCCGGCTGTGCCTCGGCTTGCTCACGTTCTTCGTCACCCTGTGGCCCTTGTTGAGGCCCACGGCCATGGGGTAATGCAGAGCCAAGGATGTTGCTGTCTGTGGTGGCTGAGGCGGAAGCCAAAGTTCTTTATTATTCATTTATTATTTTATTTTATTATTATTTTATTATTATATTTATTTATTTTATTAAATAAAATTATTTATTATTTATTTGTGTGTGTGTGTGTGTGTGTGTGTGTGTGTGTGTGTGTGTGTTGGCATGCCAGGGACTAGTGCCACTGAAATCAAATAAATGCCTGAGTCATGAATCATTTTTTATAATATATATTTAGTTGTCCTTTATTTTTTCCTTAAAAAGTAACATTTATCTCTAGTATTAAAAGTAATGTGCCAGGCGTGGTGGCGCATGTCTTTAATCCCAGCACTTGGGAGGCAGAGGCCATCCTGAGAATACAGAGTGAATTCCAGTGTCCACTGTTTTCACTGCTGATACTTCTGTCTCCCATAAGGCTGCATGCGGTGCAGCTTTTTCCAGGTTTCAGTTGGCTGGTCTACAGGGAGAAGGTTTTCTGCTCAGCACCAGCTTGATTTCTCAGTGACCTTGCCGCTCAGGCAAGTGAGGTCTTCAGCAATATATTTTATTTATTTGAGAAAAAGAGAGAGAGAGCGAGGAAGAAAATGGGCACAGCAAGGCCTCCAGCTGCTGCAAACTAACTCCAGACACATGCACCACCTTTTGTATCTGACCTACATGGGTCCTGGAGAATTGAACCTGGGTCCTTTAGCTTTGCAGGCAAACACCTTAACCACTAAACCATCTTTCCATACCTCAAATTTTATTAATTTTTAAGATAGCAAACATAGGGCTGAGTTGTAGTATGGCATTTTCAGATGCATGTGTCATTGTACTGTATTCTTAGACAGCTCTCTCCCTCACAACCTTCCCCATCTACCCTCCCCCCTTCTGGCTGGTCCTTCACATCCTCACAGAGCATCCTCCTTCTGCTCTCCCATGCATGTGTTCCATTGTCCTCTCCTAAATGTGTTCTCTACACAGAATGAGCTGCTCATTAGAATATGGACATGTAGAGAAACACAGGCAAAAAGGACAACTATGGATAAAAATAATCCATATTTCAAGGATATTGACAATATAAAGTAAGGCCAAAATTAGAGT
Organism: Orientallactaga sibirica; assembly: GCA_036365145.1. Classification (NCBI taxonomy): domain Eukaryota; kingdom Metazoa; phylum Chordata; class Mammalia; order Rodentia; family Dipodidae; genus Orientallactaga; species Orientallactaga sibirica. The sequence goes on from JAEOAD010000240.1 coordinate 5,510,869, forward strand.
TAGATATTATGAAAAAGCATGGACTGATTCTGAACATTTTCATCTTCATACCCACAAGTAAATATGCATGCATTAAGCCGGGCGTGGTGGCGCACGCCTTTAATCCCAGCACTCGGGAGGCAGAGGTAGGAGGATCGCCGAGAGTTCAAGGCCACCCTGAGACTACATAGTGAATTCCAGGTCAGCCTGGACCAGAGTGAGACCATGCCTCGAAAAACCAAAAATATATATATAGGCATGCATTAAATATGGCCACATAGGGCTGGAGAGATGTCTCAGTGGTTAAAGGCACTTGCTTGCATAGCCTGATAACCCCAGTACTTGTGTAAAGCCAGATGCACAAAGTGGCACATGCATCTGGAATTCATCTGCAGTGGCAAATGGTCCTTTTATGCCTTTTCTTTCACTCCCTCTCTCTGTCTCCTTCTTCTCTCCTCTCTCTCTCTCTCTCTCTCTGCTTGCAAATATTTTAAAGAATAAATATGGCCACATAAAACAATATACTATTTATGGTTATACAAATAATCCCCATTAAAATGAAAAAGATGCATCACTTTCTGCAACTGGCTCTACATGGGTGCTAGGGAATTGAGCCTGGGCTGGTAGGCTTTGCAAGCAAACACCTTTAACCACTGAGCAATCTCCTAAGCCACTGAATCCAGATTAAACATGTTTGTGAGTGTGCCTGTGATGACCCTTCAGGATGAGATCAGCATTTAAACTCAGTCGGTTAATAGGACCAGTCCATCTGCAGAGACCCTGAATACATTCGCCTGTTGCTTACTGCCTGTCTACTAAGCACCTAGTTTGCACCTGGTCTTCAGACCTCAGACTTGGACTGAGTAATATCACTGTCTCTCATGGGCACTCAGCTTGCAAATGCAGGTTGTGGGATTCTCAGTTTCCATAACTGCATGAATTGAGTCCTCATGTGTTTATATATACTTGTACACACACACACTCATGAGAGAGAGAGAGAGACATTCTGGAGCTGTGTAGAAAGATGGAAAATGAAGAAGATATGTGAACGGAAAGGTACTCCTCACTAGAGTCTGGTTGACCCTCTCAATAGCTGGGAGTCAAGACATCCAGCATAAAAAAAAAATGCTGTAGAGGTTGCTGACATAGACAATATTCCTGGTTTACTTTGTTGGCATGGTGAATTCTTTTCTAGCTCTCCTTCTTCATTGATTGCTCATGTCCTGTAGCATTCTCTGTGTCTGGTAATTGAGCTGCTTTTTCTGTCTCCTCTGTTACGCATCATCTACAGTGCTGGTCTGATGAGCATGAATTGCCTTAATTGCTGTTATCTTGAAATTTCCTCATCTCTCCATCATTTTTTTTTTTTGAGGCAGGGTCTCACACTGGCCCAAGATAACGTGGGACTCACTCTATAGCCCAGGCTCACAACAATCCTCCTACCGCAGATTCTTGAGTTCTGAGATTAAGTGTATGAGCCACCATGCCGTGTGGCAGTTTGAATAGATGCCCCTCAATAGATTCAGGAGTTTTATTAAATCTTCTTAGATCTCCAGCCATCTGGCTGGAGAAGGTGTCACTTGGATGGACCCTGGGGTCCAGCCCTCAGGTGTGTTTGGGGCATTCCAGCCTAAGATATGCAAAGTGCTTGAGCTTTGCTTGGAGTTCAGGAAGTGTGCTTGCCTGTGCTGTGGTGGTTGTTTTTGGCTTTTCTCTCTCTTGGCTTGGATCTGTGAAAAGGGACCAACTTCCACCATTATGGAACTTCCCCTGGATCTATAAGCTTCAATCAATTCCCTTCTTCCCATAACTGTGCCTGGTTTGCAAGTTCATCCTAGCAATGTGAGGCTGTCTGCTACTCCCAGCTTCTCCATCATGTTTTTTTTTTTTTTTTTTTTTGGTTTTGCAAGGCAGGGTCTCACTCTGGCCCAGGCTGACCTGGAATTAACTATGTGGCCTCGAACTCATAGTAATCCTCCTACCTCTGCCTCCCGAGTGCTGGGATTAAAGGTGTGTGCCACCACGCCCAGCCCATTTTTTTTTTTGAGAGAGAGACAGAGAGAGAAAGAGAGAGAGAGAGACAGATAGAGAATGGGCGTGCCAGCAGCCTCTCAGCTACTATGACTGAACTCCAGATGTGTGCACTCCCTCATGGGCATGTGCAGCATTGCACCCGTGTGTCACTTTTTGCATCTGGCTAAACGTGGGACCTGGAGATTTGAACCGGTGTTCTTGGGCTTAGCAGGCAGCCGCCTAAACCGCTAAGCCCTCTCTCCAGCCCTTCTCCATCAATTTTATTTATTTTTTATTTTTTTAACAAAGAAGTTCATTGGCTCGTTGTTATGGTCAGGCCAATTTGGAAAATGCTGGAATAGATGGATTGGAGCAACAACTTTAAGCCTAGACTTGAGTGTTTTAAATTTACCAACTATGGGTGGAACGTCCACCATGTGCTGTTAGATCTGTAAGAGTCCCTGGCCATTGCCCAGTGCTGTGGATATGTGCTTCAGAGAAGAGCATGAAAGATTCAGATAGAAGGCAGGTTCCTGCAGATGTGGAGAGGTGGAAACCTACACACCTAACTTTGTGGGTGATGCCTGTGAGGATATCTTTAGATGCCTGCCAAGGAAGAATGAAGCCTTCTAGCTTAACCATGGAAGTAAAAGATTTAAGGCCATCCCCATTCTGACGATGCATTGCAGCTCTGGAGTTTGTGTTACTTAGTTCAATAGCATACTAAATCTGCTTGAATAGCTCTAGGTTCCATGGGACACCCTTAAGGGCCTCTGTGTCTAACTATGGAGTGACAATGGCCAGGAGAGGTGGATGGGATGAAGACGGTCCTCATCCTGCTTCACAGAGCAAAGCTACTACAGTGAGCCGATGCTACTGTTGAAGCAAGGTCTCACGAATGCTGGCCTAGCTTGGCAGCTCCTTCTGCCCATATTGTTCTGCATTCTGTTGCTACTCAGCTCAAGTGTGCCTGCTCTGTCCATCGACTTTAAAATACAGTTTGCTGGGTTTAACAATCTATATTGGCCGTTATTTATTTCCAGAACTTAACATATATGGCACCATGGGCTCCTGAGTTTTAGGGTTGTTGATGAAAGTTCTTATTCTGATGTTTGCTTTTCTAGGTAATTCAGTATTTTTCACACACACACACACACACACACACACACACACACACACACAATTTATTTGAGAGAGAGAGAAAAAGAAGCAGATAGAGAGAGAGTGGGCAGGGAAGGGCCTCTAGCCACTCCAAATGAATTCTAGATGCATGTACCACCTTGTGCATCTGGCTTTTATGTAGGTACTGGGAAACAGGCCCAGGTCCTTAGGCTTTGCAGGCAAGCACCTTAACAGGTGAGCCATCTCTCCAGCTCCACAGCTTTTAATATTATTTCTTGCTTTGTATTTTTGACAGTTCTCCTTCCATGTCTATTTAAGGTTCTAGATCCCTCTTGGCCAAGCATGGTGGTGCACACCTTTAATTCCAGTACCCCAGTGGCTGAGATATAAGGATTGCTGTGAGTCTGAGGCCAGTCTGTAGCTACACAGTGAGTTTCAAATGAGCCTGAGGCAGATTAAGAGCTTAGTCACCCTCTCCCCCAAAATCTAGGGGCTGGAGTGAAGGATTAGTAGTTAAGGTACTTGCCTGCTAAGCTTAAGGACCCAGGTTCAATTCGCCAGTATCCATATAGGTGGTACATGCATCTGGAGTTTATTTGCAGTGGCTGGAGACCCTGACATGCCCATTCTCTCCCTCCCACTCTCTCTCTTTCTTTCTTTTCTCTCTCTCTCTCTCTCAAATAAATAAATAATTTTAAAAAATCTAAATCTCCCTTTAATCCCAGCACTTGGGAGGCAGAGGTAGGAGGATCGCCGAGAGTTCAAGGTCACCCTGAAACTACATAGTGAATTCCAGGTCAGCCTGAGCTAGAGTGAGACCCTACCTCAAAACAACAACAACAAAAAAAATCTAAATTTCTTGTGTCTGTATTCCCATTTTTTTCTGTTGACTGGGGACATCTCTTCTACTTTTACTGACTAGACTCTCTATGCTTTTTTAGTTGTTTTTGTTTAATTTTTATTTTTTTAAATGGGCTCACTAGGGCTTCTAGCCACTGCATACCAACTTTAGACACATGTACCACCTTGTTCATCTGGCTTTACATAGGTCCTAAAGAATTGAACCTTGGTTCTCTGGCCTCACAGGCAAGTGCCTTAACCACTTAGCCATCTCTCCAGCCCTGCCTTTAGTTTTTTCTTAGCTCCTTCTATCATGGGCTCTTAGGCATGTCCTCTTGGTCATATCCCATAGTTCTTGGATATTGTGGTTCACATTCATTTGTGTTTATGGATGTCTGACTGTAGGTTCTTAGTGTGAGGTTCTGTGAGATAATGGCTAGCACTCTGGACTCTGAATGTAGTATCTCTTTGACTTTTTCTCCTTCCTGATGTTCTTGTTTTGGTTAGATAAGTTTATTGTTGCTGATGTCCACTGTGATTTCACTCATTCAGTTTCTATCAATTCCGTTTGGTTATTTCATTTCCTTCATTTCTATTTATTTTCAAAATCTGAATTTCTGGGCTGAGGAGATGGCTCAGCAGTTAAGATGCTTGCTTGCAAAGCCTGATGGCCTGGATTTGATGTGTCAGTGCTCACATAAAGCCAGATGCACAAAGTGGTGCATGCATCTGGACTTTACAGTGATAAAAGGCCCTGGAATTCCATTCTCTCCTTGAAAATAAATAAATACATTTTTAAAAAAATCTCTAAGCAGGCATGGTGGTGCATGCTTTTCATCCCAATACTCAGGAAGGAAAGGTAGGAGAATCACCATGAGTTCAAGGCTAGCCTGAGATTAAATAGTAAATTCCAGGTTAGTCTGAGCTACAGTGAAACCCTACCTTGAAAAATGAAAATATAGGAGATTGGTGGTCTAAAGTGGAATGGGGGGAGAGGAGGGAAATATCATATTTTTTTTGTATGTAAGTATAGAAGGTGTCAATAAAAAATAATTTAAAATGAGGTGGAATAAAAGAAAAATGAAAAAAAAAATATATATATATATCTGGGCTAGAGAGATGACTTAGTGGAGCCTAAGGACACAAGTTCAATTCCCCAGAACCCATGTAAGCCAAGTGCACAAGGTAGCATATGCATCTGGAGTTTGTTTGCAGTGGCTAGAGGCCCTGGTGCATACAACGTTTTTTTTTTTTTTTTTTTTTTCTGGTTCAGAGCTTTATTGTCTTGCACTAAAGGAATAGAAGATGGTTGGTTATACAATTTTATTTTTTAATATTATATTTTTATTTTATTTTTTATATTTTTTAATTTATTATTTTTATTGACAACTTCCATAATTGTAGACAATAACCCATGGTAATTCCCTCCCTACCCCCACTTTTCCCTTTGCAACTCCACTCTCCATCATACTCTTTAACCCTCTCAATCACTCTCTTTTTTATTTTAATGTCATCATCTTCTCCTCATATTCTGATGGTCTTGTGTAGGTAGTGTCAGGCACTGTGAGATCATGGACATCCAGGTCATTATGTCTGGAGGAGCATGTTGTAAGGAGTCCTACCCTTCCTTTGGCTCTTACATTCTTTCTGCCACCTCTTCTGCTAATGGACCCTGAACCTTGGAAGGTATGATGGAGATAATTCAGTGTTGAGCACTCCTCTGTCACTTCTCAGCCCATGGTGCTTTCTGAGTCATCCCAAGTCACCACCATCTGAAAAGAGAAGCTTCTCTAACCAAAAATGAGAGCAGCATTAATATATGGGTATGAACATTAAGAGAAGTGCTTACCAGGCAATTTGGTGAGCATAGTATATACCTTTAGAAAGATACCAGCAGATGTTACACTCCTAGGGCTCAAGATTAGCCTGTTGTAGGAATTCAGTTTCAGGTATGTATTCCCTCCCATGGAGCAGACCTCCAGTCCAATTAGAGAGCAGTTGGTTTACCCCGTAACAGACATGCCACTATTACACCTGTTGGATCATTTGGCCTGGCTGGCCAAATTTAAGGCTTGCAGTGTCCACTGTTGAGTATCTCCACTGGTTATTTCTCTTTCTCTCTCTCTCTCTCTCTCCCATTGAACAGCAAAGGAAATTTATTAAGATGCAGATGAAAAGGCTCCAGTGTGTCAGGGCAAACATGTGTAGGATTTCACGCAACATCCAACCAGAAAGAAAGGAGAAAAGAGAAATCAGAACACAGAGAAATGGGCAGGCTCAGCAGTGAGGGTCAGTGAGCAACGGCACCAAGGGAGGGACTTCTGGGAGGTTAGTGCATTATCTCATTAAGGGTAACTACTCGTCACACCTCTTTCTTCACCAGGTAAGTGAGTGACAGGCTCTATTGCATTAATGTTTAAGGGAGGGGAACCTCCACCCTTCTCCCGTTCATACCAGTGAGATAGAAGGTGTGCTCCCTCCTTCAGTAATCTGCAGGATTACTAGTTTACCTATTGGATGAGTTTTCTGCTTCCTCTCCATCCCCCAAGGAGCCATATTGCTGGGACAATTGCTGTTCTTTGTCAGCATTTTTCATCATTCTGCCTTTACCTTTGTAAATTTCTGAAGCTCTTCCTCTTTATTTTGAATAGAATCTATCCTTTTCTCACAGACTCTTCTCCTTAACTGGGTAACACAAATGCAGCTTCTAGTCCACCATCTTCCCCAGAGGTCTAATATTACACTATCATAATCAAAATGTGGACCTTGAAGCAAGCCTGATGCCGCATACTTATAATCCCAGCATGTGGGAAATGGAAACAGAAGGATCCAGAGTTCAAAGTCATCCACAGCTACATAAGCAAGTTCTAGGCCTGTGTGGACTACATGAGACCCTGTCACAAAACAAAATAAATGTAGAACTATGGAAAATTCATCTGCCATAGGAGACCATTGGAAAAGATGGTTCAAGTCTAAAAAGGTTTGGGATGTCTCTAAACTATAATTCATGAATAATTTCATATTTGTCTCATCATGAGCTCAGATAATTTGTTCTAACTGACTATATCTCCTGCTACAATAATTTTGGACTTCATTTTTATATCCAAAATCATATAATAGTAACCAATGTACTACTCACTTCCATTTGTTAATAATAAGTGGAAGTCTGTCTTAAAGGCCTAACAATCATGTGTAGAGTTATTCAGAATGAAATATTTTTAATACATATAGAATTTATAGTTACAATGGTACGTGATTGCTTAGATAGAGTGTTGTTTCATGCTATACTAAGTGAAACTATTAAATTTGCCATTGTCCACAAAGGACATGGACTGCATAAAGCTGTCCATAGGTACCTCTTCCTGTGGCCCAAAGCCATGGAGACATACAACAGAAAGGCATGTTAACGACTTTGGTAAGTGGTGCTATAACCAAGCATTGTAAATATTTCATTTGGGAATTTTTATCACAGCTGACTTTTAAAAGCAATGGTAAGTCTTGTCTTTTTTATTTCAATTCAATTAAGCAATTATGGGAATAGTTTTGTTCTTGTATTAGTTAAGCACTTATTAACATGCTGAAATTTGAAAAATTCTGCACGAGGACCACTTTCACAGATGGAATGTTCCCCCAGTTCTGACGTTTCTCATGCATTGAGAACAATGTGAAACAAAAAAGGAGGGCAAGTATCCCACAGAGAAGATAACTGCTTTGCTAAATGATCTTTTTAACTTTTATTCATTTATTTGCATCTCTATGTATGTATATGAATATATAGGTGTATCAAGGACCTCTTGCTGCTACAAACATACTCCAGACACATGCTCTCTGCCTTATGTGGGTCCTGGGGAATCCAACCTCGGCCCTCAGGCTTTGCAAGCAAGTGCCTTTAACCACTGAGCCTTTCCCCAGCCCATAAAATGATTAAATAATTGAATAATATTCATTTTTATCTAACCTTAAGTAGAATAAAGAAATAAGTTCTCATTTGTTGGATGGTTGGCAGACTGTAATTCCTAGTCCTATCATAGTATAATTATTTATTCTTTGTTTTCAAGGCAGTGTCTCATAATAACCCAGGCCAACCCGGAACTCACTCTGTAGCTTCAGGATGGCTTCCAACTCACAGTGATCTTCCCACATCTCCCTCCCAAATAATGGAATTAAAGATGTGGACCACCATGCCTGGCTGCAGTCATAATTTAGACTATCAATCAGTACAGGTATTTGTGTTCTCCTTTTTTATAATATCTTAATGTTTTGTGTGCATATGAATGTACACATGCATGTACGTGTGTACATATGGACGCCAGAGGTTATGTTGGTTCTTTCTCAATTGCTCTCCACCTGATTTATTAAGACAGGCTCTTTCATTTAAACCCAGTGCTCAATGATTTGGCTAACCTAGCTAGCCAGCTTGCCCCGAGGATCCCATCTGTCTCTCAAACACTGGTGGGACTATAGCCAGGCAACCATGGCATTTATGTGGGTGCCAGGGATGACAAGTATTATCTCATGCTTGCACGGCAAGAATGTTACTAACTAAGACATTGCCTAAGCTCTAAGGTTTGTTTGTTTATTTGGTTTTTTGAGTAGGTTCTGACTGTAGCCCAGGCTAACCTGGAACTCACTTTGAAGTTCCAAGCTGGCCTCAAATTCATGGTGATCCTCTCTCTTATCTCTGCCTGGAAAGTGCTGGGATTAAAGATATGTGCCACCACACCTAGTTAATATTTTAATTATTTTATTTTATTTTTTTAGAGAGAGAAGAGAGAGAGAGAGAGAGAATTGGCATGTCAGGGCCTCAGCCAGTGCAATCAAACTCTAGACACTTTTGCCACCTAGTGGGCGTGTATGACCTTGCACTTGCCTCACCTTTGTGTGTCTGGATTACATGGAATCTGGAGAGTTGAACATGGGTACTTAGGCTTCGCATGCAAGTGCCTTAACCACTAAGCCATCTCTCTGGCCCTAATGTTTTAATTATTTAAAAACCATTTTAATTTTTATTTTATTAATTGAGAGAGAGAAAATGGGTGTTCCAGGGCCTCTAGCCACTGAAAGAAAACTCCAGATGCATGCACCATCATGTACATATGTCTTACATGAGTTTGGGGAATTGAATCTGGGTCTTTAGGCTTTATAGGCAAGTGTCTTAACTGCTAAGCTATCTCTCCATTCCTAATGCTTTAATTTTTAATTAATGAATACTAATTATACATATTTATGGAGTACAATTTGATATTTCAATACATGAATTCATGGTGTGGTGGTCAGATCCAGATAATTAGTTGTCTAATTTCAGTGTTGTCTCTTTTATGTAGCCAAAACTCAAATATGTGTAAAATAGCACTTAAGGTATTTGCCTGCAAAGCCAAAGGACCTCAGTTCGATTCCTCAGGACCCATGTAAGCCATTTGCACAAGGTGGCACATGCATCTAGAGTTTGCAGTGGTTGGAGGACCTGGTGTGCCCATTCTCTCTCTCTCTTTGCCTCTTTCTCTCTTGCTCTCTCAAATAAGTGAATACATAAAATTTGCTCAAAATAAGAGTTTTAGGGCTACAATAATGGCTCAGTAGTTAATGGCACTTGCTTGCAAAGCCTGACAGCCTGAGTTCTGTTCCCCAGTACCCACATAAAGTCAGATGCAGAAAGCAGCACATGCATCTGGCAGGCAATCATTTGTAGCAGCTAGAGACCCTGGTGTGCCCATTCTTTCTTCTCTCCTCTCTGTGCTTATAAATAAAAATATTTTTAACAAAACCTCTATGTCTTGCTCCTGACCAGTATATATATATATAATTGTTTTTGTTTTTTGAGGTAGGGTCTCACTCTAGCTCAGGTTGACCAGGAATTCGCTATGTAGTCTCAGTGTGGCCTCAAACTCTTGGAGATCCTCTGCGTCCCAAGTTCTAGGATTAAAGTCGTCCGCCACCACGTCCAGTTTAATATATATATTTTTTAATTTATTTGCAACCAGGCTGGCAGGTTTTGCAAGCAAATGCCTTTAACTACTGAGCCATCTTGCCAGACCCTTTTGGACAGTATTTTTAAAAATACATTTATTTATTTATTTATTTATTTATTTATTTATTTATTTGAGAGAGAAAGAAGGAAGAAAGGAAGGAAAGAAAGAAGCAGGTAGAAAGAGAATGGATGTGCCAGGGCCTCCAGCAACTGCAAACAAACTCCAGATGCAAGGGCCACATTGTGCATCTGGCTTATGTGAGCACTGAAGAATTGAACCTTTGTCCTTAGGCTTCTCAAGCAAGCACCTTAACTGTTAAACCATCTCTCCAGCCCTAGACAGTTTTTTGTTTGTTTGTTTTTCTTTTCTTTTTCGAGGTAGGGTCTCACTGTAGCTCAGGCTGACCTGGAATTCACTCTGTAGTCTCAGGGTGGCCTCACAGTGATCCTCCTACCTTTGCCTCCTGAGTGCTGGGATTAAAGGTGTGTGCCACCATGCCCAGATTTTTTTGGTCTTTTGAGGTCGGGTCTGGCTCTAGCCCAGGCTGACCAGGAATTCACTATGTATTCTCAAGGTGGCCTCAAACTCATGGCAATCCTCCTACCTCTGCCTCCCAAGTGCTGAGATTAAAGGTGTGCACCAACATGCCTGGCCTTAGACAGTTTTTAATATAAGCACACTATTGATAAGAGTGTTAACAACAGCACACCTGTGCAGTCACAAAGAAAGGGAGCATGCTCACTCTTTGAGCTTCTGCCTTTACATGGATACTAGGGAATCCAACACAGGAGGTCAGGCTTTGCAAGAAAATGATTTTTACTGCTGGGCCATCTCCCCAGCCCTGATGCTCCCTTTTTGAAAAGCCAAATTTGTGTTGTTTTTCTATTGTTCTTTGCTTGCTTTTAAAAATTCCATTAAGGAACTCAAAGGGTCAGTGTCACATCACGATTAATAGTCCTCACTGGCATCTAGCATAGTTCTTGAGACATAATTAATATTGACTAAATAACTAGATAAAAACATTCACAGTTATAATTTTAAAAAATCACCAAGCTTCATTTAAAGAGTTTAAATCGCCATGAGTTCAAGGCCACCCTGAGACTACATAGTTAATTCCAGGTCAGCCTGGGCCAGAGTGAGACCCTACCTCGGAAAACAAAATAAATAAATAAATAAAAAAAAATAAATAAATAAAAAATAAAAAAAAATAAAGAGTTGAAATCAAACAAACATGAAATAGTAAAATGTTTTACCAGTTACTTCTTTTGACGTTCTTTTACACTTTGTACAGTAGGTGGAGCCAAAGACATATTTATCTACTGACAAGGTTTCCTTTCAGCACAAAAGAAAACAAAACAAATCTTTCAAATACAGGTACTCTTTTGTGTTGCTTCACAGTAACATTCATCTGAAAATAAATGTGGACTACAGAAATTTGTTGAAATTTTACTCAAAAGAACCTGGGCGTGGTGGCGCATGCCTTTAACTCCCAGCGCTTGGAAGGCAGAGGTAGGCGACTTGCCACGAGTTTGAGCTCAGCCTGGTACTACAGAGTGAGTGCCTGGTCCGCATGGGCTAGAGTTAAACCCTACCTCAATTTTACCCAAGTGGAGTCAAACTGATTCTTAAATTATTTTCAAAGTTGCTAAGTAAATGAGAAGTTGTCAGTTAAGGGAATACTATGGAGTTAAGCAAATTGTCAGATTTCAGAAACATACTGGTTGGGAAAAGATTCTGCTAGGGAACTATGGAGGAACTATGGGTGACCCAGGGTCCCATGAAGAACAGCTTTCTGACCACCTGACCAACTCAAGTGAAGCATTCCCATGTTTGCACCCTGTTAATCTCCAAATCCAGTCCTCCTCTTTCTTTGCTGAGAAATAAATATTAGTTATATGATATCTGAGGCATAGGCAGGATTATTCTGATGCTAATGAAAGGAAATCTAAATCAAACTGGCTGCTGGAATCACCTGTAACCCCAGCACTGGAGGTAGAGGGAGGAAGATCTTGAATTACATAGTGAGACTAATTTTTTTTTTTGGGTGGAGGGGGTCGAGGTAGGGTCTCACTCTAGCTCAGGCTGACCTGGAATTCACTATGGAGTCTCAGGGTGGCCTTGAACTCACAGCAATTCTCCGATCTCTGCCTCCCAAATGCTGGGATTAAAGGCATGCGCCACTATGCTCGGCTTAATTTTTTTGAAAAAATAATATATTATCCCATTGCAAAGTCATCTGAGGACCTCCTAAGCCTAAACTGCCCTTTCATTGCACACATCTATTTGCATAGTCTCAGAGATCTTACAAATTTCAGTTCTTTAAGTCCAGTGGTACCTTTGAGATACAACCTTCCAGCCACCTCAGCACTTCACTTTCGGTAAAACCTGCAAACACTCTTGTTTCAAATGAATGACTCCCTTTCAAATTTAAAGTCCTTAGACCGCCTTGGTGGGCAAGTGATACTTTGCTGACACTTAAGCCTCCCCTATTTTAAATACCCTTCCCTTCCTAGACTTTGCTCCCTTTCTTTTGTCATTCATTTTCTTTGTCTTCATTAAATGGGGAAATCCGCTAGAGGCTAGTGCTTTGTCTTGTTGATGCACTACCTACATTCCATCTTGCAGAAAACACATCAGTGCTCTGCTTCAAATACCAACTCCTGGAGATTACTCAGAAATGTTACAATTTTAACCTGGACTCCACAGCCCATGTTTAAATGCCTGTCAAGGTCTGTCTGGGTAGGTATTTTAGTTCATTCTGAGACTCCTGAGTGAAGTTATATCTTTCTGCAGATGAGTCACCCCCAAGCTTCCTTTTCTTGTTAGCATTATTTCCCCAGTGAAACCCCCCAGATCATTTCTACAACATCATCCTTTCTGGTTGGAGCAGTGAATGTATCAAATTCAGATGACTGTACCTTCTTTTGCTTTCTAACTGTGACCACCGCGTTCAAGTTCATATGCTTCACTCCTCCTCATGATCCTAATCTTCTTACCAATCTCTGGTAGCTTTTTTTTTTTTCTTTCCAAGGTTGGGACTCACTGTAGCCCAGGCTGACCTATAATTCACTCTGTAGTCCCAGGATGACCTCCAACTCACAGTGATCCTCCTACCTCTGCCTCCTCAGTGCTGGGATTAAAGGCTTGTGCCACGACAGCTGGCCTATAGACTTTTTAAAGACTGGTTCTCACCATTATTGTCTAGGCTGGCCTCAGACGCTTGGACTCAATTGATTCTCCTGCCTCTGATTTGAAATATAAAAAGGCCCATATAAATGTGTCTGGAGTTCATTTGCAGTGGCAGAAGAACCTGGCATGCCACCCCCCTGAACACACACACACACACACACACACACACTCACTCACTCTTTTTCTCCTTCCTCTATGTCTCTCTCAAATAAATAAATAAACTGGGTGTGGTGGCCCTATGTTGGAATATAATAATAAATAAATAAAAATATTTTTAATTAAAAAATAAAAATAGGGCTGGAATAATGGCTTAGCAGTTAAGGCACTTGCCTGCAAAGCCAAAGGACTCATGTTTGATTTCCCAGTACCCATGTAAAGCCAGATGGATTTCTTTTGCAGCAGCTACAGGCCTTAGCACACCCATTCCTCCCACCCCTGTCTCTCTAAAATAAATAAATAAATAAAATTTTTAAAATAAGGGCGGGGCCGTGAGTAGTGGCGACACACCTTTAATCCCAGCATTCCAGAAGCAGAAGTAGGAGGATTGCCAAGAGTTCAAGGCCACCCTGAGATTACATAGTGAATTTCAGGTCAGCCTGGGCTAGACCTTGAAAAAAACCAAATAAATAAATAAATAAATAAATAAAAGACATGCCGGGTGTGGTGGTGCACACCTTTAATCCCAGCACTTGGGAAAAAACAGCAAAAGAAATTTTAAAAGGCAAATCTAATCTAAGCAACAACTGAAATAACATTCCCATGAAGACAAGCTTCTAAGTACAGATAATGAAAGACTTTTTTTTTTTTTTTTGGCTTTGAGGTAGGGTCTCACTCTAGCCCAGGTTGACCTGGAATTCACTATGTAGTCTCAGGGTGGCCTTGAACTCATGGGGATCCTCCTACCTCTGCCTCCCAAGTACCACCATGCCAGGCAATAAATGGAATTTTAAAATATATATATATAATTTATTTATATGACACAGACAAAGAGAGGGAAAGAGAGAAGGAGGGAAAATGGGTGTACCAGGGCTTTCTGCTATGGCAAATGAACTCCAGATGCATGCATATTTTGTGCATCTGGCTTTATGTGGGTACTGAAAGAGCAAACCTGTGCCATCAGGCCTTGCAAACAAGTGCCTTTAATCCCTGAGCCATCTCTCCAGCCCCTTTTTAAAATAATTATATGATCAAAAACAAATTACATTATAAACACACACACACACACACACATATAGTACTCAACTTGTAGTCAAAATGTAACTCAGCAACATTCAAGTCTCTACTTGCCATTCAGGGATGCTGCAAGGTGTCCATGAGACAAAATGTGTTCTTAGTGTTCCAACATGGAGTCCAGCTTCCTTTCAGTATTAATTTTCATAGGATCACATTTTAGCACCATTATTACAAAGAGAAAGAAGAAAAGAAAAAGAAAAGAGAGACTATAGAATGCCTTTCATTAATAAACTTTGGGCAAAATCTTTTGGGAACTTTAGGAAAATTATCATGGGAAAATAATATTAGAAATAGAAGATACAGTGCATTCGTTTTAGAAAAATTAGTGGATCGTGCTATGACTAATCTCTTTAGCTCTGAAAATGTTTCAAGTGATAGCCATGAGTAATCTAATTTGGCATATAAATAGGTTATTTAGCTCAATTTCCAATTGATCATACAAGCTAACAGGTTAAAGAAAAAGGGCAAGAAAATATAAAGACATCAACATCCACCTAACAAAGCATAACTGGAAATGCATTTTGTAGCCGGGTATGGTGGTATATGTCTTTAAGCTCAGCAGAGGTAGGAGGATCGCTGTTGAGTTTGTGGCCAACTTCAGACTACATAGAGAATTCCAAGTTAGCCTGGGCTACAGCAAGACCCTACCTCGAAAAAAAAAAAGTAAAAGAAAAACACACTGTTTTTCAATTTTATTAACAATTTTTCTTGCATAGTAAAAGTTAAGATGGAGCTGGGTGTGGTGGTGTACACCCTTAATCCCAGCACTCAGGAAGCTGAGATAAGAAGATTATTTTGTGAGTTTGATGCCAGCATGAACCTCAAAGTTAGTTCCAGGTAACCTAGGCTAGAATGAGACGCTGCTTCAAAAAAATTATTTTTTATTAATTTTAATACTAATGAAAGAAACATTATGTAAAGGACAGGACAATATAAGTACAAATCCAAAACTATTTATATATTACAATTTCTACTGCTCTAACATGAGCTTCCCCCTGCTTTAACTTGAAGCATACCCTTGCTAACAGGATAATCAAAAAGTTAGAGAGCAGGGCTGGAGAGATGGCTTAGTGGTTAAGGCGTTTGCCTGCAAAGCCAAAGAATCCCGGTTTGATTCTCCAGGACCCATGTAAGCCAGATGCATGAGGGGGCACATGCATCTGGAGTTCATTTGCAGTGGCTGAAGGCCCTGTTGTGCCCATTCTCTCTCTCTTTCTCTCCCCCTCTTTCTCTCTCTCAAATAAATAAAGAAAATATATATTTTTAAAAAAGTAAGAGAGCAAAATTGTTTCTTGGAACAGCACCATTTCAAACGATATCTAATGTACTAGGGGAAGAGTGCGGAGCCTTCCTTTTTTCTGATGTTTGCATTAGTGAGAAAAATACTTAGCAATATTAGATAGCCAAGAGGTTTCCCTGCCCAACCTCAGGAGCATCACTAAGCCTTTTTATGGGAACTGTCCCACCACAGCCCTTGACCAAGCAGGGAGCCTAGAGGAGCTCCCCACTGAACGAGGCCACAAGACTCAGCCTGTCATAAACCCTAATTTAGCAGGGTCTGGAAAGAGCCACAAAGCTTGGGGAGAAGCCCAAATCAGTGTGCCCAGCACTGCTGTTACTAGGCAGAAATCCCTGCAGCAGCTTCAGAGGGACATGGTCCTGAGTGGGGACAGGGGATGACACTTTCCCACTCACTTAATGCTACCTTGATACAGTCTGTTCTCATGCCATCCCACCACAGGTTTCAATGTTAGAATGGTGGTGTGAACAGGCCTGAGATAAAAAATTTTCAGTTTCTTCGAGCTCTGGTAGAGGCTAGACATCAAAATTTCATAGTCAAAACATATATATGACATACAATATAGGAAATATATTATTCATAAAATAGAACATTTTCCTCCTTTTGCTTAAGTGGAAGTAAAAATGCAAAGCAGCAGAGAAAGTGCAGGGTGGGGGTGTTGATAAACACGAGTCTGGGTTTGAAATGCTTTTCCCATCCCCACCATTTACTTCTTTTGTTAATTGTCCCTGTTTAAGAGGAAGGGAATTAGGTAATGAGCTAGGTCATTCACACCCACCACAAGCTTCACACACCTTGGCCAACATAAAACAAGTTTGTACTAGCTATACTCTTTTCCTCCATTTTTATGTATTGATTGTTCTTTTAAAAAAATCTTCAAAAAATGTAATATAAAATATACAAGTTCATGTGGTCCCTAGTCATTTGGTGAAAAAAGTACTAAACGAGTTTTTAGTCTGTGTCGAGTCATTCCACGCTGGGGCATTCGTGTTTCTGGTGCTGCTTTGTGATTTCTCATCAGGACATTTAAAGTACAACTTTATCTTGACCTCGCTGCTCCAACCTCTCCTCCCCACGTTAGGCAGCCTCCTCCCCACCTCC
Source organism: Orientallactaga sibirica (assembly GCA_036365145.1). NCBI lineage: Eukaryota > Metazoa > Chordata > Mammalia > Rodentia > Dipodidae > Orientallactaga > Orientallactaga sibirica. Next base: position 5,527,615 of record JAEOAD010000240.1, read on the forward strand.
CCGCCTCTCCGTCTTCCCTCCCCTTTCTCCTAGCCCCTCCTTCCAGTTGAGTCAGTGGCTTGAAACTTTTAAAAGCTCTGTGCTTCCAAGTTAGAAAAGCGCTTTTACGAGGTATCAGCACTTTTCTTTCATTAGCGAAGGCGTGAGGAAAGTACCAAACAGCAGCCGACTTTTAAACTTTAAATAGACAGGTCTGAGTGCCTGAACTTGCCTTTCTTTTGACTTCATCCTCCCAGGAGCTCAACCACTTGGCGCGCCTGCTGCACTTCCATTAAGCGAAAGAGTAAGTTTCTTACAAACTCCCTCTACCTATTAGCTTCTTTTCTACAAGTAAAACTTTTCTGTTGGAGTTTCCAAATGATTTGTGGTACTGTAAATGGAAAGATGACCTCCAAAATCCTCCTGTAGTTTCCATTTAAAAATGTGGATTTATATTTTGGCTGATTTTCAAAGTTTGTATAGCCCGTGCAACAAGTAAAAGGTCCAGACTTTCCCCATTAGGATAAAGAACCAATTTACTAATTTTAGGCTCTTTGTTTGGGGCCTGTTTTATTTACATTTTTGTACTCACTAATAGTAGGTACTGTTTATCTGTGTGTGGGGGGGGGGAGGGTCAGAGGCCTGGCCAGGGACTTGACTGACGTTAAAAAAAATCAAAGCGCAGATTTGCTTAGCGTGCTTCCCTAGCCGCGTACCCCGCGCTTTTCCATGTGGAAATCTTGATTGATGTTCTATAGCCTTGAAAAGCAAACTTCCTTTGTACCAAAGTGCTTTGTTAGAGCGCCCTGGCCACTTGACGTCCACGTGGTTCCTTCTCAGAATCCTCACTGTTAAACAAGACGAGCAGATCGACCCGCGTGGTGGTGCTGCGGGTTCGATGCCCACGGTGGCGACTCTGCCGCCGGCTCTGCGGGGATCTGATCCCCAAGCACCCGCGGCTTTCCACCCGAGCACGTCGGCAGCGCGGAGGCGGGGAAGCTTGAATGGATGGAGGAGGCGCGTGGCTTCGGACGAGGGGCGCCCGCGGAGGCGAGCCCTGGGGCAGAAGAGGAGCAGCTTGAGCCCTCGGCGGGCCACAGCGTCCCGCCCCGCCCCGTCCCGTCCCGTCCCCTCGGGGCGGACGTGCGGGTCGGCAGCCACGGCTTCGGAGCCCGCGCGTTCCTGCCGTGCCCTTTGTGCGCCGCGAGCCCCCGCGGCCCAGGCGGGCGCCTCCTGCCACGTTAGCGTCCCGGCCGGTCGGAGGGAGAGCGGGCACGGGCTCCACTGACGCTGCCACTCGGGCGCCCACCCTCTGCGCCGCGGGGGACCGCGCATTCGGGAGTTCGCGCGCTGCGGACGGCCCTGGGGACTTGTGCAAGTTCTAGAAACTCCGCGAGTGAGGCTGGGGGAGGGAGGAGCCGCCCGTGGGGGCCGCAGCCGAGGCCCGGGTCGCCCACCGGATCCCCCAGGGCGCGCTGCGCATCCATCTCGCGGGGTCCCTCACCCGAGACGGGGCGGGCACCGCAGAGCCCCGAGCCTGCAGAGGTGGGCTTCGCGTCCTTTGTTCCCAAACCAAGATGGCAATGCCATGTAAGGCGCCCCCAAACTGGCCGCACTTAAACTCCCTCACAGTAAAAATGAAATGCATTATGTACGAAGTATGACAATCGTCTGTGAACGGGTTTAAACAAATGAGAATGCCATGAGGACGCCCCATGTTTAGCCCCATAGGAGGGTTGTAGACGCCTATAGTGCGGCAGAGATTTCTTTAAAGGAACCCACTCCCTCTGGGTAAAATGCCAATGAATATAAAATCTCCCTGCGGGAAGAGAATTAATTCTTCTGCGTAAGCCCAACTGAGCGAAAATTATCCCAGTCCCTACAGTACATTCTGTCCTGGTGAGGTGTTGGATTCTGAATTACTGGAATGTATGGACGCTGGGCACGTCCGCAGTCGGGGTCCAGGGCCACCTGTGCTTTGCCTCAACAGGCAGTGAGTGGGGCCTCGGCTCTCGCCTTCTCTGTCCAAACACAGTCCGCGTTTTTCCAATACCTGCCTCCCTATCCACTCACTTCCTCGCCCTCTGCAGCTGTGACCAAAGATGCCGAGCAGCCAGCCTCGGATCTGAGGATTGCTTTGTTAGATATGTTTCCAGTACCTGTGCCGAGAAAGGTGGAGAGCTTCACCATAGCCAGAGGTGTTGCCTGCTGGGAACCAGAAGCCTTTATACCCTGAGGGAAGGGACTGACAAAAGTCAGCAGTGATTATTAATACCTGCTATTCCACCTGGCCTGTGATCTGACTTCCTTTTGGATTCTGTTTGATCTCCTTGTTCTCTAGAGGGAAGAAAGCAATTATCTTGTGCTTATCTTGAATATTAGCGTTCCATATACATACTATAAAGTCAAGAAAAAGAATTCTTCAGAGCTGTTTCTCTGTTTGTGATGTTCAGTGAGAGGGAGGGGTTGTTCTTGGGTCATACGTTTTTTGTTTTTCCAGATAGAGTCTTACTCTAGCCCTGGCTGACCTGAAGTCACTCTTTCTTTAGTCCCAAACTAGCCTGGAACTCTGAAGCAATCCTCCGGAACTTCTGCCTCTTCAGTGCTAGGATTAAAGGCGTGGGCCATTGTGCTCAGTTTGAATGTATTTTTTTGTTTGGTTTGGTGGATTTGTTTGAGGTAGGGTCTCACAGTAACCCAGGCTGACCTGGAATTCACTATGTAGCCCCAGGTTGTCGTTGAATTTACAGAGATCCTTCTAACCTGCCTCCCCGGTGCTGGGATTAAAGGAGTGGAACACTAAGTCCCAATGGGCGGTTTTTTTTTTTTTTTTTTTTTGGTTTTGTGAGGTAGGGTCTCACTCTGGTCCAGGCTGACCTGGAATTAACTATGTAGTCTCAGGGTGGCCTCGAACTCTCGGCAATCCTCCTACCTCTGCCTCCCGAGTGCTGGGATTAAAGGCGTGCGCCACCACGCCCGGCCTGTTTTTTGTTTTTTAATTCTTGGGATAAGTGGTTAAATCCTCCACTTTCCTTAACTTCTTTAATTTATCATTCAGTTGTGCACTTGCAGAATGTTTTGACAAAATTCAAACCATGGTTCTTTATAAAATTGTGTAAATTTCATGACTCAATTTCCCTGAGCTGTCTGAATAATTGCTAGAAAATACGTTGTTTAAATGGGTTTGGTTGTTATTTTGCTAAAGAACAGATGCCAGACTTAAAAGATAAATGAGCTTTATTTTATCTAAAGATTTTCTTACAGAAAAATAGCTATTGAGGTCTTAAGAGTCTCACCTCCCTGGGTAATCAGGGCTCCTTGAGGCAAGACTGCTCCTAATATCTCATCCTGTGAACAGGGTCACAGAGTAACAGGATTGTTTAGTAAAAGCCATCAAGTTGGAGGTGGGTGGGAGGGTGGAGACCAGAGAAACATGCAGAGGTGATAGAAGTTGTTGAAGTTTTCAGATTAGAGTTGAGTGTGGCTGTTGGCCTGCAGCTCCTGATTTAGAGGGGAGTAAACCCCTTTCTACACCCTCAAACTGACAGAGAAACTGAGTGACATGTTGAGTGAGGAAGGGAATGTCTCTTGGGTCATCCACTGTCTTCCTCTGGTGGGGGGAGTCCCTCCCCCTTATTCAGTATGTGGGGACTGAAGATGTACCCTCACTATGTCAAGGGAAAGGCTTGCCGGTTTGGCTTTATGGTTGTTACCCCTTCAAAAGCCAAAGAAAAAATGGGCTAGCTGTTCAGTGTCTCCAGCCCTGTGAGAATTGGGATGCTAAGAATTCTTTATAAAGGCATGGAGCATAGTCAGGGGTCTCGGAGACAGAATTTGAAACAATGAATGTTTATACAGGATGCTTTTGATAGACCCAAAAGCTAGGTTTACTCTCAGGTAGAAGGATGCAAAGGTTGGGTGGTATTTGATGAACTGAAAGTGTTCCCTGTGGGACTCATTCAAATCACTTAACTGCATGGGCTCAGGCGGTATAGATTTTACATTAACTGGGATTTATCAGTTCCTCACCTCACCCTAACCATCCCCCATATTTGTCATTCTTAAAGCAAACACAATTTCAAACAGGCTGCTGCTTCTGCTGTAATGTCCTTGGCCACAATAAGATGGTGATTTATCATCACAGTTCAAAGCCCCGGAACTGAGGACTGCAGTTCTATAAGAGTCTCAACCACCCTGAAGTCTCACCTCCTAAATTCAGGATGCTCAGGAATCATTTGAAGTGTATTGTTATAACAAACAGGCCACTTTCAGCAACTATCACTTGAAATTTTAACAGCATAATAGGAGAGGTTGACAATAGTCTGTTACTTTCAAATTCCCTTTCTATTTATTTGAAACTTGAGAGGTTTGAGATTCCCAGCTAAAAATTAAGAAAGTGGGGTGGAGATGGCTTCGTGATTAAGGGACTTACCTGCAAAGCCAAAAGGACACAGGTTCAGTTCTCCAGGACTCCAGATGCATGTGCATGTGTCTGGAGCTCATTTGCAGGGGCTGGAGGCCGTGGCTTGTCCATTCTCCCTCTCAAATAAATAAATAAATAATACACAATTAAGAAAATCACAAGACGGTCAAAACTATCTTTTAAAATAGTGTAGACACCACCCAATCCATTCTTATTTCTTGTTTAAAATTTATTTATTTATTTATTTATTTATTTATTTATTTATTTTATGAGATCCAAGAGAGAAAAAGGCAGAGATAGATAGAATGGGCGCACTAGGGCCCCCTCCATTCTTATTTCTAAACATTTTTTATTTTTATTTTGAGGCAGGGCCTTGCTACATAATCTGACTAGCCTGGTACTTGTTATATAACCCAGGCTGGCCTCATGCATGGCATAAAAGCTGCTTTTCAAAAAAGTGGGACAAGGGGAATAGGAAATGGCAGGACCTGGAAGAGGATGCCACTGTTTCACACTTGTAGGCCGGAAAGTTGGCTAAGGAAGTTGACCCAGACAAGTGCCAGAGTGTGTGGGGGCAGGGCTGAGGTGAGAGCAGTTTGGCTAACTAATAGTAAAAGCAGAAAGCCACACATTGGTGGCTGAAGTCAGGGTAGTGCAGAATGGAAGGAGGGAAGGAGGGCAGGAGCCTCCTAGTCCAATTGCATTTTGAAGAGAGAGCTTATCTGGACTAAATGCTGGCTATGTTAAATATGTGATATGAATATTGCTCTCCCAAACCTGCCTGTTGGAAGTACAGAAAGAGACACAACTGAGCTCCCTAAAAATGACATTTAGTACAAAGGACCTTATCTTCAAGATTGATGGGCATACTCTTTGGTTTGAGCACATAGAAAACAACACAGGGCATGGAGCTGGGGCTGAGTGGCACATGCTAGTAAGCCTTTGGAAGGCTGAGGCAGGAGAGTCTGGAGATCCTGGCCAGCCTGGGGTAAATGCAGAGATCGTGGGAGGCTCAGCATTTATTCAAGAGGAGAGGGAGGGAAGGAAGATTAGATCAGGAATGTTTAGGGTGGTATGACCATTAACAGAAAAAGAAAGACACACACATAGCAACGTCTCCCTCCATTAAATGACCTCTTCATTGATTTTATCAAAAACTTCCACTGTGCATGGTGGCACATGCCTTTAATCCCAGCACTCTGGGAGACAGAGGTAGAAGGATCACATGAGTTCGAGGCCACCCTGAGACTACAGAGTGAATTCCAGATCAGCCTGGACTACAGCGAGACCCTACTTTGAAAAACCAAAAAATGAATAAATAAATAATACCAATAAATATCAGCCATGCATGATGACTCACACCTGTAATCTTAGCACTTGGAAGGTAAAAGCAAAAAGATCAGGAGTTCAGTGACTTCAAGACCCTGGCTTTAATCCCAGCACACTCACAAGGCTGCGAGGCTGGAGGACAGAGTAAGTTGTGAGACCTAGGATGAGACCCTGCATCAAAAAGAATTGATAAAGATAAATATCAAATCTCACTTTAGTTACAGTAATTTTATTTGCTTTCATTTTTTATTTGTCTTTGTGTAAATGTTTAAAAATTAAACTATTTTCTAATCTTAGTAATTATTAGGATAGTAATGATATGGACAAATTGTACTTCATCTCCTATGGGGTGACTTTTGATTAAGGCTCTAGCAAAAGGGACAATCTAATATTTACGATTTTAGCCAGGTGGGTGGTACATGCCTTTAATCCCAGCACCTGGGAGGCAGAGGTAAGAGGATCACTGTGAGTTGGAGGCCACGCTGCAACTACATAGTGAATTCCAGGTCAGCCTGGGCTAGGGTGAGATCCTGCCTCAAAAAAACAAAAAAATATAAAATTTGTGATTTTTGTTTTGTTTCAGTCCTCCTACCTCTGCCTCCTGAATGCTGGTTACGTTTTATTTTATTTATTTATTTATTTATTTTTGGTTTTTCGAGGTAAGGTGTCTCTAGCCCAGTCTGATCCTGGAATTCACTCTATAGTCTCAGGGTGGCCTCGAACTCACGGTGATCCTCCTACCTCTGCCTCCCAGAGCGTTGGGATTAAAGGCATGTGTTAGCACGCCTGGCTCGCTTTAATATTTTTAAAGATTTTTATTTATTTGCAAACAGAAAGAGACGGGGTGTCTTAGCGCCACTTTGTGCATCTGGCTTATGAGGGTACTGGGGAATTGAACCTAGGTCCTTAGGTTTTTCAGACAAGCACCTTAACCTCTGAGGCATCTCTCCAGACCCACATTTTACTTTAAAACAACTCATTTGGATTAAAGAGTAAAATTCCTGTGATCTCAGGGAGTGAGAGACAAGGCTCAGAGGAGCCAGGGTGGCCTCAAGTTCCCAGGGGCCACAGAACTGGTCGTTTTCTTCTTCGTGAACTAAATTATTTAGACACTCTGGCCCTTTCTGTTCTCCCCGCATATCCTTCACTCCTAAGTGTTTTGAGCAGGGAAACACCCAAGGTACTGAAGGAGCATTGTTTGCCTGCCAGCCTAGAGCCTTACTTCAGAAAATCCATCTGAGACATTTGTCACAAACGCAATCATGAAAAAGCCTTGCCAGCATGGTAGTATACGATTTTAGTTCTGAGAGGGAAGCACTTGGAGGCTGAGGAGAAGCATTACCATGAGTTTTAGGGCAGCCTGGGCCTAAAACACACACACATCTTGCAGGCCCTTTAACTCCAGAGCTCTCAGGAGGCTGGGATTGAGATAGGAAGATCACAGAGAGATTTATCCCAACCTAGGCTACAAAGTAAATCCCAGGTCAGCCTGGATCATAGTAAATTCCTGTCTTAAAACACACATATACCCCAACACCAAGGTCTGAAAGGGGAGGAAAGAAATGGATAGTGGATATAAATGTTGGCTTGTGGCAAAGTGAATAACTGGAAGTCGAAAGGTAACTACGTTTGTTGCTTCCTCTTGGGAGTCTCAAGATGAGGCATCACATTAAACAGTCTTTGATGGTGTCTATGATAGTGGTAATGATGATGTTACTGGAGGTAGGGTGTCCAACTGGATAATTCATATCTTATTCAGATGAGAGACTCATTAATGTAAATGACTGCTGCGTGGGTGCTTAAAGAAAAGACAGTTTTGCAATTAAGTTGCTGGTGCATTAAAAAAGAACTAGCTAGAGAACTACCTGGTGACCCAGTTCACATGTCTGGCTCTCCAAATAACATGAAACTCAGGTTTCCTGGTGCAGAATGTGTAGAACTCAGTGAACTGGCACGGGCACCTGCACAATCATTAGCACTAAGATACGTACAATGTAGCTCTCAGCAGTTAAGTTTGTCTTGATCTATGGTTGCATGAATGTGATGAGATGTATGCACACAGCTTATCATTTGGAACTTGTTTTTGTTATTTTCCTCCAACAATTGGAATATCTGAGCGAAAGCAGATGACATTGGCAAAATATTATAATTCTTTGCAAACAGAATTAAGGCCAATTTACACATCACCACATAGAAACTCTCTATTGATGATGCTCCAAAAATTGTGCTGTTTGTTTGACCTTCATGGACATTCCTTTATTCACAGCCTAGTATTTTCTACTAAATTGTAGGTTTTTCCTTTTATACTCTCACCGTCAAACTGTCCACCAAGACTAAATGGCTCTCCTCCCTTCTTCACACTTAATCTTGCTGATTAACTCTTTGTGAACACTGCCTGCCAGCCTTTTTTCTGTTTCTCTTCCTTCACACATCAATTTTCCTTTCTGACTGGTCATTTCACAATCTAAAATGACTCTTCTTAAAAGAAGAAGGAAAAATCCTCTTATTTATGACTACTAGTAGGATATAATTTCTTTGGCTCTGCCCACCCACCTTCCAGTATTTCTGGCACCAGTCTGTCATCAAACGTACCTCTGACTACTAGCTGGTACAGTGAGTAGCATTGTGGATCAGGCAGCCAGGAAATCCTATGTCAGATTTTCACCTTATTTTTTCATGGCCTGTCTGGCTGAGACATGCAATCATTAGACAGAAATGTAATGTTGGATACTAAGAAGAAAACTCCCCTGGGTTTCACTTGTTCTTTTTCTTTTTTAATTTTTTAATTCTCATTTTATTTATTTGCAAGCAGAAAGAGGTAGAGAGAAGACAGACAGAGAGAATGGGCATGCCAGGGCCCTATCTAGCAACTACAAATGAACTCCAGATGCCTGCTCCCCCTTGTGCATCTAGCTTAGTTGGGTACTGGGGAATTGAACCTGGGTCCTTTAGCTTTACAGGAAAGCACCCTAACCATTAAGCCATCTCTCTAGCCCCCTTATTTTGTTTTTTGAAGCAGGGTCTCACTATTATAGCCCAGGCTGACCTGGAACTCACTCTGTATTCCAGGCTGGTCTCGAACTCTAAAACTCTTCTACCTTAGCCTCCCAACTGCTGAGATTAAAGGTGTGAACTACCATGCCCTCATTTGCTAAGGAGAAGAGGCAGAGTTCACACCAGAGGAGCTCCTCTATATGGCAGCCGGTTAACCTCTCAGAAGCCTGCATTCATTTGCACTGTTCAGAATTCATCATTGCTGGAAAGTCTCTGAGAGCTGGCTTATTTTTAATTAAAAATAATTTTTGACTATTGCATACTTGCCGCAGCCCCACGATGACTGCTCTCCTGGAAGTCCTGGCCTCTCTGCTGCTTGAGATTCATTTCCTTGCAGCTGTAGCACTTGTTGGCAGCATTGTCAAGCCTTGAAAGCTAGTGTGTGGCCATGGCCAGGCGTTAGCCAGCTAGCAGCTATTGTCTATAATCCTAGGACCTCAATTTTCATTATTTAAATGGACTGGTGTCAGAAGCATAAATTGAGATAGATAACTTTTGGGGTCTCTGTAGTCTTAAAAAAAAAGTCTCTTTTTTTTTCATGCCCAATAACGGGGAAGTCTTCGGCTGAAGACACCTGGGAGGAAAGGGATTCATGGTTGCGGAGGGTGGGGGGCATGTGTAGAGGTCAGAGTAAGGCTCTGGATATCCTCATATGTTTCTACCTTGTCTCTCTGAGATAGTCCCTCACTGAGCCTGTAACTCCCCATTTTTTGTTTGGACTGGCTGAACAGGGAGTCTTAGCGATGCTTCTGCCTCAGCCACACCCAGCATTTTACCTGGGTCCTGGGAATTGAACTTCAGATCTCCATGCCTCATAATTGTACAGCAAGCTCTCTTACCCACTGAGCCATTTCTCTAGCCCCCATTTTCTTTTTTGGTTTTTCGAGGTTTGGTCTTGCTCTAGTCCAGGCTGGCCTTGAACTGTGGTGATCCTCCTACCTCAGCTTCCTGAGTGCAGGTGTGTATCACCATGCTCAGCCATCTTTGGGTATTTTGGGGGAGAGGGGGAAATGTTATTTTTTGGATTTTGTTTTGAGATAGGGTTTTACTAGGCAACTCAAGCTGGCTTCAGACTCATAGAAATCCTCCTGCCTCACAAGTGCTGGGAAACAGGCCAGACATTCAGGAGACAGATGCAGGAGGATCACAAGTTCAAGACCAGCTTCTGCTACATGGAGGAGATCCTAATTCAAAACAAAAAGCAGTGATGTGTGCTAGCATCAGAATTCAGAGACTAAGGTTGGATGTCTGTGGATGTGCTTGGATCCATTCCTTGATACCTGTACTTTGAATACCACACACGGACCTTTTGCTTAAGCATGCGTCCAGACCCAGGCCTCCCAGGCAAGAACTGTCCTTGTTTATCAGGCAAATAAAAGCAGCAAAGGCACTTACAGAGACAGGCCACGTGGCAGGGTGGTGGCACAGCCAGTCATGCATCTGACATTGGCTAATGCTGCAGTTCACTGCGCAGCTGCTGCCCCTTCTTAGGCCTGACTTTATCTTTGGGGTGGGGAAAGATCTGCAGATGGAAAATGCAGTGTGGAAATTGGCACTTTGGTGCATGGATTTTGTTGCTTTTGTTTTGGAGAATGTGAGAAAGATATGAGACAATTTGCCATATTTTGACTGTCAGCTGAATGAAGAAACTGTATATTAAACTACTAATTTGAAGCCTATAATCATGGAGTTGCCTTCTTGCTTTTTTTTCTTCTTTTTTCAGGAGGTGCCCAGGCGACATGGGTGACTGGAGCGCCCTAGGGAAACTTCTGGACAAGGTCCAAGCCTACTCCACTGCTGGAGGGAAGGTGTGGCTGTCTGTCCTCTTCATTTTCAGAATCCTGCTACTTGGGACAGCAGTTGAGTCAGCTTGGGGTGATGAGCAGTCTGCCTTTCGCTGCAACACTCAACAACCAGGTTGTGAAAACGTGTGCTATGACAAGTCCTTCCCGATCTCTCACGTGCGCTTCTGGGTCCTGCAGATCATATTTGTGTCTGTGCCCACACTCCTGTACCTGGCTCATGTGTTCTATGTAATGCGCAAGGAAGAGAAACTGAACAAGAAAGAGGAGGAGCTCAAAGTGGCCCAAACAGACGGCGTCAACGTGGAGATGCACTTGAAGCAGATTGAAATCAAGAAGTTCAAGTACGGCATTGAAGAGCACGGCAAGGTGAAGATGCGCGGAGGCCTGCTGAGAACCTACATCATCAGCATCCTGTTCAAGTCGGTGTTCGAGGTGGCCTTCCTGCTCATCCAGTGGTACATCTATGGCTTCAGCCTGAGCGCCGTGTACACCTGCAAGAGAGACCCCTGCCCGCATCAGGTGGACTGCTTCCTCTCCCGCCCCACGGAGAAAACCATCTTCATCATCTTCATGCTGGTGGTGTCCTTGGTGTCCCTGGCCTTGAATATCATTGAACTCTTCTATGTCTTCTTCAAGGGCGTTAAGGATCGTGTGAAGGGCAGGAGTGACCCTTACCATGCCACCACCGGCCCCCTGAGCCCCTCAAAGGACTGCGGATCTCCAAAATACGCTTATTTCAATGGCTGCTCCTCCCCGACCGCTCCTCTGTCGCCCATGTCTCCTCCAGGGTACAAGCTGGTGACTGGTGACAGAAACAATTCCTCTTGCCGCAATTACAACAAGCAGGCCAGTGAGCAAAACTGGGCTAATTACAGCGCAGAGCAAAACCGAATGGGGCAGGCAGGAAGCACCATCTCCAACTCCCACGCCCAGCCTTTTGATTTCCCCGACGAGAACCAGAATGCCAAAAAAATCGCTGCTGGCCATGAACTCCAGCCGTTAGCCATTGTGGACCAGCGGCCTTCAAGCAGAGCCAGCAGTCGTGCCAGCAGCAGGCCTCGGCCCGATGACCTGGAGATCTAAGGAGGCAGTAGCAAGATGCCACTCGCTTGTGGAAAAAAAAAAAAAGGTGCTATTGCCAGTGCACCTGAGGTGTTCCTTTTGTCCAGTGGAGGTGGTACTCAACGGCCTTAGTCATGAGGCTTAGAAACAGACATTAAAATACTTTAGGTTCTTTTGGGGGGTGTAGGGGATAAGTGGGTGGAGCAGATGGGGATAAGGGAGGTACATGCTGGTATTTAATGTAGTGGATTCAAAGAACTTGCGTTTTAAATAAGAGTTGCATTAGGTGAACATAAGTAAGGGCTTTTTCTCCTCCTCACCCCAAAACCCTTAAGAATGGTTCTGTATATGTGAATGCGTGGGTGATAATTGTGACTAAATGTTTTTTAGTTTTGTTTTACCATGAAACTGAGATAGTTTTGGCCAATACTTCCTCAGCATTGTGTTTCTTTTCAACAGAAAAAGACAGAAGATTGTTCCCATGTCCTTGCTAAAACATTCCATTGTTAAAATTTGCACTTTGAAGGTAAGCTTTCTAGGCCTGACCCTCCAGGTGACAGCGGACTTGGGCTACTATCTTTTTTTTTTTTTTGCTATGTTTAGTAGCAGTTAACGGTTCAGGCAAGGCTCACAGATAAAGGTTTTCCATGCATTTACATCTCAACTGTACCTTTTGACATCGATTCCATCATGTTCATCATTCCTCAATTACTCTTCGCTTTGACTGGTTCTGGAAACATTTTTTTAAAACAGTTGAGATGTCAATTAGTGTTTTTGTTTTGAGTCACGGAAGCAAGCCATGCTCAATGTCCAGCAGTCACTTCTAGGTGTCCATGCGTGGAAGAGTGTGTTTATGTGTCATGTATTGGTAGAAGCAGATACAGTATGAACTCATACAGATTTGAATAGAACGCATATACAGTGTTCAAATTTGAAACTTCCTCATGGATTTTTGTGGTGTGGGCCAATATGGTGTTTACATTATATATTCCTGCTGTGCAAATAAAGCACACTTTTTTTTTTTCCTAAAATGTTTTTTCCATGTATCCTATTGTGGATACTGGTCTTTTTAATTATGATTTTCTTTCTTTCTCTCTATTATTTTTTGTAGAATGTAGCAGTGATGCTATTACTGAGATATGAGTGATTTTCTTTCTCTGAGATATAATCATTGATGCTTGAATGATAGGATTTTAGTACTGTAAACAGGCTTTAGTCGTTAATGTGAGAGAATTAGAAGAAATGCTTAGAGTGGACTATTATGTGTGCCTAGATGAATTTTGCAGCCATTGGTATTTTGGTTTTGTCCTACTTACTACACATTAATTCAAAACTGTATTTGCTCATGAGTTTGACAGTCTTGGAGTGACCTGCAACTTTTATTTGGAATGCAAGAGAAGTTAAAGAGGTTTCAGTAGTACACATGGAACTAATTTATTTGAACTAAATCCTACAGACATCTACCATTTTCTTCAAGTACCTTTTGTAAACTCATCACAGATGACTGGTGACAATGTTGAGTGTCATACTTCTTGCATGTCAGCTACATCAACAGTTTTGTACAATGAAAGATACTAATTTGTTTGACATTCCATGGTCAACTACTGTCATGTTCAGCTTCATTGCATGTAATGTAGACCTAGTCCATTGGATCATGTGTTCCAGAGAGTGTTCTTTATTCAATAAAGTTTTAATTTAGTAGAAAGATGGCCCGTGTGGTGTGTATGATTAAAAAAAAAAGCTTTTACATCTGTCCAACATTATCAAAGATACCCAGTGGTTATGAGGACTTGAACAAATCAGGTTTGTATTTTCAGAGTTCAGATCAATATTGAGATGGGATGTAGGTCAGTTAGTTGAGTGCTCACCCAACATGCAGTATGCTCTGAGTTTGTGCCCTAGCACCACAGAACTGGGTATGATAGCACATCCCTCTAATACAAACACTGTCAGGTAAAAGCAGGAGGGTCAGAAATTCAAGGTCTAAATTCTAGCAAGTTTGAGGCCAGAGTGATCTGACAGGGAGATCCTGTCAGAATAATTTTCTCTTTTGTTAAACTTCATTTATTTGAGGGAAAGAGGCAGAAAGGACAGGTGCTAAGGCCTTTAGCCACACTGCAAATAAACTCCAGACACATGTGACACCTTGTGAGTCTGGCTTATGTGGGTCCTAGGAAATTAAACCTGGGTCCTTTGGCTTTGCAAGTAGTGCCAGGCGTGGGGGCACACGCCTTTCAACCCAGCACTTGGGAAGCAGAGGTAGGAGAACTGCCATTAGTTTGAGGCCACCCTGAAACTACATAGTAAATTCCAGGTCATCGGGCTAGAGCAAGACCCTACCTCAAAAAATAAAATAAAATAAGGTTTGGGGGCTAGAGAGATGGCTCAATGGTTAAGGTGCTTGCCTTTAAAGCCTAAAAACTGCGGATTAATTCCCCAGTACCTACGTAAAGCCAGATGCACAAAGTGGCACATGCATCTGAAATTTGTTTGCAGGGGCTGAAGGCCTAGCATGCCCATTCTCTGTGTCTCTTCTATCTCTCTCTGGCCTCTTGATACCATCTTTTGCCCTCCCATCCCCAGTGCTGGTGCCCATTCCACTGATCTCTCATTCAGAGATCCTCCCAGCCGCCTTGCAGGTCTGCCACACAGGCCTGCTGAGCGAGGCAGCACATTTCATCACCTCCCATCTAGTCTACAGATCACACCAATCTTCTCTTACTCGTATCCCTGGAGGTTCATGTTTGACTCAATGAATATTCTCCTCAAATACCTCTTGACAAGTAAATGCCTTCTTTCCTATAAAAATCATTCATTTACTTACTGATTGAACAAATTTATTGAGTTTCTAATATCTCTGGGTGCCAAGAATAAATGATGAATGATAAACCAGGTAGATTATCAGGGAACGGTCACTGCATAGCTATTACAATAGTATATCAAAGAAGTAAACGCAGCCATGTATTCAATTAGTACATTAGTGTGCACAGGCACACTCAGCTTTTACTTGGGGGCTGGGGTTCTGAGTTCAGGTCCTCACACTTGTCAGCAAGCACTTTTACCAACAGAACCCTCTCACCAGCCCCCAAGAAGTTTCAGACAGAAATGGCTGAAGGAGGCAGAAAGAAACATTTTCAAAGCAGAGTGAAGCTGGATGTGGTGGCACATGTCTATAATCCTAGCACTTGGAAGTTGGAGGCGGGAGAATCCAGAGTTTAAGGTCACCCTTAGCTACATAGTGAGTCTGAGGTCAGACAGGCCTGCAAGAGAGCCTATCTCCAAAAAACAAAACCAAAGCAGATCTGTTATTTCAAAGTTACTTCCTTTGTAAGGTGGGGATGAGAGAGAGAGAGTAGAAAAAGAAGAGGTTGACTAACATCTGCTTTCCTTTTTGTGTGAGTCTGACTGCTGTCTGTTCAATCCTGATTTCTTGGAATGTCAGATCAACAGCTTAGTTCTGTAAACATGAAAACTTTAGCGCAAGTGACTCCGTGGTTCTTTTTGGTTTTTTTTTTTTTTTTTTTTTTTTGGTTTGTTTTGAGGTAGGGGTCTCATTCTAGCTCAGGCTGACCTGGAATTCATTATGTAGTTTTAGGTTGGCCTTAAACACACAGCCTCCTACTTCAGCTTCCTGAGTGCCACACCTAACTTCATTTGGTCTTTTTTTGTTTGTTTGTTTGTTCGTTTTTTTGGAGATAGGTTCTCACTCTGGCTCAGGCTGTCCTGGAATTCACTATGTAGTCTCAGGGTGGTCTCAAACTCTTGGAGATCCTGCTACCTCTGCTTCCCAGGTGGTGGGATTAAAGGTGTGTGCCACTGTGCCTGGCTCTCCATTAAGTTTTTGATCCTCCCTATTGGAGCCTAATGCGGGAGCTAAATCCAAAACCATAAGGGCCAGAGAGATGGTTCATGAGCTAAGTCATTTGCCTGCAAAGCCTAACAACTTGGGTGCTATTTCTCAGTTCCCATGTAAAGCCAGATGCACAGTGGTGCATGTCTGGAGTTTATTCTTTCTCTTGTGTCTCTTCTCTCTATGTTTCTCTGCTTGCAAATAAATAATTTTTAAAAAAAAAGATGTTTAAAAAGTTTTTTTTTTTTTTTTTTTTTTTTAAATCTTATAGAAATATGTTACCACACTCAGTCCAAAGGCAAGATCTTCAAAAGCTCCAGGAAAATTTGAGCACAGTGGCAAAGCAGAGTAAATCTGGCCAACTGATGTCTCAGCCTCGGACATAATTCAGCTAGGTGTGGTGGCTCAAGCCTATAATTTCAGCATTTTAGGAAGCTGCTCCAAATTCAAGGTCACCCTGGGTTGTAGAGTGTGAGAGTCTGTCTCAAACATATTGGAAAGTACATTATCCACACTCACACTTTGAAGTCAAACTTGCCGTAACTCAGCACTCAGAAGACTGGTTGAAGGCCATCCTAAGCTAGATAAGGAAGATTTTGTTTCCAAAAGCAAAGACAGCAAGAAAAAAAGGGTTTCCAAGTTGCTCAGTAGTCTCAGGGTGGCCTTGAGCTCCTGGTGATCCTCCTGGGATTTGAGGCATGTTGAGATTAAGGGCATGCACCACCAGCCTCAGCAGTTGCTTCTTTTAATTAGCTTTTTGAGATGGCTTTGGTCTATCCCTGACAAGTCTGGAATTCAACATTTAGACCAAAGGCTCTGAAGTGGAGGCAGTTCTTTAGCCTCTGCCTCTGAAGTGCTGGTATCTGCACAGATTGAGCCACCTTGCCTGGCAATGTATATGTTTGTTTGTTTGTGTGTGTGTGTGTGTGTGTGTGCGTGTGTGCGTCTTGCGTGTGTGTGTGTGTGTGTGTGTGTGTGTGTATGGGTTTGTTTGTTTGTTTTTGAAGTAGGGTCTCACTCCAGCCCAAGCTGACCTGAAACTCTATAGTTCCAGGCTGGCCTTGAACTCATTCACAGCCATCCTACTCAGCCTCCTGAGTGCTGGGATTAAAAGTGTATGCCACAACCTGAGACCAGGTTAACCTTATGTGGAGGCACTCCTAACACTGCACCACTGGGGTACACTTTAAATTGTTTTAAGATTGCTTTTTTTTTTTCTTTTTTGATTTTTGGAAGTAGGATCATGCTGACCTGGCATTCACTATATAGTCTCAGGGTAGCCCCGAACTCACAGCCATCCTATCTCAGCTTCCCAAGTACTGGGATTAAAGGCATGTGCCGCCATGCCTAGCAGTCACCTTAATGTTTTAATAAGCTTCCAAACTTCATTATTTTGCTCTCCCTCAAGTGCACCTGGAGATTTTTTTACGTGAATAAAGGCTATGGGGGTTCATCCAATGTCTAAAGATCAGCTAACAACCAGATTCCCAGTGCATTATTTGGTATAAATAGTGTCAGCATTTCTTAAAGTCCTCTCACTTGCCTGGTAAGTGAAGCAGATGAGAGGCCTATTTCCCATGACCACAGGTTTGCCTTTCTGTGTAGAATAGATGTGTATTTGAATGTGTTCTTTCTACACACACCACATGTGCTGTAGTTGGACAATGATTATACTGCAGAATGATGAACAGTAGGGTGGACTAGAAAACTCTGGTACATGTAAGAGCACAGGGAACCAAGTACATCTTTTAGAAATAGTTCTGCATGGGCTAGGGATGTGGCTGTTAGAGTACTTGCCTAGCATTCACAAAGCCTTGGATTCCACGCTCAGCATCACATAAGCCATGTGTAGTGGTACATGCCTCTAATTTCAGCGTTATGGAGGTACAGGCCAGAGGGTCAGAAATTCAAGGTCATCCTAGGCCACACAGTGATTGTGAGGCCAGTCTGGGCTACATGAGATTCTGTCTATAATTAAACAATGGCAAGAATGCCAGGTGTGGTGGTGCACCCAGGAGTGTGATGCAGGAAGATCAGAAGTTCAAGGCCAACCTAATTACATGAGACCAATTACAAGAACCAAAAAGGGCCGGGCATGGTGGCACACACACCTTTAATCCAGCACTCAGGAGGCAGAGGTAGGAGGATTGCCATGAGTTCGAGGCCACCCTGAGATTACATAGTGAATTCCAGGTCAGCCTGAGCTAGAGTGAGACTCTACCTTGAAAAACCAAAAAAAAAAAAAAAAAATGTCATGGAAGCCACTCTAAACATTTCCCTGCTTTAAAGCTACAAAGTTCTAGTCCAGCCTAGGCTAAATAGTGAGGCTCTGTCTTACTAAAGGACCTTTGGTTGGATTCCTAGCTCATAAAAATAAACCACATACATATGTAATACATATATACATATATAGTACAAAATATGAAATTGCAAAAGGCTATGAAATTGAGCCTTAAACACTAGCAACCTGGGGATGGAATTACAACCCAGTGGTAAAGCGCTTGCTTAGCATGCTCTCACGGTTTTGAACCCTAGTACCACTTAGAGAGAGAGAGCGGAGAGAGAGAAAGCAGGAAACACTAGCATCCTTTCTTCTCCATGCATATCAGGGAATCTCCATTTCTAGAAGAAACCACTTAAAGATTTCAGACACTGGTCATGTCTCGGCCATTTTGTTAGACAGTAGGGGATATAGAATGATGACAGTTCCTACCCCCACCCCAAGATGCCTGAAGTTCTGGTTTTCATTTTTGTTATTTGAGACAGGCTGACCACTTCTGGCACTCCTACCACCACCTCCTAAATGCTGAGATTAGTTTTTTTTTTTCCAACCATACCCGAGTAGAAAATTCTTTTTTTAAAAAATAATTGCTATGATGATGGATTCCAAAACCATTCAGAGTTTCCACCAGAAATACTGTGTTTGCCAGTTCCTTCCTTGGATGTCTGAGAGGGAAAAAAAAAAGAAGAAGAAGAAAGAAAGAAAGAAAAAAGAAAGGAAAGAAAGAAAAAAGAAAAGAAATATTTATTTAATTATTTATTTATGATAGAGAAAAGATGCCAGGCCTTCTGCTACTGCAAACGAACTCCAGACACATGCACCACTTTGTGTGTCTGACTTCATGTGAACACTGGGGAATCAAACTTCGGCCATCAGGCATTGCAAGCTCCTTTAACCACTGAGCCATCTTCCAACTGACATATGCACCACTTTGTTCAACTGGCTTTAAAATCCACATTTTAAGGAAAGCCTCTGCTTTTATATGAAATCCTATAGCACTTTTTCTTTTTCTTTTTCTTTTGTGGGTGGAGGGGTGAAGCTATATAAGCCTATACTGGCCCCAAACAAGCCGCAAGGCTGAGGCTGAGCATGAATTCCTCTTCCTCTAGCAGCTGCCTCCCAAGGGCTGGGATCAGAGGTCTGTGCCACCACAGCTAGCAAATTTCTTTTGTTTGTTGTTAAACAATCATCTGTTTTCTATTACCATTGTTTTGATTTAGCAGCTTTTACACAGCCAGGTGCAATGGCATAGGCCTGTAATCCTAGTTACTTAGGAGGCTGAGGCAGGAGAATGCTGAGGGAGAGACCAGCTGGAGCAGTTCAGCAATAGCAGGTCTCAAGGGGGTGGGACAGGGCAGTGGGTATATCTCAGTGGTAGAGCTCTCACCTGACATGCTCAAGGTCCTGGGTTCAGTTGCCAGCAACATACACCCATACTCTCTGCATATTCTCAGTGACCACATAACCCAATATCTCTGCTCTCATTTTTTGTTTTTTTTTTTTTTGGTTTTTCGAGGTAGGGTCTCACTCTGGCCCAGGCTGACCTGGAATTCACTATGTAGTCTCAGGGTGGCCTTGAACTCACGGCGATCCTCCTACCTCTGCCTCCCAAGTGCTGGGATTAAAGATGTGCGCCACCACGCCCGGCTTCTGCTCTCATTTTGTGTACTGGTCTTCAACCACGTCAGGGAAGTCCTGGTGAAGGTTCCAGGCAAAAGCTATTCCTTTATCTTATTTTGAGAACATTGCTCAACCTCTTCTTCACCTGCCTATGGTGCTAGCTCTCTGCCCACACATTGCCTTTTCTAAAAATTCCAAACTTAAGCTTGCAACATGCCAAAACATCTGTGCTTTGTACTTGGAGGGAGAGCAAAATAATGAAGTTTGGAAGCTTATTAAAATCTTAAAGCGAGTTCTCTCTATAAACAGTGTACCCTGACGGTGTAGAAGCATGTTTATAGTCTTTATTGGCTCCATGGTTCTGCTTTTACCTTTGCTCGTCTGGAAAAATATAACTGAGCTTTTGACAGGCCAGAATCTGCAGCTGGCAATTTTCAGAGCTGGACAGAGACGCGGAACAAACAGGACAGCAACACGGCTTCAGGAAGATTGCAAAGAGATTGGCAGGAAAGAGCGAACTCAGAGAAGGGTTTTACATTTGCATCTTGGTCTTCACAAGTACTAAAGATTTAACTTAGATTTTTTTTCCTGGTCTCCAGATGTTTCTTGCAAGTGACCCATTGCTTACTTGGGCTATGACATGTAGCAAAACTTCAGTGCCCACACGCTTTCCTGTTGCATAGAAACAGTCGCAGGAAGCAGCCAGCCACCTTAGAAGACCTCAGTCTTACTTAATGCACTGAGCGCTCTGCCCTGCCCGTCCTCAGTCACAAAACAAGCCAGTTCTGGCCTTACTGTTGCATCCTGTCAGGTTACTTTTTATTACGCTGACCATCAGATCTAGAAGAAACTCTGTAAGAGAGGTTTTAAGTGCCATGGCAGCAGAAATCAATAGGAATATTTGGTTTTAAAAATAAGTAAAGAGCTAGGCAGTGACTTGACACCTATAATCACAGCAGTTGGGAGGCTGAGGTAGGAGGATCTCCAAAGCCAGTCTACTCTACAAAAAGTTCCAGGTCAGCCTGGGCTACAGTGAGACCCTGCCTTAATAAAACAAAACAACAAAATATAGAGACCTGGCAAGTGTGACACACCTAGAGTCCCAGACTGCAAATTCTACAACAGGCAAGGATACATAGCAAGACCCTGTATCAAAAACAAAACCAGCTGGGCGTGGTGGGCACGCCTTTAATCCCAGCAATCAGGAGGCAGAGGTAGGAGGATCGCTGAGAGTTCAGGGCCACCCTGAGACTACATAGTGAATTCCAGGTCAGCCTGAGCCAGAGTGAGACCCTACCTCGAAACAAACAAACAAACACAAAAAAAAAAACAGGCCAGGCCTGGTGGCACACACCTTTAATCCCAGTACTTGGGAGGCAGAGGTAGGAGCATCACTCTAGTCAGCCTGGAACTACAGAGTGAGTTCCAGGTCAGCCTGTGCTAGAGTGAGATCCTACCTTGCAAACAACAAACAAACAAAAAATACCTGTTGTGTTATATTCTGTAAATTTGAATTAACTGATAATTTTATAATTCATGAGTACAAATAAAGGCAGCTGATATAATAAAATGGAGGAGGCTGTCTTTGAACTCAAAGTTCTGAGTCACATATTTACTCTCATTAGCCTGACCACTGAGATGTTTTCTGATTCGAGACAGTTTAGTTCCGTTGTGTGTGTGTGTGTGTGTTTTAATCTTTTTGTGATTTTCCCACCCCTGGTGGGCTTATGCTTACTAGCTAGGCAAGCCCTCATCCATTAAGCTAAATCCCCATCCCCTTGAGACAGTTTAGAAAGACACATACACTATCTTCACATACGTTGCTCATTATTGAAGTTCCTTTTTCAAAAAAAAAAAATCTTGATAACTTTAACATATAAACATACTGTAAACTGGTCGGTTGTAACTGGGTCATCCTTACGCCTCCCCTCCCCTCTTCAATGGGCATTGCTAGTCTGTGCTGGTCCTTTGGTCTGGTGCATTTGTTTGTTTGCTTTTTGTGTTTTTCACGGGAGGGTTTCACTCAACCCATGCTCATCTGTAACCCTAGGCTGGCCTCAAACTCAGTGATCCTCTATGCCTGGCTCTGGGTGTTTTTTTAATTTAATTTTAATTTTTTATTTTCTTATTTATTGGAAGAGAGAGAGAGAGAGGCAAATATATATAGAGAGAATGAGTGCACCAGGATCTCTAGCCACTGCAAAGGAACTCCAGATGCATGCACCATCTTGTGCATCTGGCTTACGTGGGTTCTGGGGAATTGAACTTAGATCCTTTGGCTTTCTAGGCAAGCACCTTAAGAGCTAAGCCATTTTTCTAGCCCTGGTTTTGTTTGATTTTTAATTTTTAAAGTTTTATTTATTTATTTGAGATCATCAGAGAGAGAGATAGACAGAAAAAAATGGGTACTCCAGGGCCCCTAGCCACTGCAAATTAAATCCAGATGCACTCACCACCATGTGCATTTGGCTTACATGGATTATGGGGCATTGAACCTGGTTCCTTAGCCTTCGCAGGCAAACTGCAGCCTCGTTTTGATACAGACTCTCACCATGTAGCCCCAGCTGACCTTGAGCTTGTGATCTTCCTGCGTCAACCTCTATAATATTAGGATTACCAGCATGCTCCACCATGTTGCCTTCCTGGATTTTTAATTCTATAATTTGTCTTGTGACTCTGAATCTCTAAGTGGAGTTAAAATAGGCTAAATCTAAAGGCTTTATCAAATTCCTCTACTTTTTTTTTTTTTTTTCCCAAGGTAAGGTCTCACTCTAGCTCAGGCTGACTTGGAATTCACTCTGTAGTCTCAGGGTGGCCTTGAACTCTTGGCAATCCTCCTACCTCTGCCTCCCGAGTGCTGGGATTAAAGGCGTGCGCCACCATGCCCGGTTTCCTCTCCTTTTTAAAATTCATATTTGGCAGTGTTTTGGTTACATTCTGTTCACTGATTTTTGGATTCAAACACTTCTCTTTACCACGTATGTATATATACTTTGACACCTTACATCTTACTCCTCAAGATATTAACCTTTTATCAAGTAGGTACCAAGTGAAATATTTCAGTAGGAGCTCTGGAATAATCTAGCCAATCCTTAACCTTTGTAATTAAAGTGTGCTGTTGGGATCCATGAAAAAATTTGTTTAATTTTTATCTGCTCAGGTCCTCACTTGTCTGGAGGACTTGAAGCATTTCATAATTAAAGAGTTTGAGATCTGCAGGTGATGGTTATCTAAGACTCCAAACATCACAAATGTGGGAACAGGACCGAAGGTGCCATTTGGCATTAGACCAATGATTTTTTTTAAGTCAGCATTATAGCCAAGATTAAACTTTCAACTGATAATTCTGCTTGATAATAAGCTATTCTGTGTGGGAAAAAGAACCAAAGAAGCTACACCGTTAGGAAGGCACAGGCGCACTTCTACCTGTAGGCAGCATTCAGAAGTAAAGGCAGGAGGATGACGAGTTCAGGACTTCAGCTACATAGCAAGTTCAAGGCCAACTTGGGCTTTATGAGACACTGTCTCATTTTTAAAAAGGGGTGAGGGGGCTGGAGAGATGGCTTAGGGTTAAGCGCTTGCCTGTGAAACCTAAGGAACCAGGTTCGAGGCTCATTTCCCCAGTACCCACATAAGCCAGATGCACAAGGTGGCACAGGCATCTGGAGTTCATTTGCAGTGGCTGGAGGCCCTGGTGTGCCCATTCTCTTTCTCTCTCTGTCTGTCTGTCGCTCTCAAATAAATAAATAAATAAATAAATAAATAAATAAATAAAGTCCAGTCATAACACGTTACAAATAGCCAAATTAGAGAAAAATTTCAGAAGAGGAATCTGTTCATACATAACCCTAATGTCGTAAGAAGAAAAAGGTTGTTCTGAAAGAAAAGTGTAGCCAGCCACCTATCAAATCAAAGGAATTTATAACTCCTTTTGTTTGTTTACAAGCAGCATATTTGTTTTGGAAGTAAGTCAGATCAGTGCCAGCAAAAATGTAGAGAAGGTTTAGGTCAGTGACAGTGGGTGCTGGCCTGGTGTCCATCTCATCATGGTGAGACTGTTTGAATTTGTTTGTCCTCACATCTAGTGCAGGGCTGCGCATAAGAGTGACCAAGGTCACCCAATGATAAGTTCAGTTTTTCGTCAGCATCTTGTTTTCCATTAAAATATTTGTGATCAACTCTGTTTGTAACTAGATGGAAGATGACCTTTAAGAAGGGGTAATGTTTTAAAAGCCACATTACAATAAGGCTGAAAATGTTTGCAAGAATTAAAAACACGGATATCTTCAGATTTTCAAAATATCCAAGGACTTCTGGGGAATTTCCAGCATTTGCATGACTTACTGTGTTGTCTCTTGAATAGCTCATCACACTGAAATACTCAGTAATGGGAGAGATGATATTTCAAATAAACATGATGTAAGTAGAATCAGAAGAGAAATTTGCAAGGAAGAAGTTGTTTCCATGTTCAACTGGACTTAGTTTTGTGTCTCTCCTCACACACTAAAAGGTGGCATTTTAAACAAGTCTTGCCTTTTGTTGTTATTTTTAGTATCTCCTATCTCCCTCCCCTCCAACCACCATAAACACAACCATATGTCAGGGCAAAGCTTTGTGGATGGTTTTGGTTCTGGTGTTCTTATTTTTGTTTTTACCATTTGTTACCATCTAAAGCGCATAACATGTAGTTTTCAGCAATGATCAGATTTTGCATAATTTTCATTGTTTATGGGCTATTGGGGACCAGAGTTACCCTCCTTTCAGCTTTTCAAATCCATAATGTCAAACATGAATCTGTTGAAAGTCTATTTTGGATTTCCTTCCCTTCCTTCCTTCCTTCCTTCCTTCCTTCCTTCCTTCCTTCCTTCCTTCCCTTCCTTCTTTCTTTCCTTCCTTCCTTCCTTCCTTCCTTCCTTCCTTCCTTCCTTCCTTCCTTCCTTCTTCCTTCCTTCCTTTCTTTCTTTCTTTCTTTCTTTCTTTCTTTCTTTCTTTCTTTCTTTCTTTCTTTCTTTCTTTCTTTCTTTCTCAAAAAATATTGAGGCTTGATTCCCTAGAAAGTATTCATCATTGGTTCCGTGTGTGATCTTGAGCAAGATGCACAGCCTTTGAGCCTCAGTAATCCTCAATTATAAGCAAAAATAAACTCATTCCTGCAAATTTTTGTGGTGGTTAAATGAGGCATGAGTGACGACCATACTTGTGACATCCAGACATGGTGCACACCTGGGATCTCAGCAGTTGGAAGGCCAAGTCAGGAGGATGGTTGTGAGTTTAAGTATAACCTGGGCTACATAGTGAAACCCTGTTTCAAAAACAAACAAAAAACAAACAAATAAACAAACAAACAAACAAAGAACAGGGATATGGGTATAGCTCAGTTGGAAGAGGGCTTGCCTAGCATGCACAAAACCCTGGGTTTTGATCCCCAGCACCACATAAACTGAGTGTGGTGGTGCAAACCTGTAATCCCAGTATTGGGGAGGTGGAGGCAGAAGTATCCAAAGTTCAAGCTCATCCTTAGCTGCGAAGTGAGTTCAAGGCTGCCTTGGGTTACTTGAGACCTTGTCTCAAGAAAAAAAAAATTGAGAGATAGAAAGGGAGGAGTATGCTTACATTAAGTTCTTGATAAATGGGAGGCTGTAAGTAATGGTTACAATTTCTCTCAAGAGAAATGAACAAAAGGACCATCAGCTGCCAGGAACAAAATCCAGTAAACATCAAGTTCCGAATGTCAAAACATTATCTCTGTGTTCTCTGCTTCCACAAAAGTTTTAGCAAGGAAAACAAGGACCTGTCAGTTTTCAAAATCACAAGGTCACAGAATTACAAACTTTAGAGTCTTGCATACTTAGGGAAGGAACACTGTAAATTCAGTGCTTATGATAGATAGCACTGAGAATAAGCCGCTGTCACAATCTGAGAGTAAATGAATAAATGTTAACGTATAAGAAAGGTCAGGCTGGAGAAGAAGGGCATGGTGGCTCATGCCTTTAATTCCAGCCCTCCAGGAGCAGAAGGATTGCCTTGAGTTCAAAAGCAACCTAGGCTACGAAGTGAGTTCTCAGACAGGCTTGGCATTGTAGCATATCCTTGTCGTCTTGGAAAACTGTGTCAAAAGAAACAGTCCCTTGAGCCCAGGAGCTCAAGATCAGCCTGGGCAACATAGTGAGACTGCTCCCCACCACCCCCTTCTAAAATAAAGAAACCAAGAGTTTGGATAACTTCAAATTAGAGCTGTCATAGAGGGACAGTCTCAAACTACTGTACATATGCAACGCTCCTGTGTCATAGAGAAACAGTGAGAGAATGAATGGGCACACCAGGGTCTCCTGCCACTGTAGGCAGATACATGCACCACTTTGTGCATCTGGCTCTATGCAGGTACTGAAGAATTGAACCCAAGGCACCATTCTTTGCATGCCAGTGTCTTTAACCATTAAGCCATCTCTCCAGCCCCAACCCTCTATTTTTAATGAGACAGTGTAGTCCAGAGTCCCGCTTCCCTCTCCTAAGTTCTGAGTTCACTGATATATGTACACCACTACATTAAGCTATGTGCATTTGCAGTATTTTAATTTTTTTTCAAGGTAGGGTCTCACTCTAGCCCCCATACTGGGCTTTTCTTTTTATGTACTTTTAAATTTTATTTTATTTATTTATTTGAGTGAGAGAGAATAAGAATGGGTGCAGCAGAGCCTTCAGCCACTGCAAACAAACTCCAGGTGTATGCACTGTCCTGTGCATCTGGCTTATGTGGTTCCTTTGGAATCGAACCTGGGTACTTTGGCTTTGCAGGCAAGCACCTTACCCCTTAAGCCATCTCTCCAGCCCATCTATCTATCTATATATGTATATCTATCTAGCTATCTATTTATATTTATATTTTAATATATTTACCTTGTATTTAGAGACATTAGGTCTGCCTTCCAGAAATAGGTCTTCCCTTGGTAAATTGACATTTGACCTGCAAACATTTGACACACATCCTGGGTAACAGGGATTTGCTAAGAAGAGACAGTAGTGTGGCGTGATCTCCAGGTGACAAAGCCAACTGCAGGGAGTGAGCAGCCCCACATCAAAGAGAGGCACAGCTGTAAGTTCTCCTTCCTCCATCTGGCTCATCCTTCCTTTCATTCTTTATTCCTTCCTGCTTTTTCTTATTCTATTTTACTTCCTCTTCCCTCTTCTCCTCCTCTTCCCTCTTTCCCCATTTCCACATCCTTTTCTTTTTCTTTTCTTTTCTCTTCTCTTTCTCCCCCTCCCTTTTCTTTCTTCTTCCTTCCTTCCTTCCTTCCTTCCTTCCTTCCTTCCTTCCTTCCTTCCTCCCTCCCTCCCTCCCTCCCTCCCTCCTTCCCTCTTTCTTTCTTTCTTTCTTTCTTTCTTTCTTTCTTTCTTTCTTTCTTTCTTTCTTCCTTTCTTCCTTTCTTCCTTTCTTCCTTTCTTCCTTTCTTCCTTTCTTGTTTTGTTTTTCAAGGTAGGGTCTCACTCTAGCCCAGGCTGACCTGGAATTCACTCTGTATTCTCAGGGTGGCCTCAAACTCACGGCGATCCTCCTACCTCTGCCTTCAGAGTGCTGTAATTAAAGGTGTGCACCACCATGCCCAGCTTGTTTTTGTTTTTGTTTGTTTGTTTTGGGGGGGCCGAGTCCATGTAGCCCTTGAACTCACAATCCTCCTGCCTTTACCTCCAAGTGCTGAGATGATGGGCATGAACCACCATGCCCAGCAAACCTACCTCATTTAAATGTCACATAATCTTCCACATAGTGAATATTATGTTCCACAAGGAATTATTCCTTTGTTGTGTGACATTTCATTCTCCCCTAATTTATCATTGCCATAAACAAACTGCAGTCCCAGTACAGTATCTCAGCAATGCATTTAAAGTTAAAACAAGGGGCTGAAGAGATGGCTTAGCAGTTGAGGTGCTTGCCTGCAAAACCTAACAACCCATGTTCGATTCCCCAGTCCCCAAATAGGGCCAGATGCACAAAATGGCGCATACATCTGGAGTTTGTTTGCTTGCAGTGGTTGAAGGCCCTGGCATGCCCATTCTCTCTCTCTGTCTCTCTTCTCTCTATCTCTCTGCTTGTATATAAATAAATTAATTAATTAAAAAATTAAAACAAAAAAATTCGGACTGGAGAGATGGCTCAGAAGTTAAAGGTGCTTGCTTACAAAGCTTGACAACCTGGGTTCAATTCCCCAGTACACATGAAAAGCATGCATCTGGAGACAGTTGGCAGTGGTAGGAGGCCCTGGTGTGCCCATTCACTCTCTCTCTCTGCTTGAAAAGAAATTTTTTAAAAGTTAAAAAAGTTATCTAATTTCAGCTGGGCATGGTAGCACATGCCTTTAATCCCAGCACTTGGGAGGCAGAGGTAGGAGGATTGCCGTGAGTTCAAGGCCACCCTGAGCCTACATAGTGAATTCCAGGTCAACCTGAGCTAGAGTGAGACCCTACCTTGAAAAATCACACACACACAAAGTTATCTATTTTCAAGCAGAGAGACAGAATGGGGATGCCAGGAACTCTTGCCACTGCAAATGCATGGCAGATGCATATGCCACTTTGTGCATCTGGCTTTTTGTTGGTACTGGGGAATCACACCCAGTCCATCAGGCTTTGCAAGCAAGCACCTTAACCACTAAGACATCTCTTCAATCCTTAAAAAAAAAAAATTAAGACAAGAGGGCTGGAGAGATGCCTTAGCAGCTAAGGTGCTTGCCTGTGAAGCCTAAGGACCCAGATTTGACTCCCCAGTGCCCACGTAAGCCAGATGGCACTGGTGTGCCCATTCTCTCTCTCTCTCAAGTAAGTAAATAAATAGATAAAATATTTAAAAATTAATACAAGAAACTAGATAGTTGCATGTCTTTTTTCTCTATATGACCTATAGTAAATGTTTCATTTACACACTCCACATGGTCATGAGGGTATTTCATATGATTGACAATTTTTTAAAAAAATTATTTTTGTTTTGTTTATTTATTTATTACAGACAGAGAGTGAGAAAGACAGAAAGGGAGAGTGAGAATGGGTGCACCAGGGCATGTAGCCACTGCAAACGAACTCCAGACGCATGTGCCCCTTGTGCATCTGGCTTACGTAGGACCTGGAGAATTGAACCAGGGTCCTTAGGCTTCGCAGGTATGTGCCTTAACCACTAAGCTATCTCTTGAGCCCAGTAATTGACAATTCTGTTTGGCTCAGGATAGGAAAGTCTTCGGCATGAATAATACAAAGTCTTATCTTTCATAGTCTGTGGGAAGATTTAGAACATTTTAGAGCTTTCTAATTTGTCTGCACTCAGCAATTCTTTCTCACTTTTGCCTAGCTAGCTATTTATTCCAAAGAGTTGTAATTAGAGGACAAGATGAATTTCATCATGACAAGCTATCAGTAAGAGGATCAAGAATTGCCCAACTTCTCTGCTGTGCTTTCCTAACACACACTAGCAGTCCTCATCACAGTGTGTGTCGCTTTCCTACAAAATGATTTACTTGTTTATTTATTTATTTATTGGTTAGTTGAGGTAGGGTCTCACTGTAGCTTAGGCTGACCTAGAATTCACTATGTAGTTTCAGGGTGGCCTTGAACTCACAGTGATCCTCCTACCTCTGCCTCCTGAGTGCTGGGATTAAAGATGTGCACCACCGTGCCCGGCTATATATATATAGTTTGTTGTTGTTTTTTTTTAAGATAGAGTCTCATTCTAGTCCAGGCCGACCTGGAATTCATCATGTTGTCTCAGGTGAGCTTCGAACTCACAATCCTCCTACCTCTGTCTCCCAAATACTGGAATTAAAGGAGTGCATTACCATGCCTAGCTAATATTTTTAAATCTATAAAAAAAATTGCTAAAATGTTAAAATATTACTGTTTTATAGGGTAATCTATATTCTTCAGGTTTTTTTGTTTGTTTGCTTGTTTTCAAGGTATGGTCTCACTCTAGTTCAGGCTGACCTGGAATTCACTATGTCATCTTAGGGTGGCCTCAAACTCACAGTGATCCTTCTACCTCTACATCCCGAGTGCTGGGATTAAGGCGTGTATTACCACACCCGGCTCTTCAGGGTTTTTTTTAGAGTAGTCTTATAAGTGTTTTTGTTTGTTTTTGTTGAGGTAGGGCCTCTCACTATGTAGACCAGGCTGGCCTTGAACTTGTGGTGATCCACTTGTCTTAGCTTCCTGAAGGCTTGAGATTATAGGTATGAGTCACTATGCCTGGTGTGGCGGTTTGATTCAGGGGTTCCCCATAAACTTAGGTGTTCTGAATGCTAGGTTTCCAGCTGATGGAGATTTGGGAATTAACCCAAATTAACCCCCTGGAGGTAGTGTATTGTTGGGGGCGGGTTGATGGATATTGTAGCCAGTTTCCTCTTGCCAGTGTTTGGCACACTCTCCTGCTGCTGTTGTCCACCTGATGTTGCCCAGGAGGTGATGTCTACCCTCTGTGCATGCCATCATTTCCCCTGCCATCATGGAGCTTCCCCTCAAGTCTGTAAGCTAAAATAAACCCCTTTTTTCCCACAAGCTGCTCTTGGTCAGGTGTTTTCTGCCAGCAATGTGAACCTGACTGCAACACCTGGATTACATCTTGTTTTTTTTTTTTTATTTTTATTTATTTATTTTTTTTTTGAGGTCGGGTCTCACTCTAATATAGGCTTACCTGGAACTCACTCCATAGTTCCAAGCTGGCCTCAAACCTACCTCACTCTTGCAAAAACTGGGATTACAGGGCCTCCTGCACTGCAACCAAACGCCAGATGCATTCATGACTCAGTGCATCTGGCTTTATCAAACCAGGGCCATCAGACTTTGCAAGTGCCCTTAACCTCTGAGCCATCTCTCTGGCCTGACCCTGTCTTAAGGGGGAAAAAACAAAAGCTAGATGTGGTAGCTGATACCTATAATCCTCGTACTTGGGAGGCAGAGGTAGGAGGACTGCTATGATTTCCAGGTCATCCTGGGCTAACGTGAGACCCTACTGCAAAAAAAGAAAAAAGTGGTTGGAAGGATGACTCTGCGGTAAGGCACTTGTCTGCAAAGACTAACGACCCTGGTTGGAGTCCCCAATATCCATGTGAAGCCAGATGTACAGAATGGTACATGCATCTGGAATACATTTGCAAGCGCTGGAGGCCCTGGAGTGCCCATTCTCTCTCCCCTCTCTTTCTCCTTGCAAATAAATAAATGAATAAATAAATAAATAAAATTTAAAAAGATTGGGATGTAGAGGTGCAAGCCTTTGGTCCTAGCACTTGGAAGGCAGAGGTAAGAGGATTGCCATGGATTTAAGATCAGCCTGAACTATAGAGTGAGCTCTAGGTTAGTGTAGCAGACAGCTTCAGGTTCACCGAGATGAACTTCCAGACCAGGCACAGATATGGAGGAAGAGATTTTTATTGAAGCTTACAGATCCAGGGGAAGTTCCATAATGGCAGAAGAAGCTGGACTGCTTTCATAGGACCAAACACAGAGAGCAAAGCCAAAAGCCAAAAGCCACACAGCACAGCACACCTCAGGAACTCCAGCTAGGCACACTTTGCATATCTTTAGATTGAAATCCTAAACCCACCACCACACTTTAAGATCTGCCCAGTGACACTGCCTCCAGCCAAGTGGCTACAGATGGAAACTATAAACTAATAAAACAGTGACTATATTGAGGGTCCATCAATTCAAACTACCACAGTTAGCATGGGCTAAAGTGAGACTCTACCATAAAATAACCCAAAAATTAATAATAACTAGGGCTAGACAGATGCTCAGTGGTTAAAGGTGCTTGTTTGCAAAGCCTGTCAACCTGGGTTCAAATTCCCAGTACCCACGTAAAGCCTGATACACAAAATGGCACATGTGTCTGGAATTTCTTTGCAGTGGCAGTAGGCCCTGGAGTGCCCATACTTTCCTACTCTTCATCCCTCTCATTCCCTTTCTCCTCTCTTTGTTCATAAATAAATAATTTTTTAAAGTAATTATATAAAAATATAATATAGGGATATAATATAGTGATGACTCAAAGATTAAAAGTGCTTGCTTGCAAAGCATGATGGCTGGGGTTCAGTTTTCCAGTACCCACATAAAGCCAGATGCACAAAGTGGCCCATGCATCTGCAGTTCATTTACGATGGCAGGAGGCCCTGGAATGCCCATTCTCCCTCTCTCTGTTTCTCTCTCTCTCACATAAATAAATAAAGTTTTTTTAATATAAAAAATATAGTTGGGCGTGGTGGCACACACCTTTAATCTCAGCTCTGAGGAGGCAGAAGTAGGAGGATCACTGAATTCCAGGCCACTGTGAGACTACATAGTGAACTCCACATCAGCATGGGCTAGAGTGAGACCTTACCTCAAAAGCCAGAAAAAAAAAAGTAACAAAAATAAATTTAAAAAGGCAAGCATTCATCCCTTCTGATTAGTTATCTCACCATAAACTAGTTCTCTGCCATCTCTCTCTCTTTTTTTTTTTCCAGGCTGACCTGGAATTCACTATGTAGTCTCAGGGTGGCCTCAAACTCTCAGCAATCATACTACTCTGTCTCCCAAGTACCGGGATTAAAGGTGCATGCCACCACACCTGGCTCCTTTTTTTTAAAAAAATAAAAATATATTTTAATTGATTATTTATTTGAGAGAGAGAGAAAACTGTGTGTGTGTGTGTGTGTGTGTGTGTGTGTGTGTGTGTGTATAGAGAGAGAAGAGGGAGAGAGAGAGAGAAAGCGAGTAGGCATTCCAGGGCCTTTAGCGACTACAAATGAACTCCAGACGCATGTGCTACCTTGTGCATTCGGCTTTATGTGGGTACTGAGGACTCAAACCTGAATCCTTTGGCTTTGCTAGCAAGTACCTTAACTGCTAAGCCATCTCTCCGGCCCCGGGTCACCATTTTTTACTTCACCATTTCTTTTGTTTCTTTCTTTCCTTCTTTCTTTCTTTCTTTCTTTCTTTCTTTCTTTCTTTCTTTCTTTCTTTCTTCTTTCTTTCTTTCTTTCTTTTTCTTTCTTTCTTTCTTTCTTTCTTTCTTTCTTCCTTCCTTCCTTCCTTCCTTTCTTTTTTTTTCTTTTCTTGTTTGTTTGTTTTGTTTTGTTTTTTCAAGGTAGGGTTTCACTCTAGTCTAGACTGACCTGGAATTCACTATGTAGTCTCAGGATGGCCTCAACTCATGGAGATCCTCCCACCTCTGCCTTCCAAATGCTGGGATTAAAGGTGTGCACCACCACGCCTAGCAGGGTTTTTCTTTTTTAGATTTTTTTGAGGTAGCATCTCCTTCTAGCCCATGCTGACCTGGAACTCACTCTATAACTAAGGCTAGCCTCAAACTTACAATAGTGCTCCTTCTTTACCTTCTTCACCTTCAGAGAGCTGGGATTAAAGGCATGAGTCACCATACCCAACTGACTTTGTGTGTGTGTGTGTGTATTTTCTATTAACCAGTAAGGAGATATATAATATTCCTTCTCTCTCTCAACTGCTGAGGGTAAACAAAAAATAAACTCCCCAGCTTCCTTTGCTTTTAGTTGGGTTTAGAAAGCAGGTCACAAAGCTGCAGAATACATCAGTCTCCCACTAACTGCTGTAAATAACACCTCTGAGGCGGGGGTTATGTTGCCTGTTACTTTTCAAGACCTTAAAGAACACTTTTGTCAAAGCTCTGGACTCCTCACTTAGGCCTGCACAAGTGCGTCCAACGTGGACTGAAACAGGACCGATGGTCTCAAGATGAAAATAACTGAGGCATTTTCCAGATCTCTAGGACATCATGACCTTGGGATTATATACACAGCAGCCAGGGTTTCACAAAGCCCTGTTCCAGGCCATCAAAGCAGCACCCAGACAGAAGCTTGTAGTCAAGAGGCTGAGGCAGGAGGAAAGCTTGGTCCATGGCATGACCCTAAGCAAGCAAGCAAGCAAGCAAGCAAGCAAGCAAGCAATCTAGTTGTCTCTCTTTTCCTAACCCTTCTTTCCATGACTTGACTTTCTGGCTGTCTTTAAAAAAACAATATTCACATGTATGTGTTTGGTCTCTTGCTGCTGCAAGTGAATGCCTGTCCAGTGTTACCTGGGTGGTTTGGGAATTGAACCAGGGTCCAGCAGGCTTTGTAAGCAAGCACCTTTAACCCCTGAGCCACCTCCCCAGCCAATGGCTTTCTAAGTAGATATTTTTCCTTGTTTCATCAACATGTCCTCAATTAACTAGGCCACTTTTGAACAGTGAGTAGACTTGGGTTTGTTATCATAGCTCTGTACCTGTCATCCATCCATCCATCCATCCATCCATCCATCCATCCATCCATCATCTATAAATTCAAGAAAGGTTCTGGGGAGATAGGGAAAGATGGCTCCATAGGTAAAGTGATGGTTGTACAAGAGTATGTGAGTTTGGATGCCCAGGGCCCATGGCAAAAAGCTGGAAACAGTAACAGTAGTGAGTGCCTGTGATCCAGGCCCTCCTACAGAAAGACGGAAAGTGGAGACAGGAGAATTCTAGGAGCTCTCCTGTCAACTAGCCTGATACTTGCAGTGGTGAACAACAAGCAACTCTGACTCAAACAGGGTGGAAAATGGGGCCTGATGCTCACTCCGCATTGTCCTCGAACCATCGCACGTGTGCCAAGGCATGTGATGCCCACACTCACGCTTGTAGACCCAGCCACAGACGTGGAGGGTAAAGCCAATAGAGCATGAAATCATACTATGTTCTACCAATTCCTCATGGCTTAGCATAGATTTCCTCATTTGGTTACAATTTCTGTGACACTGAGATCACTGGCTCTCATAATCTGCCATTAAAGTATGTATTTCTTCACTCTTGATGTAGATGTGAAATACTTTCAGATTGTTTTTGTGGGGTGGGGATAGGAGACTGGAGACACAATCTTGCTATGCAGCTCTGGACTAGAACTCACTATGTAGCCCAGAGTTGCCTCAGGACAATCCTGTTTCAGCCTCCTGGGTGTGGGGATTATAGACATGTGCAACCATGCCCAGATTGTTAAATCATACTCCAGTAAGAAACAAATGTACAAATTAGAGTCTAATATGAATGAACATTCTTTTTAAAATATATATTTAGGGGCTGGAGAGATGGCTTAGTGGTTAAGGCGTTTGCCTGCAAAGCCAAAGGATCCTGGTTCGACTCTCCAGGCCCCACGTAAGCCAGATGCACAAGGTGGTGCATGCATCTGGAGTGCGTTTGCAGTGGCTGGAGGCCCTGGCACACCTATTCTTACTCTCTCTCTCTCTCTCTGTCAAATAACTAAATAAATAATAAAATATATTAAATATATATTTTAAAAAATAAAATAATATAATATATATTATTTATTTGTGAGACACAAAGAGGCAGACAGAGAGAGAGAGAAAAAAGTGTGTGTGAGTATGGGCATGCCAGGGCCCCCTCCCACTGCAAATGAACTCCAGATGCATGTGCATCTGTCCATCTTGTGCATCTGGCTTTACATGGGTACTGGAGTATTGAACTCAGGCCATCAGGCTTTGCAAGCAATCAATCACCTTTAACCACTGAGCATCTCTCTCCAGCCCCTTTATCTCCCATTTTTTCTTTTTCTTTTGTTTTCTTTTTTTTTTTTTTATTTTTTTTTTTTTTTTGAGGTAGGGTTGAAAGACTCTGTAGTCTTAGACTGGCCTCAAATTCACAACCTCACAATGATCCTCCTACCTCTGCCTCCCAAGTGCTGAGATTAAAGGCATGCACTACCATGCCCAGCTAAAAATATTTTTATTTACTTATTTGAGAGAGAGGGAGAGAGAGAGAGAGGAGAGAGACCGAATGAGTGCACCAGTGCCTGTTGCCACTGCAAAGGAACTCTAGATGCATGCACCATGTTGTGCATCTCACTTTGCCTGGGTACAGGGGAATTAAACCCAGGTTGACAGGCTTTGTAAGCAAATACCTTCAACTTGAGCCATCTCTCCAGCCACCCCCTTTAAAAATTATTTTAAAAATATATTTATTTATTTGAAAGAGTTTTTAAATATTTTTGTTGAAAGAAATTATATATATATATATTTATGACAGAGAGGGAGAGAAAGAATTGGCACACCAGTATCTCCAGCCACTGCAATAAAACTCCAGACACATGTGTGACCTTGTGCTTATGTCTCACCTTGTACATCTGCCTTATGTGTGTTCTGGGGAGTTGCACCTGGGTCCTTAGGTTTTGCAGGCAAGCGCCCTAACTGCTAAGCCATCTCTCCAGCTCAAATTTTGTCTTTTTTAGAAAAATATTTTTATTTACTTATTTGCATGTAGAAAGAGATAGAAGAAAGAAAGAATGGGTGTTCTAGGGCCTACAGCCACTGCAAACAAACTCCAGATGCATGCACTACTATGTGCATCTGGCTTTATGTGGGTACTGGGGAATCAAACCTGGCTTGTTAGGTTTTGCAGGCAAGTGCCATAACCACTGAGCAATCTCTCCATCCCTCTTTTTTGTTCTTTTTTCTCCTCTTTTTTAGAGTTTTAAAAAAATTTTTATTTACAGCTTTCATAAGTATAGACAATAAACCATGATAATTCCCTCCCCCGCCCCACCTCATGGTTTGAGGTGATCCTCCCACCTCAGCTTCACAAGTACAGGGATTAAAGGTGTGCTTCATCACACCATGAATGCATGGTTTTTGCCTCCTTTTGTTTTCACTGCTTCCAATCACAACTTTCCATCACTTCATCTGATCTGCCTACTTCAGACACGTGCTTACTGACACGAGGAGAGATATAAATCTCATATTTAACTCTCCCAGACCCATAACCAGTCATTTCTTCAAGGGGAACTGGGAATACCATTGCTTTTATTATTATGTATTATTATTATTATTATTATTATTATTATTATTTTGTTGTTGTTATTCTTCCGAGGTAGGGTCTCACTCTAGCTCAGGCTGACCTGGAATTCACTATGTAGTGTCAGGGTGGCCTTGAACTCACGGTGATGCTCCTATCTCTGCCTCCTGAGTGCTGTGATTAAAGGCATGCATCACCACGCCTGGCTGCTTTTTGGCCCTTTAAGTGGACAGAATTAGGAAAGATTTCATATATATATATATATATTATATATATATATGCACACAGACACACACATATATATGAATATATATGTATATATATATGTATATATACACACACACACGCACACACACACGTATGTATGAGTATGGGGGTGGGTGTGTCTGCTGTGTATGTTTGTATGCGTGTTTAATAGTTTTTATCTTTTTTTAAAGATTTTATTTTTATTTATTAGAGACAGAGAGAGAGAGAGAAAGAGAGAGAGGGAGAGTGAGAATGGGTGCACCATGGCCTCTAGCCACTGCAAATGAACTCCAGATGTGTGCATCCCCTTGTGCATCTGGCTTATGTGGAACTTGGAGAATTGAACTGGAGTCCTTAGGCTTTGCAGGCATATGCCTTAACCACGAAGCCATTTTTTTTTTTGAGGTAGGGTCTCACTCCTAGAACACACCCTGTAGTCCATCTGGGCTGGGGCTGGAATTCAATGGTAGAGCACAGCCCTAGGTTACACAAGACCCAGGGTTTGATAACCAGTACTACAAAATTAAGAAAAAAAATGAAAATTTAAGCCAGTCATGGTAGTTTGGTGAGATGGCTCAGAGGGTAGGTGTTCAATTCTCTGGCACCCACATAAAGCCAGATGAAAAATGGCATATGCATCTGTGATCCCAACGTGCCCATGACAGTCGGAAAGCAGAGCCAGGAGAATTTGACAATGGAGGGCCAGCTTGTTTGCAGTTTGTTTGTACTGGCAAGAGACCCTGTCTCAGAGAAGGTGGAGCACAGACATTTAGAAGTTATCCTCTGACATACAAGTATATACCATGGCATATGCATGCATACACACAAATAAATAAACAAATAAAAATCAAGCATAAAAAATAAAAAATAAAATTTTAAAAGAAAAAGTCAGGCATAGTGGCTTATACTTTGAGTTCCAAATACAGGAGGTAGAGGCAGGAGGATCAGAAGTTCAAAGTCATCCTTGGCTTCATCAGATGATAGGTATTTAGGCAGACTTTAGGCACTGAGGTCATAAAAGGGCAGACACAACTTCCTGTT
This sequence comes from Orientallactaga sibirica, assembly GCA_036365145.1. Taxonomy (NCBI): domain Eukaryota; kingdom Metazoa; phylum Chordata; class Mammalia; order Rodentia; family Dipodidae; genus Orientallactaga; species Orientallactaga sibirica. The sequence continues at coordinate 5,565,115 of JAEOAD010000240.1, forward strand.
TCTATGATAGAATGGAAAGCATCACAATTGTTCCTTCATAAAGTTTAAAATACCACATGAAAAGGAGGGTGGACATATCTGGGTTTTTGTTTAGGGAAAGTTCATTTGAGTTTACCTCTGGCCCTAGGTGGGGACATGACTGCCTACTTGACCCCAAATCTAAGATTATGGTCCCTCCCTTAAAAGTTAATCCAACTGAGTGGGCTAAGGAAATGGACTAGTGGTTAAAGAGCTAGAGGGAGTTCAAGTTCAATTCTTAATCCACCCACATAAAGGCAGATGCAAAAAGTACCACCAGTGGGGGCAAGATGCTCTGGCGTGCTTACACACACGCACACACACATGTACACAAACACACACACGATAATTTTAGTTGTTGTTGTTTTAAGGTAGAGTCTCACTCAAGCCCAGGCTGACCTGGAATTTGCAGAGTCGCAAGGTGGCCTTAGTACTCACTGTGATCCTCCTACTTCTGCTTCCCGAGTGCTGGGATTAAAGACGTGAACCACAACACCTGGTTCCTTTCACTATTTCTTAATCCTCTCTGGTCTGTTATTTGAAAGGGCTATTTTATGTTTAATTTCTCACATGCATGTAGAACAGCCCAGCCTTTTACTAGATACCAATTTCCCCTAAATAAACCTCACAAATAATGATTTCTCCCTAAATAAACTCAGTAAGTCATAACTTAGCCTTCTTGCATCTCTCTGATATATTCTTTATTAACAAATAGTAAAGGAACCAAAATTGGGGCTCACAAGTTTGGGGGAATCCCTCTTGTGGTGGTTTGATTCAGATACCCCCATAAACTTATATGTTCTGAGGCAGTATATTGTTGGGGGTGGGTTTATGAGTGTTATGGCCAGTTTCCCCTTGCCAGTGTTTGGCACTCTCTCCTGCTGTTGTTGTCCACCTGATGTTGGCCAGGAGGTGATGTCCACCGTCTGCTTATGCCATTGTTTTCCCTTGGCATCATGGAGCTTCCCCTCAATCTGTAAGTCAAAATAAACCCTTACCTATACAAGCTGCTCTTGGTTGGGTGTTTTCTGCCAGCAACATGAAGCCGACTGCAACACCTCCTAAATTCCAAAATTCTGCATGATTATCACCTCCAAATACTTATTCCTAGTGGTCTACTTACAGATTTCTTCTAAAAATTCCACAGCCTTACAAAACAGTGCACTAGCTGGAAATTGAGTGTTTGAAGCATGAGCCTGTGTGGATGACATGTTTAATTTTTTTTGTTTGTTTTTTGAGGTAGGATCTCACTCTGACCCAGGCTGACCTGGAATTTACTATGCAGTCTGAGGGTAGCCTTGAACTCACAGCAATCCTCCTACTTCTGCCTCTCAAGTGCTGGGATTAAAGGCATGCGCCACCATGCCTGGCTGACATGTTTAAATTTGAAATGACCCTGACAACTTGAACACTTGATTCCCAGCTGCTGGTACTGTTGGGAGGTTGTGAAACCTTGAGGACGGGAGGCAAAGCTGGTGGATGTAGATGAATAGGGAAGTCCTTGAGAGTTGTATCCTGACCCTGCTTCGGGTCCCATCCCTGCCTCTGATCTGCAGCAATGTGGAAAAGCCATGACACATGTTTACTCCAACACCGACAGAACTATCCTAGCTTCCAGGCTTCCCGTCAGGATGGACTGATGCCTCTGAAACCAGGAGCCTTTAAGTTGCTGTATCATGACGATGGAAACAGAAACTAACACAGATTCAAGCCACAACAGTAATCATTGAAAATATAATTGATGGTTTGGGAGGAAGTTCAGGTGGTAAAGTGATTGCCTTGCAAACATGGAGCCTAAGTTTGATTCCTAGAGCCCACGTTAGAAAAGACTGGGTGTGGTGATGCATGCTCGTAATTGCAGTGCTGGGGAAGTGGAGACAGGCAGATCCCTGGGGCTCAGTGGTCAGCCAGTTTAGCCTAGGTCAATGACTCTGTCTCATAAACGATGGGCAGTACCTGAGAAAGAACATCTGAGGTGGTCCTGGTTTCCACACATTCATGGATCTGCACTCACAAAACATGCACATGTACACACACAACTTACAACCGTTTCCCTTTTATATCATTCAGCTGGCCCCGTTCAATTCCCCAGTCCCCAGGAATCCCAAGGTTCAAAACATGGAACATATGTTCATTTGCAATGGCAAGAGGCCCCAGCACACACACACTTTCTTAAAAATAACTTTAAAAAACTATGGGGAGGGGCTGGAGAGATGGCTCAGCGGTTAAGCACTTGCCTGTGAAGCCTAAGGACCCTGGTTCGAGGCTTGATTCTCCAGGACCCACGTAAGCCAGATGTGCAAGGTGGTGCATGCATCTGGAGTTTGTTTGCAGTGGCTGGAGGCCCTGGCATGCCCGTTCTCTTTCTCTACCTTCCTATTTCTGTATCTCTCTCTCTCTCAAATAAATAAATAATAAAATATTTTTTAAAAAACTATGGGGGCTGGGAAATAGCTCAGTGGTTAATGGTGCTTTCTTGCAAAGCCTGCCTGTGTCCAGTTCCCAACCCCAGTACCCACATAAAGCCAGATACAAAAAGTAGCACATGCATCTGGCGTTCATTTGCAGTGACAAGAGGCCCTGGCATGTCCATTCTCTGTTTCTCTTTCTCCTATAATTTGGGGCAATTCTATGATGCAATGTTACATGAGCTCCATGTCCTTGTCATGGACAGACTGAGTACAAGGCCAGCCTGGCCTTGCCTGTGTGTGACCCTGTCTGAACAAATAAGCAAATGCCTTAACCACAGAAGTATCTCTCTAGCACCCTGTCTGAAAAAAACAAAGACAAATAAATAAATAATATTCTGTCTCTGTGAGGGCCTCAGCCACCTGAGTTGGCCTTGAATTATGTGCCTATATTTCCTGAGTAATGGAATTATAGATCTGTGCTACTATAGCCAGTTTATGTGGTTCTGGAGATCCAGTCACATCCCACATCCTATTAAAAATTTTTTTTCAAAAAAAATAACGTTTAAAATATATTTTACTTATTTATTTTTTGAGAGGGAGAGAGAAAAAGGCAGATATAGAAAGTTAGAGAGAATGGGCACACCAGGGCCTCTAGCCATAGCAAATGAACTCCAGACACATGTACCACCTTGTGCATCTGGCCTTATATGGGTACTGGGTAATCAAACCTAGGTCCTTTTGGCTTTGCTAGCAAGTGCCTTAATGACTAAGCCATCTCTTCAGCACAAATTAACTTTTTTTTCTTGGTTTTCCCAAGCAGGGTCTCACTGTAGCCCAGGCTGACTTGGAATTCACTCCGCATTCTCAGAGTGGCCTCAAACTCATGGCAATTCTCCTACCTCTGCCTCCTGAGTGTTGAGATTAAAGGCATGTGCCACCACACTAGGCTTCCAAAATTAACTCTTTTTTTTTGTTGTTGTTTCTTTGAGATAGGGTCTCACTTTAGCTCAGTCTGACCTGGAATTCACTATGTAGTCTCAGGCTGGCCTTGAACTCATGGCGATCCATCTAACTCTGCCTTCCAAGTGCTGGAATTAAAGGAGTGCACCACCACAGCTGGCAAAATTAACTTTTTATAGTTCACATATGATTATGTGTTCTGAAATTATTTTTCTAAGTATTTTACTTATTTATTTATTTGAGAGAGAAAGAGGCAGACAGAGAGACACACACAGAGAGAATGGGCACACTAGGGCCTCTAGCCATTGTAAACAAACTCCAGATGCATGTGCCATAATGTGCATTGCTGGCTTAAGTGGGTTCTGGGGAATTGAACCTGGGTCCTTAGACTTTGCAGGCAAGCCCTTTAACTGCTAAGCCATCTCTCCAGCCCTAAATTTTCTAATTGAGCTTAGAGTTAGGTCATCTCAAGGTCTTTTCTCTGTAAGCAGCTTCTGATGTCTGGATTTTGAGCTCTAAATAGCAAAACATGGATAGAAGTTTTTCTTCCCACCCCATTAGACAATAAGAAGTATGAGGCAGGGGCTGGAGAGATGGCTTAGTAGTTAAGGTGCTTGCTTGCAAAGCCAAAGGACCTTGGTTCGATTCCCCAGGAAGCATGTAAGCCAGATGCACAAGGTGGTGCATGCATCTGGAGTTTGCAGTGGCTGGAAGTCCTGGTGTGCCCATTCTCTCTCTCTAGGCCTCTTTCTCTTTTTCAAATAAATCAATAAATAAATCAAAACATTTTTAAAGAAAGAAGTATGAAGGCAGAGTCTTCTTGGGATAAGCATTCCAGGTGGATAGAAACCTTGCCGGCATGTAATTAAACTAAGAGGAAGGTGAGCTGCTGCCAAGGCTGTGGCCCTGGCCTTTGCTGCGGCTTCTAGCCCTGTACCGGAGCACAACCCCAAGGCCGAGACCTCCAGTGTGTGACCTTCCCAAGCTTATCAAGCTGGCTGCCGTGTCCTTTGGTCTTCTTCCTTTCCTCCTGCTTTGTTGTGTAGGATCCATCTTTGTTTTTCATCAAGAAAATGAAAATGACAAAAACAAATTTGTGTTCATTTGAGTAATGCATGAAAGACATCCACGTGCTGGTCCTTTCACCCTGAGTGTGCAGTGTGTGCAGCCTCTGTTCTTCAGGCTGTGTGTGTTCAGCATGAAACACATCCTCAGCAGAGACACATAACTGAAATAACAAGTCCCCTCTCCTACCTCTGCCTCCACCCACTGATGACCTGGTTATCGCTTGCCTGCCTGTTCACTGCCAAACTTGTGGAAGGAATTTCTTGTGTGTGCTGTTTAAACATGCCTGACTTACCTTCCACCCACCTAATCTCCCTGTCTGCTGCATGGTGGTTTCTTACTGTGGTCATGAGCAACATATACATTGTCAGGACTAAGGGACATTTTTTTTTTTCATGATCATTAGGAAACATTTGTCACTACAGACAGTTGCCTCCTTTGGGGCCAGAGCTGTTTACAGGAAAATACTTGGATATCACACAGGAATGTAAAACACATCAGTTCAAGATAAAATTAATCATGTTTCCTCTAAATCTGTGTGTCAGCCGGGGTCTGTGGTTCACAAGGGACTCTGCTTCCTATTTTATGACAGTCTCCAGTCTTCACATGGACATTATTTCACAATATATAGATACACAGTTGGAAGGATATGAGACTGTTTTGTAAAAGTAGGTTCCCAAAAAAGCCTTTTTGTTGCTGAATGACAGAATATTTACAATTTTTTCCAGTGATTACTCTTGTGAGGTTGCTGGGTGATCAAACACAAAATTTGTAAGTGGTACCTCCAAGAACATGATATTTAGGGAATTAACTAAAACTCACATTGTTGCTGGGCATGGTGGGGCACGCCTTTAATCCCAGTATTCAGGAGGCATAAGCAGGATGATCACTGTGACCAGTCTGAGGCTAGAGAGTGAGTTCCAGGTGTGCCTGGGTTAGAGTGAGACCCTACCTCAAAAAATGAAGTATAAAATATAAAGCCCACAATATCGAATAAGATCTTTATATATTTGCAGTAGCCAAAAGATGGTTAAATTTTCAACCAAGAGCTTGGAAAGACCTAAAACTAACAAACATTCTGAGGGGCGAGGGAAATGTCTCAGCAATTAGAAGTGTTTGCAAGCCTGCCAGTTTGGGTTCGATTCCTCAGTGCCCACATGAAACCAGACACACAAAGTGGTGCATGTATCTGGAGTTTGTTTGCAAGGGCAAACAGGGCCTGGGACACCCATTCTTTCTCTCTAATAAAAATATTTTTTAAAAATACATTCTGAGAGGCTGGAGAGGTGGCTTAGTGGTTAAGTGCTTGCCTGTGAAACCTAAGGACCCTGGTTTGAGGCTTGATTCCCCAAGACCCACGTAAGCCAGATGCACAAAGTGTGCATGCATCTGGAGGTCGTTTGCAATGGCTGAGGCCCTGGTGTGCCCATTCTCTCTCTCCTCTACCTCTTTCTGTCTGTCGCTCTCAAATAAATAAACAAACAAACAAACAAACAAAAAAACATTCTGAGCCAGGCATGGTGGTACATGCTTTAAATCCCAGCATTCAGGAGGCAGAAGTAGAATCACTGTGAGTTCGAAGCCACCCTGAGACTACATAGTGAATTCCAGGTCAGCCTGGACTAGAATGAAACCCTAGCTTGAAAAACCAAAATAAAAAATAAAATAAAAACATTCTGAGTATCTCACTGGACTGTTGAGTAAACTAAAACCTAATCACATATAGAACATAGAAGAAAGATCAATGTAAAAATAGACATAGTAGGTTTTTTATTATAATATAATAAAATAGGTTAGACAACAACAACAACAAAAAAAAAAAACAGAAAAAAAATTGCAATGGGTCAATGATATATGCATGTATGTCATTCCTGAGGTGCAAAATGTAAGCTGCAGACTTGGAATTTAACGCCATTAAATATTTCAGAAACATAACTGATTTCTCTTTCTTTTCCTCTTCCTTCTTCTAACCAGAAACCTACTGGCCTTAAACTCTGGAGCCTCCTGCCTACCAGAGCAGTTGTCCCCTTTTTATTTTCCATGCTGAGGATTGAAGCTAGGACCTTGTATTAGATGAGCTTTCTACCACTGAGTTACACTCTCAGCCCTTTATTTTTACTTTTACTTTGAGACAGTCTTTTATAAAGAAAAATGATTAGTCAGGCATGGTGGCACACACCTTTAATCCCAGCACTCTGGAGGCAGAGGTAGGAGGATCACTATGAGTTTGAAGCCACCCTGAGAATACAGAGTGAATTCCAGGTCAGCCTGGGCTAGAGTAAGACCCTACCTTGAAAAAACAAAATAAATAAATAAATAAATAAATTATTTGCAAGAAGACAGGGAGAGGAAACAGAGGGAGAGAGAGAAGGGGCACATTCAGGCCTTTAGATGCTGCAAATGAACTCCAGACGCACCTGCCACTATGTGCATCTGGCTTTATGTGGGTGCTGGGAAATTGAACCCCTATCATTAGGCTCCATAGGCAAGTGCCTTAATCACTGGACCATCTCTCCAGGTCTGAGACAGGGTCTTTTCTTAATTTTTGTTTTAATTTTCATTTATTTATTTATTTATTAGACAGAGGGGGGATGAGAGAGAGAGAGAGAGAGAGAGAGAGAGAGGAGAGAATGCATGCCAGGGCCTCTAGCCACTGCAAATGAACTCCAGATGCATGTGCCACCATGTGCATCTGGAGAGTCGAACCTGGGTCCTTAGGCTTCACAGGCATGTGCCTTAACTGCTAAGCCATCTCTCCAGCCCCTTAAATTTTTTTAATTTTAATTTTATTTATTTTTTTGAGAAAGAAGGAGGGAGGAGAGAGGAGAGAGAATGGGCATGCCAGAGCCTCTAGCTACTGCGAACAAACTCCAGACACATGCACTGCCTTGGGCATCTGGCTTACGTCAGTCCTAGGGAATTGAACTTGAGTCCTTTGGCTTTGTGGGCAAATGCCTTAACCCCTAAGCCATCTCTCCAGCCTGTTTTTTAAAAATTATTTTTAATTTTTGCAACATTATCATATATAGCCCAAGCTAGCCATGAACTAGCTAGCTATGTAGCTGAGTATGACCTTGAACTCCTGATCCTTCTCCCTCTACCTTCCAAGCTCACTTTCTATGACTAAAGCCATGTACTACCATGCCTAGCTTGAGACAGGTGCTTGCCAAGTTGCCCAGGCTAGTCTTAATACCACTATGACATCCAGATAGTCCTCAAACCTGGGATGCTTCTGCCTCAGACTCTCCAGTAGCTGGCACTTCAGTTGTGCTCCACCATGCTTGGTTTATGATTTTTAAAAATTTTTTAAAATTTATTTGCAAGCAGAGAGAGAGAGAGAAAAAAATGGGCACACCAGAGCCTCTTGCTATAGTAAAAAAAAACTCCAGATGCATGTGCCACTCTGTGCATCTGGCTTTACATGGGTACTGGGGAGTCAAACCTGGTTCATTAGACATAGTAGTTAAGCACCTTAACCACTGGGCCATCTCTCCAACCCAGTGTATGATTCTTCCTTGATTAGTGAGTCTCAGGAAAGTGAGGGAGAGCAAAGCCACATTTACATCCAAGCTTCCCTTTGTTTTCTTGTTTTTTTATTCTAGCCCAGGGTGACCTGGAATTCAAAGCTACATTTATAAGGTTGCTTGTTGCTTTATTTTAAAATAATTGTGTATAGTAGTGTGCCTTCACTCTTCACCAATTGTTCTCTCTCTCCTTTCTTATTTTTTGGACATGCTAATGTGCAGGCCTCAATATTAATATTTGTAGGGAGGCTGCCCTTGAACTTGACCCTCCTCTCCCTAGAGTGCTGGGATTAGGGGCATGTGCCACCATGCCCAGCTAAAGAAAGGACTTGAGCGTGTGTGTGTGTGTGTGTGTGTGTGTGTGTGTGCGTGCGTGCGTGTGTGTGCATGTGTGTGTGTGTGTCTGGGGTTTGAACCCAAGGTCTTTTGCAAGCTAGGCAAATGTTTTACCACTGAGTTATACCACAGCCCTGAGTGTTAGGAGTAAAGGTGTGTGCCACCATACTGGGCACAGATAGAGAGAAAGCTTGCTGCAAAGGAACTCCAGATGCTTGTGCCACCTTGTACATGTGGCTTATGTGAGTACTGGGTCCTTGGGCTTCACAGGCACGCACCTTAACTACTAAGCCTCTCTCCAGCCCTGTCATACTTGTTTAAGAAAGCAATTTAATAAACTTCAGAAGCACTTTCCCCAGCCCACAGCGAAGCAGTTCTCTCAGTATACACATTTGTGTGGCTCACTCTTCAGTTTTGACAATAGAATGATGTCAGTTTGGCACGTAATTGTGGGCATGAGGGCAGGATGGACCGATGCTGGTCTTTTTAACGGACAATGATCCATGGTTACAGAAAGCTGGAAAAACACACTTGTGGGGTGAAAAGTGCAACTGTTGAGAAAGTTTTAACTGGGCTTGGGAGATGGCTTAGTAGTTAAGGTGCTTGCCTGCAAAGCCAAAAGACCCAAATTTGATTTCCCAGCACTCATGTAAGCCAGACGCACAAGGTGGCACATGCATCTGGAGTTCATTTGCAGTAGCTAGAGGCCCTGGCGCACATTCTCTCTCTCGATCTGCCTCTCTCTCTCTTTCAAATATGCCCCGGCCGGCGGGGTTCAACAGGGGCTCGAGGGGAGGCTGTTAACCTGGATGAGGGACAAGCAGACACAAAGAAGAAAGCCTTGCTTCCACACCAGTCAAGGCTTTTTTATTATTATTCATACAGAGGTATATATAGGGGAGGCAGGAAGAAGGCAAATGGATTTTATGGCTACCAGAGGTTTTGAGAGAGGGGCAGGGGGTCTCTTGAGTGACAGGCCTCACGGATGTTTACAAGAATGTCTGTGTTTGAGATCACAGGCAGGGCGGAGTTACATCAATCCTGTTTGTTAAGATACATATCTTTAGGTTACACCTTGTTCTTATCTACAGATCAAAGTAGGCTTTTTGGGAAGGCTTGGTAAATTTCACAGGAACTCAGGAAGCTGAAGTCTTAATACAAAGAGTGGAGGCTTCTTCCTCCAAATGGTTGCAGTTTGGCTCAGCGGTCTCCAACACTGGGGAGTCAAACACTGACCTGGTAGGTCTTGCAAGCAAGTGCAGCTGCTGAGCCATCTCCCTAACCCCTGCTATTGTCTTTGTAATCTATTTTATTTTATTTATTTATTTTCAAACAGAGAGAGAGAGTGAAAGAAGAGACACAGACAGAAGAGAGCCCCAGAGCCTCCGGCACTGCAAAGAAACTCCAGATGCATGCACCACTTTGTGCATCTGCTTTATGTGGGTACTGGGGAATCGAACCTGGGTTGTTGGGCATTGTAGGCAAGCACCTTAATGACGGAGTAATCTCTTTAGCCCTCTAATGTCTTATTTATTTATTTATTTTGGTATTTTGAGGCAGGGTCTCACTCTATCCCAGGCTGACCTGGAATTCACTATGTATTCTCAGGCTGGCCTTGAACTCACAGTGATCCTCAGACCTCTGATCCTCCTACCTCTGCCTCCCTAGTGCTGGGATTAAAGGCGTGCGCCACCACACCTAGCTATTGTCTTTTCTTTAAAATGTTTTAAATGTTTAATTGACAACTTCCATAATTATAGACAATAAACCATAATAATTCCCTTCCCTCCACTTTCCCCTTTGCAACTGCAGTCTCCATGATAGCCCCTTCCCCTCTCAATCAGTCTCTCTTTTATATTGATGTCATCATCTTTTCCTCCTACTATGAGGGTCTTGTGTAGGTAGTGCCAGGTACTGCAAAGTCATGGATATCCAGCCTCTATTGTCTTTATTTTGATTTATTTATTTGTTTGACAGAGGAAGAGGGAGAGTGAGAGAGAATGGGCATGCCAGGGCCTCCAGCCACTGCAAACAAATTCCAGATGCATGCATCCCCTTGTGCATCTGGCTAACATGGATCTTGGGGAATCAAACTGGGGTCCTTTGGCTTTGCAGGCAAATGCCTTAACCATTAAGCCATCCTTCTAGCCCCTATAAATAAAATAAATAAATAAAAAGTACTTTTATTTGTTTATTTGCAAGCAGAGAGATAGAAGAGAGATGGACAGAGAGAATGGGCTTGCCAGGGCCTCCAGCCACTACAAACACATTCCAGATGCTTGCACCACTGTGCATGGGTACTGCAGAATTGAACCCAGACCCTTCGACTCTGCAGACAAGCCCTTTAACTACTGAGCCATCTCTACAGCCCCTCTGTTGTCTTTTTTAAAAAGTTTATTTATTTGCAAGGGGAGAGAGAGAGAGCTACGCCAAGGCCTTTAGCCACAGCGAATGAACTCCAGACACATGTGCTTCTTTGTGCATCAGGCTTTACATGGGTACTGGGGAACTGAACACTTGCTTTGCAGGCAAGTGTGTTAACCATTGAGCCATCTCTCTAGCCCTCTGTTGTCTTTCAAATGGACACTCATCTATTGTACATTTTGAGTTTTTTCTTTTATATAAATAACTCAGTTATTTTTTCCTTTGTTATAAAGTAACTCAGCTATTTTAATGAGAAAATTTATACTTTAGGGAGAGTTGACCTTTTTGGACATAAAAAGCATTTTTTATTTTTTACCAGCCAGGAATAGTTTCTACAGTGTGTGCTTGTTCTGGAATAGGGACATTAACCAGCAGTATTCATCCAAAATACCTGGCAGATATCCTTGAAATCTTCATTTTGAATAGACACAGGAGACATAACACAAATGGCCTTTTTTTAAACTTTTTTTTTTAAACTTAAGTTACTTTTTCATGTTTGATTAACTTTTTCGAGTTTCGCTAAGCTTAGAACAAGTTACAGTAAGATTTTAATTAGGTTTTATAAAAATACTTCAACATTATGATATTGTAGCCATTTTCGGGGACCTTAATGACCTCAGTTGTCTTTAAGGCTCATAAAATCGCATCGCTACTGCCAGCTGTTTCTAAATTTCTGCCGAAACACATTCAGATAAGCAGATTAATTGCTGGCTAAATGGCCTGTTTTGATACCCTGGCTGTCTAGATCTTTAAAATGCAAGTCCTGAATAAGAAAATTTCCTCATTCCTTTTTACAATTGCTACATAGAGTTTATTTTAAAACTATTCCCCCCCATCACCTTTTTTTTTTCGAGGTAGGGTTTTGCTTTAACCCAGGCGGATCTGGATTTCACTAAGCAGTCTCAGGTTGGCCTCCAACTCACAGAGACACATACCTACCTCAGCGTCCTGAGTGCTGGGATTAAAGGCGTATGTCATCACACTGGGCAAAATGATTTCTTTATAATATTCTATACCTCCATTATTTTCTCTGTTTTTCACCCAAAGATTGACCCATGTATTTATGTATTTCAAGATAACACTTATTTCCATGTAGCATTGCTATCAATATATTTGGTGTAAATTTCTTAGCAATATAGAAATCAGAAAAAAAATTGTAATTCATGGACAATAGACATTCCTGAAAGCTCCTTGAAGTTATTTCTTTGCAAACAGTGGAACCTCAACTCAGATATGCAGTATTTGCTGAGCCACAAGTGACCAAACCACTATGCATTTGGTCGTTCTGTGCTTCATGAAGTGAAATCACTTTTCAGAGCTTTAGAAAAATTTAGAAAAATTTAGCTAGGTGTAGTAGCAAAAATCTTTAATCCCAGCACTTGTGAGGCAGAGATAGAAGGATCACCATGAGTTTGAGGCTAGTCTAGGACTACATAGTGAATTCCAGATCAGCCTGGGCTAGAGTGAGAACTTATCTCAAAAAAGTAAAACAATCCAGGCATGGTGGTGCATGCCTTTAATCCCAGCACTCAGGAGTCAGAGGTAGGAGGATCACTGTGAGACTGAGGCCACCCTGAGACTATATTGAATTCCAGGTCAGCATGGACTAGAGTGAGACCCTACCTCGAAAACCAAACCAAAGCAAGAACCCAAAATATCAAAAACAGGGGGCTAGAGAGATGCTTCAGCATTTGAGGCACTTGCCTGCAAAGCCTAATGACTGGGATTCGATTCCCCATACCCATGTAATGCTAGATGCACAGTAGACTATGCATCTGGAGTTCGTTGGCAATGGCTGGAGATACTGGCATATCCATTCTTTCTATGTATCTGCCTCTCTTCTCTCTGTTTCTCTCTGCATGCAAATAAAGAAATAAAAATTTTTTTAAAAAAAGAAAAAGAAAACAGTAATATTATGTTTTTTTAAAACATTTTTTAAAAAGTTATTATTTATTTGCATACAGAGAGAAAGAAAGCAAAAGAGAAGGGGAATGGGGCATACTAGGGCCTCTAGATGCTGCAAACAAAGTCCAGATACATATGCCACCCTGTGCATCTGGTGCTATATGGGTACTGAGGAGTTAAACCCAGGTTATTAAGCTTTGCAGGCAAGTGCCTTAGCTACTGGGCCATCTGTCCAGACCCCAGAAAAATGTAACTTTTTTTTTTTTTTTTTGAGGTAGGATCTCACTCTAGCCCATGCTGACCTGGAACTCATTATGTCATCTCAAGGTAGCCTCAAACTCACAGTTATCCTCCTATCTCTGCCTCTCAAGTGCTGGCATTAAAGGTGTGTGCCACCACACCCGGCTCTATTTTTTTTTTAACATGAGCTTTTGTTTATTCGTTTTTTGTTTTTGTTTTTGTTTTTGTATGGTTTTTCTAGGCAGGGTCTCATTCTAGTCCAGGCTGACGTGGAATTCACTCCCTATTCTCAGGGTGGCCTCGAACTCATGGCCTCCTACCTCTGCCTCCTGAGTGCTTAGATTAAAGGCATGTGCCACCATGCCTGGCTCCTTTGTTTTGTTTTCAAGGTAGGGTCTCATTCTAGCCCAGGTTGACCTGGAACTTACTCTGGAGCCCTATGCTGGACTTGACCTCATGGTGATCTTTCTACCTTAGCCCCCTCAGCTTATTTATTTATTTCTTTAGAGGTAGGGTCTTGCTCTGGCCCAGACAAACCTGGAATTCACTATGTAGTCTCAAGCTGGCCTCAAACTCATGGCAATCCTCCTACCTCTGCCTCCCAAGTGCTGGGATTAAAGGTATGCACCACCATGCCCAGCTCCCTCAGCTTATTTTTATTTTTAATGTTTTATTTATTTATGTGCATCTGGTTTATGCCCTTAGGTTTCACAGGCAAGTGCCTTAACCACTAAGCCATCTCTTTAGCCCCTTACTTTTATTTTTAGAAGATATTTTTTATTTATTTAAGAGAGAGAGAGGGAGAAAGAATGAGAATATTATTGAGCATGCCAGGGTGTCTTGCGAATGCTTATAAACTCCAGACACATGCACCACTTTTTGTGTCTGGCTTGTCATGGGCACTGGGGAATCAAATCCAGACCGGCAGGCTTTGCAAGCATGTGCTTTTTAACTTCTAAGCTATCTCTCCAGCCCATACATTTTTATTTTAAAAAAAAAAACAAAAATTTAAATTTATTTATGAGAGAGAGAGACAGAATGGGCACTCTAAGGCCTCTTGCCAGCTGAACCATTTCCCCAGCCCCCTAGAAGAGTGAGTTCACCTCTTCAGTGCCTGGATGTAAGATTAAGCAGGGATAAAGCAAGGCATTGGTGATGGCTGATGGTGACTAATGAGTGTGAGGAAAAATCTAAAACCAGTAGGCATCATGGGACCAACACTAACTCTTAGAAGTTGATTTCATTACTTTCCATGTTTCATTTATTATGTTAGACAACTTTCAAGCAAACAATTTAATCCCATTAACTTATTAAGGATGAAGGCTGGGGCAATGACTCAGTGGTTAAAAGCATTTGCTGTACAAGCTTGAGGGCTTGAGACTGCTCGAGTTCTATTCCTCACCACCCAGCAACCCCAGTACTAGGCGGGGGCAGGCCAGAGATCAGAGAATCATCTGGGCTTGCTGACTGAAAGAGTGACAAAAGCAACATCTCTGGGTTGAGAGACTGTCAAGAAAATAGGTGGATGGGCAGAAAGAGGACCCATGATTTGCATAACACCTGCATACACTACACATACATTACATCATATGCCACACCACACATACTCCATACACACACATGAACGCATGCGCACGCACACACACAAAGAAAGAATGAACAAAAGAAGAAAGAAGGAAAGAAGAAAGAAAGAAAGAAAGAAAGAAAGAAAGAAAGAAAGAAAGAAAGAAAGAGAGGGAGGGAGGGAGGGAGGGAAGGAAGGAAGGAAGGAAGGAAGGAAGGATGGATTGCCAGGCATGCCAACACAGGCCTTTAATCCCAGCAGAGGCAGAGAGAGGTAGGAGGCTTATCGTGAGTTTGAGGCCAACCTGAGCCTACATAGGCAGGTCAACCTGGGCTAAAGCAGGACCCTACCAAAAAAAAAAAAAAAAATTAAGAATCTTAAATGTCTAGAAAAGGTTAGATAATTTGAGGATTTAAGAACAAACATTCCAGTGGATTGATATCTGCTTTAAAACCTGCCTAAACATTCCAGATAGAGGTGTAACTCAATGGTAGAGCACTGTGTAGATATGTGAGGCCTTGAATCACATCCTCAGCAGTACAAAAAAACGAAACAATCAACCAACCAACCAAACAAAAATATCTAATATGGGCTGGGAAAATGACTCAGCTGTTAAAAGGGTTTGCTTGCAAAGCCTGCCAGCTCTGGTTCAATTTCCCAGTACCCATGTAAAGCCAGTTGCACAAAGTGTGCATGCAGCTGGAATTTATTTGCAGTAGCAAGAGGCCTTGATGAGCCCATATTTACTCTCTCTCTCTGCTCACAAATAAAGTATTTGATATATATATATATATACACATACATACACATATACATACAACATACACATTAAAAAATATAATTTTTATAATTATATAAAATAGTCAGACATGGTGGCCCACACTTTTAATCCCAGCACTCAGGAAGCTGAGGTAGAAGGTTTGCTGTCAACATAAGGTCAGCATGGGCTACAGTGAGACCCTGTTTCAAAAAACCAAATGTGTTGTGTTGTGCTCTCTTCGGCAGCACATATACTAAAAATCCAAATGTAAGGGCTGGAGAGGTGGCTCAGTGGTTAAAGGCACTTGCTCATAAAGCCTTGTGGCCTGGGTTTGATTGCCCAGTACCCACATGAAACCAGATGCACAAAGTGGCACATACATCTAGAGTTCCTTTGCAATGCCGAGACCCTGGAGTGCCCATTCTCTCTCTCTCTCTGCTTGTTAATAAATAAATAAAAACTTTTAAAAATCCACACATATGTTATATAGATATAACAAGTAAAGACTCACCACTGTGACCAATATCGTCTTCAAAGAATTTAGTCATTGATCTCTACGCTGAGTTGCTAACAATGAGCTAACACTAAGCATTCACAGAACCATTTTTTCAAAGTAGGTTTTAATTATTATATCATATATATATTATTACATATATAATATATATTATATATATTATTATACTTATCGTGATCAAGTAAGGTTTCTTCTCAAGTTGAGGCTACATAAGGGAAAATCATTTTAAGGTATAGTATCTTTCATTTTGGATGTGTTCATTGAACCAATATTTAATGAATAGTGGTTGTATGCTCATGGAGCTTACATTCTAATGGGGAATGAAAACAACTGCTAGACCTATTGATGAGCAGAAGGGTTCCAACATTTAACAACCCCTGAAGTAATGTGGGGAAACTTTTCTCTTGGTCTATTGTTTCTTTTCCATGGACTGTTTTCAATTTAAATTTACTGACTAGATAAATCGCCTCCAAAATATGTAGGTAAGAGAAAAAGAAAAAAGATAATGTAAACATTAAAATATCATTAGTCTGCTTCAAGAGCAAAAGGAAATGGGTACTTGGCTAAAGATTAAGTAAGAAAACAGTGGAGAAATTTTCAACACTTACAGATTTAGCCAGCAGTGATGCCTGGGCCAGGACTGTAAACAACTTGTACTTTTAAGTTCTCCAAATTCTGTCATATTCATTAATCATATTTTACAATTATAGCAGTGCCAAACTTATGCTGTGGAAGTTTTTCATCTTTCCCCTTTCATTTTAAATTTCATTTTAATATTTTTAAAGTTTCTATCTTATATTTTCTTTCCATTGTCAGTTTAGTTTGGCAAGCTGTTTCAAGTAGAGCAGGACTATCCCATATTATTTAACCTATTTCATACCTATTTCATGGCCAAAGACTGAGGCAAGAGGATCACTTCAGATTCAGGGTCAGCCTGGTCTACATAGGGTGTTAGAGGCCAACTAGGGCTACATAGTGAGACCCTGTCTCAAAAATAAAAATAAAAACGGGGCTGGAGAGATGGCTTAGCAGTTAAGGCACATGCCTGTGAAGCCTAAGGACCCCAGGTCGATTTGCCAGGTCCCATGTTAGCCAGATGCACAAGGTGGCACATGCGTCTAGAGTTCATTTGCAGTGCTGGAGGCCCTGGCATACCCATTCTCACTCTTTCTCTCTCTCCGTCTCTAATAAATAAAAATAAAATCTAAAAAAAAAAAAAAAAAAAAAAAGCATTCTCTTTAAAAAAAATTAAAAAGTAAAAATAAAAACAAACCAGTCAGGTATGGTGGTGCACATCTTTAATTCCAGCACATGGGAGGCAAAGGTAGGAGGATTATTGTGAGTTATGGCTAGCCTAAAACTACATAGTGAATTCCAGGTGAGCCAGTGCTACAAAGAGCTCCTACCTCAAGTAAATAAATAGATAAATAAATAAATAAATAAATAAACAAACAAACAAATAAATAAAACAACAAGGGGCCTAGAGAGATGGCTCAGCAGTTAAAGACACTTGCTTACAAAGCCTACCATTCTGTACTCAATTCCCCAGTACCCACATAAAGTCAGATGCATGTAAAGCATTGGAAATAAGCCTTGGCACACCCATACTTTCTCTCTCTCTCTCTCTCAAATAAATAAATAAAAATATTTTTATATGTTATGTTATGTTATGTTATTTATTTTTGAGGTAGGATCTTGCTCTAGCCCAGACTGACCAAGAATTAGTCTCAGGCTGGCCTCAAACTCAGTGATCCTACTTCAGCCTCCTGCATGCTGGGACTAAAGGCGTGTGCTACCATGGCCAGCTTGTCTTATTTTTATTTTTGTTTTTTTGAGGTAGGGTCTTGCTCTAGCCCAGGCTGACTTAGAATTCACTATGCAGTCTCAGGGTAGCCTTGAACTCACAAAAATCCTCCTACCTCTGCCTCCCAAGTGCTGGGATTAAAGGCGGGTGCCACCATGCCCAGCTCTTATTTTTTTAAAAAATATTTTATTTGCAAGGAAGGAAAGAGGCAGGGAGACAGAGAAAGAATGGGCGCCCTCGTGCCTCTTGCCACTGCACATGAACTCCACATGCATGGGCCGCTTTATGTATCTTTTAAATATTTTTTATTTTATTCTTTCATGTGTTTGAGAGACGGAGAGACAGGGAGGGAGACTGGGTGTGCCAGGGCCTCTAGCCACTGCAAACAAACTCCAGACATGCACCACCTTGTGCATCTGGCTTATGTGGGTACTGGGGTATTGAACCTGGGTCCTTAGGCTTTGAAGGCAAGTGCCTTAACTAGTAAGCCATCTTTCCAGCACTCTGTATGGCACAATGCAGTTCGGGCCCTAGCCAGGCTGCCTGCTAGAAGAAACCAGGAAGTGGCTTCTGTGGATGCGGCATCCTGCACAGACCTGGCATGACAACAGCTACAGTCCCATGCTCGTGAGAAACCTGCTGTGAGATGATCTGCCCAGAGACAGGCTGTCATTGGTCACAAGAAGGGAACCATCCCATACAACAATTGGCCAGCCAAACCCTTTATTCCTTGACTAAAGGAGTTTGCAGCAGCTCGCCCTCTGCCTGCTTCCACCAACTCCCAGAGTCTGTGTCATGACTCCGTGCCTCTCACCCCCTACTCAGCAGAGGCCCTGCCATCCCTCCTGGGCTGGCCCTAGGAGGGACCCCAACATCTGGCACCTGAACAGGGACTCTGCCCCCTCAGAATTGGCAAGATGCTCCTTCCTTGGTCATCAGTAAGTAGCCCCCTCAGTGTTGGCAAGACGCCCCCTTCTTCATTGTTGGTGAGTCGGCCCCTTTCTGTTCTGTGTGCTGACAGCTGCCCGATGGTGAGTGAGGGCAGCCCCTTCTTCCCTCCTTTTCCTTTTGTTCGTCCTCCCCCGCCCCCGGCAGGAAGGCGCACATTGCCACACGGTCCTGAAGCCCATGTTGGCCCCCCACTCTCGGTTCATCCCGGCAAAATCACATAAGGCTCTGACCCACCTGATTTTGGAACCAAGGTGAGGCCGTTGGCTGAGCTTCCCTGGAGACACCATGTGGGCATACGGCCATGGAGTAATGACCCACGGAAGTCCCCCATGAAGCACAAGACATGTGGGTTCTAAACATTCTATCCGTTTGTCTCAGCTGGCCCCGGCAATAGGTGTTGTGGTTTGCGTGAATATCCTTTGGGCTGTCATTTTTTATCTGGGTTATCATTTTCTCAGTCTCCTTGATTCAGGAGTGTCCCAGCCTAGCCCCCCACTCAAACACCACCACACCGTAATGGGCAACCTCCCTCCCCATCTGAAGATGCCGCAATTGCAGGCTGTTAAGGCCCTCCTCCTGCAATGTGGCTCAAAAGTGAAACAAAAGGACCTCCATGGCTTTTGGGATGAAACTCTTGTTTTAGCCCCAAGGATTAGTCCAGAGAACATCTGGGACACTTCCATTTGGTCCACTATTCTCTTCCTCACAAGGAAATGCAAGGTTTATGCAAGGCACACACCCCCACCCCATTCTTTCCTATCCTCCTTGCCATAATTGCCAGCCTTAAAGGCTCCTCTGTGGAGGAAGACATTTCCACCCATAACGAAAGCTGTAAGGAGGAACCAAAACTGGCTTTTCAAACCTTGTCCCTCCCAGCCCCTCTTATGATAACTCAGATGGGGAGGAAGACCAACCCTTCAATGACAAAAGACCACCACCCCAACCATCACCTGCGGCAGTTGCACTCACAACCGCCCCTCCCCTATTTACCTTTGGAAGGACCTCTGCCTGCTGCATCCTGGACACACCCAGGCAACTGCCAGTTCTCTGACACACCTTTCCTGTTAATGTAGGGGGCCGGATGCAACAGCCAGGCATGGTACCCCACCCCCCTCTCTGATCTGGCCCTCATCCACAAGGCGGCCAGGAATCTGGCGTTGACTCCTCTTACTTTGAACAAGTCCTTTTACAATGGGCCATCCACCTTCAGACTTACTATGACTGGTACTCGCTCCTCAAGGCAGTCCTTCACCCCCCTGAATTCCTCCAATGGAAAGCCACCTATAGCGACCTGGCTGAATTCCAGGCCCGCCAAAATCTTGGGAGTGGGATTCCAATTACCCTGGACATGCTCCTTGGCACAGGACCTTATACAGACCCTGTATCACAAGCCACAGTAGGCATACATGCCTACTTTGACCAAGTAAAATCTTTATCCCTCCAAGGGCTTAAGGCTCACCTCCCACAGAAGCTGGATACCTATTTTCATAACCTGATCCAGGGCCCATCCAAGGGTTTCATGGATTTCCTCTCTCATGTGGCAGAGTCCGTGGACCAACGCACTCCCCCTGGCCCTGTCAGGGATGCTTTAGTTAACAACCTGGCATGGGAGGGAACATCCATGGCAACGTGTAATGCTATTGCTGCTGTGCGCAATGAGGATCTCCATAAATGGATTGTAGCTACCACAGATATCAATCCCATGTCTGCCCCCTTTGAGGCCCTGGCTGCCTCAACACAAACCCTGACCATGGGTTAAAAGCCTACCCATCAACCACCCCTCTGCTGGGGCTGTGGCTAACCAGGACACCTTCGGAGGACCTGCCCCCAAACATCTAAGCCTATTTTGAGGCCTTGAACCCCCTGCCCTAAATATCAAAGGGGATATCATTGGGCCAAGGATTGCAGAAATTCCCCGCCTTTAAATTCCCCCAGGGGCAACTCTCAGCCCCGAAAGTAAGAGGGAATCCCCCCACATTAGGTGGACCCTGCCCATTTACTACCGTTCACCCTGCATCTCTGTGCTTTTGGATGGGGTTGAATTCAAGGGCATAGTAGACACAGGTGTGGATGCCACTATTATCTCTGCCAACGATGCACTCCACATGCACAATTGGGCCTGTAAAGATGGTCCCAATATTAAGGGTGTTGGGGGACAACAGACTACTAGACAGGTTAGAAGACCAGGTACATGGAAAGGCTATGATGGCAACACAGGGGAATTTCTCCCCTTGGTGGCAAATGTCCCCAATACCCTCTGGGGCAGAGAACTCTTTACTGACATGGGTGTTGTCATAACAACAGATGACCAGGCCTTTTACAATGATGTTATCACCTATGATACCACTGGCCCCTCAGGGTGACCCAACCCCACCAAACCACCCACCACTCGTCATCACCCCCAATTCTAGAGGCCACTGTCCGATCCCCTACCGCTCCCATACGCCTCCAGTGGGATACCACGGAACCCATTTGGGTCGAACAGTGGCCTATACTAGAACCCAAATTGACTATTCTCAAATCCCTTATTCAAGAACAGCTTGCTCTTGGCCATACTGAGCCCTCTATTAGCCCCCATAATTCCCCCATCTTTGTCATTAAAAAGAAAACTGGTCAACATAGACTGCTCCAAGACCTTCGCCAGGTTAATAAAAATCATATGTTAAAAATGGGCTCCTTTCAGACTGGCCTCCCCCACCCTGGAGCCATCCCTACTCACCACCATATAGTTGTCTTAGATAGTAAAGATTGCTTTTTCTCTATCCCTTTAGTGGCAGAGGACAGGCCCTATTTTGCCTTTACTGTCTGGGAGACCAACCATTCTATCCCAGCTAAAAGATATCAATGGAGAGTTCTCCCCCAGGGCATGAAAAACAGTCCTATTTGCCAAATGTTTATATCCTCCACCACAGAGAGAATACATCTAAATGCCTTCTTGTTCATTACATGGATGATCTTTTGATTGCACATACCTCAAGAACTGCCCTTTTGGACCTTCTTAAACTACTCATTGAGGACCTCAAGAAACTTGGGTTTACCATAGTGAATGAAAAATTCAAACCGTGCCCCCTTTTGGATTTTTAGGGTACAAAATTTCTACTATTATACAACCACTTACCCTTCACCTTCTAATAAAGGACCATTATTCTCTCAATGATCTCCAAAAACTCTGTGGCTGAATTAAGTGGCTCAAACCTTTTTTGTTCATTCGTCCCAGTGAACTCCTACCACTTTATGACCCTTCAAGGTAAATTCCTCTAAATGATCACTCCAAAAATTTGTTACATAAAATATCCTGCTACCTCTTTTCAATGACCCTCACAAGATAGGACCCGTCTGCTCCAATCCTAAATGTGATCCCTTGGACAGCAGGGACACCTTTGGGAGTCATCTGGCAAAACCAATTGCCCCTTTACTGGGTATACCCCTCACGGTCACAGGCCCATAAACTCACCACTAACCTACAAGCAATGCTCCTCATAGCAATTAAGGCACGTACCTACACTAACAAAATCTATAATACGGAACCCTCCAAAATAATTCTGCCCATCCCCATGTTGGAACTTCAACCCCTTTCTAGGAAGGACCGCCTTTTCCACATCCTAATGGCGGAATTCCCCAGTGAGATAGACAATCACCTCCCTGCTCACAGACTACTTCAATCCCTAATGGCTTTACCCATGAAGACTAATTATTTCTCCTTCTGGTCAGCCAATACCCTTAGCAGCCTCGGCCTTTACAGATGCCAATAAACATACTTATGGTCTAATTATTAAGAGAGCCAGTCAACCGGATGAGGCCCTTAAGTTCCCTAACCCCCATTCAGTCCAGCTAGGGGAACTATATGCCATCATCAGAGTCTTAGAGCTCTGTCAACAAGAGCCCATCAACATCTTCTCTGACAGCAGTTACACTGAGCAAATGACAAAGGTACTGCCCTTAGCCAATCCCAGGCCCTCTCATCATCCCATAGACATTGCCATCTCCTCTTTACAATTACAGATGGAAAACAGATCCTACCCTTGGTTTATTGAGCATGTTCACTCACACACTGGTCTGCCTGACTTTATTGCTGATAGGAATTCACAGGTAGACAAGTTTATTTCTGTCTCATCCTTGCCACCTTTAGAACAAGCTAGATGTTTACACCAAAGGTTCCATCTATCCCCCCACTAACCTAAGAACACTATACCCTGAGCTCTTTCTTAGCCAATGCAAACATTTAACCTGTATCTGTAAGGCATGTACCCCCCAGCCCCCTTGGGCCCACGACAGCCTCAAGCAGTCAATCCTAGAGGCCTTACCCCAAATTCTATCTGGCAGATGGATGTTACCCACATACCTTCCTTTGGTAACCTCAAATATGTCCATGTCATCATGGACACTTACTCTAAGCTTACTTTTGCTATTGCTCTCTAGGGGGAGAAGGTGTCCCATGTCATTAAGGTGACAAAAACTGCCATGTTGATCATGGGCGTATCCTGGTCAATTAAAACTGATAATGGCCCTGCATACACATCTGCCAAATTCACATCCTTCAAGGTATCTTGGGGAATCAAACACTCTCTTGGGATCCCCTACAACCCACAAGGACACTAATTATAAACAAACTAATTATAAAACAAAAGTCCACTATGTCACCCAAGGATCCCCACTTGGCCCTAGTGGAAAGCTCTCTTTACCCTCAGTTTTTTCACCTTTGACAAGACAGGACTCTGAGCTCATCCTGAGCTCGTGAAGAAAACTATGCCAGTTATTTCCCCTGTTCCTCTTCCCTGGTTTTCCAGCTACTTTTTATACACACCCTCGTGCCCACACCCTTACACACCTTCTTGAAATGGCTTGAAACTTCATCGCCATTCAGAAAAGTTGAAAGGACCCTCAGCTGTTTTACAGTACAACCCCCTGACGACCTTGTAGTTCCCCTTTCTGTGCACCTCCTGGAGCACTGATCATGTTTCAGGTCCAAAACTTCATGCTCATCCCATAGATTCGTGCTTAATTGGGGATAAAGAGTATTCGGGTAAAGGCTTTTGAGTGTGTTCCTTTTGCAGCTCACTTGCCTGGTTCTTAGTTTCTGGAGTGCCTTCTTAATAAACTGCCTCTGTGAAGAAAAGGTATGCGGGGGCCGGGGTGGGGGTAAAAAAACCCTGGGACAAGAACTGGACACTGAATGAAAAATTCCACTCAAGAAGAAAATATACTGTGGCAATATAAATCAACATATGTGATAGAAAAAAATTAGGGAAGGAAAATTTTAAAATACTTTCAGTGTCAGAATTTAAGTTTAGGAAAACTAATCATGTAAGTACATGAATTTATTTATTAGATTTTAAATTTTCTTTATTATTATTATTTATTGTTTTTGGTTTTTTGAGGTAGGGTATCACTCTAGCCCAGGCTGATCTGCAATTCACTATATCGTCTCTTGAACTCATTGTGATCCTCTACCTCTGCTTCCCAAGTGTTGGGATTAAATGTGTGTGTCACCACACCCAGCTTAGATTAATTTTTTAAAAATTTTATTTATTTGCAAGGAGAGAGAGAGAGAGAAAACAGAGACCGAGAGAATGGGCACACCAGGACCTCCAGCTGCTGCAAATGAACTCCAGATGCATTGTGCATCTGAGTTTATGTGGTACTAGGGAATCATACCTGGGCTGTTCGACTTTGCAGGCAAGTGCCTTAACCACTGAGCCATCTCTTCAGCCCTGTTAGATTAATTTTCATTGTGTACAATAACAAACCTAATATGACTGAAAAGACCATTTATTGAATCTTCGGTTACTTAAAGGAGCTACTTACTTTGTTTTCCAGGGCTAGGGATTGCACCTAAAACCATGCATCCTACATAAATACACTGCCACTGGCCCCCAAATCCTTCAAAGAAAACCCATTTACTTATTTACTCATCTATTTTATTACTGACATAAGGATCTCATGTAGCCCAGGCACGCTTCAAACTCACTATGCAACCAAAATTGGCCTTGATCTCCCTACCTCTGCTTCCCAAGTACTGAGATTAAAAGCGTGAGCCACCACTCTCAGATTAAAAGAAAATTTTAGGGTTTTTTCTTTTTGGAGTTGACTTTTAGGCACAAAAATTTAAACACTATGTTTTAATAAAGCTTTGTGAGAAATTTCATTTGTTTAGAGACTGTAAAGCTATTCTAAATGTACATGCTCAAAAATAATATGAAGTTACAAAAGAAAGAGCTGCAAGGTGTGGTGATACATATCTTTAGTCTCAGCACTCAGGAGGCAAAGGTAAGAGGATTGCTGTGAGTTTGAGGCCATCCTGGAACTACAGAGTGAGTTCCAGGTCAGCCTGGCCTAGAGTGAGACCCTATCTAGGAAAATTAATTCCCCTCCAAAAAAACAACTCTGTACAGATAATTTAAAATAAAGAGATCTTTATTTGCTGGGTGTGGTGGCACATGCCTTTAATCCCAGCACTCGGGAGGCAGAGGTAGGAGGATCGCCATGAGTTCGAGGCCACCCTGAGACTACATAGTGAATTCCAGGTCAGCCTGAGCTAGAGTGAAACCCCACCTTGGAAAACCAAACAAACAAACAAACAAACAAACAAACAAACAAACATCAGAGAGAGATCTTTATTAGCCATTAAATAAATTATTAATAAATGCTTGTGATTTATCATACAAATTGTCATTTAAAACAAAGATTATAAAACATAATTTTATAGTAAAAAGTTGAGCCAATACTACATTAGTCTTCACTTTGACATTTCCTGAAACTTTTTTTTTTTTTTTTTTTGGCGCTTTTTTGAGGTAGGGTCTCGTTCTAGCTCAGGCTGACCTGGAATTTACTATGTACTATCAGGGTGGCCTTGAACTCATGGTGATCCTCCTACCTCTGCCTCCCGAGTGCTGGGATTAAAGGCGTGTGCCACCATGCTCAGCTTTTCCTGACGCTTTTGAAAAGTACTTCTCACCCTTTGTTTTGGACTTTATAGTATTGCATGTGATTCTCCTATAGGAACTGACAGTGGGTGTAATAAAAAGTTCCTGCCCAGAAATCTGTTGAGACAGGACCTGTAAGAGCTGTGGCTGTGTGTGGATGTGTGTGTGCGCAGCAGGAGGCGACACTCAGCCTGCTCTTCCTCAAGACCCTATTTTCATCATCCTCAGCCCTCAGCACACACACACTTCACAGGAAGGAAGGCTTTGACCCCCAGGGAGTGAGTGTGACAGTGGGAGAATATTCAGGTAGTGAAGAGAGGGTGGTACATGTTTTCCCCTAAAGGACCCAGTTGAATGAAAAGTATGATTCTTCACTTACGTACGCTGCACTTCTGTTAACTGTCTAAATTCTCTGTTCCATGCACAAGCCAAAGAGTCAGTTTATCTAACATTCAAAGTCTGGCAACAGGCTATCATTCTAACTTGATGCTGCCTTTGTTGACATTTCAGACAAAACTTTGGACTTTTTATTTAAATAGAATTGTCACCATATTTTAATTTAACTGATAAAGTTATGTTTAGGGTGGAAATGCTGTCTGTGTGGTTAGGACTTCAGGCTGTTTGCTAGGAAGTTTGTCTTTTAAACTTTGATGGTGATCTTGTTAGGCAGAAGCAAGACAAGCTTGGGGAGAACTGAGAGGGGAGGCTGTGGAAGCCCATAGGTGGGACAGAATCAAGAAGGCTTGGGACAGCTAAAAGACAAATCTGCTCTTTCTCCCATCACTTATTTTGGGAAAAAATTATATTTGGTAAGTTGAATTGACTCAAATCTATACCTGATATGTATGTACTTAATATCTTTTTGTTGGTGTATGTTTGATTTTTTCAGATAGGGTCTCAGGCTGGCCTCAAACTCATGATCTTCTTGGGTTGGCTTTCCAAAAGCTAGGATTACAGGTATGAACCAGTACATGCAGCTTAATATGTCAGAGAGACAACCTGAAAAGGCAAACGGTACATACCTTTAATTTCTGTTCAGATGCGTATAAGTGATATTTCCTCTTACTGCCAATGAATTAACATGTGCCCCTTTTTCATATATTTCAGATTTTATGAAGGCTGCTAGGATAAATGACTTCACCTTCTTGCATCTTTTCTCTGATAAAAATTCTACTTTCATGGCTGGAGAGATGGCTCATCAGTTAAGGTGCTTGCCTGCAAAGCCTAAATAACCTGAGTTTGATTCCCCAAAACCCATGTAAGGCCAGCTGTACAAAGTGGCTCATGCATCTGGAGTCTGTTTGCAGTAGCTGGAAGTCCTGGTGTGCCCATACTCTCTCTCTTCTATCTCTCTCTGCTTGTCAATAAATACATAAAATATTTCAAATAAAAAATTCTACTTTCAGAAATAATTGAGACTTTAAAGACTTATCAGATATAAGGTACAGAGTTGGCCTAAACCCCATACCAAAACTCAGAGTATGGTAGTGGGGGAGCCAAGGAAGTGGTGCCAGTATGAGTAAGTGGGCATGTAAATGCAGGTTCAGGGACCATTGTAGAAGAGGTGGTAGAAAGAATATAAGAGCCAGGCCATGATATCATGACCTCACAGTGGCTGACACTATCTACACAAGACCTGCATAATAGGATGAAAAAAAATGATGACATCAAAATATACTAGGGACTAGTTGAAAAAAGAAGGAATTAAGCCAGGTGTGGCATGCCTTTAATCCCAGTATTCGGGAGGCAGAGGTAGGAGGATTGCCCTGAGTTCCAGGCCACCTTGAGAATACAGAGTGAATTCCAGGTCAGCCTGGGCTAGAGTGAGATCCTACCTCAAAAACAAAGGGGAAAAAAAAAAGGAATTTATAAGAGGGATAGGGGAAGGAGGACAAAGAGGTTGGTGGAAGGGGATTATGATCTATGTTATCTATGTGTATTGTCAAAAAAAAAAAGGAAGATAAAACATTTTGCTGATTAAACTTTGATATACTATTTGTAGTATTTTACTAGATAGCCCCAATATATTCAGTGTTTTATCAGTTTCTAGTTTGCATCTGCAGCCACCTGGCTGGAGGCAGTGTCCCTGGGTGGATCTTAGGGTCCAGCCCTAAGGTGTGGTGGTGGGTTTGACATTCCAGTCTAAGGCTATACACAATGCCTAGTTCTGTCTGGAGTTCCAGAAATGTGCTGTGTGGCTTTTGGTTTGTGGTTTCTTTCTCTCTCTCTCTCTCTCTCTCTCTTCTTGGACCTGTGAAAGCAGGCCAACTTCTGCCATTATGGAACTTCTCCAGGATCTGTAAGCTTCAATAAATGCCCCTTCCTCCATTACTGTGCCTGGTTAGAAGTTCATCTCAGTGAACCTGAAGCTGTCTACTACACTATTAAAACCAAAAAAGTAGGGCTGGAGAGATGGCTTAGCAGTTAAGGCGCATGCCTGTGAAGCCTAAGGATCCCAGTTTGATTCTCTAGGTCCCATGTAAACCAGATGCACATGGTGATGAATGTGTCTGGAGTTAGTTTGCAGTGGCTAGAGGCCCTGGAACGCCCATTCTCACTCTCTCTCTCTCTCTCTCTCTGTCTCTAACAAATAAAAATAAAATCTAAAATTAAAAAATAGTATTAAAAATCAGTCAGTTTAGAAGGGCGTGATGGCACACGCCTTTAATCCCAGCACTCGGAAGGCAGAGGTAGGAGGATTGACATGAGTTTGAGGCCACCCTGAGACTACATAGCTAATTCCAGGACAGCCAGGACCAGAGTGAGACCCTACCTCGAAAAACAAAAAAAAAAAAAAAAAAATTACTCACTTTAAGGACTGGCCAGAGGGCTACAGAGATAGCTTAGTGGTTAAAAGTGCTTTTTGCAGAGCCTAACCATGTCAGTTCTATTCCCAAGTACCCATTTAAAGCTATATGCACAAAGTACACATGCATTTGTAGTTAATTTGCAGTGGCAGGAGGCCATGGCACACCCATATTCTCTCTGTCCTCTTTTCTTTCTCAAATAAATTTTAAAAAGTATTTTTTTTAAAATGTAATAGGCTGGGCATAGTTGCACACACCTTTAATCCCAGCACTCAGGAGGCAGAGGTAGGAGGATCACCATGAGTTCGAGACAACCCTGAGACTGCATGGTGAATTCCAGGTCAGCCTGGACTAGAGTGAGACCCTACCTCAAAAAACCAAAAGCCAAAAAAAAAAAAAGTAATAGGGGCAGGGTGTGGTCTCTCACACCTTTCATCCTAACAATTAAGAGGCAGAGGTAGGAGGATCATTATGAATTTGAGCCAGTCTGGGACTACAGAGTGAGTTCCAGGTCAGTCTGGGCTAGTGTGAGACCCTTTCTTAGAAAAACAGCAACAACATAAAAAATTGTAGCAGGGACATACTGTTTGGAATACAACGAAAGTATCATGCAGAAAGCTAACTCTAGCAAAACTGAAATCCTATATGATTTACCTTAACCAAACCATTATGATTTCTTAATGGATGGCTTGTATTTTAACTGTAAGGGAACAAAAGTAATGTTTAATATTTAGACTCATTCTTTTATGCATGAACAAATTTATCACATTACTATAGATGTACTGACTTTAAAAAGAAGTTTTGGGCCAGGCATGGAGTGGTGTACACCTTTAATCCTAGCACTTGGGAGGCTGAGGTTGGAGGATCACTGTGAGTTCAAGGTCACCCGGAGACTACATAGTGAATTTCAGATCAGCTTGGGCTAGAACAAGACTCTACCTTGAAAAACTAAAAGAAAGAAAAATTTCCCCTGACAATTGGAGATTATTGTTTGTTTCTGGAAAAAGTCACCTATGTTCCTTAGATTGAGGAAAAATAGTTTGTAGGGGACTTAGTGGAGGAACTTACCCTTGATTTGTGAAGTACTAAGTAAATTTCAAATCCAAGCTATTATTCTTTCTGAAGTCATCTGTTCTGTATCAGTGCTTTGAGACTTCCCAGACACAAGCACACTAGCTGTACAAGCAACTACAGTTGCGTACACCCTGACATTTGAGTATTACTAAGGCAGTATATACATAATAACAATTCATTGGAATATATCCATATACATTTTTGCATATTAGTTCGGATCTTCCAGGATTTAATCTGGATGCAGACAAAATAATCAGAAGACAGTACTGACAAGGGTAGTGCTACCAGAGTAGAGTGACAGAGCTTTTGCTATCTTTTTTGGTCTTGTTTAGCCTGGGCTGGTTTCAAATCACCATGTAGTTGAGGATGACCTTGAACTTCTGATCTTCTTGGCTCTAGCTCCCCAGTGCTGAGATTGCAGTGATGTACAACCACATTCACTTTAGGCAGTGCTAGATCCATCCTAGGGCTTTCTGTATGTTAGGCAGGCAGTCTGCTGATGGAGCTACATTCCTAGTACTTTTTGTTTGTTTGTTTTCATTTTTTGAGGTAGGGTCTCACTCTAGCCCAGGCTGACCTGGAATTCACTATGTGGTCTCAGAGTGGCCTCGAACTCACAATGATTCTCCTACTTCTGCTTCTGGAGTGCTGGGATTAAAGGCATGTGTCACTACACTCAGCCCTAGTACGTTTTGTTTTCTTGAGACAGATTCTCCGGTAGCTGATCTTGATCCCAGCTGCTGGGATTATAGATGTGAGCCACCACACCTGAAACAATGATTGAGCTTTCACATGAGTAAGAATGGAGTGGGCCTGGCCCTGCTAAGACTATGAGCGCCCTGCCATCAGTGTTCAGTTTAGGACCTCCTCCCTGCAGATCTATCAGGATGAACCTCTATGCCCAACCCACACTCCTGGACCTGCGAGTGCAGAGCCTAGTGATGGCCATGTGTGCTCTGGAGGACCTGTCCAGGGAGCTCTCCCACTGCTATTCAAGGAAGCCTTCAGCAGCAGCAGAAATAACATCTTGAGGATGATGGCAGCAGTCTGGCCCTTTGGCGGCCTCCCCTTGGGGTCAGTAACACAGACACATGACCTGGAGATCTTGCAGGCTGTGCTGGATGGATTGGATGCACAGCTTCAACAGAACGTTCACCCCAGACGCCACCAAGTTTTCCTAGACAGAGTTGCAGCCACCTGCAGACCTTGGATTTGGAGACCTGTGGGATGTGTCACTCTCAGATCAGTGCCTTCCTCCTTGATCTGAGCCACTGCTTCCAGCTCAATGGGGCCAATTTCAATGGAAATTTTATCTCCATGCCTGTCCTGAAAGAACTGCTGGACCACACTGCTAATCTGAGCCAGCTGGCCCTGGATCAGTACCTTGCTTCCTGACAGAGAGCTAAGACACATGGCTCATGGTGACTTGGAGATATCTGTCCAACTTTGTCTTCAGCTCAGGGATACTCTGAGGGCCATAAGGCAGTCTGCCTCAGTATACTTTGCCACTGATACCAGCCTTACATGAGCATTGCTACTATAACCCTGAGTCTACACTATGTTAATGATGGAAGTTTTTACCTCTTCCCACTTGAGAACCAAAGCCAAGTTACAATTGTCTCCTCGTGGACACACACGTGTGCACAGCACACACAGAGAATGAAATAGAAGCTGTCATTCAAGTTCTTTTATCTTCTTTATTTTTATTTTTTTGGTTTTGCGAGGTAGGGTCTCACTTTGGTCCAGGCTGACCTGGAATTAACTATGTAGTTTCAGGGTGGCCTCGAACTCTCAGCGATCCTCCTACCTCTGCCTCCCGAGTGCTGGGATTAAAGGCGTGCGCCACCACGCCCGGCTTTATTTTATCTTCTTATGTCGTGACCAAGTTTTAGTGTGTTGGGCCACGTTGGGGGGCACATACAACTAAAGTTAGTGAAACTTTATCAGGAGACAAATTATTGGAAAAATAACGGGTAATATAGATTATATTAATAATCCTTAAATACTTTGTATCTGGGAGGCAGAGGTAGGAGGATCACCGTGAATTTGAGGCCAGTCTAGGACTACAGAGTGAGATTCAGGTCAGCCTGGGCTAGAGTGGGACACTACCTCAGAAAAAAAAAAATACAGGGCTGGAGAGATGGCTTAGCGGTTAAGACACATGCCTACAAAGCCTAAGGACCCCGGTTCGATTCTCCAGGTCCCACATAAGCCAGATGCACAAGTGGGCACACATGTCTGGAGTTTGTTTGCAGTGGTTAGAGGCCCTGGCATGCCCATTCTCACTCTCCCTCTCTCTCTTTCCCTCTCTCTGTCTCAAACAAACAAACAAATAAACATAAAATCTTTAAAAAAAGAAAAGAAAAAAATACATACATACACACACGCACACACACACACACATGCATGCATGCATACACACATATATGTTTATTTAATGGGTTGGGGGGATGGATCAGTGAATGAAGCATTTACCACTCAAGCTGGAGTGCCCTACAAGACCCCACATCCAACACTGGAAGCCAGCAGCTATGGAGGGCTTCTGTGGTTCCAGCACATCCAAAGGCAGCTATGGAGGCTTCTGTCATTCCAGCACATTGATGCTGAAGGCAAGATGGGTGGTGGCAGCAGGAGAATTTCCTGGCAAGCACAGAAAAGAACAGCAGAGCAAGTTCCAGAACTAGAAAGCCTGCCTCGAATGAGGTGGATAGGCAAGGATCAACCCAAAAGTTGTCCTCCGACTATGTGCACACCGTGGTACACATGCACCTGGACCCACACACCAACACTCATGAACATGTGCACCACACACATGAGCATGCACACACAAATTAATAAAAAAGTATACTTAGTAAAGCCAATAGTTAATAGATAATTACCAGGTACTGCTTACACAACACCCAATTAAAAAAAGTCAAAGTGTTTTAATGTGTATCGGTTATCTTGAAATACCTGATCATATTTGAGCAAGGGTCCCCATATTTTAACTGTGCATTAGCTCTTACAAATTACATGCCAGATATTGTGCATATAATAGAGAATAACAAATACAAGGCTCCCTTCACAAAATTATTCATGGAAAGTATAAAGGAATGTAAGTTAACTATATATGATTAACAATGAAATGAATAAGTCATATGATAAAGAAAATATGAAGTGAATATTGACAGCACTCAGAAGGTTTCATGATATTCAGAAATCAAGTGAAACAAAATCAACCACTGAATTAGTAATGGAAATATACTTCAGTTTCTCTCCATTGCTTCAATCTTGCCATGAGAGTTGAAATGTGGTAATTTTGGAGCTCATCTCTTCAGTTTTGCTGACCTTGATCTTGCAGTTGTTAATGTATTTTAAAGGGAATCTAGGACACCATAAGCCAGAATTCTATCTGTGGCTTTTTCTGACCTTGCCTCCGCACATTTTTTTCACTGTGCTTGACTCTGTGGTAAAATAAGGTTGTAATCTGGGGCTTCAGCTTTGGTAATGTTTCAAAGATGAGTCAAGGAAGAGCACTATCATTAGCCCTGTCATGTGAACTTAAGAATACCTTAGCCTGCCACGGCTCCAGGGGACCTGTGAGCATTTCTGCACTCAGCACTTGGAGCAGTTAGACTCTGAATAGCGTTTTCAGTCTTTCCAAGCTGTTAAGGAAAAAAGAGGCATTTCTCAGCTTGCCCCAGGCCCTGAGTGTTTGCTGTGGGAATAAACAGAAAGGGAGAAAAGGACATCTCAAACCGCCGGCGTTCTGGAGTCCTAGAACAACCTCGCATCCATGTAGAGAATGTTGGTCTTGTGAGGCAATGCCTGTCAGCATCTCTTTCTAGAGCAGTTTAACCACACACAGTTAAGGTTGTGACACATTGCGAGCTGTGGGGCGCATTCTTTGTGTTTCAG
Organism: Orientallactaga sibirica; assembly: GCA_036365145.1. NCBI lineage: Eukaryota > Metazoa > Chordata > Mammalia > Rodentia > Dipodidae > Orientallactaga > Orientallactaga sibirica. Next base: position 5,598,292 of record JAEOAD010000240.1, read on the forward strand.
TGCCTATTTCCCTATAAGGAATTTTGTGTATCTAATGTTCAGATTTGCCAAGAGAATAAAACTGATGAGGCTGGCATAATGGTGCTTGATTCTAATCCTGGAATTTGGAAGGCCAAGGTAGAAGGATTGCCATGAGTTTGAGGCCAGCCTGGGCTACAGAGTGAGCTCCAGGTCAGCCTCAACTAGAGTGAGACCCTTTCTTAAAAAAATTAAATTAAAATTTAACAAAACCATGGGCTGGAGAGATGGCTTAGCAGTTAAGGCATTTGCCTGCAAAGAAAAGACCCAGGTTCGATTCCCCAGGACCCACGTAAACCAGATGCACAAGGTGGTGCATGTGCCTGGAGTTCGTTTGCAGTAGCTGGGTGCCCTAGTGCACCCATTCTCTCTCTCCTCCTCTTCTCTTCTTTCTCTTTCACTCTCAAATAAATAAATAAAAATAAAACATTAAAAATTAACAAAACCAAGTACAAAAGATTTATACAGCTCATGAGTTCAAGGCTAGCCTAGGTAATGAGAATAAAAATTTTAACTCCAAAAAATAAAAAAAATTAAAGGTATATATTTTAAAAGATGTATCAGGTGACAAAAGCCTCCTTTGGCCACTTCTTCATTATCTGGTGCTGATCATAGCCTTTAAAAGAAATCTTTTCTCCCACTCTAGATTATTTTCTCCTCACAGTATTCTCCGGGTTCAAGATCCATATATGAAGGCGCCCACATGTGCCACTCTTTACTTAGTGATGCTCAGAGCCTCTGACTTCTTTGCTCACCAGCACTCTAGCTTCTATGTTTGTTTGGTTAGTGGGTTGATTGTTTTTTCTTTGAGGCATTGTCTCATTCTAGCCCAGGCTGACCTGGAACACCCTCTGTAGCTCAATCTGGCCTAATTCATTTTAATCCACCTACTTCAGTCTTCACACCCAGCTAGCTATCAGCTCCTTTTTAATGTACTTTATTGAACCAATTGTCTTTGGTCCCTACTTTTATGTCCACTGTGACTTTAATAGCAGATACAAGCTACTGTACATACAAGAAACTGTCTAGTAAGGCTGATTTCCCAGGCTTGTTTGACTCCCTCTTCTTTCAAACCAGATTATGTAGCATGTATCCACAGCCTAGGTATATCTGTAATGTCAGCTTAGAAAGTATGGCAGGAAGAATAAGAGGCCAAAGCGTTATAAAATAAGAGTGGGGATTCTGGACTTATATTTTGCTGCAAAGCAATAAATCCATAGAGAATGAGAAATTTTAAAAGGAGTGGGAATTTAAACATTGCCTATGGTGATCATCAGATATTTGCCATCTGTTTTCAAAGAGAGGACTAAATCCACACAATTCAACCTACAAAAAAAAAAAAAAAGAAAATGTGTAAACCTGGGTGGGTTGGTGATATACATCTGCAATCCCAGCATTTAGGAGGCTGAGGCAGGAGGTTCAAGGTTCAAAACCTTGGCTACATAAGACTTCATCTTATATAAATAAATAAATAATTAAGAAGGGGGCTGGAGAGATGGATCAAGCATAAAAGGTACTTATTTACAGAGCCTGATGGCCTGGGTTCAATTTCCCAGTACCCATGTAGACCCAGACACACAGAGTGGCACATGTGTCTGAATGGAGTTCGTTTGCAGGGGCAGGAGGCCCTGACATGCCCCATTCTCTTTTTCTCTCTCTCTCTAAATAAATAAATATTTTTAAAAAGAATGAAAAATAAAAATATCCAAGGCACTGACTAATAGGTACAAAACAAGATTTATGTTGAGTGTGGTGGTACATGCCTTTAATTCCAGCACTTGGGAGGCAGTGGTTGGAGGATTGCTATGAGTTTGAGGACAGCCTGGGACTACAGAATGAGTTCCAGGTCTAAATAAATAAAAGGCCAGGCTAGGACAGGAGGATTAACAGTCCTGGGACAGCCTGGGCTAAATAGTGATAACCTGTGTGTGAGAGAGAAGTCATCTAATTTCATAAGACTTACCAAGTATTAATTTTTTTGTTTGTTTTTTTGAGGCAGGGTCTCACTTTAGCCCAGGCTGACCTGGAATTCACTCTGTATTCTTAGGGTGGCCTTGAACTCATGGCAATCCTCCTACCTCTGCCTCCCAAGTGCTGGGATTAAAGCTGTGCACCACCACGCCTGGCTTAATTTTTTTAATTTTTAAAGTTTTCTACTATTATTTATTTTTTTGTGTGTGCATGTTACATGCACATGCACATGCACATGTCTATGTGTGAGTGTGCTCATGTGGAGGTCAGAGAACAACTTTTGGATTGATTTAAAAATAATCCTTAAAGTTTCCATTCCTACAATATATTTGAAAAAAAATACTGAGCAAAGAAAATAAACCAGGGTGTGTGGGGATGCTGGAGAGATGTTCAGTGAGTAGAGTTTTTACCTGGCATGCACTGAGTCCTGGGTTTGATCCCTAGGACTGTATAAAATGAGGTGTGGTATTTCATACCTATGATCCCAGTGATGGGAACTGGGAATCAAGCAGGTAGATAGCTAATCAGAGTTAAGCCCCAAAGAAAAATATCACTAATGATAAGTCCACAGAACAGGGTCCAAGGGCTGAACTCCAAAAAAGCCCTGACTCATCATGACTCATCAAAATGTTGGTTGAGAGGGCTGGAAAGATTGCTTGGCTGGTAAGGCACTTGCCTGTGAAGTCTAAGGACACAGGTTCAATTCCCCAGAACCCACATAAGCCAGATACCCATGGTGGTGCATGCATCTGGAGTTTGTAGTGGCTAGAGGTCCTGGCATGCCAATTCTCTCTCTCTTTCTAATAAATAAATAAGTATTATTTTAAAAAATGTTGGCTGACCATAGCCCTTTGCCTTTGTTCCTTTATTTATTTAATTTTGGTTTTTTGAGGTAGGGTCTCGCTCTAGCCCAGGCTGACTTAGAATTCACTACATAGTCTCAGGGTGGCCTTGAACTCATGGCGGTCCTCCTACCTCTGCCTCCTGAGTGCTGGGATTAGAGGTGTGCACCACCACCCTGGCTCCTTTCTTATTTTTATTTTTAGTCAAGAGCCCCTGTAAACCAGGTATGGTGGTACACACCTTTAATCCCAGCATTCAGGAGGTTAAAGTAGAAAGATTACCATGAGTTAAAGTCAAACCTGGGCTATAGAATGAGTGGCAAGTTAGCTTGGGTTAAAGTGAGATCCTGCCTCAATACAGAGAGAGAGAACACTACACCTTTCAATTCTTTGTGGGTAAACAGTAGACTTGAGAGCCACTAGCCTGGGGAGTTCTACTGACTTTTTTTTGGGGGGGGTTGGAAGTAGGGTCTCTCTCTATCCTCAGGATGGCCTCGAACTCATGGCGATCCTCCTACCTCTGCCTCCAGAGTGCTTGGATTAAAGGCATACGCTATCGTGCCTGGTTCTATTGACTTTTGAGTGTCCAGAACTCTAGCCCTAACCAGAACTGAGAAAGATTTTTTTTTAATGTTTTATTTGTTTATTTGAGAGAGAGAGAGTAGAGAGAGAGAGAGAGAGAGAGAGAGAGAGAGAGAGAGAGAATGGGCATGCCAGGGCCTGTAGCCAATACAAACGAACTCCAGATGCATGTGCCTTCTTGTGTATCTGGCTTATGTAGGTACTGGGAAATTGAACCCGGGTCCTTAAACTGAACTCAGGCCACCTACATTTTATTGGCACAAACACTAAAAACACCCAAATCATTACATTTCAGTTGTGTGGTAGTTTACAAGTATGGGAGGCTTTGAGCCTACACTTAGGTGGAGCCTTTCTAAATACAAGTCAGCTTTCCTTTTCTCCTTTGTTTTTTGTTTGAGGCAGGGTTTCACTCTAGCCAAGGGTGGCCTCCAACTCACAACCATCCTCTTACTTTAGCCTCCTCAGTGCTGGGATTAAAGGTGTGTGCTACTCTGCCAGGCTAAAGCAGTGACTTGATCATGAAGGATTTACTTGGAACCAATGGAGAGTAAAGTTGACCCTGCCCCCTCTGCTCACTTCCACTCTAGAAAACAAAACAAACAAATGAACTATATATATATATATGGGCAAGAAAATGAGTGTTTCTGAAATGCCACAAAATAATTAGCATGTTGACAAAAATTAAAAATACAGCCTGAGCCGGGAGTGGTGGTGCACACCTTTAATCCCAGCCCTCGGGAGGCAGAGGTAGGAGGATCGCTGTGAGTTCGAGGCCACCCTGAGAATACAGAGTGAACTCCAGGTCAGCCAGAACTACAGTGAGACCAAATAAATAAATAAATGAATAAATAAATAAATAAATATAAAAATAAAAGTAGAGCCCCCCAACAACATAGGTTATTATCAGTGCTCTTAGTTGCCTGCCAGAACTAGATGACAAGATCCTATTACTGAAGATAACACAGGCTTGCAGGACATGGAGAAATCAAGCTAGAACTGAGCTGGAAGTCTTCTCCTTGCTGGCTAGATGTTACATCACTGGACGTACTATAAAGGCTGCTGGGGGAGAAAGTCATCAAGTCTTAACCAGCAGCGGATCCTGCAAACTACACAACTGATCAGCCAGGCAGGATGTGCCCACTGGTACATTAGCAGCATGAGTGTTATGGGAGTAACCAACTGCTCTTTGGTTGGATTTGAAGCCTGCTCCGCTCGAGGGAATATAAGCCTGGTACTGAAAAGCTGGTCAAAAGCTGTGCTAGTTTGAATGTAAGCTGTCCCTGCATAGCCTGGGTGTTTGAATGCTTAATCTATAGCTGGTGTCACTCTATGGGAATGTTGTAAAGCCTTTGGGAGGTGTTGCAGTCAGATTCACATTGCTAGTAGAAATCACCCAACCAAGAGCAGCTTGTGGGAAAAAAAGAGGTTTATTTTGGCTTACAGGCTTGAGAGGAAGCTCCACAATGGCAGGGGGAAATGATGGCATAAGCAGAGGGTGGACATCACCCCCTGGCCAACATAAGGTGGACAATAGAAACAGGAGAGTGTGCCAAACACTAGCAAGGGGAGCTGGCTTTAACACCCATAAGTCCACCCCAGGAGGCTTTCCAATTGCCATCAGCTGGGAACTTAGTGTTCAGAACACCTAAGTTTATGGGGGACACCTTAATCAAACCACCACATTCCATCTCTGGCCCCCATAAACTGATAACCATACATGATGTAAAATGCAATGCATTTATTCCACTTTAAAAGTCCCCATAGTTTTTATTCCAATGATGTTCATACATCCCCATAGTCCAAGATTGTCTAATTGAGCCATAATACCAAAAAATCCACCCCCCCAAAACCCATAATGGCACAGAATAAACACACTGGCATAGAAAAGAAATATTCAACCAATACAAGATTTAAATAGGGAAAACAAACTCTAGCACCAAGTCCAACAACTCTAGTCAATGACAAGTCTCCAAGTCTGATAATTCTAACCAGCAACAACTATTTTACTTCCAGCCCTCCAGCTAGGCTACTCACAATCCTGGAAAACTTCCTCTGGGGTGGGCAGCTCTCCTTAGCAGCCATCTAGTGGTCCCAGCATCTCCACTTGTCTCCAATGCAATCCACGGTTCATCCTCACAGCTCCATCAGGTCTCCACACAGGCATCCAGCAAACCTGCTTCACACTGCCTGTGGCCGTTTCCAAAATACAAGACCACGTTGCACTCAGGCCCCTTCAAAAGAGTCTTCATTCTTCCTGTTGCCCCAGTGCAGGTCAGCTGGCCCAATCTCAATGGTTATAATCTCTCAAACGATTTATGGGTGAACAGACAGCAGTTTAGGCCCCAAAATTTCATTTTTTTTTTCTGTGCCATATCCCACTGCTCACACCAGTCCATTTCATTTTTTTTTTTTTTTCAAGGTAGGGTTTCACTCTAGTCCAGGCTGACCTGGAATTCATTATGTAGTCTCAGGGTGGCCTCGAACTCATGGTGATCCTCCTACCTCTGCCTCCCAAGTGCTGGGATTAAAGGCATGCACCATCATGCCAGGCTTACACCAGTCCATTTCTACAAAATGCAACCCTGCACAAGTTCTCAGGACATGGGCATAACAGCAAGCCTCTCACACAAACTGCTTCTAGCCCAGTCCAAGCAAAGCTCTTTCTCACCCTCATAAATCAAACCTCACAGTCCATAATTCTTACTGCATTCAGGTCGTTTATCTCTGATCAGAATAGTCCATCAAGCCTTACTTACAGCCCTGCCAAGGTTTCAAATCCTTCTACATTCCTCTTGAAAATCAGCTCCAAAAGGCCAAAGCCACACAGTCAGGTGTCTAGCAGCAATCCCATTCCTCAGTACCACTTTACTGTTGCAGTCAAGTTTGAAATGCTGGTAGAAATCACCCAAGGGCAACTTGTGGGGGAAAAAAGAGGTTTACTTTGGCTTACAGTTTTGAGGAGAAGCTCCATGATGGCAAGGGAAAACAATGGCATGAGCAGAGGGTGGACATCACCCCCTGACCAACCAAGGTGGACACCACCACCCACCAAGGTAGACAATAGCAACAGGAGAGTGTGCCAAACACTAGCAAGGGGGAGCTGGTTTTAACACCCATAAGCCCACCCACAACAGTATATTTCCTCCAGGAGGCTTTAATTTGCAATTGCCATCAGCTGGGAACCTAGCATTCAGGACACCTAAGTTTATGGGGGACACCTGAATCAAACCAGCACAGCAGGTGAAGACTTGCTAGAGTAAGTGTGTCACTGGGGGTGCTCCTTGGAGTTTTGTAGACTAGCATCTCTTACCACACTCAGCTCACTCTCTCTATTTCCTCTCTGCTGATATGAAGAGGTGATACCAGAATGACTACCAACTCTTACCTTTGAAACACACATTTGATTCATTTTATGGTGAGAAAATCATCCTAGATCCAGGCAGTGCATAGCTTGAGACTCTCTGTGTTTATAATTTACAAAATTGAGAACAATTTTATACCTTGAAACTGACCTAAATTCTTGTGTCTGAGTATTATTTACTTCAAAAAAAAATTTTTTTTTTTTTTTGGACACAATGTCACAAGTATTCCAGGCTGAATTCAAATGCACTATGTAGCCACGGATGACTTCAAAAAAAATGTTTGTTTTTTTTTAATTTATTTGTGAGGAAAGAGAGAGTGAGCAAATGAACTCTAGATTCATGTGCCACTTTGTCCATCTGGCCTTACATGGGTACAGGGGAATTGAACCCCAGGTTGTTAGGCTTTGCAATCCAGCACTTAAACCATTAAGCCATGTTCCTAGCCTATGTCTTTGAACTTCTGAGTTTCCTGCCTCAGGTGTATATCACTATGCCTGGTCTACATGGTGCTGGAGGTCAAACCCAGGGTTCAGTGCACTTTAGGGGAGCACTCTATCTCCAGTCCTCATTTCAACTTTTCAAGGATATATTGCACAATTTTGCATTGCTACACTACTTCATTTTTCTGCACTCTCCTTAGATTCCCTCTTTTTCTATTCTAGAGGACTTTGAAACTTGATCAAGATGATGGGCAGAACATAATTTAATGAACACTGTGGGTGACCTCTGAGGTTCAGCCATCAAAGGGAACTGGAGTTATTTGCTTCCCCATAGAGCTTGTTCCCATATATTCACTAGGTAGCTTAACCGTGAAGTGGCCAGAAATCACTACCAGTAAAAGTCAAGATATAATCTGTGGTTGGCCTTTTATAAAGATAATGACAGATCAAACAATGTGGTCTTGAATTCTTTGCTAGTTAAAATAGTCATAATTTGTAAACACAAACCAACTAAACTAGACTATTGTTTTAGGCAAAAGGTTTGTGTATTTTCTTTTATAGCATTCCATGTATTTTCCAGAAGTCAATCTGCTGGCTCAGGGGAGACCTGGAGAGCTTTGTAAGTGGGTCAGAGATTGTTTCCCCCTGCTCAAGAAACATTGTCTGTTAGAATGATAGAAATCAATCTTCTTTCTTTCTCTCTCTTTCTTTCTCTTCTTTCTTTCTTTTTCTTTCTTTCTCTCTTTCTTTCCTTCTTTCTTTCTTTCTTTCTTTCTTTCTTTCTTTCCTTCTTTCTTTCGCTCTTTCTCTCTCTTTCTTTCTCTCTCTCTTTCTCTTTCTTTCTTTCCCTTTCTTTCTTTCTTTCTTTCTTTCTTTCTTTCTTTCTTTCTTTCTTTCTTTCTTTCTTTCTTTCTTTAGACAGATCTCATGTACTCCAGGCTTGTCTTAAACTCATTATGTAGCTGAGAATAACTTTGAATTTCTAAGCCTCCTGCCTCCACTTTCTGAGGGCTGGGATTGCAGGCATAAAGAATAAAGAATAAAGAATCATGCCTGGTTTGTGAAGTGAAACTATTTTTCTATAGTTTGTTGTTAAATTGTTCCTTCCTTTTGGTCACTTATAAATTTTAGTTTATTTATAAAATAAAGACAATGATAATACATGCTCCATTTCTTTTTTTCTTTTTTCTCCCTGAGGTAGCATCTTACTCTAGCTCAGGCTGACCTGGAATTCATTATGTAGTGTCAGGGTGGCCTTAAACTCATGGTGATCCTTCTATCCCTGCCTTCTGAGTGCTGGGATTAAAGGCATGTGCCACAACACCTGGCTCTACCATCTATTCTATTTTATTTATTTATTTATTTATTTATTTATTTATTTATTTATTTATTATGTTTTTTCAAAGTAGAGTCTCACTCTAGCCCAGGATGACCTGGAATTCATTCTGTAGCTCAGGGTGACCTTGAACTCACAGTGATCCTACTACCTCAGCCTCCTGAGTGCTGGGATAAAAGGCATGTGTCATTACTGTTGATTTACTATCTACTCTTTGTTGGGCCATTTTTGGTTAGGACATACGCTTGCTAAATATAGTTCAATTGGAGATCCCTTCCTCAAGGCCCCTGCCCTCACCCCTTTTGTGGCAAGATTTTGCTTTATATAAAGCCAGGCTGACCTGGAACTCATTGCAATTCTCCTATCTCAGCCTCAGCTACTGGGATTTCAGGTGTGAGCCACCTCACTCAGCTGTGCAGGCCTACAAACCTAGACACTTGGAGGCTACAGCAGGAGGATACCTAGTTCTGGTACAGCCAAGGCTACGCAGTGAGTTCAAGGCCAGCCTGGGGCAACTTGATGAGATCCTATCTCAAAATCAAAAGACTTCCTAGTCACTTGAGAAGATGCTGGTATGCACAACAGTGGAAGAAGTCTTAGGAAAACTGAGAAAGGTTTCCTCAAGGATCTCATGATGGAACATTTTATTAAGACCATACAGTGCAGCTCTGTGGGAGGTCATCTGTTCTAATATGTTTATAGGTTTGCTTTGTGTTACCACTGTGGCGAGGAAATGAATGTGTAAATCATCTTAAGCAATGTAGGAAAGTATTTTATTTTATTTTTTATTTATTTTATTTGCAAGGGGGAGAGAGAATGAGAGTAAGAATAGGTGTGCCAAGGCCTCTAGCCACTGCAAACAAATTCCGGATGCATGCACCACTTTGTGTATCTGACTTTACATGGGTACTGGAGAATTGAATTTGGGTTCTTAGGCACTGCAGGCAAATGCCTAACTGCTAAGCCATCTCCAGCTCTAGGAAGTAGCTTCTTGGAATGATATTTAAGACTGCACCACACACTTTTTCTAGACTTGGTCAGGGTAAAGACTGTCATTATTTTTGCTCAGTGTTTTCCTTAGCTCTGCAGTATGAAGGGAATAGAGACAGGAATCCATTTCTTCCAGTGTGATTTAAATTGCCCTTTTAGTCAATATCTTAATGGCTTACATAAAGGGCCTTTTGTCACTTCCTTTGGAGAAAAAGCTCAACAGAGGAGTGTGAAAGCTTACAACACAGAGACATGTTGTAAGACATTCATCTTTGGAGATAACATTAGATAAAATCATCCATTGTTCGTAGTTATATAGAGTTGCCTTGATTATGACTCTGTGGCTTAGGTATTCTTGCAAGATTTCCAGGACCGTGGTGCTGTAGTCAGCAGGTATGGTTTTATGCCTCTTCTACAACAGACACCTAAATGTGGGTGACTGTTGGAAATGAAAAAAAATCTATATCATATTTGAGCTTCTGAGCCTTGTCCTGCATCTTGGGTCATGAGCACACATTTAGGCTGGCTGGTTACTAAATGCTGTAAGTAAAAGAAGCCCAACAATAATTAATATCCCAATGCAGTGCAAACAACAATCAAAGTAGAAACAAAAATTGACCCAGTGTTCCAAACAGTCTGAGCACTTGGATGTCTTTGGAAGTTTAAGTGCTTTGCTATAATAATGATTTCCTGTCATGCTACTGCAAACAAAATTGTTACAAAATATGAACTAATGAGGGGACACGTGGACTATTGTTTATCGTCATCAATCAGGCACTTTTCATCTGCATTGTTTATTATTCCTGAGGCAGGGTTGGGAAGTGACTGTGGGCATGTATTCTAGAGTTCTGGGTTCAAATAATGACTTCACTTCTTCCCTAGTTTTGTAATCTTGAGCAGTTTGTTTAATCTCTGTGCTTTGGCTTTCTAATCCAAAATAAATAGATAGATGATAGATAGATAGATTCCCCCCTTATAACCTACAGAGGATTAAATGATTTAATTAAGAGTATGTGTAGGTCTGAGGTCAGGCATCTTCCTCTATCACACTTTATTTTTTTAAAACTTTTATTTAGTTACTTATGAGGGAGAGAGAAAGAGAGACATAGATAATATGGGCTCTCCAGGGCCTCTAGCCACTGCAAATGAACTCTAAACAAATGTGCCACTTCTTGCATCAGGCTTATGTGGTGCTGGGGAATCAGACTTGAGTCCTTAGGCTTCACAGGCAAGTGCCTTAACCACTAAATCATCTCTCCAGGCCCATATTCTTTATTTTTGAGACAAGATCTTTTACTGAATCCCCGAGCTCACCAATTTGGCTAGAAAAGATAGCCAGCCAACCCCTTCTGTGTCAGTGTCCCCAATGGTGGCATTATAGGTGTGTCATCACACCTGGCATGTACATGAGCATTGGGGATCTGAACTCATGTCCTCATGCTTGCATAACAAGAATTTCATGCATTGAGCCATCTCCCTAGCTCCTTTATTGCTATTTTATTTTAATATAATGGTTTGTGTCCAGTAAGTTCTACTACATTCTGAATATAATTGCTAAAACTTGTTACGATAATAACAATGGAAAATATAGATTTTAATTAATGATAATTTTATTGTTTATTACGTAAACAGTGAAGGTAAATTTTATGTACTATTTAATTTTTCTGTAAATCTTAAATGATACTACAAAAATAACATTGGGCTAGGGATGTGGCTCAGTTGGTAGAGTACTTGCCTAGCATGCATGAAGCCTGGGGTTCAGTATCAGACATTATGAAAACTGGTCTTTGTGCTGTACAACTGTAATCCCTGTACTTGGGAGGTAGATGCAGGAAGACCAGAAGCTAAAGGTTATCCATAGCTACGTAGTGATTTTGAGTCTAGTCTGAGTTACATGAGACCCTATCTCAAAAACACAAAAACAATGAAATCAATTAACTTTGCAGAAAATTAGCAAAATAAGCACTTATTTTAAAAAAATATATATTTAAATTGTTATTTATTTATTTATTAGAGACAGAGAGAAGGAAAGAGGGAGAGACAATGGGCCTACCAGGGCCTCTAACCACTGCAAACAAACTCCTGACATGTGCAGCCCCTTGTGCACCTGGCTTATGTGGGACCTGGAGAATCAAACTGGGGTCCTTAGGCTTCCAAGGTATGTGCCTTAACCACTAAGCCATCTCTCCATCCCTAAAAAAATATTTTTATTAAGAGAGAGAGAGAAAGGGAAGAGAGGGGTGTGCCATGGCCTCTTGCCATTGCAAATGAATTCCAGATATAGGTACCACTTTGTGCATCTGGCTTTAGGTAAATACTGGGGAATTAAACCTAGTCAGGCGGGTTTTGCAAGCAAGTGCCTTTAACCAACTGAATCATCTTCCTAGCCCTCTAAAGCACTTGAGATTCAGTGTAACTACCTCCAAGGTCAGATGTAAAAATGTCTAAATTAAGATAAACTGAGGGTCAGGCATGTGCATCCCTATGATTCCAGCATTTAGGAGGAAGATGTTGAATTCAAGGAGAGCTTGGGCTACATAGAGAGACCCTGTCTGCAAACCAGTCCATACCAAGCCAACAAACAAAAGGACCATAGAAAGACTGAGTACTGTGGGTTTAGGTCACCGGGAAAGCATGTCTTTCCAGACTGAGTCAAAACTAAGAAATGCCAGACTGTTTCACAACTATAACCTTAGTAACAGGTACCTGAGAAATATTTGTCAAAGAGTCACATAGAAAGGGAGATTGAGACACTACCACTGAAATGCTTCTCCTTCAGTGAAATGAAGTCATAGAACTTTCACCCCAAATTTTCTAGATTTAAAAAAATATACTATTTGTAAGCAGAGAGAGAGAGAGAGAGAGAGAGAGAGAGAGAGAGTCAGAAAGAGAATGGGCATGTAAGGGCCTCTAGCCATTGCAAACAAACTCCAGATGCATGTGCCCTTGTGCATCTGGCTTATGTGGGTCCTGGGAAATTGAACCTGGGTCCTTTGGCTTCGCAGGCAAATGCCTTAAGCACTAAGCCATTTCTCCAGCCCTGTTTTCATTTTTAAAAATATTAATTAATTAATTAATTTAATTTTTTGAGGTAGAGTCTCTTTCTAGCCCAGGCTGATCTGGAATTCACTATGTAGTCTCAGGCTGGCCTTGAACTCATGGCGATCCTCCTACCTCTGTCTCCAGAGTACTGGGATTAAAGGCATGCGCCACCATGCCCGGCCCTTCTTCTAGATGTTTTGATCTAATATAATTATAAATTCAAAGCTTCATCACACACTAAGAATGGAATGCTCATAAGTATATAAGACATAGTCATAAAGCCTGGTGTGGTATCTCATGCCTATTATCTCAATATTCAGGAGGCTGATGCAGGAGGATTGCCAAGAGTTTGAGACTAGCCTAGGTTACCATGTAAGAACCTGCCTGAAAGAACCAAAAAGGGGGACTGGAGAAATGACTCAGTGGTTAAAGGCACTTGCTTGTAAAGTGTGATGGCCTGAGTGTGATTCTACAGTCACATGTGAAGCCAGATGCGCAAAGTGGCACGTGTAGGAGGCCCTGGCATGCCCTTACTCACTCTCTGTCTGTCTCTTTCTCTCTTTCAAATAACTGACTCAATAAATAAAATATTTGAGAAAAAAAAAAACAAAGAAAAAGAAGAGAGGGAAAGAAAGAGAAAAATAATCAAAGAAGATTAAGAATAATAGTATAACCTGTGGTACAAATTCAAGTTTTCTTTTGGTCTTTTGAGTTAGGTTCTCGCTTTATCCCAGGCTGACCTGGAATTCACTATGTAGCCCCAAGCTGGCTTCAAATTCACAAAAATCCTTCTACCTTGGCTTCCTGAGTGCTAGTATTAAAGGCATGTGTCACAACATTTGGCCAATTTCAATTTTTAAAAAGTATTTTATTTATTTGGGAAAGAGGCAGATATATAATGAGACACACACACACACACAGAGAATGGCCTCCAGCAAACAAACTCCAGATGCATGCACCACCTTGTGCATGTGGTTTACATGGGTACTAGAGAATCAAACCTGGGTCGTTAGGCTTTGCAGGCAAGCACCTTAACCATAAGCAGTCTTTTTAAAAAATTTATTTATCATTTTTAATTTTTTAAAATTTGTGGGACAGAGAGAGAGAGAGAGAGAGAGAGAGAGAGAGAGAGGGAAAGAGAATGTGAATGGGCATGCCAGGGCCTCCAGCTACTGCAGACAAACTCCAGATGCATGTACCACCTTCTGCATCTGGCTTACGTGGGTCCTGGGGAATCAAACATGGGTCCTTTAGCTTTTCAGGCAAGCGCCTTAACCGCTAAGCCGTCCCTCTAGCCCCAGTCTTTTAAAAAATCATTAAATTATTATATTTATTAAAGGAAGCATAGAGCCAAGGAAAGACACCCATGTGGCTAAAGGTCCCACATGAAGGGCCGAGAAAAGTGGTGGAAAGAAGAGAGAGAAAAGAAAGTTCAAGGAGCTCCTGCCCTGGGGGAAGCTTGAAGGGATCCAGAAGCCATGTGGAGATAAGGGCTAGGAGGTTCTCCAGGCTGGGCCCAGTTGAGGAAAAAACTAAAACTAACCCATAGCTGGAAGTTCTCAAGTGGTTGTGGATCCTGCCCTCCCATTTCAAAGGTATTTATAATGTTGTAGTGGTGGGCTGTCTTCTGGCTCAGGTGAACCAGAGGGACTGCTGGTTGTTTAGGGCTAGGCGTTGTCTCAGGAAGAGGCTAGCCCTGGCTGCTAAGCAATCTTTCTAGCACCCCAATTTCAATTTTTTTAAATTAACTTCTATGGGATTTATATTCTATTCAAAATTCGATACTTTTGGGTAGATGGGAGTACAGTTCGGCACAGGGTCTTGCTGTGGAGTTCAGACTGATCTTGAACTCCAAATCTTCCTTCCTTAGCCTTCCAAGTGCTAAGATTTCAGGTGTGTCATAATTTTTAAGTAGAAAACCATGAGTGCCTAATATCTCCTTCATAAGCTTTTGTCAGAATTTAAGTACTGAGTATAATTTTTTTTTAAGGAATGTTGAACTTAGGGTCATATAACGATGTTCCTTGCCTGGCAAGGCATCAAAGTGCTTATAATCTCAGCACATTTGGGGGCAGAGTGGAAACAGGAGGATCATAAAATTAAAGTCTAGCTTGTGTTACATGAGACCCCATCTCACAAAACAAAACAAAACAAAACAATGGGGCTGGAGAGATGGCATAGTGGTTAAAGGTATCTGTGTGTAAAGCCTGGTGGCCTGGGTTCAATTCCGCAGAACCCATGTAAAACCAGATGCACAAAGTGGCCCATGAGCCTTCAGCTTATCTGCAGTGGCAGGAGGTACCAGCATGCCTATGCTTTCTCTCTCTCAAATAAATATATACAATTTGAAAAAACAAAACAAACAAAATGGAACAATGTTCCATTATTTGCAAAATGTTCAGAACCACTCCTGAAGGAGGAAATGTGTTTTGGCTCACAGTTTCACCATTTCCCCCCATGGCCTGCGGCTCCCATTGCTCGTGGGCTCGTTGTAAGGCAGAAGCATCATGGCAGAAAGACTTAGTGGAGGAAAGTCACTCCTCTCATGGTGGCCAGGGAACACAGAGACAGGGTCAGTGACAGTCACTTATTTCTTCCAATCATATCTGCTATTTATTTATTTATTTTTTATTTTTGGTTTTCTGAGGTAAGGTCTTGCCCTAGCCCTGGCTGATCTGGAATTCACTCTGTAGACTGAAGGTGGCCTCAGACTGACAGTGATCCTCCTGCACCTCTACCTCCCAAGTGGTAGGATTAAAGGTGTGGGCCACCAAGGGCCAGGCTTTATTTTTTTAAATATATATATATACATATATACATATTATTTTAAAAACATACTTTATATGGATACATAATGTTTTGGTACCATCTTTTCCCTCCCCCATCTTTTCCCTCCCCCATGCCCCCATTCCACAGGGGATCCTCCTCAGTGGGGTTGCTGGTATTCCCCATGGGGTTGTGGGTGAGGCGTGTGGGAGCAGCAGTCAGTTATTGGAGCGAGACAATGCCTCTGGGTATGTCCTCCCAACCTGTGACTCTTATAATCTTTCTGCCCCCTCTTCTGCAAAATTCCCTGAGCCTTGATGGATATGTTTTAAGTCTACTTAAGGGATGAGCTCTTAGGGGGCTCTGGATTTCTGCTCTGGTACATGTTGAGTATCCTCAGGGTCTGTCTCCTTTACCCTGGTGCTGGTTGTCAGGCTCACCATGGAAGCAGCGCTCTTGCTCATCTCCCCAATTCCTCTGTGGATTCACCTGGGCCTTGATTGAGATGCAAGGGGTAGTTTATCTCCTTGGGTCTTTGCTACCTTCTGCAAAAGAAAAACACATTCTTTGATGGAGAGTAAAGGCAGCATAGGTTAATTTGGATAAGTGTTATTAATTTAGGGAGAATTTGATGGATGTAACCCCTCTTTTAGCCAAACACTAGTGGGAGCTTGACACTGGAGAGCATAATCTTTGTCTCCAAAGAATTCTGACCTGGTTCCCAGTTCCAGATATGGGTTCCTTTCCACTGAGAGGATCTCTAAGCCAATTAGAAAGCCATTGGTTACCCACCAAGGCTGTGTGCCACCATTGCACTGGTGTGTACTTCTAGTCAGGCTGGTTGCTTGTGTGTAGTTTAGAACCCTGCTTGCTCACATTGGTCCCTTTCCTGAGCAGTTCATGTAGCTCTTTCCAGCACTAAACAGGCAAACTGTTTGGGGACTGGCTCTCTTCTGGATTCTAGCCACGTCTGTCCATATTCTGTGTCAACAGCTATGATGTCTTTAGCAATAGGGTCTTTTATCTCAGCCTGTCTTGTTTTATGGACCTTGTAGGTCTCTGTGATCAACAGCTCAATATAGGTTGCACCTGTCTCTGGTACTGCAAGTTATAGGTCATAGCTAAACTTTTTAAAAATTATTACTTTTTTCATTTAATTTATTTATTTGAAAGAAGAGAACAAGAGAGAGAATGAGCACACACCAAGGCCTCCAGCCATTGCAAATGAACTCTCAGATGCACACGCCACTTTGTGCACCTGGCATTACATGGGTACCGAGGGATTGAACCCGGATCGTTAATAGCCAGACCTTTTTAAGGTTAGGCTCCATCCCACCTTCTCCAGGGCCCTTATTTTTGGGTGCTTCCCCTATAGTCCCATTGAGGGTTATCTTTTAGTCTACCATTAAGGAGAAAGGTTCCTATGGTACCAGTTCATTTGGGGTTTAGTTTTGTGTTTATTTGTGTTTATTCCCCCCTTCCCCTTACCCCAAACCCTTCCATCCCTACTGTCTGGGCCTCAAGTTGTCTATCAGGTATGCCAGCTACTCAAGCTGATCCAAGTTAGTAACCACAGATGACTGAGAACTTGAGGCTATTGTCTTTCTGTGATTGTGCGTGTTCTCTGAGTATGATCTGTTTTAAGTCCATCAATTTCCCTACAAATTTCATTGTATCATTTTTTCTTAGTGCTGAGTAGAATTCCATGGTGTATATGTACCACAACTTTGTTACCCATTTATCCATTGATGGGCACCCCCGTTGATTCCAGTTCTTAGCTATTATGAATTGAACATATTGAGCCGGGCATGGTGGCACACACCTTTAAGCCCAGCACTCGGGAGTCAGAGGTAGGAGGATCATTGTGAGTTCCAAGCCAGCCTGAGACTACATAGTGAATTCCAGGTCAACCTGGACTAGATCAAGACCATACCACAAAAAGAAAATGAAATTTTACGTTTTTTTTTTTTTTTTTTTTATTGATTTATCCAACACTTTGCAGTAGGACAATAATGTTGCCCTGGTTGTTTATGGGAATGGCTTTATTTAAATGTGGGATAAAACACAACTCCTTGTCTTCTATATGGAACTTCTTGCAGAAGTTTATAGAGATGTATTGGGATAGCTACCTGGGCTCTGCCTCTTCCTGTGTCTGACTTAGGCTTGGCCTTTTTTTTTTTTTTTTTTTGGTCAAATGAAAAGAATTTAGTTAGGATTAGCATTCAGGTTATAACGTGCCTCAAGTACAAAGTCAGGTCTTTCAAGATTGTTTGGCAGAGCTTGTTTGAGAGAACCAAGGGCAATGTCTGGTGGATGAGAAGTTGTAGCCACAAAGATAAAAGTAACTTCAGTGAACTGATACACAGACCATCTGAGGTAGGTGTGTTTTCCAGAAACAGTGAATTATAATATTACATTCACTTTGTGTGACCCTGAAAAGTACTACTAGAGTATTCCTAGAAAGGTGAGAACAACTGGGAAATGATGCATTCTTATGACATCTTGTGTAGTTCAGAATACCTGATATGTCATCCCACATAAAAATCTATTTGAGTGGGAGAAAGCTGATAAATATAATTTCTTCCCTGTTCAAAAATGAAAGTGAAGAAATCAGTTTAGACCCTTACAAATAAGCTTCTGTAAATTATTTTCCTGGTTTCCCAGTCACAGCAGCCAGGACCAATCACCATTAGGGAAAGCACCACACTGATGTCAGCCAGTGACCAAGATGTATGGAGACTTGATTGCAGGGCTTGGGAGTTGGGCTAATGCTAAAGCACTTACTATGTGAGAGCTCAGATCTGCAGACCGCATGTCAAAGCTGAAAGTCAGGGCGGGCTTCTATAAACCCAGGACCCCTAAAAGGAGATGAGAATTGGAAGGCAGAGACAGGAGACCTTCCCAGCAGCTGCCAGAGCAGACATGGGCACTAGTAAGAGACCCTGCTCAGACAAGGTGAGAGGCAAATGACCGAGGAAGGTTGTCCTCTGACCTCCATATGTGCTCCATGACATAAGTGCACCTGCAGCCATGCCTGTGAACACACACAACACACACAAGTACTTCAGTGCATGAGGCTCTTTCCCTCAGTTTTTTTTATTTAAAATAATTATAAAACCTGCTGCTTCCTAAGCATAGCTCCTAATTGGGTCAAGAGCATTGGGAAATTTGGTGTAATAGCATTCACCTATAATCCCAGCTGGGGAGATTGCTTAGTGGTTAAGGCACTTGACTGTGAGGCCAAAGAACCTAGGTTCGATTCCCAAGATCCATGTAAAGCCAGATGCCCAAGGTGGCACATGTGTCTGGAGTTCATTTGCAGTGGCTAGAGGCCCGGACATGCCCATTCTCTCTATCTGCTTCTCTCTCATGAGTGCAATCTCTCTCTCAATTAAATAAGTAAATAAATAAAATATTTAAAAAAATACTATCACTCACTCTTACCTTCCTCGTAGAATGGCGTAGGGCTTAGTTTTAGTTCTAGATTTGCTCTGGAGCCAAGCCCCTCCTTGTGACTTATCTGGAGACTTCCACACGGCAGTGAGAATGAGATTTTGGATCTAAGTGCGTGAGAATATATTTTCACGTGACTTTGAAGGTGTTTTGGAGAACTGCCATTGGGTCCTTCGCTAGCACTCTACTTCAAGCCTGTACCACATACCAGACCCTCTCTGACTGAGAAGCACAGTGTGCTTTTCTTGTTCAAGTGCACACAAGTATGTATGTGGATTGAAAGGTGCCCACTGAAGCCAACATTGCCACTGGATTTGCATGGCAATGACTGACTTTTTTTTTTTTTTTTGACCTGCTGTGCAGGCTTAGATCCACTGAGTAATGGAGGCAGTGTTCAAACACAAGGCTCACTCACTCTCTGGGCTACTTTGGAAAGTTAAGACTGGAAAGAATATATTTTCCTTCTTTGAAGGGAGGAGAGTGTTGAGAGAGTCTTACGTTGCATTTACTATGTAGCCTAGGATAACCTTGGACTTAAGCAGTCCTTCTGCCTCAGCTTCCTGAGTGTCAGGTTGACAGACTCGAGCCATCATACCCAGCAAGAGCTGGAAAGTTCTGCATGTTTGATCTCTAGCCTTAGATTCATCTTGGCTCTGCTCTGTGGCTTTCTGTAAAGTTAAGTCTCAGTCCAGTTGACCAGAGTAACCACAAAAGAATGATGTCCCTGGACAGTTCTTCACCATGTGAGCAGGGAGCCTCTGGCATGGAGATACTTATGTGCTTCCTAGAGTGATACTTTTCCTATCATTTAGCCAGAGAGAAGGTTGGTCAGGGGTCTAGGAATTGGCTTATGTCAACCTAACAAAGCTTGGAGACTTCTCTGATATAAGCCTGAATCCAGGATGCACAAAGTTTATTTGGTATTGGCTATTCAGGAAATGAAGTTTGTGATTTGTGATCACATTGTTATATTAACAGTCTGTGAGTAACAGTTTAAAAATCTCATGTGCTTTTGTGAACATCAGTACCTGCTCATCTGCACTCACTCCACTTGTTTATTTAATATTTTTATTTATTTTTGAAAAAGAGAGGGGGGAATGGAAACACCAGGGGCATCTTGTCATTACAATTTCCAAATGCATGTGCCACTCTATGTATCTGTCTTTATATGGGGAATAAAACCAGAATCATCAGGCTTTGCAAGCAGGTGAACTTAACTGATAAGCCATCTCTGGCCCTCTGCTTTGTTTATTATTATTTTTTAATTTTTTAATTTACTTTTGAAGAGAGACACAGAGAGAGACAGACAGAGAGGGAGAGGGAGACAGATAGAGATGGGCGCGCCAGCAGTCTCTCAGCTGCTGCGAACGAAATCCAGATGCGTTCGCCCCCTTGTGGTCAAGTGGGGCATTGCACCCTTGCGTCACTTTGCATCTGGCTAAACATGGGACCTGGAGATTGGAACCGGGTTCTTAGGCTTAGCAGGCAGGCGCCTTAACTGCTAAACCATCTCTCCAGCCCTGTTTATTAATTTTTTTGAGGCAAGGTCTCACTCTAGCCGAGGCTGTCCTAGAACTTACTTTATAGCCCCAAGGTGGCTTCCAGCTCATGGCAGTCCTCTTACCTCAGTCTCCCAGGTACTGGGAGTAACAACATGCAGCCCCCGCCCCCCCACAAGCTGCTTCATTTTGGTGTTGGTTGCACAGCCCTCTCTGCTAAGTACATCAGATTCACTTTCTCCCTTCTTTCTGGGTGGTGATGCATGGAATGCCCTGGCATACACAGGAACAGCTCCACTTCCTCTCCTCCATTCTGTGTCTCCTCCCATTCTCACATATCTGCATGGCTTCATGCTGGAGGACTAAATCCACGTCACCCAAGATGGTGTGTAGGGGGACTCAAGAAAGAAAGGCCACAGGAAAAACTAAAAGAAAAACAAAACATGAGGGAGTTTTTCAGACAGGATTCCTCCAACAAAGGCTCTCTGTCTCTCTCTCTCTCTCTCTCTCTCTCTCTCACACACACACACACCACATGTTATGGTTTGAATGTGAAATGTACCCCCAAGGCTCCTATGTTTCAACATTTGATACCCAGCTGGTGGTGCTGTTTTAGAAAGATTTGGAACTGTTAGGAGGGGGCTTAGCAAGAAGGGGATGACTTGTAGGGGAAGGGGAATTTTGGTTGAAGGTTATAGCTCACTCTGGTTGCAGCCCAAACTCAGCTTCCTGGACTATAGAAACGTGAGATGTGAGGAATGCCAGCCACACACTCCCACCATCATCAACTCTTTGATACCTCCTCCACCACGATGGACTGTAACATTTCACATGGGAGCCAGAATAAACCCTTCTTCTGTCAAGTTGCTTCTTTCAATATTTTATTACATTGACAAAAGCATAACTAGAGGAGGCAGGCTGCTCTGTATCACAGTGAGGTCAGCGCACTGCAGCCACGGTGCTCTCCTCACCAAGAATCTATTGGGTGGAGCTGGAGAGATGGCCTAGCAGATAAGGCACTTGCCTGCAAAGCCAAAGGACCCAGGTTCAACTCCTCAGGACCCACGTAAGCCAGATACACAAGGTGGCTTATGCAACTGGAGTTCATTTGCGGCAGTTAGAGGCCCTGTAGTGCTCATTCTGTCTCTCTCTTTCTTGGCTTCTTTCTCTCAGTCTCAAATAAATAAAAATACTACTGAACCACATTAGCAGTCATAAAGCTACAAACAGCTTAGAAAGGAGCCAAGGAGGCCAACAGAACACTGTACAGGGCATCTCTGAATTCACTGTAGTGGTGGCAGACAGTGAGCCTTTAGTGATCATCCTGTACCTCCCAGTGTTGTGTGAAGACAAGAATGTCCCCTACTTGTTTGTACATTCTTGGGTGGCCTTGGATCCGGCCAGTGGGGTCTCCAGACCTATCACTGTCTGTCCTGTCACCATCACAGAAGACTTTCAGCTCAGCACCAGACCCAGTCCATCAACAGTCTAGGGAAGGGTTCTTAGTCTAGACCTGGGGCATCTGCCCTTTTATCCTGTTGACCCTCCACCTTTGTGTTGGCATGCATTATTTTATGCATATTACAAAAGGTAAAGTGACTGGTTAAAGTTTACTGCCTAAATCTTAATTACATGTAAAACAAAACTTTATTATATGACATCTAGACAGATGTTTAAGGGAATATACTAGTTGTGACAGTTCATCTCAGTTGTCAGATTGCTGGGTTTTAGACTAACCATGGAAATGAACCTCAGCATGTATGAGGGCATTTCTAGATTGTGTTATTTGAGGTGGAAAAACCCATGGGAATGAGCTGAGTACCTGCGGTCCTTGTTCTCTGATTCTTTGTTAAAAAATATTTTTATTTATTTATTTGAGAAAGAGAAAGAGGAAGAGAGAAAGAGGCAGATAGAGAATGGGTGCTTAGGGCTTCCAGCTACTGCAAATGGACTCCAGATGCATGTACCCCCTTGTGCATCTGGCTTATGTGGGTCCTGGGAGGTTGAACCTGGGTCCTTTGGCTTTGCAGGCAAATGCCTTAAGCACTCAGCAATCTCTCCAGCCCTTCTCTGATTCTTGACTGGGGTCACATTATGACCAGCAGCCTCACGCACCTGCCTCCAAGCCTTCCTTCCAAGGCGGCTTCAAACTCTAAGGTGAAATAAACTAAACTTGTCAAATTGCTTCTTGTCAAGTATCTAGTTACAAGAAAAGTTACTAATATACTATCTGTGCCAAATCAGCAAAGAAAATTTACAGTAGGATATTCATTCAAAATAGCTAAAAGAACATTTAGACTCTAGTTTTTTTTTTGAAAGAACATTCCATCCTCCAAATTATGGAAAACACAATTGTGACTGATTGTTAAGTTAGTCCAAAAGGAATATAATGTTGGTTTAAGGATCTCAAATCATAAGATTCAAGTTAAGTTACCATAAGCCAAATTCTTGTCCCTTAACTCCTAAATTTTATTTTTGAGTAATTTTATTAACTTGCATTTGAGACAACTTTTGATAGATTTTCAGTTTTATTATTTTGAGACAAGGTCTCAGGGAGCCCAGGCTGGCCTCAAACCTGATATGTATCCAAAGATATCCTTGAACTCCTGGTCCTGACTCTCCCTCCAAAATGCTAGAATTACAGGCATGTGTCATCAGGCCTGGCTCTGATAGTTTTATAAATATTTTCTTCAACTATGTTTTATAGCTACAATTATATGTCCTGATCCTTACTAAAATATTATGAGCCTGGTAGTGATGCATCCCGATAACACAACTTCCATTTCAGATGAGATTGGGTTTGTTCAGGGTGGTATGGCTGTAGACAATGACTTTCATTTCATACATTCCTCACATTACAAAAAAGCAAAACAACACTTAGTGGCTAGCTGTGGTGACACGGGACTGTAATCCTAACACTTGGGAGATGGAAACATGAGGATCTGGAGCTCGAGGTCATAGTGGTCATCCTGGCCTACATATGACCCTGTCTTAAAAATGAAAAAACTGAAAATCCAACCATTTAAAGTGTTTTCAGTGCGCGTGACATATAACTACGTGTAAGCAGAGCTCAAGGGCTAAGGATATACTTGGTTGGTAAAACATTTGCCTTGTATGCATGAAGCCCTTGGTTTAATCCCCAGCACCTCATAAACTGGATACGGTGGGATATCCCAGAATTTGGGAGGTGGACCTGGAGCATCAGAAGTTTAAGATAATCCTCTGCTATACACTGGGTTCCAGGCCACACTGGGACACATGAGAACCCACTTCAGAAATAAATAAAAACAGTAGAACAACCAGAACTCACGTAACTGTTGAGAACAGGAGTGAGCACTTTATTTTATTTATTTGACAGAGAGAGAGAGAGAGAGAGAGAGAGAGAGAGAGGGAGCGTGCCAGAGCCTCATGTGTCTGCAAAGGAACTCAAGATGCATGTACTATTTTGTTCATCTGGCTTTATGTGAGTACTGAGGAATGAAACCTGGGCTGGCAGGCTTTGCAAGCAAGTGTCTTTAACTGTTGAGCCATCTCCCAAGCCCAAAAACTTTTTTGTAGAAAAATATTTTTATTTATTTATATGAGAGAGAGATAGAGAGAAAGAGGCAGATAGATAGATGGATAGATAGATAGATAGATAGATAGATAGATAGATAGATAGATAGAATGAATATAGGCACACAAGGGCCTCCTGCCACCGCAGATGAACTCCAGATGCAAATGCCACTTTGTGCATCTGGTATTACATGGGTACTGGGGACTCGAACCCAGGCCATCAGGCTTTGTAAGCAAGTGTCTTTAACCACTGAGCAATCTTTCCAGACTCTAAAATGTTTTGAAAAAATATTTTTAAAATATTTTATTTATTTATTTGTTTGTTTATTTGAGATAGAGAGAGAAGGAGAAAGGGAGACAGAGAGAAAGAGACAGAGAGAGAGAGAGAGAGAGAAAGAGAGAGAGAGAGTATGAATGTACCAGGGCTTTCTGTCACTGCAAATGAACTCCAGACACATGAGCCACTTAGTGTATCTGGCTTTGTGTGGGTGTTGGGGAATTGATCCTGGGCCATCAGGTTTTATAAACAAGTTTCTTTAACTGCTGACCTATTTCTCCAGCCCCTAAGAACTTTTATACTTTACTTTATATGCATACAATTATCTTTTTTGAGTTATTTTTGTGTGTACATGAATATTCCTGCGTGTGGGTGCACGTTTGTGCGTGTGTGTGGAGGCCAGAGGTCAATGTTGGTGTCTTCCTCAATTACTCCTCACTATATTTGCTGAGACAAGGTCTTTCATTTGAGTCCAGGGCTTGCCATTTTGGTAAATCTAGCAAGCCAGATTGCTTTAGGGATCCAGTTTCTGCTTCCTGAGGTCTGGGATTACAGGCAGGCACCATGGCCACCCGACATTGGTGTGGGTGCTCAGCATCCAAACTGGTCTTCATGTTTGTGTAAATCACCGAGTAATCTCCTCAGCCCTCAAATGATTATCTTGATCGGTGGTAAAAGATGAGATGGTACAGAAGTTAGCGGAATTACAAATGAATTTTCCAATTAAAATTGAGAAAGCTTGCTTTGCTATTTTGATTCTCTGATTTTCAAATTTGCTTCTTCATTGAGCCATCTTCTTGACTTCTACTAGTTGAATGGAATTATTGGGCCTATATGCAGCTTTCCCAGATGACTAAAACAGCAATTTCTTCAAAGGCAGAGGACTAGGCCATGTTCCTTTAGGTCTATTTTGTTCACTCAGTAATAAAAGTTGTGAGTTTAAATGCTGAAAGTAAATCAACGGGAGATAGTCATCCCTGACACGGTCGGATAAACTTGAAGGTGTGAGCAATGGAAGAGGCAGAGCAAGAAGATCCAGGAAGCGCCACCAGCATGATGTGTCATGCTGCTGACCCCAATTAATTCAGGTTGGGAAGCAAGTTCACGCAACTCCTCTCATCTTCTAAGCGCTCATCAAAGAAACAGCTAAGTGTCTTAATACTCTGATAATTTCCATTTTGCTGATGCAGAGTGATGGGAGTCTGTGGAGCTCCCACAAAGCTGGGATTTAGAGGCGCTCCTGGCCCTGCAGTGGCCAGGTCACAGCTCTGCTCCCTTCCAGCAGGCACGCTGGTGAACTGGCTGCCATGTGGACATAAAGGAGCCCGGGATTCCCTCAGAACAAAGGATTGCTGGCTCAGTCTGGGTTACACACAAGGTAGCTGAAGTTCAGCCTCAGGTTGATGCTGAAGAAGATGAAGAAAGCCTCAGATGACAACGAAAGCTGCTCAAAACAGAGAATCAAAACAGAGTCATAAAAGGAAAGAGGATCTTTCTGAAGCACTGCTCAGGAATTACAGGCTTTCTGTGTGGCGGTCTCTTCTTTTAGGAAAGCTGTCACTTCTGACGCATAGGCCCAGTTTCAGGAAGATTTCTTTGAGAGGCAGCAGCTGCGCCTCGGTGTAATGGAGCTGTTGGGTTTTCTTTATGTTTTCCTGCAACTTTTCTACATGGAGACAAAATGGCCTTGAGAGTGCCAAACACTTTGTAAGAAAAATTTTGTCTTGAAAATCATGGGGTTTTCTTAAACAGAATTGACAGTTTGTAGTGGCTTGGCCACAGAGATAGTTCTGTGCCTGTGAAAATTTTCTGCCACTACGGACACACAAAGGTACAGAGTCACATGTTTGGAGCCAAATACGACATCTTGGCCGCACGTTCTCTGCAACCCCTCGGTTCATACGTGAGTGTGAAATGAATGATGTATTGCAGTCAGAAACCTAGTCAATTTTTTCCAATGACTCTGAGAAAGTTGAACACTTGTTTCTTTTTTTAAATAAGGTATCTCAAAACAACATAGAATCACATGAATATCATTTGCTCTGACTGCTGAGAGTAAAATTAGCCTTTAAGGAAATCACAGACACTGTTAAATTTTTCCTAGCTGTAAGATCTAAAAATGACTTTAAAAAAACCACTGGTTTCCAGAAGAAAAAATGGCTGAGGCTCTTCTGGGAAGTGCTCCTTTGTAATCCATAATATTTTCCTAAGTTAACAACAGAAGGATGTCAGAAGCAAGCTTGTTCAAGCCAGCATGTTGCAGGCTTACGAAATAGAGGAATAGACTTGTCACATCACAATCTTCCTTCCCATGGACTGTACACACCCGGTGTGAAAGCACCTTCTCCCAAGGGGTTCTTTCTTTTCCTTCTTTTTTTTTTTTTTTTTTTTTTTTTGCATGTGTATGTGTGGGGTTTGAGTGTGTATTTGTATGCATGTGCATGTTTGTATGTGTGTAGTTTGCACATTAGGGTACATGCATGTGGGGACCACAAGGCCACTTTGTGTCTGTCTGGAAGAGTGCATTGTAAGCAGTCATGCCCTTCCTTTGGCTCTTACATTCTTTCTACTCTCTCTTCCACAATGGTCACTGAGCCTTGGCAGGTGTGGTAGAGATGTCTCCCTTGGTGCTGAACACTTCACCATCACTTCTTCTCAGCACTTTTGTGTTTTTTTTTTTTTTTTTTTTGGTTTTGTGAGGTAGGGTCTCACTCTGGTCCAGGCTGACCTGGAATTCACTATGTAGTCTCAGGGTGGCCTCGGCGATCCTCCTACCTCTGCCTCCCGAGTGCTGGGATTAAAGGCGTGCGCCACCATGCCCGGCATTGTTGTTTAAAAAAATTGTTTATTTACTTATTTACAAATACAGAGAGAGAGAGAGAGAGAGAGAGAGAGAGAGAGAGAGAGGAAGTGAATGAGAGTGGGTGCTCCAGGGTCTCTAGCCACTGCAAATAAACTGCAGACACCTTATGCATCTGGTTTACGTAAGTACTAGGGAATCAAACCTGGGTCCTTCGGCTTCACAGGCAAGTGCCTTACCTGCTCAGCAATCTTTCCAGCCCTTTTGTGAATTTTGAGTAACTCCAGTGGTCACCATCATCTGAAAAGAGAAGCTTCTCTGTCCAAACGTGAGAGTAGCATTAATATACGGGCATTAACATAAGTGTTTAGAGCTCAGTTTGCTGGGCATGATACATCCATTTAAACAGACAACAATAGTTGTTTCCCCCCTAGGGCTTATAACCTCCCAGTCACAAGCTTTTCACTAGGTTTTCTGGACCAGGCAGGAATTCCCTTCCCTGGAGTGGGCCTCAAATCCAGTCAGAGGGCAATTTGTTTCCTCCATAACAGACATGCCACCATTGCCTAGTAGGTACATTGGCCTGGTTGGCCAGCTTTAAGGCTTGCAGGGTCCAGTGCTGGTTAAGACCCTGAGGACTTTTCTCCCTCAGCAGGCTGCGTAGCACTTTCCAGCTGTGGTGGTTTGAATGTGAGTGTGCCCATAGCCTTAACTATTTTTGATTAGGCTGTCTAGTCTCCAGCAGGTGTTGCTCTGCTGGAGGAGGCATGTCACTAGGGGCAGATCTTGTGGCTAGCCTACTGTGTGTTCAGAGCCAGCTTGAGCTCTGGCTAGTTGTTCTCTCTCTGCTATGATGTATGATGAAGTGAGTCAGCTTCCTTCCCCATGATGAAGCACCATCCCCTCCCCTGACCCCCCTTAGACCACTTCACGCCCAGCATTCTGCCGCTCTACTTACATATCTACTATAATCTCCTGTTAAGCACTCCCCTCTCCTCCCTCCCTCAGCCCTTTCTAGCTGGTTTTGAAGTCTTTCCCTCTTTGGGATTCCTTTCTTTAGCAGCCTGCCTGATACAGAAGTTGCACCTAGCTCTTCCAGTACATGTTTTGGGATATGTATTGCCCCAGTGTAAAACAGCCCAATTACTTTTTGGAGTGACTTTCTATGTCACCTACATTGAGTGTGAAGCTGGTTCCCTCGGATGTACTGTGGGCTTAGCTCAGCTGGTTGGGTTGGTCTCTTTAGATCAGCTGTGCTGTGGAGGGTAGGGTGGTTTAGATTTCTTGGCTTCCTGAAAGCTCCAAGGGTTCCCTGTGCTGGCAGATGCAAAAAAAGGAAGCTGTGGAAGGCTGTCTGTGGAAGCTGTTCTGGAGTTGTTCAGCTGGTCCCTGTTGTCTTCTTCATATGTTTGATTTTATAAGGCTGACATAAGGGTCTTTCTGCTCTTCTTGGCTCAGGCAGGATCCAGAGAGTAGAAGCACTTCCCTGGGGTCACCAGCTGGAGTCTGATCCTTGTTGATCATACTGGAAGCCCCACGTCCCTCCTGTGTCTTTGCAGGGGTCTCATCTGGGTTAATCATTCCTTATACATCTTAACTTTTTGGAAGAAGAGTGCGTTATCTTGCCTCTTTTCTTTCCAGGTTTCTTTGGCGAGGCTTTTATTCTGTCATCTTATTCAGAAGTCTCTTCTTGATCATCTTTTTTGCGGTTTGATGTTTGTATATTGTCTTCTCCCACCAGATTCTAAGTTCATGGAAAATAGGTGACTATACTGCATTTCTCTTTCTTTGTATATGTGTGTGTATGCATGTGTGTATGTATATATTCTCTCATATATATGTATATACACTATGTCTACAAACATGAATGATAATGTGTTTAAAAGTTAAAATTTTTATTTTTTATTTTTTGTTTATTTTTTGAGGTAGGGTCTCACTCTAGTTCAGGCTGACCTGGAATTCACTATGTAGTTTCAGGGTGGCCTCGAACTCATAGCAATCCTCCTACCTCTGTCTCCCAAGTGCTGGGATTAAAGGCATGCACCACCACGCCCGGCTCTAAAATTTTTAATTTTGACAATTTCATACATACATGTACATAATGTATTTTGATCATATTTGTCCTCACATTGATCATATTCTTTCTTTCTCTCTGTCTGGCGATCACTGAGGTTTAATCAGGGTTGCTTGCATGAGCATGGGTGGTGGGCTCTTAACTGGAGTATTTACCAGTGGCTAGGCCACTGGAGAACATGCTGCCACTCCATCAGCAAGCATTAACTGTCAATCGGTCATCTGTGAAGAGTAGGATCCCCATGAACTCTGCCCGTGTTCCTAATGAAATACTAACTGGCTTGATCTCATGCAGAAAACCACAGCTACAGTCAGTTTATGAGTACAATGGACATATTGTATCGAAAAGACAATGTTTGGGGGGCTGGAGAGATGGTTCAGTGGTTAAGGCACTTACCTGCAAAGCCTAACAACCTGGGTTTGATTCCCAAGTACATGCATAAAGCCAGATGTACAAGGTGGTGCAGTGCATGTGTCTGGAAAGCATTTGCAGTAGCTGGAGGCCCTGGCATGCCCATACTCTCTCTCTCTGTCTTCTTGTAAATAAAAATAATTTTTAAGAAGACGGTGTTTTACAGCCCTCCCCCCAATCTTCCTGCTCTTATATTCTTTCAGCTCTCTCTTCTGTGAGGTCCCCTGGGCCTTGGAGGGAGTGCCTGATATATCCTGTTTGAGGCTGAGCCCACAGTCGCCACTTATTCTCTACAGTTTTACCAGCCATGCCTCTGCATTAACCACTGCTCATTGTAGTGGGAAACTTCAGTGATGATGGAGGCATCAAGGAGCACTAATCTAATCCATGGGAACAAAATGAGTTTTTAGGAGGCAGTTTGACATGCTGTCTGACTAGCATAACCACAGTAGTAGGAGCCCCCACTAAGCCTATGTGTCTAGGGGCTTTTGGTCAGGTTAACAGCAGGCATGAAATCCCTCCTGTGGAGTGGGCCACATATCCAATCAGAAAGCAGTTGGTTACTCCTATAACTTAAATGCCACTGTTGCAGTGGTGGGCGTATCTTACCTGGCAGGTCAGTTGCGGAGTACACAGGGTCGGTAGATGAATAGGACTATTGATAGTTTTTCTCCTCAGCACCTTTTGTACAAAAAAAAAAAAAAAAAAAAAGCTAGCTCACAGGGAGGAAGTCCTCCAGCCCAGTCCCACCTTACTTTCTCTTGGATTGACATGATATTCTCAACTAATTTCTACTTTATATTGTCTGATTTTATCATGTCTATAATTTATAAGAGGCTTTGGTCTTCTTCTCTTGAGCTATAAAAACTGAAACAGAGGAGGGAAAAACAAATGAGTAGAAACAGGGTCCCCAAGTCCTTTCTAATGATGTATCTGAAAGCCTCAAAGTTGAGGCCTGCAGCAGACAGCTTCAGGTCACTGAGATGAACTTCCAGACCAGGCACAGTTATGGAGGAAGGGATTTATTGAAGCTTACAGATCCAGGGGAAATTCCATAATGAAGAAGAAGCTGGCCTGCTTTCACAGATCCAAGCTCAGAGAAAAGCCACCACCAACACACAAGGAACTCCTGGGCTCAGTTTAATTGAGTGATTTTATTTTTTCGAGGTAGTATCTCACTCTATCCCAGGCTGAACTGAAACTCACTCTCTAGTCCTGGCCTGACCTTGAACTCACAGCAATCCTCTTACCTTTGCCTCCCAAGTGCTGGGATTAAAGGTGTATGCCCCCACACCTGGCTATTACTGATTTAATGTACATCTGTGTAGCTCTTCATGAAGAGTGCTAGGCATGGTTCTCAGGACATTACTACAAAATTAACTCATTCAATACCTGTAATAACAGAACAAAATCAGTGGTGTTCTAATCAGTTTCAGAGGAAATTGTGGCATAGAGAAATTACAAAATTTCCTGAGAGTAAGGCAGAAAAGGAGCAGTCCTTAGCAGTCACTGTGACTGTCGTAGGAATCCTCCTCTATGTTTAGAAGTGGGCTAACGGAAGCTGCTGCCTGTGATTTCTGTCCATTCACATATCCATTCTCTGGCACACAAGAATATAGTTGCGTTAATACTTACTTTTATTCTAGCAGTGGTACTGTTTGCCATTTGTGGATGTGTATCAACTGAGTAGAATGATCACTTCCTGGGAGAAAGTGTCTTTGTTGTGTGACTTTCATTACACATGGTCAGTTCTATCCATGGAAGAAAAACTCCTTCCTCACTCACAGGGAGCCTGCTCAGCTGCCATTTACCATGCACAATTAGCTGGGATATGCTATTCTTGGGAATGATGATGGATCTTTATCCAGGTTGCTGCCACTTGCCAACAGCAGAAGGAAGGGGACAGTGATGCTGTGAAGAGCTCCTCTGTGTGCTTCCCTTCAGTAGCTCAGTGTGAACTTGAGCTTCTGCTGGGAGCCACACTGTGCCATGAATAATGGTATTTCAGGCTGGCTAGGCCTGGAACATGTTGTTTAGGGGGAGGCAGGCTTCTTGTCTTCTTTTACTCCCATTTGGCAAGGACACCTCATTATGTAAGACTGCCACTGTTTATCTGAACCATATTTATGGTTTTACAAGGGTTATTTGAGGGCTTGGTAGGTATGAGAGAATAAGCCATAAAGCAAGGATTATAATGAATAAGACCTTAAATGAAATTTCTATAAGATTAAAGTTTCTTTACACTGTTGTTATTCTAAGGTAACTGGATATTTGTTTCTGTAATAATCAGACACATTAGATGTAGATGGGTAAGCTTTAGGCCAGGTATTACTACCACATCATAATTCCCATTATTAGTAGTATTTTGTTGTTGTTGTTGTTGTTTTTTTTGAAGCAGAATCTCACACTAGCCCAGGCGACCTGTAACTGGCTTTGAACTCATGGTGACCCTCCTACCTCAGCCTCCCAAGCACTGGGATTCAAGGTGTGCATCACCATGCCTGACAATTCCCAAGTTTTAAACAAACCTACACCCATATAGTTGTCCCTGAAAACTAACCAGTCTAGAGAACGTTTGTCTCATCTTGGCAAGTATTTCTAGAAGCTCATAGTCGAAGCAGAACCTAATCTTTGAAAAGCCCTTTCTTGTCACCGGCCAATCTGAATCTCCATATCATGTTATAATGGCTTGTGGTGAAGGCCCTGATGCTTGTGAATGGGATATTTCATGAAGACATGTTTGGGAAGATATAACACAGGACAAGCATCTTCCAAGAACTAGTTCTTTATTTAAATATAATTTTATTGTTGGCTTCAAGGACATTTATAACTAACAGTTGTTACATAAATATGGAAACCCATAAAATGGAACTTCAACACAAAAGAGCAATCTCTTCATGTGTAATTGTTCTAAAGTTGATTTAATGTTTCTGGTTACATAAGAACTGTTTTTAAACTGAGGGTCAAACCCCTCGGGCCTCATACACACCTAGCAAATGCCCTACCTCTGAGTTACAACCTTAGCCAAAGAACCATTTTATGAAGTCAACTTTGTGTGTGTATGTCTAGTTTTTTGTGTGGTGTGGGGTGTCTGTGTGTGTGGGAGTTTGGGGATATATGCAGATGCGCAGATGTGTTTGTGGGCACATGGAGGCTACAGGAGAATTACAGGTGTCTACCTGAATGTACCCTTTACCCATGTATTTCCTTGAGACAGAGTCTCTTTTTGTACGGAGGGTTCAGTTTTCCCTAAACCCCATTAATTCTCAGGTCTCTGCTTCCCAAAGGACTGGGGTTACAGACATACCAGACCACACCCAGCTGTAAGCAAGCACCTTAAACCACTGAGCCATCTCCTCATCCCTGTGCCCATTTGTTTACATAGATCCCGGGGAATCTAACCATGGTCCTCTCAGGTCCTCATGGTTGATGCAGGTGCTCTTAGCCATTGAGCCATCTTTCCAACTCTGAGAAATCAACTTTCTGTGGTCTATTTCTAATGCAACTTCCTGTATGTACCTTATTTTACTGAACCTTGTCTCCATCTGATTAAACATTCTTAAAAATGAGTAATGTATCCCATAGAAACCTTTTTCAGGATACCACTCTACAAGTCATTATCCTCATAAGGGTGTGGGACACCCAAACAGAAGAGCTCTGTAAAAGGTGGAGGAAGCATTAACCTAAAACTATGGGCACTGGCTGGTAATTCCAAGGACTGGAGTTGGGTTGTCCCCACTGTGAACTGTTTTTCAGGGAGACATGAGGTCACTGAAAGTATACAGGCTATTGCCAAACCACTTGAGTACCTGCAAGAGCAAAAGGTTAGTCCCTGTTGCTGAAGACACCACTGCCTGCAGCCACAGGACATCAAGTTATCATGCTGGAGTGGAGAGAGAATGCACTTCTTTCATGGCTAGTCCTCATAGTGCTGGAAAGTGAAACTAAGTTTATAATCCTACCATGGTTTATTTGGTCAGAAATGCTTCTAGAAATTACAATTCTCTATACTGTAGAGGAGGCTGGCAGAGTGAGTATCTGAAATTAAACTGTATATATCAGTATTTATTTATTGCTAGAAAATAACATTTGTTTTCCTTAATGTAAGTAGAAGAAGCCAGAAGTTTCTTCCAGTCATGAGAAAGTGTACTGAGAGTGAGTTGGGAGTTACTGGAGAAGCGCAGTAATAATAATTAACAATGAGAAATCATCCTGGGAGAGAACACTAAAACAACAATGCTGAGAAGAGAAAGCTGTGCTTTGTTTCACACAGCCAAGGAGATGGGAGGACACCTCACCACCTCACTCACTCTACTTTCCCCTTGTCCTGCCAATCACAACATCATGGTGAAACCAGTGACCAAGGAGCAATTCTATGCTGAGTCCAAAATAATCCATTCAAACGGAATGACTTAAGGATTCCAAAAATGTGGAAGTGTGTGCATGTTGTGTGTGAATGTGTATGTGTGCGTGTGTGTGTATGCATGTGTGTGTTCCATCTGCACTTTAGTGAGTCACCTTCCCTCAGAGAGGATGTTTTCCATCTACATGGTTGTTTTATTTACATCAAATCTGGGGAGGATGAAGGGTGATCAGTGTGGCCTGGGCATGGCTGACCTGGAGAGTGAGTTGGCTTTAATAGTATTAATAATAAGTGCTTTCTATTTTTCATTGGCCTTTTTTCTCTAACTGTAAAGGATTAACCTGGTTTATGTTGGAGAAGCAGGATGTAATCTAAAGAGGAAAGGGCCTGACTTTACTCATAAAAGTTAACAAAGATTAACTGAAAAGAAAAAAACTGAAATCAGATTAGTGTGGTAACACAAGCAGGGGGATTTTGAGTTCAAAGCCAGTCTGGGCTTCATATCAAGATTGTCTCAAATGTGGCAATGTGTGGTACTTTTCTATACATGAAGAGATAAGATATACCAAGTCCAGGGAGGAAAGGATTCACTCCAGGTACAAACTATGCATTTCTATGCTCTTTGAGGAAAATAGGAATAATTTATAAGACATTGTAAATCTATTTTCCAAGACTCGATAATGATTGAAATAGAAGAAAAGTCTAGTTAAGATGGCTTAAGTGAGTCCTCATCTCTTCAGATGCTTACAGATCTGTGGAGCTTTCTGGGTCACATCGGTGCTCTAAACAGATCTGGGATGGGTGGGC
This sequence comes from Orientallactaga sibirica, assembly GCA_036365145.1. Taxonomy (NCBI): domain Eukaryota; kingdom Metazoa; phylum Chordata; class Mammalia; order Rodentia; family Dipodidae; genus Orientallactaga; species Orientallactaga sibirica. The sequence goes on from JAEOAD010000240.1 coordinate 5,632,880, forward strand.
ACCTTTTAGCACCTGGGCTTGGGGCTCTGAGTGAATGCTGGCTGAGAGCAGCATGATGTCTGAGATCTACAGTCAAAACCCTGAAACTCATTTGAAATCTGACTTTTTAAAACAAATTTAAATGAAAATAAAAACACAATGCAGGGCTGGAAAGATGGTTCAGTGGTTAAGGTGCTAGCCTGCAAAGCCTAACAACCCGGGTTTGATTCCTCAGTACTCACTTAAAGCCAGATGCACCAGGTGGAGCATGCATCTGGAGTTTGTCTGTAGTGGCCAGATGCCCTTGTGCACCCATTCTCTCTCTTTCTCTCTATTTGCTCTTTCTCTATTTCATGAATAGATAAATAAACATTAAAAAACTACTTCATAAGTCTGGCTTGTGAGGATACCCTTTGTGGTTTCTGGTTTAGAGTGACTTAGGACTGAAGAACCTCTCAGATGACCTTGCATCAGGCCATACGTCCACCAGCCATGACTCTTCTAAAGCGCTCCCTGGGTTTCCAAGTCTTTTTCACTCAGCAGGGACATTGCTGGGGAAGTAAGGGAAGACAAGTTTGGTGCCAAGTGCTTTTCCTCTACATGCCAATCCTTCTCTGTCCCAGAGCAGAAATCTTGTGGGGAGAGAGCAGCCAAGGCCCTGACTCCAGGAAGCCATTTGTTCCTCCCTTGGAAAAATGCCCGGGTAAAGTATGGTGACTAGGAGGTCAGATCAAATGAAGGGGTCTCATTCCAGCTTGATTGCACTGCTCAGAGCCATTTCTGGCCATGTGTTTGATTCTCTTTCATGTGAATATTACCTCCACCTTTGATCAAAGCTGTTCTTTTGCCTTCAAGAAAAAAAAAATTCTTTCTTCCTTCTAAAGTTTTGGGAAAAAAATGAATACAAAGAAACATTGCAACTCGTCTTAAATGAACAATAACACCTCCATTGTTTGTCTATGGATTCTTAAAATCATTGGATTGACTAACATTCTAAAATGATGCAAGCCTCCACCACAAAAAGTTTAATTCATACCTAAAATGTCGTGATTATCTTGGGTAATAACATATAATTAAGACTGCTGACTGCGTTCTCATGCTTTTCTATCAGTGACTCATGGCTGCTGTTAAAAAGCAGCAGCATTATCAGGGTTCATTTTGTTAAAGCCCTTGTTTGGAGCACCCAACAGTTTTCTTGATTCATTGATCATTAAGGTAGTTCATGTGTTTTGTGAAAACCTGACTGAATGCCAGCTTCCCTTTACAACCACTGCAACAGTTGTCTAAAAAATGTCTGGGATGTTATCATAAGATGTAATCAAATGACAGTGAGGAGGGTGGTACACACCAGCACATCACTCTTGTGTATCCCAGAGAGAACACCGTTGGTAGAGCCCAGGTTCTCATCTTCTCCAGAGATATGGGCACCTTTAGAGAGCATGTCATTTTCCAGAACAGGATAGGTGCATGGAGAAACTTGCTCGAGATGAGTTTCTCTTTCCCAACACTTCTGTGGATGTAAACCAGAGGCTTGTTTTATAAAGCATGGATTTATTAGCTCAGAACCATGGTGGTGGGTAAAAAGAAACCTAGATAGATTTAATTACATAAATACTACATTAATTTTGTTTGTTTCTTAGCAAGAGAGTCTCACTAAACATTCCTAGTTGTCTTGGAAGCCCCTGTCTCAGCCGGGATTACTGGTATGTGCCACTCTGCCCAGCTAGAGCAGAAACACTTTAAAGGAACCATTTGGTTATTCACAATTTAATATAGTGGCATATAGGAGCAAAACTTATAAAAGAAAATATTTATTTATTTATACACACACAAGGATGTGCAAAAGAGACAGAGAGAAAGAGAGAAAGGGAGAGACAGAGAGAGAGAGAGTATAGGAACAGCAAGGCTTTTGCCAATGCAAATGAACTGTAGATGCATATGCCACTTTGTGCATCTGGCTTACATGGTATAGCAAACAGCTTCAGGTTCGATGAGATGAACTTCCAGACCAGGCAATTATGGAGGAAGGGATATTTATTGAAGCTTATAGATCCAGGGGAAGTTCCATAATGGTAGAAGAAGTTGGCCCCCTCTTAAAGGACCAAAGAGAAAAAGCCAAAAGCCAGCACAGCACAGCACAGCACATTTCAGGAACTCCAGGTAGGCACAGTTTGCATATCTTGAGACTGAAATCTCAAACCCACCGCCACACTTTAAGATCTGCCCAGTGATACTGCCTCCACCCAGGTGGCTGCAGATCCAAACTACAAGCTAATAAAATACCAAATATATTGGGGGACATCTATTCAAACTACCACACATGGGTACTGAGGAATTGAGCACTGGGCCAGTATGCTTTGCAAGCTAGTACCTTTAGTCACTTCTCTTCAGCCCTGAAACATTATTTTTTAAAAAAAGGAAAACCAGGGCTGGAGAGATGCCTTAGTGGCTAAGTGTTTGCTTGTGAAGCCTAAGGACCCCAGTTCGAGGCTCGATTCCCCAGTACCCACATAAGCCAGATGCACAAGGTAGCACATGCATCAGGAGTTCTTTTGCAGTAGCTGGAGGCCATGGTGCACCCATTCTCTCTCTCTCTCTCTCTGCCTCTTTCTCTCTGTGTCTGTTGCTCTCAAAAATTTAAAAAAAAAAAAAAAAGTTAAAAAAAAAAAAAGGAAAACCAACTGCTTTTCTCCAAAGGAACTTTCCAACTTCAAGTAGTTTAATCTCATGTCAAATGATGCAGCTGCTTTTACAAAATCATGGTTGGGAGGTAGACAGAGGTGTTTGTTTACATAGATCTGAAGGAAAAGGAACAAGACAAGGAGTAGGGATTAAGGTGGTTCTATACTTGAAGGGAAAAAAAATCTTCATGAAAGAGGGATTTATTCTCCCTAGACTCTGGATAATTTCTTTCAGCTTTGTTTGATTTTTAGAATGAGTTCTTGAAACCCAAATTATACTTTTAAATTAAGATCTCTTAATCCAAAACTCTCTTAGTCCTAGCGAAGAATAATTTCAGGGATTCATGTGCTTTCTGAAATTACTACTCACACACTACTATGAAAAGGGGGGTAATGATATATATATTTTTTCTCTGCTCGGTTCAGCTGGGGAAACTGTAGTTCTCACATAGCTGCAGAGCTCTTGGTAATTATCTAATCATCCAGACAAAGACTCACTGGACCAGGCGGGTCAGGGCAGCTCCTGCTGTGGGCTTCCCAATCACAGTGAGAGGTTTGTAGACCACGTGACCTACCTGTCATGAAATATGCTGACTTATTCTAACCTGCTGCCAGTTTTGAGAGTCAGTACTATTATTTGTTTGAATAACTGCCTTTAATTGAAATACAGGGATGGGAAATGATACCCATGAGCCTTCCCCTATAATCCTTTCTTTTATTACCCTCTAGTTGCATATACCAGCACAATTACTGTCACTGAGTTAATCTTCCCATTTCAAGAACATGCAGTATTATTTGCATATTACAGATGACTAAAACAAGACACAACTAAGTCAAATGTAACTGTGTGAACACAGCTGTTAGGGTTGGATATAAATGTCCCCCACAGGCTCATGTGCTTGAACATTTGGACCCCAGCTTATGGTACTGTTTTGGGAGGTTGTGAAACTTTGGCCTCACTTGAAGTAGTAGGCATCCGGGGAGGGGACTTGAAGGTGACATCTACTCCGGTTCTAGCCTGAGTCCTCTGCTTTCTGATCCACAAGATGTGAGGCTGCAGCCACGGTGGACATAGCACTCCAGCTTCCATGTCTTCTCAGGTGTGATGAACTACCCTTTGCAACAGTGTGAGCCACAGTAAACCTTTCCTATTAAGTGTTTTCTGTCAGGTACTGTGTCACAGCCACGACAGAAGTCAACGCAACAACCAATGCAGCGCAGACTGTCTCTAGTTGGTCCTCCCAGGTTTGTAAAAATCACATTATATACTAGTAGTTCATGTATTCTTGTGACCATAGATGAATCTCTGGCATTCATGGGATCGCCTTAGAGATTTCTCTGCTGTCTCATGGGAGTGAAACATGTTCAGTGCAGTTGTTCTTAAACATGAATGTGCATTAAATTAGCAGGAGGAGGGCTGTAGAGACCGCTCAGCAGTTAAAGGTGCTTGCTTACAAAGCCTGATAGCCCAGGTTTGATTCTACAGTACTCATGTAAAGTCAGATGCACAAAGGGGTGTGTGCATCTGGAGTTCCTTTGCAGTGGCAAGAGGCTGTGATGTGTCCATTCATTCTCTCTCTCTTTCTGTTTGAAAATGAAAAACTAAAAATCAAAAACAAATTAGCCTGAGGAGTTTGGTAAAATGACTATAGAGTCTCTACCACATTTTTCAATGGTGTATTTCATGACCCAGGAACTGACTGTTTTCACATTCTCTCAGGTGATTGGGTTACAAGTAGCTCACAAACAGTGCTGGACTATCCGTGACCTAGTAACAGTCCAGAGGCATGAATTATTGGGTCTCCCTCTCTCTCTTTCTTTTTTCAAGATAGGGTCTCACTCTAGCCTAGGCTGACCTGGAATTCACTATGTAGTCTCAGGGTGGTCTTGAATTCACAGTGATCCTCCTACCTCTGCCTCCCAAGGGCTGGGATTAAAGGTGTGCACCACCACACCAAGCAGATATATTTCTTTATTGTTTGATTTCCTGGGACTTACTATATCATATCAAGCTTGCATATTTTTTATTGTTGTTGTTGCTCAGTGGCTAAGGCACTTGCCTATAAAGCCCAAAGATTTGAGTTCCATTCCCCATTACCCAAGAAAAGCCATATGCACAAGGTGGTGCATGTGGCTGGAGTTTGTTTTCAGTGGCTTAGTGGTCCTAACGTGCCCATTCTCTCTATTTGCCTCTCAGTCTCTCTTAAATAAATAAATAATAAATATTAAACCACGCCTGGCCTAAAGAAAAAGAAAAATGTACCTTTAATTAATTTGCTAGGTATTTGAAGACAGGACCTTATCTCATGTTACCCCTGCCTCTCTCCCACCTTCCCATTTTCTTCCCCTCCTTCCCCATCCTCCTTTCTTCATGTCTTACCCAGGGTCCCATGTAATCCAGCTGGCCTTGAACTCTAGGTAGCTTCTAAATCCTCCTATTTCCACCTCCTCAGCACAGAGAACACAGGTGTGTGCTCCTACTTCTAGTCCACTTTTAAAGCCTTTGACAGTGCTGTACATGGTTAAGGAATAACAGGCAGCCATTTTTTTAAAGTCGTTCGGGAGCGTTGGATAAGCAGGGCCATTAGAAAAACACAGATGTCAAGCTGTTGAGAAGGCTCACAGGTTAAGGGTGTTTGCTTGCAAAGCCTGCTGGCCCAGGTTTAATTCCCCAATGCCCACGGAAAGCCAGATACACATACACAATTCATGTGCATGGGCAAGAGGCCCTCGTGTGCCCATTCTCATTCTCTCTCTCTCTACTTGCGCAATAAATAAATATATTTAAAAGAAAAGAGAGAGAAAATAAAGATGTAAAACAGAAGATTTATTATGGTGAATCGATACGCTGTGGGAAGCAGGGTGGTGGTATATGCACTCAGGAGGCAGAGTCGGGAGAATTGCAAGTTTGACCCTACAGATACAATGAGACACTGTCTCAAAACAACAGCAACAACTAAGGGCTCAGAGTGTAGCTCACTGTAGAGCAATTACCTAGTATGTGAAAAGTCTATGTTCCTTTTCCAGCTTCTCAAATAAAAGAGAGGGAGAGAAAGGGATAAAAGAAATAGTAGGAGTTGATGTTTCTGCGTGTGAAGGTCCCATGGAGGAGGCGGTCAGAGGGGTGGTAGAGGATGTGAGGTGGGAAGAACAAGGAAAAGCAGAAGCCTTTGAAGTCGCTGGAAAGCACAAGGAAGTACCGGAACTCCTGTCTGTCTGCCTCTAGGCCCCTAATGCCTAGAATGAGGGCATTCTGCAAGAGAAACCCAAGCTGGTGTCTGGGAGGTAAAAACGCACTTGGCTCAGAAGTCAGAGAAAGTGAATCACGGGATCCAGCGGGAGCCTAAGTGGAGAAGTGGAGTGCCGGGCCCACCCCCACGGGTGTGAGTCAGCAGATAAGCGCGGGTGTCTGGGAGGTGCAGCCCAGCCCTGTTCCTGCACTGCTTCCTGAGGAATGTCTTTGCTTCCTCGTTTCCATCTTCTAAATCTCGTGCAGAGTATTTCTCTGGCCTACATTAATTCAGAGTGATGCACGGAAAGGAGTTCTAAGGGTTGGAGTTCCTGCTTAATTAAGTTGCATAATACAAATCCATTTCAGTCTAACCTTTTGTCAACTGTACCCCAAATTACTTCGTTTCTTAATTTATACAAATAACTAGGTTTTATTATATTATGTTTCAAATAAATTTTATTTTTTGGTTCCCTTCCTCTGTGTCCTCCCTTCCTTTTTGCTTTCATACTACATATTTCTTTTTCTCTCTCTCCTTCTCATCACCTCTTGTTCTAAAGATACCTCTTCATGATGCTTAACTTCTAAATAACTACAAAAGGAAAATCTTGTGTCCAACAAACATAGCACAACTATCTCTTACATGTTTGGGAACATTCTGATACCATAGTAGTGATCCTGTGCTGGAAGAATGGCTGGAGCCCTCACAGGAGAGAGAAGATACTCAGAATCCTGAAGAGAGACTCTTGTGCCCACCTTTCAGTAATGGGCACATAGGAGCAGGTGCTGACCTCCAAAAAAAATACACAAAAGGCTTCTGCCCTGCTCCTTTCAAAGAGTGGTACTACGCTGGCATGGTAACTCTCCCTTGTAGTCCCAGAACTCTGGAGGCTGGGGCAGAAGGATTGCCAAGAGTTAGAGGTGAGCCTGTGCTATATGATGAGTTTCAGGCTGCACGAGCTACAGGGTGACACTCTGCCACAATCAAGAAACAAAGCATGTATGCCCACAGGAATGGACTGAAGAACAGCAATGACATCTGCCAGGCCCAGAATGAATGGGGATCTATTTTTTTTTCAAATATTTACTTATTTGAGAGAGAGTGAGAAGGAGAAAGAAGCAGATTTATAGAGAGAATGGGTGTACCAGGGCCTCTAGCCACTGCAAATGAATTTCAGATGCAGGTACCATCTTGCGTATCTGGCTTTCTGTGGGTACTGGGTAATCAAACTTGGGTCCTTGGGGCTTTTGTAGGCAAGCACCTTACCCGCTGAGCCATCTCTCCAGCCCCCTGGATGGGGACCTTATACTCACAGTATCAGTCACTTTCTCATGGCAGCAGTATAGGGAAGGAAAGTTTACTTCGCCTTACAGTTCCAGAGTGTGGAGTCCTTCGTGGCGGGGAAGGCACAGCAACAGCTGGAAGTCAGCCTCACATCAGGGAGGAATTAGAGGAAGAGTGGGGCTGGACTGTACATCTCAAGGCCTGTTCCCAGTGACACTCTTCCTCCAGCAGGGCTCTGCTTCCTAAAAGTTCCATAACTTTCCAGAACAGCACCGATATCTGGGAATTAAGGATTTAAACAGATGAGCCTGTGGAAGCGTTTCTTTCTTTTCTTTTTTTTTTTCTTTTTTTTTTTTTAACTTAAACCATCACACCTGCTATCTCATAAAACTCCTGAGCCTTTTTTTTTTTTTTTTAAACTGGGAAACCTTTTAAGATGTCTACCCTATCTTTCTCAGAGCTGGACTTTAACAAAAAAACTACAATAGATAGTGTAGATAATGGAGGAAACCTGGAGGCTACCTAGTTACCTTTCCCCAGGAAAGGACCACAGCTAAATGTATATATCTTCTGGCCTTTTTTCACAGTTTTCTACAAATCCTAAGATGCCATAGGCATGATAGGGAGAAATGAAGTTCTTTCTCTCCCAGGTTTGGCCAAACTATAAAAAAATAAAATAAAATAAAATTCATGTCAGCTAGTATTCATTATTATAGGGTTTTAGATCCCAATAGTTTTGCTTGAGTTAGACTATTTTGGAAGTTCAAAGGGACACCAACCACTCAGCACTATTTACATTTCACACATTTTACTCCTTTCCACTATTACTTCTTGATACTTAACTTTTTATTTTATTTATTTGAGAGGGAGGGAGAGAGAGAGAATGACCATGCCTCCTACCAGTGCAAACAAACTCCAGACATATATGCCACCTTGTACATCTGGCTGTATGTGTGTACTGCGGAATTGAACCCAGGATATCAGGCTTTGCAGGCAAGCACCCTTTAAGCATTGAGCCATCTCTCCAGCCCTCTTCTTGATATTTATATGGATAACCTCAATGGTTCCTACATCATTCAGTGATGTAGGAAGTCTGAAGGTAAAGCTTCATTTTCCATTTTCCAGTGTCAGGGGTGAGTGTGGTTTTCCATTGGTTGCACCCTTCTTACTCAGTAACTGCACCCCTCTGCCAATGGAGAGCAAAGTCAAGCAGGCATCCAATAGATCATTGGTGGGTCACCAACGGTGATTATAGAGAAGCCATTCCATTTTGACTTCTAGACCCCTGAATCTTACCTAGGAAAACAGCAGAATCATACCCTTATCTCTGAGAGTGTACATTTCATTCCAGCTGTCATTAATGGTGACCCCTAGCAGATGCCATTGCCAGGTTTTCAAAATCTCATTCCACTATTTGTGTAGCCAACCATTTCATGGTGATGGAATAATATGGCAGTAAATTCCAAGAACAGAAGTCTATTGCCATACCTCATAGGATATAATGTAAGTTTTTATTTTGAACTAATGCAGAGAATAAGCATTTGGTTGTAACTAAGGATGGTGGTTCTGTAGAAGCATTATGAAGAAGGAAATCAAATTCATTTTGGGTAAAAGTATTTACTTCAACAAGAACAAAGTACTGGCCTGTATCAGTGTTGTAGTCAGGTCCACATTGCTGAGACAAACATCCAACCAGACACAGTTTATGGGAGGAAGGGATTTATTTCAGCTTACAAAGTCCACGGTAAACTCCATCAGTGGTGGAACAAGCTGCTCACGTTCACAGATCCAAACACAGAGAAATAACTGCAGCAAACCAACACCAACAAGCAGCCAGCACGAACCACCAGAGTACAAACTCCTCTGCACACACTTTTGGGCTGGAATGAAGATCTGCCCCAATCAACCTTAGGGTTGATTCCAGGATCTGCCTCCAATGATACCTCCTCCAGCTACATGGCTGGATACCAAAGTTACAAGTTGAATTTTAACAAAAAACCTGAGTCTATGAGGCTATACATTTTCCTTATCACATTCAAACTACCATGATCAGTTACTTTTTTTTTTTTTTAAGGTTTAGAGAAAACTTATTAGGTTAAAAGAAGGGAGGATAAGAGAATATAAAGAGCTCCTGCCGATGAGAAGGCAAGATGGGCTAAAGGTCTTCCTTTCCCTTTTTAATTGAGAATTTTACTGCATGAACATACTGTCATTTCTTCATGATCCCCTCCCATTACCCTTGTTAACCCTCCTACCCCCTCTAATTCCAGTAACCTGCAGAGCAGTAGTCTTCTATTTGATGTCCCATTCTTTCTTCCCCCATCCTTCGTCTTCTATCTCAAAATGTTGGTGGGCTCAATATTGTGTATCAGTTACGTGTCCATTGCTAGAACAACATATCTGACCAGAAGCAGCTCATGAGAGGAAAGGGCTTATTTCAGCTTACAGTTCCAGGGGGTAGAGTCCATTATTGTGGGGACAGTATGGCAGGATCAGGGAGCTAGAATCAAACTGGCACAAAAGCAGGGAGGAAGGAGAGAGTGATGGATGCTGAATGCTCAGCTAGTTCCCTCCCACTTATATAGTCTAGGAACCCAGCCCACTAGATGGTGCTGCCCCCATTAGTGTGGAGCCTCCAATCTCAACCTAATCCAATCTAGAAAATCTCTTAGACATGGTCAGAGATTCATTTCCATAGTGATTCTAATCCCGTCCATCACAAGCCCACCTCTTGGCAAGTTAACACTCAGAGCATTTTTAAAAAAGTAAAAATTTATTTATTTATTTATTTATTTATTTGAGAGAGAGAGAGAGAGAGAGAGAATGGGCACACCAGAGCATCGAGCCACTGCAAATGAACTCCAGATGCACGTGCCACCTTGTGTATTTGACTTTACATGGGTATTGGGGAACTGAACTAGGGTCCTTAAGCTTTTCTGGCAAGCAGCTTATCTGCTGAACCATCTCTCCAACCCCAAAACAGAGCACTTTTAAATTATAACCTTTCACCCCTTATCTCCATAATATCATGGCCAAGTAAATGCAAAAAAACTTCCAGTCTATAAAAATCTTCAAACTGTTTAATAGTTCTAATACTATTTAAAAGTGTCAATACAGAGCCAGGCATGGTGGCACACACCTTCAGTCCCAGCACTTGGGAGGCAGAGGTAGGAGGATTGTCATGAGTTCGAGGCCACGCTGAGTCTACATAGTGAATTCCAGGTCAGGCTGGGCTAGAGTGAAACCCTACCTTGAAAAACCAAAAAAATAACAAAAAGTGTGCAGAATGGCTTCTGAGACTTGTGAACTCTTAACCAAGCTCCTGTAAAGTCAAAAATCAAGTTACATATTTCCAGCATAAATTGACACAATGTAAACATTAGTATTCCAAAATGGAGGAATGAGTGCATAGCAAGGAAAGACTAGACCAAAGCAAGACTAAAACCCATGAGGCCTTGACCCCAGAACATCTTTCCTACGGTCCCAGTGCAGAGCAATAGATTTCCCTTTAATGTGGGTCATCCCTTTAACGACTGCATTCAAAGCCACTATAGTCTCTAGGCTTCATAGGCAAATGCCTTAACTGTTAAGCCATCTCTCTAGCCCTGGGCCTGGGACTTTAAATTTGCTTACATTTCTTTCCATGTCAAACTTTATATTTTTCCTATCTTTGTACCCCCCTTTTTTTTTTTTTGTTTGTTTGTTTTGGTTTTTTATAAGGTAGGGTTTCACTCTAGACCAGGCTGACTTGGAATTCACTATGTAGTCTCAAGGTGGCCTCGAACTCATGGTGATCCTCCAACCTCTGCCTCCCAAGTGCTGGGATTAAAGGCATGTGCCACCTCACCTGGCTCTCTTTCATTGTAGATCTGAATCAGCACAGAAATGAGAGACAATGTCACAGGTTCAATATTTTTCCGTATTGAGATTTCCTCTGCTAAACATACTAGTCCATTATTTTAATCTCTGCTAATATAGCATTGTAAGGCTTCTCTGGTCCAAAATTCCAATTTCTTCCATATTTTTCCACACAAATCAGTTCAAAAAGAATAATATCTCCATGGTCAGGTTGTTTGCAGCAATAGCCCTGCTTTTTGGTGCCCATTTTCTGTACAAGTTACTTTCTTGTTACTAACTTTACTTTCTTGTTGCTAACACACAGGGAGGAAAAAGGAAAGTGGTTCCAGTTCTGCTAGGTTGATTCACATCAAATTTATCACATTAAGATAGCTCTGATTCTAGGTGTAAACATAGCAAAAACCTTCACAATGTGATTTTATAGATTTTTTTCAATTGCTTCTGCAAATCATAGCATCTAAAATCTATCATGTCTGTTGGTCAGGTATTTTATCTTCCTAATAACCTTGAGATATCTATTAATATTCTTTATTTAACAGATAAATAAAACAGTGTTGAGTCAGATGTGTTTGCACATGCCTACAATCCCAGCACTTGGGAAGCGGAGAAAGGAGGACCAGGAGTCAAGGTTATCATCAGCTCCCTATTAAATTTTCAGGTAGCCTGAACTACATGATGCCCAGTTTCTACACAATCAGACAAAAAGTCTCAACATATGGAAGGCTTGGCTTCCAACTCTAGTCTAGCTAGCCCATGTTTCTTTAGTTCCTAATCATTCTTTCCTCTGAGAAGTAAAGAGCGCAGAAAATGTGCTAATTTTCTCTGAAGGCCCTTACAATATGTCTGACGGTTTCTGCAGAATCTTTCAAGGAAGAGTTCAAATATCATAATTGCTCTCACAGTACCCTGTCTCAAACAAAAAAGTAACTGGGCAAGATGTGCATACACCTATATTCTTAGCTACTCAGAAAGCTGAAGCAAGAGGATCACCTGAGCCCAGGAGCTGTGGGGGAGCTGGAGCTACATAGTGAGACTCAGGTTAAAAAAAAAGAAGCAAGGTAAAGTTAGTGCGGATTATTACCCTCACATGAAACGACTCAAACAAGGTTTTCTGAATTCTTCAGAGTCCTTAAAGGTTTTTAAAATGAAAATTTTTTGAATGATGTTCAAAACTAGTTATTTCTGAGAGTTTGATTTAAATGGTACCATATAAATGAGTTAAACATCTGCATCTAAAATATCACTAATGGCCTGGAGTGATGGTGTACACCTGCAATCTCATGTTCCTTGGGGAAGGATGTAGAAGCATTGTGAGAAGGAGGTCAGCCTGGACAACATAATAAGGTCAAGGCCAGCCTGGGATAAGATAGCAAGACCTGTCTCAAAAAGCTAAGTATTGGGCAGGTATGGTGGTGCACACCTTTAGTCCAAGCACTTGGGAGGCAGAGGAAGAAGGATCACTGTGAGTTCAAGGTCACCTTGAGACTGACTGACTACATAGTGAATTCCAGGTCAGCCTGGGCTAGAGTGAGACCCTACCTCAAAAAAGCACACACACAGACACAAAAAGCCAATTATTGTGAATATGATACTCACTGGTACACCCAAGCCCTGCATTCAATCCATATCCTACAAAAATTAATAAATAACGTGTGTGCATGTGTGTATAGAATGTGGCAGTAAACTCCTACTAAGCAGGTAGAGATAGGAGGATTATGAGTTCAAGGGCAATTTGAACAACATATGAAGACTCTATCTCAAATGAAAAGAAATAATTTATGTCTGACATAGTCTGAATCTGTTTCTGTATGGCTTGTAAAACAGAAGAGATATTAGCACAATATTTAACTTTGATAATGGTGAATATATCATATTTTGTATAATAGCTATAGCAGATAGCTTCAGGTTTGCTGAGATGAACTTCCAGACCAGGCACAGTTATAGAGGAAGGGACTTATTGAAGCTTACAGATCCAGGGAAAGTTTCATAGAGGCAGAAGAAGCTGGCCTGCTCTTACAGGACCAGGCAAGAGAGAGAGAGAGAAAGCCAAAAGCCACACCGCACAGAACACCTCAGGAACTCCAGCTAGGCACACTTTGCATATCTTTAGATTGAAATCTCAAACCCACCACCACATCTTAAGATCCACCCAGTGACACTGCCTCCAGCTAAGTGGCTGCAGATGTAAACTATAAATAAAACACTGAATACATTGGGGGGCATCTATTCAAACTATCACATTCCGCCCCTGGCCTCCAATAGATTTATAACTATCACACATTGTAAATTATATTCAGTTCATTTTCAAAGGTCCCCACAGTCTTTACCAACTTAAGATACTTCTAAGTCCCAAGTCTCATCTGAGATTTAAGATTTGTCTCTTAGCTGTGAGTCCTGTAAAATCAAACAAGTTATATACTTCCAACATATAAAGGTACAGAGTAACCGTTTTCAACTGGTATAAGGCATAGCAAGGAGAGACTAGAACAATGCAAATTCAACCACCATCAAGCAATCATCAAACTTCTACAGTTCAGGTTCAATATAACCAGAGGCCGACAGTTTCCAGGTTTCCCAATTCTGCCCCTCCAGCTGGGCAGAGTAGCCAGGGCCAACTTCCATCCCAGGCCAACATTGTGCTCCATGGTAGCCCTTACATCATACTGGTATATCCAAAACATCTTCATGTCTCCATGCAAACCATGGTCCATCTTCCAAAGGCTCTTCAGCCTATCAGGCCCTGCCTCATGCCACATCTCAGTAGTTTCTCTGTGTGCAATTCATGACCACTTCACTCATTTTTCATGCTTCCAAAACTAATACCAGGTGTGCAGGACACAGCTATATTCCTAATTCAGGGACAAAATAAATTGTAACCTTGAAAAGCAGGTTCCTTCTCCAGTCAAGTCTTTCCAAAAGAGTTTGCATTTCTAACAGTCTTTCCTCAAGCATCTTCTTTATTGTTTTAATGTAAAGCAGTTGGGTTATCTTTCTTAAAATTGCTAATGTGTTGACAATAGCAGCTTCACTAACCTGAATCCAGTCTCAGTGCCTCTACTTCTAACTTGCTTTTCCATTTAAAATCTTAAATCTCTCAGTCCAATATCTTTAGCCAAGCACATAAGTCCATTACAAATTTAAACTTGATCAAACTCTCTGGGCCTGGGCAGCAGGACACAACAACCCTTTATGCCAGTATCCCAGTTCCAACAAAGTCCTCTGCAGTCTTTCCTTCCCCTTAGAATGCTCATAAACCAAGCCTCGAAGTTCAATACTATCTGTGCTGAGCATTCTCCAACTCTGATCAGAATAGTCCATAAAACATGGCTTCCCACTCCAGAAGGCGTCTTCAGTTGCAGGAACCAAGTCCATGCCAGGTCCTCCAAAACAAAGGTTCCAAAAGACCAAAATCCACATGGTCACGTTCATCTCACCACACTCCTAGTGCCAACTTCTGTTGCTGACAGCTTCATGTTCTCTGAGATGAACTTCCAGACCAGGAACACTTATGGAGGAAGGGATATTTATTGAAGCTTACAGGTCCGGGGGAAGTTTCATAATGGCAGAAGAAGCTGGCCTGCTTTCACAGGACCAAACACAGAGAGAGAAGCCACATGCCAAAAGCCACACAGCACAGCACACCTCAGGAACTCCAGCTAGGCATAGTCTGCATATCTTTAGATTGAAATCTCAAACCCACCACCATATGATAAGATCTGCCCAGTGACACTGCCTCCAGCCAAGTGGCTGCAGATGTAAACCATAAATAAAACACTGAATATATTGGGGGCCATCTATTCAAACTACCACAATAGTTTTCCAGAATGTACTTTTAAAAATCTGTCCTGGGGTCAGCCAGGGCCAAAAGTTGATACCATAGAGTCATTGGGTGTTATTAGGGGCTGTACAATATATTTTTGACCTCAGGACTTACTTAATGATGTTTTGGCACAAGTTAGAAGGGACTCACCATTGTTCCCAGAATAAGGAAGTTTTTTGAAGTAAAGTGACCCTTGTTCAGTGTCATCCATATATATTTTAGATTTGAAAATAACCATTCTGATATCAATGGATACTTTTCTTTAGTGTAGAATTGGAACTATTAGAGAGGAGCCAACATAACTGAAGGCCTTGTTTGTTTCTCCTTGTTGTGTTACTTAACAGGCTATGTATATAATATTTGAGGTATCCCTTTATCTTTGGTTATATATTTCTCTCTGAATGTTTGATAGCAAGAACATAGCCAAAATTTAATGAAGGATTAATTTTGGAGGTCACTCATGGCTTTCCGAATGAGACTCTAGGGACCTGGGAGGAGCACTAAGGCTTCTCCAATACTGGTGTTGTCTTAAGGATGAGTCAGGGCTGTGCTGGCCAAGTTCTTCCCTTTTCTTGGTGAGGGAAGCCAAGAGGACTGACTTTGTTCTCAGTTGCAACTCTCCTGTTTCAGACTTAGCTATTTCTTTGAGGGAGAAAAGAGTTAAACATCATTTTAAATCAGAGCCCTAATTAGATAAGTGAGGGATTTGGTAGCTTTGGAAGTTACTGACTTCTGTCCTTAAACTTATAAGAGTTTTCAAACTTTTATTATTGGTGCTAATGGAAAATTTAGAAGACAGTAAAAATTATGGGGGAAGAAAGCTAGACCTAAATAATTTTACAAGTTTTTGTGTTGTTGATGACTAATCTTACCAATGTCCTCTGTGTTACTAATCCTGAGCTCATATAAACTATAAAGACCATCATAGACTCATGTATGTATAGTCTATTGAAAATCCATATGATTCCCAGACATGTGTGGTTGTGTGTGCCTGTAATCCCAGCACTTGGGAGGTAGAGGCAGGAGGATCAGGAGTTGAAGGACATCCTTTGTGATACGAGTTTGAGGCCAGCCTGAACTACATGAGACCCTGCCTCAACACAATAACAAAAGATAAGATTTTCAGAATCTTAAAATGTGTTTTAAAAACCTTTTCACTTGGGGCTGGGGAGATGGCTTAGCAGTTAAAGGTGCCTGCTTGCAAAATCTGCCAGTCTGGGTTTAGTTCTTAGCCATCTACATAAAGCCAGACAGGCATGAATTTGCAATGGAAAGAGTCCTTGGCATTCCTACCATCTCCCCCTACATGCAAATAAAAACATTATAATTAAAATTCTTCCCTCTTCAGTATTCCTTTAAAGAAAGTTCTCTGCTTTATTTTTCCTTCTAATTTCTAAGTAGGTATATATTGGTGTTCAAAGGTGTATGTCTAGTAATTCACAAAGACGTGAAAGGAGACTGTGTTTTACAGAGTGCTTACACTTCTTGATCCTGAGCCAGATGTGTGTGTCTAACTCTGACCAAGTACAGTGACTCATGACCTTCTTTATCTCTTTGCTTTGGTTTCTACTCAAATACAGACAGTGCCACAGTCTGTGGAATTTATGAAAAGCAACCCAACTGTTATGTTCATTTGGACCTTCATCAGAATTATTCACATTTATTCTTACCTCCAGGGTATCTGGACAGATCTGCAATTTTCTTTCAGGTCTGGACTTGCTTGCTTGTCTTCAAGTCACTCGCTTGCTGCAAGTCACCCATACACACACTTTCTCAAATAAATATAATAAAAATATTTTTAAAATAAAGGGAAGAAAGAAGGGTCCATAGCTCACCTCCCCAACGGTACCCTCAATCCCTTCTCATTCCAATATCTTTCTTCCAGCCCTGTCCTTACCCTCATCACACTCTGGTCTCTCTTCCCTCTTGATTTTTCTTGCTCCCTTTTTGGAAGTTTTATCATTAAACTACTATGAGCTTTTCTATTTTCAATTTTCTATTGGCTTTCTCTGATGGTGGTTTGTTTGCATTCACCCTATCATGTCTGTGCAAACTCCGTAGGTCTATTCAGTGACGCTGACACTGCAGGGGTGACCAATGGCCTCTGAAGTGGAGAGTATTCCCCTTATCCATCACCTTTTCCCTGTAGAAGTATGGCCTTCAGCTTTAGCTTGGGATGAAGAATGTTCCCTCATAGCTGTGTGCCACCATGTGTGGCACTTCAGGGTCATCCCCATCCAAGGAGGAAGGACACTGCACTGTTGCTTTCACCTTCACAGGGGACAGTGTGTGAAGGACTTCAGAAGAGTCATCTGAGAAAGAAACATCACTGTCATGGATTGAATGTCAAAAGTACCCCACTACCTCACGTGCTTTGACTATTTGGTCTCCAACTGGAAGGAAAGATGAAAACTTTCAAGAAGGTTATTTTTCTCCACTGATGACGGTATAGGTTTTCTTAATTTATTTGATTTTTTTTCCTATTTAGCAACTTTATGTTGAAATATGTATGAAAGGTCAGTATCAGAGGCATGATGCAATACATGTCACTGATTTATTGGGGTAGATAACAGATGAGAGGTGGCTCAGAAGCAAGCCCAAAGGGCTTCACGATCAAAAGCAGGGTAAGTTAGGCACAAATGTCCACTCAGCCCAGTGTGCCAATTGGACTTCCTTGCTGGACAAAATGTGGTATTTTGTTATCAAGTTTGCCACTAGAAAGCTTTTGCTTCAAAAGGTCATAGCTCTAAAATATAATTTAATCATATCTGCATTGTCAAAACAAAGTATATCAAAGGTGATTTAATTTTATTGGAAGTTTGGAATCTGCGTCTTATGTTTCTTGTGCAGGAGAACACTGTGGTATGGCTGCAGGTGGAGACTGAAAAAGCCACTAGATTGAGGGGATTGCACAGGAGTTGAGGGGCAGGATAGGGCTTACAGTGGCGGCCGGCTGTGAGCTCCTGGATCCCAGGAGGTGACTCCCACCTGCACTCTAATGGGATTTTGCATTGTTGGGGAAAGCTGCCATGCAGCTATATGCCATCTACTTGATTTTTTTGTTTTGTTTTGTTTTGTTTTTTTGAGGTAGAGTTTCAATCTGGTCCAGGCTGACCTGGAATTAACTATGTAGTCTTAGGGTGGCCTTGAACTCATGGTGATCCTCCTACCTCTGCCTCCCGAGTGCTGGGATCGAAGGCGTGTGCCACCACGTCCTGCAACTTGATTTTTAATATTGGGTGTTTGCACCTCATTTTTTTTTTTAAATAGCCAGGTTAAAGTTTGTAATGTTTAAATAGTGAAAACTAGGATCCTATATGGGACACCTCATTTGAAAATTATCTCAGGCAGTCCTCAGAACTACAAGTGAGTTGGAACATATCTGACACCTTTGAAATTGGAACTGGGTCTGGAGAGCTAAGAATTGTACCATAGGCCAGGTATCTAATAAAGCCACTTTAGGACTTCCATCTAATATGACAATGAAACCAGTGTCATTTTTGAGGCAGCACCTTGAGAAGGCGAGTGGCCTGTCTCAGGCCTTTGTTTCTCACCATCACTGCAGTCTTTATCCTCCTATTTCCTGTTATGACTGCTCCCAGCTTCACTCCCATCCCTGTGTTGTTTTGTAGCTGTGGGAAGGAGGGTGTTCCCTTGCAGGGCCGCACTCTACAGTCCTGGTTACTCACTCCATAGTATTTGTGGGTTTCAGCTTTTAAATATAGAAATTAACCTTAAAAGAGTACACACGCTGGACATGGTGGAGCACTCCTATAATCCCAGCACCCAAGTGGCTGAGATAGGAGGACCATGGGCTTCCCTAGACCGAGCTACCTAGTCAGATCCTGTGACAAAATAAATAGAGATATAAATAAATATGTGAAGACATAAGTAATTAAATAGTGCTAAGCATGGAGGCACACATCTGTAACTCCAACCCTCACAAGCGGAGAGTGGGTGGTCTTTGGGGGTGTGAAGCCACCCTGGTCTATGTAGTGATTCCAGGCTAGTCATGGCTATATAGAGCCCTATCTCAAGAATGATACATAAGTAGAAATAAATAAATAGATATCACTCCAATCACATAAAAATAATCTTATTTTGGAAGCAGAGTTAAGTAACAATGTGAGAAACCTGTTTTTTTTTTCCTTTTTGAATATTATATATGTTACACTTAATTTATCATAAATGTAAAATTTTCTCTCAATTCTGGACTGATGGGATTTTTGGCTGTTGAAGACCATGAGGACCTTTTTTTTTTTTCTTCCAGGCAGGGTCTCACTCTATCCCAGGCTGACCTGGAACTCTCTCTATAGCTGCAGGATGACCTCCAACTCACAGAGATCCTCCTATCTCTGCCTCCCAAGTGCTGGAATTAAAGATGTGCACCACCATGCCCTGCTGAGAGATTGGTTTTATTTTTACAAATTCAGAACAGAAATGAAGAAAAATTTTAAATAATTTTTTTTGCAGTGGTGGGGATCAAACTCAAAACCTTGTGGCATGTTAGAAAAGTGAAATACCATGTAGGTACAAAATAAAAACATGAAAATCATGGCAATTTGCTTATGTTTGGGTTCTCTGTGATCTAGATTTCAGTAGGGACTAGATAATCTAAAGTGTTTTGGATATGTGGAGATTCAGTAAGAAGGCTCGCACAATAACTGCACAGAAATTTGTAATTAAAATATATAGTGCAGTCATTCTGCCTTATTTTTTTTTTTTTTTTTTTTTTGGAGAGAGACAGTGAGAGACAGAGAGAGGGAGAGGAAGACAGATAAGAGATGGGCACCCCAGCAGCCTCTCAGCTGCTGCAAAGCAAATCCAGATGTGTGCGCCCCCTTGTGTGCAAGTGCAGCATTGCGCCCTTGCGTTACTTTGCATCTGGCTAAACATGGGACCTGGAGATTGGAACCACTGGAGATTGGAACCAGTGTTCTTAGGCTTAGGAGGCAGGCGCCTTAACCACTAAGCCATCTCTCCAGCTCTGCCTTATACTTTTGTTTGTGAAGAGGCTTGTGTTTTTAGCAACAGCCAAGAAAAAAAAAAAACTATGTGTGACTACTGTGTGTTCAGTATGGGTTCTAGTATGCCAAATGTTTGGAAGGTGAGATTAATTCATGGGAAAACAAGTACCTATAAAATGAATCATATATTCTGAATAACAAATATCATCTCTTTTTTAATATATATTTTTATTTATATTATTCTGATTTTACATTCATAGTATTGGATCCATTGTCCTTCTCCCTGTCCTCCCACTTTCAAAGGGACCTTCATCAATGGGGAATGTGGGTCGTGCATTGTGAGGATAGTCAAGAGTTCTGGGGGGGTAGGCCCCAGTCTCTGTGCATAATGCCCCAACTTGTGACTCTATAAATCTTTCCGCCCCCTCTTCCACGAGTTTCCCTGAGCCACATTGGGGTCATTTTAGTTCTGCTTCAGTAATGAGGTTTTGGGAGCCTCTGTGTCTCTGGATATCTGGCTTAGTTGGAGTTGGATGTTCTCTGTGTTTATCTCCTTCAGCCTTTTTCTGGTGTCATGATCGCCATGAACGCTGAACTCTTGCCCTTCCCCTGCGTTGTTCTATGGTTTCAGCTGGGGCCCTGGTGAGGTGTGGTTAGCTGATCCTCCCTTCAGGTTTGTTGTCCACCTGAAAAAAGATAAGCAAATTCTCCAACTGAGAGAGAAGCTAGTACTAGATAGAAGGGATGACCATATATGTTTTGGAGGGAATTTTATATGCGTTGGCTCTCTTCTAGCCCACATTTGGTGGTATCTTCCTCTTGGAGACTGAGCTCATTTTTTGTACCTGGTTTTGACTTATTTCCCAGTTCCAGCAATGAGTTCCATTCCACTGAGTGGATCTGTTAGCCAAATCAAGAGCAGTTGGTTACCCACCATGGCTGTTTGCCACTACTGCACTTGTATGCGCATTATGTCAAGTTGTTTCCTGCTGGGTATCTTAGACTGCCAGTTGTTTGGACTAATGTCGGACATTTTCCCCCAGTTGCTCGTGTAGCACCCTCTGGTACTAGACTAGCTAACTGTCTGGGGACTGACCTTCTTCCAGATTCTGGCCAGGTCTCTCTGTGTTTGGTCTCACACACGTATGTTGTCTTCGACAGTAGGGTCTTACCATTGACCTTTGGTGGGTCACCAAGAACTCTGACAGAAGTC
Organism: Orientallactaga sibirica; assembly: GCA_036365145.1. Classification (NCBI taxonomy): domain Eukaryota; kingdom Metazoa; phylum Chordata; class Mammalia; order Rodentia; family Dipodidae; genus Orientallactaga; species Orientallactaga sibirica. The sequence continues at coordinate 5,653,912 of JAEOAD010000240.1, forward strand.
TGCCTTTTTTTGTGGGGGGGACCTTGTAGGTGTCTCGGATCAAAAGCTCATTGTGGAGTTTAACCCCGTGCTGGCACTGGGAGTTTTAAGTCTGCGCTTAGAAAGGTGAGGGAAGAAAAAAGATAGATAATATTATAGAGGAAGTGAGTATAGAGAGGAGAGGTAGGAAGAGAGAGTGAGAGGGAGAGAGAGAGAGAGAAGCAGGACAAGAATAGGGTTAGCCTTCATGATGCTCTCTCCAGATTCCTGTGGTTTGGGTGTTCCCTCTGCGGGCCTGCTGAAGGATCAATGTTTTAGCCTGTTGTTCAGAGTAATGGGTTTTATAGTATCTTTTCCTTTTGGGTCCCAATTGTATCCCCGCCTCTTGTCCTTCCCCCCACCCTCCCGTTCCCTCCCACCCTTATCTTCCCCCCATCCCGCCCTCCCCCTTGTCTGGTCCTCAGAGTGTTTATTAGGTTTGGCCGCATGTCACGTGGATTCAGGTTGGGAGTGACAGATAAACGAGACCATGCGATGATTATCTTTTTGTTCTTGGGTGAGCTCACTGAGGATGAGCTGTTCCATGTTTGACCATTTTTTTTTTCAAATTTCCTTATTTCATCTTTCCTTACTGCTACATAGAATTCCAAGGTGTAGATATACCACATCTTTGTTATCCATTCATCTAGTGATGGACACCTGGGTTGAGTCCAGCTTTGTGCTATTATGAATTGAGCAGCTATAAACATGGTTGAGCAAATGTCTCTGGTCTGAGGTTTGGAGCCTTTAGGGTAAATGCCTAATAAGGGAATAACTGGATCCATTGGTAGGTCTATGGTCATCCTTTTCAGGAGTCTCCATATAGCTGTCCATAACAGTTGAACCATTTTACATTTCCACCAGCAGTGAAAACTTGTTCCTATTTCTCCACAACCTCGCCAGCATTTGTTTTCATTGTTTTTTTAATGTTAGCCATCCTTACTGTTGTTTTAATTTGCATTTCCCTGATGACAAATATCATCTCTTGGCCATATGTTTAAGAATGACATTTAAATGAAGGATAATTTATAACAAGAAAACATTTTGGTTTTTTTTCTAAAATTTTTGGCTCTAAAAAGATTTTCTGTAGCTGCTATCAGTGAGGAAGAAACTACTACTGAGTGGTAACAGTTTGTTTTGTTAGTATTATTTCTCTCTAGTTAGGTGTGTGCCTGTGTGTGTGTGTGTGTGTGTGTGTGTGTGTGTGTGTAGTGTTCACTTTGAGAGGTATCAGTCTACATATCACAATCAAAGCTGACAGTGTCACCTTTATCATAAATTGAGAAAGTACACTGATGTCTGTGATAGCTGAAGACAGGAAGCACCAATGCCTGTTGCATATTCTTTATCTTTAAAAAGTCACAATGTCTTACCCAGATAAAAAATATATTCTATTCATTTTACTTAACTATTTCCTGGTCATTTAAGACTATCCAAGTAAATTTCTTTCATTTGACATGAAATTTAAAGATACTGAATATATAAAATAAAATATGCCAACCTTGTCCTTAGATATGAGCAGAATTTTCCCTTTTTTAAAGTATCCATTTATTTATTTGCCAGCAGAGATAGCAAGAAGAGAGATGGAGAGACAGGGCATGCCAGGGCCTCCAGTCATGACAACCAAATTCCAGATGCATGTGCCACTTTGTCATCTGGCTTTATGTGGGAACTGGAGAGCTGAACCAGGGTCATTAGACTTTGTAGGCAAGCACCTTAATTGCTGAGCCATCTCTCCAGCCCCTGGCTGTCACTTTTTGATAGGGTCTCTGGCAGTCTTGTACTGTAGCCATCTTTAACAAAAGAGTCATTGTCTACTCTGATAATAGAATCTATACACAGGAACATCATGGATCGATTTGGCTGCATAAGTTGATTCACTGGCATTGAAAATAACAATGCCCCCATGCAAGGATTTTCTCATTTAGTAGGTAGCTTTTTGGCTCTGTTAATTCTTGCTTTTCAAATGATATATCTATTTCATGTGGAAGAAATTCTTTACCCACGGCTTTCCTCCACTGTGTTGTGTTACCTCCTGATTTATTCGCAACCTGGCTGATCCTTCAGCCCACCTTTGTTCTTTCCCCACTGTACTCATTGGTCTATATGCTGGCATTTATTTTTTGTTTATTTTTGAGAGACACAGAGAGAGACAGAGAGAGAGGGAGAAGGAGACAGATAGAGAATGGGTGCGCCAACAGCCTTTCAGCTGCTGTGAACAAAATCCAGATGCATGCTCCCCCTTGTGGGCAAGTGCAGTATTGCACCCTTGCGTCACTTTGCATCTGGCTAAATGTGGGACCTGGAGATTGGAACCAGGTTCTTAGGTTTAGCAGGCAGGCACTTTAACCGCTAAGCCATCTCTCCAGCCCCATTCTGGCATTTTTTTAAAACAATTTTTTAAAAATTTTATTTATTTTTGGAGAGAGACACAGAGAGAGACAGAGAGGGAGACAGATAGAGATGGGCACCCCAGCAGTCTCTCAGCTGCTGTGAACGAAATCCAGATGCATGCGCCCCCTTGTGGTCAAGTGCAGCATTGTGCCCTTGCATCACTTTGCATCTGGCTAAACATGGGACCTGGAGATTGGAACCAGGTTCTTAGGCTTAGCAGGCAGGCGCCGTAACCACTAAGCCATCTCTCCAGCCCACTTTGGCAGTTTTAATAAGGATATTATTGGGACAATGCTGAACTATCTAGAACCATTTGCCATGCAACTCAAGTCAACTGAATTTAGAAATTTAAATAAATTTCAGGACATATAAACAGCTTTGTGTTTTGGCAACAGTTTGTGGAAAGTAGGTTTGATCTAATGTCACTCATATTGAGTCTTTGGCAATTTTCTTAGATTAGTTCAGGCATAGCCTATGAGCAGGCTATTACTTTATCTCCTCAGTCTTGTGGAAATTCTTTTCAGAAAATGAGATAATAAGGCCACAAATCAGAGGCTATGAAGAATTTAAGCACAGAAAATTAAATCATTTTCACACCAGGATTTTTCTTTAATTCATTAGGAATTTCAGCTGACTTTGTCAATTTGAAAATAGAAAGTCAGTTTTTAGAATAGCTATTTGACACATCTGTGGTCTATTAGGTAATGATTAATTAATGTCCAAAAGGGGAAAAACACAAACACAATTTATGGTCAAGTCATGACAGCTATAGTTATTTTTGTGAGCCCTAGTGTTCATATTTTGGTTTTCTTCATTAGTAAAACATTCTCATTAGCCTGGTATGCTATCACATTATCCTCAGAGGTACAGTGGGGTGGGCTTCCACACATGATATAACTTCTCAATTAGAGTACCACAGACTTTCTGAATATAGACAGCAACTTCGTTTTAGAAAGTTTTCTTTTTCTAAGAAGCTTTTAACAAGGATAAGTTTGATGTCTTTACCTGATCACAGCACACTACTTCAGTCCTTTTAAAAAATAAATGTGGGCTGGAGGGATGGCTTAGCTGTTAAGGCATTTGCCTGCAAAGCCAAAGGACCCAGGCTCGATTCTCCAGAACCCATGTTAGCCAGGTGCACAAGGGGGCACATGCATCTGGAGTTCATTTGCAGCGGCTGGAGGCCATGGCATGCCCATTCTCTCTCTCTCTCTCTCTGTTGAGTAAATAAATAAAAATAAAATATTTTAAAAATAAATGTATTTGAAGAATTCATGAGCCAAATATTGGCATTATTTTCCTTTGTAATTTAGCCTTGCTTTTGATGGTATTTTGGATAATTTTAGCAATTCAGGAATATTATTTGGTGTTCATCAGGATTTTGTTTTTATTTCCTGAGGCAGGGTCTCACTTTATATCAAGCTGGCCTAGAACTTACTCTGTAGCCCATTCTGACCAAAAACTCATGGTGATCCTCCTACCTCTGCCTCCCATGGGCTGGGACTAAAGGCATGCACCACCACATCCAGCATTTTTTTTTTTTTTTTAAGGATTGTTTTGTTTTGTTTTGTTTTTCAAGGTAGGTTCTAACTGTAGCCCAGGCTGACCTGGAATTCACTATGTAGTCTCAGGCTGGCATTGAACTCATGGTAATCCTCTCACCTCTGCCTCCCAAGTGCTGGGATTAAAGGCGTGCACCGCCACGCCCAGCTTTTTAAGGACTTTTAACACATGAAAATTCAGTGATGGTTGTAACAGTTTTATGCATTTCAAACAAGTGTCTTTAATCACTGAGCCATCTCCCCAGCCCAGTTTTATGTATTTCAGATGGAATATATATCATCAACTCTAAATTATTTGATAATTAGGAAATTACTTTTTTCTATTTTTTAAATTAAGAACATATTTTGAATGGGTACATCATGTATTGGTACCATCTTCTCCCTGCCCCCATTCCACAGGGGGCCCTCCTCAGTGGGGTTGCTGGTATTCCCCGTGGGGTTGTAGGTTCTGTGTTGTGGGAGCACCAGTCAGTTATTGGGGGAGGCAGTGCCTCTAGGCATGATGTCTCAACCTGTGGCTTTTACAATCTTTCCGCACCCTCTTCCACAAAATTTCCTGAGCCTTGGTGGGTGTATTTTAAGTCTACTTCAGTGATGAGCTCTTGGGAGCCTCTAGATCCCTGTTTTGGTAGGTGTTGAGTATCCTCAGGGTCTGTCTCCTTCACCCTGGCATTGGTTGTCGGGCTCACCATGGAAGCAGCATTCTTGCTCTTCTCCCCAATTCCTCTGTGGTTTTCTCTGGGCCTTGGCTGAACTGTGAGGGTTGGTTTATCTCCTCAGTTCTCACTGCTTTCTGAAAAAAAAAAGCAGATTCTCTAATGGAAACTGAAGTCAGCATAGGTTAAATAGTATAAGTGTTATTAATTTACAGGAAGTCTGATGGATGTAGCCCCTCTTTTCATGAAAGAATAGTGGGAGCTTGACATTGGAGAACATAATCTTTGTCTCCACAGGATTTTGACCTGGTTCCAAGTTCCAGATATGGGTTCCTTTCTACAGATCTCTGAGCCAATCAGAAAGCCAGTGGTTATCCACCAAGGTTGTGTGCTACCATTGCACTGGTATGTACTTCTCAGGCTGGTTGGTTCTGACTAGCTTAGACTCCTGCTTATTCACACTGTTGTTGGCCACTTTTTCCCAGTAGTTCATGTAGCTCTGTCCAGCATTAGTCTTCTGGATTCCAGCCAGGTGTCTCTGTGTTCTGTGTTGGCAGCATATGGAGTCTTCAGCAGTAGGGTCTTACCTTTTACCCAGACAAGTGCTTTGATAGAAGCCTGTCTTGTTTTGGGAGCCTTGTAGGTCTCTCTGATCAACAGCTCAATGTGGGTAGCACGTATTTCTGGTAGTGCGAGCTACAGGTCAGAGCCAAAAATTTTAAGGTTAGGCTTCATCCCACCCTCTCCAGGGCCCTTTTTTAAGGGCACTTCCCCTAAACATCCATTGAGGGTTATAACTTTTAGTCTGCCATCAAGGAGAAAGATTCTATGGTACCAATTCATTTTGGGTTAGTTTTGTGTTTATTTTCCCCCACCCTCTCCTTCTCCTACTCCCCAAATCCTTCCATCCATATTGTCTGGGCCTGAAGTTGTCTATCCAGTATGCCAGCAACTCAAGCAGATCCAGATTAGGAACTGCAGATGAGTGAGAGCATGCAGCGCTTGTCCTTCTGTGATTGTGTGTGTACACTGAGTATGATCTGTTCTAGTCCATCTGTTTTCCTATAAATGTCATTGTATCATTTCTTTTCTTACTGTGGAGTAGTATTACATTGTGTATATGTATTACACCTTCATTATCCATTTGTCCAATGATGGGCACCTGGGTTGATTCCAGTTCTTAGCTATTATGGTTTGAACAGGGTCATAGTTTGAATGAATGGCTCCCAATACATTTAGGATCTTATCAAAGTATGTAAGTTAGATCTGCAGCCATGTGGCTGGAGGAGGTGTCACTAGGCAGATCTTAGGGTCCAGCCCTAAGGTGTGGTGGTGGATTTGGAATTCCAGTATAAAGATATGCAAAGTGTCTAAGTTCTGCCTGGAGTTCCTGTAGTATGCTTGTTCTGGTGATGGTGTTGATCTCTCTCTCTCTCTCTCTCTCTCTCTCTCTCTCTGCTTGGACCTGTGAAAGCAGGCCAGCTTCTTCTGTCATTATGGAACTTACCCTCAACCTGTAACCTTCAATAAATATCCCTTCTTCCATAAGTGTGCCTGATCTTGCAGTTCATCTCAATGATCTGAAGCTGTCTACTACAAAGTTGGTACTGAGAGTGGGCTGAGATAAATCTGACCATGTGGATTTTGGTTTTTTGGAACTTTTGTTGTGGAGGAACTGGCATGGACTTCATTCTTGCACCTGAAGATGCAATTCTGAATTGGTAAGCCAAGTATTATGGACTGTTATGATGAGAGTTTAAACATGTTAAGTACAGAGAAAATTAAACTTCGAGGCTTGACTTACAAACTTTCTAAGGAGAAGGAAAGATAGCAGAAAACCTTGTTGGAACTGGGCTACTGGCATAAGGGATGGTTGCATTCTTCTGCCCAGGCCCAGACAGTTTGATTAAGGTTAAATTTGGAATGGATTGATGTGTTTGGCTAAAGATATTGGATTGGGAGATTTAAGATTTTAAGTCAGAACAACCTAAACAAGAAAAATTAGAGGCACTGAGACTAGTTTTAGGTCACTGAAGGTGCTATTGTTAAACACATTAGCAATCTTAAGGAAGATGGCCCAAGTGCTTTACATTAAAACAATGGAGAGGATGCCTGAGGAAAGATTATGATAAAAATGCAGATTCTTTTGGAAAGAGTTGGTAAAAAAAGGAACCTACTTTTCAAGGTTATGATTTATTTTGTCCCCGAATTAAGAATATGGCTGTGGGGCTGGAGAAATGGTTTAGTGGCTAAGGCATTTGCCTGCAAAGCCAAAGAATCCTGGTTCGATTCTCCAGGATCCATGTAAGCCAGATGCACAAGGGGCATATGCATCTGGAGTTCATTTGCAGTAGCTAGAGGCCCCAGGTTGCCCATTCTCTCTCTGTCTGCCTCTGTTCTATCTCTCTCTCTTCTTGCAAATAATTTTTTTTTTTTTAAAAAGAAATATGGCACTCGGGAGGCAGAGGTAGGAGTCCGAGGCCACCTGAGACTACATAGTTAATTCCAGGTCAGCCTTCAAAAAAAAAAAAGAATAGCACACCTGGTATTGGTTTCAGAAAGCAAGAAAAATGTATGCACTGGTCATGAAGTGCACATGGTCCCAGGAGATACTGCTGAGATGCAGCATATAGGCAGGGCATGATGACTATAAGGCTGGCAAAGCCATTGGAAGATGGACCATGGTTTGCAGAGAGAGCCAAAGCTTTTTTGTGTTGTTGTTTTTGAGGTAGGGTGTTTATTTTTTTGTTTGTTTTTTTAAATTTTTGTATTGACAACTTCTACACTTACATACAAAAAATGCATGATATTTCCCTCCCCTCCCCCATTCCCCTTTAGCACTCCAATCTCTGTCATACCCCTTCTCTCTCCATTAGTCTTTTAATTTGATGTCATCATCTTTTTCTCCTATTATGAGGGTCTTGTGAAGGTATTGCTAAGCACTGCAAGGTTATGGATACCAAGGCCAATTTCTGTCTGGACAGTAGCAATGTAAGAAGTCATACCCTTCCTTTGGCTCTTCTATTCTATCCACCCCCACTTCCACAATGGGCCCTGAGCCTTGGAGGGTGTAACAGAGATGTTTCAGTGTTGGGCACTCCTCCATCCCTTCTTCTCAGCACTATGTTGCCTTTTGGGTCATCTCAGTGGTCATTGCTGTCTGAAAAGAGAAGCTTCTCTAACCAGAAGTGAGAGTAGCATTAATATGTGAATATGAACATTAAGTGTAGTGCTTTCAGGGCAGCTTGGTGGGAATAATATATACATTTAGCCAGACAAGAGCAGGCTTTATACCCCTAAGGGTCATGACCTCCCCTGCCATAGACTTTTGCTTAGGTTTTTCAGTACCAGGTATGTATTCCCTCCCATAGAGAGGGCCTTCAGTCCAATTATGGAGCAGTTGGTTACCCCAAGAGCAGACATGCCACTATTGCACCCGTTCAGTCATTGGGCCTGTCTGGCCAAGCTTGAATATTCAGTGTCCACTGTTTTCACTGCTGATGACTTCTGTCTCCCATAGGGCTACATGCAGTGCAGCTTTTTCCAGCTTTCAGTTGGCTGGTCTACAGAGAGAAGGTTTTCTGCTCAGTACCAGCTTGCTTTCTCAGTGACCTTGCCTCTCAGGCAAGAGATGTCTTCAGCAATAGGGTCTTACCATTTGTTTCTCAAGGTAAACTAAGGGCCTTGGCAATAGCCTGTAATGTTTTGGAGGCTACCGGGATCTCCTTGGCCAACAACTCACTGGAAGGTATCCCATCCCAGGTACTGAAAATTTTCTAGTAACAGTCTACAGTGTCTGGATGTGCCATTATTTAAAAAAGCAGTTTTACATAAGTCTTATCCACCCTATTTTGAATTTTTTTTTTTTTTCTTTCTTTCTTTTCTTTCTTTCTTTCTTTCTTTCTTTTTTTTTTTTTTTTTGGTTTTTCTGGCCCAGGCTGACCTGGAATTAACTATGTAGTCTCAGGGTGGCCTTGAACTCACGGGGATCCTCCTACTTCTGCCTCCCGAGTGCTGGGATTAAAGGTGTGCACCACCATGCCCGGCTTCCTATCTTGAATTTTGATTGACCCTCCCCATGCCCTTCTTTTACGCATTCTCTTCCCATGGCCTCGCTTAAGCCATACCCCTCCCTGTCATCAGTTCTTCTAATTACATATGTGCATTACCATACACTTAAGTTTTTCTCTCTCCTCCCTCCCTTATAGCCTTTTACTAGCTTACTGGTTTCTGGTACTGATTTTTGGTTCTGGTTCACACACAAGTCTATACCTTTGTAGCTAGGATCCACATATGAGAGAGAACATGTGACATTTGGCTTTCTGAGCCTGGGTTACCTCACTTAGTATAATCCTTTCCAGATCTATCCTTTTTTTTTTTTTTTTTGGTTTTTGAGGTAGGGTGTTTCTCTAGCCCAGGCTGACCTGGAATTCACTATGTAGTCTCAGGGTAGCTTCGAACTCATCGTGATACTCCTACCTTTGATTCCCAACTGCTGGGGTCAAAGGCATGTGCCACCACTCCCAGCTTCCAAAGATGTTTTGGATATACCGGGACTGCACAAGTGCTACCATAGAGGCTGTTGGCTAGGGATGAAAGTTTTCCCTGTCTGCTCAGCCCAGCTAAATTGGTGGAATTGAAGAATCTGTAAACTATCAGTTACCAGTTATCACATTGGATTTACACTGCAAAAGGTTGATGCTTGATGGCTGCTTATCAAGTTTATATTATTCTAGTCTCTCCTTACCATGCCTTATGGGAGTTAAAAATGTTTACTCTGTGTGTTATATTTTGAAAACGTATAACTTGTTTTGATTTTATAGGACTTACAGCTAAGAGACAGTCTTAAATTTCAGATGAACTGTCCAAAGTTGGTAAAGACTATGGGAGCCTTTAAAGTTGGACTGAATATAATATACATTGTGAAATGGTTATAAATCTATTGGGGGCCAGGGGCAAAATTTGTTAGTTTGAATGAATGGACCCAATATATTCTGGACTTTATTAAAATTTGTAATTTAGATCTGGAGCCACCTGGCTGGAGAGGTGTCACTGGGCAGATCTTAGGGTCCAGCCCTAAGGTGTGGTGGTGGATGTTGAATTCCAGTCTAAAGATATGCAAAATGTCCGAGTTCTGCCTCGAGTTGCTGTAGTGTTTGTGCTGGTGATAGTGTTGTCTCTCTCTCTGCTTGGACCTGTGAAAGCAGGGCCAGCTTCTGCCATTATAGAACTTCCAATGGATCTGTAAGCACCAATAAATATCCCTTCCTCCATAAATGGGCCTGGTCTTGAAGTTATTTCAGTGACCTGAAGCTGTCTATTACAAGCAGCCATGAATATCATTGAACAGATACCACTGTAGTGAGGCGTGAAGCATTTAGGGTAAATGTCTAGTAAGGGAATAAATGGGTCTGTTGGTAGTTTTATATTCATCTTTTTCAGGAATCTCCATATTGATTTCCCTTGTGGTTGTATAAGTTTGCATTCCCACCAACAGTGAAGGAATATTGGACTATAGAGATGTTTGAATAATATTAAGTTTAATAAAAACATAAGGGACTTTTAAAGTTGGACTGAATGTATTGCATTTTACATCATGGGTGGTTATCACTTTATGGGGGCCAGGAGTAGAATGTGGTGGTTTGAATCAGATGTTCCCCATAAACTCATGTGTTCTGAATGCTAGGTCTATAGTTAGTAGCAATTTTAGAACTGGAGCCTTGCTGGAGGAAGTGTGTAATTTTTTTTGTTGTTGTTTTTGTTTTTCGAGGTAGGGTTTCACTCTGGTCCAGGCTGACCTGGAATTAACTATGCAGTGTCAGGGTGGCCTCCAACTCACGGCAATCCTCCCACCTCTGCCTCCCAAGTGCTGGGATTAAAGGCGTGCACCACCACACCTGGCAGGAAGTGTGTTTTGGGGGATGGATTTAAGCCAGCTCCTCCTTGCCAGTATTTGGCATATTCTTCTGCTGCCATTGTCCACCTGATGTTGGCCAGGAGGTGATGTCCACCCTCTGAACATGCCATGGTTCCCCCCTTGCCATCATCAGCTTCACCTCAAATCTGTAAGCCAAAATAAACCCTTGCTTCCCAGAGTTTCTGGTTGGTATTTTCTGCTATCAGCAAGATGGTAGCTGCAGCAAATACCTACTGTGTTTCAAGCACTGGATTTGGTGTTGGTGGCCTAAATGTAAATAAAATCTGGATCTGCCCCCAAGAGTCTCTCACCATCCATATGAGGAAAACTCCTTTGGCAATTCCTGGAAAAAGCCTTGATTAAGTTTTGTAGGAGAGGTAAGAATGGTGTGCTATATGAAGTGGATGTACAAAAGAACTAAAGCTGGTGTTCAACTCCAAAACCTAAACAAAGTCAGAGAAAAAGAGCATTTCAGGCTCCAGGAAGGAGAGTAGAGAGGCAGGAACTACAAGAGAATTTCAAATGGCTCAAGGTAGCAAAAAACAAAGGAAAAGTGGGGCAATTTGGCTAAGGGAGCGTGAAAGGTAGAGAGGGTGCATCATGTCAAAATCTGGACTTTTTTCTGTAGGAAATAAAGTATTGAGGGTTGTGATCAAACAGACACCAAAAAGTCTGCATTTCTCCATTTCCTCCTTGTAGGTTCACTGTGTACCTTAATTAATTAAGACATCAGGAAAATGTTATAGTAATAAGCCTTTCAATATTATTATTTAACCTACTATTTTCAAAATATATTTCTGTGGAACCCTTTTATCCTATTAACATTCTGCTATGAAGAAAACTGTTTCTAGAACTCAAACTGCTATACTTTGTGTACTATAGATATGGGGAGAGATTTGAGGCTAGAGGCTAACATGAGAGCTCTATCCTTGTTTTAAACTTTCATGAAAACAAATTTTAATTTCTATTTTTAAAATTTAAATTAAACCAACAGATTATAATTGATAAAAATATATTGCAGTCTTAAAAATCAATAAAGTAGTTGGGCGTGATGGCGCACACCTTTAATTCTAGCACTGACGAGGCAGAGGTAGGAGGATTGCTTTTTTTTTTTCAAGTTTTTCAAGGTAGGGTCTCACTCTAGCCCAGGATGACCTGGAATTCACTATGTAATCTGAGGGTGGCCTCGACCTCACGGTGATCCTCCTACCTTTGCCTCCCAAGTGCTGGGATTAAAGACGTATGCCACCACGCCCGGCTTCGCTATGAGTTTGAGAACAGCCTGAAAGTACAGCGTGAGTTCCAGATTAGCCTGTGCTAGAGTGAGACCTTACCTTGAAAAAATAATTGCTGGGCCTGGGGAAATGGCTTAGCAGTTAAGGCGTTTGCCTGCAAAACCAAAGGATCCCAGTTCGATTCCCCAGGACCCACGTGAGCCAGATGCACCAGGGGTCACCTCTGTCTGGAGTTCGTTTGCAGTGGCTGGAGGCCCTGGCACACCTACCCTCTCTTTCTCACTATCTACCTCTTCCTCTCTTTCTCTCAAATAAATAAATAAAAAATTTTAAAAAAATAAAATGCTAAAGTAGTAGATTTTAAGTATTCTCAACACAAAATGGAAAAAGATTTAAAGCAATACAATGATAATTAGCCTGATTTCTTGATTTAGACTCTTCACAACATATCTTTTAAAATAACATGTTATATATCAAGAATATATACATTTTGTCAATTAAAATGTAGAATTGCATAAAAGTAAGTTGAATCAGCAAATTCAACTTCTGCAAAACTTTTTCTTAGCATATCATAAAACCACCCCGAGTTTCCTTAAATGGTACATACTGGTTTTCCCACTAAAATACAGTTTGAAAGAACTATGCAGTCTCCTCCCCCCCTTAAAAGTTCTAGCAAAATACAGACATGTTCACCACACTTGCTGATGTCAGTTTTTACACAGTCAGAGCTGTGAATAACACGAGGCAAGAAAATCCATTTGCTGTCTGTGGCTGGAAATTCGACAGTTTTTGAAAGCTGAAATGCCTTGGGAGTGGCCAGTGAAATGTGTCATGCAGGAGATAATCACCTCACTGTTTCCCTTAAAATCTGGCTCACATAAAATGCCAAAATGCTTGAAATATATTCAAATGAAGTCTGCTTTTGTGAGAGTTTCTAAAATCAGAGAAAGGATGGCTTATTGCAGAAGTCACAGAGACGGTCTCATGCTCAGGGAGGCAGAACACACGTCTCAAGCAGCAAGAGCGCGCTGGTCTCCTGTGTCCTCTAAGAACTAACATGAATTTGGGAGTGACATGCGGGAGACACTCACGGCTTCTCTTTTCCTGGGTTTCTCAATCCTTGGAATTTTCAGGTGATTGCAATAGCAGGCCCAGATTCCTCCCCAAAGCACAGAAAATATTTTTATATGGAACACTAACACTAAAAATAGAGAAGCTATTTTCGTTCATAACTACTGAAAATTATAACATTTGAGAAGGAAAGAGTGAGTTAAATTGCTATGTTAGCTAAAATCTTACTGTACGTCTACAAATACGTTATATTTATCCCCTAAGGATCTGTTTTTAGTTTTCTTTAAATGAATTTAAAGATAATACTATGTTTCTCACCCTTTCACATCATCTGGCATTAAATATTTCTGTTTTACATTATTTAAGAAAACTGTTTCTTCTAGCTAAACTGAGCTGCATGCAGCATGTCCGGGTGAATTCTTAGCCTTCACACAAAGGAGTCTCTCCACTGCTTAGATACAGGGAACTGACTGTGTGGATAATTCTTTATTTTTATTTTGCTGAGAAAGGGTCTCATTCTGGAATTCACTTTGTAAACCAGGCTGGCCTCAAACTTAAGATATGCCCCCAGCTTTGCCTTCTGCGTGCTTGTGCTTACCATGTCTGTCTAGAGTTCATTGTTTGGTTTTGCTTTTTAATTAAGTTTTAAAATACTTTTTACATGCTTTAAGATCACAGATACATGTACCACTTTGCATCTGCCTTTAAGGTGGGTGCTGGGGGGACTGAACCCAGACCAACAGGCTTTGGAAGTAAGTGCATTTAACCACTGAACCATCTCCCCAGCCTTTAATATAATTTTTAATCGCTGTGAGTTTGAGAATAGCCTGAAACTACAGAGTGAGTTCCAGGTTAGCCTGGGTTGGAGTGAGACCTTACCTTGAAAAAAAATTGCTGGGCCTGGCAAATGGCTTAGCGGTTAAGGTGTTTGCCTGCCAAACCAAAGGATTTCCTTTTCTTTGCTTACTTTTCTCCTTCCTTCCTCCCCTTCCCTCCCCTCTCCTCCCTTCCCCTTCCGCTTCTCTTTCCCCTTCTCGTTCTCCTTCTTCCCTCCCTCCTTTCCTCCCTCTTATCCCTCTTTCCCTTCCTTCCTAGTTCTTCAGTAGTGCTGAGGATTGAACCTAACCCTCTCACATGCTAAGTGAGCACTCTATCACTAACTTGCATTCCCCAGCCCCACCCCCAACTTTTTTGTTTGTTTGTTTTTGTTTTTGGAGGCAGGGTCTTGATCTAGCTGAGACTGACCTGGAATTCACTATGTAATCTTGGGCAAGCCTTGAACTCCCAGCAATCCTCCTGCCTCTGCCTCCCCAATGCAGAGATTAAAGGCGTGCCACTTTTGAGACAGAATCTCAACAGGTTTTTCACAGAGGCCTTGAATTCACTCTATAGCCCAGGCAGGCCTTGAAGTTGCAGTCCTTACTCTATTTAGTAGCTAGAACTCAAACCTGTGTCTATGGACCCCTGCTCACTTCTTTTTTTTTTGAGGTAGGGTTTCACTGTAGCTCAGGCTGACCTGGAATTCACTGTGTAATCTCAGGGTGGCCTTGAACTCACGGCGATCCTCCTACCTCTGCCTCCCAAGTGCTGGGATTAAAGGCGTGTGCCACCACGCCCGGCTTTCACGTCTTCATTTTTATGGCTTGATCACATAATTCTGTGATGGGAAATGCTTATAATAGCTTTGGACATATTTATATCATTTCTTTATTTCTTAACCACTTACAATATGTCCTTCTGTCTCCATGGACTAAAAACATGCAAATTGTCAAAATACTTCCAGTAGCTCTTAGAAATATCATTTACCCATAAATTCTACCTTTAATGGATGAATATCCCCATAAAGGTTGCAAGAGGTAATCTTCACGTGGGGAACCTGACATCCTTACATGTAGTTTTTGAAGGCATTGGTTCCAGAAGCTGCCAGGTGAAGAGTAAATTCCTCTTAGCACTGACACACTTGGGAGACATCCTCCAAAATGGACCAGGGTTGAACAAGTATCTGTTTCCACTTGAGGTATTTATAAATAGCTCAATATGCATGTTAAGTTGAGATGTAAGGAAAGGAATTGGCTAAAAATGTTTTTCTTAGAAGTCAAAACAGGGCTGGCCAGATCGCTTAGTGGTTAAGGTACATGCCTGTGAAACCGAAGGACCCAGGTTCGATTCTCCAGGTCTCATGTTAGCCAGATCCACATCGTGGCACGTGCTTCTAGAGTTCATTTGCAGTGGCTAGAGGCCCTGTTGCACCCATTCTCTCTCTCTCTCCTTCGGTCCCTCTGTCTTAAATTAATAAATAAAATGATAAAAATATTTTTTAAAAAGAAGTCAAAACAGCACGTGCATATTGCTTAGAGTCTCAATCAAATGCTGTGCTGGGCAAAGCACTTATCTTTGCCCTACTTAATGCCTGTGTGAGAGAGAAATCTGGATTCCACAGAAAACAAGCTCAACAAGATTTAAAGAGCCAAAAATTTGAATACTGTGTGATTCATTTTCTCTGGGTAAGTCCAAACAGGCTGTGAAGACTGTGAACGTGTCTAGAGGCACACATGGACTACAGTCGCAGAGGGTTAGCTCATTGCTGACAAGGCTGACTCAGAGAAGCAGATGGAACAGCGTTGGGATGGAGTGTAACACATTTGTTTTTACACACACTAGGGACTACTATGATGCATTAGTAAGAAAATTAACAGGCACAATAAAACAAAGATAGAATGGTGAGTGTGCCAACGACTGAGACAGCTCCTCACTTGTCCATACTGCAAGTAGAATCAAAATGCTGTTTTATGAAAACATTCTTTAGGAATTTTATTGGACTTTGTTTTGACATAAAACAATCTTTGATGCTTATTAAAACTCGATTTAACTTATTTTAGAAGCCAGTATTTTAATGGAAAACATTCTTTTAATAATTTAATGCAAAAAAATCTGCCTCAAGCCAGGCGCGGTGGAGCACGCCTTTCGTCCCAGCACTCGGGAGGCAGCAGTAGGAGGCTCACCATCAGTTCAAGGCCACCCTGAGACTACATAGTGAATTAATTCCAGGTCAGTCTGGGTTACAGGGAGACCCTACCTTGCAAAGCAAAGCAAAGCAAAGCAAAGCAAAGCAAAGCAAAGCAAAGCAAAGCAAAGCAAAGCAAAGCAAAGCAAAGCAAAGCAAAGCAAAGCAAAACAAAAAGTCCACCTCAATGATTCCCTGATTTTTAACATAGACCTCTATGTGTTAGATTGCCCAGGAACAGAGCTGATGTGCTTGGGGGAATTTTGTATATAGAATAGTGACAAGGGTTATATTTGATAATGTCTATTTCCATGAAGAATTAAAATCTTTCAGATTTTTTTGGCATTATATGAATAACAATCAGAGGAAATTCAAGTCAGAGTATTGTTACAATCTCTGTCACCGTTTCAATGATTCCATAAGAACATAGAAACAGTGAGTGCCTTGGCCAGAATTCCCAGTTTGGTTTCTTCCGCACCTCCCAGTTCCCTGTCCCAGTTCCCCTGCTGCTGGCTTGGGGCTGGCTGAACCCTGCAAGTTTGCTGCTAAAGCAGGTCCCTTGCTCCATTTTCCTGACTGAATGATCCCTGGGTCCCCAACTCCCAGATCTCCTGCTCCAGAAGGTGTGAGCCCATAAAGGTAGGTAGGGAGATCCGAGGAGATACCCCTCCCTCATCTCAGCCAAGGGCCAGGCCGAAACCCCAGAGGAGTGCTGCTTCCATGGTGAGCCTGACAAGCAGTGCCAGGGTGAAGGAGACAGACGCCGAGGATACTCAACTCATACCAAGGCAGAAATCCAGAGGCTCCTAAGAGCTTATCACTGAAATAGACTTAAAACACACCCAGTGCGATTTAGGGAGTTTAGTGGAAGAGGGGGCAGAAAGATTATACGAGCCATAGGCTGGGACATCAGGCCCAGAGGCATAGCCTTCCCCCAATAACTGACTGCTGCTCCCACAATGCATAACCCACATCCCCGTGGGAAATGCTAGCAATTACATTCGGGGGACCCTCAGTGGAGTGGGGGCAGGGTGGAGGGAAAAGATGGTACCTACACATGATGGATCCATGCAAATTATGTTCTTAATTTTAAAAAATACTGAAATAGCCACCTTTGCATTTTCTTTCCCTTTTTCTCATTCCTGCCATGTTTTTAAAGAATGTGGTATCTGGTCCAGCTTCATTGTCAGCAACGAAGCCATTCCAAGCTGTCTTCTCTCCCTTGTACCCTGCACTTAGTCTGCAGCATGGATGCCATTGAGTCATTTGCTTTTCTGGATGTTTGTCTTCTTCCTCTTCTCCTCTTCCTTTCTTATTTTTTCTGAATGTCATTCTCTCTCTCTTTCTCTCTAAATGAACTCATGAACCACCTTGTGCATCTATCTGGCTTATGTGGGTCCTGGGGAATTGAACCTTGATCCTTTGGCTTTACAGGCAAATGTTAACCTCTAAGCTATCTCTCCAGCTCATGAATGTCATTCTTTAATAGCTTCATCAAGACAGGCACATGGGAAGCTAGTGCTTTGTGCTCTCATTTTGATAGGCCTGTGCGGTTTGTTCATAGTCGGAAGTCGTGTCTGTAGAACAGAAAATCTTTGACTTGTCTGCCTGTCGTGACTAGCTTCCAGCTCTTCTAGCATTCGAGTGAGCTGAAGTGTCTGTGAGTGCAGCTTTCTTTCCCTATCCCTGTCCCTGTCCAGGTCTTCCCTTTGCCTGCACCCCCAGGAGCTTGCCAAGTCCAAGAATTGCAGGAGAATATGCCTTCATGTGCATTCTGCTAGATAGGTATTCTTAGGTATGAAATATGCTCTTTAAATTCAGGTGTTTTTTTTTTTAACTCTGCAAGTTTTCAAAATTATAGGCTTTTTGTTTTGTTTTGCTTGCCTTGATTTTTGTAGTGAGAGGTCCTATTGTTCTAGGTGTGAGATTCTCTATACATTCAGCCGTAATTTTCACTTTCTTTTGAGTCCATCTTCCTCCTTTTATTATTTTTTACTATTTTAGTCCTTTTAAAAACTGTAGTTTGAACCATGTACAAAAAATGAGACCAGTCTCCAAGATCAAGCTCCCACCAAATGTGGGCTAGAAGAGAGCCTATGCATATAAAATTCTCTCTAAAATAACTATGGCCATTGCATCTATCTAGTACTAACTTCTCTCTCTGACAGACGCCGAGGATACTCAACTCATACCAAGGCAGAAATCCAGAGGCTTATCTTTTTCAGATGGACGAGGAACCTGAAGGGAAGATCAGCTAATCACACCTCACCAGGGCCCCAGCTGAAACCATAGAGGAATATGGGGAAAGGACAAATGTGCAGCTTTCTTGGTGAACATGACACCAGAAAAAGGCTGAAGGAGATAAACACAGAGAACATCCAACTCCTACTAAGCCAGATATCCAGAGACACAGAGGCTCCCAAAACCTCATCACTGAAGTAGAACTAAAATGACCCCAATGTGGCTCAGGGAAATTCATGGAAGAAGGGGCGGAAAGAGTGTTAGAGCCACAAGTTGGGGCATTATGCACAGAAACTTAGCCTATCCCCCATAACTCTTGACTACCCCCACAATGCGTGACCCACATTCCCCATTGATGAGGGTCCCTTTGGAGGGGGAGGACAGGGAGGAAGATAATGGAGTCACCAATATGAATGTAAAATTAGAATAATATAAACAAAAAAATAAATTATTTTTAAAAAACTGTATTTTGAGGGCATGCTCAGTAGTACAAGGCTCTGGGCTTAATATCCACTCACCCTTAATCCCAGCACTTGGGTGGTAGAGGTAGGAGGATCCCTGTGAGTTTGAGGCCAACCTGAGACTACGTAGTGAATTCAGCCTGGGCTCGAGTGAGACTCTACCTCAAGAAAACAAAAACAACAACTAAAAAATTGTATTTTACTTAAAGTGTTACTTATTATAATCATTTATACTGTATTAGTTTATTTTTCTTTCTTTTCTTTTCTTTCCTTTCTTTCTTTCTTTCTTTTTTTTTTAATTTTTTTTATTTTTTTTATTTTTTTGAGGTAGGTCTTGCTCTAGTAGTAGTCTCAGGCTAGCCTTGAACTCACAGGGATCCTCCTACCTTTGCCTCCCAAGTGCTGGGATTAAAGGCATGTGTTATCACACCTAGCTAGTTTATTTTTCATTTCTGATTTTTAAAAAGTTTTCATTCTTTCCTGTGTTCTGTCACATCACTTCTGCTTTTTCTAATTTAAGTGCTAGGTGTTGGTTTTTCAAGTCTTTAGGTTGTATTTAAATACAGAGTTACAGTTTTTTTTAATTAAAAATATTTTAAAATTTTTGTTTATTTATTTGACAGAGAGAAAGAGGGGGAGAGAGAGAGAGAGAGAATGGGCGCACCAGGGCCTCTAGTCACTGCAAATGAACTCCAGATGCATGTACCACTTTGTGCATCTTACTTTAACCACCAAACCAGCTCTCTAGCTCATAAAAATACTTTTTTAAAAATGATGATTTAGGCTAGAGTTTCTTTGCTTTTAATTTATTTATTTGAGAGTGAGAGAAAGAGGTAGAGAGAGAGAGAGAAGAAGAGAATGGGTATGCCAGGGCCTCCAGCCACTACAAACGAACTCCAGACACATGCGTCACCTTGGTTTACATGGGTACTAGGTAATCAAACCAAGGACTCTGTGCTTGCAAATAAATAAAAAAGTTTTTAAAAGCAATTTTATTTATTTATTTATTTAAGAGAGAGAGAGAGAGACAGAGGAAAGAGGCAGACAGATTGAAAGAGTATGGGCATACCAGGGCCTCTTGCCACTACAAACAAACTCTAGATGCACGCACAACTTTATACATCAGGCTTTATGTAGGTACTGAGAAATCAAACCCAGGCTGTCAGGCTTTGCAAACAAGTGCCTTTAACCACTGAGCTATCTTTCCAGCCCCTTATTTTATTTTTTTGATACCCAGGCTTATAAAGGGCAGACAGATCTTCAACTTATGATCCTCCTGCCTCAGATTTTCAAGGGCTGGGATTACAGGGGTTTGCCATTACATAGACCTTCTTATTTTTTTAAAATCACTCTGCCTCCATATAAATAGATATTTCTGTAAAGGAGATATAAAAGTGTTTGACACATATACAAGAAGGGGCTCAACATTATTGATCATCAGGGAACTTTAAGTCAAAGTCATTTCACACCAGTCTCAGAGGCCAGCCTTGTTTACAAAGTGAGATCTGGGCCAGCCAGGCCTACATAGTAAGTCTCTGTCAAAAGAGGAAGAGAAAGAGAGAGATAAAAGAAGGAGGTGGAGGAGAAGTGAAAAAAGAAAGAAAATATGTAATATTGGTGAGGGTGTGTTTAAAAGAAAATTTCTATACACTGTTAGCTCAACTACAGGCTGACACAATCAGTATGGAAAAATGCATGAAGCTACTGTATGACTCAGAAGTTTCTCTTCAAACCACACTTCATAATGGCACTTGCACTCCCATGTTCACTGAAGCACTATGCACAATTGCCAAGACATGGGAATAAGCACAGTGTTGTCACTGGATTAAGGAATAAAAAAATATGGGATATACACACAAAGGGATATTATTCAACCTTAATGAAAGATACTACATTTTGCCACATCAAAAATGACATCCTTCTGTCTACATGGAATGAAAATGTGCAAATTGTCAACAAAGATTTCTTAGAAATGTGACCGTGCATGCCTTTAATCCCATCACTCAGGAGGCAGAAGTAGGAGGAAAGCTGTGAGTTTGAGGCCAGCCTATGACTACATAGTGAATTCCAGGGCAGCCTGGGCTAGAGCGAGAGTGTATCTCAAAAAACAAAACAAAACAAAACAAAAATAATGTATCCAGACAACATCATACTAAGTGACATAAGCAACACAGAAAAATAACACAATTTCCCTTGCATACAAAATCTTCTTTTTTAAAATTTGTGTGTACTAGCACAGACACATGCATGGGGTGAAGGTCAATGGACAACTTTTGGGTGTCAGTCCAAAGTCTTCATCTCCTTCCGGCCCCTCTCTGGTCCCTCTTTTTTCCTGTCCTCTTCTCCCCTCCTCTCCTCCCTACTCTCTCTCTTACTGTTCTTGTTCACTGCTCAGCTTGATGAGTGTCTGAGCGCCTGGAAGTTCTGTGCTTACTTGCCAGGGTGCTGAGATTTCAGAAGCTTCTTACACTGAGTCATCTCTCAACCCTACGCAGAATCTTCTAAAAACCAGAAGAGATAAGGCTGGGGTGATAAGGGGTGTAATCAAGACCTTGGGTTCAATTTTCAGCAACACACAATTCTACAGAAACCAATTCTACAGAAACAGACAATAAAATAGCATCACAAAAGGGTAAGAACTTGTTGGTGAAGGCAGAAAATTCTAATTGTAGGTCAGGGAATATAAAGCCACAGATGCACAGGATGAACAAGTCTAGAGAGAACTAATGTAAGACATTAAAAGACTAGGAAATAAAATTTAGGATTCCTGTTAAACAAGGAGATTTTAGCTGCTCTTGCCACAAACAAATAGAACAGAACCATTTTTTATTTGAGAAAAAAATTAAAACTATTTTTCGGCCCGTTTAGCTATCTATTGACTTCCATGTCTCTGCATTAGACTTACATGCTCTTCCTCATTTTTTTTTTTTGGTTTTTCGAGGTAGCGTCTCACTCTAGCCCAGGCTGACCTGGAATTCACTCTGTGTTCTCAGGGTGGCCTCAAACCTCTGCCTCCCAAGTGCTGGGATTAAAGGTGTGCACCACCATGCCCGGCTCCTCCTTATATTTCTATGCTGGGCATTCTCTCCTGATGTTCAGGAAAGTATTGCTGTCTTTGATCACTCCCAGTCCTTACCTCCCTATTTAATTACATGATACTTTTGTTTGAATGATAGGTATTTATTAGATTGTTGTCTAGTTTATTATGTCAATTTAAATACTGTTTATGCCTTCTTTCCAGAATTAAGAATTACCTTATTATTTACTTACTTGGTTTGCTATGTCTTTACCAAGCATCTGTCAATTGTCTAACATAATTAGGTCCATAGTAGTACATTAGTCTCAGAGACTTCTGACCTGTAGGCCATATATTTGGTGCACAGTAGAGATCACCATAATCTAGAAATGCCCTTCTCACTTCTAAATCAGATTTCTCTTTCCTGAACCCTGTCTTAATACATGTGAATCACATCTTCAGCTTACTTCCCAATAGTGCTGTACATATGATTAAATACTTAGCTGGGTGTTATGACACACACCTATAATCCTAGAACTTGTGAGGCTGAGGCTGAAGGATCAGGAGTTTAAGGACAGCTTGAGCTAGTCTCAGTCTCAAGAAAACAAACAAAAAGCCAGATTAAAAATTTCATTATCTCACTTTCATATACCCCATTAACAATATTTTCTATGTATCTAACAGAAAATAATTTCTTTCCTCAGTATTGAGGGCATTGCAACCCTGTCGTATACCTTCTGGTATTGCTACTGATAAATCTGATACTGTACTTAATCCCCAAATTTTATACATAACATTTCAACTTTAATTTTTTGTGTGGTTTTGAGATAATCTGTACTCCAGATTAACTTTCACCTGCCTCAGGTGGGATTTCATACATGAGCTATTACGAACTTTATGATGTTTTATTTTTTGTACACATATGTCTAGTATGTGTGGTATGGTGTGCACCAACCCCTTGAACAATGTGGAAGCCAGAGGGGAAGACTGGGTGTCCTTCTCTGTCACTCGTCTGTGTATTTCCTTCAGACACAGTTTCCCTCTGAACCGGAAGCTGCAGTTTTCACAGTTCTCTGGTCTCTGTTCACCCAACTATTTATATTTACATGGGTGCTGAAGAATCAAGCTCAGATGGTCTATGCCGGTCCTCATGCTTGTGTAGCATCACTCTTAACGACTGAGACACCTCCCTGAACCCTACAATGTTTGTTTGTTTGTTTGTTTGTTTATTTATTTTTGTTTTTTGAGGTAGGGTCTCACTCTACTCACCATATAGTCTCGGGCTGGCCTGAACTCACAGTGATCCTCCTACCTCTGCCTCCTGAGCTGGGATTAAAGGAGTGCACCACCACTCCCGTCTTTTATTTATTTATTTATTTATTTATTTATTTATTTATTTATTTATTTATTTTTGTTTTGGAGCAGGGTTTCACCCCCGCTCCAGCTAACTTGGAACTCACTCTGTAGCTCAGACTGGTCTCAAACTTACAATAATCCTCCTTCCTCAGCATCCCGAGTGCTGAGACTAAAGGTGTCCACCACCATGCCTGGCTTACAATTTCTTTTTTAAACCGATAACTTCAAAATTTATAGAACTTCCTATTCCTTTGTGTTCTTTCTCTTCCTCCCCTCTTCTTCCTCTTGGTGATATGGCAATTGAATCCAACCTTTTGTACATGCTAGGCAAGGTTCCAGTAGCTTTATTTTTACATTTTATTTTGAAATCAAGTCCTCACTATGTTGCCCAGGCTGGCCTTGAATAAGTTCTCTGTTCCTAGCAGGTCTTGAACTTGTGATCCTCCTGCCTTAGTTTCCTGAGTTGGTGGGACTACCTTCTGCAAGCAACAGACCTGGCTCAAACAGGTCAGTTTCAATCAGCATTATAAGTAAGTCCCCTGATTTAGTCCTTTTTCAAAAGGTACCTAAAGTAACCTGATATTAACTAGTCAGGTTTTTTGTTGTTGTTGTTGTCACCCTGTCTCGGTCTATAAGGAGAATAACTGAAATGCTAGTTTGTTCTTTTTTGTTTTGTTTTGTTTTTGTTTTTCAAGGTAGGGTCTCACTCTAGTCCAGGCTGACCTGGAATTCACTATGTAGTCTCAGGGTGGCCTTGAACTCTTGGCAATCCTCCTACCTCTGCCTCCCAAGTGCTAGGATTAAAGGCATGTGCCACCACTCCCTGCTTGCTAGTTTGTTCTTTATCCTGTGCTAATTCTTCTGTGGTAAAGCACTTGTCTAGATGCACAAGACCCTAGTATCCCTAGTACTGCCAAACAATCCCCAATCCAAAACAAGTAAATATTAAGAAACACACATGTATGTGATAAATCATGCTTTGTTACTGTTTTCAGTCCTTATTTATATATGTTGTGGGGAGGGCACTCTAGGGCCTCTTGCAGCTGCAAATGAACTCCACATTCATGCATCACTTTTTGCATCTAGGTTTACAAGGGAGTGGGGAATTGAAGCCAGGCCAGCAGGCTTTGCAAGCAAATGTCTTTAACCACTGAGCAATCTCTTTAGCCCAGACAATTGTTTTTGATTTTTACAATTCTTGAAATATTCTTTCTCCCAGTTTGTTTCTCTTCCCAGTTACGTATTTTTCTCACTCTATTTTCATAATATTCCTCAGATGTTTGCTGAGTTGTGGTAGCCTATGTTTCATTGAGAATGTAGACCACATGGGCTGGGGCAGTGACAGTAGTTTAAGGCATTTGTTTGCAAAGCCTACTGGCCTGGGTTCAATTCCCCAGCCACCAACCTCAGACGCTTCTCTAACCTACAATGAGAGTAGCATTAATATGTAGGCATAAAGATAAATTCTCAGAGGGCAGTTTGTTGGGCATAATATATGGATTTGATAAGACAACAGCAGGCGTTACACCCCTAGGGCTCATGACCTCCCCAGTGATAGGCTTTTGACTAGGTTTTCAGTGCCAGGCATTTATTCCCTTCTATGGAGTGGGCCTCCAGTCCAATCAGAGAGCAGTTGTTTCCCCACCTAACATATAGATATGCCATTATTGCACCAGTTGGCACATTTGGCTTGGTTGGCCAGCCATAAGACTTTCAGGGTCCACTGCTTGTTAACACCATTGATGACTTCTCTCTCCCCAAAGGCTCCATGCTGCATAGCTCTTTCCAGATTTCTGATAGCTAGTCAACAAGGAGGAATTTTCCAGTTTAGCGCCAGCTTGATTTCTCAGTGACCTGGAGCCCAAGGGTTTTACCTTTTAAAATCCACTGGAACACCGTATGGAAAAGGAGATCTTTGTTCTAAAACTTTTTATTGACAACTTCTGTACATATAGACAATACAGCATTATCATAATCCCCCCAAACCACCTTCCCTTTTCCTCCTCCCAAATTCCCTCCACTGAATCCCTTCTTTCCAACTAATCTCTCTTCTATTTTGATGTCATATTTTTTTCATCCTATTATGTATGTCTTGTGTATATAGAATCAGCCACTGTGAGGTCATGAATGCCATGGCCACTTTGTGTCTGGAGGACAGTATTATAAGCATTCCCTCCATTCCTTTGGCTCTTACATTCTTTCCACCACCTCTTCTGCAATGTTCCTGAGCCTTGGAGGGCGTGATACAGATATCTCAGTGCTGAACACTTCATTGTCACTTCTTCTCAGTACTTCAGTGAATTTTGTGTCTCCTCAGGGGTCACCACCATTTGAAAAGAGAAGCTTCTTTAAGCAAAAGTGAAAGTAACATTAATATATGGGCATAAAGGTGAAAATTTAGAGGGTAGTTTGTTGGGCACATTTAGCTAGATAACATAGGTAGCTTTGAGAAATGGTGGGGAGGGGTCTTAAAACTCACCTGTCAGAGTGTATATGAACACTCCCCCTCAGCTCCTATTTGAACAATGTTCACCTAGGCTTGCTTTGTGTATCCAGGCATGCCCTGTTTTTCTGTTTCATGATAATAAACCTGCAACCCCCTGAAGAAAGTGAAGGCCTGTCACCAAGGAATAGGGGCTTCAGAAGTGATCAAGAGATCTAATTGTTTTCAAAGGTTCTGCCTTGTACTTCTGCTCCCTTTGCTATCTCTCTGAGATGAACTCTTCCAACTCCTGAGCTCTTAAAGATTATGTCATTAACTTAGTGCTGCTTCTTAAGATTTTTTTTTTTTTTTTTTTTTTTTTTTGTCACTGATGTAGATCTGGCATTCTCAGGTTTACTTAGTCAGTTTCTAGTCTTCCATTTGCCTTCTAGCTTCCCCAAATTCTCATTTTCCCTTGTGGTTATAACTTTAAAAATCCTTTTATTGTAATTTTAATGGAGAGTGAGAAAAATTAGAATCTAGGACTACTAAACCCTCACTTGAAGGTTTTTCTGAATTTTTAAGATGTATGTTGAATCCATTAACTAATAATACTTTCCATCTTTGTTACATTATTTCACTTTCTTATGGTAAAGTGATTTCTTTTTTTTTAAAAATTCCATTATATTCCTAATAAAGTACTGGGTATTATTAGAAACTTGCATACTTCTAAAGTGCTTCCTTTAGGAGTGGGGCTAGGGTTGTAGCTCAGTTAGTAAATCCCAAGCACACCATAAACAGGGCATGATGGTACATGCCTGGAATCCTCCTAACACTCAGGAAGTTGAGGCAGGAGGACCAGAAGGTTCAAAGTCATCCTCAGCTACATAGCAAGTTTGAGGCCATCCAGGGAGACATGAGACACTGTCTCAAAACCAATAATCCCAACACAAGTGTTGCTTTTTCCTTTCCAGTGGTAAGGACCTCAACTGTGCTATGAAAGGGCTCTGCCGCTTAGCTGCATCCCCAGCTTTCCTGTATCTTTCTTTAATTGGCATCATATATCTACCCTATAACTACACTATACATTACACTAGATCTACACTATAACTTGTTATATCCAATGGTACAAAGTGTAGATATTCAATTTCTATGTAACTAATGCAAATAAAAAATCTTTTGCTATGTAAATATGCAAACTATTTCCCCTTTTTACCATTGTGTATTTGTACATTTGTCCTTCCTTCTGTTTAAATTCATAGTTCCATTCAAGGGCAATTTTATTTCCTACTTGACACTTGGAAATGTTTACAACAAAAATTTTATAATGGGGAGCTACTGACATTTTTCGGGTAGAAACCATATCACATACTAGGTACATATTCCAAAGTGGACAGGCAGCACCCAATAGAAAAAAGTTATTTGGTCCCAAATATGCATAATGCTGAGACCTCACAATTTTGCTTTAGTGATCACACTTTTTTTTTTAAAAAAATAACTTTTTATTAGCAACCTCCATTTGTATCCACAATGTACCCTCATCATAAACCCTTCCTACCACCTTTCTTTGTCACCCTCCTCTAACCCCTTCACTGAACCCTTTCTTCTTTCCAAATAGTCCCTCTCATATTTTGATGACATCATTTTTTCTTCTGTTATGCAGATCTTGTGCAGATAGTGTGAGCCACTGTGTGGTTATGAATGCAACGGACACTCTGTGTCTAGAAGAGAGCATTCCAAAGCCCTCCTCCCCATCCTTTGGCTCTTAGCTTGTTTCTGCCGCCTCATCCACAATGGACCCTGAGCTTTGGAGGGTGTGACAGAGATGATTTAGTTAGTGAACACTCCACTGGCGCTTCTCAGCATGTTGGTGAATGTTGAGTCTCTTCAGTGATCACAGCCATCTGAAAAGAGAGGCTTCTCTAAGCAGAACTGCAAATAGCATCAACATATGAACATACATATAAATAGTTAGAGGGCAATTTGGTGGACATAACATATCCATTTAGCTAAACACGTATCTCCCCACAAGGGCTTATGACCTTCTCAGCCACAGGCTTTTGGCTAGATTTTTGGTACCAATCAGAGAGCAGTTGCTTTTGCCCTTTATAGACATGCCACCACCATTGCACCAGTAGGCACATTTTGCCTGGCTGGCCAGCCATATAGCTTGTAGAATCCTGTGCTGGTTAAGACATCAGATCATGCATTTTCAATAAAGGTGATAGTACTAAGGAGAAACTTGATTCTTAATATTGGAGCTTATCTATTACAAACTGAACAAGTCTTACCCTTAATTTGCAATTCAGAATGCTGCAAAATCTGAGAACTATTGAGTGTCAGCATCATCCAACAAATGTCCATCCCATGAAATTTTGTTTCATGTAAAATATAATTAAAGTTATCATATAATGTTGCCTGTGTGTTATATATAAAGTGTATGTGAAACAAATTAGTTTTCTGTTTATATGGGTTTAGATGGGTCTCATTGCCAAGATATCTGAAGTATGTATATGCAAATACTCCAAAATCTAAAATAAAATTCTGGAATCCTTCTAGCCACAAGCATTTTAGATAACGAACACTCAGTTGGAATGGGCAGGGTAACTCAGGCCTATAGTTCCAGCATTTTGGAGGACTGCTAAGAATTCAAGTCCAACTTGTTTACATACTGAGTTCCAGGGCAGTTTAGGTTATATGTGATACCCTGTTTCAAAAAACCAAGAAGCATGCAGGGTGTGGTGGTGCACACCTTTAATTTGGGAGGCAGAGGTAGAAGGATTACTATGAGTTCAAGGCCAGCCTGAGACTACATAGTGAATTCTGGGTCAGCCTGGGCTAGAGCAAGACCCTACCTCAAAAAACCAAACCCAACAAAACAAAACCAAGAAACCCAAAAGACAAACAAAACCAACAGAATAAAATAAGGACTTAAAAAAAAAAACCCAGTACATTCTGTAATCAAGGAAGAGTAGGTAGAGCAGCGCAGTGAAGATGTAGGCTGTGTAAGAGTGTCCTGTGTGGTCACAGGGAGGAGCGAGGCTGAAGGAGTTTCGAGAAGGGAAGTGAGGTGAGTCAACACGAGTTACTTGAATGTGAGCTATGTGCTCCTTTCACAGTGTTCAGAAAATTAACAGAAATGAACTTTTTGTACGTTTTATAAGTATTATTGATTGTTGGATGTCTAGTTTTTGTTCATTTTTTTTGGAGACAGTCTCATATAGAGGCTGGCTTTGATACTGGGTAGCTGAGGATGACCTTGAACATCGGGGTGCATACCACACTGACTTTTAGTCTATGCTTTCTGGTACCTATATAGTTCTATAATCTGCATGTGTTGTGGGGGTCAATAATGTTGAATAATAATTGCTACTGTTCCTTAGAGGTAAAATTAAAAAGACTTCTATAAGATAAGAAGTAGGACCCCCCTACTCAATAAATATCCTCTTTTCCAAGCCATGGACATTTCATTCTCTACCCTAGTGTCCTAGGAGCAGCAGAGCCAAGTGGACTTGGAATAAATGACTTCAGCTGGTTCCTAGCTCTGTGGCCTTGAAGAGTGTCAGTTCCTATTTCTAAGACTCCATTTATATATTTCTGAAGAATCAAGATAATACTATTTTTCAGGGTTGGGCGATATTGCAGTCAGGTTCGCATTGCTGGTAGAAATCACCCAATCAAGAGCAGCTTATGGGATAAAAGGCTTACAGATTTGAGGGGAAGCTCCACGATGGCAGGAGAAAACAATGGCATGAGCAGAGGGTGGACATCACCCCCTGGCCAACATAAGGTAGAAAATAGCAACAGGAGAGTGTGCCAAACACTGGCAAGGGGACACTGGCTATAATACCCATGAGCCAACTCCCAACAATACACTGCCTCCAGGAAACATTAATTCCCAAATCTCCATCAGCTGGGAATCTAGAATTCAGAACACCTATGTTTATGGGGGACACCTAGGTCAAACCACTGTATTCTGCCCCTGGCCCCCATAAACTGATAACCATCCATGATATAAAATGTAATGCATTCAGTTCAACTTTAAATGTTCCCATATCTTTTTTAAACTTTTTATTTTTTATTATTTTTTTGGAGAGAGACACAGAGAGAGAGAGAGAGAGAAAGAGAGAGAGACAGAGACAGAGAGAGGAAGACAGAGATGGGTGCGCCAGCAGTGTCTCAGCTGCTGTGAATGAAATCCAGATGTGCGCGCCCCCTTGTGGTCAAGTGCGGCATTGCGCCCTTGCATCACTTTGCATCTGGCTAAATGTGGGACCTGGAGATTGGAACCGCTAGAGATTGGAACCAGTGTTCTTATGCTTAGGAGGCAGGCGCCTTAACCCCTAAGCCATCTCTCCAGCCCCCCCACCCATATTTTTTATCAATCTTAATAATATTCAAACATTCCCATAATCCAAAGTCTTTTAACTGAGCCAAAATATCAAAAAATCCCCCCCCAAAACCCATAATGACACAGAATAAACATTCACACTGCAAATGATGGCATTGGGCATAGCAAAGAAATATTCCACCAATACAAGATTTCAAACAACCAGGGAAAACATGAAACTTTGTAGTTTAAAGTCCAACAACTCTAGCCAGTAACAAATCTTCAAGTCTGATAAATCTAACCAGCGACAAATCTCTGGAGTTCCAATTCTGCTCCTCCAGCTAGGCTACTCACAGTCCTGGAAAGCTTCATCTGGGGCCAGCAGCTTTCCTTAGCAATCATCCCATGGTCCTGGCATCTCCACTGGTTCTCTACTTCAACCCACGGTTCATCCTCATGGATCTATTGGGTCTCCATGCAGGCATATTGCAAACCTGCTACACACTGCCCATGGCCTTTTCCAAAACACGAGACTGCATTGCAAGTAACAGGTAGGGTGCCAATTTGTTAATCCAGGGGGCAATAGAGCAGATTTTGAAGAACAGGACACTCCTTGAGCACTCAGGCCCCTTCAAAACAGTTTACCTTCTTCCTGTTGCCCCAGTGTAGGTCAGCTTCCACAATCTCA
The DNA here is from genome assembly GCA_036365145.1 of Orientallactaga sibirica. Classification (NCBI taxonomy): domain Eukaryota; kingdom Metazoa; phylum Chordata; class Mammalia; order Rodentia; family Dipodidae; genus Orientallactaga; species Orientallactaga sibirica. Next base: position 5,684,283 of record JAEOAD010000240.1, read on the forward strand.
AAGGTTGTAATCTCTCAAATGCAGCTGAATGGGCAGCAGTTCCAGCCCAAAGATTTCATTTCTGTGCCATATTTCTGTGCCTCTGTTCACAACAGTCTGTTTATATACACTGCAACCCTGCACAAGTTCTCAGGAAATGGGCATAACAGCAAGCCTCTCACACAAACTGCTTCTAGCCCAGTCCAGGCAAAGCTCTTTCTCACCTCATCTCACCCACAGTCCTTAATTCTTACCGCATTCAGGTCTTTCAACTCTGGCCAGAATAGTCCATCAAGCTATACTTATAGCACTGCAAAACATCTCTTAGGCCAAGGTTTCAAATCCTTCCACATTCCTCTTGAAAATCAGCTCCAAAAGGCCAAAGCCACACAGTCAGGTGTCTAGCAGCAATGCCACTCTCAGTATCAATTATACTGTTGCAGTCAGGTTCATATGACTGTCAGAAATCACCCGTCCAAGAGCAGCTTGAGGGAAAAAGGTTTATTTTGGATTATAGATTTGAGGGGAAGCTCCATTATGGCAGGGGAAAATGATGGCATAAGCAAAGGGTGGACTTCACTCCCTGGCCAACATCAGGTGGACAATAGCAACAGGATAGTGTGCCAAACACTGGCAAGGGGACACTGGTTATAATACCCATAAGCCTGTCCCCAACAATACACTGCCTCCAGGAGGCATTAGTTCCCAAATCCCCATCTGCTGGGAACCTAGCATTCAGAACACCTAAGATTATGGGGGACACCTGAATCAAACCACCACAGGAGATGACTCAGTGGATACCAGAGTTCTTCTCCAGACCTCATTTAAAAAGCCAGAAGCCATGATTGACTTATGTTATCCCAGCATGCTGATAGTATGAGGCACAGATAGGAGCATTTCTTAGAAACTTGGGAGCTTGTGGTGATGACAGCAGTCAAGAATGACAGCATTAAGAATGGGACACCCTCAAAAGAGATGGGAGGCCAGGACTGACCGTAACAGTTTTCTTCTGACCTTCACACATGTGCTGTGACACATAAATAATAAACAGTAAAAAAATGTTTTTAAAAGAATCCTGTCTTCCATGATTGTTATAAGGATAAGAATCCTGCCAAGGTTTTACAAGCCTTCAATTATAGGATTTAGGAGGTTGTGGCAAGAAGATCAGAAGTTCAAGGTCATCCTTGGTTACATAGGGAATTTGAGGCAGGTCAGGTCTCCATGAGATCCCATCTCCAAACAAAACAAAACAAAACAAAACAAAAAAGCCATAGAATCAAAAAGGCATTAGAGATGATCCATACATGATGCCTAACTCAAACATAATCAGTGTAATAGTGTCCCCACTTCCTTTATGTTAATGTCCACAGTCCCTTTATCTTTGTGTTAGTGTTTTACTTCTTTTTGCATTATTTCCATTGTTACATCACTTTGGGTATCTATGCATTCTTTGATTTATGCAATCTCTTTATAACTTGATTCTGCCTATTTTACTGTGTTAGACCTTTGCCTCCTTGCTAAGACAAAATGCCTGGCAGAAGCAACTTAAGGAAGGATGGGTTATTTTGGCTCACAGCTTGGGGATGCCATCTATCAAGGAGGGGAAGTCATGGCAGCAGGAGGTGGAGGAAGCTGCTCACAGTCCCCTTGCAATCAGGAGGCAGACAGTCATGAATGTTGGTGCTCAGCTCGCTTCCTCCTTTTTATCCAGTCTAAGACCCCTACACATGGAATAATGCCACCCCCAGTCAGGGTGAGACCTTCCACTTCAATTAATCGAATCTAGAAACTCCCTCACAGCCAATCCCAGTGATTTGTTTCCATTGAGATTCTAAACTCCATCAAGTTGACAAGATTTGCCACCTTATATACTATAATAATAACTATCAAATGCCAATGTTAAAAACTCATTATTAGGGCTGAAGACATGGCTTAGAGATTAAGGTACTTGCCTGCGAAGCCTAAGGACCCATGTTCAACTCTCTAGGTCCCACATAAGCCAGACACACAAAGGTGAGGCAAGAGTAAGGTCACACATGCCCACTAGGTGGCACAAGCATCTGATGTTCAATTGCATTGGCTGAGGCCCTGGCATGCTGATTCTCTCTCTATGTGTGTCTCATTCTCTCTATTGCTCTCACTCTATTTTTAAAAAACTAAGAAAAAACTCATTATTACAAGTGTATTTATATGTATGTATTTGGTTTTATGAGGTAGGGTCTCACTCTAGCTCAGACTGACCTGGAATTCACTATGTAGTCTCAGGGTGGCCTCGAACTCATGGCGATCCTCTTACCTCTGCCTCCTGAGTGCTGAGATTAAAGGTATGCGCCAACATTCCCAGCAAAAATTATATTCTTGGGCTGGAGAGATGGCTTAGCGGTTAAGGCGCCTGCCTGCTAAGCCTAAGAACCCAGTTCCAATCTCCAGGTCCCACGTTTAGCCAGATGCAAAGTGACACAAGGGTACAATGCCGCACTTGACCTCAAGTGGGCGCACACATCTGGATTTCGTTCACAGAAGCTGAGAGACTGCTGGCGCGCCCATTTCTACCTGTCTCCCTCTCCCTCTCTGTCTCTCTTTCTGTGTCTCTCTCCAAAAATAAATAAAAATAAATTTAAATTATAGTCTTACTAGTCATCCATGTGTTGCAGTGGAGCTTCCTTAGGCATGACATGACCACCTTCATCACTGAAGCAGAGCGCCTGTGGTGACCTCAGACCCAGACATGACAATGAAGTACACAGCACAAAACCATGAGAGCCCAGTCTGTGCTATGATGGGACTGCTAACCCCTCTGGTAGGACTGGGGAGCTTCTCTCCTGAGTAGTAACCAGCAATCCTTCCTGCTATAGTATCACATATCTTGGTGTCACCCATGCTGTGGTGGCACTTAAAAAAATATTTTATTCAGCTGGGCGTGGTGGCACACACCTTTAATCCCAGCACTTGGGAGGCAGAGGTAGGAGAATCACCGTGAGTTCAAGGGCACCCTGAGACTAATTCCAGGTCAGCCTGAGCTAGAGTGAAACCCTACCTCGAAAAACCAAAAAAACCCAAAACAAAACAAAACAAAACAAAACAAAACAAAACCAACCAACCAACCAAACAAAAATAATATTTATTTGCAGGGACAGGGAGAAAGAGAGAGATAGATACAGAGAATTGGGGAGAGAGGAAAGAGATGATAGATAGATAGATAGATAGATAGATAGATAGATAGATAGATGATAGATAGATAGATAGATAGATAGATAGATAGATAGATGATAGATAGATAGATAGATAGATAGATAGATAGATAGATAGATAGAAAGAAAGAATAGGCCACCAGGTCCTCTTGCCACTCCAATTCAAGTCCAGATTCATGTGCCACTTTGTGTGTCTAGCTTTACATGGTCACTGAGGAATTGCCTTTAACCATTGAGCCATTTCTTACACCTATGGGACTCTTTTGATGATGCAGTTGCCCCTGAGTCACCTATGCTCCTATCAGTAACTCATTGGTTCTACAAGCTGGATTTGGGTGGACTTCTTTCTTTCAACTGTCTGGAATAAACAGACACTTCTTTATGTTGCCCAGAAAAAGTCAGGCAAAACCAACCATTTATTCTCATCAGATAAAGATATTTGTTTTGGGTTGGAGAGATGGTTCAGTAGGTAAACTGCCTGCTGTGCAAGCAATAAGGAACCAAATTCAGATCCCAGAACTCATGTAAAAATAAATGATATTTGTCTCCAATTCTTTAAACTCTTGAGAAAATCCTCAGCATTACAAATAATCACTGTTTCACATATAAAATCCATTGAGCTTCTTATGCTAAAAATTTGCTGTTTTGAACTGTACTCATATTTATTAATTTAGTATTTAACATTAATGACACAGTTTTCATATACTTAAAATTCTCTATTAGCAGTTTTCTATGTAGGATTTTTTATTTGTATAAATGACTTTTTTCTTATTGCATTCAGACTCCAAAACCACAGTAGATATATAGTTATCCTCTTTTTTTCTTTCTCTTTTTATTGATAATTTTCATATACAAACATAATGTAATTTAATCATAATTCCATCCTAATACCTTCTTTTGTCCTGCCTCCCCTCTCTCCTTCTACCGAATTCCTTCTTTACAACTAGACCCACTTCTATTTTGATAGACTTTAAAAACAAAAAAAAAGTCCCCCAGCACCACATAAAACCAGGTGTGGTAAACTGGGCGTTGTGACGCATGCCTTTAATCCAGCACTTGGGAGGCAGAGGTAGGAGGATCGCTGTAGGTTCAAGGCCACCCTGAGACTATGCAGTGAATTCAAGGTCAGCCTGTACTATAGTGAGACCCTACCTCGAAAAACAAACAAACAAACAAAAAACCAGGTGTGGTGACATACCTATAATTCCAGCACTCAGGAGGCAGAGGCTGGTAGAAGCAGGAGGATGAGAGAGATCAACTTGGGCTACATGAGACCTCTCTCTCTTTCTCTCTCTCTCTCCATATATATATATATATATATATATATATATATATATATATATATATGACATAACTCATAACTCAAAGATTTGTTTAGAAAGCAAAACATTGAAGACAGATGAAATTGTCACTGGCTGGATAACAATGCCACATAAGAATCTCATCAAAGCCAAGTCACGCATATCCTCCAGCCTCCCTTGCTCCACCTGCTTTCCCCGTATGCTAGTGCTAGTTATTTTAGAATTCAACAAGTCCATTGGAACAGTTATTAGTTTGGTAATTCATGCCTGGCAGGTAGTTGAGCAAGGAGACAAACCTACATCAGACTATAAATGCAATAAGAAAACACATGATTTTGATAATACACTTGTGCATTAGATAATATTAACTGTATGGTGCTGCTTGTCTTCAGATGTTAGCGTATCACTATTAGTTCATTTCTATAACGGACTTAGTCTTTTTTTTTTATTCATTTAGTTTGATATCTTGTTGAAGTTCGAACTGAAGGGCACTGCGTTAGTTTTAGCTCTGTTAGAAGGACAGAGAGCCAAAATCCACAAACACCAGCATATATTGGGCAATATTTCCAAATGCTAATCGCAAGTCCTTGAAGCTGTGCATGACCTTGATAACCCGAAGCAAAATTTCATCACAGAAAAATCCAGGATACTTGAGGCTGTGTCTCTTGAGACATTGTTATTACAAAATATTCATCCGCATTGCAAATGTCTCTATAAAAAGCCCAACACAGGTGTTATATGAGTAGAGAGACCTCATGCATCGGAATAGCAATGATGATGTACAGCAGAGGATTTGCCAGATCTCCGTTATATGGTCCTCCTGTCTCTGAGCTGAGTCAGGATGTTTTCTAATTATGGAAAAATTATCGTAGTGAATCACCGTATCTCACTGGTGTGTTCAGTCTTGTCAGTACATTCCACAGGGTCAGGTAATGCCCATCATACATGGAGTGAAATCATTTGTATGGATGGGCTCCTGTTGGGATAGGAATAATTGGGATGTTGTGGTTGTAACACAATGAAATGCTGTGTGCTTTCATGACTATTGTTGAAACATTACCCAGCAGACAGAGTGTTTAGTCTGTTGGAGTGGGAACACTAAATGTCACCAGAGCCCCCACTTCAAACCATTGCTATTTCTTGCTTCTAGCAGATAGTAATACTGACCATATTGTCTATCCTTTCAAGATACACGAAGCATTCACTCAGTCATTCATTCACTCACTCATTCATTCATTCATTCATTCATCCATTCATTCAGTAAATATTTATGGAGAGATTCACCTATCAGGTACTGAGATGCAATGAAGAAACAGAGAAACCTTGGCCTTCATAGGCCCTCCATTCTTCCCAGGAGACTAATAATAAGAATGTAAATTGCAGGTTATACTAGCTAGCTTGCTAAGGAAAAGAACAGAACAAAGACATGTAGTGCTAGGAGAGTATGCAATTTTAGATGAAATGTTGAGAAGCTTTTTACCAAGAAATGACTTTTGAAGAAAGATGTAAAGGTGAAGGCGCTTTCATGTCTGCAGAAAGGAATTCTGAAGAGGTCACAGCAGTATCAGACTAGAGGTGAGAGTGAGTTTGGCATTCTTGAGGAAACAAAGCAAGAAACAAAACAGAAGGCCAAGCTCTTTCCTGTAGTAAGCTGAAGGCAGGGCAATAGGAGATAAGGTCAGAGAGATAAGAAACAGAGATCTTGAAGGGCCCTTCAGGCTATAGAAAGGACTTTGGTTTTAATTATGCACATGAAAATATTAAATTCTTTCTTTCTTTTTGACCTTTTCTCTGGCTACAGAGTCATCTGTGTAGTTTCAAAAAGTTATAGTAGGAATGAAAGGAGAAGACAATAGGGTGTTTTGTTTGTTGAGGTAGAAATGATGATTAAGCTATTAATAAAGCATAAATACAAAGAAAAATAATATTTCAAAATCCTTTTATTTGTTTTTAAGTTAGGGTCTCACTGTGTTCCCTAGATTGGCCTCAAAAGCACCATCATCCTGCTCTAATAGTTCTGGTTTCTAGACACAGCAGACATAAGCTTTCATACTTGGTTTTAAAACAGTGTGTGTGTGTGTGTGTGTGTGTGTGTGTGTGTGTGTGTGTGTTGTGTTGATGTGTTGTTGTGGTTGCTGTTTGTGCAGTGCTAGCAATGGCAACCAGGCCATAGACCTGACAATCACTCAACAATTCAGCTGCATCCTGCCATTTGTTTTGCTTTACTTCCAATCAAGAGGAAAGACCTTTGGGCTAGGGGTATAGCTCAGTCGTAGACTACATTGCTTAGGACCCTGAAGATGGGGGTTTACCCCCAGTCCTGAAGAGAGTCAGAGAGAGAGAGAGAAAATGGGGGTTTGGGAGGGGTTGCCCAAACTTGTTTTAGCAAAGAATTGATAAAATGGACTCAAGAGGGATAAATTATGGGTTAATGAATTTATCTAGGGAGAAGCCATATTTTGTGAGCTTTATTTATCTGAAGTTGATATGTAGACAAGGTTGGAGCAGTTACACACACACACACACACACACACACACACACACACGATCCAACATAGAAGCCTCTTAAAATAACAGACCAGAGAAGATTAAGCAATAATGAAGGACTCAGAGATCAACAAAAATATTACATATAATCAAATCAAAGTGATTAGGTAACCCTAATCATGACACAGAAGGCAAGAAGGAAAATACCCAAGTCAGTAAGTATTCTCCTCTTCCCAGCCAGGTTGTCAGGCTGGGAGGAGGGGACAGACTCGTGGATACTCAAGCCAGGTCACAGAGCAAAAGAAAGAGAGCAAGGTGAGAGAGACTGGGCCTTGTGGGCCATCACATCTTTACGCATCAGACATCTAAACAGGGTGAGTCTTGTCATCAGCTCAGATGTGTACACAGAGACCTGATTGATTCATGGACTCAGAGGGTTGACCCAGAAGAAGCAGGAAGTTCCTGCTGGGCATGTCCCTGGCAGCCATCTTGGAGAGACAGGATCAGATCCAATTTTCAGTTTTGCCAATATGGATAGAGTGGCAGCTCCTTGTTTCCTTTTTGAGTTTCTGTTCCTAACTGCCTGAAAGAAGCTAGTTTTCTTATATTTCTCCTTCAAAGGGAAGAGAAGAGAACAGAAGAAAGGAGAGAAGACAGAAGCCAGACACAGGAAGGAAGGAGGAAGGAGGGAGGGAGGGAGAAAGGAAAGAAGGGAAGGGAGAAGGATCCTGAGGGGAGAAAAGCAGTATTTATCGAGGTATAATAAAACTACATAGAAAACAGAAGGAAGTTGAAAATCCTTCCTTCCTCTCCACCTCTCAGAGCTGAATGACTTGGGGAGAGGTTGAAAGGGTGTGTTCTTGGAGGGTGTGTGTGTATGGTGGATGGCAGAGGCATAGTAGAAAAATGGGAATTTGTAGCAAGTAGGCTCAGAAAACCTGAATACCATTAGACACAACAGGTAAATAAATTCATACACCAAGAGTCAGCCCAGGAGCCAACCAATGGGCTACCTGTCTTCATCTACGCTATTACTGGCACACACCACAGGCCCTTTTGTTTGGATATGACCCTTAGTCATTTCTGAGCTACCAAAAGTGGAGTTGAATAGTTGTGCTGATTACTATGTGTTGCCTTCAGAACCTGGAATATTTCCTGTGTGGGTCTTTAAAAACTATGCTGCTGACAGGTGGAGAGGGGGGCCATGGAGTGCAGTGGGGTGGCAAATATGAATTAACTACAGTGACATATAGAATGGGAATTTCGTAATGAATCTACTGTTTCATGTGCTAAATAACACTGACAATATAAAACATGTTTGCTACTGGGTATGGTAGCTCATACTCAAAATCTCAGCACTTGGGAAGTAGAAGCAGGAAGATTGTGAATGAGCTTGAGAGGCCCAAGATATGAAACAAGACCAATCTTAAATAAACAAATGAGAATTAAAAAGAAGGCACACACACAAAAAAAACCAAAACATCCATGTTTTATAATTCATGGATTGATACAAATATAATTTGGGGCAATGAAGTTTAAAGGTTTCTGGAATCTCCAAGCAATGCCTTTTATTTTGTCTCTCCCTCTCTTCCTCCCTCCCTTCCTTTCTTCCTTCTCTTTCTCTTCCTCCCTTTCCCTCATTCCCCCTCTCTTTCTTTTGCTGGATTTTTGAGACAGGATCTCATGTAATGTAGACTGGCCTTGAACTCACTAGCCATAGCCAAAGATGCTTTAAATTCCCTATCATCCAGCCTCAACCTCCTAAGTGCTTGGATCACAGGTATGTGTCACTATGTCTGGTCCAAGCAGCACTTTTCCCACTAATATTATGTGGGAGGTAAAACCCTATATTTGTTTCTATCAAAAATTCAAAGGGAGACTAGAGGTAAAGTGGTAGGTAAAGTAGGTAAAGTGTTTGGCATGCCAGCTTAAGGACCCAAGTTCAGATCCTCAGTATTCATATACTCACCAGGTATGGTGGCATGCATCTCAGGTGGTGTGGCATCTACTAGTGGATCTCTAGGGTTTACTGGCCAGCTGGTCTGGTTGGGTTGGTGAGCTCTAGGTTCAGCAAGAGACTCTGCCTCAGAAAATGAGGTGGAGGACTTCTGGATAAGATGATGGCATAGGACTCACACCAAACCACCCTAGGGAGGGATTTAAGCAAAACCACTGCAAAATACACTCTTCTTATGAAAAGTGAATGTGTATAGGTTACTCTTGGCCACAGTGGAGAAGCAGAAGATACCAAGTTCTACCAGAAAGGAAGAAACCAGCCAGAATCCTGCTGAGGCACTTGTGGCTCCAATCTGCATGGATCTGAACACTTGTCAGGTCCAGTGATGAGCTGCAGAAGCAGAGACCAAACAAGGGGATCTTCCAACCTCATCAGCCTCCTTGCCAAGTAAAGAAAGCTGAAGGGGAGACAGCAGAGACCAGCTGAGCAGTTCCAGTACAACTCCAGGCTTCTTGCACTCTCCCAATCCTCCAACCATCAGAACCACAAACCTCATTCAGTCCCAGTGGCAGGGCATCCAGTACAGCTGATCAGAATATCAGATCCACAGCACAACATGGAGGGATTGATGTGGGCACTCACCACTGGTGAGACTGGAAGCCACACATTAAAGGTAATGAGGCTTATTGACAAAAAAGCAGGTACACAGGCCTGCATTGGAAGTGCTAATCTCTCTTTCCATGTCAGGGCAGGTTATGGGTTACATATTATTGGTTGGCTTTACCATTCTCAATTAAGCTGTATTTGGATTTGGGGGTTCACTATTATTGCCTTTGATGCTTTCAGAGTCATAGGGCCTTTGTATTTTTCTTCTGTCATTATTGGGGGCAGGGTCTGATTCAGATCCAGGTAAACTTGGAACCCATTTCAGAACAGAAATCTCAAACTCCAGCTGACAGAATTAAGGGTGTAGAGCAACACACACCCTTAGGGATTTTGGCTTTAGAAGGTTATCTGTTTTAATTCCCACACTTGCATACTATGTGCTGGTTTTTATTGAATGTGTATATTGCTCAGTTGAAGTTTAGAATTTGCCAGTAAATTGCTCCACCCAGTCTAGTAGAATACTTGCTTAGGAGGCAAACTCAACACCTAAGATTACTTCTGCAGTTGGATTGGGGTACAAGAGCTACACAAGGCACCTTAAACTCCTACCCTGAAGGTATATAAAGTTGGATTTCTATGTCTAATAACAGTGCAGATAATTAGAAAACCCAAGCATCAAATCAACTCATGATGCAAAAATTGCTACATTATAATACAAAAAACACAAAGAATCAAGACAATGCAATCCTACCAAAATTATAAATCCATCAGAAATGACCCCTAATGAGACTATTTTAGATGAAATGCCTAACAAAGGTTTCAAAAAAAAATTTTTATCTATACTCAAAGAAACCAAAGAAGAAATCAAAGGAATCAAAGAAGAAAGCAAAAGAATTAAAGAAGAAAACAAACTCCTGAAAGAGAACATGGGAAATCAGCTTAATGAAATAAGGAAGTCATTACAAGACATGAGTAAGAAAATAGAAATATTGAAGAAAAACCAGACTGAAATTCTAGCACTGAAAAACCCAGTCAGTTTTGCAGTCTCACCAGGAGAGTCTCACCAGGAGAATGGATGAAGGAGAGAACAGAATATTTAAACTAGAAGACGAGGTGGTTATCTAATACAGGCCAACAAAGAGAAAGACAACTAATAGGAATTTCAAGATATTTGGGACACTATGGAAAGATCAAATCTAAGAAATCAGAGTATAGTAGAAAGGAGAAAAAATTCACCCCAAAGGCATAGTAGGCATTTTCAACAAAATCATAGAAGAAAATGTTCCTTAAATTGAGGGGGGGCAGCCAATACAGCCACATGAAGTTTTTAGAATATCAAACACAAAACCTGGAAAGATCCTCTACTCAACATGTTATAATTAAACTACTAAACACGCAAACCAAAAAAAATATATTGAAAGCCATTAGAGAGAAAAAGCAAGCCACATATAAAGGCAAGCCCATCAGGATCACAGCAGATAACTCAACACACACTTTAAAAGCCAGAAGGGATAGGGTTTCCTCAAATTAAACAAACAAACAAACAAACAAACAAACAAACAAACAAACAGACCTTGGAATAAATCTAACCAAGGAAGTGAAGGATCTCTACAATGAAAACTTTAAACCACCCAAACAAGAAATTGCCAAAGACACTAGGAAATAGAAAGACATCAAATGTTCTTGCATAGGAAGAATCAATATTATTAAAATGTCAATCTTACCAAAGGCAATCTATACATTTAATGCAATCCCCATTAAAATCACAATGGTATTCCTCACAAAAATAGAAAAAACAATCCCAAAATTCATTTGGAAGTACAAACAATGGGGAGTAGCCAAAACAATTTTGAGCAACAAAAATAAAGCTGACTATATAACCGTTCCTAATTTTAAGCTATATAACAAAGTCATAGTAACAAAAACAGCATAGCACTGGCACAAACACAGACATGTAGATCAATAGAACAGAACAGAGGACCCAGATGTTAATCCAGGCATCTACAGCTATCTGATTTTTGAAAATAATGCCAAAAAAATTCACTGGAAAAAAGACAGCCTCTTCAACAAGTGGTGCTGGGAAAACTGGGTATCTATATGTAGAAAGATGAAAATAGATCCTTGTCTCTCTCCTTGCACAAGAATAATGTCCAAATGGATCCAGGACCTTAATATCATACCTGAAACCCTGAAACTGCTAGAGGAAAAGTAGGGAAACCCTTTAACATAGGCAATGACTTTCTGAATGTAACTCCAGTTTCTCAGGAAAGAAAATCACTAATCAACCACTAGGATCTCATGAAATGACAAAGCTTTTGTACAGAAATGGACACTGTGAATAGAGCAAAGAGACAACCTACATAATGGGAGAAAATCTTTTACCAAGTATACATCTGACAGAGGATTAATATCCAGAATATACATCGAACTCAAAAAAACAAAACAATAAGAAATCAAACAACCCAACTCAACTAAACAGAGAGTTCTCATCAGAAGAAATACAGATGGCATATAAAAATCTAAGTGTTCTACACCCTTAGCCATCAAGGAAATGCAAATTCAAATTACTTTGAGATTCAATCTCATTCCTGTCAGAATGCCTATAATCAAGAAAACAAATGACAATAAATGTTGGAGAGAAAGTGGAAAAGGGGGAACCCTTCTACACTGTTGGTGGTAATGTTGTCTGGTCCAGTCATTGTGGAAATCAGTGTGGAGGTTCTTGAAACAGCTAAAATTAGATTTACTGTATGACCCAGCTATAGCACTCCTAGGCATGTATCCTAAGGACTCTTGTCACTACCTTAGAGATACTTGCACAACCATGTTTATTGCTGCTCTATTCACAATAGCTAGGAAATGGAATCAGCCTACATGTCCCTCAACAGATGAATGGATAATAAAGATGTGGTACATTCACACAATGAAGTGCTATTCAGTGGTAAAGAAAAATGAAATTATGAAATTTGCAAGGAAATGGATGGATCTGGAAAGTATTATACTAAGTGAGGTAACCCTTGCTCAGAAAACCAAACATCACACGTTTTCTCTCATATGTGCATCCTAGTTACAAATGTTTAGACTTGTGTGTGAGTTGGAATAAAAATCAGTTACAGAGGCCAGTAAATTAGTAAACTATAAGGGAGAGAGGAGAGGGGCTTGAGAGATGGTCTAGTAATTAAGTGCACCTCCTGCACAAGCAAGAGAGCCTGAGATTGTGTGAGACAACCTGAGTCTGAGTCTCCAAGCCCAGATAAACAGTGAGGTGTTGCCACACACATCTGTATAACTTCTGTCCAATGGGAATCCAAGACTAGAGAATCCCAGGGACTTGTGAATGGCAAGCTCTGGATTCAGTAAAACTCCCTTGCAAGGAAAAAGACAGGCAGGTGAGATGGAGGGAGATATTTGATGTTCTCTGGCTATTACAGGTGAGCCCAGAGGGTAGCCCAGGGGAGCTCAAGGGGTGCTGAAGCATACACCCCCCCACACACCACCACACAATACTACACACACACACACACACACACACACACACACACACACACTTTGTATGATTTTATTTATTTATTTGTAATCAGAAAGAGATGAGAGAGAGAGAGAGAGAGAGAGAGAGAGAGAGACAGAGAGAATGGGTGCCATAGGACCTTCAAACACATATGCCACTTTGTTCATCTGACTTTACATGGGTATTGGGGAATTGAACCCAGGCCATTTAGGCTTTGCAAGCAAGCATCTTAACCACTAAGTCATTCCTGCAGCTCTGATTTTTTAAAGGTCTTGTATATTTCTTATCTGGTTTCACACTCACTATGTAGCCCAATGTGTCCTAAAACTCAAGGCAGACTTCCAGCATCAGCATCCTCAGTTACTGACATGAATTGCCAGGCCTGGCTCATTTGATAATTTTAGTTTTAATTTAAGCAATTTATTTCTTTTAAATATTTTATTTATTTGCAAGGAGAGAGAGAATGAAAAGGAAAATGAATATGAATGGGTGCACCAGGGCCTCCAGTTGCTGCAAACAAACTCCAGATGCATGCACTACTTTGTTCATCTTGCTTTTCATGGGTACTGGCAAATCAAACTTGGGTCCTTAGGTTTTGCAGGCAAGGGACTAAACTGCTGAGTTGCCCTAATTTCTTCTCTGATTGGTGCTAAGCCATGCTTCTTGCTTCCTTCACATTCCCATGTTCCTGACCCAGTTGCCTCCACAGATTAATGTCCCCACATTCGTGGGTCTTTACTGTTACCATTCCCAGAGTTGTTGGCCACCGATGTCCCGGGTGAGGGAGGGAGGAGTTGGGAGGGAAACAGCAGGGTCCTGGAGCAGTGGGTGAATGTGACAACGAACACATGATGGGCAATGAATACCCAGGAGACCATCTGATGGACAGCACTTGTTTATTCAAAAGGGGAGTGGGTTTATAAACACTTGGAGAAGGTTGAGATGGCACACACACTATATGGCAATCAGATGCAGTTTATGGGCTGTTATCTAGGTGGCAGAAAGACTAGTAACTTCAAAGCTATGGGGGAAGGATAAGGGAAGGGGAAGGGTGGAAGAGGAGATAACACAAGGCTGTGACTTCTGTTATTGTGTGTGGGGGGGAGAGAGATGGTGAGAAGGCTATGTGACTTCAGCCACATAAAGGTCTCTTGTGCAGCTAGCCACAAGGTCAGGCACTGTGGGGGGCAAAGTCTGACTTATGGAATGGTCAGAGCCTTTGGGGTCCAGAGGGAGAGCCTCTCTGCCAACTCTGGGTGATGACAGCACACTACAACCTACAATGTAGGGAAGGCCAATCATTGCCACCAGGGACTCCTGACAATATGGCCAGCTGTAACCTCACATCCCAGGGTCCCTGGCCATGTCCAATAGTTCAGGCCAGCATCCTTACAGTTCCAGCCTGCTTCTAGCAATGTCCAACAATATTTGATCATGTCTTCATTAAGCTTAATCAGCTGGTTGTTGAAGTCCTATATTTGTTGACTCACCTCCAATTCATTTATCTCTTTTTTGAGGTCTCTCTGGTTTTCCTCAATTAAGTTAAACCTAGTGATGAAGGCTGTGTGCACTTCATTTTGTGTTTGCTGGTTTTTGCTTCCAGGTCTGCAATTCTCTTGGTCAGAGTCTCATTGAATTTATGTAATAAGCTGATTGTGCTTTCATTTTGGGATTCAAGTTCTGTTGTCTCTTCTATGTTTGTATTGGAGGCTTCTGCCCCCAATAAAACCCAAAAGGCTCTGACCATCCCATAAGTCAGACTTTTCCCCCACAGTTCCTGATCTTGTGGCTAGCTGCACAAGAGACCCTTATGCAGCTGAAGTCACATAGCCTTCTCACCCCCACAATTTTTTTTTTTTTTTTTTGGTTTTTTCTAGGTAGGGTCTCACTCTAGCTCAGGCTGACCTGGAATTCACTATGTGGTCTCAGGGTGGCCTTGAACTCATGGTGATCCTCCTACCTCTGCCTCCCAAGTGCTGGGATTAAAGGCATTCACCACCACACCTGGCTCCCACAGTTTTGAAGTCACAACCTTCTGTTCCTTGGTGATCCTGACAACCTGCACCAGGGTGATGGGCATAGACACTCAGGATACTCAAAACCAACCAAAGCAGAAATCCAGAACCTGCTGAGAGCTCAACACTAAAGTAGACTTAACGCACACCCACCAAGGCCCAGAGAACTTTGGGGAAGAGGGGGAAGAAAGATTGTAAGAGCCACAGAGTAGAAGGGAATGTCCAGAGACATTGTCCTTCCCTTAAAATGACAGACTGCTGCTTTCACAACACAAGCCACAATCCCATGGAGAATACAAACAACCCCACTGAGGAGGGCTCCAAGCAGAATGGGGTCAGGGAGGAGGGAAATCATGGTACCAACACATGATGTGTCCATACAAAGTTTCTACTTATTTAAAAAAAAAAAAAAAAAAAAAAAAAAAAATGGACGGCCTGGAGAGATGACTTAGCAGTTAAGGCACTTGCCTGCAAAGCTGAAGAACCTTGGTTCGATTCCCTAGGACCCACGCAAGTCAGATGCACAAGGTGGCATATGCATCTGCAGTTCGTTTGCAGTGGCTGGAGGCCCTGGCGCATCCATTCTCCCTCTCTCTGTCTCTCTCTTAAACAAATAAATAAAAATAAAATACTAAAAAAAAAAAAAAAAAAAGAATGGAGATTTGATAGGATTAGTGATGAAGCCAGGCCAGGGTGCAGAGAGTCAGTAGGGGTTTTGATAACCTGATTAGCAGGATGCCTGCTCTCCCAGAAAAAGACATCCATGTTCTGTCCTAGTCAAAAAGGAACCAGGAGATAGGTAGAAGGAGAGCGCCCTTGTTAATACTGACATTGTACTAAATTTGAGAAAGAAAAATCAGAACCACTAGCATTTCTACAGTCTTCTGCCCATTTCCTATTTTTATCCAGTGAACTTATGCCCTCTGTTTCTCTCTGGTTTTACTGTCCTTCTTTCTCTTCCTTTATCATGACATTTTCACTTATAATCACAGTATTTCCTTTCATTCCCATATGTTAGTTCAACTGGCCATCATTGTGGCCACACCACATGAATGTTCTGAGTATGTGATTAGGGGATAGAGGTCAGGAAGAAGCTTCACTGGGATCTCAGAGCCTTGCTGTCTCATCTGCCCAACAATTTCAGTCCACACTGAAGTCATATAATTCCTGTCGGTAAATTCAGCTCAATGTCTCAGGCAGAAGTTGTGGGAATTTCGGAAAACCCGACCAATAATGCCATATCAAGTCAGCTTACTCTTTGTTGTCTGACTTACTACAACAGATTAAATATAGGATTATTCTTGTGATAAGACATATAATAGTTCTCATAACTGAATTTGTGCTAGGAACTGGTTTCTGTTGCTCTCCAATAAGTAGCATTGAAATCCATCTATTATCTATCTATCTATCTATCTATCTATCTATCTATCTATCTATCTATCATCTATCTCTTCACATGTAGGTGTTAGGCTGGAGGGAGCAATGGACCCAACATTATTCACATTTTCTGAAGTTGTGATTGAAGTTACAGGAAATAAAAACAAATACGGGGGCTTGAGAGATGGCTTAGTTGTTAAGGCAATTACCTACGAAGCCTAAGGACCCAGGTTGATTCTCCAGGATCCCCATAAGCCAGATGCAAAAGGTGACACATGCATCTGGAATTCGTTTGCAGTGGATGAAGGCCCTGGCATGCCCATTCTCTCTATATCTGCCTCTTTCCCTCTCACTCTGTCTCTCAACTAAATAAGAAAATAATTTAAAAACATAAACAAAAGACCAGACAAAACACAGAATAAATAACAGATGAATGATGCTTGTTAACTTAATTAAATCATTAAGTTCAATTCAGGGTCTCTTATGCAGCTGAGGCTGGCCTTGAACTTTTGCTCTTCCTTCTGCCTCAGCCTGAGTGCTAGGACCAGTACTTGTTACATTTATTTATTTATTTGTTTATTATTATTTTAAATTTTAAATAAGCAGTCAAGTTTTAAAAAATACTTTTATTTATTTATATGCAAGCAGAGAGAGATAGAGAAGAGAAACAGACAATGGTCATGCCAGGATCTCCAGCTGCTGCAAACAAATTCCAGATGCATGCATAGCTTTGTGCATC
This sequence comes from Orientallactaga sibirica, assembly GCA_036365145.1. Classification (NCBI taxonomy): domain Eukaryota; kingdom Metazoa; phylum Chordata; class Mammalia; order Rodentia; family Dipodidae; genus Orientallactaga; species Orientallactaga sibirica. The sequence goes on from JAEOAD010000240.1 coordinate 5,701,443, forward strand.
TGGCTTTATGTGGGTACTGGGGAATCGAACCAAGAGCATTGGCAATAGTTTACATTGCTTGGGGGGCCTCAGGTCCTCTCTGACCAATAGCTCACTGAAAGGTATGCCATCCCTGGCACTGTTATTTTCCTGTAACAACCTATGACTTCTGGTCACAGCACTATCCATTCTTACAGGGTACTTCCAGTCAGACTGTTTTTTATTTTTTTTAAAGTATATCTTTTCAATTACCTAACAAATAATTAGCTTTCCATATGGACTATTCATAACAACTTTAATTCGGGGCAACCTTCCGCTTACCCCTCCTCCATTCCTCTCCTTTGAAACAGGGTCTTGCTAAATAACCCTGGTTGGCCTGGTACTTGCTATGTAGCCCCTGCTGCCCTTGAAGTCCTGACCATCTTGCTGCCTCAGCCTCCCCAAGTGCTCAGATTATAGGCCGGCACCACCACACCTGTTGACTAAATTAAAAATTATCCTCTTTACCCTTGATACTGACCGCTGTTTTAATTTCCTGAGCAAGTTTGTCAGCAGATCTTCATTATGAGGATTTCACGTCTCACAAACTCCTCTCGGTTCTCTTCTCTTATCTCCACCTCAGCTGAGCATCCTCATGGAGAAAGTAGACCCCTGTTCAAGGGGTCTTGCCCTTCTTTCCTGCTTCTTCAGTTGTCTTGAAAAGATGACTTCCTCGCCGAGGTACCTCCTCCTCCCTGCTCTAGTCCTGACGATGGGTCTTTCCCGGTATCTAACCTTAGATTACTGGATTCATGTATAATATTAAAGATTTAATTTGGGCTGGAGAGATGGCTTAGTGGTTGAAGGCACTTTGCTTGCTAAGTCTACCAGCCCATGTTCAATTCACCAGTACCCATGGAAAGCCAGATGCACAAATTGGCACATGTGTCTTGAGTTCATTTGCAGTGGCAAGAGGCCCTGGTGTGCCCATTCTCTCCCTACCTCTCTCTCTCTCTCTCCTCTCAAATAAATAAATAAATTTATTAAAGTAAGTTACAAGCACCCATACATCAAACAACCTTTCTGGATCTCATGTCTGCTTTTAGCTACAGACTTTTCTCTAGTCTTCTCATGACTGAACACACTAGGCATGATGCTTGTCTCCGCCTCTTCAGTTCTGCCGGTGGCTCAATCCCACAGTCTGCTCTCTTCCAGGACTGGCCCAAACTGCTTTCATGGAGATCCCAAATGCTTTAATGTTCTTCTTTCCATAAACCCTGGACTGGTGCACTTGACCCTTGAAGGAATTCAGTGCTGTCTCACTTCCTCCTTCTAGATTCTTTCATTGATTCCTCCCTTCCCCCTCCTTCTCCTTTCCCCTCCTCTTCCTCTTTCCCCTTCCCTTCTGTCTCTCTCTCCTTCCTTCTCTCCATCTTTCTCCCCCCACCCTCCAGGGTCTCACTCTAGCCCAGCTGACCTGGAACTCACTCTATAGTCCCAGGCTGGCCTTGAACTCACAGTGACCCTCCTCTCAAGTACTGGGATTAAAGGCAAGCACCACCACAACAAGCCTCCCTTTCTTTCTTTCTTTCTTTCTTTCTTTCTTTCTTTCTTTCTTTCTTTCTTTCTTTTTTTAAAGCAGGCTCTCATTCTAGCCCAGGTTGGCCTTGAACTCACGGGGATCCACCGAATTCTAAGACAGAAAACTCTGGGGGATTTCTTTTTTTTTTTCTTTTCTTTTCTTTTCTTTTTTCTTTTTTTTCTTTTTCTTTTTTTTTCTTTTTTCTTTCTTTTTTTTTTTTTTTTTTGATTCTCAGGCTTCTTTATTCAGACTTCTTTGTTGGCTTTTCCTTCTCAACCTTCAGTTCTATTCTTCTCAGTGACCTTCAGTGATTTTTTTTTTTATAGTAATTGCCAAGTTTTTCCAGATGAACTATTTGGTTTTATGTATCCTTTTATATTATTTGCAAGATAGTAAGATTGCACACAGCAATAAAATAGTTTGAATTGGTTCAAGGACATGGAACAATTTCTTTTTGTAATACTTTTATTTATTTCTTTGAGAGAGAGAAAGAGAGGATGAATAGGAATGTTAGAGCCTCTTGCCACTGCAAATGAACTTCAGACACATGTACAACTTTGTGCATTTGTGCATCTGGTTTTACGTGGATGCTGCGGAGTTGAACCCCAGCTGCTAGGCTTTGCAAGCAAGTGCCTTTAGCCACTGAGTCATTTCCTTATCCCTGAAACTAGGCAATTGTATTATTTGGAAAAGGGTCTTAATAAATCAACCAGGCCAACTTTGAACTTGTGATTCTTCTGCCTCAGCTTCACAAGTAACTGGGGCTTCAGGCCTGTGCCACTGGGACCAGCTTCTAAGTAATTTTCTTCTCTCATTGCTTATATTTGAAAAAAAATCCCAAGTAAGACCTTGTTCAAAGATCACTTGTTATTGAGGCCTGCAAAGTGGATAAAATGATTTCCCCACCCACTTTTCTGCCTGCAAGGCCACTCCATTGCAACTTCTCTTAATCTGAATTTACCAAATTCTCCACCCAAACCCTACAAAAATCCTGTTCCTTGCCTTTGTTTTCTATGTCATTACACAGTGACTTGCTCAAGTCAGCAAGATGAGGTTATTTGTTGACTAGAGGGGGCCCTTTGAATTATGTGGCTTTTACATCTGGATTCAAACATTTGTGGATTCAAAATATTTAGAGAAAAAAATTCATCTGTGCTGAATATGTGCAGACTTGGCTTTTTTTGCTGTCAATATTCCCAAAAAACATGGTATAGCAACTGTGTACATAGCATTTGAATTGAATTGGGTTATAAATAATCTTGAGATGATTTAAAGGATATATGAAGATATGTGTGGGTTTCATATAAGTACTACGTAACTTTACATTTACATAAGACTTTTGGGTGCCCCTGGACGCTGTTCCCCACAGACATTGGGGGTAGCTTTTCTCCAGCATCTACCACATTTCCTTCAGAGTGTGAGGTCACGCTGGTCACTCTGGTCTTCTCTCCAACACCTAGCACATTTACTTCACAGTGTGCAGAGTGTGTGTGAAGCCAGCCTGGTCACTCTATCTTGACCTTGCACACCACTTGACAATAGATTACACTCCTTTTGTTTGAATCAGAGTCTCATATTATAGTCCAGGTCATTCTGAAATTTACTATGTATCTTGGGCTGGCCTCAAACTCTCAGCAATCCTCCTGCCTCAGCTGCCTAAGTGTTGGGGTAACAAGTGCAACCCACGATACCTTGCCAGACAGCATTTTTTAGCACAAGATCTCTGGCTCTGTCTCTGGCTCTGTCTGCAAGGAGAAACAACTTTTATTATTTTAATTTTTTTTTTTTTTTTTTTTTTTTTTTTCAAGGTAGGGTTTCACTGTAGCTTAGGTTGACCGGGAATTCACTATGTAGTCTCAGGGCAGCCTTGAACTCATGGCGATCCTCCTACCTCTGCCTTCCAAGTGCTGGGATGAAGGTATGTACCACCACACCAAGCTGAGAAACAACTTTTAAATTGAGATGAGTCTTTAAAAGGAACAGGCCTATTGTTATCTATTTAGAATAAATGTATCTTTTGTGAGAATGACTTTAGAATTAATCTGAAAGTGGGCATGAGTTTAAGGCCAGTCTGGTATACATAACAAAACATTACCTAAAAAAAAAAAAAAAAAAAAAGGCTGGGCATGATGGATGAAGCCTTTAATTCTAGCTATTTTGAGACCTGTCTCAAAAACCTAAAAAAAAAAGGTGGGGGGGAGTTGATTTTCATATAGAGCTGACTCCCTCACACCTAAGTCACATTGCTTTCCTGGCTGCATGGTCTCGTTTATCTGTCGCTCCTAACCGGAAACTGCTTCAGAAATATAAAGCAATTCCTAAAGCTCTTGGGACAATAGAAGAGGCAAGATTGCCAGCCAGCTTCTCTTCTGTCAGCTCAGCTCAGTGCAACTTTCTTTTCATTTTTCCCTGTGGATTATAACTTCCAGGTTAGGAATCCATTTTCCTCCTCTAGTTTGTGGGCTTGATTTTTTAAATTTCTTTTTTTACAAACTGTAATAATCCACCTTTGTATATCCACATAGTGACATAATTCAGTATTATGTTTCAGAAGGGAATTAAGCAAGCACACATGACTCCACTAATATTCAGCCATCTATGTGCCCGAACCCTGCCTGCCTCCAGAAGTCCTCACACTGTGGCCTGTCTTATCGACAGACCTTGGATATGTTTGCTCTAACTTCCACAAGTGTCTCAGGAAACTTGTACTGGTGTTATGAAGATTCTATTTTTCTAATGTGAATTTTATACTCCTAGATACGAAACTAGGTGCCCGTGACCTATGTTTTTGAGTACAAGGAAACTCAAGGCACATACTTTCTTACATTATCCATACTTTCTTACATTATCCATTTGAGTCACATTTTTTTTTTTTCGAGGTAGGCTCTTGCTCTAGCCCAGGCTGACCTGGAATTCACTATGTAGTCTCGAGGTGACCTTAAACTCAAGGAGATCCTCCTTCCTCTGCCACCCAAGTGCTAGGATTAAAGATTAAAGACATGTGCCACCACACCTGCCATATGTTCATTTTTTGAGACAATATTTTTATTAAAACAGGGACATAGTATATAGTGAAAGGCAAAATGGAGTGATTTGAAAAATAAAAGATTTCAGGACATGGCTTCTTAAAGCAATATCTGGGTGGGCTAAGACAACCTGCTGACAACTTATAGCTTTCCTTCTGCTCTTCAGACTGAATTTCAGACCTCCTGATGCATGTGGCATGTGTGTGTGTGTGTGTGTGTGTGTTTGTGTGTGTGTTTTGGAGGATGGTGCTTCCCTAAAAGTTCTGCAGAAAGGATTTTTTAAAAAATATATATATAATCTTTTATCATTTCTTTGAGAGCAGAGAGAGATAGAAGAAAGAATGGATATGACATGGCTTCTAACCACTGCAAATGAACTCCAGACACATGCACCACTTTGTGTATCTGTCTTTACGTTGGTGCTGGCGAATTGAAGTCAGGTTGCCAGGCTTTGCAGGCAAGCACCTTGACTGCTGAGCAATCTCTCCAGTTGTGAAGAAAGGACTTTTGAAGGTTTTTTTTTTTTTCCTTGGGGTAGGGTCATGCTCTAGCCTAGGCTGACCTGAAATCCACTATGTAGTCTCTGGCTGGTCTTCAACTCATAGCAATCCTCCTACCTCAGCCTCCCAAATGGTAGGACTAAAGGCATGCACTACCATGCCTGGGAAAGAGAGAGAATATGAATGAATGGGTGCATCTGGGCCTCTAGCCTTTGCAAACAAACTCCATTCTGTGCATCTGGCTTTATGTGGGCACTGGGCAATCAAACTCAGGACATTAGGCTTTGCAGGCAAGGGCCTTAACTGCTGAGCCATCTCTTCAGCCCAGGATTTTTGATGCAAAAAAAAATCATCTTGAAGACATGAAAGCTCTTCATAGTTTAGAACACCAGCACTAGTGGTTAAAAAATCAAGATGTAAGAATTTTAATAAAGGAAGATAAAATTACTTAAACTGCCCTTCTAGGCAACCATGATGGAGTGACATCCTTACCATGTTCCTGAATTGCTTACAGTGGAGTATGGGAGTCATCTGCAGCATGTGGAGCTGAGATAGTTCCGGGTATATCTAGATTTGACACAAGAGGATTTAAATGTTACTGCATTAGCATTCAACTACACAAAATCACAACATTCGTAGTTGTAATATAGTTTAAGGAATTTCCATGAAGATTTTAAATATTTGTAGAGAAATTATAAGGTATGTCTGTTTCTGTGTTTTCTGTCATGCCTGACCACAGTAAAAACAGCGTGTGCCCCATGATTTTTACTGAAAGGAAGAGGTGAAGATGTGAATTTTGACAGCTTTGCTTTTTAATAAAATTTCTTTATTTATGCAATGTGTGTATGTGTGTGTGTGCATGCACATGTGTATGCATGTGTGCACATGTGCCAAGGTCTGGTGCTGCTGCAAAGGAACGCCCATCAGCAGCTTTCCTTGGGTGGCTGGGGAATTAAACCTGGGCCAGTAGGCTTTGAAAGCAAACACCTGGTAACCACTTAGCCATCTACTCAGCCCCTTTAAAAGTTTAGCTTTCAAAGGAGACTCTAGTAGGCAAATAGTTTAAATACACAAATATGAAAAACTACTGCCGGGCATGGTGGCGCACCCCTTTAATCCCAGCACTCATGAGGCACAGGTGGGAAGATCACCATGAGTTTGAGGCAGCCCTGAGACATAGTAAATTCAAGGTCAGCCTGAGCTAGAGTGAGACCCTACCTCAAAAAAACCACAAAACAAGAAGGAGGAGGAGGAGGAGGAGGAGAAAAACTATCATTTTTTTTCCATATGAAGCTAACCATGAATGTAGCTGTCCTTTCAATCCCAGGTCTGTTCAGGTCTTTGAAGGAAGAGCTTTGTAAGAGGCCAACACAGGCCTTACAGCACTAAGGAGCTAATAATTCTCCCTTATACTTAGTCCTTGTTTTCTGTATCTATTAAATAGGAAGGTCAGGGACCAGCTCCAAACCTTTCTACTTAAATTAAGCTGTAATATTGTTATAATAAACCAGAGTGTGAAATGAGGCTTTCTAAATGCAGTGCATGGGAACAGGGGATATCTTTTGTACAAGTTTGTTCAGTGAAGTTTGTGTCATATATACCACATGAATTTATCCACTGAAAATTAATATGATGTATTGCAGTCAGGTTAACACTGCTGGCAGAAATCACCCAACCAAGAGCAGTCTTGAGGGGAAGCTCCATTATGGCAGGGTCAAATGATGGCATGAGCAGAGGGTGGACATCGCCTCCTGACCAACATCAGGTGGACACCAGGAACAGGAGAGTGTGCCAAACACTGGCAAGAGGAAGCTGGCTGTAACACCCATAAGCTTTCCCGTAACAATACACTGCCTTTAGAAGGCTTTAATTTTCAAATTGTCATCAGCTGGGGACCTATTGTTCAGAACACCTAAGTTAATGGGGGATACATGAATCAAACCACCACATTCTACTCCTGGTACCCATAAACTGATAACCATCCATAAAGTAAAATGCAATGCATTCAGTCCAACTTTAAAAGTTCCCATAGTTTTTAATCAATCCAATAATCCAAGGTCTTTTTAACTGAGTCATAGTACAAAAAAAATTCCCCCCTCCAAACCTGTATTGGTACAGAATAAACACTCATATGCAAAAGATGGCACTGGGCATAGCAAAGAAATATTCAACCAATACAAGATTTAAACAGGGCAAACATCAAACTCTGTAACTTCCACATTCCTCTTGAAAATCAGCTCCAAAAATTCAAAGTCACCCAGTCAGGTGTCGAACAGTAACGACACCGCTCCTCAGTACCAACTTTACTGTTGCAGTCGGGTTCACATTACTAACAAAATCAGCAGACCAAGAGTAGCTTGTTGGGAAAAAAGGTTTATTTTGGCCTACAGACACAAGGGGAAGCTCCATGAAGGCAGGGGAAAATGATGACATGAAAAGAAGGTGGACATCACCTCCTTACCAACATCAGGTGGACAACGGCAACAGCAGAGAGTGCCAAATCCTGGCAAGGGGAAAGTGGCTATAATACTCACAAGCCCACCCCCAACAATACACTGCCTCCAGGAGGCTTTAGTTTCCAAATCTCCATCAGCTGGAAACCTAGCATTCAGAATATCTAAGTTTATGGTGGACACCTGAATCAAACTACCACAAGATGTAATAAAGTACAGGCCAAGCTCTGCAGTTTTTTGGATAGCTTCTCTTTAAAAATTTTTATGGAGCTGGGGAGATGGCTCAGTGGCTAAAGGTGCTTGTTTGCAAAGCCTGTTGGCCTGGATTCATTTCCCTGGTACTCACTTAAAGTCATACACACAAAGTGGCACATGGGTCTGGAATTTGTTTGCAGAGGCAAGAGGCCCTGGCATGCCCATTCTCTTACTCTTTCTCCCTCTCTTTCTCTGCTTGCAAATAGGTAAAGAAAATTATTTTAGAAAAAACAAAAAAAAATTCTGTGTAAAATGTAAGAGAGGTGAAAATGTGAAACAAATGTGGTTCTTAGATCCTAAATTTCTTCAATGAAGTAGAGCAAAATTGTCAGAAAAAAAATCTTTCTCCATTGTTAGCCAACACAAGTTAGTGATTTACTTGAAGCAAACCTTGAGTTCTCAATTTGCTGTGTCTAGACATCCAAAATTTTTATTGTATTTCAAGGAATGTGGAGCCATTGTTGACGACATAGTAAGGGGGGGAAAGAAATGTAGTAAATTACCAAATATCCCATTTGAAAGTCATTGAAAAAGCAAAGTTGCTAAGAATGGCTTTTATAAAAGGTACACACATTTCACTGCATCATATCCAAACTATTTTTAATATATTTTATTTATTTATTTGCAGGTAGAGAGATAAAGATGGGTAGGGGGTGGGGAAAAATAGGCATAGCAGGGTCTTGAGCCACTGCAAATGAACTTTGGGCCACTTTGTACATCTGGCTTTATGTGGGTACTGGGGAATCAAACCTGGGTTGTTAGGTTTTGTAGGCAAATGCCTTTACTGCTGAGCCATCTCTTCAGCTCTGGAGTATTTTTAAAAAGATTATGGGCTTCAATCTAACCATCTTGTAGGAATTTTATGCATAATTTTAAAATGAATATATGCAGAAAATTTTCTATGATTGAAGACTAGCATTAAATAGTAATGCTTCAACACTGGCAATGGGCTTGGCTGGAGGTTTTGAGACTTGTGGGTTAAATCAATGGTTCTTGGTAAGAAACATCAGTGAAGTATAACTAGCAAGATGAGAATAGAAACATCAGCATAGCAGGAACTATATATTTAAGAGAGAAGATTTGAAATTGTGCACACAGAGCAGATGACCTTAAAATATAGTTTATTTGATAAAAATGTTGAAAATGCTATTTAAAATTTTATAATGGCATACACAGCAGTGGATTTTTCTGCAGTGATCCCGTGGGCTTATTATCTGTTACTTATATCATTCTTTGTTATTTTATTTATTTATTTATTGAGGTAAGGTCTCACTCTAGCCCAGGCTGATCTGAAACTCACTCTGTAGTCTCAGGCTAGCCTCGAACTCACAGTGATCCTCCTACTTCTGTTGGGATTAAAGGTGTGTGCCACCATGTCTGGTCTGTCACTTATATCAAATGGAACAATATCATGCAAATGTCCCATATGATTAGACCTTAGTTCAAGTCCCAAGAAAGCACTGGTGGATAAATCCTTGTTCAAAAGCCCAGCCTATTGGCATTTCTGTTTACACAGGACTACTTGTGACTTTTCCTCATGAAGTCATTGGTCATAGATTCACTAAAGAAGAAGTCCAGTCTTCTTTGTTTTTATAGTGTTTTTTTTTTTTTTTTTTTTTTTTTTTTTTTTTTTTTTGTGAGGTCGGGTCTCACTCTGGCCCAGGCTGACCTGGAATTCACTATGTAGTCTCAGGGTGGCCTCAAACTCACAGCGATCCTCCTACCTCTGCCTCCCAAGTGCTGGGATTAAAGGTGTACGCCACCACGCCCGGCTTATGTTTTTACATTTTAATTATAAAAAGAGAAAATATTAGGACATTTTGTCCCTTATTCTGTATGTTTTCTAATGTTGCCAAAGCCCCAGGGGAGAACTGCACTGGAATTAGCGAGGAGCACTAAGAGGTAACTGCTAAAATAGTGGTACTTATTGCAAGCAGCAGCCCATGGAAATCCCAGAGCATCTTTTAACAAATGATTTATATTTCATGAATCATTTCAGTAAAATTATGAGTAATATTGAAAGTTCTATGGGATCAGTTGATCAATGAATTTTCTACTCAGTTACTTGTTGGACCCAAGTGTGAAGAATGTGTCTCTAGGGATAAATCTGCCCTCCCCAGATGAAGCAGCTTGGGAACTAACGGATACAGGCATGATCTATAAAACACAAGATTACTAAGAAAAATACAAAATGACAAGCATTAATTGTAGTTATCAAGATGGAGGTGACAGCACATATATTTGACTGCTTTATTTTTTGTGCTAATGAAACATAGGCTACATAGAAACCTTCTTACACTTTTCCCTTGTAAAATCATCAAACTCGTACAACAGCAGAGGAAAAAATAAAGAACACACATGGACTCATCACTCAACTCCAGTCATCACCACAGACATTTTCCCTTTTTCTCAGTAAATATTTCAATATGCATCTCCCGAATATAAATGTTCTTTAAAAAATAATCATTATTACATTGAAAAAACTTGGAAATACTTCAAATAGAACTATTTAAAGTGCCTGCACTTCAGATATTTCATTTGGCATGGAGGAAATATGCCTAGAGAAAAACATGAACTTGAAATAAACCAGTCCCCTCAGTTCTTCCCAGAAGCTCAGGTCAACTGTACTGAAACAAACCAGGGCACTCCAGTAAAACTGTCCTTCCCTCTTTGGTCTTTTATGGGACTCCAGGTATATGAACACAGATGTGGAAAAGTCAAGATGATAGAGTTTGTGTATAATTTCGGTTTTCTTTTTGAGATCTGTGTATTGATTCATCATACTTTTCCAGAGAGGTTAATGGTGGTATATGGCTCTGGGAAGCAAGCTCAAGAGACTGGTGAATGGTAAAAGGGTTTTGCCTTTACCAAGAAACTTTAATGAAGCCTTAACAATTTCTAGATACATCAACAGATCATGAGTATTGTTTTGTAATACAGAACAGAATATGGAATAAATTTACAGGGTTGAAGTCTTGTGCATCTATGTATCCAATGGAAGTGTTAAAATGGCTAGAGAGAAAATCTAGTGAGTGGTGCAGTAGAGGCAGGCATGCTGCATCCCCCCATGAGGAGACTGTGTCACCACCTGATGCTTCACCACGTTAATGGTTCATCTTATGTGTCAATTTGACTAAGTTATGGTACTTTGAGTTTTGATCAAATATCAATGTATTATGTCACTGTGAACATTATTTTTGGATGTGATCAATGTTTAAATCAGTAGATTTTAAAAAGATTACCTTTCATAATATGGGAGGAGGGTCTCAGAAGGAAGTGAATCTATCTCCACATTGTCTTTAAACTTGAGATTACATCAACTCTGCCTTTGATTTTCAGCCTATTGCCTTACCTTCAGATTTTAGACTTGTTAACCTCCACAACTGCCTGGATCCATTCCTTGAAATAAATACACACACAAATCTGAATGTTCGTTTCTCTGGAGAAACATGACTATAGCTCACATACAGGAACTATTTTGTAATTTAGGAAAACAAGGTTAGATATTTCAACTAGGCTCTTAACAAATCTGAACTCGTAAGACCTCAGACTTGTAGAAAAACTCAGAGCTAGTTTCTTCAAAATTTCCACTTACACATTGCTAAAAGTTATAACTTTATAATCTTCACAACAATCCAGAGTAATACTATCCTGTTTTGCATAGGAGGAGATGAGACTCAGAGAAGTAATAATTTCTTCAAAATAACCTGGGTGATATTGTTAAGCCAATATTGGAATTCATTACCACTGAAGTTGAAGCAGTTGCCTTCCTGTTGCTGAGATAGAACACTCAACCAAAACCAGTTTATGGGAAGAACTTACAGTCTTTCAGTTTATAATCTTGAAAGGAAGTTTCATCATGGGGTGGGGGTTGAGGGAAAGTGGCTCACATCTTATCTCAGCAGTAGGAAGGGAGCAGCAGGAGTGAGCTAGCTAGCCCTGGCTAGGGGGGCTGGACTATAACAATGCAAGGTCCACCCTCTGTGACACACCTCTTCCAGTAGAGTTCTACCTCCAAATGGTTCCACAACTTTCCCAAATTGTGACCGGCTAGGGGACAAGTATTCAAAACACATGAGCCCATGGGAAAGATCTAATTCAAACCACCACATTCTTGCCTCTGCCCCGGAAAGGCTCATGATCATTTTATGTTGCAAAATGCATTTCGTATAATTTGAAAAGCCCCCATAGTCAAAAAGTCCATTGTCTACTCTGAAACAAAAGTCTCTGAGCTGTGAGTCACATAAAATCAAACACAAGTTACATCCTTCCAACACATAATGCTGCAAAGTCAACGTTCCCATTTTAAGAGGGAAGAATGTGGGCTTAGCAAGGAAAGATTGGGTCAATTTAAGATAGAAAGCCAGCAAGGTAAACATCAAGTCCTTCAGCTCCATGTCTGGCACCTAAGACTTGTGATGAAATCATTTGGGCTCCAAGTGGCTTGAGTAGTTTGGCCCCTCCAGCTGGGCTGCCTGCAGTGCAAGGAAAATTCATCCCAAGCAAGCAGCTTTCATTGACAGTTTTCCCATAGTCCTGCGTCTCCACTGCAGAATTTGATATTTGCACTGCTTGTTTTAGATCTTACATTGATTTAATCTCTTCTTGTTTGCCATCATTCGCAGTGTGAATGTTTACTCTGTACCATTATGTGTATTTAATTTGTGTTTTAATTTTACATGCTTATAGTTAGAGACTGTCTTGAATTTCAGATGAGATCTTGGACTTTGGAACTTTAAATGGTGTTGGTATTGATAAAATCTATGGGGACAACTAAAAATTTTTTATTTTAGAGAGAGAGAGAGAGAGAGAGAGAGAGAGAGGAGAGAGAATTGGCACGACAGGGCTTCAACCATTGCAATTGAACTCCAGATGCATGTGCAACCTTGTGCTTGCCTCACCTTTGGCTTACATGGGATCTGGAAAGTTGAATATGGGTCATTAGGCTTCACAGGCAAGGGCCTTAACCACTAAGCTATCTCTCCAGCCCTATGGGGATCTTTAAAGTTATACTGAATGCATTTTTACATCTTTGTTAAAAAAATATTTCATTGGCAAGGAGAGAGAGAAACAGAATGGATATGGCCATAGTCTCTTGCCACTACAAATGCACTCCTGATGCATGCTGGCTTTACATGGGTACTGGGGAATCGAGCCCTGGTTGTCAGGCTTTGCAAGCAAGCACCTTTAACTACTGAGCAATCTCTCCAGCCTCATTTTTACATCATGATGATCATGAGTTTGTAGGGGCCTGAGAATTCCTGGAGCTTGGAGCTTGTGGGCACAACGAACAGAAGCTCTGGTTTCAGTAAGAGACTTGTGCTCAAATTAAGAGCAGATGCGGGAGTGATGGGGCAGGAACTCCCAGTGTTCCACCCTGCCCACTGCATGTGAGTGTGTCCTGACTCAGGTGAGCACATGACCACATGGGCACACACTTGTACATATATCACACCCACACTGCTTTCCACACACACAGGCAAAAAAAAAAAAAAATAAAATAAAGAACTGATATTTGGAGAAAATTACATTAAAACATGAAACAGCTTTCTTTGGTTTAGGAAGAGAAATGGTAGATTCATTTTTTTAAATTTTATACTTGTTTAAAAATTTTTTAAATTAAAACAATATTTTATTTATTTATTTATTTGAGAGAGAGAGAGAGAGAGAGAGAGAGAGAGAGAAAGCTCCAGGGCGTCTAGCCACTGCAAAGGAACTCCAGATACATTGCCGCCTTGTGCATCTGGCTTATATGGGTACTGCGGAATAGAACCTGGGTCCATGGGCTTTGCAGGCAAGTTCTTTAACTGCTAAGCCATTTCTCTAGCCCTCTTTTTTCAATTTCAATTTTATTACTTATTAGTTTGTATGTGTGACAGAAAGACAGAGAGAAGAGAGAGACAGTATGTGACTGTGGGTGTGCCACAGGATGGGTGTGGAGGTTGACGAACAGCTCTCTGATAGGTCCTCCTCTGTCCACGTTGTCTGAGGAGGGGTTCTTCCTCTGCATTCTAAGTCTGCTGCTTTTTGCTGCACTCACCATGAGTTTCCAGGAAAGCCTGCAGTCTCTGCCCCACCTCACCATCAGTGTTGGTGTGCTGGGATTACAGAAGCCTGCCATGACTTCTGGCTTCTTATGTGGGGCCTGTTCCCAGTCCAAGGACAAATTTTGTTTGTTTGTTTGTTTGTTTGTTTGTTTTTTTAACTTTTTATTGAAAAACTCCATATATGAGGACAACATATCATGATCATAATTTCCTCCCACCCCTTTCCTTTTTGCCCTTCTCTATATCCCCTCCATCTATCCTTCTTTCCAAGTAGTCTGTCTTCTATTTTGATAGAACTATAGGCTTTTGATTAGGTTTTTAGTACCTGGAAGGAATTTCCTCCCATGGAAGGTCAATCAAATAGCAGGTGAGTCCCTCACGATAGCATGCCATCATTGCACCAGTTGGTACATTTCATCTGGTTGTCCAGGGTCCACTACTTGTGAAGACTGGTTGATGTCTTTTCTCCCCAACAGGCTGCACAGCGCTTTCCAGTTTCCTGACAGCTAGTCAACAGCGAGGAGGCTTCCAGCTCAGCTCTAGCTTGATTTCTCAGGGCTAAGGACAAATTCTTTATGACTAGAAGTCAGGCCTTCTCAGACACATTCTAGGGGATCAATTTTTTTTTTTGTTACAAAACCAGTTCAGGAGACAAAGAAGAGGCTTGAGAGGAAGGGGGATAGCAAAGTGCTGAGAGTGAGCCCCTCTGCCCAGTCAAAGCCTGTAGACTGAGCTGAGAGCACGAGGTGAGACGTCCACGTGTTCCCGTCATAGCCAAGAGCAAAGTGACACCAGAGGCAACAGCTATAAACAGACTACCAGACTGGAAAGTATGAAGGGATGGACATGGTGGATGCAAAGGCCACGCATAGGCCACTGTTTGCAGCAGCGTAGGACTTTCAGAGAACCACAGTCTGGTGGCTCTCCAGCACAGTGAGACTGCACTGGTCAAAGCAAACACTCTTAGAAGGAAGGTTCAATGGTGAGAGACTGAGGGTGCAACAGGAGGAAATAATGAAAGGCAGGGAATATTGGGAAAAGCAGTAAATACTGGATGAAGAAAAGACAAGTTTGTGAGATGTGCTGAGAAGGAAGAACATTTTTTTCCTCAGGCTAATCACTGGGGCACAACAGCCAGGATGTGTTCTGATTCTGGGTCACATCAAGGTGGAGAACAGGAAGACAGGGATGAATGTGACTACAAGAGGTCAGGAGGATCAGTAGCTGGGCAGCCAAGCAACAATAGGAATGTAGTCATGACTGACTCAGCATATGTGGAAATGTGTTCACGTGAATGTTAGGGTGTTAGAACATAGCAAAATACCACAGACTGGAACAGCTGAGTCTGTTTTCCTGTAATTCTGCAAGCTGGAGGTCCTACATTCGGTTGTTGAAATGTTTGTTTTTGGTGAGGTCTTCCTTTTCTGCCTATAGATGGTTGTTACATATCTTTTTCCCCCATTTAATATTTAGTTAGGGTGTGTGTTTGTGTGTGCGTGTACTGCAAATGAACTCCAGAAGCATTTACCACTTTTGCTTTACGTGGACACTGGAGAATTGAGCCCAGGCCACCAGGCTTTGCAAGCAAATGCCTTTAACCACTGAGCAATAGCCCTAGCCCCATATATTCTTTTTGTTGTATGCATGGCTAGACTCTCATTTTGTTTTATAAGGACACAGTCCCATTGAATTAAACCCCACCCATATTATCTCATTTTCCTTTCATTACCTCTAAAGTCTAACCCCCAATGCAGACACATTTTGAGGTACTATGGGGTTAAGATTCTGATATACACAGTTCAGCCCATAACAAGAAGCAGTCAACCACAGACAAATATAAAAATTCCACTGCTTTCTTTTTAAATGTTGTGGGAGCAGAGTTTCTTGAACTTCACTGTGTGGTAGGCAGAACAGTGACCCCCAAAGATGTCTACATCCAAATTCCCAGAACCTGTGAATATTTGGCCTGGCAAAAAGGACTCTGAGATGTGAACTAGGTCAGGGTTTTGAAATGTCAAGGTTATCCTGGATAGTCAGTAGGCTTAATCAAATTAATGACATTGGTTCTTAGAAGTAGAGAACCTCTCCTGGCTGAGTTCAGGGACAGAAGAAGACGGGTCCAAGAAGATGGTCTGAGAATTGCCACTCTGCTGGCTTTGTGGCTGGAGGAAGGGGAGCAGGAAGACATTCTTGAAAGTGAAGAAACTGACAAAGGAATTCTCCTGTGCAGTGTGTAGCTGGGTGGTCCTTCTGACCTACACATGCTAACATACTTCTGCTGTAATTTACTAAATTTCTGGTAATTTACTGTAGCAGCAATGCAAAATAAGAATATGGTATGTTTAGGAATCCCTGGTAGTCTATTTAAAACTCTGGTCCTGATGCTGTTGTCCGAGTCTGCATTTCTAACAAGCCCCAAAGTAATGCTGGTGCTGTCGGATTGTGGACCATACTGTGAGCTACAAGGCTTGTATTTAATCTCCTTCCCTCAGTGTTGCAGATGAACAATGGAGGCCCAGAGAATTTATCAAACATTACTCAGATGGTGTTGTGAGTACAGCTAGCTGTCTTGCACCCCAAATCTCTAACACACTGCACTACTACAGAAAAATTTTAAAAAGTGACAAAAACAAGAAAAGGAGAGGACATTAGGAGGGAGAGAGTACTCGTGGGACGAGCAGGCAAGGAGAGGTGCCAGTGTTTGCAATGTTTGGCTCCGCAGTGTCTGCATGTTTATGGTACTTGCTGAGGTGGCCTGGCTGACAATGAGCTGCTACATTTTCATTATCAACACCTTAGGAGAATATCAGCTACTTGCTATGACTGGCAGGCCACTGCTTCCCAGGAGACTCTTCACAGAGTCAGTAAATTCAGGAGGAAAATGTCAAGGCAAATGGGCTTTTTGTTGTGACAACTGAATGGGACAGTTTCCAGGAGGAGATCGCTGATGGTCTGTGAAGTCAGAACCGTATATAAGCAGAGCAAGTGTTCCCAGTGACCTGAAGGGTATGTTCCTGTTTATCTCCTTGCCTGCAGCGCTCTGTAATTATGGGAGAGCAGAATGTCAGCTGAGCTCCTTGTGGATGGCATTAACTAAAGGGGCTGAAGAAGTCCTGAAAAACTTGTGACAAGACCCCCAAAGTAGACCAGTGCAATCCAGCACCTTCAAACTAAAAACCTGAGGTGGAAATCAGAAAGGAATGATTTTTTAAAAAAAGTCACAGAAACTTGTGATGAGAAGGAATCATGTAGATGATTACCAGGAAGAACAAGGAGAAGCTATGAGTGAAACCTCATGCTTCAGAGAGCAACAGGGAAGATTCACTCTGGAGCCAGGGTTTTCAAACAACTTGGTCCTGAGTATCGCATTGGGGTCTGCAGAACGTGCACATTCCCTGCCCCTACTCCTTGATCCTTTAAAACTGTTTATTATGGAAAATTCCAAACCTATTAGAGAACATCATCTATTGAACCCACAGATACTCTCCTCAGACTCAGCAACTATTATTTTGTGCAGAATCCTTCCTCCATCCAGACCATCTATTTAACGCCATCCTCTTCTCTTCCCTACTGGACCAAACTGCTGCAAAACCCACTTAACAAGGACGAACATTTCAGGTGTAGCTAATGGTAAGTACTGATGCCCCAAAGAAAAGGTTCCCAGCATGCATGAGGAGATGAAGGAGGTGCATACAACTCCGAGGGAATCCCAGGAAGACTGACATAATGTACATTGGAAAACTTAGTCTTTGCAGTACATTTCAAAAACTTTGGCTTTTTTCACTCTGCGGGGTGATGAGGGGTGGAGGTACAGGAGGGGATGGAGATTTCCAAGCAGAAAAGGGGACTAGCAATTGTGGGAAGCTGGAATTGAAATGGCAATGGGTATTACCAGAGCCACATGGAAAAGAAGCTGCCAGAAAGGGAGGGTCAAGAATATAGCCTTGGCCATGAACTTTGCTCCAGGTTAGGGAAGGAGTAGTCATCCACCCCGGCTCTCATTGTTATGTGAGTCAATTGTTTGGTGGGTTATAAAGGAACTTTCATGGATCAGTAAATAGGGTTAGTAGCTTCTCAGTTTCTAGGTCAATGGACCAGAACTACCTTCCTCACTGAAAGCATCTCTGTTGCTCTCTCTTTCTCTTTCTCTCTGACCAGGTCTTGCTATGTAGTATTATAGGAGTCCTCCTCCTCTGCCTTGAGAGGTGGCCTTATAAGCCTTTGCCACTGTGCATAGTTGGAAGCATTTTTTCCCCCTTGGTAACAAGGACCCTCAAAAAAAAAATGATGCAGGATTGACAGTGCTCTGTGGGACTAGAAATCTCACACCAGCAGCTCTCAAGTCTTAGGTTCTCATCTCTGTTAGCAAAGAATTAAGAATGCAGAATCATGGGAAGGTATATTTGTTTTAGTGAGTGTTAGGATTAAGAGGGAAAACAAATCAGGATAGCCCATGCCAGGAGAAATTCTTCCCCTTCCCAGCCTGGCTTGGAGGGGAGAGGGGAGACAGAAAATCTCCCTCACATAGGGCAAGGTCTCTCTCTGGGAAAGCAGTTTCTGGAGAAGGGGCTCACACACAGAAAGCAAAGCAGCAAAATTCCCCAGGAAAACAAAATTCTCCCCCTTCCAAACCTGGCTAGGGCTGGAGAGGGGGAGGGAAGACTTAGAAGATCACCCTCACATAGGGAAAGAGCAAAGAAGGGAATGGATAAAGAAGGGTAAGAGAGACTTACACGCACATAAGTCAGATCCACTTATATGAATCAAACATCCAATCAGAATGAGCCTCATCTCCAGACTCAGGTATGTAAGAGAGGAACCTGGGCTGATGAGCCCAGGAGGAACGCCCATGGAACTATGTCCAAGAAACTGAGGAAGAAACAGGAAGCTGTTGCTGAGGAGGGTTTAGGAGGATGAGACTGGATCAGATGCAAGTTCTAGCTGAAGAGGAGGTATTTCCTAGCTAACTATGTACCAGGAGAAAAGCAATCTTACTGCCAATCGGCATCATTCCCTGGTCCTGAGATGATACTCAAAACTCCTATTAGGGAAATGGGGCAAAGTCTGCTCTAGCTTCTTCAAACTGAGTAGGATAGTGTAGCACGGCAGTGAGAGCTCTTCAGAAGAGTTTGTGTGAAGGTCCATGATGGGGAGGCTTTTTTATTTCCTGGGGACGAGTGTGATGTCTCATCACCTTCTGTGTGTAAGGTCGTTTAGTTTGATCTGTTCTTTTGAACTGGGGTAACATTTATAAAAGATAAAAATACTTTAGGGCAGGAGAGATGGCTTAGCGGTTAAGGCGCCTGCTCCTAAGCCCAAGAACACTGGTTCCAATCTCCAGCGGTTTCAATCTCCAGGTCCCACCTTTAGCAAGATGCAAAGTGATGCAAGGGCGCAATGCCATACTTGCCCAGAAGGGGGCGCACGCTTCTGGATTTTGTTCGTAGTAGCTGAGAGGCTGCTGGTGCGCCCATCTCTATCTGTCTTCTTCTTCTCCATGTCTCTCTGTCTCTCTGTGTGTCTCTCTCAAAAAAAAAAAAAAGATAAGTACTTTCGAACATTACAGTTATCATCAATACAGATCTTGTTCTGTTGAAGGGAGGCATAAGTCAATGTAAGAACTGAGTATTGTAAGGTTTAAGCATATGACCAAGAGAAATTATCCAATCAAACAGGAAAGCCTGCTAGTCTGAATCTTTGTCTGCATTATAATATTTATTGGTTATAGTCTCTTCTAGGTGTTTAAGACTATGTAGGCAGTCAAAAATTAACTATATATTTCATTTTTTAAAAGGTTGGTTGTGGCTCTGTAGGAGCAAATCTTTAGGAGTCTTGGAGAAGCTCTATGGCTCTCAGCATTGTGTCATGTGCTTGGATGAATCAGGGCCTTGCTGACCTTGTGGCTTGCCTTGTAAACATTCTTTTGCTGTGACTTTCCTCTTGCAGGCTGTACACTTATTTTGAGTCCAATCTCCAGGTCTCTGCATCCTCCCTGTCCAAGTACTAAGAGTTGTAGGACACACTAGGAATGTCCCCTCATCACCAGTGTATATATATATTTTTTGATCTGGGAGCAAGAACCAAATATTGCTTGTTCTTTTAGCTTCAGTGACTATAATTGGCTTTGGCTTCCAAATATGGATATTAAGCATTCAAAATGACAGTTACACCAGTCGTGAAGAAAAGTGGATATATAGCACATCTGATTAGCAACAGAGATCTAGTTGAAGAATGACACAAAAGCTTAAAGTCATTCTGTGTAACATTAAGGTGTGGATGACTGGTGGCATTGTAAGCTAAATCTAGAACAGAGAAAGCAGGCATGTCTTATTCTTTTGAATATCTAACAGCCATAAGTACAGGCAGAATGTGGAAACAATTTTCTACCAACAACTCTAAATCTGTAAATATCTAGGACTTGTCTTCATCAGAAAAAAAGCAATTAAGAAGGCATAAAACCTTGGCATCTGTGTTAGAAAATATCTTTGGTTAGTCTGCATACCTGTGTGGGTACCAATTACCCAGGGAAGTCAGGAAGCAGAAACAATTTAACCCTTGCATTTCAGAAACAGTAGAGCTCAAGACCATTTCTTTCAGATGAACATCCATTGTAAGAGCTAGAGACTGAACTGGAGCAGGACATATGTCATGAGAGTTAATTTACTTTTAAGCAATAGGAGCTTGAGATGTCTGAACTGAGACAATCATTTATGTAGTTTCATAAAAGTAAACTAGAAGCTGGTAATTGATGAAATAAAACAGCTTGATTTTAAAATAACTCTTTTTGTCCTGAATGAGAAACCTTTAGCAATTGGTCTGAAGTACTTTATAGCCATTTTGATTAGCATAAAGCAATTTTTTGTTTCACTTCTTGCTATTAAAATAGATGAAGCTTAAGCAAGATGTCTAAATGGTACCAACATTATTTGTATATAAAAGATCCTAGTGCTATAACTTGGGGTTAACTCCTTTGACTCAGGAATTGATGGATGGGAGCTCTTTGACATGACTTTAAACAGAGGTTATTGCAGGACATGGGAAATTCCTTTAGCTTTTGAAAGAACTAAAGTCACAATGGTTGAAACTTTCTTTATAAAACTTCAATGAAAAACCCAGTAATGATCACTTGACTGAATTGGTATGAATAAGACAGGAATGACCTTTAAAGTTACAGTGTTCTCCTCCGATATTATACTTGATATCTAAATATAGTCTTGTAATAGAAAAATCATCACTAGTAAACTTTGATTTGAAGGTTCAGTTTCCCCACTAGTTAAAAGCTTTGTTGATGGTTACATAGCTAACTTGATGAGTATTTTCAAGCCAGTTTTTATGACTGTTATCATGAGGGTCTGAAGAGATGGCTTAGTGGTTAAGGGTGCTTGCTTACAAGGTCTGACAGTCCTGGTTGGATTCCCTAGCACCCATGTAAATAAACAATAAATACAAGATAACTGTGATAATAAGGAAACTAACATCAGTGAGCTGAAGTTTTAATTTTGACATCATGAGACATGATGGCATGAATTTATAGCCTGAATAACATCACATCCTGTAACAGATTAGGACTACCTGTTTTAGCCTAGAAAAATCTTAGGCAAGCCTGGTGGTTGTCCTTTGTTAAGGAGGTTGTACCCATTTTATCCTTCTAAAAATACCTAAGTTCTATATTCTAGCAAGAAATAATGGGGCTTCAGTGACCTGACAGATAGATGTCTTTGAGTAACCAGAGACAAGAAAGAGAAAAAAAAATAGGGCTGGGGAGATGGCTTAGCAGTTAAGGTGCTTGCCTGCAAAACCTAAAAATTCATGTTAGAATCTCCAGGTCCCACATAAGCCAGATGCACAGTGATGCAAACACGTAATGTTGCACATGCACACAAGGGGGCACATGCATTCCCTCTCTGTTTCTCTCTCACTCTCTCTCTCTACACACACACACACACACACACACACATATATGAGAGAGAAAGAAAGCTAAGTTTCTTCGTTTGCTGTTTGTCCTTGTTTTCCTTGTCAGTGAGCCAGATGACCAAGCTTGTCTCAGTACAAAGTGTGCAGGACACATGATTTAAACTGTCTTGGGGTCTGAGATTAGGGGGCTCCAACCCATCTTAGAATCCAGCTTACCATGATTTTAAGCACATGTGAGATGATTTATTAATATAAGTTACATTACTAAGAGCAAGAACAAGTGATAGAACAAAGAACCAAGAATCTTAGCATGTCAGCCTTGTAACTACAGTCTTGAACGTAAAGGCATTTGACTAGGAAAGATGGCAAATGATTACTGTCTTATAATTTGCAGGCTCATCCAGCAGTGGGGCAGAGAAAGGCTTGGAGCTTCCTTCAGGTTATGAGGATCAAAAGAATCCCAGCTTCCCAGTGGGCTTCTGCCTTGTGCTGTGGTCTTCGTATCTCTGCTATGAGCCTGGCACCTGTTCTGAAATAGAGGAGAGGAAGGTGAGGGATGTTTTCCATCCTTCCTGTCCTCTGTCATTCCTGAAGTATCCCATGGAGCTGTGATCACTGACATATTCTTGGCAATTGTCAGAGACCAAGAGAAGAAAAATCAAATTCAGACTATCCAGGATATTGATGCTTTGTCATTTTCCTACCCAACTAGGAGACTTTCTTTGTCCTGCTCATAAACATAGAAGAGAAAAATTGAATGAGAACGACACCTGTGTTTGTGACCTTGTGACACACCCAAGTGACAGGCGTTTGCTTATAACTAGACTATTCTAGAAAGAAGGTGAATCTAGACTGCTGTGGCCCTTTTATCTCTGGATTTACATATATTTTTTAAAAATTATTTATGTATTTGAGAGAGAGGGAGAGGCAGACTCAGACGCACACACACACACACACACACACACACACACACAGAAAGAGAGAGAGAGAATGAATAATGGGTGCACCAGGGCCTCCAGCCACTGCAAATGAATTCCAGATGCATGTACCACCTTGTGCATCTGGCTTATGTGGGTACTGGGGGAATTGAACCTGGGTCCTTGGGCTTTACAGCCAAGCACTTTCACTGCTAAGCCATCTCTCCAGCCCTGTACTTACATATTTTTTAAAGCCTTGTCACTGTTTGAATTTTGTTTTTACAAATAGGAAGCATCAAATCAAATTGCTTATTTTTTGAAATTTATTTAGTGATGTGCAAGCAGAGGGAGAGAAAGAGAGAATGGGCATGCCAGGGCCTTTAGTCCTTGCAAACATACTCTAGATGCATGTACCACTTTGTTTATCCAGCTTTATGTGGGTACTGGGGAATCAAACCCAATTGGTTAGGTTTTGCATTCAAGTGCCTTAACTACTGAGCCAACTCCCCAGCACTGAATTTTTGTTTTATATCCTGTCTATAAACATTTTGTTCAAATTTATTCAGAACTTCTACACACACTTTTACCTTATAATATATGCATCATTGTTTTTGTTTGTTTGTTTGTTTGTTTGTTTTTGTTCTTTTGAGGCAGGGTCTTGCTCTAGCCCAGGCTGACCTGGAATTCACTATGTCGTCTCAGGGTGGCCTTGGACTCACAACGATCCTCCTATCTCTGCCTCCCGAGTGCTGGGATTAAAGGCTTGTGCCACCACGCCCGGCTTGCATCATTCTTATAAAAAGCTTCTTTATCAACCTTCTCATAGCATCAAGCATTTAAAATTTTCTTTCTAGTTTACCTTCCATTTCTTTCTATTGGAACTACTTTAAAAAACATTATTTATTAAACATTCCACTTTACAAACAAGCTAGTATCTATAATTTAAAATTTCTTCTCCAGTTTAATATTCAACTGTTCTAAGGAGGAACTTACAAAAATCATCAAAAAACTTCATCAGCCATCTTTCATAAAATCTCTTTTTACTAGAACCATTTTGAATTAAACATCTCATTGGTTTAACCCAGAATTTATCACTCAAAATTTCTTAGTATAAGTTTTAGCCTGGAATAGCCTTAGGCTTAAAGTTCTCTTAGGCTTACTTAAAGTTCTCTCTTTATTACCTTTATGCCATCAAGATGCTCTTTAAAATAAATGACTTTAAAATATTTTTATTTTATTTGTTTCTTTGAGAGAGAAGGAGGATGGAGGGAGGAGAGAGATAGAGAGAGAGAGAGGGAGAGGGAGAGAGAGAGGGAGAATGGGCACTCCAGGGCCATCAACCACTGCAAAGAAACTTCAGATGCATGCGACACCTATACATCTGGCTTACGTGGGTCCTGGAGAATTGAACCTGGGTCCTTTGATTTGCAGGCAAGTACCTCAACCACTAAGCCATGTCTCCAGTCCATAAATGTCTTTAAAATAGTAGTCCAGGAAAATGACAACCAGACTTCTATAATATTTACCCAGGGAAATCATACTGATGTCATCACCTGTTGGATCTTCTTTGTAAACATTAACACATTTTCAAAAGCTTAAGAAGAGGTTAGATCAAATTATATAAATTAATGGATGTTAAAACCTAGAGCAATGTGAGAATTTCAGGCCTGTGTAGCAGATATAGCCCTGAGAAGCCCTTGACACTTAAGATTTGTAGAGGTGAAATAGGAATTAATATTGTTGGGTTGTATTGTCAGGCTATGCTGCACATTAATAGTTGCCTGTGTGAGTGTGCAGGGGTGAACACATGTGGAGGTAGGAAGAGTCTGATGTCTCCCAAGTTGGGGCAAAAATCAGGCCACTGTGGGCTGAAGCCATGTGCCTGCTGCCATTTTGGACAGGTCATGTGGTCATAGACAACAGGGACATCATAAATGGCTCCAATCACTAGAAACTGTCTTAGTGATGGGCTCAGGCCTTTTGAACTGACAACCACTGAAAATCTATAGGTTTTTTAAAGTTACATCAACCACAGTTTTAAAGCTGTAGATCTTTCAGTGGAAGAAAGCCTGGAATCCCTGATATTAGCATACCCTTGGTATATCTATAACTGTTGAGCCAAAAGGCAGCGTTTATTTCTGGGGAGACAAGAGGGGAAAAATTTAAAATATTTTTATTAATTTATTTGTTATAAGAGGTTTTCCCTCATAAAAACCTTAGAGGCAGGGCTGGTATGCCAAGCATCTGCAGTGATCAAGTCCGCAGCAGCCCGGGTGGTCTCTGGGGTGGAGACCAGGCCAGGCAGTGGGAGGCAGTGGGAGGCTGTGGGATCATCAAGTACTCCTTCCTCTCAGTGGAAGACTCATTTCAGTGGCTGCTGTTGCCCTACCACCCAGGAAATCTGCCTCCAGCTCAGGCAGTAACACTGTACACAAGCTTTAGTTATCAAATTGTTTCATGTTCCTTGCATACAGCAGTCCAGAAAAGGAAATTAGCATTTGAGCACCCCCCAGGGCAGCCTGTGTGAGTTACATTTTAGGGCACCCTGGGCTTATATTCGTTTGAACTTACCTTTTGCTGTTCCTAGCCTAGAAGAGATGTTTTGGACCATACCATCATAGACTAAAAATTCATAACTTACCCCTTCTCATATAGCCCCACATTGGGCGCCAAAAGTGATGCAGGACTGACAGTGCTCTGTGGGACTAGACCTCCTACAGCAGCAGCTCTCAAGTCTCAGGTTCTTATCTACATTAGAAAGGAATTAAGAATGCAAATTCATGAGATGGGCAATTATGAAATTAATTTTAGGGAGAGTTAGGATTAAGAGGGAAAACAAAGCAGGAAAACCCAAGCCAAGAGAAAGTCTTCCCCTTCTGAGGGGAGATTACAAAAACCCCCCTCACACAGAAAACGGTCTTTCTCTGGGAAAGGAGTTTCTGGAGAAGGGGCTCACACACGTGGGAAGCAAAGCAGGAAAAGTCCCTAGGACAATGAAATTCTCCCCCTTCTGCTTGGAAGGGGAGGCGGGACTAAGACAGGCCTCACATAGGGAAAGAACAAAGTAGGGTGGGGGGGTGTTCAGTGAGACTAAGAGAGACACACACATGTGCCAGGCCATTTATATGAATCAAACGTCCAGTCAGAATGAGCCCGATATCCAGACTCAGATGTGTAAGGGAAGAACCTGATTGGCTGGTGGAGGAGGAACACTAACTTTGAATGAGCCAACCCACAGGGTTAAGCCCAAGAAATGAGGAAGAAACAGGAAGCTGTTGCTGAGGGGAGTTTGAAAGGTTGTTGCTAGTAGCCATGTTGGATAAAACTGGATCAGACAGGGATTCTAGACTTGCCAAAGTTGGCAAGGTGGCACCCATGTTTCCATGGGCCAAACCTGAGCTAAGTACCGACCAGAAACAACTACTTTGCTCCTAATCTTTATCATAGCCAATCCCAGGGCTGAGGGGACAGATCGCTAAAATTCCTTCAGTGAGTATCATAATAAGAGGGAACCTACCCTTAGCCACTGGTTTTCAGAGAGAGAGAGAAGCAGATGGAGAGAGACAGAGAATGGGTGCTCCAGAGCCTTCAGCCTCTGCAAACAAACTCCAGATGCATGCACCACCTTGTACACCTGTCTTATATGGGTCCTGGGGAATCGAACCTGAGTCCTTTGGCTTTTCAGGCAAGTGCCTTAACCTCTAAGCCATCTTCCCAGCCCAAGGATTGTGATTTTTTTTTTTTTTTTTTTTTTTGGAGAGAGAGACAGAGAGAAAGGGAGAGGAAGACAGATAGAGATGGGCAGGCTAGCAGCCTCTCAGCTAATGCCAAAGAAATCCAGATGCGTGCACCCCCTTGTGGTCAAGTGTGGCATTGCGCCCTTGCGTCACTTTGCATCTGGCTAAACGTGGGACCTGGAGATTGGAACCGTTCGAGATTAGAACCAGTGTTCTTAGGCTTAGGAGGCAGGCGCCTTAACTGCTAAGCCGTCTCTCCAGCCCGGGTTGTGATTTTTAAGTCTACCCTGAGGTACAAAATGAGACTATGTCTCATAAAACCAATTAACCACCCACACAATAAAACAAGTCAGAATTTGCCTGGTATTAATTAATTAATTAAACCTACTAAGGCTTGTGCTATACTCTAGACATAACAGAACTGTGGCTAGTTAGCTACTGCCACTTACTGCAGACAGCACTGCAAAAGTGTTGGGGGAGCCTGGCATGGTGGCGCATGCCTTTAATCCCAGCACTTGGGAGGCAGAGGTAGGAGGATCGCAAGAGTTTGAGGCCACCCTGAGACTACATAGTTAATTCCAGGTCAGCCTGGATCAGAGTGAGACCCTACCTTGCAAAAAAAAAAAAAAAAAAAAAAAAAAAAAAAAAGTGTTGGGGGAAACTATCTGGTTTGTTTGAGGATAATGAATTTTTTTTTTAATTGGTTTTTCTAGGTAGGGTCTCATTCCAGCCCAGGCTGACCTGGAATTCATTATGTAGTCACAGGGTAAACTTGAACTCACAGTGATCCTCCTACCTCTGCCTCCTGAGTGCTGGGATTAAAGGCATGTCCCACCACACCAGGTGATAATGACCTTTGCATACCACATAACAAAAACCCAAGGCAGCTGGTCATGGGGTCGTGGTGGTGCACACCTTTAATCCCAGCACTCAGGAGGCAGAGGATCACCATGAGTTCGAGGCCACCCTGAGACTACAGAGTGAATTCCAGGTTAGCCTGGGCTAGAGTGAGTCTCTACCTTGAAAAACAAAACAAACAAGCAAGCAAGCAAGTAAACAAACAAACAAACAAAGAACCCAAGGCAGAGAGGGTTCAATCCTCAGCACAAAATGAACAGAAAACCTCTGGTGTAAATCAGAAAGGAAAGGAGAGGCATTTTCCCTTCTAAGGGATATTTGGCAACATCAGAGACATTTTTGCTTTTCCCAGAAGTAAGAGTCAATGGTACCAGTATTAAGGGAGTAAAGGTAGGGGCTCCTGCTTGGCGTGGAATGGAGCATAGGACAGTCCCCTACTATACAATTATTGCTTCAAATGTCTATAGTACAGAGTTTGAAAACCCCACTGTAGAGGCTAGGGGTGTAGATCAATGGAAAAGCACTTGCCTAGCATTTTTAAGACTTGAATTTGAGCCCTACCACCACCACACATAGACACACACAACTCCTCATCCCTTTAAAAGAATTTATTTATTGATTGATTGATTGATTGAGATAGGATCTTACTAGATAGACCAGACTGACCTGGAATTCACAATATGTTTGCCTCAGGGTGCTAAAATTAATGAATGCACTATTTATTTCTTTTCTTAAATTTTGCCTAAAAGGTTTGCTCAGTACAGTTTATCTGAAGCTTAGCAGTGAGCACATACAAGACAATACCATTGTTAGAGAGGATAGCAGTATAAATCAGATTCAAATTTGAACAATAAAATTCCTCCCATTTTTGTATCTTCAGGAAGAAACTGAAACTGCACACACCTCAAGCAGCCTTCATTACACATGGAGTTCTTACAGCACGTTAGCTGAAGTTAATTGCACATGACCAGGCTACCTGTGTGTCTTCGTCATAAGAAGTCTGAACAGTTAATAGGAACTTTAATGCTATCACCGTTCCAGCCCCTTGCCCAGGAACAGAATGAAGCAAATCTCTTGTGTCCAGTACATGATAAAGGTTCATGTTATGGTCACCACCCAGACCCTAGCACACCCTTACCTCTTTCTAAACAGAAACGTGCTGCAGGGGCTCTCTTTCCCATCTTGCAAATTTACAAATCATCTTCAGTTTCAAGGTTTCTTTTGAAGTCCGTGTTCCTGGCATTCAAGCATTGGAGATCCAATTACTGCTCTGAAGATTGAACTGTTAGTTACACAGGATGGTGCACGACTCAGCCCTTGGGAAGCTGAAGGAGGGGGGTCATGGGTTCGAGGCAGCTTGGGCTACACTGGGAGACCCTGTCTTACCCTTGGTTTAGGTTGCCACCCCTCATTTGTAGAAAATTTCATCTTCAGACATTCTCTGCTTCACATACCTATTTGTTACTTCTGAATTTGCCACCCCACCCCTCCCATGGCATGTGTTTCTTCAGATCCTGAGCCCCGCAGGACTTAGCTTCCCTGGAAGCCCATGTCAACACACCCTTGTGCCACTGAGGTGCCAAACACACTCTACTTTTTTGTTGTTTCTGTTAAGTTTCCACATTTGATGGTTTTGCATAAACTCCATCTTATATGAATTATAATGCATGAGTATCATTATATTACTACTTGGAATGTTTCTGACACTTAAAAAAAGTAGGAAGACGTAGCTTGTGACTTTTGTAATGTTATTTTTTCTGTCTTTAATGTAGATAATACATTTTGACAAGCCTTTGATTAAAACAATATTTCTATACTTTTTATTTATTTGTGAGACAGGGAGCGAGAGAGAGAGGGAGAGAGAGACAGAATGGGCACACCAGTGCTTCCAGCCACTGCAAATGAACTCCAGGCACATGCACTACCTCATGCAACTGGCTTACATGGGTCCTGTGGAATCAAACCTGAGTCCTTTGGCTTTGTAGACAAGTGCCTTAACTACTAAACCATATCTCTCCAGCCCAAGCCTTTGATACTGAATCTTGCTTTGCTGGCTTAGAACATTCATGAAAACTTTCAGCTTGTCACGATTTGAATTTCTCTATTATTATGCTCACTCCCCTCTAGATATTTTCAGATGAACATTTTAAAAACTACAAGCTCAGAATGAAATTGACCCTTGCTGTAGATGTAATAGAGGACAGATGTAAACAAGGAACAGTTAGGAATGAGAGCTATTTAGAGACAAGTTCTCACTATGTTGCTCCTAACATGAACCTCCTGGTGCACACAGGACCCCACAGTGGTTGCTGCTACCCCCACAAGACCAGCACGGTTCTGAGCCCATCAGTGTTTTGACAGCAAGGATAGAGAAGGACAAAAGGAATGAGACAACACAAAGAAAGGTCTACTTTAGAAGGGGATGGTCCACACAGAGTAGGGACAGGGGATGAGGGACAAAAATGGATAAAGGGATGAAAGCATGATTAAATGACTGCATGTTCATATATTAAAGTTCTCAATTAAAACAAAATCATCTCTTGAGTTCCACAATAAAAAAGGGTGTTAGTCACTTACATAAGTATAAATCCAGAGGTTCAATCTTGGTTCTAGGAGTGATGCCTCATGCCCCCAATATAGGTGGGTTATAGGGTGGAGACCATCCTAGGTGCTACATCACTATAAAGCATGGCCCTGTCTCAAAAATTAAAAAAAAAAAAAAAAAGGAGAGGAGAAGGAAATGGAAGGAAGAAAGGGAATGAGAGAGAGAGAGAGAGAGAGAAGAGAGAGAGAGAGAGAGAGAGATGTTGCCAATGGCTACTAGGAGAAAATGCTTCTAGTTCATATCTTGTGGGCAACAAAGAGAATGGACGTTTTACTGCCTTCTGATAATAAAAAAGGCATTTCCTACTTCATAAGTATCCAACATGCTTCCCTCCATATCTGAGTAGCCAGACTCTGACATTCTGAAATAGCCACCTCCAGGAACACAGGATTATTCTTTGATGGATCTGGCCTGTCCCATGAATCAAAAATGAATACGAAAGTTGTACAATTACTACTCAGTAGGGTGAGTTAAAGTGAATACTGGGGATTCAACCACAGTGTTTACTAAAAATATCTGCTATGAGTTAGAATTTTTAACCTAGGAAGCATCTCCACTGAGGACCCATTTTCCCCCACTGTCTTGACCTTAAGCTCTTCTAAGTGAAGTGTTCCCCTCAAGCTGAATGTCACTATCCCCCTTGCCCTGTGGAATATGCGTTGAAATCCCAGGGGAAGTCTGGCACTGTACATGGTTCTGGAGCATAAATAATGCACATCTTATGACTTTTCTTAAAAGACATGCCTATGATGAAGTGAAATTTACAAAATAGGCACAGCATGATATTAATAATAATAAAATAGAATAATTATTACAGTACTGTAGTAAAAGTTATGTGACTGTGCTTTCTCTAGCAAACTATGCTTCTGTACTGGACTCATACTTCTCTTACTGATGACGTAAGAGGACACAGTGCTTTTGTGATGAGATTAGGTGAGGTGACTAGCATGGATGCTGTGTATGATGTCATGTCAGGCTACCACAGAAGGGTTACTTGAACGTGAGCATATGTTCAGCTGAGCTGGTAACTGAGATGGCTACTAAGTGACGAATGGACTATCTGTGGATATCTACACAGAACAATGGTTCAAACGGAGAATGGATTAGAGCATATGGCAAGAGATTTCATTGTGCTACTCAGAACTTAAAACTTAGGGTTTTTTTGGCTAGAATTTTGATATATATATATATTTAAGACAGGATCTTGGGTTTTAGCCAGGCTGGCCTGAATCCTGATTCTCCTGCCTCCGCCTGCTGCATCCTATCATGATAGGCATGTACCACCACACCTGGCTTAATTTCATATTTTAGGACCATAGTTGACTGAACTAAACCTTTCAATGCAAAGCTGCAAACTGTTAAGTTATTGTAGTTCTGGGGATTTTGTCAGGTAGACACTTCATTTTTCTCACTTCATGTAACAAAGTAAGTAAGAAGAAATTGAATTCTTAAAAAGTAAGAGAACAGGGCTGAAGAGATGGCTAAGCGGTTAAGGTGTTAAGGTGTTTGCTTGTGAAGCCTAAGGGCCCAGTTTTGATTCCCCAGTACCTACATAAACCAAATGCACAAGGTAACACATGTGTCTGGAGTTTATTTGCAGTGGCTAGAGGCCTTGGTGTGCCCATTCTCTCTTAAATAAATAAATGAATTAACAAATAAGAGAACAAATGTAACATAACTTAGGAGGTAATTGTATTAGAACCTATACAGATCCATCTACTGCCACCACTCTCAGCTGTGTTTTGCTTATGGGTCTCCCACTGATCCTGTTTGACAGTCAAGTTTCATACACCTCTTTGTAGTGATGTAGTGCCCAGGCTGGCTTTGACCCTATAACCCATCCTTATATTGGGAGCATGAGGCATCACTCCTAGAAGCAAGGTCAAACCTCTGGATTAATAGTTATGTGTGCATTATCTTTTACTTTGCTTAAAAATAAATATTTAATGGAGAAATATATAGTTTATGAAAACCATATTAATTTGCTTCTCATTGCTGGGCCAAAACATCTGACCAGAAGCAGCTTATAGAAGAAAAGGGTTTATTTCAGGCTTACAGCTTTGAGATGAAGCTTCATCATGGCAGAGAAAGCTGGCTCACTTCATCATATGCCACAGCAGAAAGAGTACAGCAAGCACGAGCTGGCTCTGAACACACAGTAGACTGGACTACTCAACCCCAAGATCTCACCTAAGCAGTACACCTCCTAGAGCAAGGATCCACTTCCCAAACACTCACCCAGTTAGGGACTAAATAGGAAACTTCATCAAAAACACCTAGAGTTATGGGGGACATTTACATTCAAAGCAGCACAAATATCATTCCAAATGAGAAGTGCACTGACTTTCCTGATCAGGGTGTGTACTGATTGGCAGCTAGCACAGACAGGAAGCTGCTGAGCCTGTTCCAATGGCAGCAAATATAGGAGCACCAAGGCATCACAGTGAGTTTACAGATTAGAAAGATTACCAGTTTGGGTTATAGGAGGGCACAACTAGTTATACACAAATCTACAGGAGATGTGGGGAAAGAAACAAAAAATGCATAAATGGTTTATAATTTATGTAACTTTTAGATGCTTTAAAATTTTTTGTTTAGGTAATAGTAGTGGTAATTTAATGTCCTTTTTTCATTAAAAAATATATATATATATAAGGTTCCAAATATTTTAACTTGTATATTATTAAAATATGAGAGTGTTTGGCTAGCATGTATGATACCCAGCATTGTACAATCAATAAACCAATGAATAATAAAATATATTTTTCTTCTAAACTTTGTCTTTACTTGTGTGTGTGTGTGTGTGTGTGTGTGTGTGTGTATGGGGGTGTGTGTGGAGTGGTGGCGTGGGGGGAGGTGGTGGCTGGTGGCCAGAGAGGAATGTGGGTGTCTTCTCCTCAGCTGGGTCTTGTTTGGAGCTGTCATCTCTTTACTGATTCCAGAGCTTGCTGGGCTCCTCTGAGGAACTAGGGCTGGGGTCATAGGCACGTGTAGCCACACCAGTTATATACATGGAATCTGGTGGGTTGCAGGCACTTCATATCCTCATGCTTACTATGGAAATGCACTTAATTGAGCAGTCTCTCTAGCCCTCTTTTAAACATCTTTATTGACAATTTTCATACATGTAACTAGTATATTGTGTCACAATTCCTGTTACTTTTAAGCTCGTTCCCCCATTTGTTGCTGCAACTACTGAAACATAAACAGATATATACAGATATGACTGTGGTTTGGTCTGCATGCGTCATGGGTGAGAGATGGGGCTGGTGGAGAAACAGCTGCAGGTTGGAAATTCTATAAAAATTTCCATTAACAAATCAGGTGATATTTCAGAAAATCTTGATATCTCTACTACTGTAAATTTATGTCTTTAATTTTTTCTTATTTTATTTTAGAGAGAGAGAAAGAATTGGCACACCAGGGCCTCAGCGACTGAAAATACATGCTTATGGCCTGGAAGGACCCAAGCCCTAGGAGGGAAGTAACTACTGTTTTGGTTTTTTTGTTTGTTTGTTTGTTTTTTGGGTTTTTTTTTTTTTTTTTTGGATACATGGATATATTATGCCCACCAGATTCCTCTAAATACTAATTTTTATACCTATATGTTAGTTCTGCTCTCAGTTTTGGCTATAGTAGTTTCTCTTTTCAGATGACAGTGACTGCTGGGAAGACTCAAAACTTGTCAGAGTTCTGAGAAGAAGTGACTTAACACATCTTCCAAGGCTCAGAGGATATAGTAGAAGAGGCGACATAAAGAAAGAGTGAGCCAAAGGATGGGTGAGGAAGGCTGTCTCCAAGGACAAAGTGATCATTGTATTCATGACCTGTACAAGCCCTGCATAATACTGGGCCCATCAACAGGTTGCTGTGGGTGATGGAAGAGGGCAGACAGAGAGAGAGAAGGAGAGAGACACCTTAATATAGAAGAAAGAATAGTAGGAAGGAAGAGGGGGTGCTGTGGAGGGCATTGGGAAGGAAAGGCAAAAGAGAATGATGGGATGGGATTATGTATGTTTTTAATCAATTTTTTTATTTTAATAAAAAAGAAGTTGAGAGAGCTGGGCATGGCAATGCTCACCTTTAGTCCCAGCACTTGGGAGGCTGAGAAGGAAGGAAGATCACCAGTAGTTTAGAGCTACAGAATGAGTTCTAGGTCAGTCTGGGCCACAGTGAAATCTTGCCTTAAAACAAAACAAAAAACAAAACAAAACAAAACAAAACAAAACAAAACAAAACAAAAAAAAAAAAAGAAAATGAAAATAAGCCTTATATTACAAAACTTCAAACATCTAGCCATCCAAATATGTGCAGGTGTAATACTTTGCTACGTGGCAGCTTTATTACTGCTTGATTTCTGTCTTATTTTTATCTACCCCCCACTCACACCCTTCCAATACACTACTCTAGAGCAAATATCTGACATCCTATCATGCATTCTGTAGATCTTCAGCAGGTGACAATGGAGCACAGCAGTCCTTTATGCAATGGCTATTGAGCAGAATGTGAAATGGCTGTGCTCTTAGCATCCAGGACCAGGTGCTCTGTTTACTTTGTGTTTCCATGGAAACCAGTCTTGAGTACATCCATGTAGAAACACACTATCAAATAGTTTAAAATGAAACTGATTCTATATTTATATGACATTTTTTAAGTTTCAAGATAGGAAGAGGGTAAGAAAACAATATTTATTGTTTATGGCATATAAAGAGTTTTCAGACATGTTATTTCACTTTATTCTTATAATAACTTTGTAAGGTTATATTAAATACAGTTTTTACTGAAAATTTAGAAATACTAAAGTTACAAAAAGAAATTGCCAATATCTTTCCACCATCATATTTTTTTGTTGCTGTATAGAGTCCCAGTGTGACAGATATACAGTGATCCTCCTGCCTTAGCCTGCCGAGTGCTGGGATTTTAGGAGTGTTGTCATCATGCTCAACTTCCAAAATAATATTTTCCTCTTTTTAAAATATTTTATTTGTTTATTTGCAAGAGAGAGAAAAAGAGAGACAAAGAGAAAGAGAGAGAATACGCGCATGCCAGGGCCTGTAGCCACTGCAAATGAACTCCAGATGCATGCCCCACCTTGTGCATCTGGCTTTGGTCTTGGGGAATCAAATCTGGGTCCTTTGGCTTTGCAGGCAAGTGCCTTAATGGCTAAGCTATCTCTCCAGCTCCATAATGGTTTTTAAAATATTTTATTTATTTATTTATTTATTTATTTATTTATGAAGAAAGAGGCAGATAGAGAATGGGTGCACAGGACCTCCAGCTCTGTAGACAAACTCCAGAAGCATGCACCATTTGTGCATCTGGCTTACATGGGTCCTGGGGAATTGAACCTAGGTCCTTTGGCTTTGCAGGCAAGTGCCATAACCACTAAGCCATCTTCTCCAGCCCCCCATAATATTTTGAGAACCCCAAAACAAAGTGAGGATATAAAAAAGAAAATGATTTAATTTTATATCTCTTCCTTTTCAGTTTTTAAAATATTTTTTTTTATTTATTTATTTATTTATTTATTTATTTATTTATTTGAGAGAGAAAGAAAGAGTCAGGGAGAGAAAGAGAGATAGAGAGAGAGAAAGAGAATGGGTACGCCAATGCCTCCAGCCATTCCAAACAAACTCCAGATGCATGTGCCCCTTGTGTATCTGGCTTACGTGGGTACTGGAGAATCAATCCTGGGTCCTTTGGCTTTGCAGGAAAATGCCTTAACTGCTAAGCATCTCTCCAGCCCCTTTTCAATTTTTTATATTTTAAAAATATTTGTTTATTTTCAAGCACAAAGAGAAAGACAGACAGGGAGAGAGACAGAAGAGGGGACAGAATGGGTGTGCTACGGCCTCTTGCTAGTGCAAATAAACTCCAGATGCATGTGCCACTTTGTGTATCTAGCTCTACGTGAGCACTGGGGAATAAAACCCTGCACAATCAGGCCCTGCAAGCAAATGCTCCAACTACTGAACCATTTCTCCAACCCTCCCTTTTCACTTTTAAAGAGAGACCCTCACTCTGTAGGCAGGGCTAGCCTTGGACTTAGCATTCCAAGTGCTGAGATTGCAGACTTGGATATGGATGTTTTATGTCTTTTATTTTTTTTTTTTTTTATTTTGGAGACAATTGTATACACGCATAGATTTTTTATTATTTTGTTTTTGAGGTAGAGTCTCACTCTCTAGTCTGGGATTCACTCTGTAGTCTCAAGGGTGGCATCGGACTCACCATAATCCTCCCACTTTTACCTCCCAAGTGCTGGGATTAAAGCCATGTGCCACCATGCCTGGCTATAGAATGTATTTTTATCATACTCACCCTGTTACATTGTCTTGTCCTCCTCCCACTCTTGTTGAACCCTTCTTCCAACTAGCTCCCCTTCTACTTTGAAATCTTTTTTATGTGACTCACTAAATTTAATTAGGCTTGCTTGACTGAGCATGAGTGGGGAACTATTTACATGGGTAACTTCCAGATGGCTACACCACTGAAGATAATGTCTCCCCCTCCCCTAGCAACCATTAACTGCCAATAACTCCTCCGAGAGGAGTGGGGCCTCATGAGCATTCTGCCTCCCATTACTTTTTCTTAGTCATCAAAGTGATCAAAATCATTACAGAATTTCTGGGTCCATTTTGTGTGGGAAAGTACAGTCTCCCTAAACACATTAACTTTTATTTGTTCTCAAAAACATATTGTGCAAAGAGAAAAGTGTATTTGTAGACATTACATTAGCTAGGACAGTGCATACTTTGTGGTAGTACCTAGTTAATATTGGGCTAGGGTGTAGCTCAGTGGTAGATCCCAGGTGACAATGCCTCACCCAGTATAGCTTTCTTCAGTTCATATGTGCTGATAAGCAAACACTCTACAGTAGGTGATTTGTAAAGAACAGCAATTTGTTTCTTAGAGTTCAGGAGGCTGCAAAGTTTAAAATTAAGGCAATGGCATTTGGATCTGGTGAGAGCTTTCTTGCCACATCTTTGCAGAGCACGAGGAATAAAGATTTTGTGTGTGTGTGGGGGGGGGTGGGTAGGAGAAGATTATCTGGTTCATTTAAGCCTTTTATTGTTTAATTCCCTTTTTGAAGGCATAAAACCCTCTGTAGTCAATACCAACTAAAGGCCCAACTCATCACTAGCACTAGGTCCTTGTGGTAGTTTGAATATATGGCCCCCAATATATTCAGTGTTTTATTAGTTTATAGTTTGCATCTGCAGCCACCTTGCTAGAGGCAATGTCACTGGGGGCGGGTCTTAAAGTGTAGTGATGGTTTGAGATTCCATTGTAAAGATATGCAAAGTGTGCTTAATAGGAGTTCCTGAAGTGTGCTATGCTGTGTGGCTGGTGGTTTTTCTCTCTCTGCTTGGCCCTGTGAAGGCAGGCCAGCTTCTTCTGTCATTATGGAACTTCCCCAGGATCTGTAGGCTTCAATAAATAATATCCCTTCCTCCATAACTGTGCCTGGTCTGAAATTCATCTCAGTGAACCTGAAGCTGTCTGCTACAGTCCTAGATTCTAATACATAATGCTCTTTCCTTTGTTGTTTTTCTTTTTCTTTTTACTAGAGATCAAACTTAGGTCCTTGCATATACTAGATAAATACTCTAGCACTGAGATACATTGTCTTAGCTCTAACACATGAGTTCAGTTCAAAACATAGCATAGGTACATCTGGATGAAGAGACATCTGAGGCATCACAGAAGTGGCAGACAGACTACAGAGAACTCATATCTGCAAGCACAAGTCTAGGACTGGAAACAACACATGTCAGTTAAGCCCATAGGTCACTGATCAGACTGACAAATAGCTCCAATAAGCTGCAAAAGAGCTAGAAGTAGCAGTTTCCCTTGTATCCAGGAGGACAAGGAAAGGGATGTGGTTTTCTTGAGTCACTAGAAACAACCTCTGAGGTGGAGATTTGCTTTTGGGTAAGTTTGTTGGAAAGTGCTTACAAAACACTTATTTAGAAGGGAAGAAAGTACTTTTATTTTTTATTTTTATTTTTATTTTTAATGTTTTATTTGAGAGAGAGAGAGATACAGAAACAGGCAGGGAAAGAGAGAGAAAGAATGGGTGCACCAAGGCCTCCAGCCACTACAAACAAACTCCAGATGCATGTTCCAGGTACATAGTTACTTGGAATTGAGCCTTGAACCGGGTCCTTAGGCTTCAAAAGGTCTCAACTTAGCCATTCTCCAGGGAAGAAAGTACATTTTTAAGACAGATAAGGTTGAATTAAGCTGACAGCTATCACAGAAATCAGAAGTAATGCTTTCATGGGTGGGGAGGGGCAGGGAGGGCTCTAGAGCTGAGATGACCCTAGAGTTGTCTGGATTCAGCACAGTGGCATTTTTTTGTATTTTACCATCTAGTCATGGGCTTGAGGCTGCTCCCAGCTTCAAGCTTGATAAGACTATGTGGTTCCCTGACAGGCCACTATTTATTCATAAGACATATTTAGAAGAGTAGGCTGTATTCATCTAAATATATTGGATTATTCTAATCTACTTCAAGATTGATTTTTATTTTCTCATTTGATGAGAAATTTGGGAGCTATAATTATATTTTCCTTAAATCAGTAAGGTAAGGAATTGTAAGAGCAAAGGCTTTATTAAAATTTTACCATTACATGTGTAGCAGAAGAGAATTTTCTTTTTTTTAGAATTAAGCTTTAGACAATAGTTTTATTCACTAGGTAAAGATTGATGTTATTTATAATCTTAAAAATTCCAATCCCAGACAACAGAAGTCATGCATTATCAACAGGTGCTTTTAAAAACTTTTTGTTTGTTTGTTTGTTTGTTTGTTTTGTTTGAAGTAGGGTCTCACTGTAACCCAAGCTGACCTGGAATTTTGTGTGCAGTCTCAGGTTGGCCTTGAACTCTCAGTAATCCTCCAACCTCTGCTGGAATTAAAGGTGTGTGCCACTATGCCTGGCTTTTAAAATTTTTATTTCTAAGATATGCAACAACAATACAAATGAGAAGTCAAGAGTGAAAAATGCTGAAAATTTTGGAGAAAAGTTCCTTTTTTCTTATTGTATTGTTATTGTGTATATAGCTATGGAAAAATAAGGAAGAGTAGGGAAACAAGAGGTGGTAGGGTTTTACCTTTTTTTGTTGTTGTTATTGAGACAAGGTGTCATGGAGACCAGCTGACTTTGAACTACTTCTACCTGAGGCTGGCCTTGACTCCTGATCCTCCTGCCTTCACCTCCCGAGTGCTATGGAATTCTGAGCACCAGCCACCATGCTGCTCTGTTTAAGAATTGATAGCTTTTAAAAAATGTGGCTTTCGGGCTAACCTGGAACTCACTCTGTAGCTGGTATTAAAGGAGTGCTCCACCACATGGGGCTAGAACACATATTTTTAAATATATAGAACTTTTAGATAATTTTTTATGGCCAAGGGATTTACTATAAGATGGTTGCAATATATTACTTTGTAATTCTCTTATTAAATCACTTTCTTTTACTCTATTAGTTCTTGTAT
Source organism: Orientallactaga sibirica (assembly GCA_036365145.1). NCBI lineage: Eukaryota > Metazoa > Chordata > Mammalia > Rodentia > Dipodidae > Orientallactaga > Orientallactaga sibirica. The sequence goes on from JAEOAD010000240.1 coordinate 5,740,794, forward strand.
TTAAATAACTTTATGAATATGATAACCAGTGTATTTATAATGAATGATACACAATCATATGAAGCAGCCAGTTGGTCACATGTATATTTCAAATGCATGAAATGTACAGAACTGATGTGTGTAAAATACACATTATCTTTTGGAGACTGATTATCATGAGAACATAATGAACCTCACTTTTTAGGATTACATGTTGAAAATACTTAAATATGTTAGGTGAAACATGTATTACTAATTCCCCCTCTCTCTCTCTCTCTTTTTTTTTTTTTTTTTTGGTTTTGCGAGGTAGGGTCTCACCACTCTGGTCCAGGCTGACCTGGAATTAACTATGTAGTCTCAGGGTGGCCTCGAACTCTCCACGATCCTCCTACCTCTGCCTCCCAAGTGCTGGGATTAAAGGCGTGCGCCACCACGCCCGGCTTTTTTCTCTCTCTTTTTTGGGGACAAAGGAGTGTTGAGAAAGGTCTGACTCTGCAGCCTGGACTGGTCTGAAACTCACTGTATAGTACATACTTGCCTCTTACTTAGCCTCTTGAGTGCTCTGATTACAGAGCTGAGTCACTATGCTAAGCCCCATTTCTCTTTATAAAGTGGCAATCAAAAAATCTTGAAATAATGCATCTGACTTGAATTTGTGGTCTTCATTACCTTTCTGTTATGATGTGTAGTCCACGTGCGTTAGTTTTCCTCTGTATTTTATTGTTGAATTTTTTCAAATAGGAAGAGTGAGACAATTTTACAATGAACATCTACATATTCTACAGCCAACATTTTCCTTATCCTTGTTTTATTACATACTTGCCACATATTGATTCTTCTGTCCACCCACCAATCCATTTTAACTATTGGTTGCATTTTGGTGTAAGATGCCGACATCATTCTTTATCCCTCCAGACCGGTCAGCTTTGGAAGCTTTCTATTACTTGATTGAAAAACTGAAAATCCCCTCAGCCATGTTCCTGCTTCTTTAGATTTGATTGTGTTGCTGTAGAGTGCAAGGACAGATTACACATATCCAATGGATTTTACAACATGAAGGAGAAGGAACATTTAATCTCTGTTGACATTGAAGTAAAGATCTAGATTACTCAACAAATATTTGGAACCCTCATACACTGAATACTGAGCAGGAAAACTAAGGGAAGCAAGCAGAGCTCCCTGCACCTTCTGAGAAGGAATCGCAGGTTCCAGGAGCTCTCTGCCAACTTCTGGACCACGGACAGTGGAAGAACCTCTCTAATGACTCAGTTTATGTCAGCTCACAAGGTTACAGGAATTAAAGGAAACAAGAGATGTAACTGATTTACTGTGATTTCTGGTCATATGAACTTTAAAATGTAAACTAATGCAAAACAACCAGACATGGAGGTCAAATATTTGCAAAATTGTCTGCAGGGAAATCAGTGACTCTATTGGCTGTGAAGGGTTATCTTTAGAAAGAAAATGGTTCAGAGGCTGAGACAGAAGGGCTATGGTCAATTTGAGGCTAGCCTGGGTTATATACTGAATTCAAATGCCTGCCCCCAGAAGAAAGTAAATGGAAAAAGAAAAATGGTATTTTTATGGGTGATTCACCAGAAAGGTATATTATTTCTTTCTCATTTTATGTGTGCATTTTTTATAGAACTATGCTAAGAGTTCTATCAACATTTACCAGATTGAATTAGTAAACAATGTGGATTTGTCCTGGTTCTAGGAGAGAAACATGTTTACTCAATTGCTGGTGATTCACTTCGAGATGATGTGTTGCTTGAGAGACCAGTGCAAGCATGGGACTAAGGAAAAGGGGCATTTTTAGCTGTTATTTTTTTTTTTCACTTTCCATGGTAAGCTAGCTGGTAAAATGATATTAAATATTTACAATATTCTGTTGTAACCATTAATATTTTTAATTTTGTCAATGTAACTGATGTTCATACTTCCAAACAAATTGAACAAATGAAATCATAGTCCCCCTTTTTATAGCTCTGTTGTTCTTATACATGCTGCCCAACGGCAATTGTTTTCAATGTTTTAAAGTGTTCTGTACTGTTTATTTACTTATTTCTAAAACCTGTTCAAGTATTGATAGTTCTTGATTTAGTCAATTAAATTAAGTATTTACTTATGTATTTATTTAGTCAGAATCTTGCAATTTTTTGACTTTTGGCCTCCTGAGCACCAAGCTTGGCTCCATTTAAGTATTTTATATTTTCTCTTCAGATGAGCAGAGATTTTGGTTTTTGGTATTCACTTAATCTCTCCCTTATCTCCATGTGGATATAACTCAAGGTAAAAATCCATAGTTGAATTAGGGTCTTCCTCTAGCCCAGGGTGACCTCGCATTCACTATGTAGTCTCAGGGTGGTCTTGATCCTCCTACTTGGGCTGGGATTAAAGGTATGCACCATCACACCCAGCTTTATGATGGTGTTTTTTCATTGCTTAGTTAGATGGTAATGGTTATCATCTTTTCTTCTCTTAAGTTCTTTTCTGGGGATTGGAGAGATGGCTCAGCAGTTAAAGATGCTTGCTTGAAAAGCCTGGTGGCTTGGTTTTAATTTCCCAGTACCCATGTAAAGCTGGATGCACAAAGTGGTGCATGTGTCTGGAGTTCCTTTGCAGTGGCAAAAGGCCCTCCCCCATTCTTGCTCTATTCTTCTCCCTCTGTCTCTGCTTGCCAGTAATAAAATATTTAATTTTTTTCTAAAGTTGGTCCTTGCTTCATTTTCTTTGGATTTAAAAAAATACTTTATTTTTATTCATTTCTTTGAGAAAGAGAGAGAGAGAGAGAGAGGAAGAAGAAGAGAGAGAAAGAAAGAGAGGGAGAAAGAGAAAGAATGAGCCTGGTAGGGCCTCCAGCCACTGCAAATGAACTCCAAATGCATGCGCCACCTTGTGCATCTGGCTTATGTGGGCCCTGGGGAATCAAACCTGGGTCCTTTGGCTTCAGAGGCAAGTCCCTTAACTGCTAAGCCATCCCTCCAGCCCCTATTTGGATTTTCTTTCAAGTAAAGCTCTTCTACTCCTTCCAATAACAAAATGTTTCTTGAGAACTTTTCTACAATTTAGACTTTCCATTTTTTCTTTTAAGTTTTTCAATGGAGGGTCTCACTCTAGCCCAGGCTGACCTGGAATTTGCTATGTAGTCTCAGAGTAGCCTGGAACTCCTAGTGATCCCCCTACCTCTGCCTCCTGAGTGCTGGAACTAAAGGCGTGCGCCACCACACCGGTCCTCCAAATATTTTTTAACTTAGTCCTTCATCTTCTTTTTTTAAAGATTGCTTTCTGGAAACCATGCCTTTTTCAATTCCATTTTGGACCAATGTTTTTGTGTCCACTTTCTACTTTGGAATTTCATGTGTGTCTTCTTATGTTTGAGTCAATTTCCCAGGACTTGGGGTTTTTCCTGGTTGGTTTAATCACAAATCTTAGTTAAAAAATTATTTAATACCTTCTTGATAAAAGGTAAAAGAAAAATATTTTGTTTTCCACAGTGGCTGGACTAGATTGCATTCCCACCAACAGTGTAGAAGGGTTCCTCTTTTTCCGCATCCTCGCCAGCATTTATAGTCATTTGTTTTCATGATGGTAGCCAACCTGACAGGAGTGAGATGGAATCTCAATGTAGTTTTAATCTGATTTTCCTGATGACTAGGGATGTAGAACATTTATATGTTTATATTTCATCTGTATTTTTCTTTGAGAACTCTCTATTTAGTTCCATAGCCCATTTTTAATTGGGTTGTTTGATTTTTTATTATTTAATTTTTTTAGTTCTTTGTATGGAATGCAATCTGATCCAGCCATTGTGGTAATCAGTGTGGAGGTTCCTGAGACAGCTAAAAATAGATTTATTATATGACCCAGCTATACCACTCCTAGGCCTATATCCTAAGGACTCGTCTCATGCTCAACCATGTTTATTGCCGCTCTATTCAGAATAGCTCAGAAATGGAACCAGCCTAGATGTCCCTCAACTGATGAGTGGATAATGAAGATGTAGCACATTTACACGATGGAGTTCTACTCAGTGGTAAAGAAAAATGAAGTTATGAAATTTTCTGGAAAATGGATGGATCTGGAAAGGATTATATTTAGTGAGGTAATCCAAGCCCAGAAAGCCAAAAGTCACATATTCTCCCTCATATGTGGATCCTAGCTACAAATGATTGGACTTCTATGTGAGTAGGAATAAAATTCAGTAGCAGAAGCCAGTAAGCTAGAAAGGGGATCTAAAGGGAATAGGAAGGGAGGGAGGGACTTAATAGGATGGCATTGTATATATGTAAGTAGAAGAACAGATTAATGGAGGTGAAATGGCCTAAGTGAGGTCAGGGGAAGAGACTGAGTAAAGGAAAAGTAGAGGGAGGACTAATCAAAATCTAAGAGGAACCGGGTGTGGTGGACACACCTTTAATCCCAGCACTCAGGAGGCAGAGGTAGGAGGATCACCATGAGTTCGAGGCCACCCTGAGAATACATAGTGAATTCCAGGTCATCCTGGGCTAGAGTGAGACCCTACCTCTAAAAACCAAAAATAAATAAATAAATAAATAAATAAATAAATAAATAAAATAAACTGAAGAGGATACAAATAAATCATATGGAAATCTACTTTTTCTGGACAATGGAACACTCAGAAGCAATAGATTGTTACTAGAATATTTTCAGTGCCAGCGATGGGATAACTTCCAGTGAGTTGTTGGCCAGGGAGGTCACAGATACCCCCAAAACATTATAGGCCATTGCCGAGGCCCTTGGTTTCCCACCAGGAATAGATGGTAAGACCCTATTGCTGAAGACTCCACATACTTGGGCTACAAGGTCACTGAGAAATCCTGCTGGAGCTGAGCTGAAAGCCTCATCCATGTGGACCATCTGACAGAAAGCTGGAAAAGCAATGCCTCATGCAGTTCAATGGGAGAAAACACCAATGAAGATATTCAAGAGTGGACACTGCAAGCTTTATATTTGGCCAGCCAGGCCAAATGAGCCAATGGGTGCAATAGTGGCATGTCTGTTATAAGGGAAACCAGTCGCCTTCTAAATGGACTGGAGGTCACTCCATGGGAGGGAATACATCCCTGACATTAAAAACCTACAACAATGGGTAGTCATGAACCCTAGGGGTATAACGTCTGCTGGTATCTGGCTAAATGTATATATTATGCTCATCAAACTTCCCAGTAAGCACTTCTCTTAATGTCCATATATTAATGCTACTCTCACTTTTGGTTAGAGAGGCTTCTCTTTTCAGATGGTGGTGACTTTGGGATAACTAAGAAGGCACCATGGTGCTGAGAAGAAGGGACAGAGGAGTGATCAGCACTGAAACATCTCTATCACACCTTCCAAGGCTCAGGGTCCATTGAGGAAGAGGTGGTGGAAAGAATGTAAGAGTCAAAGTAAGAGTAGAACTACTTACAATGTGCTCTTCCAGACACAAAATGGCCTGAATATCCATGACCTTGCACTACCTACACAAGACCATCCTAATAGGAGGAAAAGATGATGACATCAAAATGAAAAGAGATACTGACTGAGCGGGGGAAGGAATATGATGGAGAGTGGATTTTCAAAGGGGAATGAAGGGGGAAGTGAAGGAAGTACCATGGGATATTGTCTACAATTAAGGAATTAAGTTGTCAATAAATTTAAAAGAATAAAAATAAATAAAAGTTTAGAAACATTGAACATTATCATTCATTTCTTTCTGCTTCTTGACTGGGAGAGGAGTATGACCAGGCGCCTTGTACTCCTGCTCCCGTGCCTTCCACATCACAATGGGAGGAGATATGATGGAGAGTGGAGTTTCAAAGGGAAAGTGGGGGGCGGGGAGGGAAGTACCATGGGATATTGTCTACAATTAAGGGAGTTGTCAATAAAAAATAAAATCAAATAAAAAATAAAAACATAAAGTTAAAAAAGAAAAAATATTTTGGATCTTTCAACTTTTAAGTATGTATTTTTTCCTTTCAGTTGAGTTTTTTTTTTTTTTTTTTTTTTTTTTTTTTTTTTTTTTTGTCACTCTGTAGACTAGCCTGGCCTGTCTGGAGCTCAGTGTGTAGGACAGGTTAGCTTAAACTTACAGTGGTCCACCTGTTTTAGCCTTTCTAGGGCTGGGGTTACACGGGGCAGCCATCATGCCTAATCTGAGTATTGTTTCCTTGGGCTATCAAGCAGCAGATTACAACTATGTGAACGACAGGACTGACAGCACAGTCTCTGACTTGGTATTTATGTTACTGGGGAGAAGCCACTGGGAGTCCTCTCATGTCTTCTTGTCTTTTGCAAGTTGTTGGGATCTCCTTTGTAAACTTATTTTGAAGATATATAATAAGATGCATTAGGTCCTACTGTCCCCCTGAGTTTTACTGATAACTTGGTTGTTTTTCATTCCTTTTGAAAACTACCTTTTTATTTGAGAAATAATTTCCTACTGAACTATTTTCCTTATTATTTTTGGCATAGGTATTTATTGGATATGGGACATCTTGGAGCAATTCTCCAATTTTCTTACTTATTTTACTTTCTTCCTGGAAGATTTCCTTGACTAAATAACCCAAGCATTTATTGAATTCCTTATTTGACTGGGATTTTCAGTTTTCTGGGTATTTTGTGGGTGTGCATTTGCATGTTCATGTGTGTGAGTACACTCAAGAATGTGTGGAGGTCAGAGGGCAAAGTCTGTGTGTCTGTCCTGGGCATATGCTGTTCACCTGCGCTTTGTCAGCAGGCTCTCTGGCCCTGGGAAGATTTTCCTGTGTGGGTCCCCTCAGGTGGACTCAGACTACAACAGCTTCAGGCTTTTTATGGAAGTGCTGGGGTTAGAGCTTATATTTGCAGAGCAAGCACCCCATCCACCAGGCCAGCTCCCCAGCCACACTGCTTTTAGTTTTTGAGACAGAATCTCCATATGTATTTCAGACTAGCTTCAAACTCACTATCCCTTGGCCTCAGCCTCTCAAATATTGCAGGTCTGTACTGCCAAGCCTGCTAATTTTCAACTTTTCAGAATTATTTATTTATTTGCATGTGAGTGTGTGTATGTGCATGTGCATGTGCATATGATCTCTTGCAGCAATAAACACATGCCAGTCCATCTTAAATGGGTGGCTGGGGAATTGGATCCAGGACTGCAGACTTTGTAAGTAAGTGCCATTAATTGTTAAAAAATCATCCCATCCCCTAATTTTAAGTTTTTTTGGGGAAGGGGAGCGCTTTCAAGTCAGGATCTCATTCTATCCCTGGCTGACCTACAACTAACTCTGTAGCCCCAGGCTAGTCTTGAACTCAGTCATCGTCCTACCTCAGCCTCCCATAATTTTCAATTTTTGAGAATACTTTTTTTGATGATTATTCTCATTGTTTTAGACAGTTTTAATATCATTAAAGCACTAATCATATTATTCTGAGACTATTGATTTAGTTCTTTTTTTCAAAAGTAAGGTTTAGATTTTATTCTTAATATTTTTATTTCTTTATTTGAAAAAGAGAATGTGTGTGTGTGTGTGTGTGTGTGTGTGTGTGTGTGTGTGTGAGAGAGAGAGAGAGAGAGAGAGAGAAAGTATGGGTACATCAGGGCCTCCTGCTACTGCAAAAGAACTCCAGGCATGTGTAACACTTTGTATAGCTGGCTTTACTTGGTTACTGGGGAATCGATCTAAGTCTGTCAAGCCTTACCAGCAATTTCCTTTAACCTAGCAATCTGTCCAGCCCCCATTCTGAGCATAAAGAATGCCATTGGAACAGACGATTGACATGTGATTTCCACTTTAACATGGTCATGATATGTTTTGAATGTCTCTTTCCAAAACTCCTATTGGAATAGAATTGTCACTGTAATGATTGGGAGGGAACTGTAGGAGGTGATGGGGGCTTTACACTTAGAATGGATTGAGACCCTCATTGCAGGATGGGTTAGTTATCACAAGAGTGGGTTCTTAAAAAAGCAAGCTGGGCTTTCTGGTTTTCTTTGCTCCTCATCCCATGTATTGCAGTCAGGTTTGCATTGCTGGCAGAAATCACCCTAGCAAGAGCAACTTGTGGGAAAGAAGGGTTTATTTTGGCTTACAGAATCAAGGGGAAGCTCCACGATGGCAGGGGAAAACAATGGCATGAACATAGGGTGGACATCACCCCCTGGCCAAGGCGGACAATAGCAACAGGAGAGGGTGCCAAACACTGGCAAGAGGAAACTGGCTATAATACCCATAAACCCATCCCCAACAATACACTCCCTCCAGGAGGTGTTAATTCCCAAATCTCCGTCAGCTGGAAACCTAACATTCAGAACACCTAAGTTCATGGGAGACCCCCGAATCAAATCACCATACCACAGTAAGCATGGCCTCACCGGGACTTTCTAAACTTCACTCCCAATAAGGACTGTTTCATTTCTTGTTATAAATGTTAATGAAAATTAACACATATTAGTGGATTTCTGTACTTGTGACATTTAAAAAAAATTATTAAATTTATTGAGGGAAGTACAGAATCAAGGGAAGGGAAATGAATACACCCACATAGTCTGAGAGCCCACATGGTGGGCCTGGAAGATGTATAAAAGAGAGTTCAGAAAGCAAAGAAATTACAAAGAGCTCCTGCCATGTAGAGGGCAGGAGTGGGAAGTAGAGGTCAGGGGGTTCTCCCCTAGTCTCAGCTCAGCTTGGCTGAGACAAAGGGGAAACTCACTAGAACCTGGAGGTTCATGAGTGAATGGGCTGCTAAGAGCCTGTGATATTTCTGTACACACAAGGTGCCCTGATCAATCCCCCTATCACGGTCTCACTCCCTGCTGCCTCGTCATCTTCCCCAGTCCTTTCACCCTTCCCCGTAGTCCTGTACTGCTTCCAGGTCATTGCTTGGCTGTTGTTTTCTGAACTCTAGATTCCAGATCTGGGAGAAAGCATGTTTATGGGCCTACTATGTCTGGCTTGTTGTGCTTCACATCATCTCTAGTGTATCGGCTTTTCCTACAAATGACATGACTTCAATCTCCTTCATGGTAGAATAATACTCCACTGTGTGTACCTATCATCTTTGCTTATTGGTTCCTCTGCCTATGGGTGCCTAGCCTGACTCCATAACTTGGTTACCGTGAATATTGTGATCCGCATGGATATGAAGGTGCCTCTGCTGTGTGCTAACTTCATACCCAGGAGTGCTATATTTGGATCATGTAGTAGTTCAACTTTGAGTCTTTAATTTACTGCTAATGGTGTATAAAGGTATTTTTAAACATTTTTATTGACAACTTTCATAATTATAAACAATAAACCATGGTAATTCCTTCCCCTCCCTACTTTTTCCTTCACAAATCCACTCTCCATAATTTTCCCTCCCCATCTCAATTAGTCTCTCTTTTATTTTGATCTCATCATCTTTTCTTCCTATTATGAGGGTCCTGTGTAGGTAGTACCAGGCATTGTGAGGTCTACTTTTTTTCTTCAAAAACAATCTAAAGTCATACGTACCCCAGGCTCACCTCAAACTTGCTATGTAGGGGAGATGATCTTGAACTCCAGATAATCCTGCCCCTTACCCCAAGTGCTGGGATTATAGACATGTGCCACCATGCCTGGAACAATGTGGTTTTGATTTGCATTTATGGAAATACTTCTTATTCATGGTCATTCCCCCAATGCTTACTTCAACCATCTCGAATGATTGCCAAAACACTTATTTTCTTTAGGGCAGTGAGACATTTTAGCATATTAGACTTACTACCATTTGTATTTGATCATTATAAGAAATGAGAAAACTAAAACTTGTAAAAATATTTCATTTATTTATTTGCAAGCAATTAGGGAGGGGAGTAAAGCAGGAAGGAGGGAGGGAGAGAAAGAGAGAAAGAAAAGAGAGAGAAAGAATGGGCATGCCAGGGCCTCTAGCCACTGCAAACAAACTCCAGATTCATGCACTACTTTGTGTATCTGTCTTTACATGGGCACTGGGGAATTGAATCCAGGCCAGAAGGCTTACAAGCAAGTGCCTTTAACCACTGAGCCATTTCACGAGCCCTAAAACTTAAAAAAAAAAAAAAAATTATATTATTTATTTGAGAGAAAGAGAATGGGTACACCAGGGCCTGCTGCCACTGTGAACCAACTCTACATGTGCCACTTTGTGCACTGGTACTGAGGGCTGAACCTGGGCTGGCGGGTTTTGCAAGCAAGCTCCTTACCCCACTGAGCTATCTCCCCAACCCCAAGCTAAAAGGTTTTTTTTTTTTTTTTTTTGAGATAGGTCTCACTCTAGCCAGGCTGACCTGGAATTCACTGTGTAGTCTCAGGGGGACCTTGAACTCACGCTGATCCTTTTACCTCTGCCTCACAAGTTCTGGGAATAAACACGTGAGCCACCACTCCTGGTGCAAACTAAAATTTTTAAAGAGCCTGTCCTAGCACATGGTCTTGAAGCTCAAATCTCCTACCTCAGCCTTCCCAGGAGCTGGTATTATAAGTCTGTGTTTCTCAGCTTCCCATTGATACTTTTAAAAATTATAGTTGCTTTAGACTTCTGTGACTTTGGCTTTTAGATCTTAGCTATAGTGATTTTTTAGAATTTCTATATATCTCATGCTTCTCCTCTCACTGGGCAGAACTTCATGAGAAGTTGCCTCTTCCAACTTGATAAAAATAACAATGGTAAGATTTATATACATGACATGCTTATGCTATAATGAAGAATTTTTCATGTTATCACATATAATTATGACTATTTCTTCTAGATTAGTTTTGGCTTCCAAAACAAAATCTTTTCTCAGGCTAACCTATAATAAGTGATAGCTTGAAAGAGATTGAGATTCAACGCACATAAAACAAAACAGCAAAGAGAAAGGGAGAGAAAAAGGGATCTTTCAGTATTAAGAGATGTGAGTATGTGTTATTGTCTATAAAAGTTTTGTTAAGAAAAGTTTGAAAGATAAATCATATTATTTAATTCCATAATAGCTTTGGAAAGGGATAGAAGGTAATCACTTATATAAAGTTTATGACTTTCTCAAAATACGGCTTTATGTTTAATGGTTAGCAGAATTTAACACCTGAATTTTAAAATGGAGATGAAAACAGAAGACAATGCATGACAGTCAAAATAAACAACCACAGGGCTGCAGGAATGGCTTAGCAGTTAAGGCCCTTGCAGACAAAGCCAAAGGACCCAGATTTGATTCTCCAGTACCCATTTAAAGCCAGATGTGCAAGGTGAACCATATGTCTGGAGTTTGTTTGCAATGGCTAGAGGCCCTGGTGTGCACATTCTCTCTCTCTCTCTCAAATAAATAATTTTTTTAACTGTGAAGATGGCCCAGATAAATAGCTTTGGATTTCCACTGATGAAAATACCTTTTGAGATGTGCAAAGATATTTTTAATGCATTCATTTAAGCAATAGGAATTTGTTTTTGATGTTATCAGCATGGTGGGCAGGTTGTTTCTTGAATGTTTGTCTCAAAAATGTTTGGCTTAGCTTGGTATTTTTCTCATTAAAGGATAAAGAATTATGAAACATTTTCACAAGTTTTTCAAGCATTATGAATATATTTTGCTATGTCTCTTCAAATCTGTGTGCATATACAATGTCAGTAGAATGAAAAGAAGGTCAGGTTGACCTAGACACGTGTGTGCTGTGTCTCTTGCCACATGCTGCCCTCTGTTACCTTAGGAATCTGTCAGCAAGTGGCTCATTGCCACAGCTGAGCCGATGCCAGTGCCATGCTCTTGACTCTCCAAAACTAGGCACCAAATAAGTCTCTTTTATTAATAAATTGGTGAGCCTCATATCTTTTATTATAGGGATAAAACACACTAATATACACACATGAAATTTAGACCTGGAAAAGACCTCAGAAACAGCCTTTTGCCCCCAAATTACCTTTTGATCATAAAATGCCTAGGCAAATAAACACAGCACTCTTACACTTCCTGAGCTTCAGGGTTAAGGAGGGAGTGTGCCATGAGCATCCTGCTCAACTTTCACCCCAACCAGGGCGCGTAAAAACTAGAGTAAAAGTAATAACAGATGTAAGACACATTTTTCAAGATGAACCCACTAACAACTGTGCTTGTTATCTGTGTAACACACAGTCATTAAAACCAACCGAAAAGGAAAAACAAAGTACCCAACCAGCCAACATTTCAGAATCGTCTTAAACCATCTTTTTCTATCCATTTATTACTGATGTTAGCTTTAAGCCTTGTGGTGGGTTATTAGTGACAATCTTCATGAAGTCCATGGTCAGGGGAGAGGCTTTCCAGGCACTGGCCATTACTTTTGAACGAAAGTATGAAACCTGCACACAAGCTATGAAACGCCCAGAATTTAAATCCAGCACAACTTTATTGGGCTTTTCTTTTAGCATAAGAAAATAAAGCATGTCTCATAATATAAAATGTATACTTGAAACATTATTGGTTCTACCCAAATAGAAGATGTTATGCAGACTAAATTGTTTCAGATCTATAACTATTTATTGTAATATCTGATTCAATCATGCTTTTGGAGGAATGGACAATATTTTTAAAACTTTTTATCAACAACTTCCATAAATATAAATATAAATACAAATATAAATATAAATATACCATGATCATCATCCCTTTCTAAAACTTCCCTTTTCCCCCTACCAAATCCCTCCGCCACTGAGTACTTCTTTCCAACTAGTTTTTCTTCTGTTTTTTTTTTTTTTTTTTTTTTTTTTTGCTGTTTGTTTGTTTGCTTGCTTGTTTTTTTTCGAGGTAGGGTCTCACTCTAATCTACGCTGCCCTGGAATTCATTATATATCTCAGACTGGCCTTAGACTCACAGCATCTCAAGTGCTGGAATTAAAGGCGTGTGCCCCCCCTTCTATTTTGATGTCATCTTTTTTCCCCCTCCTATTATGCAGGTTTGGTGTGGGTAGCATCAAACATTGGCAGGCCATGAATATCAAGGCAACTTGGAGGCTGGAAGACAGTATTGTAAGCACTCCCCTCTTTCCATTGGCTCTTATATTCTTTCTGCCACCTCTTGTACAATGCTCACTGAACCTTGGAGGGTGTGGTAGAGATGTCTTATTCAGTGCTAACTACTCTACTGTCACTTCTTCTCAGCACTTTGGTCAGTTGAGTCATCCCAGTGAATCTACCACCAACTGAAAAAAGAAGCTTCTCTAACCAAAAGTGAGAATAGCATTAATATATGGGCATAAATTTACTTGTGTAGAGGGCAGTTTTGGTGTGTGCAATCCATTTAGCCAGGTAACGGTAGCAGTTTCCCCCTTAGGGCTTATGACCCCCTCAGACATAAGCTTTTGACTGGAGTTTTCAGTATCACACGAATTCTGTCCCTTGGGGCAGGCCTCAAATCCAGTCAGAGAGCAATTGTTTTTCCCCAAAGCATACATGCCACAAATGGGCCTGGATGGCCAGACATAAAGCTTTCAGGGTCCGTTGCTGGTTAAGATCACTGACCACTTTTATCCTTCTAAAGGTTGCATAGCTCTTTCCAGCATCTTGACAGATAGTTAATAGGGAGGAGGCGTTCAGCTCATCTCCAGCTTGATTTCTCAGTGACTTGTAGCCGTGTATGTGAAGTCTTAAGCAATAGGGTCTTACCACTAGTTCTGTGATATTCTAGGGGCATCAAGTACCTGTCTGGCCAACAACTTGCTGGAAGATACCCTAGCCCTGGCACTGAAATTTTCCCATTAACAATCAATGGTTAACGCTATCCAATTTCATAGGATACTTTTGACCAAACTCTCTTTTGAATGGGTAAGTTTTTAAACACTGTAAGAATAATATAATACTGGGTTTGTACTCAAAAAAGATTTATATACTGTTGTTGGGAAGATAAGCCAGTGTGAAAGTATATAAACAATGGCAGAGAGAAGCTCAGAAGGCAGTGGCTTGTGGAGGATGAAGCCAGGATTAAAAATTTCTTGCAGAGCCAGGCGTGGTGGCGCACGCCTTCAATCCCAGCACTCAGGAGGCAGAGGTAGGAGGATCACCATGAGTTCAAACCACTCTGTGACTACATAGTGAATTCCTGGTCAGCCTGAGCTACAGTGAAGCCCTAACTCAAGAAAACAAAACAAAACAAAATGTTATTTGGCTTAGTTAACTGAAGAGATCAAGGTGTCACAGATGGGAACAATAGGGAAAACAAAAGTTGAGAGAAGGGCTGGAGAGATGGCTCAGCGGTTAAGGCACTTGCTTGCAAAGCTTAAGGACCAGGGTTTGATTCCCATTGTCCATGTAAAGCCAGATGCACAAGGTGGCACATGAGTCTAGAGTTTGTTTGCAGTATCTAGAGGCCATTCTCTTTCTATCTGCCCCTCTCTCTCATAAATAACTAAATAAAATATTTTTAAGCACAAGTTGAGAGAAGATATTGGAAATGATGTGTCTAGAAAACACATGTGGGAGAAAGTGACTGAAGAATGTTGCTGATGGTCCTTGACTTGATTTTTAAACTTAAGATTTTTTTCTTTTAAGTACACAATGGTATTAAAACAATATGTATTCAATAGCAACCACTTTAAATTTCTGAATTTCGATTTTTTTTCCCCCCAGGCTGGTAATAAGTGGTATGATGTGGTCTGGTAATATGGGCAGCAACAGAGATCTGCAGTTCTCAGCCAGTGTGGGTCATGAAGGTTTGAAACCACTATGTCTCAGTGAACCGTGTTGTGAGCATATGGCACTCAGTCTATTAGCGGGTAAATGCATTGTTAACTCATGATAATTTCAATTTCTCTTCATAGGTCAGGGAGCACCTATATGGTGAATCCTTAGATCTAGGGAGGAAGATGTGAGCAGCTCCCAAGAGATAAGTAGACATCAAATATGAAGATATGTCTGTGATGCAATTACAAAACTGATGTCTTGGGCCAAGTGTATGGGAGTGAAATTGGCACTCTGGGCACATTTAGACAAATGAGGTACACAGATAATGCATGTTTGTCTCCGGGGTTAGTCTGTTTTCTTTAGCTGTACACAGTACCATAAACTGGCTACTTTATAAAGAAAAGAAGAGATTTTGTCATGATTCTGAAGCCAGGAAAGTCTCATATCAAGATTCTGTCACTTGATGTATGCAGGGTAGAAATCCAAAAGAGTGCAGAAAGCAGAGAAAGGATGATAACTAAACCTTTAGGAGGTAGAAGAGCCTTGCTGGAAGAAGTGTATCATTGAGTGTGGACCGTGAGGTTTTAGAGCCCAGCCTCACTCCCTGCTCTCTCTGTCCCTCTCTCTCTCTCTCTCTCTGATCTCTCTCCTTCCTATGGACTCAATGTGACAAGCCACCTCCTGCCACCATGCCTTCCCTGCCTGGATGGAATATATACTCTCAAACTTATAAGCCAGTGTTAACTCTCTCTCTCTTTTTTCTTTTTTTTTTTGGGGCAGGCTCTCAATCTAGCCCAGGATGACCTGGAAATCATTCTATAGCCCAGGCTAGCCTCAAACCCATAGTAATCCTATCTCAAAATTATGGGATTAAAGGTGTGCACCACCGTGTCCAACAAGAATTAACCCTTTTCTTTCTTAATGTGCAGGCATTTTGTGATAGCAATGAATAAAATGATCAATATAAGGACCCTCATGCAGCCTTCACTCCTATTGAAATGGGAGTGCTAGCTGATTCCAACACAGTTTATCTCCCTTAGTTATATGTTACTATACATAGGAAATGCATTTTATCTGCTTAGGGCATAGCATGCCCTATATGTTCCCTGACTGTAGGTGATGAAGGTTGAGCCCTTTAGTAGATTTCCTTGAAGTTGAGTCATCCCAGTGAATCTACCACCAACTGAAAAAGAAGCTTCTCTAACCAAAAGTGAGAATAGCATTAATATATGGGCATAAATTTACTTGTGTAGAGGGCAGTTTTGGTGTGTGCAATCCATTTAGCCAGGTAACGGTAGCAGTTTCCCCCTTAGGGCTTATGACCCCCTCAGACATAAGCTTTTGACTGGAGTTTTCAGTATCACACGAATTCTGTCCCTTGGGGCAGGCCTCAAATCCAGTCAGAGAGCAATTGTTTTTCCCCAAAGCATACATGCCACAATTGGGCCTGGATGGCCAGACATAAAGCTTTCAGGGTCCGTTGCTGGTTAAGATCACTGACCACTTTTATCCTTCTAAAGGTTGCATAGCTCTTTCCAGCATCTTGACAGATAGTTAATAGGGAGGAGGCGTTCAGCTCATCTCCAGCTTGATTTCTCAGTGACTTGTAGCCATGTATGTGAAGTCTTAAGCAATAGGGTCTTACCACTAGTTCTGTGATATTCTAGGGGCATCAAGTACCTGTCTGGCCAACAACTTGCTGGAAGATACCCTAGCCCTGGCACTGAAATTTTTCCATTAACAATCAATGGTTAACACTATCCAATTTCATAGGATACTTTTGACCAAACTCTCTTTTGAATGGGTAAGTTTTTAAACACTGTAAGAATAATATAATACTGGGTTTGTACTCAAAAAGATTTATATACTGTTGTTGGGAAGATAAGCCAGTGTGAAAGTATATAAACAATGGCAGAGAGAAGCTCAGAGAAGGCAGTGGCTTGTGGAGGATGAAGCCAGGATTAAAAATTTCTTGCAGAGCCAGGCGTGGTGGCGCACGCCTTCAATCCCAGCACTCAGGAGGCAGAGGTAGGAGGATCACCATGAGTTCAAACCACTCTGTGACTACATAGTGAATTCCTGCTCAGCCTGAGCTACAGTGAAGCCCTAACTCAAGAAAACAAAACAAAACAAAATGTTATTTGGCTTAGTTAACTGAAGAGATCAAGGTGTCACAGATGGGAACAATAGGGAAAACAAAAGTTGAGAGAAGGGCTGGAGAGATGGCTCAGCGGTTAAGGCACTTGCTTGCAAAGCTTAAGGACCAGGGTTTGATTCCCATTGTCCATGTAAAGCCAGATGCACAAGGTGGCACATGAGTCTAGAGTTTGTTTGCAGTATCTAGAGGCCATTCTCTTTCTATCTGCTCCTCTCTCTCATAAATAACTAAATAAAATATTTTTAAGCACAAGTTGAGAGAAGATATTGGAAATGATGTGTCTAGAAAACACATGTGGGAGAAAGTGACTGAAGAATGTTGCTGATGGTCCTTGACTTGATTTTTAAACTTAAGATTTTTTTCTTTTAAGTACACAATGGTATTAAAGCAATATGTATTCAATAGCAACCACTTTAAATTTCTGAATTTCGATTTTTTTTCCCCCCAGGCTGGTAATAAGTGGTATGATGTGGTCTGGTAATATGGGCAGCAACAGAGATCTGCAGTTCTCAGCCAGTGTGGGTCATGAAGGTTTGAAACCACTATGTCTCAGTGAACTGTGTTGTGAGCATATGGCACTCAGTCTATTAGCGGGTAAATGCATTGTTAACTCATGATAATTTCAATTTCTCTTCATAGGTCAGGGAGCACCTATATGGTGAATCCTTAGATCTAGGGAGGAAGATGTGAGCAGCTCCCAAGAGATAAGTAGACATCAAATATGAAGATATGTCTGTGATGCAATTACAAAACTGATGTTTTGGGCCAAGTGTATGGGAGTGAAATTGGCACTCTGGGCACATTTAGACAAATGAGGTACACAGATAATGCATGTTTGTCTCCAGGGTTAGTCTGTTTTCTTTAGCTGTACACAGTACCATAAACTGGCTACTTTATAAAGAAAAGAAGAGATTTTGTCATGATTCTGAAGCCAGGAAAGTCTCATATCAAGATTCTGTCACTTGATGTATGCAGGGTAGAAATCCAAAAGAGTGCAGAAAGCAGAGAAAGGATGATAACTAAACCTTTAGGAGGTAGAAGAGCCTTGCTGGAAGAAGTGTATCATTGAGTGTGGACCGTGAGGTTTTAGAGCCCAGCCTCACTCCCTGCTCTCTCTGTCCCTCTCTCTCTCTCTCTCTGATCTCTCTCCTTCCTATGGACTCAATGTGACAAGCCACCTCCTGCCACCATGCCTTCCCTGCCTGGATGGAATATATACTCTCAAACTTATAAGCCAGTGTTAACTCTCTCTCTCTCTTTTTTTCCTTTTTTTGGGGGCAGGCTCTCAATCTAGCCCAGGATGACCTGGAAATCATTCTATAGCCCAGGCTAGCCTCAAACCCATAGTAATCCTATCTCAAAATTATGGGATTAAAGGTGTGCACCACCGTGTCCAACAAGAATTAACCCTTTTCTTTCTTAATGTGCAGGCATTTTGTGATAGCAATGAATAAAATGATCAATATAAGGACCCTCATGCAGCCTTCACTCCTATTGAAATGGGAGTGCTAGCTGATTCCAACACAGTTTATCTCCCTTAGTTATATGTTACTATACATAGGAAATGCATTTTATCTGCTTAGGGCATAGCATGCCCTATATGTTCCCTGACTGTAGGTGATGAAGGTTGAGCCCTTTAGTAGATTTCCTTGAAGCTACCTTCCCAGAGTTTATAGAAATTAATTCACACAATTTTTCCATATGAAGGAGAAGCCATGAACTGGTTCTGTATTTTTTTGTTTGCTTGTTTTACTCTAAGTTTCCATTATTAGGTACCATTTAGGAGTTTGGCTAAAATGTTGATTTTAAGTCCCCTCTACAAGCATCTATCACATGGGGTCTAACATAGTTTGTGAGACTAGAGAACATTTGTCCTGAGAAAATGAAGAAGGAATCTTCTGGAAACAAAGGGAGAAAATAATCATTTCAAGAGCAGAAGGTCAGTACAGTATTAAAGGTTTAGAAGGTGAGTGAAATAATGGGAGAAGATTATGACCAAAATACAGTGTGTCTGTGTGAAAATTGTCATTAAAAAAAAAAAGTTCAGAGAAGGCAAGTAAGAAAAGGCCTGAGAAGTATTCATTTTCTTTGGTTAACACGTCTATTGTTGGGGACCTTGAAAAGAAAAGCTCCCACGGGGAGGTGGGGAAGCTAGGCTGTAGGAGGTGGAAGAAATAGGGAGAGGTTACAGAAATGAAGAACACAGTGAAAGGGAATGAACACCATAAATTGTCACACACTAGAAAATTTTGACGTGAAGAGAGTTGGAGATTTATTTCAAATGGGAAAAGCCAAAGACATTTAAATGCTGCAGATTAAAGTCATTCAGAGTTCAGGGAGAGAAGTGAACTGCAGGGACCTAGATCTCCAGAGAGGTAATGGCTTGCCTTGGACAGGACAAAGGGCCTCTGCTTGATGATCAAGTGGAAGTAATGAGTGTAGATCCTGGAAAAAGTAGAAAGTCTGGTATTGGAAACTGAAGAGTTTATCCACAGATGTCTTTCTTTTTTCTGTGGTTACTAGCAAGATCTTAGATTAGAAAGCTTTTTGAGGAATGAGAAAAGTAAATGAACTTGGAAAGTGTAAGGCCTTAAATATCCTATTACATCTGGATTTGACGTGATGGGATGTCATGGACTCAGAGCAAACTTGTAATGCCTACATCTGAGCTGACACGATGAAAAGACTTGCATGGGGGCTCACTGTGCACAAGCACCTGTGCTTAGTGCCGGGTGTAGACACCCAACCGGATCCTCCCTCCACTGCACTTAGCTGGAATTTTATGGCATTTCTGCTCCTAAAACCATTCTCTGAACAGAGCCAAAGTTGGTCTTTTAAAGGTGCAAACTATGTCACTGTCCTTCTTAGGCACTCACATGGCATCCAGGTGTTGGGATAGAAATCCTTCACATTTGGCCCTGGGCGGTCCTTAACCTCACATTTTCCCTGCAATGTGTGGCATGTTGTTTTGGAGCTATTTAAAAATATGTTTTTATTTCACCTGGGGTTTCTAGTAGTTTTATAGGAATTAAAAAGAAAGTGTTTATAAATTTAAAAGGGGGTTATTTCAGATGATTGATAACTAGGTAACCATTTCAAAGTAATATCTAGATTTTTTTTTTTTAAAGAAAATATACTCATAGGACGAAGACACTAAATCAAACCAAAGTCCTCCACCCCTGACTCTAGAACTCTCACTGCAGCTTCAGAAAGAAGAAAGCTAGCCAGAGGGTCATAGTCCCCCATCCTCTGCAGAGAGAGAAGACACCAGCAAGAATGAGGTAATGAGAGTGAGGGGAAATGCCCTCCCCATTCCCTGCCCTCTACCCACCTCTGTCCTCCAGCTCTGGTTGATTTTATTCCTTTCTCAACCTGTGTGCGTGCATACTGGGCAGGATATCAAGATAAATTTTCTGTTATTTGTCATAGTGGTGCTTTTTGTACCACTACATTTAGTCTTTATCCATATTTAAAAGAACCCATAAATTTAGGGTAGTTTTACTGAACCATTAACATTTTCTGTGGGGATAAAACATGGTTCATGAGGTTTTAGCATGGAAAGATTTTTCTCCATTTCTTTCTTAAAGTACTAAGTCAAAAGAATTTATCTATGACCAAAACTAAATGAAAAAGGAGGTGGCTCTTTTTTATTCTTTTAGTTATAAATGAATAACTAAAACAAAGTAATACTACTTAAATATTTTGAAAGTGGGTCACTAGAAGATATTTGTTAATTTCTTCTAATCTATACAAATTGAGAACTTTGTCTATCTTGAAAGTTTGGCAGAGTCAATAGTTTTCCAATTTATGTGTCTTCAAGAGATTTACAGTTATGAGGATATTCCAGTAGCAAAAACACCTTAAATAATGCATTTGAAACACTTTGTGTATGTTTTCCGGATTTATGAGTAACATTAATTTTCATGAATTTTTAAAAACTCTCTCACCAGGGATCTGGAAGCTGGCTCAGTGGTTAAACATACTTGCTTGTGAAGCCTGCTGGCCTGAGTTGGACTCCCTAATCCACATAAAGCCAGATGCAAAGTGGCACATACATCTGGAGTTAGTTTTCAGTGACAAGAGTTTCTGGCATGCCCATTCTCTCTCTTTGTTAGAAAGCAATAACTTTTTTTCCAAGGTAAGATCTCACTCTAGCCCAGGCTGACCTATAATTCACTATGTAGTCTTAGGCTGGCCTTGAACTCACAGTGATATTCCTACTTCTGTCTCTTGGGTGCTGGGATTAAAGGCGTGCACAATAAAATATTTTTGGAAAAACTCTCACCAGCACACCCTTAAAGTTTCCCAATTTTGTGGTAATCAATTTTAATGCACCCTTAGTTTCTGGTAGCAGGGATTAAATTTTGAGTCTTGTACAAGCTAGGACTATGTTCTACTACTGAACTTTACTTCCAGCTCTCTTTTTACTTTTTATTTTGCTCAGATTGCCTTGATTTAACTCGGTAACACAAACAGCTTTTGCTCCTCCTGTCTCAGCCTCCCCAGTAGGAAGGATTACAAGCTTGTACCAGTCATAGGCAGTAATCTCACATCCAAACAGTCAATAGCATTTCTTTCCAAGTATATGTTTAGTTCTAACCAATCATTTTCTGTCTGTCTTGGTAGTTTCCATGGCCTTTACTGACTCAGTAGACTACAACAGCAAAATGTTCTTGTCTTGCTGATTTAAAGAATTTGATATTTGCTTTTGGGGAAATATAAATTAATAGGAAGAAGTAGGGAAGATGGCTTAAACAAATATTGAGAACAAATATGATCTGTAAGATGTTATAGGGATACTAGTTTAGTGAATCCTTTCATCTTCAGCAGACTCAGTGGTGGTTTGAGTAGAAATAGTCCATATACTCATGTGCTTGAATACTTAATCCTCACCTGGTGGTCCTATTCAGGAAGGTTGTGGAATCTTTAGGAGGTCAAACCTTGATAGAGGAAGTGTGTCACTGGGGGCAGCCCCTAACGCTACATTACCTGGCTCCACTTTCTGTTGTCTCTCTCTACTTCCTCTCTGCTGATAGGAAGATTCAACACCAGTTTCCTGACTTCCATGATGAACTCTCCTCTCCAGTGGCAAGCCTAAATAAACTCTTGCCTTCCCTAAACTCCTGGTACGGTATTGTGTTCCAGCAACAAGAAAGTCACTGATAAGTTCTTCCGAGTTTATCTAGAACATATGGACATCTTTATGTCCTCATCTATGTAGAATCCCATACTTTCGAATAGAGATTCTGAAAGTAGGATCTAGGGACTAGCAGCAGTAGCATCACCTGGGAACTTGTTAGAAATGCAAATCAGGGCTCTCCAGAAAGGCAGAATAGAATCAATAGAAACATTTTCTCACTTTCTCTCTCTTTCCTCTCTTTCTCTCCCCACCCCCTCTATTTCTAGCTGGCAACATGTGGAGATGATTGTAAAGCTTTAGCAATCCCTCAATCTGCCCTCCTTACACTGAAGACCAGTTGTACACTTTAGTCTGAATCTGATGATCTGAGAATCAGGGACATCAATGCCAAAGATACAGACCAGTGTCTGAAGGAAGAAGATGAATGGGTCTGCTCCAGATCCGGTAGTGAGGTAGGACACAAGGGACCTTTTATTTTTCTTCTGCCTTTTTCTCTGGTGCTGGATGACACCCAGAGCTATAAGAGATGGCTGTCTCCCTTACTGAGGCTGTGAGTTCAAATGCAATCTCATTGAGATAGTGTCTTACAGATGTCTATCTAGAAACAAAGTTTAATTTGGGCTGCCCCATGGTCACTCATGTTGATATAAAATGAACCATTTTACTTACTTAATCAAATACCCAGGGATGAGGACCAGTAACTTTTATTTTACCAGAGTTTCCAGGGGCTTTGAGAGCCAGCACCAAGCTGCACACAGCTCAGGCACAGTGACTATGGAAATGATCCTGCTTCATGCAGAACAGGATGTGCATTTACTACACACGCTCCCATTTGTGTGTTTGTTCTGTAAGCTGGCCTTCCTCCAGGTAGCATAGCATGTGACACATACATGTATAGCTCCATAGATGGGAGAGAAACAAATAATTCTGTATCATCTCCATGGTATCTATTACTTGTTAGTACTTTTTAATATTACATGAGGCTGGAATTCTAGGTCAAACTGGCTTAAGTAAAAATGTATTAATGTAATTCAGTCAATAACTGGAGTTTTCATTTATTTTGTTTTTGTTTTTTGAGATAGGGTCTTGCTATGTAACCCAGGCTGGTCTTGAACTTTCTCTGTAGTCTAGGCTTACCTCAAACTCACAGTCCTCCTGTTGCAGCCTCCCCTCCCCACCAAGTACTAAGGTTATAGGTGTTTGTCACTGCCCCCATATATTAACTGGTAATGTAAGGATTAGTCATAGTAACAGGTAGCATCTAACAAGTACCATGCCAGGTATTGTCCTGATTGTTTTACTTATAGAATCTCTAATGATGGCAGGATAATTATGTCCATTTTGGATATATAGAAAACAGGTACTTTAAATTAGCTTGACAGAACTAGGATTCAAATTCACACAATGAAGAGGATTTCCTAGTGGCTTACTCAGAGATCATGTTATCCCCAAACCTTCCTGCTCCTGAAAGCTGATGAGAACTTATGTGTTTGTGACAACAGTGCCAAAGGCTACCCTTGGAAACAATCGTGATGGCCAGGGAGATGTGATGTATTGATTGGTTTAGAATAATCAGAGCTGAGCTCCAGAGCTGAATGTGGGAGAAGGAAATCACAGGGCCCTGGGGGTGTGTGTGTGTGTTTAAATAAAGTTACTAAATTTTTTACAAAGATTAATTGCCAAAACCCTCCTTTGATCCATTTTGAATTGATTTTTTGTATAGGCTGAGAGACTGGGGTCCAGTTTTACAGAACCATTCTTTGAAGAGATTGCCTTTGTAGAAACACAAATATTGCATGCTTTCGTTTATATGTAGAATCTCAACTTTAAAAAATTAGAGCTGTGATGGTAGATCATGCCTGTAATCCCAGCAATTGGGATGTGGAGGCAGCAGGATAACCCCGAGTTCAAGGACTACATAATGATTTCCAGGCCATTCTGAGTACAGAGTGAGACCGTTTCAAAACAACAACAACAAAAAAAAAAAAAAAAAAAAAAAAACAAGTGTGTGTGTGTGTGTGTGTGTGTGTATCATAAGAATAGAAGTGAGGTTATCTTAGAGGAGAAAAGAGATCAGCAGGAGAGTAATAATGGGTAAATATGACTAAATTACATGTCATACCTGTATAAAGATGTCAGAGTAAAACCCATCATTTTGTAGAATGCATACATGCACTAGTCCAGTCCTTCACACAGCACTTACACACACACCCCAGGGGTCTAAATTTCATAAAACTAGCTTTGGCAAAGAAGTATTTACAGCACTAGGGAGATGGCTTCATGTTTACAGGTGCATGCTTGCAAAGCCTATGAGGCCAGGTTCAATTCCCCAGCATCCATGCAGCTAGATGCAAAGTGGCACACGTGTATGGCATTTGTTTGCAGTGACAAGAGACTCTAACAGGTCCTCCTCCTGTGTAAATAAACTACTAAATTTTTTTAAAAGAAGCATTTACTAGCTCACTTTCATAAGCCACAAGAACAGGAGAGTCACATAAGGGTCTCAGAACAAGTGACAGGACTCCTGATCTTCACATTTCTGTTGGGATTTACGTTTTCCTTCCTGACAGATCATCTTTAACACCAAGCAATTGTACTCTCTGCATCTAAGTTTAAAGATCTAGAGAACAGCTTAAGTCATCCCAGCTTGAGTGCTAAGTCCAGTCCTGAGTATCACAGCCTGGTCATGGAGGAATAAAGTTGCCTTGGGCTGGAGAGATGATTTAGTGGTTAAGGTGTTTGCCTGCAAAGACAAAGGACCCAGGTTCAATTCCCCAGTGCCCACATAAGCCAGATAAGGGGGGCAAAGTGACTGGAATGCCCATTCTCTCTCTCTCTCAAATAAATAAATAAATAAATAAATAAGGGTTTTTTGTTTGTTTTTTAAGAATAAAGGTATCTTACTCTGAATTCCACCTGAACA
The DNA here is from genome assembly GCA_036365145.1 of Orientallactaga sibirica. Taxonomy (NCBI): domain Eukaryota; kingdom Metazoa; phylum Chordata; class Mammalia; order Rodentia; family Dipodidae; genus Orientallactaga; species Orientallactaga sibirica. Next base: position 5,765,608 of record JAEOAD010000240.1, read on the forward strand.
ATCTCTCGGCCCTTTCTCCTCTCAAGGGAAGCCCATTTTGTTCAGGCATCTACTTTCCTCTGCTCAACCCTGCCCTTGCAGAGTGGCAGCTCTAAGCTCCAGACCCACATCGCAAATTATAATTAACTGAAGCTAATCCATTGCAGATACTGTATGGACATGCACTCCAATTCTGCACAGAATTGTGAGTGCATCTGCTGGTGGGTTTATGGGATTGGCTCTTCTCACTGATGTGAAGGTATTTATGGACCATGAAGGTTGGGGCAGGTTGTGACAAATAGAGATGCAATCAAATATAATGGCAGGGAACACAGTGCAGTGTTCAGACAACAGCTAGAGATTAATTACCTGGTGCACCAAGAAACTGATGTTCTTCACATAAACACTTGACTCATGTAAGAAGAGAAAACATCTTTCAACATGTCAAATTCCTTAGAAAACCATTTACTTAATAGATTTACAACTGGTGTCTTCTTCTTCTTTTTTTTTCTATAGTGAATTTCAGGGTCACAAATTTAAAACTGCTGACATAGAAATTAACAGAATTCGGGCTGACGAGTTGGCTCAGTGCTTGAGGTGCTAGCCTGCAAAGCCTAAGGACCTGAGTTTGATTCCTCAGTATCCGCTTAAAGTCAGATGCACAAGGTGGTGCATGAGTACGGAGTTTGCTTACAGTGGCTAGAGGCCCTGGCATGCCCATGTTCTCTCTCTCTCCCACTTTTTCACTCTCTCAAATAAACAAGTAAGAAAATAAATAAATAAAATATTTTAAAAATTACATAATTGACTTAACTTTGTTTGTGACCATGCCACCCTGAACACCCCCTATTTGTCAGATCTTAGAAGTTAAGCAGAATTATGCTTGGTTAGGACTTGGTTGGGAGAATTTACTTAAATTTAATTACATGTTATCTGCAAGGCTACATTGACATTTGACACAATCACATGACAATGTACATAATCCACTCCTTTACAAATGCCATGACCTGTATATCATATGATATGGAATTATTTGAAATGAAATTTAAGAAGCATACAAATTTGTTCCTACTGATTCCACTGTACTACCCTATTGTAAGGAATAATGGCTTCTTGTAAAAATCAACTGTTTCTTCACACAAATTCTATATTTTAATAATTTATTTTAATTAATTTATTTAATGTTATTGTTTTCTTTTTATGCATATGTATGTTATACAATATGTTTTGATGTTTGGTAGCCTTACTTAGCAACAGTCATCTAGCACTATCAAAATTATCTCTCACTTGGGCTGGAAAGATGACTTAGTGGTTAAGTGCTTGCCTGTGAAGCCTAAGGACCCCGGTTCAAGGCTCGATTCTCCAGGACCCACGTTAACCAGAAGCACAAGGGGGCACATGCATCTGGAGTTCGTTTGCAGTGGTTGGAGGCCCTGGCGTGCCCATTCTCTCTCTCTCTCTCTACCTGTCTATTTCTGTATCTCTTTCTCTCTCAAATAAATAAATAATAAAATATTTTAAAAAATTATCTGTAACTAAAAATATTGGTATTTGATGCTGAAAAAGGAAGTGTGTGAATCCTTCCTTGTATCATCATATTCTATGGCAAAAATCAGGTGTATAAAGACATTAATATTCTTTTAAAAATATTTATATTTATTTATTTGAGAGAGAAAGACAGACAAACAGACAGAAAGAGAGTATGAGTAGTCCAGTGCCTCCTGCCTCTGCAAATGAACTCCAGACATATGTGCCACATTGCACACCTGCTTTATATTGGTACTGGGCAATTGAACCTGGGCTGCCAGGCTTTGCAAGCAAGCGCCTTTAACCCCCAAGCCATCTCTCTAGCATCAAGAAATTGATATTCTTTTAAAATTCATTTTAATTAATTAGCTAATTAATTTTGAGGCAGGGTCTCGTGTACCTCTGGCTGGTCTGAAACTCACTATGTAGCCGAGGTTGGCCTTGAACTCCTGACCCCCTCCTGCCCATATCTTCCAAGTGCTAAAATAAAAACCATACATCACCACATGGGGTTGAAGAGACTGATGTCCAGAAGAACTTGATTCACATGAGTGAGCATCTCTATGTTGTTTGCAAAATATTTAGGGGAATTACAGTTACGGTCTTCTCTAGTATGGACTCCAATCCTTAAAGGAAATGAAAATTTGACATTAATTATGGACATTAATTATTAGAGGGGTCCCCATCTGACTCTGGATCATTTTAAAATCAGTTGCTAAACCAAGAAACTTGCAAGTTTGCTCCCCTACCCTCACAACAAACCTCGGCTTAGTGGGAAGAACAAGAGATGAAAACAGAAACAAGGACACTTGGTGCCACCTGTTCTCACCTAGCATAGGTTTGTTTTTCTTTTGATGACTATAAAGAAATTATTGCTGGAGCTGACTAGCAGTCAGAAAATGCTGGAAAACCTATGCAGCTTGTTGGGGGAGAAAAGTGATCAAAAGTGTTAACCAGCAATGGACCCTGAAAGCTTTATGGCTAGCCAGCCAGGACAGATCTACCAACTGGTGCAGCATCTGGTAGAAGGGAAATCAGCTACTTTCTGAGGCCCATTCCATGGGTGGTAATTCCTGCCTGGTACTGAAGACCTAATCAAAAAGTCTATGGCTGGGGAGGTTATAAGCCTTAGAGGAGAAACTTACTACTGTTGTCTGACATAATGAATATGTTATGCCCACCAAACTGCCTTCTAAATACTAATGTTCACACCAATGGATTAATGCTACTCTCACTTTTGGTTAGAGAAGCTTCTCTTTCAGTTGGTGATGACCAGTGAGGTGTCTAAAACTGGCGAAATTGCTGAGAAGAAGTGACAGTGAAGTGTTCAGCCACTTCACACCCTCCAAAGCTCAGAGACCATTGTGAAAGAGGTGACAGAAAGAGTATAAGAGCTAAAGGGAGGAGAGGACTGCTTTGCAATACTGTATTCCAGAAACAAATTGGCCATGCGACCCATGACCCTACATTTTTTAAAAAAATTATTTATTTATTTGAGAGAGAGGGAGAGGCAGAAAGAAAGAGAGAATGGGTGCACCAGGGCCTCCAGACACTGCAAATGAACTTCAGGTATATGCACTCCCTTGTGCATCTGGCTTGCATGGGTCTTGGGGAATCAAACCAGGGTCCTTGGGTTTCACAGGCAAATGCCTTAACCACTAAGCCATTTCCCCAGCCCTAGTGCTGTATGATAGGAGAGAAGAAATCTGATGACATCAAGATAGAAGAGAGACTTGTTGGAAAGACAGGACTCAATAGATGAGGGACTTGGAAAGGGAAAAAGGGAGAGTTGTGGGAGGGAGTTCTGATCATGGTACAGTGTCTATATTTATGGAAGTTGTCAATAGAAAAGAAATTATTGAAGTCTGTTTCATAACTAGCAGTAGGTTCTTAAAGTGCCCAAGTGTCATATGTTTCATTTCAAACTTGGAAAAGGAAGATGACTTGGTGTGGTGGGCATTACTTGTCACAACCCACCCCAGCATTCCAATAAGTAGAGTCTGGCACTATTTATTACTTTTCTCAATGGCAGTGAATTGCTGGATAGTTACTTTTTAACTTTTATAGAACCTGGTGACCTGTGAGTAGCTGTCCCTTGAGGCTTGATCATTAGATCCTCTTATTTAAGCAATATACCTGTATTTCATTTTTGTGTATAAGTTATTTTGTTTCTTCCTTCATGATTGACTTACAGAAGATGAGTGAGCACAAGCATGGTGCTTTTCAATAAAAATTTAAGAATATTAACAAAATGAATAATTTACAAATATAGAATAAATATATGTGAAAGATTCATTGAGCTCACTCATTAGGGAACAGGCTGATCAACTAGTCTATGAGCATTGGGAGAAGTTAATATTAATATATTGATATGCATTGAACAACAGCAATAACAAATATCTAGACTACAACACAAGTGTGCTTTACATCCCAAAGGGCAATAAGAAAAGGCCCTCCTCTCTCCTTTTTTTTTTTTTTTTTTTTTGTTTTTTGTTTGTTTTTCAAGGTCAGGTCTTGCTTTAGCCCATACTGACCTGGAATTCACTCTGTAATGTTAGGGTAGCCTTGAACTCATGGCAATCCTCCTACCTTGGCCTCCCAAGTGCTTAGATTAAATACATGTGCCACCACCCCTGGCAAGAACATGCCTTTTGGTATTGTCATTTCAACCAGACAGAAAAGCTTTGGATTTCTACCAGACAATGTCTGAAAGGTGATATGTCAGTTAATAGAATTTGGTCTGTAATCAGTAATAAACACAATGTCAAAGAAAAAAGATTCATTATTCAGTGATTCCTGTTTGAGCCTATAAAGCAATGTTCCCGTGTGACCTCAAAGCTCACCATCCTCATACCACTTCCAAGTTGTTGGTTTTTTTTCCCCCCTGTACAGCAATGTTGTTGTGGAAAAGTTGTGTAGGAAATTGTTTAAGGTGGCAGCATGGCTTGAAAGGGACTCTCATAAACGATGTACTGAGGTTCATTGCTACATTTTTCCTAACGTATTGAATTAGCACAGTGCAGATATGCAACTTTGCTTGATCAAGTTTGTGTGAGCGTACGGAGGTGTTATAACTTAATCGTTAATAGCATAGTCTTAGGAATCTAATTATCTGGTCCTGTCATTTAATGATCAAGAATTAGGCAAATTACTCAAGTGTTCTGGTTGTAGAGTTTCTCTAAATGTCAAATGTGATAATGGCAGTGTTCTTAGGTGGTGTTAATTAAAACACAAAATATGCTCAGTACATGTGGTAGTTTGAATATATGTCCCCCAATATATTCAGTGTTTTATTAGTTATAGTTTGCATCTGCAATCACCTTGCTAGAGGCAATGTCACTGGGGGCTGGTCTTAAGCTGTGGGTTTGAGATTCCATTGTAAAGATATGCAAATGTGCCTAGCAGGAGTTCCTGAAGTGTGCTGCGTGACCTTTTGGCTGTAGTTTTGCTCAGTGTGTTGTTTAGCTGGCAGCTTGGTTTTTCTCTCTCTTGCCTGGTCCTGTGAAGAAAGGCCAGCTTCTGCTGTTATGGAACTTCCCCTGGATCTGTAAGCTTCAATAAATAATATCCCTTCCTCCATAACTGTGCCTGGTCTGGAAGTTCATCTCAGCGAATCTGAAGCTGTCTGCTACAGTACACCACAGACCTTGTATAGCATACTGCTATGTCATCATGGAACTGCCTCTGTCACTGACAGAAACTTAACTTGATTTCTAGGGACCATTATATTTATGAGGCTGGAAGAATTTTCTATAGGCAGGCTGCTGGGAATGTTTCAATTGATTGCTCTAGAGTATACATATAATTGAGTTTTATGAGGGAGTTTGGGGAACGAAGGTGGGAAACTTAAAGGAAAAAATCTATAAAAAAAAATGGGCCCTAGATAGGTTGTCTAGTATGTAGAGAAGTTAAGAGTGGACTGTGTCTGGGATTTGGAATCCAAGACCTGCTCTGTCAAGTCATCTGTGAGAATTTGGACTTATATGGTCTGGGCCATTAACTCTAGGTACAATAAAAGCATTATTTCTTTATATAACACAAGGTGCAAATGTGGGCTTATTGCATAAGGACACTTGTGGGCAAACACATAGTCATTCCTGCTTTATCCACCATGGGGATGAAGTAAAAGAATACATATGAAAATGCTTTGTAACCCAGAAATCCTCAGAGAAATATAAAATAATGCTTTTGTAGGCTATTATTTTAATTGCACAATATTCCTAAGACAAGCTTGGCAAAAAGGAATCAGAGTTAGACTGTTCACTATTTTTTTTCCCCTGAAGTCCTCAAACAGAGACATTGGTACTCCCAGAGGCCAGATGGGAATGAATTTAAACCAACTGTGAGATTATATGCACAAAACATTAGAAACCACAGATTCTTTTACTATCATGGGAAGAAATGTTGCAAAAATAAAACAAAATTAATTTGTTGCTTTTCTTATTCTTGCTAAAGATGTTGCTCAGGAAAACTGTATTCACTCAACAAGTAACGTGTTAGTCAGGACAGAACTAGAAGATCTGTGTGCCATACTGTGGGGAAAGGGGGTCCAAGAAGTTTGTACTTTCTATATACACCCCAAATGCCAACAGTGGCAACAACAACCAAAAATAACCTTGATATAATATTTAGTTGGAACAAATTGCAGGGGAATCTTTATTTTTCTTACCAAGGACATCATGAACCTTTGATCAGTTTAGCTCTTGTTTATGTAGTCATTTGTATGAGAAACAGCACTATGTCCTGCCACTGGACATTGTTTACACAGAACTGCATATAAAAGTTCTATTGCTCTGTCTTTATATTTTTATAATTTATTTCTCCTTTTTGTTCCATTTGTTCTCATCTCTTCAGAGATAAAGTAATTGAAGCAAACCAATAATTAAAAAATTCTGTGTGAAATTCTGGAAGTTTTTAGAGTAAGTTAAGATTTAATGTCTAAAAATGCTAGTCTGTAATGCTTAAAATTAAAAGGAATAAATAAAGGCTGAGGATGTAGCCCACCAGTAGTGTATTTGCCTAGCATATGTAGGCCCTTTGTTTGATCCCAGCACTGTCAAAAATAAATAAATAAAAAGAATAAAGACCTATAACCAAACCAAAATAACTTTTATATCTCCAGATTTTACCAGCAATTCTATAAAACTATAAAACAAGTTTATAGTAATAAAAACTCTAGAAAAATAGTCCTTTTTTTAATGCTATGAGCCAGCAGGTTGTCAGTAATGTAGTTAAACTAAGTCAGACACCCACAAAAGAGAGCCAGTCTGTTTAAATGAAAACAATGGTAGGAAAAAAGAAACTTTTTTGGAGTTGTAGTGATTATGAAAATTAAATAATTACCATAGCGATGTGTTTGAAAGTGTTTGTGAACCCCTTAGAAAATTATTTAATTAATATTACAAAGTAATTCACTCTACTGATTAAGCTGCAATCTTTGGGAAACCTGACAACTGACTGGAAGATGGATATGTGATGAATAAACCCTGGGACAGGAATATTCAAGTACTATTTATGGTTTGTCATTGTTTGTTCAGACAGTAGTGTACTGTTGCACTTTACTCAGAAAAATCTTTGAAGCAAACATGTGACTTTAGCATAAGGTTCACCTCAATAGATTGTCAAACATCTTTGGTGATGGCCAAGCAGCACATTCCCACTCATCAGAGTGGTCAAACAGTTACATATGCTGACCTCACAATCCATAGCCAGGTGACTACTCTTGATAATCCTCTCACTTGAGGATGTGGAGGCAGGGGGATCAGGAATTCTACCTCTGGTACACAGCAAGTTCAAGGCCAACCTAAGGAGGTGGAAGTGGGAGGGGGAAGGAATAAAAAAAAAAAGTCTGTAAGTCTGTGTGTCCTATTTGTTTTCGAGATACAAAGGTTTGACTGTACATGCCTGTATGGAGGGAGAAGACAGTTTAGGCCCTAGCTGACACTCCAGGTGAATATGAAAGTGGGGACGGCTGTGAGTGGGCCTCGCAGCTCCTATAGGACGAAGATCCTCCTGTGTTGCTTTGGAACCTGCCTGTTTGCCCCACCCTGTGCCAGGCACCACGTTTTCCCGCAGGCTGCGCTTCCTGGTGTGTGCTGGCACTAGCAAGACAGTCATTTCCCATAGATGGCTGTTTTACAAGTCCTGGTCATACTGGCTCCAGTGGTTCCCTGGCTCACTAACTGGGCAGCAGCTTATGTTTTCTGCCCACCCCTCTCTGGAACAGGTACACCAGAGGAAGAACTGAAATGACTTATTCAATGTGGAGAGCGACACGGAACTAGAAAGATTTCTATCAGGTTCTGTGGAACCTGATCCACCGTCCAATTCTCCAAGGACTTCCATATCTTTTATCAGGTTCTGGCATTCATCAATTCCATTTTAGCTTGGTGAGATCTCCAGGTTAGGGCTCAGGGGAAGGACTTATTTGTCCGTATTGTTCACAGTCCTGACCTGGATGTTGAACTTCAGCTTGGAATAAAATGTGCCAGCTACACCTTTGTTAGGCACGCCTCAGGTTCCAGCTCTTCTGTTTACTCCGGGAAGCAGGGCTGGCACACTGATACAGATTTCTTTATGCTTTGCCATCAAGATTGTGACAACTGGAATTTCTGCAATAAGGAGTCATTTGTTTAGATGTTTAGGTCCATGAGCACATGGGATATGTCTTTCTTATTATCTATGACATCTTACATAGTTCTAGACAGTCCTGGAGATTGCAATAGTTTCCAAAGAAAAAAACGAAACCAAGAAAAGAGAGGTCTGTTTTTATTACAACAAGCAGGAATCTACTTCTCGGTGGTTAATCTGTAATATATAAACATCATAGAATCACAGAATGCCCGTATTATGGATGCTACATAACATTTGGCTCTCTCATTCGCTTTCATTTTTTTCATATGTGTGTGTGTGGAGTGCATGAGTGTGTGTATGTATGTGGATGCATGTTTGTATAGATTTGTGTGCAAGTGTGTGTATAAAGCAAAAATTGTTCTCTGCTTACAGATACAGTGTCTCTCTTGAACCCAGGCCAGCTGATTGGGCTAGTGTAGATAGCTAGCTTGCTTTGAGGCTGTCTCTATGTCCCATGTGCTGGGATTATGTGTGGGACTTCATAAACCTGGCATTTACATGGAAACTGGGTTCCTTACTCCATTCATTCTTCAGGTGTAAGGTAGCTGCTTTATCTGCTGAGCCATCTCTAGATCCTGTTTAGATTTCATGAGACAAAATCTTCCTATGTATCCCTGGATAACTTGAAATTACAACTATTCTGTCCCCTGAATGTTGGGATTATAGGCCAGTGACACCACTCTCAGGATCTTGAATTTTATCAAAAGTGATTTTTTTTTTTGGAGAATAGACTTTTATGTTACCAATAGCAAATGAAACTGCCTTATCCAGTGGGAAAAAATAATAATGTGCTAACAAACTAATATTGCGTGAGAGAGACTATAAAATCCCATGATTGGAAGCATCTTTTATTAAAAAAAAATTTATTTATTTATTTATTTATGGGAGAGAGGCAGGTAGAGAGTGGGCATGTCAGGGCCTCCAGGCACTGCAAACAAACTCCAGACACATGTACCACCTTGTGTATCTGGCTTATGTGGGTACTGGGAAATCAAACCTGGGTCTGTAGGCTTCGTAGGCAAGCACCTTAACCACTGAGAAATCTCTCCAGCCCTGAAAGTATCCTTTACTTAGTAACATGAAATTCTCTGTGAAAGATTTAGCAAAACTTAAGTGTGCCTTTCTGACAAAAAAGAAGAAAGAAAAAGAAAGGACAAACACAGAAAACCAGTGAAGGTGAAATAGACCAATAAAAAAATAAATAAAATTATATAAATGCCTTCAAAAACCTTATTTTAAACATTTTAACCAATAAATTGTTATAGTTATAACTTATAGTTACAAGTCTGACATTGTATATATATTCTTAAATAAGACATTTTGGGGCTCGAGGGATGGCTTAGTGGTTAAGGTGCTCACCTTCAAAGCAAAGGACCCAGGTTCAATTCCCAAGTACCCACAAAAGCCAAATGCAGAAGATGACTTATGCATCTGGAGCTCATTTGCAGTGGCTGGAGGCCCTGGCATGCCCATTCTCTCTCTCTATCTGCCTCTTTTTCTTTCTCAAATAAATAAAAATAAATATTAAAAAAATAAATTTTGGTTCTATGCACTTTTCTTAGATTCTTTGATGCTATTATTTCATAAAGCTTAACTTTTATTTACTCGTGTGTGTGCATGTGTGCAGAGTCTGTTGTCACTGCAAACAAATTTCAGTCATTTGTGCCATTTTTTTGGATCCATTTTTATGTTGGCATCTGGGTAGTTAAACCTGGGCTGCCAGGCTTTGCAATCAAGCACTGCTGAGCAATCTCTCCAAGCCCCTATTTTTTATTGTCATACATGGGCTATACATAATAATGGGTGTAATTATCACATTTTCATACATGTATATAATACATTTTGTCCATACTCATCCCTCTCATTCCCCAACTCCCACTGACCCCATTTCTCTGACCAGCCAGGCCCCTTTCACTGTCATGCCTGTTTTTCTTTTTCTTCTTCTTTTTTCTTTTTCTTAGTTACTTAGTGAGTTGTAGAATTGCTTATGACTGAAAGGTTATTTATAGGAACGTGACCCCTTACCAGTGGCTACATCACTGAAAAAAAGTCTCTCCTTACTATAGCAACTATTAACTGTCTGTACATCCTCCAAAAGGGATGTAGGCTTGTGACCCTCCTCCATAGTTACCCTTAACTGTACATAAATTCTCAAAGCAGAATGAGTCCTCCATGAGAGTATGCTGATGATCCACTGTCAAGCAGGTCATTGCTGATAATCACAGATGCTGTGAGTTCATGAGGGCAATGGTCATGTCATGTCCAGAAGAAAGCATTCCACAATAATCCACCATTCCCTCTAGCTTTCACATTGCTTCTGCTCTCTCTTTGACAATATACGCATATTGTGAAATTTTCTTTATTTCTTTATTGATCTCTTTCATCTTCCCTAGCTTTCTGTGGTTGTTCTCCCCCCACCCTTTCTTCTTTTGGTCAGAAATGCACATTTACCTTTCACTATATTTTTCATAGAGTTAGCTTTGGAGAGGTGCTATAGATGACCAACTAAGACTCAGCTTTCAAGTTATTCTCAGCACTTTGACCACATATGAATCACTGCAATTACCGCCATCCACTGCAAACAAAGAAGCTCTCTGACCAAAGCTGCTATTAGCACTAATTTGTGGGAAGAAAAGATATACATGGAAGGGAATTTAAAGGGACAGCAAATTATGTCAACAAAATTACAGCAGTAGCTTCTCAATTAGGGCATATGTCCTCCTCAACCATGGGCTGTTGACCAGGTTTATAGTACCAGATATGACTTACCTCTTGTAGATGGACAATCAAATAAGAAAGTGGTTCATTATCCCCATCATAGGCTTGCCATTATTAGACCAGTAGGCATGTCTTTCAGAGCAGTCAGTAGTATGTCACATAAAATTTTTGTTAATACCATCCTGCATCAGGACATAAAATGTTGTCACGATATCAGATTATGTTTTATTTATGGCAGCAAGATATGATCAAGGTATGATAAAAGTCCTTGCATGTTATCCTTTTATTTAATTATACCTTCCTGGCATATAATTTTCTAAAAATTATATATATAATAAATTTCTAAAAAATCTTTATTTATTTACTTACAGAGAGAGAGAGAACAAGAGAGTGTGTATAGGTGCACTAAGGCTTCATGCCCCACAAAAAACTCCAGAAACATATGCCACTTTGTGCATCCAGCTCATGTGGGTACTGGGGATTGAATTTTGGCTGGCAGGCTTTGCAAGCAAGTGCCTTAAACTGGGAGTGCCAATTTAATCTCAGAGGCACTGTCACAGCCAGGTTCACATTTTGGGGATGAATCTTCAGACCAGACAAAATTTATAGGAGGAATGGAATTTATTTAAAGCTTATAGATCTAGGGGAAGCCCCATAATGGTGGAAGAATCTGGTCCCCTTTACATAGATCCAAGAAGAGAGAAAGGAACCACCACTAACCACAAGCAAACATACTCTAGGAACCCAGGCAGAGCTCAAACACTCTTCATGTATTTGGCTGGAATTCAGGTCCACTTCCAGTAACAAACACTTTAGAACAGGACACCAGGATCCACCCACAGTGACACCAAGTTACAAGCTTGAATAAAATTCCTGAATCTAGTGGGGGACATCTATTCAAACTACCACAGGCAACATGAGTATCTGAATGGAGAAATCTCTTGTCATTTCTACAGAAGAGAATCAGTTCTCCAATGTGCCTCCCCCTTAAACCTTCAGTTCTTATGGGTTATCATTTTTACTTGTGATCCACAAATAGCAGGTTAGTTTAATTGTTTCATAATAAAACAAATAAGAAAGGTTTTATCTGCAAAAGCTGAGCTTTTCTTCGTATTAACGTCTTTCACAATACAGTTTCTATTTAGCAGTAATTTGTTTTGTTATTTTGCTTGCTGTGGGGCCAACTGTCACTCCCTCAAGAAAAAAAAAACTGTGGAAGTTATAAACTACCAATTAAGGGAGTGCCAAGTGCTAGGAAGGAAAGCAGAACAAAGCTCTCAGCAGGCAGGGTTGATACTGATAAGTGAAAAACACCAAATTAAGACTAATTCACATAACTTCAGCGCATGACTCAGAGCCTCGGAACATGAGTCATGGGTGTTCATGGAGGTAGGGTTGGCAACACACAAGAGCCCAGTGTGCTTGAAAGCGCACAAATAAATAATGGGCAGATCATGGAGTTTGAAAGATGTACACTGTGGCCAGCCCTGGGGTGTCGATATACTATAATAGCACCTATGAGGAAATCAATGTTCCACGCAATCCATGGGGAGCATTTGAAAGCAGTTCTTTTTACACTGAGCTTGTCACCATGAATTTCCAGTCCAAGAGGGGCTGGAGAGATTACTCCGTGGTTAAAGGAACTTGCTTGTAAAACCTGGTGGCTCAGGTTCAATTCCCTAACACCAACATAAAGCCAGATGCACAAAGTGGCATGTGCGTCTGGAATTTGTGTCTCTATCTCTGTCTCATAAATAAATAAATAAATAAATAAATAAATAAATAAATAAATAAATAAAAATAAGAGCTGGAGAGATGGCTTAGTGGTTAAAGGTGCTTACCTGCAAAGCCTGATGGCTCAGTGTTTGATTCCCCAGTACCCACATAAAACCAAATGCACAAAGTGGTTGTGTCTGGTGTTTGTTTGCAATGCAGGAGGCCCTGGCATGCCCATACTCTTTCTCTCTCTCTCTTTCTCTGCCTCCTTTTCTTCTCTTTTAAATAATAAATAATATAATTTTAAAAGTATGGGCTAGATCTAGCCATGTATCTCATCTTTATGCTTTTCTACTAAGAATTTATTCTAACTTTTCTATAACATGCCACAGTGCATCTTCTCACTTTCTTTCTTTTTTTTTTTTTTTTTTTTTTTTTTTTTTTTTTGGTTTTGTTTTGCGAGGTAGGGTCTCTCACTCTGGTCCAGGCTGACCTGGAATTCACTATGTAGTCTCAGGGTGGCCTCGAACTCTCGGCGATCACCTCTGTCTAATGCTGGGATATACGCCCAGCTCTTCTCACTTTCTACTTGCATCTTCTCACCTCACTTGTGTAATTATGTAGTCTCTCTCACCCAGCATCTTCCTCTTTAAAAGCATACATCGTGTGTACCCCATGTCCTGTCACCATGCCCATTATTTTATATTGCCACTTACCTAGGAATCAATGTCCTACAATCTGTTTCTTGCACTAGTAAACTGTCTACCAAAAATTGTCAGAAATCCACCACTAATCCCAGCTAAGGGGCAACACACCTTATGCACTTGGAGGTGAACATGAAAATTCCTGTGAGTGTAGAAGGTACAGGGTAGAGGCAGTGATACACAACAGCAAACTAAGAAGGAAATGAACAGGTTTGGCAGAAAATGGACCAAAGGTGGGTGGAAACAGTCTCTAGTATATGACAAAGAAGAATTGTGAAAAGATTTACATGATTAACAAGTGGGATCAGATACCTCACCAATGACCACAGACTTGGGCCAATGACATGACAAGAAAAACTGTGAGAGAAAGTCCCCAGCACAGGTGACATAGGATAAAGTATCCTGTTTCCATGTCTTTCCTCAGAATCCAAGCTTGTTCCACCTCAGTGCTTTGTGCTGGGTATTCATTTCACCAAGAATACAATCATCTCCAAAGGTCATTAATGTTTAATCCTTTATTCAACTATATCTACATTGAGCATCTCATTTAAAATTATAAACTGTAGCATGTGTGACAGTATGGGATTGAGCCCTACCACTAAAAATGAATGAAAACTAAAATAAATTTAAGAAAGATTACAACCTGTCCCAGTTTAAACTGCTTTATATTGCAAAGTACCTGACGACATTCTTCCCAGGAAACAATGATCTCCACTGTCTACTGCCTCCACTCCATCTCACTCAATTTGAAGCTATATTCAAGTTGTAGCTTAGAAGGAAGCAGAGGAAAAGTAAGTACTGTGTGTTCACACTGAAATCATTACACTATTGATTCACTGTTGAACAGTCTTTGCTATATTATAAGCAGTGTGTTAAAAAATTATTATAGGTTAGATACAAATGACATTGGTAAGAATTGTTAAGTCTGAAAAAGGCCAAATGCAAGCAGATTCCATGCTTTGTATCAAAACATAAACCTCATATTTCATAATTAGAATTGTTAAAAATACTTAAATCTTTGAATGTTAGACATCACATAGCAAACCATAGAAAAAAACAAATGGGATAGAAAAAATCATTTGTAAACTGGGTCTGGGGCTCAGTGTTAGAGTACTTGCTTAACATGGTAAAGGCTCCCAGTCAATTGCCAGCACCACAATAAATGAATGAATGAATGAATAAATAAATTAACACCAAATAAACTCTGTTGTAAAACTCTAATTGTTTCAATCGTTGCACATAAGCATTACTGTGAGATTACACTGAAATAACTAAACAGCAATGAGTGTGTAACTAGACAATACCAAATGTTACAGTTGTGGCTGCGCCAATCGTACCTAGCCTTGCCCTTGGTTTGCTGGCACATTACGACAGCAGCACAAGTGACCTCAACCACGCATGGAGAAGATGCTTGCTTGCCTGGCAGCTGCAATTCCAGGAGGTGATGCATGTTGCACCCCTTAGGCAGCTCCTCTGGAGAGATGAAGAGCTGAGCATGCTTCCCCATACAGTGCGCATGCTATGGCTGCCCTGTTTGTGGTGCTCCAGCTGACATCTAATGTGGGGTAAGGAATTTAGTCTACCTCTACATGCAAATGCAACCGAGAAAGATTGCCAATATGATTATGTGAAAGGAAACATTTTGGATGGATTATTATAGTATTTTACTATGCAAGAAATGTAAGATTTAAAAATATTCCTTGAGCAGGAAAGGACCTTCTAAGTATGTTACAGTACCAAATTTTGAAATATAAATTATTAAAACTAAAATCCTGCCATGGCAGGACATGTTTGGCACTTAGACAACAATCAGCTGGAAAGCATATTCTGGGAAAGACTGTTAAGAAAGTTTAATATCCAGGAGTCATCTCACTGTGACTGTGTAAGATTAGCATGTTAAAAACTTTAACTTACTATTGACAGCCACAAAAAATCATTAACAAGGTAGGCAAGGTGGTACACACTTAAAGTACCAGCTACTTGGGAGTCGAATAGAGGAAAGCAGTTCAAGTCCTCACTGGGATACTTAGTATGTTCAAGGCCAGCCTGAGCAACTTACCAAGACCCGGTTTTTAAATTTTTTTTTATTGATAATTCATATACATGTATGCTTTTTAAAATCATAATCCCTTCCTGTTACTTCTCTTTTTGCTTTCCTCCATCCCCTTTCCACTGAACCCCTTCTATTTTCCAACTAGTCCCTCTTCAACTTAATTGTATATTTTTTTTTTTTGCCCTCCTTCACCATCCATGATAGAATGTTGCTGGCTCATTGTGCACATCTCATACAGTTGCTGTGAGGTCATGAATGCAATGGCCACTTCCTATTTGGAAGATAACTTTCACAGGACTCCTCTCAATCCTCTAGCTCTTACATTGTTCCTGCCCTCTCTTCTGCAATGCTCCTTGAGCCTTGAAGGGAGTGGTATAGATGCCTTATTTAGTGCTGAGCACTCCTTTGTCACTTTCTTCAGCACTGTGATGAGTTTAGAGTCTTCCCCAGTCACCTCCAACTACAGAAAGAAACTTCTTTGACCAAAGGTGAGAGTATCACTAATATATGGACATAAACGTACATATTTAGAGGACAATTTGATGGGCACCACATATCTATTTAGCCAAACAACAGTAGTATCTTTCCCCCTAAGACTGAACAACCCCCCACCCAAATAAACATTTGACTAGGTTTTCAGAACCAAGCATGGATTTCATCCAATGAGTAGGTCTCAAATTTGACCAGAGAGCAGTTATTTACTCCTAACAGTCATATCACTATTGCACCAATGGGTACATCTTTCCTAGCTGATCAGTTTTGTAGCTTTCTGGGTCCACTCCTGGGTAAGACTGTTGATGACTTCTCTCCCCAAGAGGTCTGCATAGCACTTCCCACTACTATGACAGCTAGCCATCAGGGAGGACGCATCCATTTCAGTTCCCACTTGATATTTCACTGTCCTGCCACTGAAGCATGTGATATCTTAAGCAACAGAAGATTCTGTCTTAAAGTAAAAATAAAAAGAGCTGGAGAAGCAGCTCAGTGGCAGAGAGCTTATCTCACATGTGCAAGGGGTGACAAAGACATTAACAAATAGAAAACCATACTGTATACTTCGACAATTAGACTCAGTATTACATGTTGCTTCTCACGAAGGTATAATTCATAAATTTAGTATTATTCAAATGAAATAGTAATTGAATAAGAATTGCTAGGGAAATGGGTCACTGGGAAAGGTCCAGGTCCCCATATGAATGCATGCCTGTAAACCTAGCACTGGGGAAGGGGACACTGGAGGATCCCTAGGGCTGGCTGGCTACCTTGTCTGACAGAATCAGTGGGCTGCAGGTTCAGGGAGAGACTGTGCTTCAGAAAATAAGGCAGAAAGCGACTGGCACCTGACTTCAAACTCTTGCCTTCACATGCATGCACATGCATGTGTACATATACCCACACAGCACACATATGTGCATATACACATATGAATACACATACATACAAGAATGCATACAACACATATGCAAAAAGGAATATGTGTATATATAGATACATAGAGAGACTCAAATCACTTATGATGAGTGAAATGAAAATTAGCATTAATATTTTATGTTTTATTTTCCAAATTACAAATGTAAAATGTTTCAAATGATATGCTATTTGGGTACAACTTAAGGAAACCACATCTCTTGTATGTTTTTATATCTCTACTGAGAATGTAAATTGACTGTGCTTCTATTGGCAAAGTCTATAAAAATTACAAGTGTACATATTCTTTGACCCAGCTAGCAACTTTAGGGGCTCTACCCTGAAAATATGCTGGTGTAAAATTATATATACAAATTTATTCATTAAAATGTTGTTTGTAGTTACAAAACAATGACATATATGATCCCCTGTAATCCCAGCCCTTGGGAGGCTAAAACAGGAGGATGGCCATGAGTTTTAGGCCAACTTAGACCATATAGTAAGATCTTATTTCAAAACAAAATGAAACAAAACAAAACTACACAGCAGTATAAGAAGGATTCTGCAAGCCAGCACCTTTAGCCACTGAAATATCTCCCAAGCTAGAAAAGATTCTTACAATTTATAAGCTACTGATTCTAATTCAGCTTATTTTATTTTTCAAATAATTTTAATTTCTTTATTTGCAAGTGGTGGGGGTGGGGAGAATATGAGAATGAGCATGCCAGGGCCTAATGCTACTGCAACTGAACTTCAGACACACGCACCACTTTGTGAATCTGGCTTCACATAGGTACTTGGGAATTGAGCCCAGGCCATGAGACTTTGCAAACAAGATTTTTAACTGCTGAGCCACCTCTCCAGTACAGCTTCTTCATTTTAAATAAAGAAGAAACAAAACATTGCAGTGATGATAAAAGGCCTGCCTCAGCTATAAATTGAGATGCCCTGTCCTCTCCACCACCCTCCCCCCCCCACAAGAGAAAACTACATCAAGAAATAAGTAAAATGCATAGTATGTCTCATGGTGATAACCATCATGGAGATCATGAAATAGAAAAAGATAGTTTAAATTTCTTTCTTTCTTTTTGTTGTTTTTGGTTTTTGAGTAGGGTCTCACTCTAGCCCAGGATGACCTGGAAGCTCACTTTGTAGTCTCAGAGTGCCTTAAACTCACAGCAATCCTCTTACCTCTGCCTCCTGAGTGCTGGGATTAAAGATGTGCCCCATCATACCCGACTGATAGTTTAAATTTCTAAACACTATTTTCTAATCTGTAAAGTGTGGAGAGTATACTTGAGAAGAGACTTTTGCAGTTTGGCTTTAAATGATAAGTTGATAAGTGGAAATTGGCTAGAGAGAAAAGAAAATGAGTCTCTGGAGAGTACTCTAGGGCATTAACAGTGAGAATAATGGTCCTCAGGCTCTGCTAAAATGATTCTGGTGCAAGTTCTGGAGTGCATGTTCACAAAACACATCCTAGTCTAATGTCTCCAAAGCAAGCAGACAAACATAGCCATTTCTACACAAACTCTTTGTTAAAGTCATGTGCATTTTCTATGTGGCCTACAGAGTATATGCTAACCTTTCTGTAGATATTTTTCTCTGTGGCCTTGTACCTCAAGCTTTTATTCTAGATTAGTCCTCTTATCATCCAGCTGGCTGAGTGATTCTGCTCTACGGGATACGAAGCAGGAGTTGGCAAGGGGTAGCTCTTCTAGTGTCCTCAGTTTTGGACCCTTAAGAGTAGCAGGATTATAGGCAGAGACATGTAGAGCTCCAAGCCCTGAGAACTAGAGACTATGGCTCCAACTAAGTCAGAAACTTTGAGGTCTAGGTACTCATAGTAGAATATATATACATATACATACATACATACATACATACATACATACATACACACACACACACACACACTATATACACACACACACACATACACACATACAAGCAGAGAGAAGAGTGACAGACAGAGACAATGGGTGTGCCAGGATCTCCAGCTGCTGCAAACGAATTCCATATACATGTGCCACTTTGTGCATCTGGCTTTGCATGGGCACTGGGGAATTGAAGCTGGGTCATTAGGCTTTCAGGTAAAGCCTAAACCACTGGACAATCTCTCCAGTGCCTTGCTCTAGGTTTTGATTGCCAGTGGCCTTTTTCTTGGCAGACCACTCTTAGCAACAGCTAGCAACAATCTAATAGCAACCAATATTGCTGCTTCCAAGGAGAGACCGTGTAGCACGGGTTCAGCATGCAACTTGGTTGACTAATTTAAACCAATCTTGCACAGCTTTTAGTTTCATCAAGACTAATGATAGCCAATATAATAACCCTCCAATTTTTGCCCTAGTAACTGGGGTACTCTCTTTTTCTCCTTGGACTTGATTAGTGATGGCTTCTGGTAGGTCATTATCAACCCAAAGCTGAGCTCTCCACAGGAGCTACAGATGAAGTCATCTCTAGTCCACCCAGGCTGGTCTTGCTTCCAGTGAAGGTTGCAGTGATGACTTTGGGCAGTGACATGAACAAGGCCTTCTAAACAGAAATCCCGTCTTTAACAGTCAGCCATGGCTATAATGTCCCTTGCAGCTAGATAGCAGTTTTCTTTGGACAGCGCCTCATTCAAGGGTGGTAAGCATAAAAGGGAAGAATAAGTCAAATAACCTGCTCCCAATCGATTCATTTGTTCATGGAAAAACATCAAAGGGTGCTTACAGAAAAAGCCTTAACAAAGGCTTAATTAACATTCTCAGCAGGATTTAATGAAGATCAAAAGCATTTAACCTCTGTCTCTATACCCAGAGAAAGTCGGGTCCCTCTGATCTGGCTCTGTTTAGAAATATTTGGCTTCTCTTTGTGATGTCATTTAGATGGTCCTCACTAACTAATATCAATACTTCAAAAGCAATCTTAAACTGCTTAGTCCCCTTGTAGGTAAAAGATGATCCTCTGACTGCAAGCACTCTTCCAAGTAACCATAGGTTATTTTAGCAGCCAGGCTGACTGAAAGGAAGGCAACATTCTTAATGGCAAGTTGTGTGGCCATTGTTTCAGCAGAATGAATAAAAGACCAAAATTCTACATGGATTTTTAATTAGTGAAACGAGGAAAATCAAATTCAATAATAGGAAGATTAGCAGCGGTTACTCATGGGCAGCTGGACGACCTTCAAGTCAACAGGGCTAAACAGATGTGTTGAAAGAGATGGAAGAAGAAGAATGTGGTATTTATTGGACCTGATGGCATCTTAACAGGATTCAGACTCATCATTTCCTCAGTGACTCAACACCATTGCACAATAGCTTTGAAAGACCATTTCCTCCAGACAACGCCAAAGTGCTAAATAGTGCTTTCCCGGTCCACCTTATTCATTCCTTCTCCAGTTCCCCCCAAAACATTCCACACTGTTGTGTTTACATGTGTATTGACTAAATTTTACTGCATCATCTTCATTATCAAAATATCTTAAGAGCCTTTACCACACACACTGATCCATTTAATTTTTTTTTCTTTAAATCTAAATAACGGAAGGAATCCGAGCCATTAGCCCTTCAGTATTTCCTGTGTTATTTTGAGCTTCTTCAAAAGAAGTTTTGGTCGTGTGCTGAAAATAAATTTTAGTGAAATATTTTTCATTCAGGAAGAGCCTAAAACTATGAGGAACTTCAAAATAAAAGGGGAGAAATCAAGCAACACTGTTGTAATCCCCAAAGGGAAAGATTTCAATCCCGAAAAGTGGATTCCTTTTCATTTTATAGTACAAAAACAACCTGGAAAAAAATAAACATCGTGGCTTAGACAAGTTTCCATCATTGAAAGTTGTTCTTCACTAAAATGCCCAACCACAAGTATGTGTAAGAAGCCATGGGTGCGGGGTTCTGAAGGAATGAGTGAATTAATCTAAAATGAATTTAATTAAGTCCACAAGTTTGTATTTATGGATACATAATCTTACTAAGAAGTAAGAGAACAGAGGCATTTGCTAGCGGAAGGATATGGTTTCTCACTTCCAAGAAATTGGCACAAGGAAATCTTTGTTATGGCCAGTAATTGATAATTTACAGTAAAATCGTGTCATGTTCTCTCAGAGGTTTCGCATTCATTCGTAGGAAACGTACATGCTGACTAGTGCTGTTTGTTTACTCACTTATCTTTCTGTGTTAATAAAATTTAGGATGTTGTCACTAGAAGTAAGTGTTTGGTTTGCTAACATTCCTTTAGGAAATATACTATGTTTAGACAGAGTTTTAAAACAATCAGCATCCGGCCCAAGCATCTGATAAACTGTGAAACAGGAATAGGTGCTTTAATTTTAGAGTACCGATGACTTACTTCCTCTCCTTGCAGGTCTGTGGTTTCTTGTCTCCAGGAACCAGTGTGGAGAGAGAAGAGGTCTCAGCTGGACTGTGTGTAGACTGGGGGAAAAGGTGAAGGAGCATTTGTTACTGTCAAGATCTCACTGGCTTTCTTAGTTTAAGGGGCACAAACTCTTCTGAAAGAAATGTAAAGCTTGCTGAGAGTTAATTCTGTGTGACAAAAGCATGGCTTTGGAACAAGATGCCCTGATGCTGGCGTGAGTGGAGGAAGCAGAGAGAAGCTGTGCACTAGAAGAGTAGGTCAAAGGGAGGCTGTGCATATAGAAGCATAGGTTGGAAGAAAGTTCCAGAATTTGTGTTAGGAAAATATCTTCAAAGACATTTATGTAATATGTTTTTTTCTTGTTTTCAACCAAAATGAACATAAGGGTTTCTTGCTTAGCTTGAACAAAATTAACAAAAAAATTAGATCATTGCCTCTTTGTTTTTTTTTAATCTCTTTCTTCAATTCTCCAGTAAAGGTTATTAAATGACACAAGTGGTAATTTATGACAAACCAGCTTTGTTTTGTCCACATCTAACAATATTCAGTCAAATGATCGTGTGAAAATTCTAGCCTGTTTTGTTCATTTATTGGAAAATCTTTGAAAACTAAAAAGACTTTTATGAACTTCAAAAAGGTGTGATGGCCAATTGTTTAAACTGCTGTGAGAAAATTCTCCCAGTATTCACAGAGCGCAGTGCTGTGATGTTAGAAACTCAAATGCTTTTCATACAGGATGTTATCCATGAACATGAGCTTGCCGCTGTGATGTGGGAAGTACAATACCTCCAGGTTTACAAGGCTGTCGGCTGTAAACAGGATGCTCAGGAACAGCTAAGGACGCAGTGCTCCTCCTGGCAGAGGAGAGTGGGCTTGACCATAGTAATGGCTGCATTCTACCAGTGTCAACTTTTTTTAAAGTAATTTTTTCCAATTATCTTTTATATATTTTATAAATGACTCAAATATAAAATTCTCTTTCAGGCTTCAGACATTGCTGAAACCCTAGAATAAGCTTTAAGTATTTTTATGCACTAAACAAATCAGCTTTTTTTTTTTTAATGTAGTATATTAGGCTAGAGAGATGGCTCCAAAGTTAAGGTGCTTACTTTCAAAAACAAATGGCCCAGGTTTGATTCCCCCAGTACCCATGTAAAGCCAGATGCAAAAAGTGGTGCATGCATCTGTAGTGCATTTGCTGTGGCAAGAGGCCCGGGTGCACACCCTCTCTCTCCCTCTCTGCTTGTAAATAAATAAAAATATTTTTTAAGGCACGTGTGGAAGTGCATGCCTTTAATTCCAGCACTTGGGAGGATCTCAGTGAGTTCCAGGCCAGCCTGAGACTACATAGTGAATTCCAGGTCAGCCTGGGCTAGAGCAAGACCCTACCTCAAAAAATATATATAAATATGAATATAAATATTTTTATGAGAGACAGAGAGGGAATGAAAATTGGCATGCCAGGGCCTGGAGACACTGCAATCCAACTCCAGACACATATGCCACCTAGTGTGCATGCATGACCTTGTGTACATGTGTCACTTTGATTCTTCCAATCAAAGAACAAGGGATGTATTTCCATTTCCTAGTGTCTTTGGCAATTTCTTGCTTGAGTGTTTTAAAGTTTTCATTGTAGAGATCCTTCATTTTCTTGCTTAGGTTTATCCCAAAATACTTTATTTATTTATTTATTTATTTATTTATTTATTTATTTGATGCAATTGTGAATGGGAGTGATTCTCTGATTTCATCCTCTGTGTGTTTGTTGTTAGCATATAGGAAGGCTACTGATTTCTGTGTGTTTGTTTTGAATCCTGCTACATGGTGTTTATCAGCTCTAACAGTTTGCTGGTAGAGTCTTTAGGGTCCTTTATGTGTAGAATCATATCATCTGCAAATAATCATAACTTGATTTCTTCCTTTCTAATTTGTATCCCTTTTGTGTGTGTCTCTTGCCTTATTGCTGTGGATATGACTTCCAGTACTATTTTAAATAAAAGTGAGAACAGTGGACACTCTTGTCTTGTGCCTGATTTTAGTGGAAACACTTCAAATTTTTCTCCATTTAGTATCATGTTGGCTGTGGGTTTGTCATAAATAGCTTTTATTATGTTGAGATATGTTCCTTCTATTCCCAGTCTCTGTAGGACTTTTATCGTGAAGGGATATTGGATTTTGTAAAAATGCTTTTTCTGCATCTAATGAGATCATCACGTGGTTTTTGTCCTTCAGTCCATTTATATAATGTATTACATTTATTGATTTATGTATGTTGAACCATCCCTGCATCTCTGGGATAAAGCCTACTTGGTCGGGGTGAATGACCTTTCTGATATATCCTTTTATTCTGTTTGCCAATATTTTGTTGAGAATTTTTGCATCTATGTTCATGAGGGAGATTGGTTTGTAATTTTCCTTTTTTGTTCTATCTTTGTCTGGTTTTGGGATCAGGGTGATGCTGGCTTCACAGAAGGAGTATGGTGGGATTCCTTCCTCTTCTATTTTATGGAAAAGTATAAGAAGCATTGGTGTTATTTCTTCCATGAAGGTCCGGTAAAATTCTGGGCCTGGACTTTTTAGTTGGGAGACTTTTGACTTTTTATAACTGCTTGGCTCTCCATACTTGTTATAGGTCTATTTAAGTGGTTAATCTCATCTTGATTTAATTTAGGTAGGTCATATAAGTCATGGAACTAAATAGAGAGTTCCCAAAAGAAGAAATACAGATGGCATATAAACATCTACAAAAATGTTCTACATCCCTAGCCATCAAGGAAATGCAGATTAAAACTATGTTGAGATTCCTTCTCACTCTTGTCAGATTGGCTACCATCATGAAACAAATGACCATAAATGCTGGTGAGGATGCAGAAAAAGAAGAACCCTTCTACACTGTTGGTGTGAATGCAATCTGGTCCAGCCATTGTGGAAATCAATGTGGAGGTTCCTGAGAGAACTAAAAATAGATCTACCATATGACCCAGCTATACCACTTCTAGGCATATATCCTAAGGACTTGTCTCACTACCTTAGAGGCACTTGCTCAACCATGCTTATTGCCACTCTATTCACATTAGCTAGGAAATGGAACCAGCCTAGATGTCCCTCAACTGAAGAGTGGATAGTGAAGATGTGACACATTTACACAATGGAGTTCTACTTAGCAGTAAGGAAAAATGAAGTTATGAAATTTGCTGGAAAATGGATGGATCTGGAAAGGATTATACTTAGTGAGGTAACCCAAGCACAGAAAGCCAAATGTCACATGTTCTTTCATATGTGGATCCTAGCTACAAATGATTGGACTTCTATGTGAGTAGGAATAAAACTAAGTAGCAGAAGCCAGTAAACTAGAAAGGAGATATAAAGGGAATAGAAAGGGAGGGAGGGGGGACTTAATAGGATGGTATTGTATATATGTAAGTAGAACAGATTAATGGGGGTGAAAAGGCTTAAGTGAGATTAGGGGAAGTGATTGAGTAAAGGAAAAGTGGAGGGAGGGCTAATCGAAATCCAAGAGGACATAAATAAGTCATATGGAAACCTACTTTCCTGGACAATGGAACATTCAGAAGCCATAGATTGTTACTAGGAAATTTTCAGTGCCAGGAATGGATACCTTCTAGTGAGTTTTTGGCCAGGGAGGTCACAGACAACCCCAAAACATTATAGGCCATTGCCAAGGCCCTTGGTTTCCCACCAGGAATAGATGGTAAGACCCTATTGCTGAAGATTCCACATACTTGGGTGGCAAGTTCACTGAGAAATCCTGTTGGAGCTAAGCTGAAAGCCTCCTCCATGAGGACCAGCTGACAGAAAGTTGGAAAAAGCTACACTGCATGCAGTTCAATGGGAGAGAGAAAATACCAGTGAAGGTACTCAACAGTGAACACTGCAAGTTTCAAATTTGGCCAGCCAGGCCAAATGAGCCAACAGGTGCAATAGTGGCATGTCTGTTATGGAGGAAACCAACTGCTCTCTAATTGGATTGGAGGCCTGCTCCATGGGAGGGAATACATCCCTGATACTGAAAATCTATGACAGGGGTAGTCATGAGCTCTGGGGGTGTAATGTCTGCTGGTGTCTGGCTAAATGTATATACTCTGCTCACCAAATTGCCCAGTAAGCACTTCTCTTAATGGTCACACCCATATATTAATGCTACTCTCATTTTTGTTTAGAGAAGTTTCTCTTTTAAGATGGTGGTGCCCTTGAGATGACTCAGAAGGCACCATGGTGCTGAGAATAAGGGACAGAGGAGTGCTCAGCACTGAAACCTCTCTAACACACCTTCCAAGGCTCAGGGTCCATTGGGGAAGAGGGGGTGGAAAGAATGTAATAGCCAAAGGAAGAGTAGGACTCCTCACAATGTGCTCCCCCAGACACAAAATGGCCTGGATATCCATGACCTCACAGTGCCTGACACTACCTACATAAGACCATCATAATAGAAGGAAAAGATCATGACATCAAATGAAAGAGAGACTGATTGGGGGGGGGGAGGGATATGATGGAGAGTGAAGTTTCAAAGGGGAATGTGGCGGGAGGGAAGCAAGTACCATGGGGTTATTGTACACAATTAAGGAAGTTGTCAACAAAAAATAAATTTAAAAAAAAGAAAAAAAAAAAAAGAAAAATGGCTCAGTGGTTAAAGGCCCTAACTTGGAAAGCTTGACAGCTCAAGTTTGATTCCCCAATATACACATAAAGCCAATGCACAAAATGACACATGTATCTGTAGTTCATTTGCAAGGGCAGAGAGTTCCCATTCTCTGTCTGCCTCTTTATCCCTCTTTTTCTTACTCTCATAAATAAATAAATAAATAAATAATAACAAAAATTAAAAAATCTACTATGCTTTTCTTTCATGAGAGACAATCAAGACAGAGCTAGGAATGTAACTCAGTGGTAGATTACTTGCTTGGTAAGCCCAAGTTTCTGGGCTTGATTCTCAGCACCACATACACATATAATATGGATTTTAAAAGATGATAAATTTAACTGCTATTTTGTAGATAAAAATACCAGAACTCATTACTAATGAGGAATAATTATAAATTTAAAAAATTCATTATCCCTGTTCAACAAACATGAAAATTTCTGAATGTACTGAATGGCTTTTTTAAACTCCCATCAGCAAATAGCTGAGATGTTGTCTCTATGATGAATATGATTAAAGCAAAACAGAGAAAGAGTTAAAAATATATATTAAAAATGTCTCTGTAAATAGAGTTGTCATCAATCCAATCTAGATTAGATAACTTAACAAGAAAAGCAAGCTCATCTGTCATGTTGAAAACTAAGTGTCAATACATATTATGTTTGTTCAAATTGTGTGACTACCCTTTTATTATTGGGAGTGACTATTTCTGAAATGATTTTTGTTTATTCATGACTATGAGCCAACAAAAAATTATGAATATAGTAGTAATTCTCCCTATTGCCTATCCTCACACTTTCAATGAGAATTTACAATTTTCTAAATTGCATTTTGGTTTTTTAATCCACATTAGGTTCTCTTATATATACTAAGTTGGAATTTTTAAAACAAATTTTATTTTATATATAACAGGATATACTCTTATATCCCCGTACCCCAGTCACTATTACCCTTGGGGACCTCCGCAGTGGGATTATGGCATTCACTGTGGGGTCATGAAGGCCTCAGTCAGTCCTATAGGGTAGTGGGGGGGATTGTGCCTCAGGGTATTCCTGTCCACTCTCTTATATACTAAAATAGAATCATATATTCAATAAATTTTATAAGAAAAATTAACACTATTTTGAGTCTTTTTTTTTTACTTCATTTTACTAATTTATGTGTAAGAATATTGGTCTGTGATGGATTGGAAAAATGTATAGCTCTTGAGAAACATTTCTATAAATGAGCTATGAGGGACAGTATCCTAGTGTAGGGATAATACAAACATGATAATTGTCTTTTCCTATTTCCCAAATGTCTCCAAAATTTGTGCTTTTCTGTGCTCATCCTTGTAATCACTACCTTGGTTCAGATGATAACCACTTAAATCATGGACATTAGCAGAACACAGACTACTGAGGAAGTTCTTTCTTCTCTTTTCTTCCTCCATGCATCTTTTGTTTCTCATCTATATCCATCCTGATCAAAAGAAAGACAATAGACCCCTTGAAATATTTCTGGAATAGTTATTGTTTGTACTGCTGCTTTCATTGGCTGTGTCACTATAGGAGGTATTTTTATGGGCACACATTTTTTGTGCATGCATGTCTTCATAAATATGTAAAAGTGATATGTAAAATAATGTATATATGTGTCAATAAGTATTTCTATAGAGAGACAGCAATACAGAATATTGTCACCCCTAGATAACCTCTAAATTCTGTACAGATATGGCTTGTAGCTTGTACATTTTGTATACAATCAGCTTCATGGAGTAGGAGCTCAGTAACAGTGATGATTCTGGCACTACAACCCCTTTCACTGACGCTTGTTTCCCACTCTTCACACAATAGTCAGGACAAGTTGATTAAAGCCCATTATTTTTGTTGGGAAAGAAGCTTTGGGAGCTTCAGTTATTGACTCAGCTAACCACAGGATGTCTGTGCAGAGAGCAGACCACAGTGGTCTGGTGGTAAGCTTGCCCAGTCATGCCTACTCTGGGACCCTCTGAATCTTCCAGTTACCCCATGTGACCTTTTACCAACTCACTGCTGACCAGTGAGCAGTCTTTACTTTGACTAAATACAGAATTCTTAAAAGAAACACCACCCCCACAAGTACATCTCATATTTAACAAAGCACAGTTTCATTAAAAGCAACGTCCAGGGACTGGAGACATACCTCAGTAGTTAAGGCACTTGCCTGCAAAGCCTAAGGACCCAGGTTCGATTCCCCAGGACCCAGGTAAAGCCAGATATACAAGATGGTGCCTGCGACTGGAGTTTATTTACAGTGGCTAGAGGTCCTGGCATGCCCCCATCTCTTTCTCTTTCTTTCTGTCTTTCTCATAAATAAATAAAAATTTAAAACAGAGTAACTTCCAATTTAAAAATATAAGCGAGGGGCTGGCAAAAATGGCTTAATAGATAAAGTGCTTGCCACACAAGCATGAAGCCCTGACCTTAGATCCCCACACCCATATAAAATGGTGGGTGTGGATAAGGGACTGCTAAATTAAGTTAAAAAAATAAAAACAACTTTTTGATATGTTTTTGTTTTTCTGAGGTAGGGTCTCGTTCTAGCCCAGGCTGACATGTATAGTCTCAGGCTGGTCTCCAACTCACAGTGATCCTCTTACCTCTGCCTCCTGGGTGCTGGAGTTTAAGGCTAATCTTCGCACATATACACAACATACCCTGATCTTAATCCCCTCCCCCATCCTTTGTATCCCATCCCATCCATATCCCCCACCACTGAAC
Organism: Orientallactaga sibirica; assembly: GCA_036365145.1. NCBI lineage: Eukaryota > Metazoa > Chordata > Mammalia > Rodentia > Dipodidae > Orientallactaga > Orientallactaga sibirica. Next base: position 5,794,108 of record JAEOAD010000240.1, read on the forward strand.
CATTCTTATTTCCAACGAGTCCCTCTTCTATTTTGATGTCATCATTTTCCCCTCATATTATTCAGGTGTTGTATGTATAACATCAGCCACTTTGAGGTCGTGAATGCCGTGGTCACTTTGTGTCTCAAAGACAGCATTCCAAAGCATTCCTCCCCAACCTTTGGCTCTTACATTCTTTCCTCCATCTATTTTACAATGGTCCCCGAGGCTGGGAGGGCATGATATAGATGTCTTAGTGCTGAACACACCATTGTCCCTTCTTCTCAGCACTTTGGTGAGTTTGTGTTTTCCCAGTAGAGAAGCTTGTCTAACCAAAAATGAGAGTAGCATTAATATATGGACATAAACATAGATTTCTAGAAGGCAGCTTGGTGGGCACACCATATTCATTTAGCCAAATAACAGTAGTAGCTTTCCCTCTAGGGCTTATGACCTCCTCAGGCATAAACTTTTGACTAGGTTTTCAGTAACAGGCATAAATTCCCACCCATGGAACAGAACTCAAGTCTAATCAGAGAGCAATTGGTTTCCCCCATAACAAACACAGCACCATTGTACTAATTTGCACATATTGGCTGGCTGGCCAGCCATGTAGTTTGCAGGCTCCATTGCTGATTAAGCTCATTGATGACTTTTCTCCAGAGAGCTTGAAATTCTTGTCTAAATGAAACCATCCCAGAAAAGGTCACTTAAAGGCACATTGGCTGGCTGTTTGCTACTTAAGAGCATTTCCCCCTATCTTTTAGATAGTATATTATACTGACAAGGAAATTATAGAAGTTCTATGGAGTGAAATGGCCAACCTCAAAGGTAATCAAACAGTTCATAAACCTAGAAGTAATACTTAGGGCTAAAGATATGAATTTCAATGATGAACTGTTTCAAAAAATGATTTGAAGGCAATTTGGAAATGGAGTTATTTTTTATGATGAGGTGCTAAAAAGAGCTTTTAGGAATGGTGCACAGGATGGAGTTTTAGCATCTTTCCTGCTTGGGACATGACTGTTCTGAGCTCACAAGGGCAGCACAGTTTACAAGAGGAAGACTCTTGGGAAAATGTGAAGGCGAGGCCATTGGACTACAATGCTTCTAGTCAACCAAACCCAAACCAGGTTCTCTTCATTCTTCACACTTTGTATATGAAGAAAACTTAGTCTACACATACCATGTCCACTTAGAATCAACCATGGCATTTTTAATGCCCAAAAAGTCTTTTCAATATTTTGTATTCCCCACTTAAAACCAGACAGTTGGAGAGCTGCATTTCTCCATTAAAAACTGATTTTAGGGGCTGAGGAGATGGCTCAGTAGTTAAAGTACTTGCTTGCAAAGCATTCCATCTTGGTTCCATTCCCCACTTACTTGTCAGATGCACAGAGGGATGCATACATCTGGTGTTCATGTGTATTGGCAAGAGGCCCTGGCATGACCATACTCTCTCTGTCTCTCTCCCTCTCTCATTCCCTTCTTGCATATCAATCAATAAATATAATATTAAAAAAATAATTTAAGTATCAAAGACTGAGATTCAATTTGAAACTGTAAAGATATCTTCTGAGATAAATCCTTAAAAACTGGGCATACTCGCACATGCCTGCAATCCCAGCACTGGGAAGCCTGAGGCAGGAGGATTGCAGAGCCAGTATGGCTTACATTACATAACAAGACCCTTTCTGAAAAAGAGATCAAACAAAGAAGGAGCTGTGTCAGAGAATTTGTAAGTTGGGGAGGTTTTGCACACTTACGTCTTTCAATGACAGAATTTGGGAAATTTTCAAAAACTTTTAACTTTAGAAAGCAAAAAGATAACAAAATTGCCAAATGCTGCTACAATGCTTCTTCAAGAGCCCATCACTGAAGTAGACCTAAAATGAACTCAACTTGGCTCAGGGAAATTCATGGAAGACAAGGAGGAAAGATTGTTAGAGCTACAAGTTGGGACCTTATACACAGACACTGCCTCTTCTCCATAACTGACTGTTGCCCCCACAATGCATAACCTACAATCCCCATGGGGATGGCTTACATCCCCAAAGAGAAGGGTCCCCTTGGAGGGGGGGGACAGTGATGAGGGTAAGGATGGAACCAACATGTGCTTTTTACACACTGAGTATGTCCATAACTAATATATGTGTGCAAATATATGTATATATATAAAATGTGTATCTATATATATATATATATATAGATAGATATAGATATATAGATATATATAGATATATATATGATGAAAGTTCAATTTAGAACAGGGAGGCAAGCAGGTAAACAAAAACTTCACCAGGTAAGAAGACAATAATACAGTGATGTAAGGTGCAGAGAAAGAGTGAGCTGAGCAGAATGTTTTCCACTGGCTGAAGGAGGAGGACCAGGTGCCTGGCTGGAAAAGAAAAAGGAAAAACAAAACTTCCTTTGCTACAGAAAGGCTACCTGGTTGAAATAAATACCAGTTTTTTTAAATATTTTTTGCAAGAGAGAGAATAGGCACACTGGGGCCTCTAGCCACTGCAGATGAACTCCAAACACATGTGCCACCTTGTGCATCTGGCTTATGTGGGCATTGGAGAATCGAACCTGGATACTTAGGCTTCACAGGTAAGTGCCTTAAAAACTGCTAAAGCATCTCTCCAGCCCCTAAATACTAGTTTTCGATTATTGATCTCCTTTTCTGTGCTTGGTTGATGACTTGAACCCTCACCATCTATAAGGGAGTGACTATTATCATCATTTGTAGTGGAACAAAATACCATCAGAAGAGATAAGTGGCTTTCTTACAGTCTTCCTAGTTAGGAATGAAACCCAAGTCATCTAGTTTATTCAAAACCCATGTTCAGTAGAACATGATGTGGGCATGGCAGTGCACATCTTTAATCCCAGCACGTAAGAGGATGAGGCCAAAAGATCATGAGTTCCAAGCTGCATAGTGAGATTCTGTCTCAAAAAACAACCAACCAAACAAAAGGACAGAACAAATTTTATCAAAACACATTATTTTTATTAAAAGTGCTCTGAAAGTACAAGGAATGATCAGACAAAAGAAACAGCAGTGCTGGAAAAGAAAGAGCCTGCCACTCTCCTGTGGTCATGGGTAATAATTGGGTTTTTAAAAGTAAAACTGGAGGTAAAATCAGCAATTCCCAGTGGGATCATCAGGACTTCCTACTAGAAAGTATGCATGTTCTGCCACACATTGGAAAATGAACTCCTAAATGGCAGAAACAAGTAATGAAGGAAAGTTTTAAATGGAGTCAAGTAAGTTGAAATAGAGTAGCGCTATCAAAGGCAGATGATTGCTCAGAGATTATTGGATTCCATGCTCATGTTTCTATACATTGAGCTCTGAGGTCTCCTCATTGAAGCTTTTACACTGCCAGACAGCTTAGCTGCCCTCCCTATTTGTACTCCTGCTCAGGCAGCTATGTGTCATTTCCTATCACCCAGAACAGTGGGTGCAAAAAGCTCAGCTTTTTTCCTTTCCTTTCTTTTCCTTTCTTTTCCTTGCTGTTCCTTTCCTTTCCTTTCTGTTCCTTTCCTTTCCTTTCCTTTCCTTTTTTTTTTTTTTAAGACATGGTCTCATTTTAACCCTAAGCTGATTTGGAACTTACTCTGTAGGTCAGGCTAGCCTTGAACTCACAGCAATTCTCCTACCTCAGTTTCCTGAGAGCTGGAATTATAGATGTGAACCACTATGCCTGGCTAGCAATTTTGGTTTAGAAGGCAAATTAAAAAAAAACCTTTTGTTATATCCTATCAAATACTCTGCAGTCACATTTATACATTCATGAATATACATGGATATAAACACACAGTACCTTGAGGAAAATGAGCAGCTGGTGCATGTGGGAATGGAGATGACAGAGAGAAGAGGTGTGGCTGGTGCCAGGAATCTGGGTTGGGGCCATAGCACAATGTCACATCCAGCCTCTTCCTGCAGTGGGAAGATTTCCAACTAATGATTGCAACTTGTAACCAATCTGCCTCTCCTTTCCTTCCAGAGTCTCAGCGTGCACCCTAGCGAATACTGATTAAAGATCCTATTCTGTGAAACCAGCGGAGGTTGCCTGGGATTTCATAACACAGATGGAAACTTGAACTTCAGCATTCTAACTCTGGGGATCTCCCCAGACTTTACGTACAAAGCAATAGGAAATGCATCTTAGGACAAATGGGTCTTTTGTGATACTTAGACTCAAACTTTTGACTTGTTAGTTATTGCTGTGAGAGTGCGTGGGGAATAACACCCATCTCATGGGATTCTTCGTGACAAGTAGAGAACATCTTCAATTATACAAGTACAGGCATCTAGAAAACACTCCACAAATGGAACAGGGAGGAATTTTTGCTGGTAAGGCGACTGATACCAGAGTATAAGAATTCTATGAAAATGACTCAGCAAACCTTGACGGTTATTTATTTATTTTCAGTATAGGAAGAACAAGCAACAAGTGCTTCCTTGCTAGGAAGCAATTTATGTCAGCCACAAACACTGCTCTGCTCTGATTTGTGAAGAGATTTTTTTTTTTTTTCAAAAATACCCCTTAAATACTAACAATGTCCTTCTCTTGTGCTCACACATCAATGGGAAATTCATGCTTAGGAAAACTGGATCCTTTGTGATACACAGAATCAAACTTTTGTCTCCTGCAAATGAATCCTTAGGGGATGACCTCACATTTACTGAAGGCAGAGAAATAAAAAATATTAAGAACTTTATTAACTATAAAAATAATCTCTTTTTCACGTTTCATGTGTTTTTTTATTATCTATATAACTTGTTTTCTGGAATACATCACAATATAGCACGTTACTATAATAGTTACTCTGGAATTATTTTAAAGTCATCTGTCACTTCTATTTGTAAGGTTATTGTGAAATCTTGGATAATCACCTTATATCTCTGAGAATTAATTTGTGGTCTGAAACTTAGAAGTAATAATGTTTTTTACCTTTAATGAAATAATAACTATAACATACATGTTGTTTTGGCTCTCCATAGATATTAGAATGAGAAAAATCACTTAATGACCTATTAGCTGCCTTGTTTCTAATTCAGTTGACTGTCAATTGAATATAATTCAAAGAAACCTGAAGGGAGAATTGGCCTATCACACTTCACTAGAGCCTCAGTTGAAACCATAGAATAATGTGGGGAAGGGCAAGAGTACAGCTTTCTTGGTGATCACGACACCAGAAAAAGGCTGAAGGAGATAAACACAGAGAACATCCAACTCCTACTAAGCCAGATATCCAGAGACACAGAGGCTCCCAAAACTCATCACTGAAGTAGAACTAAGATGACCCCAATGTGGCTCAGGGAAATTCTCAGAAGAGGGGACGGAAAAAATGTTAGAGCCACAAGTTGGGGCATTATGCACAGAGACTTTGCCTGTCCCCCATAACTGTTGGCTTCCCCCATAATGCACGATCCACATTCCCCATTGATGAGGGTCCCTTTGGAAGGGGGAGGACAGGAAGAGGTTAATGGAGTCACCAATATGAATGTAAAATTAGAATAATATAAATAATAAAATAAATTATAAAAAGAATATAATTCAAAGAGACATTTAATATTTTATCTTCATGATAAAGTCCAATAATCAAATACCTTAATAACTTACTGTAAAATAAGTTTTGACTTCCATAGGGGATCCTGTTTTTAATTTGAGTCCTTATGTTTAAAGATAAATTAACAGAGAAAATAGAGGAACTTTATTAATGAAGAGCACTTAAGGGTAAATGTCTATCATTTTTACAGAGGCGCATGATGAATGTAGACAGTAAACGTGGCCAGCGCATAAGGGGAAGGGAACTATTTCTTTTCAGCCACACACATGCCAAAGTTCTAGTAACAAACTTTCAAAGACCAGAATCCTACCCAGTAGGGTGAAAACCAAGGGTTTAGCCTGCCCTGGCAATGGGAGATTTTTATCTTCTGCGATCCTCCCTTCTGCTGGAGCCTGGCAACAATGAGCTGCTTGATTGTTCTCAGAGAGGAGATAGGCAGGGGGTGGGGTGGGAGAGCTGTTGGGAAACCTGAGTCAGTCTCTGGGTAGGTTAAGAAAGTCTGATTTCTGTTCTCTCTATAACTTGAACAAATGTCAATTACCAGATTGATTCAGGTCATTAAAAATCATTCAGTAGCTTGGTGTGGTGGCACATGCTGGGATTAAAGGCAGAGGTAGGAGGATCACCATGAGTCTGAGGCCACCCTGAGAATACAGAATGAATTTCAGGTCAGCCTGGGCTAGAGTGAGATGCTACCTCGAAAAACAAAACAAACAAACAAACAAACAAAAATCATTCAGTAAACCTCTCTGTATGGTGCTATCCCAAGGAAAACAAAACGGAAATGTGGTGCTACAAAGGTAGCAATTTTTACAAAAGTATTGATACATTAATAAGACCACAAAAGCCTGCCTGTTCCGGTTTGCCTAAGTACGAGGTAATTAGGGAAATAAATTAACACTGTGCTACAAAGTCAGGAGGGCCTGTGGGCTGCCAGTTAAGGACTCTGGTTCAGATCAAAGGGAATCTGGCAGGATTAACTGCGGGAGAGGGGCTCTTAGGCTGTTTTCCTGATCCATGTTTGAGAGGTCACTGGACTCACCCTCTTCCACTCAAGTGGAGAAGCAGAGTCCAGGATGTTTAGCATTCATTAGGCACCAGAAACTGAACAGATCATGTAAGAGATGCATGTTTATGGATGTGAAGGAAGTAGGTAATATCTTAAACATGTTACATAATTCAAAACACGTTGAAGACAGTTTTTGAAAGAAAGTTTGATGCAATAAAGACTAACAAAAATAGGAGTATCTTCAAGTGGGGGATGGGTGGAAGGCGATGTAACATTTTCCCCATTGTGTTACTGTGTTCTTTAGGGTCACAGTAAAGTTGTCTTTTAAAGGGGTGCAGCATAACTTTTCCTGGTGACTTCAAAGATGGAAAAATGACCCTCAAAGAGTGTAAAGAATCAAGTATTAAAGTAGGTTTCTATTATTGCTAGAATCCATCTGTGTGAAGCAACTTACATTATGATCCTAGTGATGAGACTATTGTGAACCAGGTCCTTGTTAAGAAACCCGCTTTTCAAATAGAGAAATATCCTAGTTTTTCTTGTATACATTTATTCTAGAACAGAAGAAAATTGTGTCACTTATTTTTTGAATATTTTAATTTATTGACTTGAGAGAAAGAGAGACAAAGAAGGAAGCAGATAGAGTTAGTATAGTGAGTATGGACGAGCCAGGGCCTCCTGCCACTGCAAAGGAACCCCAGACTCATGTGCCACTGTGCATCTGGCTTTGCATGGGTACTTGGGGAATCAGACCCAAGGCCATCAGACTTTGCAAGCAAGCACCTTTAACCACTGAGCCATTTCTCCAGCCCATAAATCACTTATTTTTATCCAGTCATTCCTCAACAATATGAAGGACTGTTTCATCTTTGTCAACATGGCATTAGTTTTCCATAGAATTCTAAAACTGCTTTTTCTCTCCTCTTAGAAATATTCACAGGATCAAACAATGGTTTAGTTTGATGTTTTAGGAAGTAAGTGTTTCAATATCAGCCTAGTTCTAAGAGATTACAACTTTAATAGTTTTGATCATTCTTTCCTAAAAGGTAATGCAATGAAAATTTTGGTAGTTGGTGAAATAATTTATGCGAGGAGTGACTTTTGCTTTAGGGGGAGAAATGCAGATATACTGACAAAGAGCAAGACAGAGCTTCATCTCTGGGGCAGGGATGCCTCTGTCTGCCTGCTACTCTAGGCCAGCAACCTGCTGAGAAGAGTAGCTAACCTAACTGAGCCTCAGGCATAGACTAGCACTAAATAATATGCTTATCCACCATCTTGGCTGGAGCATTCACTTAATGAGCCAGCAGTGACTCAGGAGTCCAGCTTGTTCTGTCAGCGTGGGGTTAAATCCTAGATGCTCACTCTTTGACCAGGTCAAGCCTTCAGGCTTCCACCCAAGCCTTGCTGAATCAGAACCTGAATCAGCAATCTGTGTTTTGACAAGTCTCCCAGGTATGTCTGATGCATGCTAACCTTTGAGAAGCACTGCTCCAAACCCCTCTCTGGCAGTCAGGAAGGATTCAAAAATAAGGGTCACCAACTTCAATAGACATTTAGCAGAAGAGTGGCAGGGGAAGGAGGAAGGGAGATGAAATGAGGGTGCTATAAGGAGCAAGCAAGCAGTTTATAGAGGACATTTGTTCAACGAAAAAGTACTTTTGAAAATGAAATATAAAGGAAAGGGAAAACGGGCGGGCAAGTTGTTGCAGACCTGTGTGAACTTGCGGTCTTAGCATCTTCCATGAGACACTTAAGTAGCATGGAGTGGGTAGTTTAGACACCAAAGGGAGGTTGTTGTAAAAGTCAAGGCAGAACTATAAAAGAGGGGTCCAGTAGTTTCTTTGAGGTATAATTGGTAGGTGTTCAATTGTAGGCAGCAGATAATAATAGGATGAGTACCAGAGTGAAAAGAGGATGGTGCTGTCACCAGAAGAGCTATAAAGTGCAAGAGGAGTGTGTGCACGTGAGTGCACACACACACACACACACACACACACACACACACACACACACACATCCGGGCATGCTGAGTTCAAGATACTGTGAGATGTTCTGAAGGAGAGTGGTCTCAATAGGAGAGTAACTATGTTTTGTCTAAAGTCCTAGTGAGAAAACAGGCTGCAAGTTAAGCAGTGATCTAGGAGTCCAAATGGGTCTGGAAAGTTCTGTTCTTAGTATTCTTTAGTTAATGGCTCCTCACTGTGCATGTGTGTGTGCGCACATGTACATTCTTGCCACAGTGCTTATGGAAGACAAGAGGACAAATTTGGGATATCAGTCCTTGCCTTCCACCTCATTTGAGACAGGATCTCTGCTGTTTGTGTGTTATTGTGTGAGTGCCAGTTTAGCTGACCCATGAGCTTCAGCATTCTCCTGGCTGGGCTTCCCTTTGCTATGGGTGCAATGGGATTATAGATGCTATCTGCGCTTGCCTTTACGTGAGTCCTGGGGATCTGAACACTCGTCATTAAGCTTTGCCGCAATCACTTTTAACCACTGAGCAATTTCCTCAGCCCAGTGAATGGATCCTCTTAATTATCTGCTGGAACTATTAAGCTTTTTCCCAGAGAAATGCACTCATAGGGAAACCATTCCTACAACCTCTACGTTGTGGATCTACAAAGCTCCTTCCTCCCACATCTAAGGATCTGGGTAAAGAATGTCCACTGTGAAGTTTCATCTGCCATGTGATACCCGAAATCTTAAAAATGATGATTAAAATAGTATTAGCTTACAGGCTGTGTACTAACTAAATCCTCAATGCCTGGTAAATAGCACTAACAAACTGTGTACTATAATCAGTTTTTCAAGTGCAACATAATTTCTCTCGTTCTTTCTCTCTCTTTTGTGGCAGTGTCACATTCTATCCCAGCTAACGTAAAACTACTCTGTAGCCATATGCGCACCTTAATCTTCTTGTTTTGTATCTCTCTTCTTCATTTCTTTCTTTACTCTTTTCACAATGCATATCTTGTTCCAGTTAATAAATAACAACAAAGCAGGTCCTTCTGTACATACAACCCAAATCCTTGTCTTCAGCATCCTCCCATAGGCTTTGTTTGTTATCGATCAGAATCCAGGTGTGGCTTTGTCTAGTACAGGCCTTCCCACATTGTGTTGGGCAAAGGCAACAGTAAGGCATACTTTATGAAGCCATAGTTTTAAATCCAGGTTGCATAAACTGAATTTCCATTTGGCTTCTGAAATTCAGTTTCCTCATTCATAAAAAGGCTTAATTATTCGTATTTTGGATTAAAAACTTACATTCTGCAGAAACATTAAGGTAAGTACTCTGTCCACAGCAGCTCTTCCGGATTTTAATGAAGTTTAGGATCTGAGGGAAGCATCCAGGAGGATTGATAAAGCATTATTAGGTTACTAAGACATTCTACAACATTTAACAAGCCCGAGGAAAAAAAAATATTTACCAGCCCTCTTCTTAGAGAACATGTTTGTGGTTGAAAGGAAATACTTTGATAAGCTCATGGAGTGTGAGGTGAGATGGCTCCTTCCCCCAGCAGTGTTTTGAGTGAAAACAGATGGTCATTAAACAGCCTCCCGCCTGGGGTGGGTTCTATTGAAAAGGGGAGCTGTTGGTTGCTAAGTAGTACATACAGAACTGAGTGGAGGCTTTCGCATTTTCCACCTTGACCTATGTGACATACTACTTCTCCTCTAAATGAATATTAAATAAATATTTTAAACATACTGAATGGATAGTATGCAACTGTCCCACTGATGTGTGTATAGTCTCATAGTATCAGTGTGGCTAAAATATGGGGGTGAGGGTAGTTGTGGGAGAAGACAGTGATGGCATGGATGTGACTTCATAGATTTCTCCCCAGTTGGCACAACTGATGTGCCATACTTTTGAGAAGCAAAGTTCTAGGGCCAGGGCTTGCTCAGAGTGTGTTTTGAATATTAAGAGGATTGAAATCATGGTCCTAGAACAAGTTAGGAATCTGAGGAAGCCTGTAGAGCTGGCACAGACTCTCTCAGGGGCTCTGAGTGGGCTAGGGTAGCCCTATAAGATTGGTTCGTTCCTTTTACACTACTAGGTAAAATATTTTGATGAAGAAAGAAGTTGACTTTAAATCTTTGAATACCCACTTGAGTAACTGTGCTTACATAGATCCATGGAAGAGATTAAGGCATGACATCATTTACATACTTTGCTTCATAGATTTTTACATGGTAATATTCCAGTATCTTTGGAACTGAGAAATACTTTGATAATATTTGAGTATCCTTAACAGTTAAAAGTGCTTTTCCAGGAATGACTCTTCCTCACCACTCCCTATTCCACATGCCTCCTCCTCTATCTCTCCCTTCCTCTTCCCCTGTCTCCCCTCTCTCTTTTGAGACAGGGTCTCACTATGGAGCCCTGGCTGACCTGACACTTGCTCTGTAGATTATGCTGACCTCAAACTTACAGCAATCCTCCTCTTGTCTCTGCATCCTGGATGCTGGGATTACAAGCATGTACCATCACACATGGTTGTCTGACTGACTTATAGATTTTTGTTTTGATTTATTGATTTTTTTTTCCTGGCAAGTGCATAGAATTACAAAGTGGAATGTACTGGCTTTCAGTTTAAAGCCTATTTTCTGACTGTTAGCTTTTTCCCCTACTCTACTTACTCTTCTAGTAACAGCAGTAATATTTTACTGTTCATTTTCATTTTGAGTCTATACTCCCTGTTTTCTGACCAAACTTCATTCCAGATCTGAGACTGGCAATCAGTTCTCCACGTGGAGATGAGACCCAGTGTGAAGGGCACAGGTGATAAGAAGGGTGCCTGCTGCTGGAACGACCAACAGTCGCTCAGAAAGAAGAGTGCTCAATGCTGTTTTAACACAGTGGAGATAGATGTCTAATTTGAATGAGTTTCAAAACAGATTTGTGATATTTACTACAAGTTCACTGCAAAAGGTAACCAACATGTGACGGGAGTTTTGGGGGCTCCTTGCCAATGCCATTCTCACCAGTAAATTTAGTGTACCCGGGATTCTTGTCTTACAAATTTAAAGAATTAAGTCCATAGACCAGAGGGTAAAATTTGGAGAGACTTTATTAGATTAAAGGTAAGGAAAGAGGAGAAAACAGAGCTATGTGGAATGCGGGAGGTTAGGGCGTAGAGGAATAGGGGTAGGGGGCTCACATGGGCAGATGGGTGGCCCTGAATCTCCGCCCAGCCTGGCTGAGACAGAAGGGCCTTACCAGAGCAGGGGCCTGGAGTTTCAGGAGAAGTGAACAGCCAGGAAAAGGCCTTGCTCACCTAGTAAGCATCTATGTATAATCTTATTGTGATGGGCTCTACCCTCGGGCTTAGGTGAGTCTGAGAGAGAACTGATTGCTCTGAGCTATGGGCTGGTGCGGGAGTGTGGGGTGGGGTGCGAGGGCTGATTGGATAGACTGGACCAGACGCTGAACTCTGGTTCTGCTGAAGCAAGCAGGCACAGTGTTCTCTCTGTGGGCTCTCTCCCGACTGGCTGCCTAATTCTCCATCAAACCTCCTATGGTAGATGGAACTTCAACCACTGATATCCAGGGCACCATCTTGGGAAGTCGGCTCGGGAATGCATGCTGTGAGTCCTCCCACACCTCTCTGACGAGGCGGCAGCTTAAAGGCGGATCCGACAAATGGCACCATACTGCTTATAACTTACGGCCTCTTACCTTCACCATCCAGGAATCAACGGAAGGCTGCTTTTAAGCCCCGCCTATGAAAAATACACCATAAGCCACACATTCACCTTTTCATTAAGGAACACACATAAACTAGGGTTTAAAGGTGAGTCTAGAAATTGCTGTCTAATAGTTACTGATCACCGATTTCTTTTTTATTAAAAATTAAAAAGTAATTGCAAAAGAAGCTACTTTATATTATGGATTAAGGGCCCTAAATTCATCTCTCTTTTTTTTTTTCCATCCCAGGTATAGAAGAATCTGAGTAAAAACACAGGAATTTTCTTTGAGAATTATCAAAATTCTTTATGGTAAATATCCAGTGTTTAAATATACAACCATCTCATTAAAAAAAAAAAAAAAAAAGTCTTACGGGCTGGAGAGATGGCTTAGCGGTTAAGGTGCCTGCCTCCTAAGCCTAAGAACACTGGTTCCAATCTCCAGGTCCTACGTTTAGCCAGATGCAAAGTGATGCAAGGGCGCAATGCCGTACTTAACTTCAAGGGGGCGCACACATCTGGATTTTGTTTGCAGCAGCTGAGAGGCTGCTGGCGCACCCATCTCTGTCTGTCTTACTCTCCCTCTCTATCTCTCTGTCTCTCTCCAAAAAAGAAAGGAAAGAAAGAAAGAAGGAAAGAAAGAAAGAAAGAAAGGAAGGAAGGAAGGAAGGAAGGAAGGAAGGAAGAAAGAAAGAAAGTCTTACAACTAGCATCTTGTACAGATGTAGAAATAAAACCCAGATACTGCAGTTGCCTGCTGTGTCTTTAATGTATATCATCATTGATACCGTAGGTGGAATTGTGTCTCTAAAAATAACATATCCATGCCTTAGTACCCAATACTTACATGTGGTCACATTTGGAAATAGGGTTCTTGCAGATGTAATTAAGGCTTTCAAGATCATCATGAATTTAGGATAGGTTGTCCATTCAGTTATTTCTGTCTTGATAAGAAAAAGTGGGAGATCTAAGATAGAAACACAGGGGAAAGTCCAAGTAAGAATGGACACAGTGAGTAAAGGTCGGCTGCTACTAACCACAGACCATCCATGTGCTGCCAGAAGCAGCAAGAAGCAAGGCAAGAGGTTCCTCTGGAACCTTTGGAGTCACATAGCTCTGCCAATGCCTTGAGATGCCTTTATTTTGAATGTCTATCCTACATAACTATCGTGGATAAATTTTGGTTATTTTAAAACACACAGTAGTAATTTCTTACTTAAGAAATGAACTCAACCAGCCAGTAGACCTTCCTATGACCATGGAGATGGTGTATGTGTGCGTGACAGCCTAGCCACTGCTTACACATGGCTCCCAAGCGCTTGAAATGTGCTAGTACGAAAAAGAAATCTCTTGGATTTCCAAGGATAGATAATTAAAGAATATTGTGGCATAGGATCCCAGGGAAGAGAAATAACACAAAGTGATACAGCAAGGAATTGTGCCATGGCAAAGCATAAAGGAAAATAAAACAGAAACATCTTGTTTTTAACCAATTTAAATAAGAACTGGTAAAAAAACTTCCCTAAAATACTACACACATGCACGCATGCATGCACGCACGCACACACTCACCCATAGTGGTTTCAACTAAAATTGGAAGTTAGAACGATGGCTAATCTGCAATGTAAGCAAATGGAATCAGAAAGGCTAATGGATTCCATAGTCATCAGCCACCCTCCTCCTGCTTTGGATCCTAGGCCAGGACATATGGTTTCAACGTGAAATGAAGGTAAAGATTACATAATTCAGATTTAAAATGTAGTTCATTTTAAAGAGACCACACTTAGCAAAATGCTGTATGTGTGTGTCTCTCTGTGTGCCTGTGTGTCTCTCTGTGTGTTGTGACATGTAGTCTGAGGAAACATGATTTACGTGATGTGGCAAAGCAGTTACAAATGATTTTCTCCCTTCCCATCAAGGAAAGACTGTAATTGTGGAGACACCAGTTTGACCTGTTTTCTCTCTCCCCCCTCTGCGGTCTGCCTCTCTCTGCTGCTTGTCTTCTCTGCAGGGTAGTAGATAATATCAGGAAACCAATGGGATAAATGTTTACTATTACATCTGTGTTGCTCACTCAAAAAGCCTTGTGGGTTCAGCTCAATGGGAAGAGCATGTCTTCGATATAACCATAATATTACTTAACTAGGTGCCTTCAGGATAGTTAGTAATATACACTGATAAGGATCCAGAGTGAATATTACTGAGGAGGAAGCCAGAACTCCAAAGGGATCAATGTGACTAGACAAAATCAGGGATCAGAGCATCAGAGGCCTCTGGGTTTCAATATCAGAGGGCAACAGGCTTAAAGCAGTTAAGAAAAAATTAAATATAGGTTTTAAAAGTCCATATACAAAATAAAACATCAGTCCCGTCTTTTTTGGCGTCAATGGCCATGAAACAAAAGGACAGTTATCAAATTTGCCTTGGTCACTATAGACAACCCATTATTTTTTGAGATTTTAAAGTCTTCTGAAGTACAACAAATTTTAATACTATTATTGATATCAGAGATATTAGTCATAGTATGTAAGTTTCATAAATGGGGACATGGCTTAGTAGTTCAAAGCACTTGCTATGCAGATTGCCAGAACTGATGTAAAGCCAGCCACAGTAGCTAGAGTCTATAATCACAGCCTTCCTACAGCAAGATGGGGGACAGAAAGGAGAATGCCTGAAAGCTTGTGGGCCAAATGGTCTGCCACAACAAGAAACCTCCTTAAAACAAGATGGAAGGCAAGGACCATCTCCAGAAGTTGTTTGGCAGGTGCATGCCTGCACTCAAAAAGACATACATCGACACATACACATACACATACACAGATCACAAAATTGAGTTTCTTTAATAAGTAATCATTTCAACAGTAAGATAAGTAAATGTAAAACATACTGTTTTCTAATTTGCAATGTACAATTTTTCATTTATCCATTACTCCCCTATCTGTCCCCATATATTCACTTGAAGAACATATTGTATTTTAGAATGTTCCTTTTGTTCTGTCATACTTTATTTTAAAGCATGTTTTGCATAGATACAAGTGTATAGCCCCTGTTTGACTCTTGAATACTAATTATAACATCAACTCTTAGATTGTCCCATGTGTTCATGGGAAGGAATATTAGCAATGCTCTTTGATCTACAGAAACATACATTCCTAGTTCCAATTCAGCTGTAGGGACATATCTTTTGTTTTTCTTTCTCTTGGTGGAATCAGTAGCTCAAGTGGTACAGATATCAAAGATGAAGAAATTTCTATGTGGATCTGTGAGCCATTTCACAAGTTGTATCACAAAAAGCAAATACATAGGCCAGTTCCTCTGTGTATTCTACACTGGAATGGATTGACATTTGGAAATGGACATTTTCATTTGATAGCTAATATAATCTCTTACCATTTGGCCATTAAGTTTATTTTCAATGTGCATCTTGTTTGTATCAGATTGTCTGAAAGACATGCTAATTTTTCAACATCTAAAGTGACTTCATCTTTCAGACCTAGTTCAATTTTCTTTTGAATATTGAGTTTCTGGTGGCAGGAAGGCTGAATTTTGCAACCTTCTGCACTTTAAAAGTATAAAATGGAAGAAATAAGTAGCAAGCTACCAAACAAAGAACCATTCTGAAATTGAAAAAAATTCTAATTCAAAAATTATTCTTTCCAGCCCCAGGATGGAGACAAATTGCAGCTAGGCAATGTAATGGAGTAATTGCAAACACATTCTTCCCAAAGCCCAAAGAGGCAAAGTGAGTTTTCCAGCAAAATGTTTTATCTTCAACAGAAGCTTTGAAATATGTGTGGCATATGTGTTTTTATCTGATCACTGTTTAATGGAGATGTACAGACTATCTGAAAGTCTCAGTGAATTTGTTTCTATATTTTTAAGTCATTTAATAATTTTTTGCTTGGGAAATTGTGTGAAAGAACCAGTTTTCTATAAACTATAGTAGAAAAAATGTGGGCAGTTTTAATTTGGAAATTAGGCTTCATATTTGTGAAGCTTCCTGAAATTTTGGCTTTAAATTATGTGTATATATATAATTTGAGAGGGAGGGAAAGAGAAAGAAAGAGAAGGCCTACGTGGTGGGGACAGGAGCCAAAGTGAACTGTGCCTGTGTCCCTCTTTTGTTTAACACACCCAGCCCCACTCCTAGGGAATATTCTGGTGTGTTTAGATAAGGGATCTAATTGCTTTCTGCTTCATTGTGGGCTGAATTGGCATCTATATCAATGGTTTGGTTAAGATTATTTTAAAAGCTATTTTAAAATTTATTTTTTAATCATTTTTATTATGAATATACTATGTATGGATACATCCTATGTTGGTACCATAATTTCCCTCCCCACACCTCTATTCAGCTGGGGGTCCTTCTCACTGGGGTTGTTGGTATTCCCCATGGGGCTGTGGGTTATGTGACAGCAGAAGTCAGTCATTGGAGATTGGGGCAATGCCTCTGAGTATGAGCTAACCCATGGCTCTTACATTCTCTCTGCCCCCTCTTCCGCAAAATTCCCTGAGCCATGGTGGGTAAGTTTTAAGTCTACTTCCGTGATAAGCTCTCAGGAGCTTCTGGATTTCTGCTTTGGTATGTTTTGAGTGTCCTCAGTGTCTGTCTCCATTGCCCTGGTGCTGGTTGTCATGGAAGCAGCGCTCTTGCTATCTCCCCAATTCCTCTGTGGTATCACCTGGGTCTTGGCAGAAGTGCATAGGGTGGTTTATCTCCTTGGGTTTCGCTCCCTTCTGATATTACCCCAGAGAAGAAACATGGGTAGGAGGCGACCATCTTGATGGCAAGTCAAAAAAGCTATTTTTACATGAAGAAGGGCCCAAGTCTATTGTGTTCACCATCACAGCATCTCAGCTTGTGCATACAGCCTTGTATGCTATAGACACATGAAGAATTCTTGTTGAATAAGTCAGGTGAATGTTATATGACTGAGATATAATTTGTTTATCTCACTGCTAGAAGATATTCCAGGGCCAGACTCCCTCAGTTGGTGGTTTTTTTTTTTTTTTTTTTTTTTGCTAAATTTCATTTTATTTATTTAAGAGAGAAAGAGTATAGGAACACCAGGGCCTCCTGCCATTCTACAAATGAACTCCAAACACATGTGCCACTTTGTGCATCTGGCTTCTACATGGGTCCTGGGGAATCCATTTTGGGCTGGTAGGCTTTGCAAACAAGCATCTTTAGCCACTAAGCCATCTTCTTGGCCCTTCCTTATTATTATTTTTTGAGCAATTAATGATAGTCGATTTTTATTACAATAAAAACTATCCTTTTAAAAAAATTTTAACAATAAAATTGGTGTAAGAAATTCAGAGTAAATTCTTATTTGTGTCTAATAGTTGTAGAAATGTTCTTTCTCATCCACATAAAATTATATAATAGCATTAAATTTATCATGTGCTTGCTGTGTGTCAGACCCTGCTCTAAAAATTTTAAAGAATAAAATAGATATTTTCCTGAGGGCAGCATGGAATCTTGAATTAAACCTTAGCAGAGTAAGAGCGTATTAATGGGGAAAGTGATGAAACCTGAATACAATTTGGACTTTGCTTGATCACAGTATCCCAGTGTTGGTGTCTCATTATATCAATTGTACCACAGCGATGCCAAAAGAGTAACTTCAGGGAAGCTGGTGAGGATTTCCAGGAACCTTTTGTACAATCTTTGCAGCTTTTCTGTATACATTTCATTTATTCCAAAATAAAAAGTTTATTTGAAAATCTGTCTTCCATTTGTTCAACACTTGAAATAAACCTCTGATACAGCTACCATTGTCAGCTCCCTTTTCAAGAGTCCAAGGTTCGAAGATTAAGTTATTTCTCCAGGGTTTATAGCTGCTATCAGGACCCAGATACCAGTCTGTAGTTCTATGCTAGACATTCATAACCCATATCATTTATCTCTTAATTCAAGTGATCAAGAAATCATCTGGTAGATCCAACCACAGCTTGGGTGATAATTCCATCTCCTGGGGCTCTGGCTGTACCTAAGAGATTTCATTGTACCTCACCTGTGACCTTGCCCACCTACTCCTATACTTCCCTGCCAGCTATAAGTGATTTTGCCCACACTGCACATGATCTTGTGATCTTAGGAGGTGCTAGAGTCTATAGTGTGTGGAAGGTTTACTGGAGGAGGAAGTCCAGACAGCTATGGGGAGGTTATCAGCTAGACTGGGGTGAGACGTTTTGATGATATAGCTGCTTTGGAGTCATCCATGCTTCTGGAAGTAACCCCTCACCCATGCTCTGGACAGAAGCCCAATTAACTCTTTGCTTATCAAGCTAAACTCTGGTAGAATCTTGCTTTAGACTGTTGTCTTGCCCTACCCACTGAGGAAGTAGCTGCCTGTCTGCATCTCCCCAGGAGAAGTTCAGGGAACAGCTGGGTACCACTGATTGCTGGATACCACAGACTTCCTGCTTTTGAACAGCCACACAATCAACTCCTATCAGGCCTACAAACTCCAAAGTGTGTGTGTTCACATTAGTTCTGATGATAATGCTTTTCGTCCCTTAATCTCTGATGGAGACGTGGAGTCCTGCAAGGGAGCCATCTTAGTTCCCCATAGTGGCACACATGCCCCACCATCTGCAGCATGCTTTCTCTGCAAGCTGTTCATATAAAGTACATGATTTTGGAAAGGATTGAAAAATTATGCAGACAAGAAAATACATGCTAAAGCTCTCCAGAAAAAGGTAAATTTAAAATATCAGTCATAAACCTTAAAGATTAGAGCTAGAACTTTAAGCTTAGAGGTAGTCAATATGTTCCAAATAACCTTATTGCACAAGGCCATCAAAAACGTCTTTATTCTCTAATGGGTGCTGTTAGCTTTCTTCTTACACCCTTAAAACTGTCTGGAGTGCACAGCTGCAGCCATGACCACAGGCCACTGCTCTTTCTCATTATATTGCCCACCTATTTGTAACAATATCCTTTATTGTTTCCCTAACCACCAACAGCACTGTGGGAGAGGGAAACTTGCCCTCTTATTTATTTCAGTACAACAGTTGAAAATATGTGCAGGAAAGCAAACAGGAAGGGACCCGCTCATTGCTTTGCCTTCATTCTTTGATGCTGCTATTTCAAAACACATTTGTACTTTTGTCTTGGTTTTGTTTTCTGCTTTTAAGTGGCCCAATGAACTTTCATAAGATTTAAATGTATTGGGAAGAATGAAATTATTTGTGATTTTTAAAAACTTGGAATGGATGTCCAAACTTTATATGAGTGTACCATTTATCTGTGAATTTAGGTTATTGACATAAACATCTGACACATTCCTAATAGTCTCATTTTTCTTCTGGAAACACTTCTTGTTTTTATCTAAAATAATGGAGAAAATGGGGTGCTTATTGTAAGTCTTAGGATATTTGTCCTTAAGACATATGTTGTTCGTTATGTTTTTTTATTTATTTTCTTTTAGGGGAGAGACAAAGTGCTTAACAACTATATTTGTGATTATAGTTTTCTTTGAATGAAATGTGTCTAAGACTATTTTAATGAGACTCTAACATATATATTTGAATTCAGTGGCAGAGCCACTGGGTGGCTGATTTCTGGGAGCTGCCTCTGATCCTGTTAGCATGATTCCCAGAGTCCTCTTCTGTTCTTCCTCCTCCCAGCACTTGCCTTTTGCCCACCTCTTTTCTTCCATTTTGCTAAGGTAGAGACGAGAGAGAACGGTGTGCTCTATTGCTCTTTGCTCCTCTCTGCAGTTTTTATGTTTTTGGACAACCTAAGGTTTAATGCCTGAAATGAAACCCCATATGATTTTTAATTTCCATTATTTTGGATTGGTTTATCCAGGATATTTCTACTGGGTGCTTAGTTTCATATGCTGCTGGTCATTAGTCTGCATAAATTATGAGCCTTAAATCAATATATTAGATACTTTTTCATTCTCAGCATGTAGTATAATATTTGATACAGACAGTTCTTAATATTCCATCTAACACATAAATATACATTTGCTAACAGTTACCACTCTAGTCTATACTTGACTGAAAAAAATGTACTGAAAAGGTCAGTTTACTTTCCTGCAGGCTCACTTAATTCTCATGGTCAGATTTAAGGTATGTGCTGAAAACACCCTCCTTCCCACCAGCCATTCCCAAGCCCAGCCCATTTCTCACAGCCAATTCTGAGTTGCATTTATTTTTTTAACTTAAAAAAAATATTTATTTATTTATTTCCAAGCAGAGAAAGAGATAGAAGAGAGGCAGACAGAGAGAGAATAGGCACACCAGGGCCTCTAGCCACTGCAAACAAACTCCAGATGCATGTGCCCCTTGTGCATCTGGCTTACGTGGGTCCTGGAGAATCAAACTGGGATCCTTTGACTTTGTAGGCAAACTCCTTAACCGCTAAGCCACTTCTCCAGCCCCTTGAGTTGCATTTCCTCTATTGAATTTCACTGGCTGTCCTAGCCATTATCTTCTTTTCCTTTTCTCCGCTCTCTACTCTGTACTGTTTTTGTGACCTATGCTTTAATGCCAATCTTTCAGCATGTAATATTATGGTTAATTGATGAGTGATTTGTATAATATAAATACAAATATCTATATGTAGTTGTGACACTAGAACTTGAGTTTTGTCAGCATGGAGGGTTGTCTTATATGGATTTCTGTTCTCTGTGCCCTGAAAGTAGAGAGTGTCAGGATATTCTGGTTGAAAAATACCTTCTGTGATAGAAACAAATTAAGAAGAGATTTACTATTGATATATATATAATTAGGATTGTTTAATGTTTCATACAGAAGCCAGTGTTGACTCAAATTACAAAATTATTAAGCCATATAGAGTGATACATACACTCCGCCAGCACTGGGAAGGCTAAAGCAAGAGATCTCAAGTTTGAATTCAGTCTCAGCTAAGTAGTGAGTTTGGCTAACCTGGGCTACACAGAAAGACCTAACTTCAAATTTTAGAAAGTCAAAATTATTTGGTAACACCTAGTGGAAACCATGAACTATAGATAGGACGGTAGTTGGCTAACAGGAAGACTTGTACCAGAAATAAGACTTTTACACCCAGAGCTTTTTTTTTTTTAATTTTTTAAATTTTATTTAATTTTGGAGAGAGACAAAGAGAGGACAGAGAGGGAGAAGGAGACAGAGATGGGCACCAGCAGTCTCTCAGCTGCTGTGAACGAAATCCAGATGTGTGCGCCCCCTTGTGGGACTGTGCGGCATTGCGCCCTTGTATCACTGCATCTGGCTAAACGTGGGACCTGGAGATTGGAACCCGCGTCCTTAGGCTTAGGAGGCAGGCGCCTTAACCGCTAAGCCATCTCTCCAGCCCACCCAGAGCTTTTTGGAGGCATTGATGTTACCTGAGAAAAGTTGTGATGCCAAGGTATCTGTGTCTGATAGGAACTATTGCTTCACAAGAACAACAGGAATAAACGAAGTACAAGATCCTTGTAATTCTGGCATATTCTTTGAAGATAAAAGACTATGCACTGTCAGGTTGAAGTGATGGCAACTCTTGCTTGATTGAAATGTTTCAGATTTGGGCAGAATATGGTTTCCCATGGAATGCACTCACCTCATTGACATGCAAATGGCCTGAGCAGATGAACAAGCATCTCAGCTTCCACTAGAAAGGAAAGAAAGAAAGGGGTGATACACACAGCTAGAGAGACAACATGCCATCATGAAGTCAGGGCCTCTGGATGTGGTATTTATGCCTTTCCATGCACTGACAGCTGCAGGAAGATTGCTCAGGAAGGAGGACTTCACATTTAGATTAGAAAATGCACACAAGCAGCTATTTCATTGGGGAACATAAGGAAAAGTTACATTTGCAGCCTGCCACAGGGTTAATAACTTCAGTGTGAGTGACCCACATAGGAATGTTAATACATTTTCCAAGCATTTCATTCTGAATGTTAAAGTGATCCATTGCAGTCAAAGTAAATGGCTGTCAGTACAACGTGCCTTAAAATGCCACAAATATGATATAGTGCTATCCTTTAAGCCTGATGTGTTTGCAACTTGGTCACGTATCTATAGAACCTCAAAAATGATATAGGCTACATATTTTTGAATTACTTAAATATTATATATCCTTTGTTAAAAGGAAAAAAGGAAAAAACCCATAACTGCTTTTTGTACGTTCATAAACTGATAACCATTGTCTTTGTAGGCAAGAGAATGAAAACAGACCATATCATAGATCTGCATTCCAGACTGTCTACTCTGTTATCAAATTAGCTGAAATGAGATCCTCACTGGCTCATGGGCATTTCCTAGGCAACCATCATTTTTTATTCTAAATTTTACCAAGGTCTTAGAATTCTTAAGATAAACTGCAAAGAGTCAAATGTAAACTTAGGAGATAGAAGAAAGAAAGAAAAAAACAAAACAAAACAAAAAAAAAAACAACCTTTGGGATTTTTAGGGCCCTGAAGCTGAGATTGCATAATGTTTTGAGGAGAAGAATTCCAAATGTCCTTGGCACACATGGATGTGTCATGTGCCAGGTAGAGGATGGACAGAAAAATGGGGTAGGAGAGACAACTTAATTGAGTTATATGTTTTCCCAACTAAACAATAATATTAATGTCTCAAACACACAAATATTTCATCACTTTTTCATAATCACAAGGAATAATAAATTCCATTTTTCCCAGTATCACACAGATTTTCTTTTTTAAAATATCTTTTAAAATCTTTTTTATTGCCAATATTCTTACATGTACATAACATATTTGACCATAGTATCCAACATTATCTTCTCTTACTCTCTCTTTATCCTCTGTCTCTCTTTCTGTGTGTAACTGAGTTCAGTTAGTGTTGTCTGCATGAGCATGTGGATGAGCTTGTTTACCAGTTACATTGACACAGATTTTTTCTTGAGCTCTTCCATATATCAGAAGTCATATCACAGTGACAGTCTTGTTACAAAGACAACACATGATACATTATATCTGCCCTTGCTGGCATACTGCCTTTCCTTCTAGTGCTTTTCCATGGTAGGGATTGTTTTCCTTTATCTGAATTTCTCTATATCCTATCAGTATACAGTGATGCCCTACCCCTTGTCTGTGGACAAATCTAAGATTTTCCAAAGAATTCCTGAAACAATGAATTGCACTGAACTCTGTATGCATGCATTATGCTTTTCTCTAGACAGGCTGTGAAAGCTAACTTTGCTAGTTTTGTGAGATTGAGATTATGTAAACAAATGCTGGGTATGACAATGAGAGAATTTATAGATTAGGTTAGTTAAGATGGAAGACCCACCCCAACTGTGGACAGCCCCATTCCATGGGCTGAGATGCTGGACTGAAGAATCAAAAGAAAGAGCTGAGTATGCACATTCAGCTCTCTCCTTCCTGACTGTGGATTCACAGTGACTCGCTGTCTTAGCTTCTGGTGCCATACCTTCCCACTGATGGACTGTGCTCTAGAGCTGTGAGCTGGATAAGCCCTTCCTCTCTTATTGCTATGTCTTCCCATTGATGGACTGTGCTCTAGAGCTGTGAGCTGGATAAGCCCTTCCTCCCTTAAGTTGTTTCTTGTCAAGTATTTGATTACAGGAATGAAAATAGTAGCTAAACATATATCTATAATAAAAGTTTATATGTCAGGCATGGGAAGAGATTTAAAAAGTAAATACTTGGGGTAGGAAGATGGCTAAGTGAATGGTTAAAAGCACTTGCTTGCAAGCCTTTCGACAACTCAAGCTCAATTTCAGCTCCCACTTAGCAAGAAAGAATGGTCTCAAGAAAGTGGATGGAAGGAGAGAAGGAACACTCCAAGGTTTCACTATGACCTCCACACATGAATGTGGCACATGCACACCCTAACATTAACATCATACATATACACACATATAAATATGAAAATAAATAATAAAAATAGAAAAAAGTAAAAATAAATATTCATTTAACAGAATAATTATAGCATTCTATAATAATTGTTGTGTAGTCCAGGGACAGGGGTTCATCAGTGATGTAGCCACCTGTAACTTCCCATTGCATGGTGTGGTAGTTTTATTGAGGTGCCCCCCATAAATTTAGGTGTTCTGAATGCTAGGCTCCCAGCTGATGGAGATTTGGGAATTAACGCCCCCCTGGAGGTAGTGTATTGTTGGGGGCAGGCTTTATGGGTATTATAGTCAGTTTCTCCTTGCCAGTGTTTGGGCACACTGTCCTGTTATTGTTGTCCACCTGATGTTGGCCAGGAGGTGATGTCCACCCTCTACTCATGCTGGCATTTTCCCCTGCCATCATGGAGCTTCCCTGTGAGTCCATAAACTGAAATAAACCTTTCTTCCCACAAGCTGTTCTAAATATCCTTCAGCTCATGATCATACTAGCAACTCTGATTTGATTTTCATTTTTTTTTTTGGTTAAAAAAAGTGATTAAAGCAAGATCAGGACTAATAGAGGAGAAGGAAGTTAATGGGAGAACAAGAGAAAATAATTGGATAGAATAAGATCACAATGCATTGTGTGTGTGTGTGTGTGTTTGTATAAACTTTTAAAATGGAAAAATGTTTTTGTTAAAAAGTTATATAGTCCCTATCAAAATACAATTTTTAATTTTTTTGTTTATTTTTATTTATGTATTTGAGAGAGACAGACAGAGAAAGAAGTACAGAGAGAATGAGAGAATGGACCCACCAGGGCCTCCAGCCACTGCAAATGAACTCCAGATGCATATGCCACCTTGTGCATCTGGCTTATGTGGGTCCTGGGGAACTGAGCCTCGAACTGGGGTCCTTAGGCTTCACAAGCAAGATTTTAACTGCTAAGCCATCTCTCAGGCCCCCAAAATACAATTTTTGTTATTACTCTTGAGAATTCATGGAATGTTTTGCTCTTTATATTCTGTCTGCCTTTATTCTATGCCCTGTGGTCTTGCCACATATCACTAGAATTAATTTCTTCTCCCATGTTTTATCTTTTTCAGCTTCATTTGCAGAGGTAGGAAGGAAAGTTCTCTTGAGCATTGTTTCCCAGCACCGGCCCCGTCCTTACAGTGCACTGGGAGATCTTTCCCCTTAGTCTTCCTCTTTGTGGGAGCTGTTGCCACTTAACAAATTAACAAATGCAGCCTCTCCATTCATTTCTAGGTTGTTTTTAAATATTTTACTTATTTATCTGCAAGGAGAGAGAAAGAGAGAGAGAAAGAATGGATGTACCAGGGCCTCTAGCCACTGCAAACAAACTCCAGATGTATGTGTCACTTTGTGCATCTGGCTTTATGTGGGTACTGGGGAATCAAACCTGGGTCATTAGACATTGCAAGGAAGAACCTTAATCACTAAGCCATCACTCCAGCCCTATCTCTAGGATTTTTTTAGTTCAAAACTGTTCTTACATCTGTATAGGTATCCCTTGCTTGCAGTGCATAACCTGGGATTTGTAGCTATCCCTCACTTACAATGAATGAGATTTGTGTAGCCATTCCTTGCTTGCAAAGCATGACACAGAATTTGTTCATCTTTTTTTTTCCCCTTTCTTTTCTGACTGGCCTTTTTAAATGTAAGAGATCAAGAGCAAGAGAGAGAGCAAGGGAGAGAGAGAGAGAGAGAGAATTGGCATGCTGGAGCCTCCAGCCACTGCTATTGAATTCCAGATGTGAGTGCCACTTTGTGCATATGTGCACTTGCATCACTTTGTACGTCTGGCTTTCGTGGGACCTGGAGAGTTGAATATAGGTCCTTAGGCTTTGCAGGCAAGTGGCTTAAGTGCTAATCCATCTATCCAGCCCCATATATTTTTTTAATATTTATATCAGAGAGAAAGAGAGAAGGAGAAAGAGGCACAGAGAGAAGGAGAGAGAGGAAGAGAAAGAGAGGGAAAGTGGGAGAGAATGGGCATTCCAGGGTCTCTTGCCACTGTAAAAAAACTTTGGATGCGTGTACCACCCTGTGCATCTGGCTTGACCTAGGTACTGGAGAATTGAACCCAGGTCATCGGGACCCTGGCCTTGTATAGCCACCCCTTGCTTGCAATAAACGACCCCGGATAGTTAGTTTCAGGAGATCCTCTGCTGACATCCTCCCATAGGCTCAGTGCTTTCTGGCACAACTTGTCATCAGTAGGATTATATTTTATAACAATATTGAGCCCATTCAGGGTGCTATATCATATTTTCTGTTCAAATCTGTTGCCCCAAAACTTAATGCTACTTTCCATCTTAGCTATGCACTTACTACATAAGCTGTAACTTTTCAGCTTGAGGTAAAATAGCCAAATTAATACACATTTCTTATTCCTTCTTCACAATTTCATGAGTAAAGATTCATCTTTAATGTTTCTATACCTTATCTAATTGAGCATGTGATTTTCTTTTCTTATTGTCAAGAACTTTCACTTTTTCTCTTAAGCATTTTTTTGGCCTTTCATTTAAATGAATTATTGGCATCACTGTTTCATACACTGGAGGTACTATTAAGTAAGGTGTTATTTTTTCAAATAAAACTCTGTGATATAGCAATGATCTAATCACAGAGCAGAGCTGGCTAGGAAAACAATGCATGGCAAGACTTGCAAAACAAAGGAATGTACCATGTCCCAGGCAAGATGGAGCCGAACGGTGAAAAATTTCATTAGGCTACTCAAAGCAGCACTCAACATAAAACTTACCAGCTGTTTGTCTCTGGAAGTTTCCATTTAGTATTTTTAGACTGCGATTGATGCAGGTGACTGAAATCACAGAAAGCAAAACTTTGGATAAGAAGGGACCTCTGTAGATTTATGAGTATTCTTCCCTGAGGTAGAATAATGGGATTGTAATCATAGTTTGCTTGAAAATAATGTACGTGATTATGTTATCTAATAGTTTCTGTTAACTGAACCAATGTTGTTGTTTCAAATTGAGTTCATTGCCTCAATATTTCTTTCTGTTTAAGTAGTTTACTTGGTTCTGCAGTCACACAAAGATTTTTTGACTATGTATTCATTGTGTAAAAGAAGGGGTTTCACTATGACATGGTCATGCATACATATCATGTTTTTTTGATCTCACTCAACCCCTCTGGTTCCCCTCCTGCTGGTTCCCTCTCTCTTCCCAAATAGTTCCCCCTCTGCTTTCAAGATTGCTTTATTTCTAGTCTAGATTCCACAAAACACAAAGGTCTTGTGTGTCTTGAAATTATTAGCAGATGGCCATATTTGAGTCGACACAATGAAGTAGCACAATATCACAATTCAGAAAATTAGGAGACAGAGATTAAACTTTTTGTGTAATTCAATATAATTCTCCCCGTGCAAAGCTTCAGCATGTGAAGCCAGGAAAGTTTCACGAGTGAGTTCTCCATTTTGCTGAGCTTGCTTCTCTAGACACAGAGTGAGAAAGAAAGAATAGGATGGACGCTTGCTAGATGTTAAAGCTTGGGAGAAAGAATGAAGGAAGGAGGAAGGGAGACATGAGCAAAAGAGAAATTAAAGACTATATGGTGTATGCTTCTCCAGACCTGAGTGCTGATGATTGGAGGTCAGGTGTGAAGTACAGAGGTTGTGAGGCCTAAGTGCTCCCCCCCCCAAAAAAAAAAAAACAGTGAGTGCAACTGACATTGTGATGCAAACAACATATGCCACTTAAAACTTTGGCCCTAGGCCAGGATTCACTGGTCAGTCTCCCAAAAGCAGGGCCTGCTGAGAACTGTGTGCCACTTTACTAGAGCAGCAGGAAGCAGCATGCACTGTGCCGAAGAAGAAATTAGAGGTTAAAGTTCAGGGCTGGCCAAACTCAATCTTTGCCCATGACTAGTATTTTCTTTTCAAACTTTCACACTTGACAGAAGATCTAAACTTCCAAATAAGGAGCTGAAGCCAATCCCCTAATTACTGGCTGGGCACTTTTTGAATAGACATACTCTACCAAGATAATGTTTCCATCACCTGCAGAGACCTTAGGGAGGGGCTGGAACTCAGAGATTACTTTAGACCGATCCACAGTATATACAATGGTCCCATTTTTTAGATGACTGTCTAAATTAATATTTCAGATAAAATAATCTCACATCATGGCAAGGTGGGATCTGCTTCACTTGTGTACAGATTTCATGGTGCCCCTGGCTATGATGGCTTCACACCTGCTTCCTGGAAGATGAAGGCTGCAAAGGGAATCAATTATTTTCTCTTTGGCCGTCCTGATCAATCCCACTTCACTAACCAAGGAATCTATAAATTAGCATGGTTGTGAGGTTGGCACACTGAGGCAATTAGTTCCCCTGAATGCTTGACATTCCATGTCACTAAGGATAAAGAAGAAATGTTTTTTAAAAACTCTTTCCTGCTGGGTACTTTGTAGAAATGTTAGAATTCTTTCCAGAAACAGAAGAAGAAAGACAAATCCACAGCAATGCATTGTTTGCATGTTATTCTAGGTTTTATTTTCAGCTTTGAAAACTTTCCCTCGATGCTGCTGCCAGAATACAATATACACAAACAGGACTGAAACCAGCACCTGTGAGAAGCAAATGCTTGCCTGTTGAAGTATTCAGCCCCTACATGGGATGAAACAAATCCTTGGCTCACCAGTGTTGTGCCAGGAAAAGGGCACAGCTTAGCTGGCACTGTAGCTGTGGCCAGAAAGCAGCTAACAGGCACCCAAGAATTCACAGCCTTCTTTGGACTCTAAGTCCGTTACCACGATGGGCTTT
This sequence comes from Orientallactaga sibirica, assembly GCA_036365145.1. NCBI lineage: Eukaryota > Metazoa > Chordata > Mammalia > Rodentia > Dipodidae > Orientallactaga > Orientallactaga sibirica. The sequence continues at coordinate 5,823,006 of JAEOAD010000240.1, forward strand.
GTTCTGTTAGTACTGCACAGAGTATGAATCTTATCTTGATTACTGCACATATCAGCCTGATATTGCGACCCTCTCTCGTCTATCCTGTAGATCAGTAACATAAATGAGTAAAATCAGGCCAGATTTGAGAAAAGCCAGACAGTATTATCTTTCCCTCCTTCTCAAAGTCCCAAGATGCATTGCACGGGTGAGACAACTGACCCAGCTGCACTGTCTGGATGGTCCATCCTGGGGGATGTCAGGGACGGGTATAAATGGGGGAGAGCCTGCCCCACCCAAAGAGGAGGTAGTCACTGTGCAATATGTAAGTTTTGTCACCCGAGGTCTGAAGGCACACCCTCCACTTTCCCCTATGTAATATAAATCACTTTGTAAGTGTTACCCTGGGTCTGTGGAGCCTATAAGTGATTCGACTAGAAACTTCATGTTTTACTTTTCAATCGGAAGTAGTGCCCTTATACACTGGGTTACTATGTCCCTTCCTTTTTATACTACCTTAGAAAATTAAAGTGAACTGCAGTCTATGCATTTTATACATAAGCATGGAAGTTATATGATTTATAAAGATGTCGTCATATGTTACTGTTTTCCTTACATCTTCCCCATCAGTGAAAAAGACTTGGATTAAGGACCATAGGTGAGATATTACACAGGGGAAGGGCAGGGCAGTATGAAGTTTACAGAAACGATTCCACCTGGAGAGTTCACGTTCTCTTCCTGGCATACATCATGCCCCAGGTATGGAGGAAACATAGACCCAGTCCTGAGTCTGCACAGTAAATATCTGAGTGAAAGAAACAAGGAATAAAATGAAATTCAGGAGAGGGTTACATGGATTACAAGAGTGACGAAGCAGTCTCAAGCATATGGGCCAGCCCTTGAGGTTTTCACTGGTCTGAGAGGAAATGAAAACTACCTGCCGAAATCATAGTGCATGGGTTATATTCATTTATTTGTGCATGGGTGTGCCTTGGCACACTACAGCTAAATGTCATATTTTCTTTAAACTGCTGATCTTCATTTTGTGACCTTTCTGTTCTGTTCTCTACTTTTAAATATTAAAATTATGATATGCTAATAGCACATAGCAGTGCTTTTCTGCTTGCTTCAATATCCCTTTTGTCAACAGAAAAAGCCATTAACCCTAGTGAACTCCCCCTCTCCAGTGTATTTTACATGTTCTTGGTTCAAGAATCCAAATATCTGGAACCCCGTTGAGAGCTCTCCTGAGTGCCTCCTGCTCATCCCTTTTGTTCCACACATTGATTCACGATTGCCTACTTCCAAGATGATAATGAGCTGGTGGTCAGGTGGAGCTTCCCATTGCATGGGTGTAAGAATAAACCTACAAAATGAGTATGGTTTGAAAACATTCTACTGGCTAGGTGGGGATGAACTAGAAGAATAAACTGTGGGAATGAACTGTAAAAATGAAATATGGGAATGAACTATGGGAACATTTCTGATGGGCTTACAAATAACTTTTCTGAGATTATGAGATGCTAAATTTTTTACTCTTAATTGTCCCTAAAGTTAACCTTATAACTGTGTAATCAATTGCTTAAAGCAATGTGACTAGGTTTCCTCTTCCTTGGCATATATTTGGCCTGAAAAGCACAGATGACCAGTATTGACAAGCAATGATTAGAGTTGCTGACTGATCTTAAGCTGTGCTCTTGATCCAGTTTCCTCAGTGGCCTGGACTCTAACTCATACATACATGTATAAGAAGTGCTGATCATAGTGTTGAAGGCAATGAAATCAGTAACTAAGGTCCCACAGAAAGACAACAGGTGAATTTAATGTAACTGTATTTGTGATCCCAGTGTATGTTTGTTCTGGATCAGCAGAGTCCAGCAGGTCATACCTCTAAATCCTGTCTGTGGTGGCTAGATTCAGGTACCCCCATGGACTTCAGTGTTCTGGGTGCTGGGTTCCCAGTTCATGAAGATTTAGGGGTTGATGCATCCTGGGGGCAGTGTGTTGTTGGGGGTTGGGTTTATGGGTGCTGTGGCTGGTTTCCCCTTGCCAGTGTTTGGCACACTCTCCTGTTGCTATTGTCCACCTTATGTTAGCCAGGGGGTGATGTCATCATTTTCCCCTGCCATCATAGAGCTTCCCCTCGAGTCTGTAAGCCAAAAGAAACCCTTTTTCCCACCAGCTGCTCTTGGTCGGGTGATTTCTGCCACCAATGTGAACCTGACTGCAACACTTCCTTTAACAAATAATTAAGGATTATCCAAAGTCAAAAGTTACTTACTTTTTTACCTTTGCTGATACAATGTACTGCTTGTTCACATATGGTTTGGAACTGTCCAGTAAAAATGTCAGTAAGTAGTTGTGTGCAGAGGAAGAAGCAGGCACAGTACCATCAGAATGGCAGTGACAGCAGATGCAACAACTTCACTAATGGCTTCCATTAAACTTCTCTTTTCCTCAGGCTTCTGCTAGGGATGGGTAGACCACTCCAGGGCATCACAGGAGCTAGTTTTATTTTTTTAGGCTCTGCTCCTTGAAGAGTTTGTTCACTCTTGCATAGGAAAATTTCAGGGTTAGTCTATAAATTCAGGGCTGTGTCCTCCAAATAGAGCAAATATATCTTTTATTAGTAAGAGTTTGAATGCAGAGGGTGGGGGGGAGTAGGACAGATCTCCAACCCCATTTCATAACCTCTCCTTCCCATGCCCTCCCAGTTCCCTTGTCCCTGTCAGTTTTCCTGCTGCTGGCTTGGGCTGCCTGGACCCTGTGAACTTGCCATGGAAGCAGGCCCCTTCCTGATTGAATGGCCCCTGAGTCCTCAGTTCACCCATCCTCTGCTCTGGAGGGTGCTCCCCTCCCACTCTGGAGTGAGTTGGCCAGAGTTCCAGGTTCCTTCCCCACCTGGTAGTTCCCTGGGCTGCCTGGACACACTGTGTGGCCCATTGCTCTGCCTTCCTGATTGAATGGCCTCTGAGCCTCAACTCCCAGATCCCCTGCTCCAGAGAATGCGCATGGACTGAGTGGGCCAGAGGTCCTGGTTGGTTCCCCACCTCCCAGTTCCCTGGTCTGGGTACCCCTGCTGCTGCTTTGGGGCAGCCTGGTCTCTTCCTGTGGGCTAGGGAAGCAGGCTTTTTGCTCTGGTTTCCTGATTGACTGGACCCTGGTTACCCAAATCCCTATTCCCCTGAGTCACAGGGTGCACACGCCATTGTAGGAGCTGGCCTCTTGCCCCTGGCTCTCCAGCTTTCCTGATCCTGGTCCCCCAACTCCTGATCTCTGTGTGTTGAAGAGTAGGAGCAAGTGGAGTAAGTAGTCCACAACTGTCAGTTCCTACCTCCCAGCTCCCTATATACACTTGATGTACTTGCAATCTCCACAATCTGCACATCTGCAGTTATAACCCCATCGTACACTGGTCAGGTACACATATAGAACAGAACCCCAGGGCTAAAGAGATGGCTTAATGGTTAAGCCACTTGCCTGCAAAGCCTAAGGACCCAGGTTTGATTCTCCAGGTCCCACATAAGCCAGATGCACATGGTGGCATGTGCATATGGAGCTTGTTTGCAGTGGCTAGAGCCCTGGTGTGCCCGTTCTCTCTCTCTCTCCCTCTATCTCTACTAAGTAAAAAAAAAAAAAGAAAAAAAAAGAAAAAAGAAAAGAAAAATCTTTTAAAAATAAATAAATAAAACAGAACACCAACCAAAGAGCCTACAAGGACAAATATTGGCTTTCCCTCAAAAGAATAAAATGTTTCTCCAAGAAAGGTAGACCACAATGAAAAGAAAGAAAGAAGAAGAAAGAAAGAAAGAAAGAAAGAAAGAAAGAAAGAAAAAAAAAAAAAGAAAGAAAGAAAGAAAGAAAGAAAGAAAACTGAACTACTCCCACAGTGGACACCTCCAATGAAATCAAAGAGAAATCAACAGAAACTGAATCCCAAAATGAAAACACAACAACCAAAGTGACCCTGATCAAAAGAATTGCTGAACTGGAAGCAAGCCATCAAAAAACCAACAATTGGGCTGTAGAGATCGCTTAGCAGTTAAGGCATTTGCCTGCAAAGCCAAAGGACCCAGGTTCAATTCCCCAGGACCCACATTAGCCAGATGCACAAGGGGATGCATGCATCAGGAATTTGTTTGCAGTGGTTGGAGGCCCTAGTGTGCCCATTCTCTCTCCTCTCTCTCTCCTCTTTCTCTGTCAAGTAAATAAATAAACATAAAATATTTTTTTAAAAAATCGCATAAATGAAATGGAGCAGAATTGTCTCTTAGAGAGCCCGTAGCTTTTGATGCTAAGCTTAACTGAATTGAAGATAACCTTAGAAGCCTCAGCAGATATATAAATGACTTGAAGGTGAGTCAACAAATAGAAGATCTCACTAACCACTAGATTAAGCTTAATGAAGGCTTGATAAAATGCAAGAATGAATTCCAGGAAACATCAAGAAAAACAGACCTTGAACTGAAATTGTACCTCAAAAAAGAGAGGGACATGATGCAAAGTCACACAACAGAAAACAAAAATCAAATAGAGCTTTAAAAAACCTCTCTACAACCCCTCACTAACACAGTTACTCATGTGAAAGACCAAACCTCTGAGTTGGAAGACAAGACAGAAGAAATTGAGGCCAAAAACTTTGCTAAATTCAAAGAATCATGAGAAGACAATAAGAGGGAACTGTGGGATACCATAAAAATACAAAAAAAATCTGCATCATGGGTATACCAGAAGGAGAGGAAATTTAGGCCAGAGGGTTAGAGAACATATTCCACAAAATTATTGAAGAAAAATTTCTCAATCTCTCAAAGGAGAGGCCCATCCAGATACAAGAAGCCCACAGAACACCAAATAGACAGGACCAAAGAAGAAACTCTACAAGGCACATCATTGTTAAAACTATTAACAGTAAAAACAGAGAGTGCTAAAAGCAGCAAGAGAGAAACAACTCACTACATACAAAGACAATCCCATCAGAATCACCTCAGATTTCACAATGGAAACCCTGAAAGCCAGAAGGGCTTGGAATGGAACACTTCAAAGTCTAAAAAACTATGGCTTCCAACCCAAGCTACCTGTGCCCAGTGAAAGTATCCCTTAAAATAGATGGTGAAAGGAAAACTTTCCAGGAAAAAAGTCAACCCTATGAGTATATGAACACAAAGCCAAATCTACAGAGAATACTTCAGGGAATATTCCACACAGAAGAGTCAAACAACCAATGTCAAGAACCTGCAAGAAGATCACAATAACCAAAACTAAACCAGACTCCAAAAAGTACAAAACAAAAGAAAGCCTCAAACCTCATAAAGCACCCCATCATGTCAGGGATTAAATTGAACCTCACAGTTATTATCTTAAACATAAATGGTCTTAACTTACCCATTAAAAGACACAAGTTAACAGGGTGAATTGAAAAATGGACCCTTCTATCTGCTGTCTTCAAGAAACCCACCTCACCACTAAAGACAGACACCTCCTCTGGGTGAAAGGATGGAAAGTGATATTCCAAGTAAACAGAAATAACAAACAAACAGGTGTCGCTATATTAATATATGATAAAATGGACTGTAAACCAAAAGTAATCAAAAAGGACAAAGAAGGCCACTTCTTAATCATTAAGGGAACAATTCAACATGAGGTTATTAAAATCATAAATCTGTATGTGCCAACAAAACAAAAATAAACACCAATACCATCATAGTCAGAGACTTCAATACTCCACTATCATTAGTAGACAGATAATCCAAGCAGAAAAGGAACAGGGAAATAACAGAGATCAACAACACCATAGATCAACTAGACCCAATGGACATCTAGAGAACTTACCATCCCAATTCTACAGAACACACATTCTTCTCAGCAGCCCATGGAACCTTCTCCAAAATAGACCATATATTAGGCCATAAAGTGTGCCTCCATAAATTCAGGAAAAGCGAAGTAACTTCCTACATCATATCAGATCACAATGCTTTAAAGCTAGAAATTAACAACAAGAGACACATCAGGAACTCCGCCAGCTCCTGGAGACTGAACAACACACTTTAAAAATGAATTGGTTGTGGAAGAAATAAAAAAAGAAACTGTAAAATATCTAGAATTGAATGATAATGAAAACACAACTTACCAAAACTTATGGACACAATGAAGGCAATCCTGAGGGGAAAATTTATAGTGCTAAATGCCTTAATAACAAAAACAGAGAGATCCCAAATTAATAACCTAACAATCCACCTAAAAGCATTGGAAAAACAAGAAGAATCCAACCCTAACAGCTCCAGATAGAAATAAATAATCAAGATCAGAGAAATAATTAATGAACTAAAAAGTAAGACAACAATTTTAAAAATCAATGAAATGAAAAGCTGATGCCTTGAAAAAATAGACAAGACTGATAAACCCCTGGGCAATCTGACAAAGAAAAAAAGAGAAGTCTCAAATTAACAAAATCAGAAATGAAAAAGGAGAGGTCACAACAGACATTAATGAAATTGGAAGGATCACCAGGGCTTATTTCCATAACTTCTACTCCACAAAATTAGATAATCTGGAAGAAATGGATGAGTTCCTAGCCACATACCACCTACAAAAACTAAACTCAGAGCAGATTAATCTCATAAACAAACCTATCACATCAATGGAAATTGAAAAGGTATTTTAAAAATCCCCAGGCTGGAGAGATGGCTTAGCGGTTAAGACTCCTGCCTCCTAGCCTAAGAATGCTGGTTCCAACCTCCAAGGTTCCAATCTCCAGGTCCCATGTTTAGCCAGATGCAAAGTGACACAAGTGCGCAATGCTGCACTTGGCCACAAGGGGGCACACACATCTGGATTTTGTTTGCGGCAGCTGAGACGCTGCTGGTGCGCCCATCTCTGTCTTCCTCTCCCTTTCTCTCTGTCTCTCTCTATGTCTCTTTCCAAAATAAATAAATAAATTAATTAATTAATTAATAAAATAAAGTAAAAATAAAAAATCCCCAAAAAGAAAGGTCCAGAACTAGATGACTTCTCAGCTGAATTTTATCAAACCTTCACTGAAGAACTAAAACTATTTTTTGTCAAACTGCTTTGCATAATCAGAGAGCAAGGAATCTGCACCAATTCCTTTTATGAAGCTAGCATCACCCTAATATCAAAACCAGGCAGAGATACAAGAAAAGAAAACTATAGGCCTATATCCTTAATTAATTTAGATGCAAAGATCCTGAAAATAATCCTTGAAAACTGAATTGAACAGCACATCAAAAGCATTATCTACACTGATCAAGTAGACTTCATCCCAGGGATACAGAGATCATTTAACATATGGAAACTGATCAATGTAATGCACCACATAAATAAACTTAGTCATAAGAACCACATGATCATCTCAATTAATGAAGAAATTTAAGCCTTTGACAAAATACAATACCATTTCTTAATCAAAACACTGGAGACAATAGGCATGGAGGGTTTATATCTCAACACAATAAGGGCTTTATATAAAGCACCTAAAGCCCAAAAATACTTAATGAGAAAAGATTCAAGGAGTTCTTCTTGAGATCAGGAACAAGACGGGGTGCCTACTCCACCATTACTCTTCAACATAGCACTAGAAGGCCTAGCCCAAGCAATAAGACAGGAGAAAGAAATAAAAGGGATTCAAACTGGAAAGGAAGAAGTCAAGTTAGCCCTATTTGCAAATAACATGATCCCATATATAAGTGACCTGAAAGTCTCCCTCTCAAAACTGCTAAAGTTGATTAATTCCTTCAGTCAAGTGGTAGGATAAAAAAAATCAGTGCACAAAAATCAGTAACTTTTCTATATGCAAAGGACAAATATACAGAGAACTAAATCAGCGAGGCTGTCCCATTTTCTATAGCAACAAAAAACAAATTCAATATATTGGAATAACACTAACTACCCCTCACATTTCAGCCAAACCACAACCGAAACCACAGAGGAATTGGGGAGATGAGCATGAGTGCTGCTTCCATGTTGAACCTGATAATCAGCACCAGGGTGAAGGAGACAGACCCTGAGGATACTCAATACCACACCAGAGATCCAGAAGCTCCTAAGAGTTCATCACTGAAATAGACTTAAAACTCGCCCACCAAGGCCAGAATTTTTCAGAAGAGGAGGCAGAAACATTGTAAGATCCACAGGTTGAGACATCATGCCCAAAGGCATTCCCTCCCCTCCAAAATAACTGACTGCTGCTCCCACAGTGCATAACCCACACACCCATAGGGAATGCTTGCAACCCCACTGAGGAGAGTCCCCAGGGGAATGGGGGCAGGGACGAGGGAAAAGAGGGTACAGACACATGATGTATCCATATGAATATGTTGTTGATACTACTACTTCTAATAATAATTTTTTTAAGTACAATAGACAAGACAAGCAAAAAAAATGAGCAATGACTGATATCTATTTGTTTCCCAGCATCAATCAGCCAGCTGTGCTGAGTTTTCACTATGAACTGAGCATTACTGAAGTTCCAGAAAAATAGTTATTTTCAAGAAGGTGCTATTTGTATATTTACTTTGTGTAAACAACGTTTTCAATTGGAAGCTAGTAAAAATAAGAATAAGCAAAAAAAAAAAAAAAGTTTGAGGACCCTCAAGCCAACTAACTACACAGTTATCTACTCAGGACAAGCATAGCCAGGTGTGAGATCTGCAAACCACTAGCAGAACTGGGTAGTGTATTTTCCTGCTTAATGCATCTGTCAGCTGCATGGTCTCTGCTCATGAATCAGGAGGGCACTTCCAAGAAGAGTGGAGCAGAAAAGAGATGAGAAGGGGTCAGACGAAGAAGAAGAGCCAGGGTGTTTTGCTCAAAGAGAGACATTCAAGAGGGTTCTATCTTATGACAGAATTGTAGGCAGAGACTTTCTTAGTGACTTCAAGAACAGCATGGTATCAAATTAGTCAGAATGGTGGTTTTGGTGTGACCACCATGGGTCCATGATACAAGGAGAGAAAACCAAAAAGACAGAGCAGTCAGAAAATCAGGAAATGAGCTGTCCTGGGATGGGAGAGTATCCTGCTGGATGAAGTACTTGTGTAACATCTAATATTCATTCATGAGCCATTAAGCAAGAAGGTAGAGGAGACTTGCATATGTTCCCCAAAGCAACACACAGACGATCAAAACAGCAGTAGCTTCATTGGCTTAAGCACTATATCTGGCCCTTCATGGACTAAATTAGAAACTTCTTTAACTTCTATAAGAATCTTAGATTAAAAATAAAATGATGGGCCGGGTGTGGTGTCACACACCTCTAATCCCAGCACTCGGGAGGCAGAAGTGGGAGGATTGCTGTGAGTTCAAGACCACCCTGAGACTACATAGTGAATTCCAAGTCAGTCTGGACTAGAGCAAGACCCTACCTTGAAAAACCAAAATAAATAATAAAATAAAATAAAATAATGGGGCTGGAGCAATGGCTTAGCAGTTAAAGGTGCTTGCTTGCAAAGCCTGGTGACTTGGGTTCAATTCTCCAATACCCTCATAAAGCCAGATGCGCAAAGTGGCACATGCATTTGGAGTTCATTTGCATGCAGCTGGAGGCCTTGGTGTACTCCTCTCCCTCTTTCTTTCTCTCAAATAAATAATTTAAAAAAAGACACTAAAATCATTTTTCCTCTTCAGGGTGGAATACTATGGGCCCCAAACTGTGCTTTCTTGGGAATTACCAGAGTGGTCAAGTCAAATTATTCATCCCTTTTTGAACCTGAGCAAACGCTCCCTGAACTGTGACAATAGGCCCCAAGCCACACACACATGCCATGTGAAAGTATAAAACTCCAACTGACTGCCTGGCATAGTGGTTTACACCTTTAATTCCAGCGCTTGGAAAGCTGAGGTAGGGGAATCACTGTGAGTTCAAGGCCAAAATGAGCGACAGAGCATGTTCCAGGTCAGCCTGGCTAGATTGAGACTGGGTTTTGCTAAATAAAATAAAATAAATTAAAATCTAAGTAGCTGCAGGAGGGGACTTTAGAACTCCCTTCACTAGCAAGTGTCTTATGTTGTCCTAGAGTCAGTCCTATGTAGCCAGACTAACGAGTAAGAATAAAAGAGAATATTTTACTGGGACATCAGAAACTATATACTAGGGGAAAATAGACTCTTACTGTGGGAGATCAGCCACTTCACAAACAAATGAATGAAGCAGTAAGCAAATGGCACCAACATCAAATCCTGGGAGAGAGAAGCTATTAGTATCTGGAATAGGCTATAAGATATCACTGAAAATGTCTCCTTGTCAACCAGAAATTATGAGCCAAACAAAGGGTGAGAATAGACTTACACACAAGAAAATAAATCGGATAGCTGAATCCACTTTTGAAAAGTACAAATATGGGACTTGATAGGCAAAGGCCTCAAAGTAGTCATTATAAACATGGGCAGGAAACACGAGGAATTCATCGAAGGAAAGTGTAATGACAATGCTTCATCAAGCAGAATAACAACTTAGAAATTTATATATATGTATGTATGTGTGTGTATATATATATATATGGTTTTTCGAGGTAGGGTTTCACTCCAGTCCAGGCTGACCTGGAATTAACTATGTAGTCTCAGGTTGGCCTTGAACTCCTCCTACCTCTGCCTCCCAAGTGCTGGGATTAAAGGTATGTGACATCATGCCTGGCTAGAAATTATATTTTTAATAACAGATTTTTATTCTAAAGTTGAGCAAAATGGCCAAAGTAAAAAATTCATGTAAGTTTGAGGTCTAAGGAGATAGCTCAGTGGATCAAGTACCAGGCACAAAGCATGAATACCTAAGTTGGCATCCCCAGCACCCATGTAAAATCTGGGTGTGGTGGCAAGCACTTGTAATGCTGGTACTTGAGAGGTGGGACACAGGAGGCTCCCTAGACTTTGCTGGTTAGCTAGTATAGTGAAATTCATGAGCTCTGGATTCCATGTGAAAACCAGTGTGAGAAAGTAATGCGGGGACTAGGAGGATGGCTCAGAGTTTAAAGGCATTTGACCGCAAAGCCTGGCAGCCTGGGTTTGATTCCTCTGCATCCGCATAATGCCAGATGCCAAGTGGAACACATTCACAGCAGCAAAGGACCCTGGAGTGCCCAGACTCACAAATGCATGGGTAAATAAATAACTCAATCAAATTAATTAAATTCAAACAAAAATTTAAATTAATTAAATTCAAACAAAAATTTAAATTAATTAAATTCAAACAAAAAAAAAGGTGAATAGTAACTGAGGAAGACACCAGACATCAACCTTTGGCTTCCACACACGTGTACCCACACACAAACATGCAGGCACACACATGTACATCACACACATACACATACAAAAAAATTCACAGAAGAGTCTTAACCTCAAATTACAGCTGGTCAAAGAAGGAAGAAGAAAGAATTATGTTCTAATTCTAGAGAATTAATCTATACTTTATAAGCCTTGAATTACAGATTATGGAATTTAAAGAACAGAGAAAGAAAGAATAAGGAAAACTGACCAGCAGAAAAATGTTGGACATCACTCAGAACATCAAAACAGGCTTAAAAGGGTACAAGATGGAGCAAGGAGAAGAGATAGAAAAAAATTTAGAAAAATGATGTCTGAGACCTCAAATTTGGTGAAAACATTAATCTCCATGTTTAATAGCATCAAGTAGAATAAATTCAAACAAATTATATACAAAATATTGAAAGCAGCAAATGAACAAACAACCCCATTACATCCAAGAAAACCCATCTTGAGCAACAAAGAACCTTACATATGGCAAAATTATCTTTCAAAAATGAAGAATAAATACAGACATTTCCAGATAACAAAAGCTGAGAGACCCAGCTGTGGTGACCTTTAGTCCCAGGCTGAAGTAGGAGGATCACTGTGAGCTCAAGGCCAGCTTGGGGCTGCAGAGTTAGTTTCAGGTCAGCCTGGGCTGGAGTGAGACAAAACAGGCTGAGAGCATTTGTTGCTTGTGGGTCTGCTTTACAAGAAAGCTTAAGGAGACTTCTTCAGGCTAAAAGCAAGTATCAATAAACATTAATTAAAATCCACAATGCAAGAACAGAGTACCACTAAAGTCAATTATGTGAAATATATATATATTTCTTTTATTTTCTTTAAAGATAAATTTTATAAAACATATTACTTTTAGTCATGAATGCACTAGTCAATCTGTATGGGGGAACAAGGCCTCAGGAGACTCCTTCCCACCTTGTGACTCTTACAATACTTCTGTCTTTGGCAATGTTCACAGAGCTGTGGCAGGTGTGTTCTAAGCCTCCTGTACTGTTGAGCTCTCTGATGCATTTTGAGTCTCCTCAGTCACTACCGCCATCTCCCTGGAGGAGGTTCTCAGGCTGCAGTGAGAGCAGCACTTGTGTTTATTCTGCTACTTCCTCAGTAATGTCTCCTGAGCCCTGACAGGTATAGAGATGAATTGTCTTGTGCTCTGCCGTCAGGTTTCTTTTCTTGTTGTGCTGATGGATCTTGGGATTCCCTGGTATTTGCTGCCATCTGCTAAAAGAGAATTCTGCAACCAAAAGTGAGAACAACATGGATCAAAGGAGATAAGCATAGTCAGTTAAGCGACTTTTTGACAGGCATACCCTTCCTTACATCTTAGCCCAAGAAGAATGAAAGCTTCCTTCTATGTTCTATGACCTTTCTAGTCACAGGCTTCTGATTTAGTTCCCAGTACCATATATGAATTCTCCCCCAATGAGGAGGCCTTATATACAGTCAGAGAGCAATTGATTACCCAAATAGCCTGTGTGTAACTATTGACAAGTGTGCACATCTTGCATGGCTGGTTGATGTTGTAGCTTGCAAGATCCCCTGCTTATTCACGTTATTGATAATCATTATCCCCCAGCAGCTCATATGAACTCCATCTTATTTCCAACTAATTCCTTTTCTATTTTGATGTCATTTTTTTGTCCTCTTCCATCATGCATGATGTTGATAGGCCCAACACTGTGCAGGTAATGGCAGCCTCTTTGTAGTCATGAATATAATGGCTACTTCTTATCAAAGAGACCACTTTCTAAAGCACAGTTCCCATCCTCCAACTCTTACATTCTTGCCACCCCTTTTGCAATGCTCCCTGAGACTTGTGGGGCTATGATAGAGATGTCTTGTTTAGGGCTGAGCACTCAAGTTACTTCTTAGCATGTTTGACAAGTGTTGAGTCTCTCTAGTGGTCTCTTCCATCTGCAACATGAAGCTTCTCTCAGAAAAGTGGGATCAGCACTAGTCATTGGGCCTAAACATAAATATGTAGAAGGAAATTTTAATTTAGCCAACAACAGCAGTAGCTGCCTGCTGAGGGCTTTTGACATTCCCAATCACAGACTTTGACTAGGTTTTCAATACCAACTATGAATTCTGTGGAGTGGGCCTCAAATCCCATCAGATTACATGTGGGTATCCCAGTAATAGTCATGCCACTATTGTCAGTAGGTGCATCTTTCCTAGCTGGGAAAATTAATTTTTAAAATATTTTTACTTATTTATATATTTGAGAGGGAGAGAGAGAGGCAGACAGAGAGAGAATGTGCTCACCAGGGCCTCCAGCCACTGCAAACGAACTGCAGATGTATGTGCCTTCTTTTGCATCTGGCTTACATGGGTAATGGGGAATCAAACATGTGTCCTTAGGCCTTGCAGGCAAGTACCTTAACTGCTAAGTCATCTCTCCAGCCCAAGAATTAATTTTTATGTGAACAATTTTTCAAAATGAATTGTCATGATAGTAGAAATATTTGTTGCCCTTAGATCCCCTGTGGTAATATTTAAAGATTTATTTTCTTTTGGCATACTTATATAGATTTTTTTTTTTTTTTTTTTTTTTTTTGAGCATTTGCTGAATTCATATAATATGACAAGAAAGTTTGGGTTAGCAACATAAGACTTGCTGCGATCTCCAGCAGATTTCCATAGATATGAAAAGCTTCTTGTCATGGTTCTATATGCAGATTAAAAGTCCCAGAAGGTCTCATGCTCTCTCTTTTCTCTTAGTTCCACACAGCCCAGGTTTTTAGTAGTAGAAACTTCAAAGTCAGAAGAGTAGCAGAAGCCGAAGGCAGTGGTCAGTGTTCAGCAATGCTGAACTGTCGGCTGAGCAGTCCATGAGAAGACTTACAGTAGTCAGGCTTTCCAAAGACAGCCTTGCTCTAGACAACTCTTTGCATAACCTTTACATGTGTGTGTGTGTATATAAAATTATTTTTTTCTATTAAGGCATATTAACTTTAGAAATTGAATTTAAACTGAATCCAATAACTATACTGATATCTCAGAGCACTGAAGTACCAACTAAACATGATAAAAAATCAGTTAAAAAAGGGGAGAGCTGGAAAGATTGCTTAGTGGTTAAGGTGCTTGCCTGCAAAGCCTAAGGATCCAGGTTTGATTCCCCAGTACCCACGTAAGCCAGATGCACAAAGGAGCACATGTGTCTGGAGTTTGTTTGTAGTGGCTGGAGGCCCTGGAGCACCCATTTTCTCTATCTGCCATTTGCTTTCTCCCTGTCAAATAAATAAATATATTTTAAAAAGCCTACCGGAGTCTTAATTGGATACCAGGAAACCTCCTTAGGTGAGTGCCAAAAATGTTTACTCTATATTCCAACCTGACTTTTTCCCTCTTGGTTCAGTATTTATAGTTGGTTGGGCTGCAATATTAAGTGAGTGTGAAGTGTCCTCAACTTTGCATAATATGATAGATTGAGTTGTTGATTGTCTCTGCTGGTGGGTTCAACTGTCCCATTTAGAACTCCCTCCAGTGAGGAGGTCAGGAGGTATTGTAGTGAATATTGGGTGTTTTTGTTATTCACATTACTCCATACCTGATTTAAAATTTTTACATTTAAATTTTAATTTATTTGTTAAAAATATTTTCTTTTTATTTATTTATTTGATAGAGAGAAAAGAAAGAGAGAGAGAATGAGTGCGCCAGGACCTACAGCCACTGAAAATGAACTCTAGATGCGTGCGCCCTCTTGTGCATCTGGTTAATGTGGGTCCTGGGGAATCAAACCTGGGTCCTTTGGCTTTGTAGGCAAATGCCTTAACTGCTAAGCTATCTCTCCAGCCCAAATTTTAATTTATTTTTATCTTTGTGTGTGTGTGTGTGTGTGTGTAGTATGTGTGGTGTGTTCATGTTCTTTTTTTGTTTTAATTTTTGTTTGTGTTTTTGTTTGGGGAGAAAAGAAAATTAGCATTGGGGAATCATTCTTTTCTATTCTTTTTGTAATCAATGGTAGCGAGAATTACCCATTCCTTCTCTCCAGTGGTCTTAGTTATGGTGTGAAAGCATCAGACAAACAATCCAACGACAGTTTATGAGATGCAAGAGGAAATTTGGTGAGGCTGATACGTTGAAAATAGTGTCAGTCCCCACCAGCCATTCTGGAGACATAGTCTGAGGAAGCGAAATCAGAATTGCAGGAGCCATGCCACCAATCATGAAGGAAGAGCCTGATACTGCCAGCTGTGAAGGTCAGAGGGAAGAGGTCACCACAGAAGCCAAGCAGACAGATAGAAAAGAAAAGGCTTTTGGCTCTACCATTTGAGACACTAAAATTAAAAACAAAAATTATATGTAATATACATGGGATTTACACAATTACTAATATATATATTTGGTTTATATTTCAACCTGTTTGAAGTGTTTTTGTTACTTATTGGTGATACAGCCAAAGAAATGTCACTCAGCTAATAGAGAAATAAATACTCACCTATCAAAAAGGATATTTTCTTTATTTACATGCACAATGGGTTTTCTTTTTTTAGTTCAAAACTTTGTGTTGTGAGAGGGAGCGAGAAAGCTCACACAACGTTTTTGACCATGAGAAAACCTTATCGCTTACTAAATGTGCGTGTTTTCAGTTAGTGGCAAGAGTCACACGTGGGTGCAGTGTGAACCTTATAATAAGCAGATGTTTGGTTTCAGTGTGTGAGTCGCGGATGGAGTAGCACTTTAGAGTGTGGAGCTGTATTTGATGCCTCATTTAACTGTTTTAAACTGTGAGCTTCAGAGAGAACACACAAGTCTACTTTAAGGACAAGCCAGGATGCTCTGACGCTCTCCTGGGATCTTGAAAGGATGAGAATGGATGGCTCCCTACTTCTTTCTCTCCATTCACACTGGGTCCTCTGGAAAGGGCAGCAGTGCCTGCTAAAGAGCCCAGATGGCAGCTGCCTGCAATTTCCTCAATTTTCTATAATTACCTTTGGCCTTTGTACTACAAATTAGCAAAGATGAATTCCTTAGAAATACCTTTCCCCTAAATAAATGCTATGCTTATGCAGTATAGTAAAAACTAACTTCTAATCTTTTTCTCCCCCACCACCCCTGCTGTGCTATGCTTCTATCAGAGTAGAACTTCCTATGCCATACACCTGTATTGGCGAGTGTCCTTTCATCCTTTCACCTTTACTGCCACATGCAAGACTAGCTCACTCCTAGGTCTTGTTCCCTCCCCATATCCCCCCACCCAGCCCCCATGTGGTACACCGGGAGAAAGTCAGTTTTAGAAACTGCTTGGTTTTTCTTCTATTTCTGTTTTGAAAGACCACAACTTTTTAATTTAAATTTTCAGAGAATAGACACCATTATTGTTTCAAATCTGATTGCCTGATTCAGACTTGAAAACATAAGTATGGTTGAAAGGAAAAAAAACCTTGGAAATTATTCATTTGATGTTAACAAAGTGTAACACTGGCTTATAGTTCAGGCCTTCCAGATATGTCTAAAGTTGCTGATGTTATGCTTGCTTGGAAGATCATAAATTCTGCTATGATGCTCCTTCAACAAATTATTGCAAAAGAATAGAAAACTCAGTGATTGATTTTCCTTTATAATACTGTTCCATTTGTACAGTAACATCCCCCACAGGCCAAGGTTCCAGGTAGATTTCTAAGACATTGATACCGGCCTTTCCCTTCCTAAGTTTTCTTAGGCAGAGAAAACATAGTTAAATGAGGTGCTAATATTGTTTAATGCTTGTGTCTAAGGTACTGAGCGGCAATTTGATTCTGTTTGAGGCTCTTTTAACTTTTAGTGAAACTAGTATATTATTATTCTGTAATCTCATGATAATCACTTATCTAAAACAGGAAGAAAATCATTCCATTTCTCCTTTGTATTGGTGTGTGTGTGTATATGAACACCTGATTTTTGGGGGTGGGGTTCTTGTGCACATGTGTGCATGTGCATGATCAATATTGGGACTTTCTTGATGGCTCTCTGCCTCTTTTTTTCAAACAAGTTCTCACACTGAAACTAGAAGAGCCCACTGAGTCAGTTAGGCTACTGAGCCAGCAACCCCAGACATGCTCCCATTTCCACATCCTTAGCACCGAGAAACGACCACGTCTGAGTTTTACATGGGTGCTAGAGATTCAAAGTCAGGTCTTCATACTTGTATGGCAGGCACCTTCTCATTAATCAATATGCCCAATCCCTAATTTCTCCTATAACCTAAATGTTTTATTAATCCCTTAAAAATCTTAGCCACAATTTAGATACATTAAAATATAACTTTTTTCTTATAATTTAAAGAGAAAGCATTTAGTCTCCTCTGTCACTCTCAGTATCTGTAAGGTACTTTTAGTTTAAAATGTCATCCTTTTGGGAAGCTTGCCCTTTAACACTTTCTGGGCAATCTAAATGCCATGGTCCAGAGGCAAGCAAACATAAGGAAGCATTTAGTAATCTGCAATGTAGCTTGATTTGGACAGTAGACCTACCTAATTCCTACCACCCACCTAGCAACCTGTTAGTAACCCGAGACCCCTACCCAAATCAAATTGCATGCATACCCACTTTAAACAATGGAGAAAAGTTACTTCCCTTTAAGACCCTTGGTAACTCTGATTTCTATTCACACTTATTCTAGGACATATCTGGAAACAGGTGACAAGGGCCAGTCTAGGCAGAACAAGTTTTACAGTGTATGCACTGTAAAACAAACTATGTCCTCTCAGAGAATTTTTAGAAAGAATCCCCTATTTACCATGTATGCCTATGCATGCTTGGGTGTACATATAAAATCAGATGCATCATGGGAGAGGCTAGGCACAGTAGAGACAAGCTTATATAACCCAAGCCTGTCAATCAAAACAGAAGACCACTGAAACTAAACCTGCTGGTTACCAGCTCCTCTTTCTCCTCCACCCCCTAAGAAGGCCTGGGCAATAACGGTGCCCTCGAATTCTCTCTCCCTCAGGCAACCTGCTGACTCTCTTGACAGTACATATAAAGTTTGTACTTTTCTTTTACCCTCTAGTTAAAAGTTCTTGTAGCATTACATATTTGGGTGCATCCTTTTCAGTTCTTTGAATAAAACACCAAGAACCTAGAAACATCCACACAGAGATCACTGATAACAGTCCTTTCTGTATGTCCTCTCTATATAATGCTGGCACTGTGGGAGCAAGCTCTGATCCTGGTCCTACCTCTGGGGTCCAGGTTAACCGTGAGAGCAAGCTCTGGTCCTGGTCCTACCTCTGGGGTCTAGGTTAACAGTGAGAGCAAGCTCTTGCTGTGGTCTCCCCTCAGTGACACTGTGTCCAGTCTGATCTTCTAGGGCTTAGCTTTCTACCACTCTGGTGGACACGCCCAAATGTGTTTTCCTTAAGTCTTTTCAGCCCCTCTTCCTGCCTAGGAAGAACTGTTATTTACTCCTCAAATGTTGAAAAACTGCTTTTCAGCAGCTCAAAGTTAAGATTATTAAAATCAGTTTTAAAGATTTAGAACTGGCCTTTTTCTTAAGTATAACTCTTTCTTGGATGTAGCTTTTAGATAAGACTCTTCAATTGCATGAATAAGTTTATGCCACTGAAACAGTAGCTTTATTTTCATAAATGATTGGAATCTTGGATGTTAAACAGGATTTTTAAGCGATTTTTAAAAAATGTTTTTCCTGTTGCCAATTTGAGGATCAGAACAGAACATATGAAGTTTTCACTGGTTTAGTTTTAGAATCAATTTAAATGGAGACCATGTAATGGCTTTTTATAAATGTTGAGAATTAAACCCAGGGGCTTAAGCATGAAAGCCAAATGTCCTACCACAAGCTATATCCCCAGTCTTTTTCTAAAGTGACATTTTGAGCACTGTCATTCCAAGGCTATAGTTTTTTGGGATGTGTGTGTGTGTGTGTGTGTGTGTGTGTGTGTGTGTGTGTGCAGGCACGTGCACTCATATGCATGCTTAAAGAGAGACTATGCTTTTCCACAAAAATTATTTGCAAGATGAGAGAGAGAGGGAGGGAGTGAATGGGCCTGCCCAGGAACTTTTTTTTTTTTTTTTTTTTTTTTTTTTTGGTTTTCCAAGGTAGGGTCTCACTTAGCTCAGGTTAAACCTGGAATTCACTAGGTAGTCTCAGGGTGGCCTTGAACTCATGGAAATCCTCCTACCTGCAAATGAACTCCAGATGCATGCACCACTTTGTACATCTTGCTTTATTTGGGATCTAGGGAATCATTAGGCTTTGCAAGCAAGCACCTTTAACTGCTGAGCCATTTCTCCACCCCAGGCTATAGCTTTTGCATTAATTTTTTAAAGTGAAATTGGGACAGGTTAAAAGTTTGAGTTTGGGCTGGGAAACTGCTCAGCAGTTAAAGGTGCTTGCTTGCAAAGCCTGCTGGCCTGGATTCAATTCCCCAGTATCCAAGCAAAGCCAGATACACAAAGTGGTACATGTGTCTTAATTATGTTTGCAGTGACAAGAAGCTCTGACATGCTTATATTCGCCCTCTGTCTCTCCCTCACTCTCTCCTTCTCTCAAGTAAATAAAAATAGTTTTTAAAAGTTTGAATTCTAGCCGGACATGGTGGTGCATGCCTTTAATCCCAGCACTTGGGAGGCAGAGGTAGGAGGATCTCTGTAAGTTCGAGGCCACCCTGAGATGACATAATGAATTCCAGGTCAGCCTGAGCTAGAGTGAGACCTTACCTCAAAAAACAAACAAACAAACAAAACAACAACAACAACAACAAAAATCTAAATTTTGTGAAATAAAAAAATTTTTGCTGGGTATGGTAGAACATGTCTTTAATCCCAGTACTTGGGATACAGAGGTAGGTGGATCTCCATGAGTTTAAGGCCAGCCTGAGACAACATAGTGGATTCCAGGTCAGCCTGGGCTAGAGTGATACCCTATCTCTAAAAACAAAACAAAACAAAGCAAAAATGACAATATTAAATCCTTATTTTGTTTTGTTGAGACAAGGTCTTGTCCCAGACTGGCTTCAAACTTGCTATCCTCCTGTCTCAGTTTGCTGAGTGTTGCGATTATAGGTGTGTATCATCTAAAATATTTTCTGATGTTTTGTTTGCATTACTTTTACAATCCTTTAAAATCCAAATGTTAAATGCCAATTAGCTTAAGAAACCGTACCAGGGAAGGTAATATTTATTTGACAATACAGCAACAATATAGCACTGGCTGAGAGGTCTCCTCCTCCCCTTGGTAGTCGTATCATGCAGTAGTTACTACACAAGACTTCCAGTGCATGGAGCTACTCTCCAATAATATGATATTCATAAATTATTCTGGTTATTAGGAATTTCCTAGTATTTCATCTTAAATCTTCCTTAGTCACTTTATAAATTAAAATTGGGTTCTAGAAAAAGCAGGTATGTTTTCCTTAAATGGGCATAATGTATTACTCACAGAATCATTTATAGCTAGATTCCTGACTAAAACATAATTTTAAACAACTAAGTCATGATTTTATCGGTTGTATTCTAATGTTCTTAGATGTTTCATCTTTTCAAAGGTTCTTTAAAGGAATCATGAATCTCAATTCTTCACCTAAGAATGTTCTGCTATGTTTCCTTTGCATACAGTCAAAAAGTGAAATTTACTAAATCTGCTGGAGAACAATTTCAATCATCATAAAAGATAAGAGGCAAAGGCCAGTTGTTGTGCCTCATGCATATAATACCAGCATTTAGGAGATTGAGATAGGAGAATCACTGTGAGTTCAATGCCAGCTTGTCCCACAAAGTGAGTTCCAGGTCAGCCTGGGCAAGAGTGAGACCCTACCTCAAAATCAACCCCCCCCAAAAAATTAAGTCCTTTGTAAACATCTGAAATAAATATACACACATACACCTGTGCATGCACACACAAATACTAACATTCTAACATTCAAAGTGTATATTTTGGTATTTTAACACCATTTTCAGTAGGATATGGTTGTGTCTCTCTGTAATCTAGCACTTAGGAGGTAGAAAGAGGAGGATCCTGATTTCATAAATAGCCTAGATAATAAAGTGAAAGCCAGCCTTAAAAAAACAAAATACCAACCAAACAAATCTCAATGTAGCCACTAGAGCTAGATGGACTGGAAAACATAAATTAGGTACAGGAGAAATGGTATTTTGTTCAAAAATAACCTATAATATCTAACATGTGTGACGCTCAGAAAAGTGATTGAACTCTGGCTCCTTAGGGAAACTGACCGTGTATGGCCAACTCAGACTGGAGAAGTTGTAGCTTTTAGTTGGCTATGAAATGAATCACAGTGGACTGGGATGCTGCCTTTCCTGACATTTAGTGAAGTGTCTACTGTGACTCAGCCTAGCTGGCATGCCTCTGAGGACACTGAGTATACTGGTGCAAAGCATAGATACAAAGTGGATAGGATTTTATCTTTCATAAAAATGTGAGATAAATGGGATTGAGAGATGGCTCCTTGGTTGAAGGCACTTGCTTGCAAAACCTGATGGCTGGGGCTTGATTCCCCAGTACCCATGTAAAGCCAGATACACAATGTGGTGCATGCATTTGGAGTTTGTCTGCAGTGGCAGAAAGCCCTGATGTACCCATATTTACTCTCTGTGTGTCTC
The DNA here is from genome assembly GCA_036365145.1 of Orientallactaga sibirica. NCBI lineage: Eukaryota > Metazoa > Chordata > Mammalia > Rodentia > Dipodidae > Orientallactaga > Orientallactaga sibirica. The sequence continues at coordinate 5,844,828 of JAEOAD010000240.1, forward strand.
CCTCTTTCTTTCTCTCTCTCAGATAGATAAATAAAAATATTTTAAAAGTAAGCAAAAAAAAAAAAACAAAAAAACAATGTGAAACCTAAAATGGTGCCATTTAAAGAAACAAACATACTCATAAAGGTAAACATTGCCCAATGAAAATGTGATTTATCTGAGTATATTCTGAAAAACACACTTATTTTAATCACTATTTATGCAGACATTTCAACTGAGTCTGACATGAAATCTTTTACTTTTTCTCAGATTTAAGTGAGAATTTCAATTCCTTGCATTGTGTTAGCCTAGTACACCTACCTGCACAGTGAACTTTCTGTAATAATAAAGAAGAAATTGAAGAATTATATCAATCTACTCTTGACAAATTATAAAATAACAAACCTCCACTTCAAATCTCCTTTTGTATATGAGTTGATAGGACTGGAATAAAGTGTACTTTGACGTGAAAAATAATGCGAGGGGAAAATTCATTTATGCTTAACTGCCATTTCTGTAATGCAAAAGGGACTGAGAATGTGGGAATATTTATGGTCACCCACTAGAAAAAAATGAAGCAGATGACCTTTGTTGGATTAGATGGATGGAAAACCCATTGAACTCTGCCAGACAATTGGCAAACCTGAACAACTTATTTATAAAATTTCCAGACAAAAGAAATTGTTTCTTTTCTTTGCATGGTCAAATGTATAGCATTTCCTGCCTTTACCCAATGAGCTTCCTAATTCAGCATAAACTTCCTCACACTAATGCAGCAGTTCTAAACACTATTTGTCTGGCCAATGACACTGCTTTATCCACCTTGTTTTCCCACCAAAAGAGTCTATGTGTGACATCCGGATGCTCCTAGAGAATGCATGCTCAGTGAGGTTCCCATGGTCCGCATCATCTATTGTTTGAAACACAATAAACTGGCAGGGAAATGTGATGTGATACATTTGGTAAGGGTTTTCTAGGGCAGGCTGTCTTTTTTATACAAATATTAACAATTGAGATTCCTCAGTTTCTTTCAGGTAAGAACCAGACAAAACAAACACTTTGCACCTTCCTTCAAAGACCAAGAAATCATCTCTGCTCTCCTGCAAAGGGAAGATATTTTGAGAATGTGGTGTCACTACGATGTTCCCCTTCTTCATAAATATGATAAAGAGGAATGCAGCTTCTTCTCAGAGGATTTGTAGGGAAAACAAGTTGACATTTGTGAGGAAAGCAAATCTTTATCAGTGTGTAACATCAACTTGTGACTATGAAAATAATCTTAAAAATGTACTGTCAAGCTTTTTACTTAACTAAGCATTCTGAACAAACAAATTTTAAAAAAAAGAATAAAAATCCTTCTCAAAGAACTAGGATTATTTGTAGGATTTTTAGCTGTGGGCAGTAAACTAAGTAAATAATCAGTAAAAATAAAATCCCAGCTTCTGAGGACAAAAGGATTTATCCACATTATATGTAAACTAAATGATCAATAAATGGAAAAACATGTCTTTTTTTTTTACCAGATAACTTCCAACTTCTTGTAATGATCAAAGAAAATATTCCGTAAGTTAAAAAGAAGCTATTGATGGAAGACTAGTTTCTCATTTGCATATAGACACAAATTAAAGAAATTTCCGACTTCAGAAAAAGAAGAAAGTACTAGTAATCATCTATAACTGGCCTTTGACACACTTAAGAAGTTAACAATTAAAACACTATACCAAAAGCCATGTGCTTCCACATATCTTCTTTGAAAGCACAGCAGAATTTGAAAATCAAAATATTTTATTGTCAGGAATGGTGGTGCATGCCTTTAGTCATAGCACTTGAGAGACAGAGGTAGCAGCCTTGAGTTCAAGGCAAACCTGAGACTACATAGTGAACTCCAGGTCAGCCTGGGAGAGAGTAAGACCCTACTTCAAAAAACCAAAATAAATAAATAAATAAATAAATAAACCAACTTTATAAAGCTTGCTTGGAACTTTTCCATTGACTATGAAATCTGTTTGCTTATTATTAAACACTGAGGAAGACTGCATAAAGTATTTCATCATAGTTCCTCAAGTCTTACTTCATAGTAAAATTCTTGACTTTTTACTGATTATAGTAAATGTGTTGTTATGCAAATTATAAAAGGGGAAATAGTAGCTGAAAAACATGCTGAATCATTTTCCCTTTGTAGAATGCTTTTAATATTTATTGTTTCCCAAATAGAGTGGCATATTGTTTCTCCTATTTAAAATAGAATAGTCACAATAATTCTTTTTTAAATATATTTTATTTATTTATTTTTATTTATTTATTTATTTGAGAGAGAGAAAGAGGCAAGATGGGGGGAGAGAATGGGCATGCCAGGGCCTCCAGCCACTGCAAATGAATTCCAAATGCATGTGCCCCCTTGTACATCAGTCTTACATGTATCCTGGAGAATTGAACGGGGATCCTTTGGCTTTGCAGGCAAACGCCTTAACCACTAAGCAATCTCTCTAGCCCCTCACAATAATTCTTTAATGAATGACTTAAATATGAATTTTGAGTTTCTCAGAATAAAATTAGTATATATTTTATTCACCCAAATTATCTAAAAATAATAAACCACTGACCAAGAAGTAAATATATCCCAAATTATATTTAATTGAATTAAAAGGATGTAATACCTGATGGCTTAGTGGTTAAGGCATTGCCTGCAAAGCCAAAGGACACAGGTTCAATTCCCCAGGACCCTCATAAGCCAGATGCACAAGGTGTCACATGTGTCTAGAGTTTGTTTACAGTGGCTGGAAGTCCTGGTTCACCCATTTTTCTCTCTCTCTCCCTCTCAAATAAATAAGTACAAATAAAATATTAAAAAATAATTGGAAAAAGGAAAAATGTTTAAAGTGTGTGCACAGGATGAGAGGGAAAGACCTCATTATGTTAAATAAAATAGCCAGAACAACAAAACTTAAAGACAGATACAACATCACAACTGAACAAACTGTAGGAAAGAGAATGACAATTATTCTGGGAGGACTGAGTTTACCATGAGATTCAAGCATTTTTCATTTTCAAAAAATGGTTTTAAGAATTTTCAATTTGTAAATACAAGACTAATTGCAGAAAAAAATATTTAACGTAAGTAGAGAAAAGTTCACAATGATTCTCATTTCAGAACTCTGACTTATTTCCTAGTTAATTTCCTATCCACATCATGGACATCATGAGTCATTGTTTCTCAAACATGTTCTTTCCCTTCTAGTGAATAACTTTTCCAGTAGAAATCTCATTGACCTTCTCACTTTATATCTTTCTTCCTTCCCTTTTTATTCTAACTTGAATTACTTAAAATGTTTGTTTTAGTCTCTGGGCATCCCAAATATGACTGCAGACCATGTGGGAAACAGTTTTCCCTTATGTGTAATATGACAAACATAACTGGCTAGTTGGTAATGTAATACATGTGCATGACGATGCTTGATAGCCTGAGATTTAAAACTTTACATGGTGGCCATGTAAATGCTCTCTGGAATCAGAAGGCTCGGCTTCAAGTCCCATCTTTAACCCTTAGTGGGCATCTGGTTTTGAAAACTTGAATGAACTTTCTGTGCTTTTATTTTCTTGGCTGAAATAAGGGAATGAGAGAAATATATGGCTTAAATTGCATTTATGGTTGACAGAATTAAAGCTTTTTTGATAACAAAGCATTAGAAAGGAAAACTGAGGTAGAAAAATACAGTTGTATGACATTAAGCTGCTAATTAAAACAAGTATGCATTACAAGTTTGAGAAAAATTACATATTACATATTAGTTTTAAATTTTAATTAATATTTGAGACAGAGTCTAGCTATGTGTTTAGGCTGCCCTCAAACTTACAATTCTCCTGCCTTTGCCTCCCAACTCCTGGGATTATAGGATGTGCCATCATGCTCAGCCTGTATTATTCTTATATATACATGTGCACATCCACAGAAAAAGCAGTTCATTTCTTTCAAGTCAGGAAAAATTATTGAAACATTGAATGGAAATGAACAGACATTACAGGCATGAGAGATGGGAGTTATATGTTCTGTTATCTTTATAAAGCGTCTGTGTTCCCATTTTCAAGAGCATCCTAACAGTAAAGCCAGAGGGGTGGGGAGATGGGTCAGTGGTTAAAGTGCTTGCTCTGCAAGCTTCAGGAACTGAGTTTAGATCCCCAAAGACCCTGGGAAGCCTGATGCTGTTGTGTGCATTTGTAATTCCAGCCACAGCTGGAGGTGAGATAAGAGAATCACTTAGAAGTTCCTGGGTCAGCTGGTCTCGTGAACAGGAAGCCCTTCCTCAAACAGGGTGGAAGGTGAGGATCAATGACTGAGTTTGTCCTGTGCCCTCCATACACATCCTAGGGCCTGTGTATGTGTACACACACACACACACACACACACACACACACACACACAATAAAAACATAAAGTTGGAAATCTTGTTTTAAAACTCACAGGCAAAGCAAATATGTAGATTATATAGTTCATTATATCTTTCTTATGTGTGTTGTTGATAAAATAATTAGCCTTTGTCATATATTTTCCTTTTTTAAGTCATTATTTTCTTTGTTGATAAAAATTACATGGGAATTTTTTCAGTATAAAAATAAAGACTAGCAAACTTGAAAAAATGAACATTAAAACTCCTAGCTCCCTAGTTTTTATTTGCACATAAATATATTTTCCAAAAAAATGAGTTGAAAATATGCACAACCATTTATGGACTTTTTTAGTAATCTTTTGGCCTAAATTAGTGGTTGGCATAGAGGAGAGCCACAGAAATTACTTTAGTGAGCAAAGGAACATATAAATAACTTCTAGTAATAAGTAAGAAAAGACTCATTTAGAAATATTAGTTCAAGCCCAGCATGGTGGCTCATGCCTTTAATCCCAGCATTAGGGAGGCAGAGGTAGGAGGATCGCCAGGAGTTCAAGGCCACCCTGAGACTACATAGTGAATTCCAGGTCAGTGTGGGCTAGAGCAAGACCCTACCTCAAAAAACCAAAAACAAGAAAGAAAAGAAATATTAGATCAATTTTTTAAAATATTATTTTTATTGGATCAATTTTTTTAAATATTTTTTTTGTTGGATTTTTGTTTTTTTTTTTTGTTTTGTTTTGTTTTGTTTTGTTTTGTTTTGTTTTTCAAGGTAAGGTCTCCCTCTGGCTCAGGCTGACCTGGAATGTAGTCTCAGGGTGACCTTGAACTCCTGGCGATCCTCCTACCTCTGCCTCCCTAATGCTGGGATTAAAGGTATGCGCCACTACTTCCAGCTGGAATTATTTTTTAATAATTAGATAAGTTTGGTGCAACAATAGCACATCTGACTCCAGATAAGTTTGATGGGGAAATTCATATTTACTATATTAAAATTTGTCTTCAAAGGAGAAGAATATCTATTTATGTACCTCTTATATTTCACAATAAAGGCTTTTGGTTTTCTGCAAATGTATCAGATCTTTTTATTGCTATTATCAAGAAATATAATAGTTGCAATAATAGTAAAAGGGATTATCTTGCTTTGTGGCATTTAATATTCTAGTAGTTCATAATTGGCAGCTGTTCCCAGGAGGATATTGTTTAACTTATTAACATTTATCTACTATTTTTATGAGTTTTTACAAGATATTGCTTTTCCCTGGTTAGTCATGATGACCATTATTTTCTAATCTATTAATGGGATAAATCACATAAATTAATGTCTTAATGTTGATCTATTTTAGCATTCTTGGAAGTAATTAAAATAAGTACTTCCTGGCACTTTATCTTACCTCATGATATTATTTAACGATGTTCTTTCATTTTCGTTTTTTCTTTTTATTTTCCCCAGATTTTGGCACTGAGTTTATTCTAGCTTCAGAAGATGAGCTAAAAAACTATCCTTTTAATTCTATAACCCAGAAAAATTTAAATAACATGGATAAGAATTATTTGTACTTGAAAGCTAAGCAAGTTTCCTAGATAAAAAAAAAAATCCATTACTGTCCTCCTCCTCTTCTACATGTGATTTTTAAAAACTTAATTTTGAGATAAATGTGGATCCACATGCAATTGTAAAAAGTACTATTATTATTCACACAGTGTAGCCCAACGTTGACACCATTCATAACTTTGGTACAATGCCACAACCAGGATATTAACATCAACATAGGCAAGATATGGGACAGTGTCTCCCTCTTTCCCAAGCTCACCTGGAACTCATTCTGTAAGAGAGGCTCACCTTGAACTCATGGTGACCCTCCTAACTCAGTTTCCAGACTGCTGGGACAAAAGGCATGCACCATCACACCTTTTTTTTTTTTTTTTTTTTTTTTTCTCAAAATAGATTCTTTGAATTTTCTACATAGACAATTATTTCCTTTGCAAATACAGACTGTTTGATTTCTCTTGCATTGATTAGGACTTTCCATAATGAGTTGGTTTGTGGGGGGAGGGGCGGCGAACAAATCCCTTTCTTTTCCCTGTTATGGTGAGGGTAGCATTTTCTTTGTCACTAGGAAGTATTATGTTAGTTACATTTTCGACGGGGTTTCTTTTTAAGGTAGAGTCTCACTGTAGCCCAGGCTGACCTGGAACTCACTCTGTCATTCCAGGCTGGTCTTGAACTCAGGGCACTCTTCCTGCCTTTGCCTCTTGAGTGCTGGGATTAAAACTATGCACCACCATGGCCTGCTACATTTTCTAAAATGCTGTTTCCTCTTCACTTGACATGATTATGATAGTTTTCCTAGGCAAGTTATTAATATGATAATAATGGCAAACATGTTTTTCAAATATTGACCCAACTTTGGATACTTGTAGTAAGTACTGAGGTAAGGGTATGCACCTTTATTTAGCTGTTTGTTGATAAATTCTGCCTCAAACTGGCACCACCCCAATGCCTGGCTGTCATGTTTTATATGCTGCTAATTCTCTTGTTGGAGCTTCAAACAAAAATTTCAATTTTGTCACCATCTTCTTCCTTCTCCTCTCCTTCATCTTCCACTTCTCAGTTGATCTTTCTTAACTACATTTAAAATTTATGTGTGCAATGGTCATTACACCCCTGTATTCACCTCTTGGTTTAAAGGGGGTGACTCCACTGTAAATGTAACCTGGAGTGGGGGAAGACTTTCCAATATCTATTTTGTAGATTTCAAAACTATTTTTTGTCATCCACTCAATAAATGATTGAATCTATCATGTGCATGTCTTTCAGGTGCTGGTCTGTTGAATAGAGGTCTGAGGCCACAGCTTTCCTGGGATGGGGAGCTTGGTTCAGAGTGGTGCTGTTTTAGGAGGGGAGGGAGCAAAAGAGGGCAGAAGGATGCTGGGGAAACCAAACCATATCTGAAGCAGAGAAGAAAAGAACAGGAAGGGTGAGATTAAATAGAAGAGAGATGGAAGGGGGAAAGGTGCCTGTAGGGAGAGAGAGACTGAGACAGAGACAGTCAGAACAGGCAGAGATATACAGGACACAAACCTTGGTTGGAGAAGTGGAGGAAAAAGGAGGCCTTATATATACATCCCCTCTGTGGGAGAGGCATTGCCCTGCCAAGGAAGGGGCCTTAGGAAATGTGCAGAGGTGTGAGCTAATGGGCAGGAAGGAGCCACGTTGGCTGAACCCCCCTATTGAGCCCTTTTGGGGAAGTGAGACTTTGAAGCTTCAATTAAGGGTGATTGGGAGGGGGAGAGGGAGAGCAGGAGGGGTGCAGGGCTTTGAGACTGTAACCCAGCCCACTTAAAAAGCTGGGAGAAGCATGACGCCTCTCTCATGTTCTCAGCACTGAATTTGTGAGGAGCTAGAGGAAAAGAGTTTTTACAGTAATTCTGGATAAAGGCAGTGTTGGGGTTCCTTTCCAATATACCAATATGCCAATGTACCAGTAAATTTAGGGTGTCCCTGGATCCTCATCTTATGAAGTTAAATTAAATCCACAGACCAGAGGGTAAGACTTAGAGAAACTTAATTAGATTAAAAGAAGGAAAGTGAGGGGGCTGAAGAGATGGCTTAGCAGTTAAGGCGCCTGCCTCCTATGCCTAAGAACGCTGGTTCCAATCTCCAGTGGTTCCAATCTCCAGATCCCACATTTAGCCAGATGCAAATTGATGCAAGGGTGCAATGCCACAATTGACCATAAAGGGGCACACACATCTGGATTTCGTTTGCACCAGCTGAGAGGCTGCTGGCACGCGCCCATCTCTATCTGTCTTCCTCTCCTCTCTGTCCAAAAAAAAGAAAGAAAGAAAGAAAGAAAGAAAGAAAGAAAGAAAGAAAGAAAGAAAGAAAGAAAGAAAGAAAGAAAGAAAGAGGAGACAATAGAGAGCTCCTGCCATGGAGGGGCTAGGGAGCTCACTTGGGAGTCAAGATCCCTGTTTCCCCCATCTCAGCCCAGACAAGATGAGACATGGGGGGCTAACCAGAGCAGGGACCTGGAGGTTCAGGAGAAATGAACAGCCAAAAGAGGCCTTGCCCACACTTTAAGGATCTGTTTATAATCTTATTGTGGAGGGCTTTACCCTCAGGCTCAGGTGAGTCTGAGAGGGAGCTGATTGGTGTGGATTCAGAGGCTGAGCTGAACCAACCAGAATGTCAGATGTGAGCAGAGGGATATGGCACAGAAAAAAAATGAAATCTTTGGGCTGAAACTGCTGCCTGTTCAGCTCCAATCATATGAGAGATTCCAACCATTGAGATTAGGCCATCTGAAGGATCCTGTTTTTCAAAGTTTGCTTTATTCCCCCCTGGATTAACAAATTGGCACCATACCTGGTATCATGAAGTATAAGAAATTCAGGAAAGAGAGGGTCATTGAATTTGCAACACAGTTTTGTGTTTGGGAAATGGCCATGGGCAGTGTGAAGCAGGTTTGCTGGGTGTCTGCGTGGAGACCGAATGGAGCTGTGAGGATGAACCTTGGATTGCAGTGGAGACCCAGTGGAGATGCTGGGACCATGAGATGGCTGCTAAGGAGAGCTGCCGGCCCCAGATGAAGTTTTCCAGGACTGTGAGTAGCCTCGCTGGAGGGGTGAAATTGGAATACCAGAGACTTGTCAGTGGTTAGAATTATTGGACTTAGAGACTTGTCACTTACTAGAGTTGTTGGACTTGGAGCTACAGAATTTGAAATTTGCCCTGGTTGTTTTAAATCTTGTTTTGGTTGAATAGTTCTTTGCTATACCCAATGCCATCTTTGCAGTGTGAGTGCTTATTCTGTGCCGTTATGGGTTTTTTTTTTTTTTTTTTTTTTTTTTTTTTGTATTATGGCTCAGTTGAAAGATCTCAGACTATGGGGATGTTTGAACATCATAGGATTGATAAAAACTATGGGGGCTTTTTAACGTTGGACTGAATGCCTTGAATTTTACATCATGGATGATGATCAGTTTATGAGGGCCAGGGGCAGAATGTGGTGATTTGATTCAGGTGCCCCCCATACACCTAGGTGTTCTGAATGCTAGGTTCCCAGATGATGGAGATTTGGGAATTAATGCCTCCTAGAGGCAGTATATTTTGGGGGGCGGGCTTATGGGTATTATAGCCCATGTCCCCTTGCCAGTGTTTGGCATACTTTCCTGTTGCTATTGTCCACCTGATGTTGGCCAGGGGTTATATCCACACTCTGTTCATGCCATCATTTTCCCTGCGGTTATGGAGCTTCCCCTCAAGTCCATAAGCCAAAATAAACTTTTTTTTTTCTCAGAATGTCAGGATTGACTTAAACCTTAACTCTAGGAAAGGGGAACTCCTTCCCAGAAAGGGACTCAGGCTATTTATAAATAAACAGATCTATGGAACCCCTTTAGGTAATAGATAGGGAGAAGCAAAATCCTTCTCTGATCTCTACCAAAGGGGAGACTGCAAGGGCAGACCCAAGGACATTGCTGCTTTTTACTTTCGGTACCCAGTCCCCCAAACTGCCTCATTGCGTTAAATTTCTTCTTGTGCAAGATGCAGGGGAGTGGGAGGTTGGAGAAAGAAAGAAAGAAAGAAAGAAAGAAAGAAAGAAAGAAAGAAAGAAAGAAAGAAAGAAAGAAAAAGAAAGGAAAAGGAAGGAAGGAAGGAAGGAAAGGAAGGAAGGAAGGAAGGAAGGGGAGGAGGGAGGGAGGGAGGGGAGGAAGGAAGGAAGGAAGGAAGGAAGGAAGAAGGAAGGAAGGAGGGGGGGGGAAGGAAGGAAGGAAGGAAGGAAGGAAGGAAGGAAGGAAGGAAGAGGAAGGAAGGAAGGAAGGAGGAAAAAATGAATCCTTTGAATTGGGGATGTCTCTAGACAGTTAAGTAATACTACTATTTTGTTTATCCCAGAAACATTTAGAAATCTGAAGTAATAGATACTGAGATGGATTTCCTTTAGCCGCAGAAAAGTTAAAAGAAATATACTTGCATTAGTTCTTATACTACTATCAACCTATTTTATTAACCTGGCTCATTTCAACTCTTTAACCATCAAATTATGATCTAAGTCAAGGAACATTGTCATATGAAGGAAAAGCTATTGTGGGGATTTAGAATGCAAGCCTTACCATTTCCTCCTTGGCTGAGCCCAGTGGGTGTCAGGATTAGTTCTAGGCCAAAATGCAGGAATTTACTTCCAAATAGCTTGACCTAAAATAAAGATAATAGAGGAACCATTTTCTTTGGTTTCCTCTCACAATTGCTTTGGGTTTGTTTTTGTTTGTTTGTTTGGCTCAAAACAACAAAGATCCATTCCACCATTTGGTTAAAATATATTTTTTTGCTTCCCCTGATGTAGAAAAAAAACCCTGTTTAAGTGAGTGCTATAAACTTAAGAAGTAAAGGAACTATTGTCACCTCTATTTGCAGATCACAACAAAGGTTTATGTGAAGCCTACACTCCAGTGGGTATATTCACTTAACCTACAAAGAGGTCACTTTTTACAAGCACGAATTTTCTGTGAATCTTGATGTTTCAACCAAATGGAACTGCTATTGGTTCCTTGTAACTAATTAGAAAATACAGCTGTTTCCTTCTAGCCTCAAAAGGGTTTAATTTTTTTAAATCTCCATCTGAATTTTAAATTTCTTTCCCATTAAATTTTTTTTTTATTTTTATAGCTCTCTTATGGGATGGTCAAATATCCTTCTCTCTTTATAGGTGAAGAAACAAAATTTCCATAAAGTGATATGTTTTTTTTTTTTTTAGTAGACATTAGTCTTCTTTTATCAACATTATTTGCTTAAACATTTACTCACAAGGATGTTTGTTGAATGCCTATTGGCCAAACTCTGTTGCAGGCACTCTGCTGCCTATTGAGCTTTATTGTGACTGTTCTTTTGAGTATTTAGTCTCCATTGAGAAGAACTTCAGATATGAAGTGTGAAGAAAACATCTTTAGCTTAACTGTTTAGTTTTAAAAACTGGCGTGCATTATGATTATAGTTTTCTGAGACATCAGTTATGAGTACATTAACTTAACTTCATAAAACTTTTAAAAGCAATCTTTCTGATATTGATAGCAATCATTATTTAATAGCAAACATCTCAAACTTTTTTATCCTGATGGTTGATAAATTTGGTTGTCAGGATGTCATTGTAAGCTGCTCTACATATTAATACACCAAATATTAAAAACTTAGAATTTTCACCTACCAAATGTACTGTAACATGCTCTCATATGTTGCTTGTGTTTTCTCATTTAGGTACATAATATAATCAATTCATTTCCTACTACACATAGAACAATCTTCATTATTTCTATACTTATCAGATAAAATATAGCAGAGATTAATTGATTCTTTTTCTTTGATAGCTATCTCTCAACTTCTTGTGACTACAAGGCACTAACACAAGACATGAGGGGCAGTAGTGAGCTTATCAGCTCAGTTTTCTTATTGCTCCTTGTACCCAAGAGCAGTTCAGACTGTTGTTCAAACACAATAGGGCAGTTTCAGTGTTCAGACACACCGCCATACCAAATACTTATTTAGTTATTCCACATCAGTTACTAAAAGGTTGTCCCTTTTATGATGATGAAATTACTATGGTGCCTTTGTACAGATAATGAATTAATCATATATGTGTGGATTTATTTCTGCACCCCATTCTTCTCATCTACTGATCTCCTTTTCTGCTTTACACCAATTCTAGTTATTCTTTTTTTTTTTATTTTTCGAGGTAGGGTTTCACTCTGGTCCAGGCTGACCTGGAATTAACTATGTAGTCTCAGGGTGGCCTCAAACTCTCAGTGATCCTCCTACCTCTGTCTCCCGAGTGCTGGGATTAAAGGCGTGCGCCACCACGCCCGGCTTTTTTTTTTTTTTTTTGAAACAGGGTATCATGTTGGTTGGTTTTGATCTCACTACATAGTTTAGCTGAAGCTTGCCTTGAGTCCTGATCCTCCTGCTTTTAGTTCCAAATGATGGAATTATAGGCACCTGGCTACAAGGCATTCTTGATTAAGCTTTCTAATTTGACTTGAAATGAGAGAATGTGAATCCTCTAACTTCACTCTTTGTTTTCATGTTTAAAAAGTATTTTGATTAATGTATTTGAAAGAGAATAAAGAGACTGAGAAAGAAAATGTGTACACCAAGGCTTCCTTCTACTGCAAAAAAAATTCCAGATGGATGTGCCACTTCATGGCTGGCTTTATGTGACTATTGGAGAATTAGACCCAGGCCCTCAAGCTTTGTAAAGTCACTCACTTTTAACCAGTGAGACATCTTCCCAGCCCTGCTCTTCTTTTTCAAGTCTGTTGTGGCTACTCTAGGTCTTTTGCACATCCATAATCAACTTTAGAACCTACTTGTGATTTCTTTTTTACATAACAAACTCTTGCTCAATTTTATGCAGATGGTATTGAAGGTATAGGTCAATTTCTGAATAATTGATAACTGAGGAACACTAACTTTCCTAATAGTTCCAAAACAGGATGTTTTAATTTTGAATTTATTTAATAATGTAACTAAAGTTATTTAATAATGTTTTATATTTTCATAAACAGTATTCAAATTTAAATTTTCAATTGTTTACTAATGTTATATAAATATATAATCAATAAATTTTGACATTGTTATAGATTCTTTTGTGCTCTCTTTTTTATTTTATTTTTTTGAGATTTTCTTTTTATTTTATTTATTTATTTGTTAGAGACAGAGAGAGGGAAAGAGAGATAGGGAGAATGAAAATGGCTGTGCCAAGGCCTCTAGCCACTGCAAACTAACTCCAGACATGTGTGTGCCCCTTGTGCATCTGGCTTACATGGGACCTGGAGAATCAAACTGGGGTCCTTAGGCTTTACAGCTATGTACCTTGACTGCTAAGTATTTTATTTATTTATTAGAGACAGAGAGAGGAAAAGAGAGAGAAAGAGAAACAGAGAGTGAGAATGGGCACGCCAGGGCCTCTAGCCACTACAAATGAACTCCAGACACATTCACCCCCTTGTGCATCTGGCTTATGTGGGACCTGGAGAATTAAACTGGGGTCCTTGGGCTTCACAGGCATGTGCCTTAACCGCTAAGCCATCTCTCCAGCCCATGTGCTCCCTTTTGTAAAAAAGATATATAATAGATAATAATTTTAAATACTGCAACTTTTTAAAACTTTTTATTGACAGCTTCCATATAAATAGACAATATACCAAAATATTTCCCCTTTCCCCACCCTATATCTGAAATAATTCTCCCCTTTCACCACCCTATTGCTTCCCCTTCCTGAATTCCTCCTCCACTGAATCCCTTCTTCTTTCCAATTAATCTCTCTTCAACCTTTTTTTTCTTTTTGGTTTTTTGAGGTAGGGTCTCACCATAGCTCAGGCTGACCTGAAATTCACTATGTAGTCTCAGAGTGGCCTTGAACTCACAGTGATCTTCCTACCTCTGCGCTGAGACTGCTGGCACGCCCATTCTCTGTCTCCTTCTCCCTCTCTGTCTGTCTCTCTCTGTGTCTCTCTCCAAAAATAAATAAAATAATTTTTAAAAAATGGTCACTGAAAGCCAAGCTGTTCATAGTGGCACACACCTTTAATACCAGCACTCGGGAGGCAGAGGTAGGAGGATCGCCAATGGTTCAAGGCCACCCTGAGAATACAGAGTGAATTCCAGGTCAGCCTGAGCTAGAGTGAGACCCTACCTCAAAAAACAAAACAAAAAAACAAAACAAAAAAAGTCACTGAGCCATAGAGTGGGTGATAGAGATGTCTCTCTCTGTGCTGAACGTTCCCCTGTAACTTCTTAGCACTTAGGTAAGTTTTGAGTCACCTCAGTGGTCACTGCTACCTGCTGAAAAGAGAAGCTTCTCTAGCCAAAACTGAGAGTAACATTAATATATGGGCATAAACATAAGCATGTAGAGGGCAGTTTGGTGGACATAATATATGCATTGAGCCAGGTAACAATAGGCATTATTCCCCTAGAGCTTATTATCTCCCTGGCCATAGGATTATTTCAATACCAGGCAGAAAATCCCACGGAGCAAGCCTCAAGTAGCAGTTGGTTTCCCCAATAACAGACCTGCCACCATTGAACTGGTTGGGATATTTGGCCTTGCTGTCTAGACATAAGTCTTTCAGGGTTCAGTACTGGTGAACACTGGGGAAGACTTTTCTCCCTCAACAGGCTGCATAGCTCTTTCCAGCATCATAACAAGTAGTCAACAGGAAGGAGGCTTCCAGCTCATCTCCAGCTTGATTTTTCACTACACTACAGCCCAAGTGTGTGCTGTCAATCAATAGTCTTAGCACTAGCCCATAATGTTGTCTTTTAAAAATATTTCATTTAGCTGGGTGTGGTGGCGCATGCCTTTAATCCCAGCACTTGGGAGGCAGAGGTAGGAGGATTACATAATGAAGTCCAATCAGCCTGGACTAGAGTGAAACCCTACCTTGAAAAAAAAAAAAAAAAAAAAAAAAAAAAAATCTTTTATTTTATTTATTTGTTATTTATTTATTTGTGTGAGAGAGTATTAGCATGGGCACGCCAAGGCCTTCTGCCACTACAAATGAATGCCAGATGTATGTGTCACTCTGTTCATCTGGCTCTCTCTATGTGGGAACTGGGAACTTGGACCTGGGCCATCAGGCTGTCTAGTAAGCACCATTAACCACTGAGCCATCTCTCTACCAACTTGGCACTGACATTTTTTTGGTAACAATCTATGGCTTCTGGGCACATCATTTTCCATACATGTCCAGAGATGTGTTCTACCTCAATCAGTCGTTTTTGCAAATCTTCAGTCTGTGCTCAACACAGGATTCATGTTACAGGCATGAGTGGCCATACCTTGCTGTTTACCTGAGTGTTGAGGAATCAGACTCAGAGGGTCTCAAGTCTTCTCTTAATTGATGAGCCATCTTTCCAACCCAGATAAGAAAATACTCTTTATAATTTTGGTCCTATGAAACTTATTGAGATATCATTTTGGTATAATTCATATAAACTAGAAAATGATACATTTTGTGTTTGTTGAGTTTTATAGCCTATAAATGTTACACTGATTTGTAGTGTCATTTAAGGGCTTATTTATTACAACAGATTTTTTTTGTCTGTTATTAAACCACTTCATAAGGAAAGAAGTTAAATTCTCCAGTGGTAGATATCATTAGCTTTCTCTGTTTTTCTCCTTGGTTTTGTCAAGTTTCGATTAAAATGTTTTGAGACTAATTTTACATTCATATTCATTTCAAACAATTGGTTAATTCTAAAGAATTTATCCTTTTAAATTTAAAAGTGTGTATTTTTAAAAGCAGAATTGGAACTTATTAATAATAGATTTTAATGATTTATGCAAAAACATTAATTGAAAGAAAGGCACTCACAGGTAAAGTGTAAGTTTCTACTTCTCAAGAAAAAGTCTTTTTGCAATAGCCATATATACATGACTTTGGTATCTTCAGAACTTACATCCCTTCCTATTCCCAGATTCTCTAAGTTTTTCCTTTCTTTACATTCTGCCTCAATTTTTCCCTCTTGAGACTTTGATCCATTAATCTTATAATTTGATGATGGCTGTGGTAGTTTGAATATATGTCCCCCAATATATTCAGTGTTTTATTAGTTATAATTTGCATCTGCAATCACCTTGCTAGAGGCAATGTCATTGGGGGCTGGTCTTAAGGTGTGGGTTTGAGATTCCATTGTAAAGATATGCAAATGTGCCTAGCAGGAGTTCCTGAAGTGTGCTGTGTGACCTTTTGGCTGTAGTTTTTGCTCTGTGTGCTGTGTGGCTGGGGGCTTTGCTCTCTCTGCTTGGCCTTGTGAGATCAGGTCGCTTCTTCTGCCATTATGGAACTTCCCCTGGATCTGTAAGCTTCAATAAATAATATCCTTCCTCCATAACTGTGCCTGGTCTGGAAGTTCATCTTAGCGAACCTGAAGCTGTCTGCTACAATGGCCAAAGATATTTTAAAGATATTTGATGATGGCTGAAGATACAGTTGAACAAGACATAGACTCTACGTATTCAGAGAGAAAAATATCAACCTATCTGACCTCAGGGGACATGAAAAGATCCAGACATGAAGATCAGGATGTCATCACTCCATAGTAATCAAGAATAGAGGGCAGTATTACTTAATACATCAAAGCATCAAATCACGTAAGCAATAAAACATGACCTATCATGTTTTTTAAAAAAATTATTTATTAATTTATTTGATAGAATCAGAGAGAGAGGGAAAGAGTGACAAAGAGAATGGGCGTGCCAGGGCCTCCAGCCACTGCAAATAAACTCCAGATGCAGGTGCCACCTTGTGCATCTGGCTTACGTGGGTCCTGGGGAATCAAACCTGGGACCCTTGGCTTTGCAAGCAAATGCCTTAACCACTAAGCCATTCCTCCAGCCCCCATCAGGGTTTTTGTTTTTTGTTTATTTGGGGTTTTTTGTTGTTGTTGTTTTTTGGTGCTAGGGTAGGGTATTTGGATAAAATCCAGGTTCTTGGGCTGGAAAGATGGCTTAGTGGTTATGATGCTTGCCTGTGAAGCTTAAGGACCCAGGTTTAATTCTCCAGGTCCCACTTAAGCCAGATGTACATGGTGGTATATGTGTCTGGAGTTCGTTTACAGTGGCTGGAGGTCCTGGCACTCTCCCCTCTCTGTCTCTAATAAATAAATAAAAATAAAAATAAATTTAAAAATAAACACATCCTTGCTCAAGTTAGCAAGCTTTCTGCTGCTGAGCTACACACTCTCCCTAGCCTGGTATTATTCTTAATCCCAAGATTAACATTAAAAACAATAGGACATTTTTATTATGAGCACCTGATAACTATGATGTTAATAAATCATTAAACTGTAAAGTAGAAACTGATAGAAGTTTAATTTGGGCATGCAAATCTCGGAGGATTAGCACAAATTGGCCCAGTTGTGAGACATTTATAGTCAATAGCTTATTCCACCAGTGGCACAGGATATCCTCAAGTTGGTGTCAGAATAGCAAGGGCCATCAGGTCTTATAAGTGCAATTGGTCTCATTATTTCAATTTTGAAATTTAGGAGTGAGATCCCTTGAGCTATGTATTAAAGAAAACACTGAGGATTATACATTGAGAATGTGGCAAAAAAACAATTCCAGAGGTTATTCCAATGATAGACTCAATTAAAGAAAATACTTTGAGGTGATAATCATAGTGTGGTTGAACATACATATGCATAGAATAAATGGAGACAGACTATTATACCAACCATACCTAAAAGTAAAACAATGATCCAAAACATAAAGTAAGGTTAAAACTACTAACAGATTTATAAATGGGTCTTGTCTTTGCTTTTAAGAAGTTAAAAATCTATGTTTTATCTTATATGACAAAGACAAGTGTGAATCTTAACAATTTGCAGGTGTGAGTGGCCCTGTCTTCAAGATACTCTTGAGGCAGTGCTGTGGCAGAAATTGTCCCTTCGTGGTCTCTATCCAGGCCAGCAGGCCACTGTCCCTGCCCTAGCCTTTCTCAGGCTTGCTCACGTGATCACCAGTACCTGCTGCCGACTCCTTCCACCCACTAACAGGGACGCAGGACAACAGACAACTGTCCCTGCCCTAGCCTTTTTGATCCCCAAGCACACTCACCAATGGTCCCTCCCATCCCCAAACAGGGACCCAGGCCCCCACCCCAACCTCTCTGAAATCCTCATGCAATCACTCTTAAACTCACTGCTACCCCTCCACCCCAAGCCAACAGGGTAGCATCCCACACCCTAGGCTTTCCATGCCATTGTGATGGGCAGACCACAGTGAAAAAGGAATAGCATGAAAAATCAGATGCAAGTAAATCCAGCTAGATTGCCCAGTCCCACAAGGGATGTCTCTAATCAAAACAGAAGAGACAATAGGATCAAAACCCCAAAATGAAGAGAAAAGCCATGAAACCCTGGCCAAGCAAATAACAGAACTTGCTGAAACTCAACAAAAAGCCAATAATTGTATGAATTGCTAGATTAGAACTAATAGAAGAGAACCAGAAAGGGTTCCAAAGACAGTTAAATGATCTTAAAGAAAAAAAAAAAAAAAAAAAAAAAAAAAAAAAAGGACCTCAATAACCAACTGGCTAAGCTCAATGGAGACATTAAAAAATGCAGGGATGAACTCCAAAAAGCATTAAGAAAATCAGAAAATGATGTAAAAAGGAAACTCAACAGAGGGATGGAAACTATACATAAAAAATCAGTAGAAAATACAGACTAGATTGTAAAGCCCCAAACTCTATGGAAGCTCTCAAGAATAGAGTCAGCCAAGTGGAGGATAGAAACTCAGAACTGGAAGACAAAACAGAAGAAATAGTTCGTGAGTCCAAAAGATTCAATAAGTTCAAAAATTTCTGTGAACACAACATGAGGGAAATGTGGGACACCCTTAAGCTCCTGAACATTTGAATCATGGGTATACCAGAAGAGGAAGAAATTCAGACCAGAGGCATGCAAAACCTACTCAACAAAATTATAGAAGAAAACTTTCCCATTCTCTCAAAAGAAAGTCCCATCAAGACACAAGAAGCTAGTAGAACTCCAAACAGACTGGACCAAAGGAGAAATTTGCCAACACATATTATCACTAAAATTTTAAACATCAAGCACAAAGAGAAAATCCTAAAAGGAGTTAGGGAGGAACATCACATTACCTATAAAGGAAACCCCATGAGAATTACTTCAGACTTCTCCATGGAAACCCAAAAAGGTAGAAGATCCTGGAATGGGACACTGCAAACTCTAAGAACTCATGGCCTCCAACCCAAACTACTCTATCCAGCAAAAGTATCCCTCATAATAGATGGTGAAAGAAAAACTTTCCATGATAAAAGTCAGCTATACAACTATATGAACACAAAGCTAAACCTACAGAAAGTACTTCAGGGAATTCTACATACAGAAGAAGCAAATAACCAACTGCAAGTGCCCATGAGAAGCATATCACAATAACCAAACTCCAAGAAGGCCCCAAAATGACAAAGACCAATAAACCACCAAACCACATAAACCATCACAATATGGCAGGGATTAAATTAAACCTCACAGTTATTACCCTAAATATTAATGGCCTTGATTCACCCATCAAGAGACATAGCTAACAGGGTGGATCTGAAAATTAGACCCCTCAATCTGCTGTCTTCAATAAACCCACCTCATCACTAAAGACAGACACCTCTTCAGAGTGAAAGGGTGGAAAATGATATTCCAAGCAAATGGAAACAAGAAATAATCAGGTGTACCTATACTTATATCAGATAAAATAGACTTCAAAAGTTATCAAAAAAGACAAAGAAGACCACTTCTTGCTCATCAAGGGACCAAACCAACAAGAGGATATCACAATCATCAACCTTTATGCATCAAATACAGGTGCACCACAATTCATAAAACAAAACCTACTTGACAACAAAATAGAAATAAACACCAACACCATCAGAGTTTGGGACTTCAATACTCCACTATCAACAATGGATAGATCATCCAAATGGAAAATTAACAGGGAAGTAAGAGAGCTCAACAATACCATAGATCAATTAGACCTAACAGACATCTATAAGAACATTCTACCAAAAAAACACAGATTACACATTCTTCTCAGCAGCCCATGGAGCCTTCTCTAAAATTACATACTGGGTCATAAAGCCTGCCTCCATATATTTAGGAGGATCGACATAATTTCCTGCATGATATCAGATCACAATACTGTATTCCTAGAAATTATCAACAAAAGGTGCACCAGGAAAACAACAAGCTTCTGGAAACTGAACAACACACTCTTAAACAATAAATGGGTAGTGGAAGAAATAAAAAATGAAATTGAAAAATTTCTAGAAATGAATGAAAATGAGAACACATTGTACCAAAACTTATGGGACACAATGAAGGTGGTCCTCAGGGGAAAATTCATTGCACAACCTAACCAACCACATAAAGGCATTGGAAAAACAAGAGGTATCCACCCCCAAAAGCTCCAGATGGACAGAAATAATTAAGATCAGAACAGAAATTAATGAATTGGAAACTAAGAAGACAATTAAGAGAAATTGATCAATCAATGAGCTGGGTTTTTTTGAGTAAAGAAACAAAATTGATAAACCCCAGGCCAATTTGATCAAGCAGAGAAAAGACACAAAATTAGAAATGAAAAAGGGACGATAACAACAAGCAAAAGTGAAATTGGGAGAATCATCAGGACTTACTTCAAAAATCTCTACTCCACAAAACTGGATAATATGGAGGAAATGGATGAATTGCTGGAAAGATATCACCTACCAAAGCTAAACTCAGAGCAGATTAATCTCCTAAACAAATGTATCATGACCATCAAGATTGAAAGGGTAGTCAAAGACCTCCCTAAAAAGAAGAGTCCAGGACCAGATGGGTTCTCAGCTGAATTCTATCAAACCTTCATGGAAGAACTGAAACAAATTTTTCTCAAATTGTGCCACACAATCAGAGAACAGGGAAAGCTCCCCAACTCCTTCTATGAAGCTAGTATCACCCTAATACCAAAACCAGGCAGAGATGCCACAAGAAAACTACAGGCTTATTTCCCCAATGAACTTAGATGCAAAGATTCTGAACAAAATCCTCACAAACCAAATTCAACAGCACATCCAAAGCATTTTCCACCTGGATCAAATAGGCTTCATCCCAGAAAAGCAGGGATGGTTCAACATAAGGAAATCTGTCCATGTAATAAACCACATACATAAACTTAAACTCAAAAACCACATGATCATTTCCATAGATGCAGAAAAGGCCTTTGAAAAAATGCAACATCATTTCATGACCAAAACATTGGAGAGATTATTCATGGACAGTCTGTATCTCAACATAATAAAGGCTATATATAAAGATCCTAAAGCCCAAGTAATACTTAACGGGGAGAGGCTGAAGGAATTCCCATTGAGATCAGGAACAAGACAGGGGTGTCCACTCTCACCTCTGTTCTTCAACATAGTACTAGAAGTACTAGCTTAAGCAATGAGACAGGAGAAAGAAATAAAAGGAATGCAAATTGGAAAGAAAGAAGTTAAGTTAGCCCTATTTGTAGATGACATGATTCTATATACAAGTGACCCGGGAACCTCCATCTCAAAACTCTTAAAAGTGATTAACTCCTTCAGTAAAGTATCAGGATACAAAATCAATGCCCAAAGTCAGTAGCCTTTATATATGCAAAAGACAAAGATACAGAGAAAGAAATAAGAAACATTGCCCCATTTTCAACAGCATCAAAAAAAAAAAAAAAAAAAAAAAAACCTTGGAATAACATTAACCAAGGAGATCAAAGACCTTTACAATGAAAACATAAAAACACTCAAGAAAGAAATTGGGGAGGATTTGAGAAAATGGAAAGAACCCCCATGCTCCTGGATAGGGAGAATTAATATTGTGGAAATGGCAATCCTACCAAAAGCAATATACAGATTTAATGTGATGCCAATAAAAATCCCAAAATCTTTCTTCACAGAGATAGAAAAAATGATCTCAAAATTTATAAGGAATGGCAGAAGGCCTTGGATATCCAAGCATATCCTCAGCAAAAGAAACACCTCTGGAGGCATTACCATACCTGATCTTAAGCTATACTACAAAGTGATAGTTATACAAACAACATGGTAGTGGCATAAAAGCAGGATAGTAGACCAATGGAACAGAATTGAGGATCTGGACTCTGGGTCAAGTAACTACAGCTACTTGATATTTGACAAAGGCCCCAACAATGTAGACTGGAAAAAAGACAGCATCTTTAACAAACAGTGCTGGACAAACTGGATAACCATATGCAGGAAAATGAAATGTGATCCACACATTTCTCCATGCATGAAAATCAAGTCCAAATAGATCAAAGATCTCAATATAAGACCAGAAACACTGATACTACTGGAAGAAAAAGTAGGAGGATCTTTCCTTGATTTAGGAGTGGGAAAAGACTTCCTGAACAAAACCCCAGCAGCTCAGGAAATTAAACAATCACTCAACCATTGTGATCCGATGAAGCTGAAGAGCTTTTTCACTGACAAGCATGCAACAAGCAGAGCAAATTGATTACCCACAAGAATGGGACAGACAGTTAATTTCTAAAATCTACAAAGAACTCTAAAACCTAAACAATAAAAAAAATCAAACAACCCACTCACAAAATCTGGCAGAGAACTGCACAGGGAGTTCTCTGAGGAAGAAATACAAATGGCAAATGTACACTTAAGAAAATCTTCAACATCCTCAATAATCAGGGAAATGCAAATTAAAACATCTATGAGATTCTACCTTACTCCAGTAAGGATAGAAAACATTAAAAAATATTATGACAACAAATGCTGGCAAGGGTGTGGAGAAATAGGAACCCTCATTCACTGTTGGTAGGAATATAAGCTGGTACAACCACTATGGAAAACAATATGAAGACTCCTCAAAAGGATGACTATAGAGGTACCAACAGACCCAGTTATCCCTTTATTGGGCATTTACCCTAAAAGCTCCAAGCCTCAGTTCAGAGATATTCGCTCAACCATGTTTATAGCTGCTCAGTTCATAACAGCTAAGAGCTTGAATCAACCCAAATGTCCATCATTAGATGAATGGATAACTGAGATGTGGTATATCTACATGATGGAATTCTACACAGCAGTAAGGAAAAATCTCACAAAGCAATTTGGAAAAAAAAATGGACAAACTTGGAACAGATCATTCTTAGCGACCTCACCCAATCACAGAAAGATAAGCATCACATGGTCTCACTCATCTGTAGCTCCTCATTTGTATTTTCTTGAAATGCTGACATATCTACTAAACATTTTGTGTACTGGACAATAGGGATGGTGGGGAGGGCAGGAAAAGGGTGGGGAGGACAAAAAACTGAACCCAAATGGAAATGGTAACACAAAATCCTATATCTTGAAAGACATCCTAAAAGGTTGAACCTGCATTGGATGCTTGGAAAGAACACCTGAATCACAGGGGCCTGGAGAGGGGATGATGAAGACTAACTTCAATCTTCTCTTGTTTCTCTCTCTATCACTCCCTCTTCTCTCTCTTCTCTTTCATATTACCTATACTTTTTCTTCTTTGTTTTCCCTTGGCACTGACATGTAACTCCTAATACCAGCATGTGGTTAACATCCACAATGAGCTGTTGATCAGTGAGACTTACAAGGTTTCCCAAAAGAAGTCAGATATCTGTCAGAGTAGTTGATGACCCACCAAAGGTTATTAGTAAGACCCTAGTGCTGAAGACACCATATGCTGTTCAGATGGAACATGGAGAACCTGAATGGAATATGGAAGAGAGTCAGTCCTCAGACAGCTTTTCTAGTGCCAGAAGGCAGTACATAAGTGACTGGGGGAAAACAACCAACATATGTCTAAGCAACTTGTGGTCTAAGCTACTCAGCAGCAAGCAACCTGACATGATGCTGCCACAAGTGCAGTAGTAGACACAGCTATGGTGGGTTACCAACTGCTCTAGATTTGGGTAATGGATCCATTCAGTGTTGTGGAACCCATACCTGGAAGTGGGAAACAAGTCAGAACCATATACAAAAATGAGCCCGCTCTCCAATATCAACCTCCCACCAATAGTGGGATACAAGAGGGCCTACACCTATTAAATTCTCTCTAAAATAATAATGATTATCCTTGTATCTTGCACTGACCTCACTTTCCATTGGAGAATCTGCTTCTCTCTTTCAGATGGACATAGAACATGAGGAGAGAATCAGCCCATCACACCTCACCAGGACACCAGCTCAAGCCATAGATGTATAGGGGAAATGAGCAAGAGTGCTGCTTTATTGGTGAACCTGGTACCAGCACAAGGGCAAAGGAGATAGACACAAAGAACACTCAGCCCCTACCAAATTAGATATCCAGAGACACAGAGACTCACAAAACCTCGTCACTGAAATAGACCTAAAATGAACCCAACATGGCTCAGGGAAATTTGTGGAAGAGGGGCAGAAAGATTGTTAATTCATGAATTGGGTCATTATGCACTGAATCCTTGCCTGTCCTGCATAATGGCTACCCCCATAAGGCAAGACCCAAATTACCCATGGGGCGGGGACAGGGAGAAGGCTAATGATGGTACCATTATGGCTGTATATATACTATATACATAACTAATCAAAACATTAAAAAATAGACGTCAGCAAGCAACATTAGGGAGAAGATGGCCACACTACTGTCTGTAGCACCTGGAGTACTTTCATATGCCTCTACTTAGGTGGTGCTTAGATTCTTCTTTTACTTTGCTATGGAAAAAAAAATTCAGCACAAGGTATGATCAAGTAGGTTTGGATCCAGGTTTGAATTCCCAGTACCCACATAAGCCCATTGCACATGGTGGCACATGTGTCTGGAGTTCATTTGCAGTGGCTAGAGGCCCTTGCATACCCACTAATTCTATCTCTCTGTGTCTCTTTCTTTTTCATGTGGATAAATATTTTAAAAATTAAAAATAAATAAATAAAAACAAGATATATATATTTAAAAATACTTCTATTTATTTGAGAGAAAAAGAGAGACAAGCAGAGAAAGAGAGAGAGAAAAAGTGTATGAATATGGGCCCATCAGACTCTCCTACCATTTTAAACAAACTCCAGATGTATGTAGCATTTAGTTTATTTGGCTTTATGTGTATATGTGGGAAATTGAACCAGACAATCAAGTTATGCAAGTAAATGCCTTTAACCTCTTCCAGCCCTAAGAAGAGTTTTAATGTGGATTTAAGTACAGGAACTAATAATGGAAAGACTCTTGGGGAAAGAATAGTATACACTCAAGTATGGGTGTAGGCTTCTCAAGGGTGAGTTATCACAGAAATCTCTTTTATTTCCATTAATCCTGTCTTAGAATCTACTTTGCCTATGATTAACATTGTTACATCAGCTTTTTTATGCTTAAATTTTTCAAAGTACAACTTTTTATAATCTTTTCTTTTTGGTTTATCTGTCCAATGCCATTGAAATGAGTCTTGAGTGCAGGTTAAAGATTTGGTACTGCCTTTGTATCTGGTTGGACAGTTATTCTTTTTAGTTTTTTTTTTCTAGGTAGGGTCTCACTCTAGCCCAGGCTAACCTGCAATTCACTGTGTAGTCTTAGGGTAGCCATGAATTCATGACCATCCTCCTACCTCTGCCTCTCAAGTGCTGGGATTAAAAGTGTGTGCCACCACACCCTGCTTATTCATTTGAACATTAGTATTTAGCAATTGGTTTAGATGTCACAGTGTGTATCATTTATCACAGTATGCTTAAAGTTTATTCTGGGTGTATTCAAATAACATTGTAGTCATTACCTTCACCCTTCATTCTATTATCAAATATTTAACATTTATAAGACTAACTCTCTTTTTTTTTTTTTACCATTCACTTCTTCTGAAATTCCAGGTCCCTGCTTTGGAAATTGCCCCTCATTTCAACCCTACTGGACTGAGATGGTGAAGGAACCCCTATGCCTACATGGGTCCCTACCCTCTCCTGTCTTCCTCATGGCAGGAGTGCTTTGTACTATTTCCTCTTCCCTTCTCTTAATCTAATAAATTCTCTCTAATCTTAAAAAGAATAACAAATTCTATAATACAATGTTACTTTTCTCTGGTCAAAAGAGCATCTTTTTTATAATTTATTATTTATTTATATTATTCTTATTTTACATTCATATTGGTGACTCCATTATCCTCCTCATCAATGGTGAATGTGGATCTTGCATTGTGGGGGTAGTCAAGAGTTATGGGGGATATGCCAAGTCTCTATGAATAATGCCCCAACTTGTGGCTCTAACACTCTTTCCACCCCCTCTTCTGTGAATTTCCCTGAGTCATGTTGGGATCATTTTAGTTCTACTTCAGTGATGAGGTTTTGGGAGCCTCTGTGTCTCTGGATATCTGGCATATTAGGAGTTGGATATTTTCTGTGTTTATCTCCTTCAGCCTTTTTCTGGTGTCATGTTCACCAAGAAAGCTGTACTCTTGTCTTTTCCTCACATTACTCTATGTTTTCACCTGGGGCCCTGGTGAGGAGTGATAGGCTGATCCTCCTTTCAGGTTCATTGTCCATCTGAAAAAGATAAACAAATTCTCCAACAGAAAGAGAAGTTAGTACTAGATAGATGGGATGGTCATAGTTATTTTAAACAGAATTTTATATGCATAGGCCCTCTTCTAGCCCACAAGTGGTGGGAGCTTGATCTTGGAGATTGGCCTCATTATTATTATTATTATTGGTTTTTCGAGGTAGGGTCTCACTCTAGTTCAGGCTAACCTGGAGTTCCCTCTGTATTCTCAGGGTGGCTTTGAGCTCTCGGCGATCCTCCTACCTCTGCCTCCTGAGTGCTGGGATTAAAGGAGTGCACCACCATGCCCAGCTGGCCTCATTTTTTGTACATGGTTTGGAATTATTTCCCAGTTCCAGCAATGCGTTCCATTCCACTGAGTGGATATATTACCCAAATCAAGAGCAGTTGGTTACCCAACATGGCTGTGTGCCACTACTGCACTTGTTTGAGCATTATATCAGGTTGTTTCCTGCTGGGTACCTTAAACTGCAAGTTGTTTGGACAGATGTCGGTCATTTTTCCCCCAGTCACTCATGTAGCACCCTCTGGCACTAGATAGCTAGATAGTGTTTCTTTTGCTGAGGATATGCTTGGATATCTGAGGCCTCCTGCATTTTTATATGAATTTGGAGATGGTTTTTTTCTATCTCAGTGAAGAAAGAAGTAGGGATTTTTCTTGGCATTGCATTAAATCTATATAGTGCTTTTTCACAATGTTAATTCTACCTATCCAGGAGCATGAGAGGTCTTTCCATTTTAATGGGACCTCCTCAATTTCTTTCTGGAGTGTTTTTATGTTTTCATTGTATAGGTCTTTCACTTCCTTGGTTAATGTTATTCTAAGGTATTTTATATTGTAAATGAGACAATGTTAGTTATTTCTTTTTCTGTATCTTTGTCTTTTGCATATAGAAAGGCTACTGATTTATGTGCATTACCCTGCTACTTTGATGAAAGTGCTAATCACCTTTAAAAGTTTTGAGATGGAGGTTCTTGGGTCACTTATGTATAGAATCATGTCATCTGCACATAGGGCCAATTTAAATTCTTCCTTTCCAATTTGTATCCCTTTGATTTCTTTCTCCTGTCTTATTGCTTGAGCTAGTATTCTAGCACTATGTTGAAGAGCAGAGGTGAGCATGGACACCCCTGCCTTGTTCCTGATCTCAATGGGAATTCCTTCAGTCTCTACCCATTAAGAATTACTTGGGCATTAGGAGCTTTGTATATAGCCTTTATTATGTTGAGAGATGGGCCATCCATGCCTATTCTCTCCAATGTTTTGATCATGAAGTGATGTTGTATTTTGTCAAAGGCCTTTTCTGTATCTATTGAAATGATCACGTGGTTTTTGTGTTTAAGCTTGTTTATGTGGTGTATTACATTGACAGATTTCCATATGTTGAACCACCCCTCAATTCCAGGGATGAAGCCTACTTGATTAAGGTAAATAATGCTTTTGATGTACTGTTGAATTAGGTTTGCAAGGATTTTGTTCAGGATCTTTGCATCTATGTTCATCAGGGTAATGGGCCTATAATTTTCCTTTCTTGTGGCATCTCTGCCTGGTTTTGGAATTAGGGTGATACTAGCTTCATAGAAGGAGTTGGTTATCTCTCCTTGTTCTCTGATTGTGTGGCACATTTTGAGAAAAATTGGTTTCAGTTCTTCCATGAAGGTTTGATAGAATTGAGCTGAAAAGCCATCTGATCCTGGACTCTGCTCTTTGGGGAGTTTTTTGATTACCTTGTCAATCTTGAAGGGTGTGATGGGTTTGTTTAGGAGATTAATCTGCTCTGGGCTTAGCTTTGGTAGGTGGCATGTGTCCAGGAATTCATCCATTTCCTTCATATTCTCCTGTTTTGTGGAGAAGAGGTTTTTGACATAAGTCCTGATGATTCTACCTATTTCACTCATGTCTGTTGTGATCTCACCCTTTTCCTTTCTAATTTTGTTAATTTGAAACATCTCTTTTTCTCATGTGATCAGATTGGCCAGGGGTGTATCAATCTTGTTATTTTTTTCAAAGAACCAGCTCTTTGTTTCATCAATTTTCTTAATTGTCCTCTTAATTTCCAATTCATTAATTTCTGCCCTGATCTTCATTATTTCTTTCCACCTGGAGCTTTTTGGGTTGACTTCTTCTTGTTTCTCCAATGCCTTTAGGTGGATAGTTAGGTTACTGATTTGGGATTTCTCTGTTTTTGTTATGAAGGCATTTAGTGCTATGATTTTCCCCCTAAGGACTTCCTTCATTGTGTCCCATAAGTTTTGGCATGATGTGTTCCCATTTTCATTAAATTCTAGAAATTTTGCACTTTCATGTTTTATTTCATCCACAATCTATTTATTGTTTAAAAGTGTGTTGTTCAGTTTCCAGGAGTTGGAGGGATTCCTGGTGTACTTTTTGTTGTTAATTTCTAGCATTACACCATTGTGGTCTGATATGCAGGAAATTATATATTTTCTTAGAAATATGGAGGCAGGCTTTGTGGCCCAATATATGATCTATTTCAGAGAAGGTACCATGGGCTGCTGAGAAGAATGTGTAATCTGTAGATTTTTGTGTGGAATGTTGTGTATATGTCTGTTAGGTCTAGTTGTTCTATGATGATGTTGAGCTCTCTTACTTCCCTGTTAATTTTCTGTTTGGATGATCTATCTATTGCTGATAGTGGAGTATTGATGTCCCCACTATGATGGTGTTGGTGGTTATTTCTGTTTTATTTGTCAAGTAGTTTTTGCTTTATGAATTGTGGTGCACCTGTATTTGGTGCATAAATATTGATGATTGTGTCGAAAATGCTTTGGATGTGCTGTTGAATTTGGTTTGTGAGGATTTTGTTCAGGATCTTTGCATCTAAATTCATCAGGGAAATAGGCCTATAGTTTTCTTTTCTTGTGGCATCTCTGCTGGGATTAAAGGTATGAGCCACCATGCCTGGCTTTGATTTCCATTATTTTGATAGTAAATATCAGTATGGGGATAATAGGAACTCTCACCACTGCAAATAAATTCCAGATGCGTGTACTACTACATATCTAGCTTTACATAGCTGCTGTGGAATTGAACCTGAACCCACAGGCTTTTGCTAGCAAGGACTTTAGCTACTGTTCCATCTCCACAGATCCATATAATTGAACTTAATTAATCATCTCCAAATGTCATGTTAAGACTTATGGTAAACAATTGTGTCTATCAGTTGATGTGGTATGGTTTTAAAACAAATAAAATGAAACAAAGATGAAATGACCAATGTAGGAAGGAAAAGCAAATCAGAGCCAACAGCTCTGATTTATCAGAGTTACCATCTACTGAGATAAAACAAAAAGGTAGGCCATTTAAAAATACATGGTGGGGGCTGGAGAGATGGCTTAGCGGTTAATGCATTTGCCTGCACAGCCAAAGGATCCCAATTTAACTCTCCAAAAGGGCTTGGAATGGAACACTGCAAACTCTAAGAACTTATGGCTTCCAACCCAAACTATTCTACCCAACAAGAGTATCCCTCCTAATAGATGGTGAAAGAAAAACTTTCCACGATAAAACTCAGGTTTACAATTATATGAACATAAAGCCAAACCTACAGAGAGTATGTCAGGAATTCTCCACATAGAAGAATCAAATAACCAACCTCAAGTGCCCATTCAAATTCATTAATTTCTGCCCTGATCTTCATTATTTCTTTCCACCTGGAGCTTTTTGGGTTGACTTCTTCTTGTTTCTCAGGCAGATCACAATAACCAAACTACAAAAGCTGCAAAGACCAAGAAAACACCAAACCACATAAACCACCATCACAATGTGGCAGGTATGAAATCACACCTCACAGTTATTACCCTACATATTAATGTCCTTAATTCACCCATCATCAAGAGACATAAGCTAATAGGGTAGATTGGAAAATTAGACCCCTCAATCTGCTGTCTTCAAGAAACCCACCTCACCACTAAAGGCAGACACCTCCTCAGAGTGAAAGGGAGGAAAATTATATTACATGCAAATGGAAATAAGAAACAAGCATGCATAGCTATACTTATATTGGATAAAATAGACTTCAAGCAAAAAGTAATCAAAAAAGACAAAGAAGGCCACTTCTTACTTATCTGGGAACAATTCAACAAGAAGATATCACAATCATCAATCTTTACCCACCAAACTCAGGAGCACCACAATTCACAAAACAAAATCTACTTGACAATAAAACAGAAATAACCACTAACACCATCATACTTGGGGACTTCAATACTCCACTATCAGCAATAGAGAGATCATCCAAACAGAAAATTAACAGGGAAGTAAGAGAGCTCAACAACACCATAGATCAATTAGACCTAAAGGACATCTATAGAACATTTTACCCAAAACCCACAGATTACACATTCTTCTCAGAAGCCCATGGAACCTTCTCTAGAATAGATCATATACTGGGTCATAAAGCCTGCCTCCATATATTTAGGAAGACTGATATAATTTCCTCCATGATATCAGACCACAATGCTCTATTGCTAGAAATTAACAACAAAAGATGTGTCAGGAACCCAACCAGCCCCTGGATGCTTAAACAATAAATGCATAGTGTTCAAAATAAAAAAAATAAATTGCAAAATTTCTAGAAAGGAATGACAATGAGAAACAATGTACCAAAACTTATTGGACACAATGAAGGGATCCTCAGAGAAAAATTCATTGTGCTAAATCCCTTCATAACAAAGACATAAAGATCCAAAATCAATAACCTAACCATCCATCTAAAGGCATTGGAAAAACAAGAAGTATCCAAACCAAAAAGCTCCAGATGGAAAGAAATAATTAAAATCAGAGCAGAAATTAGTGAATAGGAACCTAAGAAAAAAAAGAGAATTGATGAAACAAAGAGCTGGTTCTTTGAAAAAATAAATAAGATTGATAAACCCCTGGCCAATTTGATCAAGCAGAAAAAAGAGACAACTCAAATGAACAAAATTAGAAATGAAAAAGTAGAGATCACAATAGATGTAAATGAAATTGGGAGAATCATGAGGACTTATTTCAAAAACCTCTACTCCACAAAATGATAACATGGAGGAAATGGATGAATTGCTGGACACATACCACCTACCAAAGCTAAACTCAGAGCAGATTAATTTCCTAAGCAAGCCTATCACACCCATTGAGATTGTAAAGGTAATCAAACACCTCCCCAAAAGAAGAGTCCAGGACCAGATCACTCTCAGCTGAATTCTATCAAACCTTCATGGAATAACTGAAACCAGTTTTACTCAAACAGTGCCCCAGAATCAGAGAACAGGGCAAGATCCCCAACTCCTTCTATGAAGCTAGTATCACCCTATACCCAAACCAGGCAGAGATGCCACAAGAAAAGAAAACTACAGGCCTATTTCCCTGATGAACTTAGATCCTGAACAAAATCCTCACAAACCAAATTCAACATCACATGCAAAGCATTTTCCACCTGGATCAAGTAGGCTTCATCCCAGGAATGCAGGGATGGTTCAACATAAGGAAATCTGTCTATGTAATACACCACATAAATAAGCTTAAACACAAAAAACACATGATTTTTTTGATAGATGCAGAAAAGGCCTTTGACAAAATACAACATCACTTCATGATCAAAACATTGGTGAGAATAGGCATGCACAGTCTATATCTCAACATAATAAAAGCTATATATAAAGATCCTAAAGCCCAAATAATATTTAATGGGGAAAGGCTGAAGGAATTCCCATTGAGATCAGGAACAAGACAAGGGTGTCCACTCTCACCTGTGCTCTTCCACATAGTACTAGAAGTAATAGCTCATGCAAAAGACAGGAGAAAGAAATAAAAGAGATACAAACTGGAAAGGAATAAGTTATGTTAGCCCTATTTTCAGATGACATGATTCTATACATAAGTGACCCAAGAACCTCCATCTCAAAAGTCTTAAAAATGATTAACTCCTTCAGTAAAGTAGCAGGATACAAAATCAATGCACAAAATAAGTAGCCTTTCTATATGCCAAAGATACAGAGAAAGGAATAAGTGACATTGTCCCATTTTCAATAGCAACAAAAAAATAATAAAATACCTTGGAATAACATTAACCAAGGAGGTCAAAGAGATTTACAATGAAAAGACAAGAACACTAAAGAAAGAAATTGAGGAGTACTTGAGAAAATGGAAAGACCTTTCATAGTCCTGGATAGGCAGAATTAACATTGTGAAAATGACAATCTTACCAAAAGCAATATATAGATTTAATTCAATACCAATAAAAATCCCATCATCGCTTTTCACCAAGATAGAGAAAATGATCTCAAAATTCATATGGAATGGCAGAAGGCCTTGGATATCCAAGCATATCCTCAGCAAAAGAAACACCTCTGGAGGTGTCACCAATGGAACAGAATCAAGAACCCAGACTTTGGGTCAAGTAACTACAGCTACTTGATATTTGACAAAGGCCCTAACAATGTAGACTGAAAAAAAGACAGCATCTTCAACAAGTGGTGTTGGCCAACTTGATAACCATATGCAGGAAAATAAATCTCGATCCACACATTTTGCCATGCACAAAAATGAAGTCCAAATGGACCAAAGACCTCAATATAAGACCAGATACTCTGCTATTAGTGGAATAAAAAAATAAGAGGAACTTTCCATGATATAGGAGTGTGAAAAGACTTCCTGAACAAAATCCCAGTAGTGCAGGAAATTAAACAATCACTCAACCATTGGGATATCAGGAAGCTGAAATGCTTTTTCACAGGCAAACATTCAATAATCAGAGCCAATAGATTACCCACAGAATGGGAGATAATTTTTGCCAGATACACATCACATAGAGGCCTAATTTCTAAAATCTACAAAGAACTCAAAAACCTAAACAATAAAATGGGGCAGAGAACTGCACAGGGAGTTCTCAGAGGAAGAAATAGAAATGACAAACATATGCTTAAGGAAATGTTCAACATCTCTAATCATCAGGGAAATGCAAATTAAAACTACTATGAGATTCCACTTTGCCCCAGTAAAGATAGCAAACATTAAAAACTCTAATGACCATGAATTCTGGTGGGGTTGTGGAGAAATAGGAACCCGCATTCACTGTTGGTGGGAATGTAAGCTAGTATAACCACTATGAAAAGCAATAAGGAGACTCCTAAAAAGGATGACTATAGAGGTACCAACAGACCCAGTTATTCCCTTACTGGGTATTTACCCTAAAAGCTCCAAGCCTCAGATCAGCTGCTCAATTCATAATAGCTAAGAGCTAGAATCAACCCAGATGTCCATCATTAG
Organism: Orientallactaga sibirica; assembly: GCA_036365145.1. Lineage (NCBI taxonomy): Eukaryota > Metazoa > Chordata > Mammalia > Rodentia > Dipodidae > Orientallactaga > Orientallactaga sibirica. Next base: position 5,878,561 of record JAEOAD010000240.1, read on the forward strand.
ATGAATGGATAACTAAGATGTGGTGTATCTACATGATGGAATTCTACACAGCAGTAAGGAAAAATGACACCATGAAATTTCAGGACAAATGGTCAAACTTGGAATAGATTATTTTCAGCCTACTCACCCAGTCACAAAAAGATAAGTGTCGCATGGTCTCACTCATCTGTGGCTACTAACCTGAATTTACCCATGATGCTGACAGAGCTAAAAAACATTTTGAGGACTGGACAATGGGGATGGTGGGGCAGGAGGGGAGGGTAACCACGTGGGAGGGACAAAAAACTAGACTGAAATGGAAATGGTACCAGAAAATCCTATATCCAGTGAAAGACATACTAAAAAGTTGAACCTTCATCAGGTGCTTAGAGAGAACACCTGAATCACAGGGTCCTGGGAGAGTATGATGAAGACTAACCTCAATCTTCTCCTGTTTCTCTCTCTCTCTCTCTCCTTCTGCTTTTTATTCTCTCTTTCTGTTTATCTTTCATATTACCTATATTTTTCTTGCATCTTTTCCCTTGACACTGACCTATAACTCCCAGTATCAGCATGGCATCTACAATGAGCTGTTGATCAGTGAGTCCTATGAGGTTTCCCAAAAGAAGACAGATTTCTGTCAGAGTACTTGATGACCCACCAAAGATTCACGGTAAGACCCTACTGCCAAAGACACCATATGCTGTTGGGATGGAACATGGAGTGACCTGGCTTGAATCTGGAGGAGAATCAGTCCCCAGTTAGCTTGTCTAGTGCCAGAAGGTGTTATATGAGTGACAGGAAAAAATGACCAACATCTGTATAAGCAACTCATGGTCTAAGCTACTCAGCAGCAATCAACCTGACATGTTGCTCACACAAGTACAATAGTGGCACACAGCCATGGTCGGTTACCAACTGCTCTTGATTTGGCTAACAGATCTGCTCAGTGGAATGGAACCCATACCTGGAACAGGGAAACAAGTCAGAACCCAATCCAAATATGAGCCCACTTTCCAATATCAACATCCCACCAAAAATGGGATTTAAGAGGGCCTACTTATTAAATTTTCTCCAAATCCATAATGGTTATCCATGTATCTTGCACTGACCACACTCCCATCAGAGAATTTGCTTCTCTTTCTCAGATGGATGCAGAACCATGGAAGAAAATCAGCCTGTTGCACCTCACCATGGCACCAGCTGAAACCATAGAGTTATTGGGGAAATGAGCAAAAGTGCTGCTTTGTCAGTTAACCTTCTATCAGCAAAAGGGTGAAGGAGATACACACAGAGAACACTCAACTCCTACCAAATCAGATATCCAGAGACACAGAGACTCCCAAGACCTCGTCACTGAAATAGACCTAAAGTGAACCCAACATGACTCAGTGAAATTTGCGGAAGAGGAGGAAGAAAGATTTTTAGAGCCATAAGTTGGGTCATTATGCACAGAGACATTGCCTCTTCCCCATAACTGATGTCTATCCCCACAATGCAAGACCTGCAATCAGCATGGGGGGAGGACAGGGAGAAGGCTAATTATGGTATCATCATGGCTGTATACACAGTGAAAACATAAGTAATAAAAAAATGGTAAGAAAGTACTTTAAAAAGCCTGTAATCATGGTATTAAATTACAAAGATCAATTTGATCATAAAAAAACTCATATTCCTGAGAAACAGTGTATGTTCACTTTGTATTTTGGTGGATTTTTAAAGTATTTATTTTGGGCAAAGTTTACAGATGTATGTAATATATTTTCCTCACATTTGCCTCCCATCACCTTCCCTTGATCCTCTTTTACTCCCAAACCCCTTCTTCACAACTTACATTAATTTACAAGAATAATGAGTCAGGAAGTTACATGTTGCCACCCATCCTGGCTTGGGGATGTGTCATAGATATTTCTGGAGTCTAAGGCAAGTATTGCTTTTAGAGGATGTCACAAAGACTTAATATGATCTAAGAATCTTAAAATAACAAGTTTCTGTTCACTATTCTCACTAGGCTTGGCTTTTTAAAAATAATTATATATTATCTTCCAATTTTTTTATTTATTTATTTTTTCTTCTTTCACTAGAGAGTTAGCCTATGTTTTGCAAAGAGATCATGGGATCTGGATAAATAGCTCAAAGGTTAAGAGCTTTTGCTTATAATGTCTGCTTGACCCATGTTCAATTCCTCAACCCCTATGGAAAACAAGTTTACAGTAGCAAGAGGTCCTGTCTCACAGAAAGTGGAGTATAGACATCTCTTTGACATTCACATGGTGCCATTCACTTGTGTGTTCCCAAATGCAAATAAATAAATAAAAATTTCAAAGTAATATATCATAAAATTGGACCTACTGAATGACTTCTAAGACTACTTGATGGGAGAACCACTTCAAAATCAAGGTTTTTTTTTCTTTTACTATATAGTCTCAGGCTGTCCTTGAACTCACTATGATCCTCCTACTTTTGCCTTCCAAATGGATTAAAAGCATGTGACACATAATGCCCAGCCCCATTTTAGTTTTGGATAAGACAACTACAGTTTTGCATCTGCATTAATTTGGAAAATAGAAAACACATATGATAAAATATGTTACAGGGAAAACAGGAGGAAGAGGAACAAAAGTGAGAGAGATAAACTGGAATTAATTTTTCAGACTTTCCTTCTACTACAAAGAAGAGATAAAGGACCCCAAACCATTATTTTAGGGGTTACTACTCTGGCTAACTTAACATTCATTGTGAGAGGTTTTATGAAATGAAACCATACTGCCTCTTCAGTTATGAGGCAAGCAAACCAAATTACTTGTTACCTAGTCTTAGATCTTTTTTTTATTATTTTAATTTTACAATCATGTTGGTTCCTCTGATAGCCTCCTCCTTGACCTCCCCTCTCTGAAGGGACCCTCCTCATTGGGGAATATGGGTTCCACATTATGGGGGTAGCCAACAGTTATGGGGGACAGGCAAAGTCTCTGTGCATAATGACCCAACTTGTTGCTCTAACACTTTTTCCGCCCCCTCTTCTGTGAATTTCCCTGAGCTACCTTGGGTTCATTTTAGTTCTACTTCAGTGACGAGGTCTTGGGAGCCTCTGTGTCTCTGGATATCTGGCTTAGTAGGAGTTGAATGTTCTCTGTGTTTACTCCTTCAGCCTTGTTCTGGTGTCAGGTTCAACAAGAAAGCTGCACTCTTGCCCATTTCCCCTGTTACTCTATGGTTTCTGCTGGGGCCCTGGTGAGGAGTGATAGGCTGATCCTCCCTTCAGGTTTATCATCTATTTGGAAAAGAGGAGAAAATTCTCCAATGGAGAGAGAAGTTAGTGCTAGATAGATGGAACAGCCATAGTTATTTTGGAGAAAATTTTATATGCATAGGCCCTCTTCTAGCCCACATTTAGTGGGAGCTTGATATTGGAGAATGCGCTCATCTTTTGTACATGGTTTTGACTTATTTCTCAGTTCCAGCTATGAGTTCCATTCCACTGAGTGGATCCATTAGCCAAATCAAGAGCAGTTGGTTACCCACCATGGCTGTGTGCCACTATTGCACTTGTTTGAGCATCACGTCAGATTGTTTACTGCTATGTAGCTTAGACTGTGAGTTGTTTGGACAGATGTCAGTCATTTTCCCCTAGTCGCTTTTGCAGCACCCTCTGGCATTAGACAAGCTGTCTGGGGACTGACCCTCTTCCAGATTCTGACCAGGTCACTCCATGTTTCATCCCAACAGCATATGGTGTCTTTGGCAGTAGGGTCTTACAATTAACTTTTGGTGGTCATCAAGAACTCTGACAGAAATCTGTTTTTTTTTTTTTCTGCGTGGCGGGGGGGGGAAACTTGTGGGTCTCTCTGATCAATAGCTCATTGTGAAAATTAACCCCATGATGATGCTGCAAGTTACAAGTCAGCACCAAGCAAGGTGAAGGAAGAAAAAGATAGGATATATAAAAGAGAAAGAGAGCATAGAGAGGGGAGGGAGAGCGAGAGGGAGGGAAAGAGAGAGAGAGAGAGAGAAAGCAACCAGAAAAGATTAAGGTTACTTTTCATGATGTCCTCTCCATGTCTCTGTGGTTCAGGTGTTAAGTCTACGGGCCTGCTGAAGGATCAATGTTTTAACCTGTTGTTCAAAGTATAGGATTTTATGGTACCATTTCCATTTGGGTCCCTATTTGTATCCCCTTACCCTTACCCTCCTGCCCACCCTTCTGCTTCCTCCCACTCTTACCCTCCCCTCCCATCCCACCCTCCCTATTGTCTAGTGCTCAGGGTACTTATTAGGGATGACAGCATCTTGGGCAGATTCAGGTTAGGAGCCACCGATGAATAGGACCACGTGACAATTATCTTTTTGTGATTGGGTTAGCTCACTGAGAATGATCTGTTCCATGTTCAACCATTTTTCTTCAAATTTCATTTTTCCTTACTGCTGTGTAGAATTCCATAGTGTAGATATACCACATCTTTGTTATCCATTCATCTAATGATGGACATCTGGGTTGATTTCAGCTCTTAACTATTATGAATTGAGCATCTATAAACATGGTAGAGCAAATCTCTCTGACCTGAGGCTTTGAGCTTTTAGGGTAAATGCCCAGTAAGGGAATAACTGGATCTGTCAGTAGGTCTGTATTCATCCTTTTCAGGAGTCTTCATATAGCTTTCCATAATGGTTGTACCATTTTATATTCCTACCAACAGTGAAAGAGTGTTCCTATTTCTCCACAGCCTCACCAGCATTTGTTTTCATTAAGTTTTTTTTTTGTTGTTGTTGTTTTTGTTTTGTTTTGTTTTTGTTTTTTCGAGGTAGGGTCTCACCCTAGCTCAGGCTGACCTGGAATTCCTTATGTAGTCTCAGGGTGACCTCAAACTCATGGCGATTCTCCTACCTCTGCCTCCCAAGTGCTGGGATTAAAGGCATGTGGCACCACGCCCAGCTTTCATTAGTTTTTTTTAATGTTAGCTATCCTTACTAGGGTAAGGTGGAATCTCATAATTGTTTTAATTTGCATTTCCCTGATCATTAGGGATGTTGAACATTTTCTTAAGTGTGTGTTTGCCATTTGTATTTTTTTCTTCTGAGAACTCCCTGTGCAGTTGTCTGCTCCATTTTGTGAGTGGGTTGTTTGATGATTTATTGTTTAGGTTTTGGAGTTCTTTGTAAATTCTAGAAATTAGGCCTCTGTTAGTTGTATAGCTGGCAAAAATTTTCTCCTATTCTGTGGGTAATCTGTTGGTTTTGGTTATTGTTTTTTTGTCTGTGAAATAAACTTTTCAGCTTCATAAGATGCCAATGGTTGAGTGATTGTTTAATTTCCTGAGCTGCTGTGGTTTTGTTCAGGAAATATTTTCCCATTCCTATATCATGGAATTCTTCATATTTTATCTTCCAGTAGTAGCAGAGTTTCTGGTTCTATATTGAGGTCTTTGATCCATTTGGACTTGATTTTTGTGCATGGTGAGATGTGTGGATCAAGTTTCATTTTCCTATATACAGTTGTCTAGTTTTTCCAGCACCATTTGTTGAAGATGCGCTCTTTTTTCCACTCTATTTTGTTAAGACATTTGTCAAATATCAAGTATCTGTAGTTACTTGACCCAAAGTGTGGGTTCTTGATTCTGTTCCATTGGTCTATAATCCTGTTTTTATGCCAATACCATGTTGTTTGTATTACTATGGCTTTGTAGTATAGCTTTATATCAGGTATGGTGATGCTTACAGAGAAGTTTCTTTTGCTGAGCATATGCTTGGATATGCAAGGCCTTCTGCCTTTCCATATGAATTTTGAGATCATTTTTTCTATCTCTGTGAAGAGAGAAGATGGGATTTTTATTGGTATTGTGTTAATTCTATATAATACTTTTGGTAACATTTTCACAATGTTAATTCTGCCCAACCAGGAACATGGGAAGTCTTTCCATTTTCGCAAGTCCTCCTCAATTTCTTTCTTGAATGCTTTTCTATTTTCATATTATATGTCTTTTACTTCCTTGGTTAATGTTATTCCAAGGTATTTTATTTTCTTTGTTGCTATTGAAAATGGGACAATGCTAGTTATTTCTTTTTCTGTATCTTTGTCTTTTGCATACAGAAAGGCTAGAGATTTCTGTGCATTGATCTTATATCCTGATACTTTCTGAAGGAGCTAATCATCTTTAAGAGTTTTGAGATGGAGGTTCTTGGGTCACTTATGTATAGAATCATGTCATCTGAAAATAGGGCTAACTTAACTTCTTCTGTTCCAATTTGTGTCCCTTTGATTTCTTTCTTCTGTCTTAATGCTTGAGCTAATACTTCTAGCACTATGTTGAAGAGCAGAGGTGAGAGTGGACACCCCTGCCTTGTTCCTGACCTCAATGGGAATTCCTTCAGTGTCTCCCCATTAAGTATTACTTGGGCTTTCGGAGCATTGTATATAGCCTTTATTATGTTGAAATATGGGCCATCCATGCCTATTCTCTCCAATGTTTTGATCATCAAGTGATGTTATATTTTGTCAAAGGCCTTTTCTGCATCTATCAAAATGATCATGTGGTTTTTGTGTTTAAGCTTGTTTATGTAGTGTATCACATTGTCAGATTTCCGTATGTTGAACCACCCCTGCGTTCCAGGGCTGAAGCCTACTTGATCCACGTGGATAATTCTTTTGATGTATTGTTGAATTGGGTTTGCAAGGATTTTGTTCAGGATCTTTGCATCTATGTTCATCAGGGTAATAGGCATATAATTTTCCTTTCTTGTGGCATGTCTGCCTGGTTTTGGTATTAGGTGATACTAGCTTCATAGAAGGAGTTGGGGAGCTTTCCCTGTTCTCCAATTGTGTGGCACAGTTTGAGAAAACTTTGTTTCAGTTTTTCCATGAAGGTATGATGGAATTCAGCTGAGAAACCATCTGGTCCTGGACTCTTCTTTTTGGGGAGGTGTTTGATTACCTCTTCAATCATGAAGAGTGTGGTGGGTTTGTTCAGGAGATTAATCTGCTCTGGGCTTAGCTTTGGTCGGTGGTATGTGTCCATGAATTAATTCATCTATTTCCTCCATATTCTCCTGTTTTGTGGAGTAGAGGTTTTTGAAATAAGTCCTGATGATTCTCCCAATTTCACTTATGTCTGTTGTGATCTCTCTTTTTTTCATTTCTGATTTTGTTAATTTTAAAGTGTCTCTTTTTCACTTCATCAAACTGGCCAGGGGTTTTATCAATCTTGTTAATTTTTTCAAAGAACCTGCTCTTTGTTTCATCAATTTTCTTAATTGTCTTCTTAGTTTCCAATTCATTAATTTCTGCTTTGATCATAATTATTTCTTTCTATCTGGAGCTTTTTGGGTTGGTTTCTTCTTGATTTTCCAATGCCTTTAGGTGGATGGTTAGGTTATTGATTTGGGATCTCTCTGTCTTTGTTATGAAGGCATTTAGTGCTATGATTTTTCCCATAAGGACTGCCTTCATTGTGTCCCATAAGTTTTTGTATGATGTGTTCTCATTGTCATTCAATTGTAGAAATTTTGCAATTTCATTTTTTATTTCATCCACAACTGATTTATTGTTTAAAAGTGTGCTGTTCAGTTTCCAGGAGCTGGAGAGATTCCTGGCATGCTTTTTGTTATTAATTTCTAGCATTACAGCATTGTGGTCTGATATCATGCAGGAAATTATATCGATTCTCCTGAAAATATGGAGGCAGGCTTTGTGGCCCAATATATGATCTATTTTAGAGAAGGTTCCATGGGCTGCTGAGAAGAATGTGTAATCTGTAGATTTGGGATGGAATGTTGTGTATATGTCTGTTAGGTCTAGTTGCTCTATGGTAATGTTGAGCTCTCTTACTTCCCTGTTAATTTTCTGTTTGTATGATCTATCAATTGCTGATAGTGGAGTAGTGAAGTTCCCAACTATGATGCTGTTGCTGGTTATTTCTGTTTTGTTGTTAAGTTGTTTTGTTTTATGAATTGCGGTGCACCTGTGTTTGGTGCATAAAGATTGATGATTGTGATATCCTCTTGTTGGATTGTTCCCTTGATAAGTAAGAAGTGGCCTTCTTTGTCTTTTTTGATTACTTTTAGCTTGAAGTGTATTTTATCTGAAATTAGGAAACCTGCTTGTTTCCTATTTCTGTTTGCTTGGAATATCATATTCCACCCCTTCACCCTGAGAAGTGTCTATATTTAGTGGTGAGGTGGGTTTCTTGAAGACAGCAGATTGAGGGGTCTAATTTTCTGATCCATCCTGTCAGCTTATGTCTCTTGATGGGTGAATTAAGGCCATTAAAATTAAGAGTGAGAACTGTGAGGTTTGATTTAATCCCTGCCATGTTGTGGTGGTTTTGTGTTTTTTGGACTCTGAAGGGTTGTTTTGTTTTAAGTGCCTTTTCTGAGTTTGGTTATTGTGATCAGATTCTTGTAGGTTCTTTAGGTTGGTTATTTGATTCTTCTGTGTGGAGACCTCCCTGAAGTACTCTCTATAGATTTGGCTTTGTGTTCATAAAGTTGTACAGCTGGGTTTTATCATGGAAAGGTTTTCTTTCACCATCTATTATGAAGGATATTTTTGCTGTGTAGAGTATTTGGGTTGGAAGCCATAAGGTCTTAGACTTTGCAGTGTTCCATTCCAGGCCTTTCTGGCTTTGAGTGTTTCCATTGAGGAGCCTGAGTTAATTCTGATGGGGTTACCCTTATATGTAATGTGTTGTTTCTCCCAAGCTGCTTTTAATACTTTCTCTTTGTTATCAATATTTAGGGTTTTAATGATAATATGTCTTGGAGAATTTCTCCTTTGGTCTGCTTTGTTTGGCATTCTGTTAGCTTCTTGTATTTTGATGGGACTTTATTTTGAGAGATTGGGAACATTCTCCTTAATAATTTTGTTGAGTAAGTTCTCAATTCCTTTGGTCTGAATTTCTTCCCCTTCTGGTATCCCCATGATCCTAATGTTGCAATGTTTAAGGGTACCCCACATTTCCTGCATATTCTGTTCACAAAAGTTTTTGAACTTATTGAAACTTTTGGATTCATGTGCTGTTTCTTCTGTTCTGTCTTCTAATTCTGAGTTTCTATCTTCCACGTGGCTGACTCTATTCTTGAGAGCTTCTATAGAGTTTTGGTTTTGTTCAATTTGGTTTGTATTTTCTACTGATATTTTAAGTATCATTTCCAGTCCTCTGTCGAGTTCCCTTTTCACATCATTTTCTGATTTTTTTAGTCTTCTTGAAATTCCTCCTCGCATATATTTATGTCATTATTGAGCTTAGCCAGCTGGTTATTGAGGTCCTCTCTTTTTTCACTCTCTTTCAGGTCATTTAACTGTTTTTGCAGCCATTCCTGGTTGTTTTCTATTAGGTCTAATCTTGCAAGAACAGCATTCATGCAATTGTTGGCCCTTTGTTGATTTTCTTCAAGTTATGCTATTTTCTCGGCTAGGGTTGCATTGCTTATGTCTTCATTTTGGGGTTCTGATCCTATTATCTCTTCTATCTTTTGTTTAGAGACATCTATCGTTGGACTGGGCAGTCTTGTTAGATTTACTTGCATTTGATTAATCATGTTATTTCTTTTGCGCTGTGGTCACATCACAATGTAGGAATTGTGTTAACTATAGCAGGAAGCTGTAGTTTATCTTAAAGTGTCTTTAGCATGGAGGGTGGGGGCGGGGTGGCACAGGGACCTGGTGGGTGTGGGTATTCACTGGTGTGGAGGGTGGGGGCTGGGCAGTGTGGGGACCCAGTAGGCAGGGCTCCCTTCTGGCGTGGAGGGTAGGGGCGAGGCAGCATGGGGACTGGGCCCAGCAAGGAGGGTGAGGGCAGTGTGGCAAGGGGACCCAGTGGGTTGGCTACCTGTGGGCGCAGAGCATGGAGGGGGTCTTGGGGTTCCCAAAGAGGGTGGGAATCTGAAGATTCCCTGCTTTGGTACTGAGTGCCCTCCCAGACCCTAATGCGCCCTAAAGAACCTTAAAGGGCTTGCCATTCCTTCCACATCAGGTGAAGCATGTTTAAAGGGATGCCATCTTTACTCGAAGTCTTCATAGGTGTGTTTAATTTTAAGTTTAGGAATTAAAACTTACAAAAGTGGACCTAGAATGAGAATTTGATCTTTGGAGAAAATGGACTTTCATCAAAGGGAAAATTTGCATGTTTGAAGTATTAGATAAGATGCTGTAACATATAGATATTGTTCCCCTAGCAGCTAAACAAAATTATCATGGTACAAAATATTCAGAATGCATGCTGGGAAGATTGCTTCATGTTTAAAGGTAAGGTGCAAAGTCTGCAGACTGGCATTCAATTCATCAGTACCCACATAAAGCCAGTAGCAAGAGGCCCTGGCATACCCATACTTTCTTTATCTCTCTTCTTGCAAATAAATATATTAAAAAAGAAAATATTCAGATTGATTACTTTCTTAATCATTTTGATTTTAAATACTTTGCTTATTAGGGTAATTTTATGCTCTATGTATATTTCCCTTTTTCTCTTAAAAACTGAAGAATTTAAAAATGTTTTCAATAAATAAAATTCAAGACCTTATAAATGTTATGCAAAAGCTGACAGCCCCATTGTGGATTTAACTAATAGGGACATAATGAAATGATATTATCATAGGGCTTTTCTGCTTATTCATCCCTGTTTCTTTATTTCTTGAAGTGTTGGATTAAGGCATTTCTACAGTCTCTGATCTTTTCTAGTTTACAATAAATAGTGATGATCCAAAATTGCCTTATGATTGCTCCTTTCACAAACCAACAGCTAATTATTATTATTATTATTTTCTTTTCTTCTCTTGACAAGTTCATATTTTCTGCCAATATTTTAAAAAATAAATCATAGGTATAGTAAGACCATTTCTAAAGTTCCTGGCACAGCAGATGACCAGTCAAAATAATTGCACAATACATGCTGGGCCTCATGGATGGCTGCTGGTAATTAGATTGAGGCCAGTAAGCAAGATTTCCCTCAAGGCACAGATGGAGATTCAAACATGTGTGATAGAGACAATGAACTGGAAAGGTTGATGGAATTTGCTTCAATTAAGCTAAGAAAAGAATGTGAAATGAAATCCAGATAACACTGTCTTTGTCCTTTAGTATCTGAAAGGAGTCAGAGATTCATTTATTTACTTATTTTGACTGAGATTTATTTTGCACACATACACTGGCAGCCTATAGTTGAAGGCTTCAATAATTATAAAGCTCAAGGCTGTGATACATGATATGACTGATGAGTGGGTGTGAAAGAAAAATAGGTAGGGACAGACTTAGGCCAAATCTTCTTTCCTCATAGTTTTGCTTTTGGCTCTTTTCAAGTTGAGAATATCTTGATGGTGACTTTTCCCCCAAGTTGCTCTGATGAAAGCACTGCATAGCGAGTCTGTCTTGAGTGAATAGCAAAGTGTTCGATATAGGGTGGAGTATTGTTTCTCCAGTAGTGTGCTGTGTTGTTTTTAGTAATATATATGTTGTTGCTTTATGACAGCTCATTTTGTCACAAATGTGATTTAACTGAGCCCTGCTGCCTGACTGAGGCAGGCACTAACTGCTCAAAAGGAAAAAGTAGCTAAAGCAGGGAGAGCAACTCCTTCTCTCCATTCATCACTCACACTGGACACTGAGACTGGGCACTGCTGTAGCCGGCAAGTACTCTGCTACAGTAAAAAAAAAAAAAAAAAAAAAAAATCAAAGATTGCTGATGTCGGAATGGACACTCATGAAAAATAGTTACTATTCTCTTAAAGAAATTATGCATAACAAAGCAATCCCAAATAATAAAATAAGTTTCAAAAAGGCTAAGTGATTCATCATATTTTTTTTCTGAAATTCCTGTCAAATCACAATGTTTGTCAAGGACTCTGATTTCTACCATATTCTGAAAGTAAAGGCCTATGTTAAATTAAACACTTTCAAAAAGCCTTCTAATTTTATTAAAAACTGACATACACATGCTGAAATATCTCCATTTGGAGAGCATTAGACTGGAGAATTGACACATAGTAAATGCCAATTATATAGGAAACACTACCATCTATCAATATTCATTATAATTTGGCTAAAGATGCAGTATATGGTTTGGATTTGACAGTTGAGAAAATTAGACTCAGGACAATAACTTGCTCAAAATTATATAGCTAGTGAGTTGTGGACCCAGAATTAGAACCAAAGCAATTTGGAAACAAATTTAAGATATAGTCAGGAGTTGGATGCCTAAAGTCATAATATGAATATACAATACATACATATGTTTATGTCTCTTTCATTGTCCTGGAAGTTTAAAATGGTTAGGCTCATGAAAGAAACATAATTGCTTAAATATTTTATTTATTTATTTATTTACTTATGAGAGAGAGAGGGGGAGAGAGAGAGAGAGAGAGGGAGAGAGAGAGAGAGAGAGAGAGAGAGAGAGAGAGAGAGAGAGAGAATGGACATGCCAAGGCCTCTAGCAACTGCAAACCAACTCTAGATGCATGCGCCATCTTGGGCATCTGGCTTACATGGGTACTGGGGAATTAAACTTGGGTCCTTAGGCTTCACAGGCAAGCAGCTTAACTGCTAAGCTATCTCTCCAGCCCATAATATGTTTTCTAAATCTCTCTGATAGAATTTAAATTTCATTTTGCATTGGGTACTGCCATTAAGTGATAGCCATAGAAGTAATATATAAAGGTGCTCAATGTAGTGTCTAGACCATAGCAAATACCCCAGATATCTATGAAGTGAAAAGAATCAAGGGATAAATAGCAAGAAGATAATATGGATAATAATGACATTCATGTGTATAGGAGAAAAAGAAATAATGTTCTTGAAAACATAAACCACATTTTAAAAATCCATGAGTAGAACATTTAGTGTGCTAATTATTCTAATAAAATAACTTAATACCCCTCATGTTAAGAGACCCACATTCATCTCCATATTTCTTCTCTGACAATGACAAAGATGTTTAATGGCACGTGCCTTTATGTATAAGCTATGTACTCACACTTCACAGAAACTGTGAAGTTCTACAACACAGGATGTTTGTGAAACTTGATTAGCTAACATTTATCAAAGTCTTTGGCACACATAAGGTACATAGCAACACTTGTGCAATTGAAATCAAATGATACATTTCTCATGTGTGAATTTAAAGTTTTCTGAGATTATTTTACAAACATATCAAAGAGAGATTTTCTTATGCTAGCCATAACTCATGGAGTATACATCTACAGCCTCCCTTTATCTGTAGAAGGTATGTCTTAAGACTCCCAGTGGATGCTGGGAACTCTATAGGATCTGGCCCTCTGCATCGTAATCGACTAGTGCATCTAGTTTGCATATGCTGACACAAGTGATGATCTACTCCTGGGCTGGAGGAAAGGGACAACAGGAAATTCATCATGATACTCAGAATGGTGCAGAAAATTGTTTATTGTGAAGATTTTTTTATTCAATATTTTTGGAGCATGGTTGAGGACTAGTAACTGAAACCACTATTCCTAAGTATTATATCTTATTTTTTAGCTCTTGTTAATTTGATTGGGTTATAAATTTATTTTTCATATAATTTGCTCATAGTATATAAAATGCTACTTATTTTGTGTGATTGATTTGGCATTTACTGTATTTATAGTTTTTAATGGAAATTTTAGTGTTTATGTATATAGGATTATTTTATCTGCAAAGAGGAACATTTTAACTCCCTCTTTTCTAATTGATATGAGACTAAATATCCATAACACAAGCACTTAAGAAACTTTATAAATATATGGAAATTAAGCAACATGTTCTCTAATAAGCAAGTCCAATTAAGAAATAAAAAGTTAAATATCAAAAGCCTTGAGACACAGAAAAAATGTAATAAAATATTCCAAAAACTTATGTGATTCAAATGCAATAAGCACTATACCAAAAATAAGAAAAACCTCAAATCAAAAATTAATATTGTACCACAAGGAACTAGAAAAATAGGCCCTCAGCCCAAAATTCAAGTGAAGGAAATAAATAGTGAAGACCATAGTAGAAATAAGTGAAGTAGCAATGAAAGAGAAGCCACCGATGATGGAGGCTGCAGTACTTTCACTTGGGCTTCATAGTCCAAGTGCCTTCAGATGCTGTGCTCTGTATAGGACCACTAGATGCACCCAACCACAGCCTTAGGCTCCTCGACCCTTAATTCTCAAGTGGGATGTTTTCTTGCTCTTACTTTTGCTGTTTTAAAGAATTTAAAAAAATTCCATATGATACCCAAGCAAGTTTGAACACAGGTATTATAAAAACGAATTGTGTTCTGTTCAATAGCATATTTTATTCATTTTGGCATGTAAAGTATCTTATACTATTTTCTTAAAATTGTGTGTGTGTGTGTGTGTGTGTGTGTGTGTGTGTGGTGATTGCATGTATAATGTGGATGACATGTGTGCATATGCATGGGAGCATGCAAGCCATGGTGCACATGTGGGAATCAGAGGACAACTTTGGGGTGTTTCTCTTCTTTTCAACCTTCTTTTGAGCCAGGGTAATGTTGTTTGGCCATCATTGCAAGCTTCAGGATTCTCCTGGCTCTGTCTCTCATTGAAGTAGGCATGTTGGCTTTACTTGGGCAATGGGGAGACTCGAACTCAGGTTGAAAGGCTTGCAAGCATGTGCCTTTATCTGCTGAGCCATATCCCTTGCTCAGTATTTTTAATAATTTGTAAAATGTGTGTTATGGGTTTCTGTTATATAGAATGGTTCCTATACCTTTGAATCTCATCAATTATCCTGGATTAATAACTCCTCCAGGAATCAGCATGTTGTTTATGAGCACAGAATAGCAGTTGACTAAGGGATTATAGCCTCATTCCTATCTTGAAGTTGCATAAACCTTCAACAATATCTTTCCAAGGATTGTCTTAAGCACTGAATGAATGTAATTCTTCTATAGAAATTTAAGAACAAATTTGTCCTTTATCTTGTGAATTATTTAGTATCCTAGCAAATGCTAAACTCTCTGATGTTTTCTCTGCATTTATTGAAATAATCATTCATTTTGTCCTTCATTTTGCCAATGTGATATCACTTTTATCAATTTGTGTATGTTGAAACAATTTTGAATCACTGAGATGACTCACTCTTGATCATACCAAATGTCCTGTTGAATTGATTTGTTAAAATTTTGTTGAGGGGACTTGAGAAATGGCTCAGGGGTTAAAGAATTTGCCTGGAAAGCCCAACGATCCTGGTTCAATTTCCCAGCACCCATGTAAAGCCAGATGCACAAAGTGGTGCCTGTATCTGGAGTTTGTTTGCAGTGGCTACACCCCTGGCATGCCCATTCTCTCTCTTTCTTTATCTCTCTTTTCTTTCTGCTTGCAAGTAAATAAATAAATAAATACTTTAAAAATTATTGAGGATTTTTACATCTGTATTCATTTGGGATGTATGCTTATAGTGTGTGTGTGTGTGTGTGTGTGTGTGTGTGTGTGTGTGTGTGTGTGTGTGTGTCTCCATAGGCATCCTGGGATTACAGACATGCACTATTTTGTCTGGACTTACATGGGTTCTGGAATTCTGAATGCTGGTCATCATGCCTCTGCAGGCAGTGCTTTTACCCATTGAGTAACTCCCTAGCACTCCTGGCTCCTCCTCCTCCTCCTCCTCTTCTTCTTCTTCTTCTTCTTTTCCTTTTTTGAGGTAGGGTCTCCCTATAGCCCAGGCTGACCTGGAATTTACTATGTAGTCTCTGGGTGGCCTCAAACTCACAGTGATCCTTCTACCTCAGCCTTTGGAGTGCTGGGATTAAAGGTGTGTGCCACCACATCTAACTGCTAGGCTCTTTAAATGTTTGGTAGAATTCAGCAATAAATACATCAGGTCCTGAGGTTTTTAGAGATGAGAGGCTTCATATTACTAATTTAATATAATCATTGTTAGTCTATTCATATTTTCCATTTCTTCATGAATGAATCTTAACTGGCATGTATCCAGAATTTATCTACTTCTTATAGGTTGTCTAATTTCTTGACATACAATTTCTAATAAACCTATCTTGTGATCATTTGTATTAATGTGGTGCAGTAATTTGAATGTATGTCTCCCATTAACTCAGGTCTCCAGCCACTTGGCTAGAGGAGGTGTCACTGGGGGCAAATCCTGGGGTCCAACCCTATGGTGTGTTTAGGGGCAGAACTGATTCCAGCTCAAAGGTGTGAGAGAGCAAGTACGTGCTCTGGTGGGTTTATGTGTGTGTTGCTGCTGGTGTTTTGCTCAGTACAGTTTTTCTATCTGATTGGATCTATGGAAGGAGTTTCTTCCATCATTGATGGGGGTTCCCTGGATTTTGTAAACATGAAATAAATACCTTCCTCTTTAAACTGTGTGTGGTTGTAATGTTTGTCTCAGCAATGTGGAACAGGCTGCAACATGTGGTATCAGCCATCATGTCTCCTTTTTGATGTTTAATTTTTCATGGATAGTTAATCTTTCTTTTTTTCTTAGTCTAGCCAAAGGTTGATCAATTTTGCTTTCATATTCAAAATAAATTCTCTTTAATCTTTTGTATTTTTTCTTCTAGTTTCTCTTTCACTTCTTTGATGGTCTTCATTATTCCCTTATACAAATTTTGGGTTGAAGTTTTATTTTTCTAGTTCTTTGTGGTACAATGTTAATTTTTACTTAAGGATTTTCTTCTTTTTTGGTGTGGCAATTACTGCATAAGCTTATCTTTTGGAACTGCATTTGACTCATGCATTTGGCATATTGTGTTTCCATTTTTTTGAGATAGACTTGAAATTTCACTTTTATTTCTTCATTGGACTTACTGGTCATTCGGGCACACTCTAATTTCCATGTATTTATAATTTCTGAAGTGTCTATATTACTGATATTTAGTTTCATATCATTGGAAAAGAAGGAGTTAAAATGTCTTTCTTTGCAGTTAAATGATCCTATATTTAGACATCTTAAAGTTTCCATTAAAAAAACTATTAAACATGGCAATACAAATCAATTACACAAAATAAGTAGCAATTTATATACTATTAGCAAATTATCTACAAAATAAATTTAGGAAACAATCATATTAACATCTAAATATCAGATATGATATGTGGGAATTGAATGCCCGTATGCAGAAGAGTGAAACTATACTCTTACCCCTACCATATACAAAATATTCAAGGTGAATCAATGACTTACATAAAACTATAAGTAAAAAAATTACTAAAGAAAAAAGTAGGAGAATGTTCCAAGGTACTGGTCTTAATATGCAGGTAACAAAAGTGAAATAGACAAATGGGATTTCATTCTACTAAAAAGCTTGTATACAGCAAAACACCAGGTTGATGATACAGCCTGGAGAATGGGTAGGCTCTTGCAAATAATACATCTGATAAAGGGTTATTATCCAAACAATATTAAAAGACTATATATATGTGTGTATATATCTCAAAGGATTTTTTTGGCAAAGCATATGAGCATGAAGGCATGAAGGACATTATATTAAATGAAATAAGCCAGGCACCAGAAGACAAATCCCAGATGATCTCACTTATATATTGAATCTAAAGTAGTTGCTTTCATAGGAGTATATAGAAGATGCCTAGAGGAAAGAAGGAGAGGCAAAGGATATGTAATTACAGTTACATACAAGGAATGAACTCAATCCCCATATTGACACCATCTTTTATTATTGATAAAAAGACAATGGATGTTACAAGCTCCAACTACAGAACATAACTATTAAAGTAATGTTTGTTAATTAGCTAGATTTCATATCTAATAAAAATTTTAAAAATCAGCTATATTTAACCATCCTCCAACATGTATATCAAAACATCATATTCTATGTGGTAAATATAAGTTTATAACTGTCAATCAAGCAAATAAAAACTAAAAATGTATTTTATAAAACAGTAATATTCTTTTCCAGCCTTATTTTATACACATATGACCTGACCTGTTTTGCTGCTTACATATGGTGGCCGGTAGGGAAACTGGCCACTTGTTGTGGTTGGTTCCCTCTAATGCACAAGAACAGTCTTAGGAAAAGACGACAGGAGAGATAAGAAAGATGAAATTAGTCTTACTAGAGGTAAAATACTTGAACTTTCACCCACTGAACTTTTAAATAGTGAGAAAATAATGTAAAGTAATTCTGAAAAATATAGAACATATTTATGCATGTATTTATGTTTATATATTAAAATTTAAATGTCAGGGACTAACATGTAACTTTTATTTAAAAAGAGGGCTGGAACCGGGAGTGGTGCGCATGCCTTTAATCCCAGCACTCAGGAGGCAGAGGTAGGAGGATCGCCATGAGTTTGGGGCCACCCTGAGACTACATAGTTAATTCCAGGCCAGCCTGGGCTAGAATGAGACCCTACCTCAAAAATCCAAAAAAATAAAAAAATCATAAATAAATAAAAAGAAGGCTGGAGAGAAGATTTAAATGTTAAGGTGTTTGGCTGCAAAACCTAACAACTGGGATTTAGTTGCCCAGTACCCATACAAAGCCAGATGCACAAAGTAGCACATGCACCTGGAATCTGTTTACAGTGGCTAGAGGTCCAGCCCAGCCCATTCTGTCTGTCTTTCTTCTATCTCTCTCTGATGCAAATAAATAAATAAAAATATTTTTCAAAAAGAACATGTTTTTTAATATTTGCTGTCTCAAAAATCTGTTCATAGGCAGGTGCAGTGGTGCATGCCTTTAATCCCAGCACTCAGGAGGCAGAGGCAGGAGGATCACTGTGAGTTTGAGGTCACCCTGAGACTACATAGTGAATTCCAGTTCAGACTGGAGTAGAGTGAAACCCTACCTCAGAAAACCAAAAAAAAAAAAAAAAAAAAATCTGTTCTTATGCATAGTTCCATATCCCTTTCCTCATGCCTATCTAAAATAGTTCATCTCTGTCTGTTACACAAAGTGCAGTTCCTCAGCCTACTATTCACAGTAAAATCTGTATTCAAGCCAACCTTCATCATTCTTACCCTGTGCCATTCTCGTTAGAGAAACCACAAGTCATACAGTGTCTCTTGAGTTAGTTTTGTTCTAATGACTTCTCCTTTTTGTATCTTCCAAACATTTATTCCTATTCCATTTATTACTGCCTTCTTATCTATACTGCTTGTTGCTCAAGCACCAAATGTTTCCCTGCTAAAGAGTGGCTTCATGATGGAAAGAGCATTGCTTTAAAAACTGACTCCAAAATGATAATGTTTAATCCTCACTTTCTAATTTGGGCCTGCATGATCCTGGCCAGTCAACCAAACATCTATTGATGTCAGATTTATAAAACTAGTCAGTCACTTTAGTTTAACTTTCTAATAGCCGTCTAGTCAGAAAGCGCATTGTATAAAATGATGATATACTAAAACTCACTGCTCTTCAAAGAATCTTATCAATATAATAACGATTACCACTGTGTTCAGCAGAGTGGCAAGAACTGAAAAGAGCTACTGGCTAAGACATGATGAAAGTCACTCATATTTATTATTTGATGATATGTAAATAGTTTAGACTTTTATAAAGATTTGCCTGTAGATATATCATTTAAGACATTTCATGACTGGAAATATAGCATCAGTATTTGAAATATGCATACACTCACGCTCATTTCTGCATGTTTTATTTAAAAATTGTTGCTCATTAGAATAAGGAAACAATGCCTATTTGAAGGAAAAGGCTGCCCATAAAAGATCAAGCAGATATATGATGTGTTCAAACCATTATAAATGAGTCAATGAAAGAGAATATCCATAAAGTTTAGTTGAATGAGAAAAGTGCAGAAAAAGTGCTGAAATGCAGAATTTATAGGACCTAATCATAAATTGTATTTCCCACCCTCAATTGCTTTTATAAAGCTGTTTAGTAGAGGTCTAGGAATTTTGTTGTTGGGTAAAATCTAGGACAAACTCATAATTTCTGCTCCTGACTAGATAGTAAAACATCTTTCAATCATTTTGGCTTAGGAAAGCTCCAGTTCGGTAGATAAAATGGACAGTCAGTGTAATAATGAAAGCCTTCATTCAAGAGCGAGCTTCTCTTGGGTAGAAGGAGGTATGTTCCCACCCTTCTTCCCACCACTGGCTGACTATGGTTTCTGACTCCACATCAAAGGAGCAGTGATGGGGAAAAGAGGACACGTATTAACTTTATATGACTAAGATCCCCAGAGCTGGCACTCTTCAGGCTTGGCAAGTGTTTAAAGCAGACGGTGTCTCTAATGGATGGTTTCTGAGTCCATAATGCATAATGCATTACTGGACAAGTTTCTCTGTCGTTCACTTGTTGTGGGCTGATACAACTCTTTCTGCCAACTTCCTCGTTCTTTGGGCATCTATTTAGCTACCTCAGCATCACTTTACTGAGGTTTTCCCACTATCCTGGATAGCACATATATCATCACTTTGGCGAGGATGTATAGCAAGCAGCAATTCCTTTGGCCCCATGTTCTGTCCTTAGAAATGAAAACATTTTTGACTCTGTGCTTACCATAGCTTATTCCTAATAAAAGCCTTCACTTCACTGACCCAGTCTCACCCTGCTTGGCCAGTCTTGTGAGCATGTGAAACAACTTCTGTGAAGTCCTGTTGGCTATGCGAAAGTGAGGGAGTGAGGCAAAAGTCTCCCTGCCAGTGTCTTCTCTGACATTAAGGGGTGAGGGGAAAGTTTCCCAGCCGTGTCCAGTGGGAACAGTGGTTGGTACTCTCAGTTGAGTGATAGTTCTCTCCAGGAAGAGTCTCTTCAGAGTTCAACTCTGGCCTTTCCAATATAAATCCTGCCGGGCGTGGTGGCGCACGCCTTTAATCCCAGCACTCGAGAGGCAGAGGTAGGAGGATCGCTGAGAGTTCAAGGCCACCCTGAGACTACATAGTGAATTCCAGGTCAGCCCGAGCCAGAGTGAGACCTTACCTCGAACCAACCCCCCAAAAAAAAAAAAAAAAATTAAAAATAAATCCTTTTATACAGTTTTGGAGCTGGCCTGAAATTTGGGTTGAATTTTCTGTTTTGTTCATTCTGCCTAAGTGATCAAGTAGCTTTGCCTTGGGCAAACATGAGGCAGAATTATCTTGCATTCCTTCTGTTCTTGGTCCTTGTTGGATGGGTCTCCCTGTGTAGTCCAGAAAGGCCTCCAACGTGCAATCCTCATGCCTCAGCTTCCCAAGTGCTTGTATTACAGGCACCTGCAACCAGAAAATAGAGCATGAAACCAAAGCACACATTTTTATGTCTCAGGGTTGAACCCATGGCCATGCATGCTAGGCAAACACTATACCACTGAGCTTCACAATCTTATGTAACAATCATACACATATAACCATGTAATTCAATACTCTTTGCATTCCTGAATTGACTAAAAGTCCCTGATGCATTTTCATTAAAGTAAGGAAATTACTCTAGAATGCAGAGAATCCATGAGTATGAGCTGTGGGGTTCACTTTAGCATTTGTTTGTCACAAAGATAACAAGCAATGAAAACATTAATACATATGACTCTCTTTCTGAGTGTAGCTATGTCTAAGTAAAATTATATGTCTATGGAGAAGACATGAACAGAGATGGGCAGTGAGAAAGGAGAGAGTAAAATGCATTAAGATTATAAGGAAGAAAAAAAAGTTTGACAACCAAAAAAGTTTAAAAATAATCATGCCAATGATCACATTCATTTGATTCGGTAACATATACATATATATGAATTATGTGTACACAAATTGTAACCTTTATGTAACAAGAAGAAGGAAAAAGGGAAAAAGATTTACCATCTCATTCTTGCTATCAGATACCTCTTCAGAGCCAGGTATGGTGGCTCATGCTTATAATCCCATCACTCAGGAAGCTGAAGCAGGAGGATTATGATAAAACTGAGTGCAGCTCAGGTTACAGAGTGAGACACAAATCAGCCTGGGCTAGAATGAAACTCGTCCCCACCCCCACCCTCCAAAGAAAGCAACAGTAACATAACCAATCTTTAGTACATAAAAAGTAGTTTCACACCTAAATCATTAAAGAATTTAGGATGTTAAGCTGTTTTCCTGGATGAAAGTAACAACCAATAGATGGACCTGGAAAAGATTATACTAAGAGAGGTAACCCAGGCTCAGAAAGTCAAATGTCACATGTTCTCCTGTGAACCTTAGCTCCAAATGTATATATTTGTAGGTAAATTGGAATAAAAGTCAGTAGTAGAGGCCAAGAAGCTAGAAAGGGGCCATGAGGGAGGAGGAGAGGGAAGGCTTCAGGGCATAAAATAGCAGATATGTAAGTAAAGGGGAGAACACTGAGGGGAGAAAATCATCTAAGGAGAGGAGAGGATAGGAGGGGGGTTAGCCAAAATTTAAGAATAAGCCATATGGAAACCTACTTGTTTGCTAGCTAATAGCATGTATGTTAAAAAAAAAAAATGAGAGTTTGGGCAGAACTATCTTGTGGGAGTGGAAAATGTTGTGCCCAGAAACCATAGATTGTTATTAGAAAAATTCCAGTGTCATGGGTGGGATAGCTTCTAATGAGTTGTTGGCCAAGGAGGCCTCTGATGCCCTCCAAACATTACCGACCATTGCCAAGGCTCTTGGTTGCCCACCAAGACTAGATAGTAAGATTCTCCCGCTGTAGACTCCACATGCTTGTGCTGCAGGTCACTGAGAAATCAAGCTGCACTGAGCTGGAAGCCTCTTCCTCCCTGCTGACGAGCTGTCAGGATGCTGGGAAGAGCTATGCAGCCTGGTGGGGGAGAAAAGTTATCAGTGCTCTTAATCAGCAGTGGACCCTGCAAGCTCTATAACTGGAAAACCAAGCCAAATGGTGCACTTCACGGAGGGAATTCCTGCCTGGTACTGAAAACCTAATCAAACGCCTATGGCTTGGGAAGTCATAAGCCCTACGGGACACTACTGTTGTCTGACTAAATGGATATATAATGCCCACCAAATTGCTCTCTAAAATACTTATGTTTATGCCCATATATTAATGCTACTCTCACTTTTGGCTAGAAAAGCTTCCCTTTGTACATGGTGGTAGCCACTGGGGTGACTCAGAACTAACCAAAGTGCTGAGAAGAAGTGATAGTGGAGTGTTCAACACAAAGTGACATATCTCTGTCATATCCTCTAAGGCTCAGGGACCATTGTAGAAGAGGTGGTAGGAAAAATGTAAGAGCCAAAGGAAGGGGAGGAGTGTTTACAATATTGACTTCCAAACACAAAGTGGCCTAGATATTCAAGACCTCATGGTGGTTAACATTCCCTACACAAGACTTGAATAATAGCAGCGGAAAAGGATGATATCAAAATAGAAGAGGGACTAATTAGAATGAAGAGGGATTTCAGTGGAGGGGGATTCAGGAGAGAAAAATGGAGGGTGCTGGGAAGGGATTATGATCATGGAATATTGTCTATATGTATGGAAGTTGTCAATGAAAAAGTTAAAAAGTACTGGGCTGGGGCTGGAGAGATGGCTTACTGGTTAAGGTGCCTGCCTCCTAAGCCTAAGAATGCCGGTTCCAATCTCCAGGTCCCACGTTTAGCCAGATGCAAAGTGACACAAGGGTGCAATGCCGCACTTGACCACAAGGGGGCGCACACATCTGGATTTTGTTCATAGCAGCTGAGAGGCTGCTGCTGGGCCCATCTCTATCTGTCTTCCTCTCCTCTCTCTCTCTGTCTCTCTCTGTGTCTCTCTCCAAAAAAAAAAAAAAAAAAAATACTGGGGGGCTGGAGTGATGGTTCAGCTAAGTAAATTATAGTGATGAATTAATCCCAGTATTTGGAAACCAGGAACTATAGATAAGGTTTTTTTTTTTTTTTTTTTTTTTTTTTTTTTTTTTTGGCTTTTTGAGGTAGGGTCTTACTCTGGCCCAGGCTGACCTGGAACTTGGAACTAACTATGTAGTCTCAGGGTGGCCTCAAATGCACTCATGGTGATCCTCCTAACTCTGCCTTCCCAAGTGCTGGGATTAAAGGCATGCACCACCACTCCTGGCAGTAAGGTTAATATATTATATTATATTATGATTTAGTCACATGCACACACTGATAACTAGCTTCTTTAACAAAATAAAATATAGATTCAGTATTCCAAACAATTCACTTACAAAGTAGAAATTTTGCTCTAAGAATACAAAAAGTGATTAAAGACTTATAGGTGTATTGCATTAATAGGGCAAAATTCAGTACCTGTAATGTTCTCATGGGGTCCACCTGCTTTATAATCTGTCACCTGCTTTTTTTGGTTTCCTATGACAGTGGATGCTTTGACTTCTTTCTCTACTTCCTTCTTCACAAATCCAGATCCCTTTTTAGCCACACATATTGATAATCTAGCATGCTTTCTCCTCTGCTTGAGTTGACCATCCTTCTACTCTTCCCCTGTATGAAAACACATCTCCTTTATTATACTTCTTTTGATTACTTATCTACAATCAGTCACCTCTTGCAAGTGAGTGCTCTGTTCTTCTGTTTATTACTAGTTAGAATACCATGCTGGGCATACTAGCAATAGGTATTTATAGATAAATGAGATGTTTAATTATTTTTAGTGTATCAGTTCTCAATGCCTTTACCCAATTATACTATTTTTTTCCATTTTCTGTTTTTTTTTTTTTTTTTGGAGAGAGACACAGAGAGAAACAGAGAGAGAGAAAGGAAGACAGAGATGGGTATGCCAGCAGCCTCTCAGCTGCTGCGTACAAAATCCATATGCATGCGCCCCCTTGTGGTCAAGTGCAGCATTGCACCCTTGTGTCACTTTGCATCTGGCTAAACATGGGACCTGGAGATTGGAACCGCTGGAGATTGGAACCAGCATTCTTAGGCTTAGGAGGCAAGCGCCTTAACTGCTAAGCCATCTCTCCAGCCCACCATTTTCTGTTTTTTAAGGCATACATATTTTATAGTTAGAATGAACCTTAGAAATGAGGCATCCAGTGTTTCTTAGGTCTACAAAGTTTTTTATACTTGAGTTCCTAAAGTTCTCATTTAAAAAGGATGCATTTGGGCTACCAACCCAGATCTATGGAATCAGGATAGAGTTAAGGAATGGTCCATGTTGACAAGTTCCTGGGCTACTGTTAAGCAAGTTAATATCGAGATTTTCTGTTATTGGACCATGTAATTTAGAAATAGAAAAACAAAGTAGTCAATTTAGAATCCTTAGAGCTGAGAAAGACAAGAATCAATTTGAATATGTCTGAAATCCTGACAGAGGTAGGTTAATACATTTATGAACTTATTTCTTTTTAATTTTTTGTAGAGAGCAAAAGTGAATACTAACCAATGCCTATGATTCCATCAGTCACCATAAGAAAAAATGATCTGTTTGTAATTGCATACATTCTTGAGTACTCAATAATCATTACTTAGGTTATAAGAATAACCTCTCAGAGTACAGTATATAGTTTTATAGATTTTTTTATTTCAATTTTTAAAAATTTTGGTTTTCTGAAACAGGCTCTCACCATGTATATAGTACAGTCTATCTTGAAATTTACAGTGCTCTGCCTCAGCCTCCTAAGGGCTAGGATTACACTCATGTGCACCATTAGGGAAACTTCCATTTTCCCCTGGTCTGAGATCTGTGTGTCTGTCATGGGAAGCCGGGGTGTTAAATTTTTATGGAGTGAAGATGTTGTGTAGTTTCCTTACTGTGCTGCTTTTTTAGTTGAATTTAAAAGGATTTCCTTCATTTTATCCTTCTTGGAACAAGCCTAACTGTACAGAGAATCAAGTCCAAGGATAAACTTCAGTATCTGGTTAATTGTCTTCTGTTTTATGTCTCTCTTCCTCCTGATCCTCCCTTCTCCTTTACTCTTTCTTCCTCTCTCTCTCTCTTTCTCTCTCTTCTGTCACAGAAATAAAAAATTGAAGAGTTAAAAATTCAATAAATTGATACCATTCTAAAATTGTTAACAAAAGTTAGATGTGCTTATAATTAAAGACCCAACTACAGATCCATTTTTAGTTTTCCACATAGCTGCATGCCATTCACAAGTTTCCCTTGCTGAAGATGCTATTTGTGGTGGCTTAATTCAGGTGGCCCCCATAAATGTACATGTTATTAATTCTATGTTCCCAGCTGATGGAGATTTGAGAATTAACACCTCCTAGAGATGGTGTTTTGTTGGGGGTGGGCTTATGGGTATTATAGCCAGTTTCCCCTTGCCAGTGTTTGGCACACTCTCCTGATGTTATTGAACATTTGATGTTGGCCAGGGGTGATGTCTACCCTCTGCTCATGCCATTATTTTCTCTTGCCATAATGGAACTTTCCCTCAAGTCCAAAATAAACCTTTTTTCCTACAAGCTGCTCTTGGTTGGGTGATTTCTGCCAGCAATGTGAACCTGACTACAACAGTAAAGTTGGTACTAGGAGTGGGGTCATTTGCTACTAGACACCTGAATGTGTGGCTTTGGCCTTTTGGAGCTGATTTTCAGAAGGAATGTGGAAAGATTTGAAACCTTGGCCTTAGAGATGCTTTGCAGTACTGTAAGTACAGTTTAATGGACTATTCTGGTCAGAGTTGTAGGACCTGAACACAGTAATAACTATGGATTGTGAGAGTTGGCTTGTGAAGGTGAGAAATAGTTTTACCTGGAATGGGCTGGAAGCATTTTGTGTGAGAGGCTTGCTGTTTTGCCTGTGTCCTGAGAACTTGTGCAAGATTGCTTTGTGTAGAAATGGACTGGTGTGAGCAGGGGGATATGGTTCAGAAAATAAATCTTTTGACCAAAACTGCTGCACATTCAGTATAAATTGTATGAGATGTTATAACCATTGAGTTTGGGCCAGTTGACCTGCATTGGAACAACAGAAATGAGGTAGACCCTTTTGAAGGGGTCTGCATGCTCAAGGAGTGTCCTGTTTTTCAAAGTCTGCTTTATTCTCCCATGGATTAACAAATTGGCACCCTACCTGGTACTATGGAATACAAGAAATGCAGGAAAGACAGTGTCCTTGATTTTGCAACATGGTCTTGTATTTTGGAAATGGCAATGGGCAGTGTATAGCTGGATTGCCTACATCAAGATTGGATGGAGCCAGGAGGATGAATGGCGGGTTGCGGTGGAGACCAGTGGAGATGCTGGGACCATGAGACAGCTGCTAAGGAGAGCTTCCAGCACTGGATGAAGTTTTCCAGGATTGTGAATATCCTAGCTGGAGGGGCAGAATTGGAACTCCAGAGACTTGTGGCTGGTTAGAATAATTGGACTTGGAGATTTGTCAATGACTAGAGTTGTTGGACGTACAGCTATAGAGTTTGATTCTTGCCCTGTTTAAATCTTGATTGGTTGACTATTTCTTTGCTATGCCCAGTGCCATCTTTTGCAGTGTGAGTGTTTATTCTGTGCCATTATAGGGGTTTTTTTGGATGTTTTTTTGGTATCATAGCTCAAGTAAAAGATCTCTGAATATGGGAATGTTTGAATATCATTAGTATTGATAAAAACTATGGGGATTTTTAAAGATGGACTGAATGCTTTGCATTTTACATTGTGGATGATTAAGTTTATGGGGGCCAGGGGCAGAATGTGGTGGTTTGTTTCAGGTGTCCCCCATAAACTTAGATGTTCTGAATGTTAGGTTCCCAGCTGATGGAGATTTGAGAATTAATGCCTCCTGGAGGGAGTGTATTGTTGAGGGCAGGCTTATGGGTATTATAGCCAGTTTACCCTTGCCAGTGTTTGGCACACTCTCCTGTTGCTATTGTCCATCTTGTGTTGGCCAGGAGGTGATGTCCACCCCTGCTTATGTCATCTTTCCCCTGCCAACATGGAGTTTCCCCTCGAGTCCATAAGCCAACATAAATCTTTTTCCCCAAAAGCTGCTCTTGGTCAGGTGATTTCTTCCAGCAATGAGAACCTGACTGCAACACTACTAAACATTAACTTAAGAGAGACATGAGAACAATATGCATTGTTTTGAATATTTCCATAGGGCTAAGAGATGGCTTAGTGGTTAAGGTACTTCCTGCAAAGCCAAAGGACGTAGGTTTGATTCCCCCAGGACCACCCACATAAATCAGATGCACGAGGTGGTATATGCATCTGGAGTTCGTTTGAAGTGGCTGAAGGCCCTGACATTCCCATTCTCTCTCACTTTCTCTCTCAAATAATAAATAAAAATAAAAATATTTTTAAAAGTGAATGTTGCTTTAAGGATCTCAAATATTCTTTTCCTTATTCATCATAAGAAATTTGAAGTGCTACTCTTGAAGTTGTTACTACTTATGTATATAAACAAAATTGAAAAGACTGATGCCTTCTCATCACTTTGGGATGTCATGCTGTCTTGAAGCATGTGGACTTGTGCCTTCAAGGACATATGTTTTGCTTCTGCTTTGAATGGCTCATTTTTTTCCCCTTGAGGTATGGTTTTACTCTAGCTCAGGCTGACTTGGAATTCACTATGTAGTCTCAGGTGGTCTCAAACTCATGGCGATCCACCTACCTCTGCCTCCTAAGTATTGGAACTAAAGGCATTGCCACCACGCTCAGCTCTGAATGATTCATTCTTGACACTGAGAGCTGCCTACCATTATAGCCTGGCTCTTGTCTCTTTCAATACCTTCTCAATTCTAAAGTATAAATATGTCAAAAGAAAGAACTTAATAGTAAGTAACATGTCAAATTAAAAAATGTTTTATTTATTTATTTATTTGAGAGAGAGAAAGAGGCAGAGAAAAAGACAGAAAGGGAGAGAGAATGGGCATGCCAGGGCCTCCAGCCACTGCAAACGAATTCCAGATGCATGCACCCCCTTGTGCATCTGGCTAACTTGGGCCCTGGAGAATTGAACCCATTGGCTTTGCAAGCAAATGCCTTAACTGCTAAGCCATCTCTCCAGGCCTCAAATACTTTCTTATAGGATTGAGGTCCTTGTGGGCTGTGTGATTAGCCTGTGATTACAAACTCTAACACAAGGAGGACGGGTATAAAGTGTGTTCCATTCTCTTCTGTCAGTGATTTCCTGCAAAATTTTGCTCTGGTTTTGGTTACTTCTACATAAGCCATTAAAGCATGATTTGATATGACTTATGCAAATTCACAGTAAACATTATGTGTGTGTGTGTGTGTGTGTGTGTGTGTGTGTGTGTGTGTGTGAGAGAGAGAGAGAGAGAAGAGAATGGAATCAACAGGGCCTTCTACCACTGTAAATGAACTCAAGATACATGCGCCATTTTGGGTATCTGGCTTTATGTAGTACTGAGGAAATGAGCCTAGGCCAGCCAGCTTTGTAAGAAAGCATCTTAACTGTTGAGCCATCTTTCCTGCCTCCATTATATATTTTAAGTGGGACTCTGATGTTTGTTAAATGTTATTATAAGGTAACTGGATGGTGATTTTAAGGATATGCTTAAAGAATAGATTTTATCTTTTCTTAACTCTTTGGCTTCATTTGGGGCAGATATGCTGAAGTCAACTTTTATAAAACCAATACAATGGGGATATATATCTCTTAGCCTTTTCTGATACTCATTTTCTATGCTTATCTTTGTGTTTTTGTTTTCTGACTAATGAAACAAGGCTGTAAATTTTAGGAGGTATTACTGTCCCGATGGTACTATATAGTAAGAAAAGTCTAATGAACGGACTCTCAGAGAACATTGGAACTTGTGAAAAAACAACAAGTTACTAAGCCTTCCTTCTTAGATGTCTAGAACCAAGAGACAGGGACAAAACAGTGACATCACAGACCTGTGGAGGCCAGGTGAAGCTGTGTACATATAGCTCAGGCACAGGGCTGGACCACTGTAGGCACTCAATATGAATGTACTAGCATGTGTTGTTACGGTATATTTTTTATCGAAATATGAAGGGAGAATGGTATTCCCTACAGACTTCTGAGAAAGTTTGATAAGCTCTGTCAAGTGTTCTTTTATATAAGTTCCTGGAGTCTTATAGCTGAAGCTATTAGGTGGGCCTGTTTTTCTAGGAGCAAGATATTGGTCATCTTTATTTTTTCTTATAAAGTACTTTCTTTCCTGTTTCAAGTGAACACACTCTCTTGGGCCGGGACACAGAATGCAGAGGGTGATATGAGATGAATGCTACTATTCCGATGGAGGGTTTGGACACTCCATCTTCTGGCATACTTGACACCCTTCCTTGTGGCAAAGGCATATTCAGGAGCACCAGACACTTTGCTGTACTTTCAGATACACCAGGCCAAACTGTTGGGGACTTCCATATACTTAAGAGTAATTCACATTTGTTGACCTCCTAGGACAAAGAATCTAAGACAAATGAAGCAACACTATGAAAGTATCATTGGACTTTTTAGCAGAATAAAGGGCATGACTTCAAAGGAAGGTGATGTTGCCCAGAGACAGTCTTAGGATAGTGCTGGGTCAGGAAATGCAACTTTGTTGTTCTTCATGTGTAGGGAAGCATGGTTCCAACTACTATTATTTTATTTACCTTTATTCTAATACATTTTTACAACTGTTCAATAAACAATGTATGTTGTGCCCATAGCAATGGGAAAGATGGTAGTATCACAAGAATCTTTTGATTAGTTATTATTTCATTTCATTTCATTTTATTTATTAGAGAGAGAGAGAGAGAGAGAGAGAGAGAGAAAGTGGCAGAGAGAATGGGTGCACCAAGGCCTTCAACCACTGCAAACAAGCTTCAGATGCATGTATAATCTTGTGCATGTGGCCTATGTGGGTTCTGGGGAATAACTTCTAAGCCATCGCTCCAGTCCTTTTTAAAAAAATATTTTATTAATTTGATGGAGAGAGAGAGAAATGATTAGGTTTTACAGATAGAACCATAATGTGTTTTAAACAAAAGCAGACTCATTTCAAATTTTTTATTATTTTTCACCATCTTTGCTGAAAATAGATATTATAAACAGAAAGAAGTAAAAGGAATTTGAAAAATATAAAGACAAAAACACTGTTGCATTAAAACATTTAAAAAAAAAAACCTAAAATTGCAAAACAATACTCAACTTGGCAAAGTCTGAAACTGCTATGTTTTAAATTTAGCCCTGGAAGGTTTCTGTGGCATGAGCACAGGGGAAGACTGAGTAAAGTGCCCTCACCACTGACACCTCCTTGACCGGGGCTGTCCTTTGTGCATCCTTAGGTAGCTCAGAGCAAAGGAGTTAGGCTCATTTGTCTTCACATGAAGTGTTAAAGCAGAAAGCAAAGAATATGCACAAAGGATTTTGCATTAATAAAAATATAATCGTCTTTCTGGGAAGCCAAATAACAGCATCACCTCGGTTTCTGATGCTGCAAATATCTATCTTAAATATGCAAAGTAAGTAATTTGTCCAGGGTGGAGTGCACTGAGATAAGGAGGGCAGGGCTGCCTGGCCTGATCCAGGTTACAACCAGCATCAGGACAAGAGCTGCAGGTTTCTATGAGGTGACTCTTGCAGGTAAGCAGAGCAGTTTTGAATGTTTACTAGCGATTAAAGCACACACACAGTTTGTTCACAATGCTGAGCCTGAGGATTCATTAATATTAGTAACCGCTGGTCTCCAGAGATGACACAGGCCATTGGGTTATGTAAAATGAACATTTTGCTATGTGAATTTACATAAGGAACCTTACATGGCAGTGACTGGTGGTTCAGACAAGTTGAGTACCTGTGAGGGGCAAGAAGTTGGGAAGTTCTCATGTAATCATGAAAGTGCAGTGATACTAAAGGAACGCGGTGATCTAGTAACCAAGGTCACTTTGGCTCTAGGAACCAAAGCATGCTTAAGGTGAGGCCTGACATTTTCAATCAGTTTATGTGCAGCCAGTTCCTGAGACAACAAGCATATGCTGAAAAACACTCCTTTTCACACATAATGTCTTCTCATACAGAAATTGTAATTAAGATTTAGAAACTGGGAAATGGTGTTTTACCAGTCATCAATGACTTCAATTTCCTACTGTTAGTATGGATTGACAGATACATTTGAATCAAATTCCTTGAAGGAAGGTTGTGTCTTTATTTTCACATATCTTGGGCCCAGGAATTGCTGAAGATTGTTTTTTATTTATTTACTTATTTATTGTAGAGACAGGAGCTCATATAGCCCAGGCTAGTCTCAAACTATGTGGCAAAGGCTGGCATTGAACTTTTGATCCTCCTGCCTCTCTAACCTAGATGCTGATGTTAGAGGTATGCCCCACCAAGCACAGAATTTCTAAGAGCCAAGGGTATTGGCAATGAGATCTATGTGAAAATGAACTTGTATTCAACTGTGTTAACTCTGTATGTTCATTTTTAGAGTCAATTCAGGAGAGGCTGGTAGAGATTAACCTTGGAGCAAAGGCCACCATGCTTTCTTTTGGAACCTTCAAAATACATACAACATTCAACTTTGCCACATAATCAAAACTTAATAATTGAAACTCACATAGCATACCTTAAATATTATACATATAGTATTTATTATATTACATATGTAACCCACATAGGCATATGAACACATTATAGGTATATATTAGAATCCAGCTACTGATGCTCACTATAAGCCTACACATAGAAGAAAGAGTCAGTATCTTCAGATGGAAGATCTGAAGGAGATCTGGGGAGACTCAAGACCCATCAATATGACAAGAAACAAAGCCAGCTGCTTAGCATCAAAAAGTCATCTCTGTCATATCAACCAGGACCCAGGAATCAAAGGAAGTGGCTTATTAAATATGAGAGCTGCTGTCTCACTGTTAGTCTGGGAAGATCCTCTAGGTTGATAGCAGTAGACACTGAAGAGACTCAAAGCCCTCAAAGAAGAAAATCAGAGACTGTTGAGAGCTCAACACTAAAGACTTATAACACACCCTGTAAGGCTAAAGGAACGTTGCTGAAGAGGGTGTGGAAAGAATGGAAGAACTTCATGTGGGGAGGTGTAATTTGAAGCATTGTCCCTGCCCCCACAGAGATCGACTAGTGTATTCATGATCCCACAGTGAATACCCGTAACCCCACTGAGGAGGGCGTGAGTAATGGGGATGGGCAAAGAGGAATATGAGTATAAACCAATGGAAATATGACCAATATACAATATGTTCATACACCAAAGCTATCAATTTTAAGAAAGGTCAGTATCTTACCTCACTTTGTGCTATTCCTCCTATGTATATTTTCTATCTACCCAAGTTCAATGGTTATAAATTTTTTAAAGATATAAATGATCTCCTATAAAATGTGAAATTTCAATAATAAGAAAAGATACTAGTGTATATTAGAATAGATACATTTGCCAACTTTTGGCAATTGTATGATGGAATGTTTTTTTTGTTGACCTTTCTAAAAGAACATAGATATGTCATAAATGTACTTCTATCTTTTTTGTTTTTCTTTGAGGTAGGGTCTTGCTCTATAGTACAGCCTGACCTGGAATTCACTATGTAGTCTCAGGCTGGCTACGAACTCATGGTGATCCTCCTACCTCTGCCTCCTGAGTGCTGGGATTAAAGGCGTGTGCCACCACACCTGGCTGAACTTCTATCTTTTGAGAGCTTATATACACTTTGAACCACTGAAGTACTCACTAAGCTGCTTTAAATATAACCCCAAACCACAAAAGTATTAAGGTCTCAACCAGAACTCACAGTAAGAATAGGACAGCATAGAGATTCTTTGAGCATTATGGCATGGTTTTTCATCTAATAAAAAGTTGGTAGTTGGGAGGGTAGAAGACAAGAAGTAGAAAGACAAGAAATTTCCAATTTCATGTGTTTCCTCAGGTATCTCTGATTATTAAATATTGGTTTCTAGTCTTGGCTTCACAACATCTAAATTCGTTTTTGTTTTTTCTTTATTTTATTTTATTTCATTATTTTATTTTATTTTATTTTTTTTTTTTTTTTTTTTGAGGTAGGGTCTCACTCCAGCTCAGGCTGACCTAGAATTCACTATGTAGTCTCAGGGTGCCCTTGAACTCATGGGAATCCTCCTACCTCTTCCTCCCAAGTGCTGGAATTAAAGGTGTGCACCACCACACCCAGCTATTTTCATTTAACATATGCACAATTTTTCAGACCCTGTGTGATTTTACATATATATATATATATATATATATATATATATATATATATGTATGTATATGTATATGTATATGTATATGTATATGTATGTATGTATGTATAATGCATATATGCACATATCTATATCTATCTACCTTATCTATAATCTATTTATTCTGTCTCTAGGTCATGAGAAAGTAGATAGGAGCAGTGCAGCAAGAAAAAAATTCATCACATAGCCCAAAACAAAAAGGTGTTACATTGCCAGAAATGTGGGAATTTCTTCTCCTTCCCACTTCCTATTTTTATTTCTAGACTGAAATGATACACAACATATTCCACTTCCTTTTTTTCTTAGAACCTGCTTATAACTCTGTTTTGTTTGAGGTCAGTCTAATCATGTCCTCATTTAGAGGCTCTGGGACCTCAGTGTGGGTGGCTGCAACATTCTCTGGCTGCCTGACATCCATTATAGAGGTTTTCATTTCAGTACCACAAGGCAAAAGAAAGTGAGTTTTCATTGTTTTACAAATAACAGCTCTGTGAAAGCAACACACCTGCATAATTTGTTGCTTTTCATCCCATAAAAACAAATTGAAAATCTAAACTGGAAACAATAAGCATATAATCATGAATTTTATTTATTTATTACAGTGTGCAACAAAACCACAATGTACAACTTCCATCAATGGTTCAGGATGAAAAATTATACATGATTTTCTTATAATCCCTGAAGAATAGGTCTTTGCCATAGAGGTCTTGACAAAGAGTTTCTAAAATTATTTAAAAGCCTAATCATGTTCCAAAAATTTGTCTTTTGGTAATAATTCCTTTTAATCCTTAGAGATTTATCCATTAATCTGTTCCCAGAGGACAGAAAATAAATCTTTTTGGAAGTTTCTAACTGTCCACTGAAAGTGGTAACATAAAAAAGAGAGAAAGAAAAACAACAACACTGTTGCACTCAGATTCACATTGCTGGCAGAAATCACCCAATCAAGAGCAGTTTTGGGGAAAAAAAAGGATTGAGTTTAGCTAACCAACTCTAGGGGAAGCTCCATGATGGCAGGGGCAAACAGTGGCATGAGCAGAAGGTGGAAATCACCCCCTGGCCAACATAAAGTAGACAACAGCAACAGGAGAGTGTGCCAAACACTGGCAAGGGGAAACTGGCTACAATACCCATAAGCCCACCCCAACAATACACCAAGAGGTGTTAGTTCCAAGATCTCCATCAACTCGGAACCTCGCATTCAGAAGGCCTAAGTTTATGGAGGACACCTGACTCAAAGTACCACAACTACCAGATATTATTTGTGTAAAATTGAACATTCTCAAGGGAGTCAATTTGATTTTTGTATGGTTGAACTTGAAGTATGGCCACTAGAATATTTATGCTTCCCATACTATTAGCTACATGGGCAGGGGCAGGGACACTAGCCTCCACTTTTTGACCAAGACCAAGAATACAAACCCATGCATAGAAGACTGCCTATGCATAGCCTGGGACTTTTGTCTGACCCCTTAGCATGGCCTTTATTATTTCATGGAAACACCAAATAGTGAAGATTTTCCCCTCGACAGCTTTAGAGGGGAAAGTGACTTTCCATATGTCTGCCAGTTTTAAGAACTTTATATGTCTTAACTTGGGTAATCCTTATAACAACATGTAATTATCCTCTCTTTGGTAAGTACATATAAGAGAGGGATGTAAAAAGATTTTGACTATCTTGCCCAAGTTTGCAAAACCAGAAGTTGAAGAGTTGGCACTTTGAACCTAATAATTTGACTCCTGCATTTACCTGTTTGTTCGTGTGATACACAGTCCACTGAGAGTACATGTGATATGAGTTCTGCACTCACTGCTAGCCTGACAATCTCTTCCAGAGGGACAGTGATAGACAATGAAGAGTCTCAAAACTCATCAAAGCAGAAATTCAGAGGATGCGAAGAGCTCAACACCAAATAAGAATTACAATGTGCCTGCCAAGGCTCAGGGAACATTGCAGAAGAGGGAGCAAAAAGATTGTAAGAGCAGTAGGCTATTCTGAGGCATTCTCCACCGCCTCCCTCAGAGTCTTACTGATGCAATCATAACTTCATAGTGAATACCTACAACGCCACCAAGGAAGGCCCTCAATGGAATGGGGGTGGGATAGAGGGAATATTAGAGAATAAGCTGATGGGAATATGACCAGTATGCAATTTGTTCATACTATAGAGTTCATAATAAAAAATAATTTAAAAAGAATATATGTGATATCCCTCATGAGCCATGCAGTCATTTGAAAATAGTGTCATTGTTCCTTCCTTTCAAGCCAGGACCTTTAAGCACTCAGCCATCTTCCTAGCCCTGTTCCTTTTTGCCATATAAACCCAAGTAGATATGCTTTATAAAAATTTGACTATTAATTTCTGATAAAATATTCTAAATTTAAAAAAATAAGAAATTTTTTTTTTTTTTTTTTTTTTGGTTTTGCGAGGTAGGGTCTCACTCTAGTCCAGGCTGACCTGGAATTAACTATGTAGTCTCAGGGTGGCCTCGAACTCTTGGCGATCCTCCTACCTCTGCCTCCCAAGTGCTGGGATTAAAGGCGTGTGCCACCACGCCCGGCTTTAAATAAGAAATTTTAAGTAATGGTAAAAAGCCAGCACATGGAGAGCACCACATAAAAGAATTCCAGATATAATTTATCAAGAAGTATGATTTATTTTATTTTGGTTGTTATAGTTTTGTCTGATAGTGAAAAGAAATAAAGAAAACTATGTTCTTTGAAAGTAGAACCACTTTTAAACGTGCAAACTAGTTGAACAAAAAAGGAATCAAGAATGACTTCAGGGCTCAAGCAGCTGACTAAGAAATGGCATGTTAACTTCTTTGGAAGGCAAGGAGTGATTCTGAAGATTAAATGGTTAAATCTATTGGATTTGAAGAGCATTTCTATGCATTAGAGAGCAGAGAAATGGGATAGAAGTTAGATATCTGAATATATGTATCTGTATTTGCATGCACAAATAAAAACATTCTTTGATATATGACATCAATTTGGAATATAAAATGAAAAAGTGATACAAGGCCTGAAGAGGAGTCTTGTTGATTTAATGAGATTAAATAAGAGAAATGAGCTATATGACACAATAACAGGAGTTTACTTGGCCTAAAAACATTCACTGTAATAAAAGGTTTAAGGACATGAATGTAGCTGGATTTTAACTTAACACAATATGACCATCAGTTTTCAAAGTACCTTTCTTTGTTAAAATTCAGTTATTTGGGGGCTGGAGAGATGGCTTAGCAGTTAGGGCATTTGCCTTTCAAAGCCAAAGGACCCCAGTTCAATCCTCCAGGAGCCACATAAGCCAGATGCACAAGGGGGCACATGCAATCTGGAGTTCGTTTGCAGTGGCTGGAGGCCCTAGTGCACCCATTCTCTCTCAATCTCTCTTTCACTGCCTCTTCCTCTCAAATAAATGAATAAATAAAAAATTTAAAAATATTTATTTTTATTTATTTATGAGAGAGAGACAGACAAAAAGACAGAAAGAGAGAAAGAGGGAGAATGGGCACACCAGGGCCTTCAGGGCTGCAATAAAACTCCAGACGCATGTGCTACCTTGTGCATCTGACTTATGTGGGTCGTAGGGAATTAAACATGGGTCCTTTGGCTTTGCAGGCAAGCACCTTAACCAAGCCATCTCTCTAGCCTGTAGCTTTCATTTTTAAAGTTAAAAAATAAATAAATAAAAGTAACGAAGTAATTAGACAATTGACAAGATAGTCAGTAAAATACTATTTTTTTCCTCATGGAAAAGCAATTTTGCCAGAGAGCTGGAGTACAATTTCCTGGAATTGTTTGATGCACATGAAAGATTTTGGGTTATCACATTAAAGTGAAACTTCAGCCTGTGTGTACATTTTCTTTTCTTTTTTACAAGATATTTTATTCGAGAGAGAGAGACAGAGAGAGGAAAAGAGGCAGATGGAGAGAATGGCTATGCCATGGCTTCCAGCCACTGCAAACAAACTTTAGACTTTTGCTCCACCATGTGCATCTGGCTTATGTGGGTACTGGGGAATGGAATGTGGGTCCTTAGGCTTTGCAGGAAAGTTCCTTAACTGCTAAACCATCTCTCCAGCCCTGTGTGTACATTTTCTCTAGTCACATTTAGTAGCATTCATGGGCAATAATAGGCTCTAACTTGAATTGGGGCTTTGCAAGGAGTTACAATGGCTAGAAGGAAAGAGAATTAAACGTGTATGCAAAGAAGTGATCTCAGCATGGAGGCTTAAAGTCTGTGTTAGGAAGGAAGTGATAAGAAGGACAGATTGTCTGTTGGAGTTAACAGATTTGAGTTTCGGTGGAAGTAAATAACTGTTGCCAAGGGAGACTTAGAATAGGGAAGTTAGTGGTTTGGGAATAGTGCCTCAGAGACCATGTGTGCAGTCTAATGTACTGGCGGGGGTATCAGTGCTAAGTCAGATGATGGAAAGCAAGCGAGGCAGGAAGGAGGAGAAAGAGCAAAGTAGTACTATCAGATCTACATGGAGGTTGCCTTTCCAGAAAGTATGATGAAATGGTAGTAGGAAGGGATAAGAGAAGTCATGTGCTCAGGGATTCAGTAAGGACAATGACCTGGGAGAAGTGGTGACAGCATCTGGGTGGGCGGTGAGTATGACAAACATGGAGTGTGAGCCTTAAGACAATAGGGATGTCTGAAAGGAAGATGGAGACATGGTCTGATGAGAAGGAGAGGTGTGCTCGAAGAGGCATGGAAAATGTAAGTGGTGAATAAGAGCAGTGTGTGCTGCTCAGTGGACAAGTCTCTTCCATGGAGGGTACATATGCAAAGATTAAAGGGAAATTCAGGAGAAAGCTTGAATAAAATGCAGTGTTGCTTGGCTGCCCAGTATCAGTGTGTGTTATCTTACAGCAATACTGTAAGTTAAGCCCTGTTGCCTCATTGATATTTGAGGGAAATAAACTTTAGAGAGGTTGAGCATATATCTAAGGTGGTCACAAAATTTGAAGTGGGAAGGGGCTCAGTTTGAATGCCCATGTGTCTGATTCCAGAGCTTGTACTTCCACTTGTCATTTATTCAAGCAACTTATCTATGTGGGATACAAGTATATTCTGACCTTAATAATGTACTGTAATAAAACACTAAAGTAGGAACAGTTCTGCTCTTATACATATTCTAAGACATCATATATTAATTTTACTAAACATGTAAAATGTACACAGCACTAAGGCAACTGAAAAGCACCTGACGCTGTGTCCTCCTGCCTTCTGTGATGTATTTAGAAGACCTTGCAACCCTGCACACACGTGGTCTATCTAGAGAAGACTGTGTAATCAGCACTTTAGAGTCAGGTGCTTGTTACATGCAGGAAGCACAACAGTAAATATTAAAGGGAACAGGGACTGTTCACTGGAGATACTGGACGACCCCATGGAAGAAAGACACAGCTGGACTAGGAAGAGTGGAGATGTCCTAGAATGAAAGAAGCAGGCAGACATGAAAACAGCCAGCAAACAACAACACAAAATGTACTTTATTGTTTTTATTTCTAAAAAAAAAAAAAAAATTTTTTGTTTTTGTGAGCAGAGACAGATAGAGAAAAGACACAGAGAGAGAGAGAGAAAATGAGAGAGAGAGAGAGAGAGAGAGGGCGAGCATGGGTATGCCAGGGCCTCTAGCCATTGCAGTTGAACTCCAGACACATGTACCACTAGGTGCATCTGGCTTATGTGGATACTGGAGAGTGGAACCTGGGTCCTTGGGCTTTGCAGGCAAGTGCCTTAACCATTAAGCCATCTCTCTAGCCCAATATTTTATTTTTACTAAACAAAAGCAAACTGTGTGATAGAAGCAGTATCTTGGAACTGTTCTGTAAGGGGTTGACAGGACAATAACTTCCTAAAAGACCTTGAAGGCTGAGTTGAAAATTGTAATATTATCCACTAGGGAACTCATAGTATAGACCTGCTTACAGCTGTGCAAAGATGAAAATGTTTATTGTATTCAGATTTCCCCTCTTCGCTTGGACTAAATGCTAAATGAAATCCCACCATTTGACATCTCTTTCCAAGTCGCATCACAGTGTGCCTTTACTTCAATCAAATGACTCTCGACTTTGCCCACATCTGGTCCAGCGCTACCTCTGAGCACATTTCGCTGAGGTTGCTGTTGTGCCTGGAGCCTCATTCCTCAGCTGCATGACCTGAACTTTTGCTTCCTCCAAGACCTTGCTGGAGGCATTTGTTTTTGATGCTTTCCCAGATCAACTTCCCTCTTGCGAGGTCAGCACCCAGCTCTGTATTCCTTGGCACTTGTGGAATGTTTATAGGTATGTTATTTTGCTTGTTGTCATTATGTGCCTATTGTCTTCCTTCTGAGGGGGTCAAAGACCTCCTTTCTATTCTTCAGTGTCTGTCAATGCAATAGCTGACTGCTTTGGTGACATGGGACTGTAAAGATGTGCCTGGAGCTCTTTGTTCTTTCTTTTAGGTTATCTTTAGCTTGAGGGTCACAGTGAGAGTTAAGAACACATAGTGTATCAAATGGAGCTATCACTTATAATTTTGGGGGTTTGATCATTGAATAAGATTTGAAAAAATATTCTACATATAAAATTTCATTGTGGTTTGGCAAAAAATATATTTTTTTGTTGTAAACCCTATCTCTATTGGAAAATCCAATGGAAACTTCACTGAATTTTATCATAGATATTTATAACTGCTTACAATTTACTTTCTATCTTTTAGTTCAAGGTAAATAAAAAAGCTATGCATTCTTTCTTTTGTATTTGTACTTTCATCAGAAAGAAGATAGTTTCCAACCTGGGGTGTTTTAAGGATCATTGAACTTGATATCTTGTTTCATTCATAATTGCATCCTGCCTGTCACGGAAACCACTGTTGCTAGACTTCCTCTTTTCAGTGAAACTTTTATCCCAATAAAATCATACCCATCCTACAAGTGAAGATAGTAAATAGCACTCAAGCGCATCTACACTCTCTGTCTGCTCTTTCCTTTTCTGGGGGTCCTCTATTGCTCTTCAGGGTTGTTTTACTTGAGACTCATCACTCACTGAGCCTAGAGCTGCCACGAGCCCCAGGGATGCTGCTGTCTCCCCCCACACCCGCCCTTTCCTCCCTCCACAGGGCTGGGGCTCCACGCAGACATAGCCCTGCTCACAGACCCTGGAAAAATCTCTGCACCTGCCCAATCCCCCAGAACTGGGATTACAGACATATGTGGCCAAGCCCAGCTTTTTAAGTGGATTGTGGGGAATAATGCTCAGTTCCTCATGCTTGTGGCAAGCCCTCTCACCCACTGAGCATCTCCCCCAGTCTCCTGGCTCTATACTTTTCAACATACTTGCTCTTGTCCTTCCTCCCTTCTTATGCCAAATTTGCTAATACATTCATGGTAAAGCTTCTAGGTTTTATTTATTTATTTATTTTTTTGGAGAGAGACAGAGAGACAGAGGGAGAGGGAGAGGAAGACAGATAGAGATGGGCGCGCCAGCAGCCTCTCAGCTGCTGCGAATGAA
Source organism: Orientallactaga sibirica (assembly GCA_036365145.1). Lineage (NCBI taxonomy): Eukaryota > Metazoa > Chordata > Mammalia > Rodentia > Dipodidae > Orientallactaga > Orientallactaga sibirica. The sequence goes on from JAEOAD010000240.1 coordinate 5,920,012, forward strand.
ATCCAGATGTGTGTTCCCCCTTCTGATCAAGTGCAACATTGCACCCTTGCGTCACTTTGCATCTGGCTAAACGTGGGACCTGGAGATTGGAACCAACATTCTTAGGCTCAGGAGGCAGGCGCCTTAACCGCTAAGCCATCTCTCCAGCCCAAGCCTCTAGTTTTTAAAAGATAAAAAAGAAATCTTTGCCAGGCATGGTGGCGCACACCTTTAATCCCAGCACTTGGGAGGCAGAGGTAGGAGGGTTTCTGTGAGTTTGAGGCCAGCCTGGGATAGAGTGAAACCCTACCTCGAAAAACCAGAAACCAAACCAAACAAAAAGAAATCTTCATTCTTGCTTATCGAAACACACACACACACACACACACACACACACACACACACACACCCCTCTGTTAAACTTCCACTTATGACCCAGGCCAGTATGGGCCCTGGGGTTACAAGATGCTTATGAAAAACTGTTCACAGTGGTCTGGGAGTTTGTTTTAGAGGATGACTCTATAGAAACAGCCGTCTTAACCTGAGTTTTTAAGTTTCCACTATGATTCTTACAACTGCCAATGAGGACAAGGATGTCAGAAACTTGATGTAGAGGACTAAAACTGCATCTTCCTCCCTTGGTCACCACTGGTTTCACTGAGTGCAAGACTGGAGGGGGCAGGAAGAGGAAAAAAGAAGTATGGCTGACAAGGTAAACTTGACATTGGTTTTGGTAGCACGTGTTCACCATGCTATAGGTTTTAGATTGTGCTTTAGAGACAACGAGGAGACACTGGAATGTTTTAGGTGATGAAGTCATATGATCAAATTATCATGTTAACAAGATAAACTGTGACCATATGGAGGATGGATTAGAGGGGAGATGTCACTGAAGTAATTCATATGAGATAAGCAGGCTCTGAGGAACAGTTCCAGAAGAACTAGAGGAAAAGAGATCCGCTCAGACATTCTAGAAGCAAGCACAAGTGTTGCTGACTGAACAGGTTTAGAGGTGAGGACAAAATTGAAGTTGGTTTACACACGGGATTAGCAGGTTCCATAAAAAGGACACGAACTACACAGGAACCCAGCCTGATGTTCTGTACATCACATCTGTACGTCACATCTGTGACAATTGTTACTTCAGTAAATTGTTTTATAATTAGCTCTTTATGAATGGTCCTTTTGGATATAGGTTTTTATCCAATTCAAGTTTTAACATTCAGTACAAAACCTAATTAGTTTTTTAAAAAATATTTTATTTTTATTTATTTATTTGAGAGAGAGAGATACAGAAATAAGAAGGGGAGAGAGAGAGAGAGAGAGAGAGAGAGAGAGAGAGAGAGAATGGGTGTGCCAGGGCCTCCAGCCATTGCAAACACACTCCAGATGCATGTGTCCCCTTGTGCATTTGGCTTACATGGGTCCTGGGGAGTCGAACCTGGGTCCTTTGGCTTTGCAGGCAAGTGCCTTAACTGCTAAGCCATCTCTCCAGGCTCCCAAATTATTTTTTTTATAGACTGATTTTCCAGACAGCCCAAGCATTCATAAATGTATAAGTTTATGAGTATTTGAACTTTGAGGAGATATATATGTGTGTATATATAAATATGTGTGGATTTTGTAAACTCAAAAGCCCAAATATATAATTCATATATTTTATATAGGGACACAAAGATTATTTAGAACTTGAAAATTTGTCATATGTTAGGAATAAGTTTAAATTTTTTGTCATTAATTACACACAAAAATCCACTATGTAGATATTGTTGGCAGATTTTTTGGTTTGTTTGTTTGTTTTTCAAGGTAGGGTCTCACTCTATCCCAGGCTGACCTGAAATTCACTATGTAGTCTCAGGGTGGGTTCGAACTCACTGCAATCTTCCTACCTCTGTCTCCCAAGTGCTGGGACTAAAGGCATATGCCAACACAGGGTCTGTTCTCAGTTTTTAATCATGGAATCTAAAGTACTAAGAATTTAAGAAGTTTGCCCAAAGTCTCATAGCCAGTAGGTGGGAGAGCATGACTGAATCTGGGTGATTAGCTTTAGAGTTCTTAGGATTCTTTAGTGGATATGGGCAACTATCACTTGAAATTATTTTTATTTATTAATGGTCAGATAAAGGGCAAATCAAATTTTCACCTTTACTTGTTTGAAAACTGTATTAAAGGGCACTGGACAACAAACTGGTTTTGTTAATCTCTAATGCAGTTATATATTTGGATCACTCAAGACTGAATAGACTCATAGGTGAATACCTTCTACACATGCTTCATTTTGTTTCATTTATGTAAAAAAAATTATGTTAATTTTCATTATCCCAGCCACAAAATTTAAAGGTATTAATTAGCAACTTGTGGTGCTTAGTGTTGATTATCTGCTTGATTAAATTAGAAGTCATCAAAAAGTCTCTGGGCTGTTCTGAGAAGATGTGTCCAGGAAATATTAATTGAGGTAGCAAGATCCATATTGCTTCTATAACATTATCTGAAAAAAAATGCTGCAGTTTTAAAACTATGTTTCCCCCCAATAAACAGTCTACCTAAATTTAAGGAGTCAAGAGGCAGAGGAAAGTCCGGCGGCCCTTTTTCCAATAGCCAAGGACTATGAGTGAGTCACTATGAGTCACTATGAGTGACTTGCTTTCCCTTTAGGCATCATGGCTTCATTGACATTCTCATCTGTCATTTAGGGTTCCTGCTCAATCTTGCTCTATGTAGGAGTAGTGCCCTAAACAACATTACTTGTTGAAAGTTCCTCTGCCACTGGACCTACTATTGATGCAAGGAAGTGCATGAGCTCATACTACATGGGTGGAGGAGTTGGAATTATGAATGGGCTTATTACCTGGGGTTCATACCTATGGATGACTCATGTTAAAGAGTATCCACGCTCTTCATTTCTATTATCCCAAAGTGGTAAACTTTGAAAGTTCACCTGAAAAAAAAAAATGGCTCAATACATGGGAAGACAAAGGGATTGATGCTGAACATAGAGGTAAGCTGGGCAACGTGCTTTGGCAAACCTGCAAGACTATTAGACACATCGCAAAACATTCTACTGTGAAGGGAAAGAAACTGTATTTGATTATTTATATAAAATACTCCTTCTTTATGTCCATATCTTTCCCACATTACACAAACAAACCCACTTACTATGTTCTGTTCATTGAGTTGCAAGAAGCTGGGATAATAAATGCAAATTCTTTTAAGAGCAATCATTTTTGTACATTTTCATACATGTAGAATGTACTTTGTTATAGTCTCCACACCTTGATATCTGCACCCCCACCCCAACATATAGATAATCCTCTTTCCCTAATAGTCCTTCTATTTTCTTAACTAAATTCTCCTACTTCCTCCTCCATCATCTTCTTTGAGTGATACTGGAAATTGAACTCAGGGCCTCATACCTCCTAGGCACGCCATATCTCCACCCCTAAACACTAGATTTCCTTTATATAAAAGCCTATTCATTTGCATTCTAGTCTTTAAACATACACTAATTAGTCAGATGGGTTTGATGAGAATTCCTCACTCTCCTGGCATAACACCATGTTCCCTACCTCCTAGGAGCATTGTAACCATTAAATGATAGAGACAATGGGTGGTCTAAGGAAGCCTTGGCTTCTCTGAATGCTCTATGCTATCGTTTGGATCTTAAATGCCCCCCAAAGACCTGGCTATTAAAGACATGGCATCTAGATTAGTGCTACTAGGAGGTGGCAAAAATATAAGTTTGAGTGTATCAGGTGGTCTTTTGGGGGAATGCCTTCAAAGGGGATTGTGGGACCCTGACATCTCTCTTCTTTTCCTTCTCCTCCTTCATCCTCTCTCTCTTTCTCTGTCTCTGTTTTTTGGCTAAGAAATATAAAGTTTTGGCCCATCATGCTCTCCTGCCATTATGTGCCCAAAGCTACAGAGCCAGCTGATCAGGCACGAAAACCTCCAAAACTATGAGCCAAAACAAGCCTTTCATCTTTATAAGCTGGTTACCTCAAGTATGTGTTATAGTGATGGAACACATACTCCTCTTCATTATGCTAACTTATGGAGAACAAGTTCTGAGAAATAGAAGGGAAAAATTAAATTTTTGCTTGCGATACCTGTTTTGTTTTTTTGAGGTAGGGTCTCACTCTGGCCCAGGCTGACCTGGAATTCACTATGTAGTCTCAGGGTGGCCTCGAACTCTTGGTGATCCTCCTACCTCTGCCTCCCGAGTGCTGGGATTAAAGGCGTGCGCCACCACGCCCAGCCCTATTGCTTTTTTTGTTTGTTTGTTTTGTTTTGTTTTTTTGAGGTAGGGTCTCACTCTGGCCCAGGCTGACCTGGAATTCACTATGTAGTCTCAGGGTGGCCTTGAACTCATGGTTATCCTCCTACCTCTGCCTCCCAAGTGCTGGGATTAAAGGCGTGCGCCACCATGCCCGGCTCATGTTATCTGTTTTTTAAATTTAAAAGTTAATATATAAGTGATGGATTTAGCTTTACCTACTAATTTTTCACTATGTTTAGTATGAATTAGGGTAGTGAATTAAAAAAATATATAAGACTTAACTATCATAATATATTATTTTTATTACTGGGGTCATGACTCATTGACTCTGCAGGAACTACTATGACATAGTTTCTAGCAGCATGAAGCAAATGATAGATAATAATGACGACAGTGACAAATATTAGTATAGCACCATTTCTACAAGTTTTACCTTTCTGAATCCTGACAGCTCTCCTGGGTGGTAGAGGTCATTATTATTTCCATTCCATAAACAGGGCCATGTGCCAACACATATAAACTTCCCACCACCACACAGTCAGTGAGGAAAGGACAGCTGTGACCTTGACCTGGGTCTTTGGAATCAGACTCTGGTCTGTTCCAACCAGTCAACACTTCATTCCTAAAAAATGAGACAGAGAAAGAGAGGGATAGAGAAAGAGAGAGAGAAAATGAGCCATTGGGTCTTTTTCTTAACTGAATTTGTTAAGAATGAGTTGAGCCTCCCAAGGAGGAGAAAACCTGGAGCTAGTAAATGCACTGATAACATTTATTTATTTATTTATTTATTTATTTATTTATTTATTTATTTATTATTATTTTTGGTTTTTTGAGGTAGGGTCTCGCTCTAGTCCAGGCTGACCTGGAATTTACTATGTAGTCTCAGGGTGGCTTCGAACTCACAGTGATCCTCCTACCTCTGTCTCCCAAGTGCTGGGATTAAAGGTGTGCACCACCATGCCAGGTTATTTTTTGTTTTTGAAGGTAGGGTCTCACTCTAGCCCAGGCTGACCTGGAATTCACTATGTAGTCACTGTGTGGCCTCATACTCATAGCAGTCCTTCTACCTATGTCTCCCAAGTTCTGGAATTAAAGGTGTATGCCACCATACCTGGCCTTATTTATTTATTGAAGAGAGTGGGGGGAGGGGGAGAGAAAGAGGCATATAGAGAGAATGGGCACACCAGGGCCTCCAGCCACTGCAAATGAACCCAAGATCCATGTGCCACCTTGTGCATCTGGCTTATGGATGCTGGAGAATTGAACCTGGATCCTTAGGTTTTGCACATACACACCTTAACCACTAAGCTACCTCTCCAGCCCATTGATAACATTTAGAGTACATGCTTCCTGCCAGGTATTGCTATAAGGACTTTTTTTTCATCACTTATTTTAATGCCTAAGAAGCTCTCAACCCTGAGACACAATATCGCCTTCCTCGTCCCATAGGCTCAGATGTTGAAAGATTTGCTTGTGGCTTTGTGGGGAGTGAGCTGTCCATCTGAATTTGAACCCAGGGAGCTTGGCTTCTGGGCCTGTGGCATGTTGACTTTTACTAAGCCTTTCCAAACAATTACCATTAGGTGCCCTTGGGAGACATCCCAGGCACCTCAATGCTGAGGAAGAGCCAGACAAGCAGGCAGGTTGATCACAAGAGATGAAGGTGAAAGAAAATTTCTTCGGATTATGTTGAAGGACAAGAGGGTGAGGGAGAGGGCAAGCAAGACAGACTAGGTGGGCTGCTCTATGACAGCCTGTTGGCTACATGGCAGAGTTCTGGTTCACAAGGACCCTGAGCAGAACCAGCTAACACACAATTCCAGAGAGACAAAAGAAGCAAGGTTGGGAGCTGGGCTTGGTGGCGCACGCCTTTAATCCCAGCAACTCGGGAGGCAGAGGTAGGAGGATTGCTAAGAGTTCGAGGCCACCCTGAGACTACATAATGAATTCCAGGTCAGCCTGGACCACAGTGAGACCCTAACTCGCAAAAAAAAAAAAAAAAAAAAAAAAAAAAGAAGCAAGGTTGGGACTCACTTGGCTAGACCATGAGAGAACGAGGAAGGGGCCTAGATGAGGGAAGGGAAATGCAAGATTGGATTTCATCAGGAAGAGAAAACAAAGAGATTGCAGGTGTCACATGCTGACACGAAGACACAAAATACCAGGATGACTAGCATGGAGTCACACTTCAGAGACCTTGCCTAAGAGAGGGCAGCATGGTCATGGACACTGGGCTCTGGGCATGATGTCCCCTCTGTCAACACTGCATCCAGAGGGACAGCTATGGAGGGCTTTCTGATCGGCAATAGCACATACTAGTCTGACGAGTCATCGTCAATGTCCTTGGAGAGGAAAGCTTAAACTACTAGAAATTAACTTACTAGGATAAAGTTAGATTCGTATCCAAGGTCAAGGGAGAGCCAGTATGGGGTGGGAGAGATAGCTATAGCTGTGAGACTAGGTGTTTGCTTCAGTCTAGATGTCATCTCTAGGACATTTTCTTGGATTCCGGTATGGCTTCTTTTATTAACCCTCTCTGCAACAGAAGTCATTCCATGCATACTTATGCTTTGACCTGAAGCTAGCTTTTTTCTTTTGGTATCCATTTTAGTGTTTTCTTAGAGGGCTGAATTGTTCATTCTCTAATTTGACTTCTCTCTCATCTTCTTTGTCTTATTTTTCTCTAATCCCACATTCCTTTACAACATGCACTGTCATTTTAACTACTTCCATGTATCATTTTATTTGGGTATCTATAAATTATGATAATTTATGTTTATGGTATTTTTTAGATTGTTCTGTTCCTTACCTTTTATTTATTTTTATTGACAACTATCTTCCATTTTATATTACACTATTGTGTGGTTTAAGATGCATTCATGTTATTTTGTTATATCTAGTCCTTTGCTTCTAACTGTGGCAAAGCCTCCTACAGTGAGCTTCCAGGGCAGTGGAACCTATATTGCATCCAGCTTCCTGCTGACTTTGTAGGGGCCCAGAAAGTCTTGGATGGGAACTGTTCAGGCGTAGATATAAGGAGATGGATTGCATACGTAGAGTATGTGGTTACATGTTGCCCAATTTCACTACAGAATGTTGTGTATTTAACTCTCGTGTTTGTGCAATTTAGATATTTTTCTGAGGGCTTGGAAAGTGTCTTATTCATCTGTACAACTGTAAGGCATAACTTAATGCAGATAATGATCAGTACATGTTTATTGAGTAAATGAATGGGACTAGACAAGGCAGCTCAGTAGATTTCAAAAGGAAATGTACATGGTGAGATGTAAATGAGGCCAGTGCCACTTATTTTAATTTACCTACATGGAGAGGCCTTTCAGTTTGCCAGGAGGGACAGAAAAACACTATTCAAAAGCTGCCAGTGCTTAGGACTCTGTGTCCTGTCTTTGAACTGCTATTTCCGCAGAGGAGTGGAAGTGCTTTCCATTATTCTAATGAAAAGGACATGCTCTGTGGGGCTTCCCATAATTGTTCCAAGAGCCAGCAAACTGTACTTCCAGCACCACTTCTCCCAGAACTCAACATTGCTTCCTCTCTCACTCTACCTTCCGGTTTAAAAAAAGAAAAAAGAAAGAAAGAAAACGTTCCTGTTTGTGATGAACAGAGGTCAGGCTCTCCGTGGGAATGTTCCAAAGAACTGACATCCTCAGCAGACAATGTCACAGTGTCACAGAGCACGTGTTACCTTTCACGTAGCGTCCCTATGTGGAATGTGCACAGCCTGGGATATCCATCAGGGGATGACAGACTTACAGCAGCATCATGGCTCCAGTTGGAAGCAGATAGGCTGGTGACTTACAATGACTCAGAGTTCTGGTGTGAAATCAAGGTTGCTGTAGTGAAAGTATTTTTAAGTATTCCCAAGTATGAGTCTATGACCGCAAAGAATCCAGTAAAAAATATACTTACTTTTCAATTTCCTATGCTCAGGAACATTTAGACAAAAATAACATTAAATCCATCATTTAGTGTGATCTAGAATGCTTAAGTTTTACATTATGCTTTTAATACTGAAAATTTTAACTTTATACTCTAGTGCCCAAAGTATGTTGCCTAAAGTAGAAGAGGAATGCTTAATAATAAAATAGCTTGATATTAGGAAGCAAAACTACAGCATCAGTATATCAGTTACTGTGATGAAACACCTGACAGAACCACTTCGGGAGGAAAAGTTTATTCCGAAGTTCAGTTCATGTTTGCTCAGCCCCATGCCCTTGGGCAAAACATCATGGTAGTGGTAGCATATGGTAGAGAAGCTTCTTCATGGTGGACAGGAGCCAGAGAAGGGGGTACAGGAAGGGGCTAGGGGACATAGAGACCCAAGACCACACCCTCAGTGACCTAGTTTCTGCAATTAGACTTGCCTCCTATCACCTTCCAGTAGTGCCCTTAAATTATGAGTCTATTAATTAGGACAGATGACATAGCAGAGGCACTGAACTCCTCAGTCTCTAATCAATCTGACAGCCAAAAAATAACTACCACAGACAATGATTGTCATTTTCAGGTGATCATTGAACCTGAGAACATCCAAGAACCTGGGGACCCATGATCCAGAATGACTCTTGGTAAGTGGCTGAGTGATCTCAGATGACATGTCACTGTTTGACACCTTGACATCTATTAAGCAAAGAGGACATGCTAGACAAAGCTAATGTCTAGTGTGAATTTAGTAAAATTATAAGTCTGGAAATTTAATGAAATCTTGTGAGATCGGAGGGGTTGGGTAAAACTAAATAACTGACAGAGTGTTGCACTAATTAAAAAGTTGAAAAAAGTTTGTTTTTTCCCATCAACTCAGTAGATAGTATTTCCAAGATGAGCATCTGAACACATAACACACGTGAAAATAAACATGGAGCATCCCTCTCTTGCGATGTCGGGTATAATTAAGTCACACACAAAGGAAAATTTCTCCAGAACTTAGGGTTATAGTCTCTACAATCTTACCATGCAATCAAAGTAGCCACTAATGAGAAATATCTCAAAGACGCCCACTGACAAGTCACGAGTCTCAGAAGTAGTCATCAGTCATCACATGTGGCATACCATGGTGGCACTGACCTTGTCATTACTGATCCAGTCTAGAGTCTGGCATTACACTGTATGGCTGGACCATTGCTCTGAACCGTTGTTTTCCTGACACAATAGGTGGGGGAGATTAGTATGACTGTGGGCCTTTGATGGTCACTCAGTCACTCTACCAGAGCTATATAACTTTCAGCTTTCTTGCTATACCATGGAAACCTACTTGCTTTAAAATGACAAATAGAACTAAGGAGCTGATAGTTAAAACTGGGATCTTACTTCACTTGATGCAATATTTTAATATTTCTGCAGTAATGGTATGTTTTCCCAAATACTTTAATTCTTCCTGTATTATGACAAACCCTTCATCTAAGAGGAGGAGGAAGAGGTGATCATAGTTTAAGGGAAACACCTGTTATGGTATATCTGCCAAGTTGGGCTGTTTTACCAAAATACTGCAAAGAAGTCCATGACCACCTTGTTCCCAGTATAGTTTCCCTCTCAGGTTTTTCTTGTGGCTTGTAGGTGGTCATCACCTTGTATGCTCATATGATTTGCCATGACATGGAGAGAAATTTGCACAGTCTCCGGACCTCTCTTGTAAGGGTTATAATCCCATCATGAGAACTCTACCCTTTAGCCCTCTATACTTCTCAAGTACATCATCTCCAAAAGGCACCACATTGAGGATTAGGGCTTTAACATATAAATTTTATGGGGCCGTTTATAGTTCATTATAGAAGACACTCATCCACAATTCTATTGCATTTCTGAAACTCATTGCATTTCAAACATTGCATTTTAAAAACAGAGGACCTAATAGGTTATTTTCTGAACTGACTGTTCGAATATGTTGCAAAACAAACAGCTTTGGAAAAGAGATAATACCTTCCTCTGGTTTAATAAGAATCATTAATGTCTTGCTTTGAGGGCAGAGTTGCTGCCCTCCTGTATAAAGTATCAGAGCTTCCTAAACTGAGGGTTGCTTTTTGTAGCACAACGCACTGCATATGCCTCTGTCACCTGGCCTGTGCTACCTGCTGGGCAATTGTTTAAGGGATCTAGCACAGTGGGATGCTGCCTTCTTAGCTACAGCTACTACTGTGAGCAATAATCTGTATTTTTCTCACTCATTTTATGATTTTTGCCAGCATCCCTAAATTCAAGGCAAGCTAACTTTCAGCTTGAAAGTAGAGTCAAATGTCAGACTTGTCATAGTCCTCCATAATTTTTTTTTTTTTTTTTTTTTTTTTTTTTTTTTTTGAGGTAGGGTTTCACTGTAGTCCAGGCTGACCTGGAATTCACTATGTAGTCTCAGGGTGGCCTTGAACTCATGGCGATCCTCCTACCTCTGCCTCCCAAGTGCTGGGATTAAAGGCATGCACCACCACGCCCAGCTGTCCTCCATAATTTTTAAGCCAGAAAACAAATGAGTAAACAAACCAGAAAATAATATTTGTAATAAGGAAAGAAAATTTATATTTTAATATAGAAATAACTCATTGAGTGAAAAGTAGTATTAATGTTGTTTTACATTTTTTTTTTTTTGGAGAGAGACACAGAGAGATAGGGAGAGGGAGACAGATAGAGATGGGTGCCCCAGCAGCCTTTCAGCTGCTGTGAACGAAATCCAGATGCATGTGCCCCCTTGTGGGCAAGTGAGGCATTGCGCCCTTGCATCACTTTGCATCTGGCTAAACGTGGGACCTGGAGATTGGAACCGCTGGAGATTGGAACCAGTGTTCTTAGGCTTAGCAGGCAGGCACCTTAGCCACTAAGCCATCTCTCCAGCCCAAATGTTGTTTTACATTTTTAATATTCCAAATACACTTTTTTAGTATTTAGTATTACACTTGTTACTACATCCGAGGTTTTCATGTACATCATAGTCATAAACTATTTCAAACTAGTTCTGAGGCAAATTAATTCATCAAAGAAAGACAGTTTCTTGATAATAGAAATAGCTTGAATATCAGTAAAATACTTTGCAAATTTTTTCATATTTTATTTATTTATGAAAGAGAAAGAGAGGCAGACATTGAAAGAGAACAGGATGCCAGGGCCACTAACAAATGAACTGCAGATGCATGTGCCAACTTGTGCATTTGGCTTACGTGGGTACTGGGGAATCAAACCTGGGTCTTTAGGCTTCTCAGACAAGCACCTTAACAGCTAAGCCATCTCTCTAGTTCTACTTTGCAAATTTTAAGACAAACTGACTTAATGGATTGATTTAATTCAATTCATTGGCTGAACAATTTCTTTACTGGATAAGGTTTGTTTGTTGGATACATGTGGACAGTGGTGGCTGACAGTCCTTCCAGCTCTAGTGACTAAACTAATGGAAAGGACAGGGAAACTTCTAAGTACACGAAATCTTAACTCTCATCTGAAAAGTAGTAAATCAATATATTGGTTTTCTAGTACTGAGAAGTTAGAAAGAAAGAAAGAAAGAAAGAAAGAAAGAAAGAAAGAAAGAAAGAAAGAAAGAAAGAAAGACAAAAAAGGAAGGAAGGAAGGAAGGAAAGAAGAAGGAAGGAAGGAAGGAAGGAAGAAGGAAGGAAGGAAGGAAGGAAAGAAGAAAGAAGGAAGGAAGGAAGGAAGGAAGGAAGGAAGGAAGGAAGGAAGGAAGGAAGGAAGGAAAGAGAGAGAGAGAGGGAGGGAGGGAAGGAGGGAAGGAGGAAGGAAGGAAGGAAGGAAGAAAGGAAGGAAGGAAGGAAGAAAGAAAGAGGGAGGGAGGAAGGGCGGAAGGAAGAAAGAAAGAAAGAAAGAAAGAAAGAGGGAGGGAGGGAGGAAGGAAGGAAGGAAGGAAGGAAGGAAGGAAGGAAGGAAGGAAGGAAGAAAGGATAGAGAAAGAACACAAGGTGATACAAAGCAGTAAGGACTGATGGAGATCAAAAATTCAAAGAAAACACCTTTCTGGGAAACTGATGTGTGAACAGAGACTTGGTTGTCTGAAAGGAGTAAGATTGGGGAGAGAGGAAAGAGATTTCCAAACTGACAAAACATGCCAGTGAGAAACAGACATGAATATAGCCTTGTCCCGGATAAATGAGCAAAAAACGAAACGCCTAAGCCAGAGAAGTCAAGAGAGCAACTGTGGGGATGGGGCTGGAGCAGAAACCAAGGCCACTCTGGGTCGCCTTGTCAGCCACAGCAAGGCTCTCCACTATGCTAGTGTTGCAGGCAGTCCTTCAAGTGTGTGGACAGAGGACACTTGTCTAGCAAATGGGCTGCAGAAGGGTAAATGTGGGAAGTCTTTAGCAGGCTATTGTACCAGTTCACATATCACAAGAGGTGCGGCTGCTGCTGATTACAAGAGGTAATGGGAGTTGCTTAAATGGCCATCCCAGGAGTACTTGGTGAAGGCCATCAGTGCTGTATTTGCTGACAGACAGGTGAGGACAAGGCCTCCCTAACGGATGGTGCCTGGGATTTTCCTGAGCAATGCCCTGAGGAGTTTTGACTTTGACTAACAGACTCAATATGAGAGGAGGAGGTTTTGTGAGAAATTTAGGAGGTTTTTATTTTATTTTATATTTTATTTTATTTGCCATATCAAACTAAATTTCCTGTAACTTAATGATGTGGGGATATCGAGTGGGCAGGCTTTATGGTAGAGGAAGGGTCTAGATACTGTTGTGCTTATTGATTGTTGCATAAAGGGTAGTGCATAAAGAAGCTCCAGTAGAGCTTCATGGGGTTTATCCCTATTGCTTGTAGCCTCACCTGGGGCAATTCAGAGGCTAGAGACTGGGGCCATCCGGAGCTAGTGGCATTGAAGATAATAACCTCCAGGAACCTGCTGGGGTTGGATCACAGCCACACGTGGCCCACCCTAAGCCGCTTGGCTTTCTCCCCACCTCATGGTGTCAGGGTACATGTCTCAAGATGAAGCAACCAGGCAAAACTGAGTAAGCTTTCCTAACCTAGTCTGAGGAGCCTCACAGCTTCACTCTTTCTCTTCTCACTCAGTAGAAGTAACATAGCGAGGCTAGCCCACAGTCAAAGGGACAGGAATTTGTTTCTGCCTTCGGTAGGAGGCACATCACAGTATCTCTGGACATTCTATAGAGCCATTGCAGATAAAGAAATAAATTTGGCCGTCATTACCTATCTACGACATTTGTGTTCTTTAAAATGGGACTACTTAAACTTTTTCTACTAGCAACCCCTTTTTGTCTGAGAACTTTTGATGTGACTTTGAATATATATGCATGTAAAGCAGGTATAAAAACCAAAAATTTAATGATAATTAAACATAAAGAAATATATCTTAAAACAATTCTTTGGCATACATGTAATTTTATGATTTATTAAAGATGGAAGCAAATATGTATACTTATGAGCCAGATGCACTTAGTTTTAAAATTTAATCTCATCTTTTATTTCTTTTTGACAATTCATATGTGTATATATTTTGTTCATACTCACCCCAAATTTCCTCTCTTACATCCCGTACTACTGACAAACTTCATCTTTTCAACTAGTGCATTCCCACGTTCATGGGTTTTCTGTGTGCCTGACCCAGTGAGTTGAATTAGGATTACTTGTGTGGGTGCATGGGCCACTGACCAGTGTCTCAGACACTGAAGATGACTCCTCTCTGTCATCAAGTATTGACTGCCAATAGACCCTTTGGGAGGGGTGGCCCATGAATTCCTCCCCATCCATGATGGAATCTAGGCTTACTCTTGCTCACGAAATCACCACTGCCACGAGTTTATGATCATGCTATGTCCAAAAGACAGTGTTCCATCAGGACATGCTTATTTTACATACAGAAGAAGATGCTGGCAAATTTGTAATCCTGAGCGCCACAGAGCATGTCCAGTTTTTATTTGGGTTAGCCAATATTTTGATCTTATCATCATCAATGCTGGGAATGCTGCTTTGCATACATGGCAGAAGTTAGTGTAAGGTTATTTGAGAACATTTTGGAAATTCTGCTTTGATCCCAAGCCAAAATTTACTAGGTGATTTTTTTTTTAAGCAACTCTAGTTAGCAACTCAAATAGACCTTATTAAAATGAAACATTTTAACACAATACAATCTAAAGATATACTAATTCATACTTATGCAGTGAGGAATAATGGGAGGTAAATATTAAAACTCTTTGTTTCCCATAATTAAACTGTTATGGTTCCCTTCTTTCCTCCCTCCATCACTACCTCCCTTTCTTCCTTCCATTTATTTATTTAGGGTGTGTCTGTGTGTGTGTGTGTGTGTGTGTGTGTGTGTGTGTGTGTGTGTGTATACTCATACCCACAAGGCATGCGTGGATGTCAGAGAACAACTTTGAATCTGTCTTTTCCTTCCAATTTATTTTCAGGCAACGTTTCATTGTTATTCATCTCTTTACACATGAGCTTCCACAAAATTTTTGTCTCTGCCCTTCTTCTCACAACCGTAGGTACACTGGGGTTACAAAAGGCCGCCAAAGCTTCAGGCATTTACAAAATATTAATTTTTTTTCAAGGAGAGAAAGAAGAGAGAGAGAGAATGAGCATAGCTTAGGTACACCAGAGCCTCTTGCCAAAGCAAATGAACTCCAAATGCATGTGTCACTTTGTACATCTGGCTTTATGTGGGTCCTAGGCTATTAGGCCTTACAAGCAAGTGCCTTAATCTGCTGAGCTCTCTCTCCATCTCCAGCTTCAGGCTTTTTACTCAGGATCTGGAGAGTTGAACTCAGGTACAAAATTGCATGGCAAGTGCTTTATACACTGAGCCAGCTCCCAGTTCCCTGTTTGTTTCTTAAAGTACAAAAATCTTTATACATACAATAAAAACAGTGCAATTCATAACATATAGCAGTCTCATATTTGAGTTGAGCTGACGTGGGTAGTGTTTGTGTGGTGTGTTCTCATGTGTACTGTACATGCTGTGTTCAGAAGCAAGAGTACAGTGAAGCCACACAGTCAACAAAAGTGAGCACTGCCAGAAGCACACAGCTGTGTGATGTTTGACTTTAAAAATAATATCCGATTGTTGTACATTCAAAAACATTTTAGTGTTGCTAACTTTTTTGTGACCTGTCATATTATTCAGTTATATCACCCAATATGGCATTGTGACCCAGAGCTTCAGATGCTGGGCTTTAGGGGACATGAAGT
Source organism: Orientallactaga sibirica (assembly GCA_036365145.1). Classification (NCBI taxonomy): domain Eukaryota; kingdom Metazoa; phylum Chordata; class Mammalia; order Rodentia; family Dipodidae; genus Orientallactaga; species Orientallactaga sibirica. Next base: position 5,935,433 of record JAEOAD010000240.1, read on the forward strand.
TTCATGAGGAGAGTCAAGTTTGAAGAGGAAGAAAGCCAATGACTGAGCCCTGGGCATCCCAAAATTTAGTCTCTCAGAGGAGGAGGGCCCAGAAAAAGAGATGGAACAAAAGAAGGCTGTTGAGTTATGGGGAGTCATAGGGAAAACCCAAAGCATGTGGTGTCCTGAAAGCTATAACTTGAAGAGTGTTGTGAAGAAGACAAAACTGTGTCAAGTAAAATGGGGCTGGAGAGGTGGCTTTGTGGTTAAGGAGCTTGCCTGCAAAGGCAAAGGATCCAGGTTTGATACCCTAGTACCCATGTAAAGCCATGTCAAGCCAGTTGCCTATGGTGGTGCATGTGTTTGGAATTCATTTACAGTGGCTAGAGGCCACTGGCACATCCATCCTCTCTCTCTCTCTCTTTCTCATAAATAAATTAGATAAATTAATATAGTAAAACAAGGACCATCAACTATGGACTATATCCCATGGAGTCTTAGTACAGAAGGAGAGGGTCTAAGAACAGTGTGAGCATCATGTGGTGAAGCTGATACAGGAATTTTGGGTTCCTTGAACATCAATGCGTTGATCATTTGGGATGTTCCTGGATCCTTGACCTATGAATTCAAAGAATAAAATCCATGGACCAGAGGATAAGGTTCAGAAAGATTTTTTTTTTTTTTTTTTTTTTTTTTTTTAATAGCTGAATGATTTAGGAGGATGAAGGAAAGGGGGCTTAAGGCTAGAACATAAGAGAAGGAAGTAAGGTGGAGCTCTTAACCAGGGTGGCAAGGGGGGGTCTGAGAAGCCAACCTCAAGACTCCGATCTGGGATTTTTTATGGGCAGTGGCTGTGTGAGGAAGACCAGCTTTACAGGTTGCTATGGACAAAGACCAGATTTTATAACTTTGCGAGTAATCTTAGGTAAGGATCAAAGTCTCTGTCCTCTAGGAAGGGTGCAAGCTTAACGTGCAAGTCTTTCCTGGAGGATGTAACATTCAGATTTCTGTAAGCTTTGTGACATTTCCCACTTTTAGTCAAGGAAAAAAAAATTGCTTTTGGGATTCTGTTACCCAACTGCCTAGCCAATTTCTGTCTCCTATCAAAACATGCAGGTGGCGTGTTTACTTCATTCTGTATGTGGCTTAAAGTCACCCCTTGGTTGCACTTTTGTCTCACACAGAATTTTTCATGGATGAACTCTCATTTTGATACAAAGACATGACTATTCATTGACTTATTATTATATCATTATCAACAGGGCTAGAGATGGAATTATGGATTTGAACATAACAGACAAGTCCTCAACCACAGAGTTACATCCCCAGCCCTAATCAATGATCTGTAATGGGGTACTAGGTTCCAGGAATGTCCTTGAACCCAAATACAAGGTTTGTTTCTAATTTTACTCACTCAAAGAATTGAAAAAAAAAAAGACCAAGAAGGATAATTATTAAATTATTATATTTATTGAGGGATGTACACAGCCAAGGAAAGGCACCCATGTGGCTAGAAATCCTACATGGAGGGCTTGGTAAAACCATGGATAGAAAAGGGAGGAAAGAAAGTTCAAGGAGCCTCTTCCATGTGTGGAGCTGGAGGAGATAAAGAACCCATGTGGAGAATAAGGGCTAGGGGGCTCCTCCACCCACTTGGCTCTACCAGGCTGGGCCTGGGCCCAGCCAGCTCAGGCCCAGAGGCTGGAAGTTCCCAATTAGTAAGAGATCCTGCCCTCCGGTTGCAAAGGTATTTATAACTTTATAGTGGTGGATTGTCTTCCGGCTCAGGTGAACCAGAGGTACAACTGGTTGGTTAGCGCTAGGAGCTGTCTCAGGAAGAGGTTAGCCCTGATACCAAGTTCAGGCAGCTGAACTTGACCACTCATAATGTTTAAATCCTAGGAAAGACTTCTTTCCCAGAAGGGGTCCAAGATGTGGGAAAACAAATCTAGGGAACGAGGCAAGAGAAAAGAAGTCAGATCATCTTTGATTTCTAGCAAGTGCAGACTTTCCTGTCGTTTTTACTTTCAGGGGTCCAATCTCTCTAACTGTACTTCCTCTCAGGTCCTAAGATTGGTTTTTAAAGTAGATTGTGTGTCCCCAAACTGGCACTGGGAAACTTTAAGCAAATAGATTGAAAACAAAGCAGCCTTATTATTAACTATGGGATGAATTTCTAATGAAGAGCAAAGATAAGAGACAGTTATATAGAATAACATTTTTGATTTCTTCATTACGTTATTATTGTTTTTTAATGTGAAGCATAGGAAAAAATAGTACAAGTGGGAATTATTACAGCAAGCACTAACTACTCTACAGGATCTAATTCATAATCTTAAACCTGTCATTAAAGTCCTGCTAATTTAGACCCATCACCTTTTCTAGGTGAAGTGTTCATAGGCAGTACTCAGGCAGTGCCTTCTACTCACCACTCATCTCAATTTACCATTTTCAGTCTGTCTTCAAAGTATTTAATTCCCGCCATGAAACTTGCCAGGTTCCCAGTGAGCTTCAAGGCCATCTGGGATCCTAATCACAGGGTGGTCATTCTGTCTGCTCATAAACAATACCTTCGACCAGAAAAGGTGAGCAGTCTTCAACTGCTTCACATGTTTGTTTGTTAAGTGGCCAGATACAATTTTATTGGACTGCAAAGGAGAAGCATAGCTAAGTTATGAAGAGCTCTGAGGCTTGAAGGTGATGTTTTGCGAACAAAAGTTCTTTCCTTCAGTATGGAAAATCAACATACTGCAGCGCTCCAATTAAAATCACACTAACAGTGAGAGAAAGCTAATTGCCCTGGACTTCCAGAGAGCAGAGTTCAGTCTTGCAAAAGCTTTGTTTGAAAGACAAAGACTAGGAAGGAAAAGTGGTGATAAAGCTTTAGCAGGAGGCCAGCCCTGTTCTCTTAGAACCTGGGCCCTGTTCTCAGAAGCGCTGAGGACGCTTCCCTCTCCACAATGGAAATGGGATCAGCCGTGTCCCCAGTGCTAAAACCTTCCCAGACTGGATGTCACTTGTTAGGCGCTGGTTGCCTTGTCAAGAAACCCACTGTATCCCCTAGAGAGTAATAATTAACTCAGTTCCATGAGAATACTAAGCAGAAACTCTACTCTGGCCCAGGTATATACAAAGAAAAGAAACAGTTCCCTAAGAAGCTGACGGTCTCTGTAAAGTGAAAGACAACTGAACAAATAATTAGAGTGGACCCACTGAAGCCAGATGCACAAGGGGGTGATGCTTCTGGAGTTTGTCTGCAGTGTCTGGAGGCCCTGAGTGCCATTTTCTATCTGCCTCTTTCTCCTTCTCTTTCTCTCTCTTTCTCTTCAATAAATAAATAAAAATAAAAATATTTAAAAATTTTTGTTGTTGTTGTGGGAGCTGGAAAGATGGCTTAGTGCTTAAGGCACTTGCTGGCAAAGCCAAAGACCCAGGTTCTATTCCCCAGTACCCACCAAAGCTGGATGCACAGGTGGTGCATGAGTCTGGAGTTCATTTGCAGTGGGGAGAAAGGCATTATGCCTATTCTCTGTCTCTTTCTTTCTATCTGCCTCCCTTTCTCTCTGAAATAAATAAATAAATAAATATTTTTTGGTGTGTGTGTGTGTGTGTGTGTGTGTGTGTGTGTATGCCATGGTGCATGTGTGGAGGTCACAGGACATGTGGGTTGGTCCTCTCCTGTCCTCCTTGTAAGAAGTAAGTTTCTCACTCTGGATTGTCACTCTGCTGTTCTTTGCTGCCCAGGCCACAAGCTTTCAGGAAATTCTCCTGTCTCTCCCTCCCTCCTTGAGGTCACCATCAGTAGGCTGGGATTACAGAAGCGCCAACAGCTTCTGGCTTTTTACATGGGTTCTAGGGATTGAATGTGGGTACTCTAGCTTGAGCATTGAATGTTGAGCTAGCTCCCCAGCCTTTTAATTAGGTTTTGAATGATCAATATTAATGTTTGGTGGTAATTTGGTTGGGCTGGAGCATTGAGGCAGTTTAGGGAAAAACAAAGCCTGTAGCAGGAGAATCTGGGTCATTCCACTTTGCTAGAGGTTAGAACTGTCAGAAGGGACTGACCTCTTCTTATGGCCTCTTTCTAGAGGAGTTCCCCTTTTCTAAGAAAGATAACTCCCCTTTCTGAGAAGGGCACACCCTTCTTGAAGGATTAAGATTGCTAGGAAAACTTCCCTTTCCCAGAAAACCCGATTCTCTGGGACGGACTAACAGTTTCTAACAGACCCCAGTCTGGGTCTCTCAGTGGTCTTTCCCATTTCTGGGAACTCTGATCCTGCCTTCTCTTGGACAGGGACTCTCTATTCTTTCCTCTTTATTTCTCTTAAGTGCTATAAACTCTATAATTCCTATAATGAAATCATTCTAAACCTCAGCTTCTATGACCTGTGGATTTCATTCTTTGAACTTTTAAGACTTAGTGGAAGTTTTGTGTGGACTTGACGGTCCAGCACCCTAACTCCTCCTAGGTTAAAGCACAACCAAGAGCCAAGAAAGACGCCAATGCTCTCAAAGACACCCCCAAATTCCCATATCAGCATGACAGACATTTCAAGTAAAGGGAAAAACATGTAAGAAGGTTTTGAAAGACAAAATAGTACTTACATGACATTATTGTTTTAGTAAAAATATCTGTTAGTCTAATATAGTCAAGCAATATGGCAATAAGAAAATGAAGAAATCACAGTATTAGAGAATATCAGATCACTAGGTTGGCCATGAAAATAACCCTTAAGCCTTCTTTACTCTTTCCTATAAAATGTGAACTGCTTCACCTGCTGCTAAACAGACAGAGCCTTGGAGAGTTTCTTCTTTGTGAAGCTGTGAACTGTCTGCTTTGCTTCCACGACAGAGCTATATGTTCATGTGCAGATCAGGAAACCCATCACTGCCTGCCCCTGCTTCCAGAGCCTGATGAAAATACACAGTAAATTTCCCTTCTTCAGATGTCCGTGTAAGAGGCAGCATTCAGAATCAGACTGTCCTTTGGAGGGGTTAGCTTGAGGTCAGACCGTGCTGGAAATGCTGGGAAATACATTTGGTCCTGGCATCAATACACATTCCTACCATAAAACTAGCAGCATGAAAGCTTGGAGATTTCTACCTGCTTTCTGTATTGACTTGTCAGTTACTTCATACACACCCACCATCGATAGGATATGGACAACCATATCTACCTCAGAGAGCTGGCAAGCATTGCCTGGATGCACATCCAAGCTGCCTAGTAGTGCCCAGAGCACAGTCAGTGACGAATGCAGTTGATCTATCCTTCAGTTCCTTCTCTACAAAGTACTCAGAATATTAGAAGCAAACATCTGTGAAGAGATTTCAAATGCAAATTCTTTAGACCTTTCTTGCTTACCCTTTAACAAATACTAGGCACATGATGTTGATTGAGCTCCAGTTTCATAGAGAGACAGTTCAACAACCTGTTGATACTTCCCTTCATTTGAAAGGAGTGACTCAAACTTAACAAAACTCAATGATATTCTTGACTTCCTTCCCAATATTCCACTTGTGCATCTAACCTTTTGCACCTATAAAAATCAAACATCTTGGACGAGGAGGCTAGTCCAGTGGTACAGTCCTTGTCTATCTGGCATGAGGCCCTGTGTTTGATTCCCAATGCTGCAAAAATAAACATATAAACAAATAATAAAACACCTGCACCCACTCATCTCTTGAGGAAAAAAGTCAGAACTTTTCCACCCAATATGTCATCTAATAGCAACTCTTCTTAGTTTAGATCTTACTTTAGATCTTTCCACCTGCCTGTTTATCTTTATCACCCACACCACACTTATATCCAGGTATTAATATCTATCTGAACGTATATCAAGGCTTTCTTCTGGGATTATTATGGTGCTTTCATCCTTTATTAATGTAACCTTCCTAAAGCAGAGTAATCATTATAAAATCCAGATCACACTGCTCTTTTCTAAATATATGATATATATTGTGTGTGTGTGTGTGTGTGTGTGTGATGTTTTTTGAGGTAGGGTCTTACTCTAGCCCACGGTGACCTGGAATTCACTATGTACTTTCAGACTGGCTTCAAACTACAGTGATCCTCCTCTGAATGCCGGGATTAAAGGCACACACTACCATGCCTAACATACATACATACATATATATATATATATATATATATATATATATATATATATATATATATATATTATAATTACATATAATTTGAGGTAATATATTTTATATATATAAAACCTTAACTATATATAATTTTTATTTGTTAAGTATACTTCTAAAAAGCTGAAAAAATTTTAATCCCCAAGTTGTATAGTACTTCTATATTCAAACCTACAAAGATAGTATACAGACTGACCAATCAAAAATTGGGTTATTGTTTAGTATAAACGTTTTGCAGAAAATGTGACTGACTTCACCAATGACATTGCACAAACATCCAGAAGAAAGCTACCTTAAAGTTCTTTAATAAGTTATTACTTAATTTCCTATAGTAGTGTGGGCCAAGTTTTAAATATCAACTACCATTTTAACAGAAGCCATCTTGCTGTTAGTTTCACAATAATTTTATGCTGATTAGTACAACAATGACAATAACTAATAAAAACAAAAATCAACACAGTGCAACTATAGATTCTAGAGTACTAGAGGTCTCTCTGGTATAAAATTGGAGGTGTCACCTCTGAATCTTAAAAAACGGGAACTTTTTAAAGCTGTTTAAATTATGAACATGTAATCTCTAAAATACTTATATTGACACCCTAATGGCATTCCCATTTTGCCAATTCCATACTGCATCCCAGATGATGGTGGCAATGCTGTCGGTGTGCTGGGGAGAGATGTTAACGTTGGTAAGGAGGACCACAGCTTCATGTGAGCAGCACTGCCATTAGGAATGATCCACAGAAGGGCATGTCTACCAGAGATATCTTTCCTCATATTGAAATTATTCCATTTCTTCCCATCTCTACTTCCTGGGGGAAGTAGCCACTAATCCTGTGAAATCATGTATTTTGATTTCTTTTACTCCATTTCTCTACTAATATAACCCATGACTGTGCTGTCTTAATTTGGAGAGACTAAAAATCAAAATGTAAACAACTGACCACACTTAAGACTCAGTGTGTTAAAAGCATAAGTGATTAATCACTGGCTGTCCAGAAGCAGCCTTTGTTTCTTTTCCAACAGGACAATGACTCTTCATACATTTCCTTTTTCTATATGGGCGCCTTGACTTTTAAAGCGGAGTTGGCATGGCTCTCAGTTCAAGGGCCGCAATCCTGAGAGCCGAGGACTCAACAATGATGGTGCTTGCTTCTGACCCTAGAACTAAGCCAGGTGATGGAATACTGCTACTTGTCTGACAGCCCGTTTCTCTATCATGTCACCACAGATTTTTCTGATTTCATTCTCTGACATGGGAAGATATACTTCATATTCTAAGCTAACTACTTTTTGTCCTTCCAAGTTATTTCTTGTAGTCCCTACAAAGAGGGACACTGCACCGCACAGTGGAGAAATGACCAACTGCCAGGCATCATCTACCGAAAGGCTCTCACCTGTGAACTTGACGTCCTTCGATTTCTCTTAAACCTCAGCCACACTTTCCCTAGATGGCTCAAAAACATGACCCTCCCCTAATGGGGAATTAATGGTGATTTCATCTCCCTGGAAGCAGGAGTTGCTGATCTCCAAGCTCAACATATTCTTGACATGCAGCAAATATTATCTGATTTCTAACATCAGCCAGTCCAGGATGTCAAATTTCTACATCTTTCTACAGCTAGGATGCTTTTATTTCTTGTGCCACAGATATGGTCTCTGAATGGACTTCTGCAATTTCTGCACTCTGCAAAATACAGTATTTCAACCTGGCATCAAGGCATCATCCTGCTAACACACTCCAGGGCCAACTCAAATATATTTTTACTGAGACGTTAATACATGAACATACTGTAAAGTGATCATAGTTCCGTCCTATTACTTTCTTTTGTTGCTCCTTCACTACTCTCAATCTTCTGAAGCCCTCCTCTTTCCAAGTAGTCCTACCTATGTTAATTTTGTTAAAAAAATTTTTTTTCAAGTTAGGGTCTCACTTTAGCATAGACTGACCTAGAACTCATTCTGTAGCACAGGCTGGTCTTGAACTCATGGTGATCCTCCTACCTCAGCCTCTGGAGGGCTGGGAATTGAAGGTGTATGCACCACACCCAGCTCCATTCTGTTTTGATGTTTCATTCCTGTTTCATTCCTCTTCCATCCTCTGTGACAAAATGTTGATGGGATCAGAAGAGTGTAGGTCTTGTGAGGGTATTGGAAACCACTTTGGTGTCAGGAATACACCGGTCGGTTCAAGTCAGGAGGACAGCATCCCAAAGTATGCTTTTGCACCCTATGGCTCATACATTCCTTCTACCCTTCTTCCACAATGCTCCCCAAGCCTTGGAGGGGATGAGAGAATTCTCCGTTAGTGTTGTGTTCTCAACAGTGTTTTATTTTAAGCTTTGATGAAAAGCTTCTGTGAACCAAGCATGGGGTGTACAAGTTTAATTCCTGGCACATATTTTTTTGTTTATCCCATTATCCTTAGTGTCTCTCACACTTTGGCTTATGACACATGTAAAGCAAATATTTGTAAGAAGAAGTTGCATTTAGAGATTTAGATGCTTGAAATAAGGATTTCAGAGAAGGAAAAAAATGTAGTCATAAATATACAGAAGAACTGCAGAGTTACTGATGTTAGGTTGTGAAGGTACAGTGGGACTCAAAGCTAGGTAGACACCCACATGAAGGTACAGTGGGACTCAAAGCTAGGTGGACACCCACATGAAGGTACAATGGCTCAAAGCTAGGTGGACACCCACATGAAGGTACAGTGGGACTCAAAGCTAGGTGGACACCCACATGAAGGTACAATGGCTCAAAGCTAGGTGGACACCCACATGAAGGTACCATGGACTCAAAGCAAGGTGGACACCCACATGACCAGCCATCCAGTTTAATGAAGAGTCAGGTGAGAGGAAAGTGTTAATTTGTGTCTTTCTGTTCTGACCATTCTTCAAATTACTGGAAAAGCCTTACCTAGACTGAGATTTCTACTGGTATAATCCTCACAATAGAATTTTTTTTCTCCCAAATTCTGTCCTGATTTCATTTACTAAGTTTATGGAGTTTGATTTCTCATAAACCCAGTGGTGAGCTTATATTAACAATTGGTTCCTTGGGAGAAAGAAGCCCTGGTTCACATCTTGTGCCCATCTCCATTCTGTAAATATTCCCATCATGGTGGATTTCAAGCCAGAAACATTACATCAGCTGGGTCACAAAATTCCTGAAAGTTTAATAACAGATTCTAGTGAGCCAATTTGAGCTTATATCTGTACACTGCTGTGAATAAATTAAAAAAAAAAGTTCACTGTCATTTCCATCAGATCTCACTTTTCCCTATTCCTTCAAAAAATGTTGCCATCTTTCAAAAATATTTTTATTTTATTTGTGCATGTGTCCATGTGTGTGTTCATGCCACTGAAAAGTCTCTTGCCACTGGGAGTTTTATATCTGATTTTACATAGGTGCCAGGGATTCAAACCCAAGCTGGCAGGCTTTGTAAACAAGTTCCTTTAACCACTGAGCTATCTCCTTTGCCCCTAAAATGTTTCCACTTGACTGAAAGTGAATTATACTTTCTAACCAACTGAAGAGGATAGTAGTGTTTCCTTAATTATATTCTTTTTTTTTTTTTTTTTTTTTTTTTTTTTTCGAGGTAAGGTCTCACTCTAGTCCAGGCTGACCTGGAATTAACTATGTAGTCTCAGGGTGGCCTCGAACTCTCGGCGATCCTCCTACCTCTGCCTCCCGAGTGCTGGGATTAAAGGCGTGCGCCACCATGCCCGGCTCTCCTTAATTATATTCTTATTCCTTTGATATTAAAGTTGGATTTTCCATGGCTGGAGAGATGACTCAATGGTTAAGGTGCTTGTTTGTAAATCCTGACAGTCTGGGTTTGATTCCCCAGTACCCATGTAAAGCCAGACACACAAGGTGGCACATGAATCTAGAGTTCATTTCCAGTGCCTAGAGGCCCTGTTACATCCATTCTTTTTCTCTGTCTCTCTGAGTCTGTATTTCTTTGCTTGAAAATAAATAAATAAATAAATAAATAAATAAATAAATAAATAAATAAATACTATTTAAAAAATTTGAAATTTCCATGGTACTGACTTGATCCCTAACTTGAATAGATATCATTTAACATCCAAAAGTCCCTAAAAATTCATTTAATGATTTTCAAAAAAAGTTTTCATGAACAACCTCCATACATATACACAATGTGCCCTGATCATAATCACCTCCCACCACTCTTGTTTGTCCCTTTACCCCCCTTCCTTGATCCCTCCTCCATTGAACCCCTTCGACTTTCCAACTAGTCTGTCTTCTATTTTGATGTCATCTTTTTGTTGTTGTTGTCATTTACTCAGATCTTGTTCACATAATGTCAGCCACTGTGAGGTCATGAGTACCAAAGCCACTTTGTGTCTGGTAGACAGTATTATAAGCACTGCTTCCCTTCCTTTGGCTCTTACATTCTTCCTGCCATCCCCTCCACAATTGTCTATAAGCCCTGGAGGGTGTGATATCTCTCAGTGCTGAATAATCCACTGTCATTTGTATAGTAATGACATTAAAAAAAAATTTCTTTTGAGGCAAGCCTGACAGACTGGCCTGTTTTTTAAATGACAGAGACCAAGAGTGAGAGCTGAGAGAGAGAGAGGGAGACAGAGAGAGAATCGGCATATCAGAGCCACTGTACTTGAACTACAGATGTGTGTGTGCTACCTTGTGCACATGTGCAACCATGTGCATGTGTCATCTTGTGTGTCTGGCTTGTGTGGGATCTGGGGAGTTGAACATGGGCCCTTAGACTTTGCAGGCAAGCACCTTAACTAGTAAGCCATCTCTCCAGCCCTATAAAAATGATTTTCAAAAATCACTTTTTAAATAAATAATGAGAGTTTTCCAAATATTATAAAGTTAAGATTCTACAAAGTCTGATTCTACCCTTATAAAAAGTATACCATTGGTTGTTACAGAAAACAGAAAGATGAGCAGACCAGGAAACTACCATAATTACTTTGGTTTTTACGTTTCTCAAATCTTTGAATGAATTGAATATGTTCTCCCCTCCTCCATACACACACACACTCTCTCTCTCACCTTGGAAAATGCTCCCAAGGACATTGCTATTCTCTGTTTTCTTTTTCTTTGTCTCCCTATACCCATCACTCATCTATTGGGGATATTAAAGTCTGCATCACATAACATCAGTCAATATCAACCCCAGCCTCTTTCAGTGAATCCATATCACACAGAGGTATGACTTTGATATCAATATGCCAAAATATTTTACTCAGTCTCTAGGTTTTGTAGTATAGTTTAATTGTAGCTGGACCCATGACTGTTCATAGGTGATTTGGTGTTACAAATCAAAGTTCAAGAGCATAGCTGAGAGAGAGAGGAGAGAGAGAGAGAGAGAGAGAGAGAGAGAGAGAGAGAGAAACAGACAGACAAAAAGAGAGGCATCTTTTGACTTCTTGGAGCAGAGTTACCTTTTATCTTTGAAACCGAGGCACAAAGACAAGGGTTTTGCAAAGTGAAATAATATCCATCACTGATGTCATTTCAACAAGATTTTCTTAAGGCTTGAGAACATTTAGGGGCATAAGGCAGATAATTCTCCCTGTAATTTTTCAGCCAGTGTTATTCAAGTTTGAGGATATGTGGACACTGGTAAATGTAGACACTGGCAGTGCAGGGTGGGCCAGTCTAGAAAGAGGGGTTTATCCACCTAAGTATTTATGTAATTGCATTTCCAACATAATCAGCTGCCTGAATTCCAGCCCTAAACTTATCCAATGCATCTTCATCTGCTAGTAATTAGGAGTTATTTAAAAATGTTCCCTGATCCTTTCTTCAGCATTATCTATAAATCAAATTATAGAAAAATAAATTTGATTTTGAAATCACTTTGGAAATATTTTTCCCTTCCAGTCTTGTGGGTGTGTGGAATTTACACACTCAGAGAAGGAAATGTGAGAAATACAACCAACTATGACAAAAAGAGAACGAAGAGTGAAAAAAGCTAAGCAGAACAATGAATTTTAGTCATTTTAGTTAGCGCTCCCTACTGTCCATGTGACTTAAGTTTGTAAAAATTCAAATTTCCTGCAGTTGAATAGCATCCAAGTCGACCCCTCTCCCCTCCAGCATGTCCTGTATGTCACATGCCTTGGCTATCACGCCTATTCTACTTGTCTGGAAAACTCCTTTTATCTCAGTAACTCTCAAGCCCTAATCCTCCTCTCTGAAGTTCCATTTACAATTTTCCCCCTTTTTACTTAGTTTCCCTGCTTGCAGTTTGCTCTACCCTGTGATAGCACTGTCCTACACTCATATACTCGTGTTGGTCCTTTACATCCTTCCTGCTGGTTTACTTGTAAGTCCCTCTGACCCACAGCTGCCCAAAGCAGAGGTGGAACATGACGTGAAGATGAGGGTGAAGATGCCTAAAAGACATTAGAGTTTACGTTATTCCTGCTAATGATAAATAATATAGCAAGCTTAAAATAGCCTTGGATTATGTTAGCAAATATTAGTAATCATGCATGTATATTGATATTTACATAAATGCGCAACATAGAGCTATGTTTCAATTTTGTTATGTGAGAATGACTTAAAATAAGACATTTAGAAAACAAAACAAACCCCCATTTTCTTAAATATGGAAGATAAAACTACAAAAAAAGCAATTCTTTTTAGAAATGTACTTTTCATAAATTAAAAAGTGGTTAAACTCTAATGTTATGGTAATGATATTGCCTATTTTAACTTTTTCACATTATATTTTAAATGTGCATGCTATACACTTACCTATTTTAGTTTATCAGTAGGGAATTTGATATTGTTTCTTAACTGATTCAGGAATTATATAAAATAAAAGTTTGAAATAGAAGAGAGTTTAGTTCTATAAACTTACATTAAAACCACACCTTGGGCTGGAGAGATGGCTTAGCATTTAAGGTGCCTGCCTGCTAAGCCTAAGAACACCTGTTCAATTCTCCAGGTCCCTCATTTAGCCAGACAAAAAGTGACGTAAGGGGGCAATGCCACACTTGCCCACAAGGGGGTGGATGCATCTGGAGTCTGTTCACAGTGGCTGAGAGGCCACTGGTGTGCCCATTCTCTGTCTCTCCCTCTCTCCCTGACTCTCTCCAAAAAAAAAAAAAAAACACCACAACTTAAGGCCTGGTGTACTGGCACACACCTTTAATTTCAGCACTCAGGAGGCAGAGGTAGGAGGATCTCTGTGAGTTCAAGGACACCCTGAGACTACTTAGTGAATTCCAGGTCAGCCTGGGCTAGAGTGAGACCCCACCTTGAAAAACAAAAAAAAAAAAAAAAAAAAAAAAAAAAACCAAAACTTAAAATTATGCTGGAGAGTCTGAAAACCAAATTGTCATTTCCACAATGAATAATCTCAATGAGGAATTGTGGTAGTTTGAATATATGGCCCCCAATATATTCAATGTTTTATTACTTTATAGTTTGCATCTGCAATCACCTTCCTAGAGGCAATGTCACTGGGGGCTGGTCTTAAGGTGTTAATGGTGGGCTTGAGATTCCATTGTAAAGATATGTAAATGTGCCTAGCAGGAGTTCCTGAAGTGTGCTGTGTGACCTTTTGGCTGTAGTTTTGCTCTGTGTGCTGTGGTGGCTGGTTGGCTTTCTCTCTCTCTGCTTGGCCCTGTGAAAGCAGGCTGCTTTTCCTGCCTTTATGGAACTTCCCCTGGATCTGTAAGCTTCAATAAATAATATTCCTTCTTCCATAACTGTGCCCGGTCTGGAAGTTCATCTCAGCGAACCTGAAGCTGTCTGCTACAGGAATATAAAAGCAGACACTTATGGGAAGCTTTAAGAAGTTTTCCGATAAGTTGATGCTGCATACTGGGTTCTGTGGAATCATCTGCTTCTTTGATGCTGCAGTGAAGTTTGGCTTTCAGAGTGTCACAGGCTAGTCCAGGGAAGGAAGGAGAAAGCACAGCTGAGTGAGGAGATGGTCATCTGTGATGCAGCCCATCCAGACCTTGGCAGCCTGGAGGGGGACAGTTGGGGTGTCTATTGCCTGAGTATCCCTGGTCAGGCCATGCATTGCCTAATCATTGGATAAGTGCTGTAGAAACATTACTGTAGTTTGTTTTATTCTTAAAATTTCCAGAAAGAAATCTCAGGCATGGAGAAATTCATATCTCAACATCATACAGCTAGTCAATGCAATCCCAGATAGCCTGACTCTTAGGCCTGGCGAACTTAACAATTTTTATCACATGGTTTTAAGATGATATTTGTCTTTGTCTATTTTCTGTTGTTAAAATGGAGTACCATACTCATAGTAATTTATAAAGTTTTTTTTTTTTTTTTTTTTTGGTTTTTCGAGGTAGGGTCTCACTCTGGCCCAGGTTGACCTGGAATTAACTATGTAGTCTCAGGGTGGCCTTGAATGATCCTCCTACCTCTGCCTCCCGAGTGCTGGGATTAAAGGCATGCGCCACCATGCCCAGCTATAAAGTTGTTTTTGCTCATAGTTTTAGAGAATTGAGGTCCAAGTCTAGGCCTTCCCATGCAGTCGGGGGTCTCACCTTGCATCATGACATGGTAGAAGACATGGAAGAGAAATGGGCAGAAACATATGCAGAAGTGAAAGGCACAAGTGAAAGTCTAACTTTGTAACTGCTACAGCAGTGACTATTCTGTCCCAGCAGCATTAACTTTCTCCTCTAATAATAGAATTATTTACCCCTCTTAAGAGCTTAATCATATTTGAAAGGAGCCACCTGACAATACTGACACAGTGATGATCACATCCCAGCATCAGTTTTGGAGAGGACAAAGCACATTCAAATTCTCCCCGAACTTAAATCTATCAATCCAGTCAAAGAGTCATGTATTTCCATTCTTACTGCCATGACTAACTTAGGGGGTTTTCTCGGAGTACTTTCAATTGACATCCACTATTTTGGGAGGATGTGTGATAGGTGGGTTATCAAGGTCAAATATCTTATCAGCAAGTAAAATCATGTGGCTCTCAATCCCATACACTTTGCATCCTCCACCATGGTGTGGAAACTAATAACAAAGTAGATGGTCTGATTCAGACTGCGTTGCCTGAGCATGTACAGCACGGTGCAGACGCCTTCTGTTTTTATTACAATCACCCCACTTCTCCCCCTTCATTCAACCAGCAGATGCAATGATACAATGCAGAGTCAGTGAAGCAAAAATAAATAAATAAATAAATAAATAAATAAATAAATAAATAAACAAACAAACAGGACTGAATTCACTCGAGGGATACTATTATCTATATTTTGGGAATGAAATTGCTGAAGCCCAAGAAAGAAAAGAGTAGCTGTGAAGGAGCTGCATCCTCATGCAGAATAAGCAGAAGTTGCTGCTTGACACTGGGGGGGGGGTGTCTTTCCATGTGTGTAAAAACAAACAACACCTGTGTCATCTGATGAAGGCTTGGAAGACTTTACGCTCAGTGAAATTACCCCAGGAGATCTCCTGATAGGACCAGGATTTTAAATTTTGGAAAAGGGGGAGGGACAACTCTTTCCATATCTCTTAGATCATTTTGAAAATGACCAGGAACTTTAGAGCCAAAGCACCTGCTGCCTCTTGGACGCTGGTCCTAGAGAAGACGAGTGACCTTGACACTGACAAGCACTCAAACTTCCTCGCAAAACAGAGAAGGGCTTTGTTTTCTCTTTCCTTCATGATTGCAAATCATTATAATAATTAGTAAGATTCTAAGAGTATTCAAGATTGCTTCAAGTTGAATCATCTAAAAAATAAGTTTACTTTTAATAACTGATAACTTCAGTATTTAATAAACTGAAACTATAAATAATAAAAGTGAAATCCTGAATTAGTGGCATTATTTATAGAGTATAAGACTTGTTTTGCCCACAAACTGTTTTTTAAAATTTATCCTCAAAATACTTCTCATGAGTGTGTAGATAATTTGACATTTCTATCTTACAAGTTCATGACACAAAGAAATAACAAAAGTCATGTTGCCTTCAGCCCATCTTTCCTTAATGAAGAGTCAAATAGAAACAGTTTGTGTACTTTATTATACACTTTTTGCTAAAGAGTAACAGTAGCAGGACGACCAAGTTTTCTTATATATCTTTGCATATTTTCTTCCTTTCTTCTTCACTATGTGCCAATTTCTTTCTTTCTTCCCACTTGTAATCGATATATAAAAAAATAGTAATCATTGCTTTAAGAATCCCAAGACCCTGAAAAATGAGAAGAGCAGCGGCCCAGAAGGAATGGTGATCATTGCATGTGTACCACAGGCTGACATCTAAGCATTTAATTAACAAGATTTTTCCACAGAAATTGTACAATATCTAGGACTGAATCCCACTGGGGGACTTTTGGGCAATCATAACAGAAAAACCAAAAATTAGACATTTTGCTTGTTTGCTTTAAAGGCATTGGGCAAGCACTATATATATATATGGACAGACAGTATCAAACAGTTTAGTTATTTTAATTCTGACAATAAATAAAAAGAAATCTTTTCCATATCTGAAATAGCAAAATATGTGCTTCCTTCAATAGCCATATAATACTATGTTTGTGACGGAGAATTTGACGTTCGTACAAAGAGACATAGTGAGACCTAGAGACATAGTAAGGGTGAGTGGAGGTCAGAGGAGAGGGAAGAACCCTTCTTCTGCTATAAGTATTTTCTCTTTTTAGGTCCTCAGAAAATCCTTCTCAATAGCAGTCAAGTTGAGATACTCCTAATCAACCAATTGGAAACAATTAATTCACTTGGCTCTTACTGTTATAGTTCATCCCATGAGGTGTTTGTCTAAACAATTTTACCCAACATAAAAAATTTTCAGGAGCTGGACTTAAGTACCATGAACAAAATAATATAAAACACTTTTGAGTTTTTAATTCAAATCCTTTCACATCTTACAGATCCACATACATGCATTTATGTATATCAGTGTTCATACATGTAGACGTATGTATCTACATTTCATAGGTATGAGTCTCACTTGAATTAACAGATTACTTGATAACTTAATCAGTAGTTGTGACAATTGTCCCCTTCCTAGGTGACAATGTATTGGGGTATTTCTGCATCTTCCCTGGACGAAGTATGGTAGATTAAGATTAAAATACTTTCTTTATTAAGTGTATTCTGGAAGAAATCATGAATTATGAGGTTTATTATGGGGAGGATTATTGTTAAGATCCAGGGAGGAGGCAGGCTTAAAAACTAAAACCAGAGAAGAATTCTCTTCTTTGCCTGACCAGAAAGGGAGAGGGGAGCTTGAGGGGATCGCCATCATAGAGAACTCTCTGGGCCCAAAGGGTTCTGGAGGAGGTACACCCACCCACATGTGGAAGGCAAGGTGTAAGAACTAAATGATCCCCTTCAAATTAAAAGACCAGAAAGGATTTAGAAATTGTGAAGGACTCAGAGATGAAAGAAAAATTCTATGTATAATGAAAGAGAGAAAGCACCCCAAAGCATGGCATGGGTAGAAATGCCCAGGAAAATACCCAGGCCAAGAGAAGTGCGCCCAGCTTCCCAGCCTGGTTGAGAAGGACAAAGACAGACGACTGGCCCAGGTGGTCAAACTCCTTCAGGAAGAAACAAGATCTGATTGTTTTGTGGACTTAGGGGGCTGACCCAGAGAGCCTGAGCTGAGGAAGAAGCAGGAAGTTCCTGCTAGGTCACTGGCAACCATTATGGGTAAGATAATCAGATGTAAGGTCCATTTTTACCAGGGTTGACAGAATCACATCTCTATACACTCTTTAGACTTATGTTCCTAACTACCTGTAAAAAGTTATCTTAAGACTGGAGAGATGGCTTAGTAACTATGGCGCTTGCCTGCAAATCCTAAAGACCCAGGTTCAATTCCTCAGTACCCATGTAAGCCAGATGCACAAGGTGGCACATGTATCTGGAATTCATTTATAGTGGCTAGAGGCCCTAGAGCACCCATTCTCTCCATCTGCTTCTTCCTCTCTTGCTTTCTCAAATAAATAAAAAATATTTTTTAAAAAGCTATCTTATCCTGTTTCTCCTTCATTCCCTCCTACTGAGAAGAAATTCTAACTGCTCTTAATGGAAATTAAATGATGACCACTTTTTAACTTTTTCAAGCTGACAGGGTCACAGGGTGTAGCGTTAGACTTTCTCCCAGAGGGAAGCTGTCTTGAAGCACAGGAGACAGACTTAGGATGCTCTTAAAAAAAAAATTATTTTTGAGAACTCCAATATATGAATATACAGTAATTTGATGCTGATCCCATCTGTAACAGACAGCTTCAGGTTCACTGAGATGAACTTCCAGACCAGGCAACGTTATGGAGGAAGGGGTATTTATTCAAGCTTATAGATCCAGGGGAAGTTGTATAATGGCAGAAGAAGCTGGCCTGCTTTCACAGGACCAAACACAGAGAGAAAAGCCAAAAGCCATAAGCCACACAGCACAGCACGCCTCAGGAACTCCAGCTAGGCACACTTTGCATATCTGTAGATTGAAATCTCAAACCCATCACCACATCTTAAGATCCATCCAGTGACACTGCCTCCAGCCAGGTGGCTGCAGATCTAAACTACACTCTAATAAAACACTTGAATATATTGGGGGCTACCTATTCAAACTAGCACACCATCTCTGTCTTTTTTTGTTGTTGTTCCCTTCCTTCCACCCCCATCTCCCAGGACCCTCCCATTTCAAGGTAGTCTGTGTTTTTATTTTTTTGGTCTTCTTTCTTTTTTCCTTCTTCATCCTCCATGTCAATATGTTTATGGGGCTCAGAACTGTGCTGGTCTTGTGGGGGTTGTTAGATCAGAATGGGAACTGGGACTAACCAAGCAACATGGAAACGAAGGAAGGAGACAATGACCTCTATCTACAGCACAGGTTGTCCTTACTCAGAGTAAGGGACAACGAAGGACAACAGTCTCTCTGTGGGACTGCAAGACTGCTGTGTCCAGACTTAGCTGGGTTGAATTTTTAAAGGAACAGAGGTGGGAAGAAGCAAACAGGGAGAAGAATGGGGAAGATGGGGAAGTTAAAAATGGAAACAAGGAAACAGGGAAACAGGGCGGTCTCCTTTGCTAACTTGTTTTTCAGGTGGGCCTGGTGACCACAGTCCCTGAGGTCAGAGTTGTCTGTTTAGGTCAGCATGTCCTGTTACTTTTTGTGAGGTATTAACCCTTCAGGGATATTGGTAACAACTGTGGTATCACGAATGCACCAGTCAGTTCATGTCAGGAGGACAGTACTCCAAAGTATGCCTATGCACCCTGTGGAGTTTAACATGCTGCCTGTCCTTTCTTCCCCAATGTTCCCTGAGCTTTGAATGGAGTGGTAGAAACAATCTTGAGTACTGGGCTCTCAACTTCCTCTTACTTTCTACTTTGATCTTCATTGGGACAGTACTCTTACTAGCACTGAGAGCAGCACTCCTACACTTCTGTGACTACCTCTGCAATGTTCCCTGAGCCCTTGTGCGTGTCATAGAGATGACTCATCCAACACTAAGCCCTGGGCTTTCTTTTTTTGTAATTTGATGGGTCTCAGGTCTCCTTGGTATTTCCTGCCATTTATAAACAGAAGGTTCTCCAACCAAGACTGAGAATAACAGTCATCGAAGGGCTTAAATATACACAGTTAGAAGACTGTTTGATAGATATGATGTCTTTGTTTAACCAAAAGACAGTGGAAGCTTCCCTCTGGGGTCTATGCCCTCCACGCCATAGGTTTTGACTTGATTCTCAGTACCAGGCTTAAATTCCCTCCCACTTAGCAATTAGAGAGCAGATGGTTACCCCTATAACTTATGTGCCACTATATTGGGTACATTTTCTTTGGCTGGTTGATTTTGGAGCTTGCAGAATCCACTGCTTGTTCAGACTGTAGATTACTTTTCTCCTCCAGCAGCTCATATAGCACTTTCCAGCACTATGGCAACTATCCAGATGGGATATGGCTTCCATCTCAGTTTCATATTGATTTCTCAGGTTCCTGGGACTGCAACCTGTCGTGTCATCAGTGATAGTGTATTACCATCTTATTACAGTGAGTAACTAAGCACATTGACAATATGCTGCATTGATTTGGGGGCTTCATGGACCAACATGAACAACAGCTCACTGTGGGTGGGTGACACTTCTCTGGCACTTGAATTCACTTGTAACAACCCATGGCTTCAGAGTAAAATTTTCTGTACCCGAGTAGGGAACTTCTACCTAAGCTATCTCTCTTCACATTTTTTTTTTATTTGTCATTTTTATTTTTTCTTTTTTTGAGGTAGGGTCTTGCTCTAGCCCAGGCTGACATGGAATTCACTATGTACTTTCAGGGTGGCCTGGAACTCACTTCAGTCTTCCTACCTCTGCCTCCCAAATGCTGGGATTAAAGGCATCAACCACCATGCGTGGCCTCACATTCCTTTTAAAAAAATATTTTATTTATTTATATTAGAGAGAGAGACAAAGGAAAGAGAGAGAAAGAGAATGAGACTGGGCATGCCAGGGCCTCCAGATGCTGCAAATGAACTCCAGACATATGTGCCACCTTGTGCATCTAGCTTATGTGGTTACTGAGGAATCAAACCCAGGTCCTTAGACTTCACAGACAAAGACCTCATAAGAATACTGACATAGGACCTAATATTACATATTTTTAACAAAATGCAACATATAAGAAGTAGATTTTTTTTAAATCAGATGACTTAAAAATTGATAATTATTTAGGAAAAAGAAAACTTGGGCCACACCTTGTAACATATATGGAAACACTATAGATGAGTGTTCATAAATGTAAAAGATAACTAAATAGCAAAAAAAAAAAAAAAAAAAAAAAAGAAAGAAAGAAAGAAAGAAAAAAAGCCAGGCATGGTGGTACATGCCTTTAATCCCAGCATTGGGAGGCAGAGGTAGGAGGATCGCTGTGAGTTCAAGGCCACCCTACAACTACAGAACTACAGAATGAATTCCAATAGTCAGACCCTACCTCAAAAAAAAAAAAAAAAAAAAAAAAGGAAGGAAGAAAGAAAGAAAGAAAACAAGAAAGTAAAAGGAGGATCTTTTATGTTATGTTCCAGAAGGGGAAAGACTTCTAACTTATCAAACCCCAATAGACATACTATATTCGAATTAAAGCTTGCTATCCAAAAACCATAAAAAAAAAAATACCTCAAACAAACCAACTAGATGACTGAAATTATAAAATTCTAATAAGGTTCATCTAGAATATGAAATAGACTTCTTCTAAAAATAAACAAAGAGAAGAAAGCAATGGGGGAAAAAAAGAGCACTAATTGAAAAAATAATTTACAAGAGAAAGTACCATCCTCCCACAAATACATAAAGGTTCTTATATTCACTAAAAATAGAAAAAAATACAACTTGATAGTATGTAGATATTAAAATATCAAGATAATAAAGGTTCATAAAAATAAAGGGATGATCCAGATAAAGGGAGACAAAGAACTGTTTTAAGTATTGTAGATGAGAATGTCAAATATTTCAACCAGTCTAAAAGGCAGCATGAAAGCCCATTGTTAAAATGAGTCTTCATATGCCTTCTGATTCTGCAATGCTACGCTTATGTGGTGGTTTGATTCAGGTGTCCCCATAAACTTATGTGTTCTGAATGCTAGGTCCCCAGATGGTGGCAATTTGGGAATTGATGCCTTCTGGAGGTAGTGAACAGTTTTTTTTTGGGGGGGAGGGGTGGGCTATAGGTGTTATAGCAAGCTTCCCCTTGCCAGTGTTTGGCACTCTTTCCTGCTGCTGTTGTCCACCTGATGTTGGCCAGGTGATATCCACCCTCTGCTCATGCAATGTTTTCCTTTGCCATCATAGAACTTCCTCTTGAGTCTGTAAGCCAAAATAAACCCTTCCTTACCACAAGCTACTTTTGGTTGGGTTCTTTATACCAGCAACATGAAGCTAACTACAACACTTTGGGTATATTATCCAGATAATTACTT